>OY856412.1:411964656-413282156 GCA_963693085.1 Alisma plantago-aquatica
TATTCAATGACACCATCTAGTGTTAAGGATAAACAAGGCATGATCCGAGGAAAGGATATATTCCTTTATATAAACTCTTGCATTTTACTCTTATAAATCCAAAAATCATGAAGAGAAACCACTAATTTCTTATTTTGTCTAAATAAAAGTCTTTAAGGAAAAGCATATAGGTACATGGAACTTTATTTGCTTATGCATTCTAGGCTATTCTTTTATCTCTCTCATGGGTAAATCCTTTAAACCAATTATCCTTATTCCATGACAACTCATCAATACCTTTCCCAAGTTATATTTATTAATTGGAATTTATTGGGATGTCTTTCCCCACACAAAAAATTACTCCTTTAAACATTATTTAAAACAATACCATTATCTCGCATAACATCCTTTTTCTCCCAATTTCTATAATTCTCTTCATTTTTATTATTATTTCAAGTATACAAAGGTTAACCGAGATAATGTTATTTGGTGCCTCAACATTGTGTTGCCACTCTTGGCTAGATAATTATTCCTTTAATTATCTAAAGCACCATACATCTTATTTTCTTTTGGAAACTTGTGCATTATCATTATATTTCCATTATCCGATAATTCACAAAGCCATTAATATTTATTTGTACACAAGAACTCCTATTTCTTTGTTTTGTGTCCCAAGGTTCTATTTACAAAGCACATAGTTTCACCCATGCCATAAATTGGGTAGAACTCCTATTTAATAGCATTGGAAAATTTACAAATCAATCTATATAATTCAATATAACCAATATTGAGGATATAAGAATGTGTCAATTCTCATTATATTTGGACTCTCTAGATACCTAAATTGATTTAGGAAACAAAAGGATGAGAATAGGATTAGAAATCAAACACATTTAAATTTTTTGACAACAAGGACTATGATTGGAATGTCACGCTTAATATTTTTCCCCTTTTCGTTACCTTTTACTATGCCATGATTTTTGTCTACCCTAGATTTATGATGTCATAGTACATGTCTTAAATTCTTCCTTCGCCTAACTTCCCATTTCACACACACCTTATGTTATGTTTCCTCTTTGAATATTTCTCCCTCCACTCCCCTATTGCTTGAAGAATTCATTCTCTATAGGTTTTCCTATCTCAAACCATACATAACAAACTTGTAATTGAACATCAAATTGCCCCTATTTGGAAATGTTGATTCTCCCCAATCTTCTATGATGAGTTTTTTTTGGAGAGCAAAGACGACTCAAATATTGAAGCTGTGTATACAAGTATGTTCCAAAAGAAATTTTATCCACATAGCATTTGTTTCTCACGATCAATTATCCATGAACCTCTTCACAGTTTGGAGAACCATTTCCAACCTTCCTTGCCCACCTTCATGGTTGAGAAAGTTCGCTCGAGAGTACAAGAAACAAAATTATTGGGTGTAAGTTTGATAGGTTTATTAGGATATTATTCAACCCTTTCGGTCCTAATGGTTTTGCCCCAAAGCCCCTACTGATTCTAGGGTGCTCAACAACAACGGGGAGGGGTGGTGGGTCATTACTGGACATTTGTAGACCTCAAAGATAATGTCAAGAACCTCCACTTGGGTTTGTGGATTTGTGCCAACCTTTATCCCCTAGACTTCAATAATATCTCTTTAACTTCCTCCTCCCCTCTCTTTCAACTATCATTTTCCAACTTCAAATTGAGTACTTGGCATTCTATCCTTATATTTTCTTATTTTACTTAGATCTATTTGTGTCCAAGCATAGAAAGAATGGATAGAGCCATTTTTTTCACTTCTTTTGGCCTTCATGTGAGGACCAACCTCCTTGCCAGAATTGCTCTTGGAGGAGGTTCTTCCCTTGTGCCTCTATTTCCAATGACCCTTCAAAAGGGTCCTTGAGTCTAGAAAAGCCTTGAGATTGTACTTTCGAGACCAATTTGTTAGGTTTTGTTCTACAGAGCGGAGTTTGATTCATGATATTTGCACTTTGAAAACTCCGTGTACCACAATATGGAGAAGGAGAATCATACGTGTAATTTTACATGTAAACTCTTGTTTCTATTTTTGTACTTTTACTCTTGGGAGGGCAATTTATGTGTCTCCTCACACACTTCTTAGTTGGTCTTCACGCGTTTTAATTTTGGGTTATTATAACCTTAACAATGGTTTCCCACAGGAGGCATCCATCCTGAATATGATCATTTTTTTAAAACTCTTATGATATTTTGATACTCTTTTTATTTTGAGACCTCCCTAATTGGTAATAATTTATGAAATCAAATTTTGATGGTCTTTTGACGTAAATTTTTAAAATGTATGGATGTTCCCATCCTCTCTACGTGAATTGAAATGAAATTGACTAAAATTATATTTGGCTTTTCTATTGGCATGGCATAGACTAATGTGATGGATCAGGTTTTGGCTTAATTTGAGGACAAAATTTCTTTAAGGTGTGTAGAATGTGATGGAGTGAACTTTTAAGTCTTTGAATACCTAAGACTACATAGGTGATTCATATTCTTGAGTTATATTGAGAGGTCCAACTCTTTTGGCAAAGTGTAGAGATCTAGTGAATGGCATTACGTTTCATGTACATGAACCTTTTTGAAGGTGACCAACCATTTGATGTATTATTAGAACTAAGTTTGAATAGAAGGTGCACTAATGGGTTGGCAGACAATGGTCAAAATTTGATGATGTTTAGACAGTCCTACATAAAGTTATGGAAGTTTGAAGTTACCTAATTAATCAATGTATTATGTAAGTTGGAACATAGTAGATGACTTTATGACCTAAGTTTTGATAAATGTATTTGTTACACACACTTGAGAAGGGAGGAGTCGTGGATTGGCATAGTGGAACTTAGTCTCAGTTCTTGGATACATTGGAAGGTTGGGGAGACTGACTTCCTCACAGGAGTTACAGTCTCCTTTAGAACAACAAACTCCCACTTTTTTGAGATACCTTGTCATGGGTGGAGGAGTGGACCAAGTAAATAGTCTTTGAGGAGTCCCACTTTGAAACTCTCTATGTGGCATTTGGGTGCTATTGAGTGAGGATGAGTCATTGTGCCTTATTACATCTCTGATGCTTTGATAGACCTAGGATGGGAGGACACGTCAAAAGTAGAGGAAGTTAAATAAGAAGATGGAGAGCAGTAATGATATACACTTTACACCTCATGGCAGCAGCAGATAGAGGTGAGTTCCTCACCAGTGTGGAGGAGAGATTGTGGGATGATTTAGAAGAAAGAAGAATCTAGGACAAGAGTAGTGAAATAGGTTTATAGGGAAGGTGGCTGGCGAACCCAAGGTCATCGAAGGATGGGTTAGAGGCTAGAGCGGGCTTCTGGAGCTTCCTTTGGGTGTTTGGATGGTACCAAGATGTATGGAAGGAAGATGAACCATGCGAGGAGGCATGGTTTCCCATATATTCCAAGCCAACATTCTTCCAGTAGAGGTGCTCACAAACAAAAGTGGTGCTTTAGAGGAGGTAGTATACCCCTTTAGCTTTGCCACAACAGTCCGTGGGGCACTTCTATAACCACCCATCATGGCTCAACCAGGAAGGAAATAGATGTTACACCAACGAGAACTGAATCCTTGTTGCTTCAAGCATGTGGGATTTTAAGGAGGTGGAGGCATACTACCAGAGGATGAGGAGTAGCAGACGGATACTCATTTACATGCTAGAGGAGATTCCACACGGCAGTGGACGTGTTGTGGAAGAACAGAGTCCCACTGTGGATTCTAATACATGAGAATGTAAGGAAGGGAGAGCCTTAAACTAGACCTGGCCCAATCACCTTAAAATGGACGGATCAGTGTGAGCCAAGGAGGAACAAGTAGCAGCCTTGGTAGGCACATGACTGCTTCTGATTGGTTGAAAGGTAAGAATATTTCTAGAAATTGCACAGATCTTAGATAATACAAACTAAATAGCTCACAAATTAGAAAAACATGCATAAACTATTGAAATTAAAAAAAAGAGTAGAACATCATGAAATCTTAATATCAATCTTTTGATGAATAAAATCTATTGATATCATGTAAGATGTATATTTTTTTGATAGAACGCTGATATCATTAATTAACTTAAATCTGCCTCTGCGCAGTTTGTAACAGACATGGGAAAATAAGAGCTATCTCTAAAACATAAATTATAAGGGATGGCCATCTTTGCTAAAATATGAGATAGAGAATTAGCCTGCCGCTTGCAAGAACAAAAGGAAATACTAAGAAAGTAAGAAGACAACTGGTAAATGTCATCTAAGATGGTGCCCAATAGGTCCTTCCTCCGAGCTTTGCCGTTAATCAGTCTGATCACGTTCTCCACATCAGATTCCACTATGAGATTGCTAACACTCATTTGTTTAGAGATATGGAGACCCTCTTGTACAACCCGTGCTTTAGCGCACTGCACATCCAGCAGTGTTGGACAATTACTCCCTACTGCCCTCACTAATACACCCTCATGGTTCCTCCACACCATGCCCACACCATCTTTACCCTGGATCCCCACTGCGGCATCATAGTTCACCTTAATAGCCTTCTGGTGAGGTGGTTGCCATCTCACCCTCACTGCTGCCCTTGTGGTTGTGCACCTGCTACTGTTGGTTTCTTGGTGTCCTCTGATCAGTTCCAAAAGTGGTCGGTGCACCATTAGTGGTGGTCACACTTTGTTCCCAAAGATGATATCATTTATCCTCGTCCATATTGCCCATAGTGCCACAATGGTGTCTTCATCCACCTCCTCCTTACCCGTCCATGCGAGGTCCATCAAGGCTGCTTCCACATGCCAGTGCGCCACCTTTCTGATACTAGATTGTTGCTCCCGGGTATGATCCCTCCATAGATCCCAAGCTTGTGGACACCTAAAAAGCATATGGTTGATATCCTCTTTCTCCTGCACACAGATGCTGCAAATCCCATCGGGATGGCAATGGCGGCCATAGAGACGACCCCACGTAGCCAGCACCCCTTTTGCACAGTGCCACAAGAAATGTACTGCCTTTAGAATGATTCCCTATTTCCATATGAGTCTCCAGAGATTGTCGCCTTCATTGCTTGGTATATTAGCATTGCTGCTCGTCGACCATGAAGCCAACCTGTACATAGAGCGCATCGTGTAGTCACCACTTCTGGTTGGTTTCCAAAAGATCGTGTCCTCGCTCCTTGTCATGCTCAAAGGGATTGCCAACACTTTTTGGGCTAACTCCTCTGTGAACAGGCTCCGCACACACTCGACGTCCCAACACCTTATTTCAATATTAATAAGCCGATGCACAAACTTGAATGTCGGACTAGAAACCCCATAGGTTGTTTCTATACTGTCTTGTATATTTGGGAGCCATCGGTCCGCACAAATGTCAATGTTAGTCCCATCCCCCACTCTCCACTGCATTCCTTCAAGGATAATACTTTTCGAATTCCAAATGCTACGCCAAGTGAAGCTCGTGTTGTGTCCTCTCCTCACTTTCAGGACTGTGCCCGAGGGGAAATATCTGGCTTTGAGTACGCGGTACACCAATGTATCTTGTTTGTGAAATTTCTACCAAACTTGTTTTGTAAGTAGAGCTTGGTTGAAAATATGTATATTGCGGAAACCCATGCCTCCTTGGTTTTTTGGATTGCATAGATCATCCCAGCTGACCCATGTGATTTTTCTCTCTGTTCCTTGTGATCCTCGCCAAAATCTCGAAATAGTGCTATTTATTGCGTCCAAAAGGGAAGATGGTAACTGCAAAATACTCATGATGTACATGGGGATAGCTTGGGCCACTTCTTTGATGAGCACCTCTTTTCCCGCTTTAGACAACAATTTTTCCTTCCAACCTTGGAGCTTTTTCCAAATGCGATCATGGACATAGGCAAAGACTTGTTTCTTGGATCTACCCATTGCTGTGGGAAGGCCCAAATACTTCCCATGTCTGTCCACCTTCTTAACCTGTAAGAGATTCACCAGTTCTTCCTTTCTTTCCCTATCCACCCCCGTGCTAAAGGCCACCTCAATTTTGGATAAATTAATTTTCTTCCCGTTCGTACTGGCTGATGATAGCAGCTAATTTTAGGCATTCTTCTTTGGTTGCCCTTGAAAAGAGGATAGAATCATCTGCAAAAAAGAGGTGAGAAATGCGGGGGCCATGACGGCTAGCCCCTACTCCATGGATATGATTTTGTTGAGTTGCTAACATAAGGGAAGTGGAAAAAGCTTCTGCACATAAAATGAAAAGGTAAGGGGATAGAGGGTCTCCCTGTCGTAGTCCTCTGGACGGTCAAGTCTTCCTGGTATGTTCTCTGTTGATGGTAAAAGAATGTGTTATAGTTGACATGCAATCCATCACTTTCCTTCTCCATCGCTCTCCAAATCCTAGATTTCCCTGGATGTAGTCCACAAACCTCCACTCTACTATGTCATATGCCTTGGACATATCCAGCTTCAAAGCAATATGCCCTTTCTTTCTCCCCTTGTTGCCCTTCATATTGTGAAAAAGTTCATATGTCATAAGGGCATTATCGGTAATAAGCCTGCCCGAGATGAAAACACTCTGCTGCTCAGAAACAATATTATCCATAATCAGTCTCAGTTTGTTAGCCACTACTTTTGAAGCTATTTTGTAAACAACATTGCACAGACTGATGGGCCGAAATTCTCCAATATCAGTTGGTTTTTGCACTTTAGGGATCATCACCACTAAGGCAGAGTTTACTTCAGCAATACTTCTGTCAGACTTCCACCACCCTTTTATGTAGTTGGCCACATCCCCCCAACAATGTGCTAGAACTTTTGAAAGAATAGAGCCTTCATACCATCCAGACCTAGAGCTTTGTTGGGATGCATATTTTTTAGGGCTGTTTTGATTTCATCCGTAGTGATATCTCTCTCTAAAAGGACCTTTTCCTCCTCCCCAATCTTGGCTGTCATCCCCTGAGTATCCTCCTCCCAACCTGTCAGATTGGATGATTGGAACAGGTTTTGAAAGAATTTTAAAATGATCCTTTTAATATCTTCTTCATCTGTCATCCACTGTCCATCAGAATTGAGTAAACCTTCAATATTGTTCCTCTTCCTTCTTTGAGACGCTTTGTGGTGGAAATAGGTTGTGTTCTTGTCACCCACTTTCATCTCATTAACCCTGACCCTAGCATGCCAAAAAGCCTCATCCCGTATGTGCCATTTTTGCAATTCCGCAGCTATGTCAGTGCATCTATCCAGGTTTCCTCTGTCAGGTGGTAGAAGTTGAACCTCCCCCAATTGTCCTTCAAGTTCATTGATTTTGTTTTTCGCCTTTCCAAAATTTTTGGTAGCCCACTTCTTTAGCTTGTTGCCACAACGTTCCATCTTGGATTCTAAACCAAAAGATTGACTTTCATCCCACACTTCCTTGATAATGTGCTCACATCTCTCCTCTTCCACCCACATGGGCTCAAAGAAAAAAATACTACTATCTTCTTTTCTTATCCCTCTTTCTTTGTTCAGTGTTGATGACAATAGGCACATGATCCGACTCATATTTGGGGAGATGTATGACTCTGGCTTGAAAGAATTTAGAGGACCAGTTTGGGCAAGCCAAGGCTCTATCCAGTCTCTCCTGGATGAAAGTATCCGACGTCTGACCTCTCTGCCAAGTAAAAATGCTACCACTGTAACCCAGGTCTGTGAGATCACAATCATGAATCACATCTCTGAAGTCCTGTATGTATCTCATAGGTTTAGGCGGTCCTCCCTGCTTTTCTGAGTTTGACGTGATCTCATTGAAGTCGCCAAAAAATAAAGTTGGAAGATCAGATCCCGATTTCAACTCTCGAATTAAATTCCAAGTATTGTATTTCTGTTGTTGGTCTGCCCATCCGTAAATGCCAATCACCCTCCATGTATCAACACTCCCCACTTCTGTCACCTCTCCACTACAATGGTGTTGTGAAAGAGAAGTAATTTTGATGTCCACGTCTCTCCACCATAAGCCCAAACCACCCGCTCTTCCCTCGCTGCATATGCAGATGCCTTGCGTAAAGCCACATTTCCTCTTGACAACTTCTAAATCAGAACCAGAAATCACAGTCTCCATAAGGAAAACTATGCTTGGGCCCTCCCTCCAACACCAGGACCGAAGGGCATTCACCATGTCAGGGCGGGCCAATCCCTGACAATTCCAGCTCAGGATTTTCATGGCTCTTCGTGGGGCTGGATCATCCCAACCTCCGTTACTTTGCTTATGTCAGCCACATCTTGGAGAAGACCTTCCTCTGTGTTTCTTGTCTTTCCCCCTACCTCATAAATACCAGCCTCATCAAGCTCCATGTCGCATGGTTCTGACTATCTGCCTCTTGTTCCTGTGGAAACTTCCCAAATTACCTCTGACTCTTGTATTCCCAACCATTGGGCTCTGCTCATTTTGTAGACCCATGGTGGCTCTTTCTTTTTCTTTAGATCTCTCTTTCCTTTCTTCATTTCTTTATTTCCTAGAGATTTTCCTCTTTGTGCCCTGGTCCAGACCCTGTATGTTTCTACTCCTATTCCATCAACACAACTGTGGGTGTTGTGTCCTCCATTAACCTCTCTCTAACCACTCTATGTAGATTTTTCACCTATTTCTTTTCCTCCTTCCTCCCCACCTCCATTGTCCTCCCGCCTTCGTCCCCCCCCCCATGAAAACATACTTGCCATGGTGTGCTTTATTTTGCCTCCTCGTGTTACTGTCATCTGGTCCTGCCCTTCATATCTCAAGTTCCCCTTCAACGTTTGCGGTTGAATTCTATTTTCTTTGCTTCCCCTCTCTTCTCCTTGCTCGACCATCTCATTTTGCTTCTCAGGAAACAATTCCTCAAGATTGAAAACTGACACATCACTGCCTTCCTTAGTGCTGTTGTTATTCTGTTGCTTTCTCTATATATATGCTGTCCGTCCTTCAGTTTCATCATTGACTCTAACCGCTTTGCTTGTGGCCGAGGTTCTGTTAGACGATGACGCCACTGTACTCTTTGCCGTTTCCGTCCCCAGCCTGGTCTTGAACTGAATGCTCTTCTTCGTTCTAGTATTTTCATGGATCTCTTCGTGTAATGAGACCCTCAGTTTCCTTAGAGATTCCTTCATCCATGCTCCCCACTGCGATCCCTGTTCATCTTCTTCCTCTCGCTCAGCGCAATCTTTCTCAACGTGACCTAGCCGCCCACAGTGATAGCAAAAATTCGCTAGCCTTTCGTACTTTACATCCAGAGTCATGATATTGTTGTGGCTCCCCTTGATCTGGAGAACCCATTTAAGAGGTTTGGTAATGTCTAACATGATACAGACTCTAGCAGATGACTCCCAACCCAGTTCATTTGTGTCCAGATTGATCACTGCTCCCACACGACTCGCAACTTCCTCGATCATGTGTTTTGTATGAAGCCCTAACAGCAAACCATAGATGCGCACCCAAAACGGGCCGTGCGTGATGGTGATAGCCCCTGGCTGCTATTCCTCTTTGATCTCTGTAAAAAGAAGGAGCTTATTATCAAAGTTCCATGGTGCCCCGTCGACAACCTTTTGCTTATCCTGCTAGTCCAAAAACTGAATCACAAAGTTATCACCTTCCATTTGTTTGAATATCACTTTCTGCGCTAACCCCCAGGCTTGAGTCAAGGTTTGCTTCATAGCCCAGAAGTTCATGGATCTGTCTGAGAGGATTCGTGCCACCAGGGCCAGCTTCAGGTGTTCCTTTCCTTCTTCAACCGGATCCCACTATAAATCAATGGGTTCCTCCTCTTCTACTGTCAAACACATCCTTGCATATCTATCCGCAAGGTCTTCCGCCATCACAGAGAGAGTACCAGGGTGATCGTCCTATCCTTGAACCTGCAAGAGAAGAGACCTAAGAGGTAGGGAAGATGACCCACTCGTGGGAACCCTAATCGCCAGAGCGCAGGGCAGGACCATGGGGGCGAGGTATGACAATTTATCATTTTCATGTAAGATGTATATTATATTCATTTTATGAATAATAAATATCAAATGATGGACTAAACTTATGGAAAGAGATAAATAACTCAACATGCTTGTATATAATCCATATGATGTTGGATAAGATGATGCTGAATAGGAAATAAAATTTTCTTTGTATGGATATCTAAGGCTAATAACCCTAAATAAAATGCAGCAAATACATATATGTGTTGGTAAGGTATTCCGGTAGAGACAATCATATAATGATTGACATGGCATAATTACCTACAAGGATTTGATTAATAATAACACATATAAAGGCAAGCTTCCAATTCATATGTTTCACTCAGTTATGAGATAATGAGGATACATATTGAATGTTTAGAGAATTATATTACTCATTGACGTATGTTGTCAAGTTACTAATCTTGTAGATGAGATCATACAGATGTTAAGAGTACATATACATAGTCTCATCATGTTCTGATCAGTTGTTATAGTGGAAGGTTGATAGAAAAAAATAACACATAAGACCAGAGTGTGAGTTGGTTGATGACTAAGTCTCATTAGTCATGATATGGCTATATCAAACCAAGCACATAGATACATGTTAGGGAATAGTGTATCAGACAGACCCATCTTGAGAGTGACATATGGTTTTTTGGTCACAGTCATCTCTCATAATGAAGGTGGTGATTGTGATTCTTAGACCTGAAATCACTATACTTGTCACATGTGGTTGGATACGCTTTGACATTATCAACCACAGTCCCAAAACATGGGTTGTTATAATGGTAATGGTTGGGTGACTTTGACACACGGGGATAGACTGTGAGTGATAGATATGGGATTTGTCCCTCCTACTGGAGTGTGATATCCTGGCCACTTGATAACCGAGACTAAGAAATGTATGCACATGCAGATGTGAATCAATATATGATATTGAGGTACATTATCTCAGACAATATGCTCTCGGTTCAAGAAACATAGATTGAATATTGAGAGGATGACCAACCATGCCTTGAGTTCATCCTGGATATTAGAGATAAAGGAATTATACAATCACTGCAACACCTTACACATATTGTAGGTTGAAGTTGTTCTCCAACTTTCCATTCACTTGGGTAGCACTGATGTGCGATTAGGAACCACTCTCTAATTGTGATGTCATAAGCTACTTATGGACATTCATTGCCAATGTGATATGGGACCTATAGGTTCACACACATAGGAACTCATCTAGAAGAGGAGTTTTATTTTAAACGACAATGTGATTGACTACTAAAGTGTTTAGGTTTTAAATTCACACAACCGATCGCTCGATTGGATGACCACGTTTGCCACACGGCCATCTCACTGAGTGAGATGGGCATTTGGGCAGCCATATGGGTGTCTCAATTGTTGAGATGACTGTTTTGGGGTCAGGATGATCGAAGTTCAAATTGGCTTAGTTCTGCCCTTGAACCGACCGGTTCAATATGATTGAACCAATTGACTCATCTCAACTCACTAGATGGCTGTTTGGGTGAGTGAGACAGGCGTATCTCTTGGGTGAGATGGCCCACTTGGGGATGAACAAAGGTTTAGGATGTTTCTCGAATAGTTTCAATTGCATATACTTGGAAAGCAACTAAAATTAATATGTATATTAATTGGAATCGAAATTGAAAAATTCATGTGCGATTAGGAAACTATCAAACGATCATTTGGCAGTGCGAGATGAACATCTGTAGCATGTTGTAAAAGTTCAACTTCTTCGAGTCCTTTCCACTCCTGCACAATCCCATACAGACTGGGAACCCTAATCGTAACCCTGCCTATAAAATGAGGGGTATTGGGGGATTCCTAAGACACAGCTCAAACAACTGAGAATCAGTTCCTCTAACAACTGTTGTCCTCTCAGATTGTGGTAACCAAGAGAGCCCAGACAAGTGCTACCCGACAAGGACAAATAATCAAAGGGAGAGAACAACTGCTAGTTGTCATTATGGGAGAGAAGTTTGGTGACTAGTACACTAACGAGCGGGACAACTCGTTCATGTCCATTCTTGGTGAACAACATGAGTTCTAATTGGTCTGTGTGGACTACTTTAGAGGAAGGAGTCCTTTGGTTACTGCTCGAAGAGCAATGTCAACCTGCAATCTATGGTGAGACCACCAAAGTCACTGTAGAGGTTGCATAGATAGCTGTTCATGGTGAAGACCAGGAGCTACACAACCACCATACAAGAACAACTTGTCAGTAGTTGTAAAGAAGATAGTTTTGTCATTGGACTTGCTCCAAGACCAGGTGTAACTCACTAAAACATTCTTCCTATTTCATAGTAGTTGACACAATCTTGCTATTTAGGGAATACAAATAAATACAAATTTTGTTTCCGCTTCTATAATATGTGCCCGTATTTCCCAATAGTGGTATGAGAGACACGTCAATATACTATGTTTTAGGATAACTGATATGATTAAATTTTTGATTTTATCATTTATTTATTGCATACAATGTACATATTTAAACTACTCTCATATGTGTATCTGATCAAAGACCACATAATACCAAACTACTATATATATATATATATATATATATGAAATTTACATGTGTCACCCTAAAATCAATTTTGATGGTGGATGTGTAGCATGGTTATCACCTAAACCCTATATCTATGTGTGGTTGGATAGTTTTATTCCTATTTATCTCGATTTGTGTATCAAGCCTCTACCTCCCTCTTCCTAATGTAAAGTTAATGTTTTCCTACCTTTTCTCTCTTTGAATGTAACTCGAGGTTTCTCTTATTCAATGTAAAAAAGTAGCAATATGATAGTTTATTTTCTTGCAATGACAAGGAAGATGATGATTGCCAAATGAGATGATAGCTTGTGAGACTGGCTGACCGTCTGGAAGACCATGGAGGACATGACAATGGAACCAGACGACCGCCTGCTGGGCCCAACTGACGTTTTGGAAGGAGTCCAAACATCAATTGGATAGGTGGCCAGACGACCATCCCAGGAGGCCCAACTGACCATTTGAAAGGAGTCTAAACATCGGTTGGATAGGAGGACCGACCAACCAGCCAAGAGACAAGACAACAAGTTCAAGGGATGAAACGATCTACCTAAATTGGCAAGCACATGTCTACACCAACAACAAGTTCATGCATGTGATGTGATAATTGACCTAGGTATAGTAATTCCTTGTGGCTCCAAGGAATTACAAGTAGACATGGCCATAACCATCACTTTTTGTTTTATATTGCATGTTTATGTTGTGGGATATAGCATGTATATGATATATACTATATATTTGGTTATTTGATACAATATATGTATACATGTAATATATATAAAAGCCCTCAATCAAACATATTAAGTCTTAGATGCTTTCCAATAGAAATACACATGAAAAAAATTATTTGACTAAGTGTAGGTTACACCTCTGTGGTGCGTCGTCTACCTTGTGGAAGTGTGATGGTAATAACGTAGGTTGCACCTCTACGGGGTGCATTATTATCATATTAGCTATTGGGCCAGGCTTAACTGGTGATTCTCAAAGCGTCAGGGCCCAGAGGCATGCAGATGATTATGGAAAGGAGTTGTGCATATCATCTATCCAAAATTGCATATGATGAAATTGGAAAAAGTTACCTACCTTGATGATTGAATGTGTTTGCAGTGTTGATCGTGCCACATTTGAATTATCTTTCTCATTAGAAAATTTTTCGTTGTAGTTTTCCAAATTGATACTTGAGGGCTATCAATTTATACAAAATAATGAGAATGATAATTGATTAAAGACCTAATTATAACACCCAAATTTAATCAAATTAAATCAAAGCAAAATGAGTTTTGATAAAATTGCAAATTCTTTTGTAGAACCAAATAGCAACAACAAGCAATCACTTTCCTCTGTGATCAGTCCTTGAGAAGGAAAAACTTATTGGGAACAACTTCCTCGATTGGTTCAGGATGCTGAAAATTGTTCTCACATAGGAGCACAAACTCTATGTCTTGGAAACACCAGAACCATAGGAACCACCTCAAAATGCTCCAAGGACTGATAAGGATGCTTATAAGAAGCATACTAAAGATGCCATGGATGTCAGGTGTTTGATGCTTTGTTAAATGAACCAAGAGTTCCAAAGGAAACATGGGAACATGGGGGTGGTTGAGACGGTCATACATCTCAAGAACATACATGAAGATCAGGTAAGGCAAGAGAGATTTGATGTCTTCAAGGCATTGTTCAAATGTAACATGGCAGAAAGAGATCCAGTAGGTCCTCACGTACTCCAGATGATTGGGTATGTGGAGAACCTGACTAGATTGGGATTCCCCTTAAGCCAAGAGTTGTCTACTGATGTGATTCTGCAGTCCTTGCCAGAGTCATATAGTCAGTTTGTCATGAACTACAACATGAACGACTTTGACAAGCCATTGACAGAGTTGTTAGGCATGTTGAGAATAGCTGAGACACAAATGAAGAAAGACAAGTCCAAGTCTGTGATGATGATCAACAAGACTAAGGGGAAGTCTAAAGGCAAAGGAAAAGATGAGAAGAGTTTTAAAGTGAGCCAGAAACCCAAGTCTTCAAATCTCAAGGCAAAAGGTGGAGTAAAGAAACAAAGAGGCAATTGTCACTATTGTCACCATCCTAGACGTTGGAAAAGAAATTGCCCACTCTAATTAGTGGAACGAAAGAAGAAGAAGGATGGCATTAAGGCCTCCACTTCAAGTATAAACAACATAAGATAAATTTGATTACTTCTTCATTTTGGTATGTGATACCAAACAAAGATCTGACATAATGATGTGCAGAATCTGAAAAGAAGTAAAGGCCTTCATGGAAGGACAAAGATGGATAAGGCACAACAAGTGTTGTGGAAGCCATAGTCTACATTTTAATTTATCTTAGCCCAATGGGCATGTAGTAGAGTTATTAGAACTACTATTTCATTATGCCATCTTAATAAAAACATTTTCTATTATGCATCTTGTATAGACAAGGATGATTATCAATAAAGAGTTGTTAAATGCTTCTATTTCAAAGATATGATCTTGCATGGAATTGGCCCTAAAATATCTTGCAATATTTATGCTAAATGATCCAAATATGAATGTTTCTACAAAAGGATTATAATTCACAACTCAATACCATCATTAACATTAGTCATCTTGTACGAATATGAGAGGTGCATGCCTATAATACATATCGATGTTGATCTAGATTTCCTTGGTTATTGAACCTAAGGAAACATGCAAGTCTTATTCACACACAATATGGCATGACGTCCTTCACTGAATGAGTGGGAGGATAAAGCTTTCATTAGACCTTATGCATATGATGCATGAAGATCTTATGGAATGAAATGCTATAGATAATTAACTAATACTTCATTTTCATTTACTGGTAATATAATGATATGTATAAAATGAAATGAAAGCATTAATCTCTTGAAAATGTTCAAGGAGATTGTAAATGATGTGTGACATTAATGAAAGAATTAAGATACTTTGATATGATCAAATGTTGAAATACTTTTACATCAATATATTGAGAACCTTTTGGAAAAGACTATGATAATGTATCACAAGTCAAATCCACCTGAGCATGATGATGTGTTAGAATGAAGGAATTATACCATGATGAGTCATGATATAATTGTCAATTAATATAACCTTCTGACATCCTCATAAATAAATACTTATCACTAAATAACGTACCATCTGAATGGTTTATGAGCTATCATATATGATATGATTTGAGAGTGTCCCAATATGTCTAAGGGATTGAAACATACCTTGAGAAAGTAGTTTCTTGAGAAATTTTATCCAAATCCATGACTGTAGAATATTACTATTAGTCCCAATCCAATAACAAAATAATTTTATTAATAGGATAACTGAATTCCTAAAGAATCAGTGGGAGTGAAAGTAGAACTTAAAGTGTTTGAGGTCAACAACAAGGGTACAATGAGAACAACGAGAATCTCAAGTTGTTGTGGAATCTCAGGTTCATCATGTAATACATAACAAAATGTTATAGTAGAACACATATGAGTTTGGAGGATTGTGAATCCAACAATTCATATGGGTTGGTCATACAAGATGAGCCAACTAGTTAACTAGAAGCTATTTTTGAGTGATATGGGATCCATGTAAGATAACAAGGTAGGATCCTGATAGCGCTACTTAAAGGGGTAATACCCAAAGGGTGCAATATGGCTTATGGCAAAGACCTACATGGATAACATAAAAGGATAAATTTGTTGGATAAGGTTTTAGATCAATTCAAGTTGTTGAACATGATAGAAATTCCTTTACCAATTGTCTTGTTTGTTGTTGTAGTTAAAGTAGACCACACGATTTGGCATATGAAGATAAAACCAAACTCCTTAAAAGGAATGCATCAAAGGATGTATACGTGACACACCCTAAAAGGTTTTATAACTTCAAGAATGCAAATTAAGTTTATAAACTACAAAGTTCAAGCTGGCATTGAAACAAGCAACTCAAAAATGAGATCTTTTGATTTGATAAGATAGTCAAAGAGTTTGACTTGAATCAAGATAAAATACGATATCTATGATTACAAAAGATTTAATGGGAACATATATGAATATTCCACATGTGATGACGAATGTTCATCTCAATATTTTGAATACTGAGAACTCACATGAAAATACCATCAGTAATGAAGGACAAGTTGAAACTTCTTATGAGATAAGAATCAAGACCTATAGAGATAGTTCTTAAAAATTTCACAATGGAAGCTTGTGTGCAATAACAATGTGTTGAAAGAGTTCAACATGGAAGGATTCAATGAGAGAGAATTTGAATTAGTCTCTCATGAATCATGTATTATGATTCATGTGAAGAATGGAAATATCATCAATAAGACTTCATGGACCAGACCAACAATGGATCTAACATGTAAGCTATTAACACACTTATCTATATAATGTTGTATGTATTGGACATGACAAGATGATATCAACTCCAATAAGGGTTATTAGAAAGTCATTAAAGATATCCATTAGTACTTGAGAAGTGACTAAGGATAGATTGCTAGTCAGTATTGATAGCAATAAAGGGAAGATTTGGATGTAAAGAGTTACATCGATGCAAGCCTCCATAAATGGCAGAGTTGATCGCAAATTAAAATATATTTTGATTTAAAAAGGAGAAGTGTTGATTAGTTGGAGAGGTTTCAAACTAATATCCATTAATACTAGTCTACAATAGAAGCTGAGTATACTTGTGTTATGAACATAGAGTGATACTATACAGATCTAACATGTTCATATGATGAACTTATAGATGTTTTGAAAATTGAAGACTTAGTAGAGATATTGTAACAACAATGGAGCTAATTATTAGGCAAGGAATATCATATACCATGTTACATCAGTTCCATCTCATATGAGAAATCGTACAACAAAGTGAATAGGAACATGCAATATCCCGACTACAAGCAAAGTGTTGTTAACCCACTGAATAGGCACTAATGCAGCAGAAGCATGTTGGACATGTTTAGATCACTAAGGATAAGATCCATGGGTGATTGGCTCTAAGTGCAAGTGGGAGTCTGTTGGTAAGGTATGACTGTAGAGCGAATCATATGATGTTTGACATGGAATAATTACCTAAAAGGATTTGATTAATAATTATATATATAAAGGCAAGCTTCCAATTCATATGTTTCACTCAGTTATAAGATAGTGAGGATACAAAGTGAATGTCTAGAGAATTATATTACTCAATGATGTATGTTGTCAAGTTACTAACCTTGTGGATGAGATCATACGGATATTAAGAGTACATATACATGTTCTCATTATGTTTTGATCAGTTGTTATTATGGAAGGGTGATAGTAAAAAATAACACATAAGATCAGAGTGTGAGTTGGTTAAGACTAGATCTCATTAGTCATGATATAGATATATCAAACCAAGCACATAGATACATGTTAGGAAACAGTGTATCAGACAGACCCACCTTGAGAGTGACACATGGTTTTGTGGTCACAGTCAACTCTCATAGTGAAGGTGGTGATTGTGATTCTTAGACCTATAATCACTGCACTTGTCACATGTGGTTGGGTACACTTTGAAATCATCAAACACAGTCCTGAAACATGGGTTGTTATAATGGTGATGATTGGGTGACTTTGACACGTGGGGATAGACTGTGAGTGATAGATATGGGATTTGTCCCTCCTACTAGAGTATGATATCCTGGCCATTTGATACGCAAGATTGAGAAACACATGCGCATGCACATGTGAATCAATATATGATATTGAGGTAACATTATCTCAGATAGTCTGCTATTGGTTGAAGAAACATGGATTGAACATTGAGAGGATGACCAACCATGCCTCAAGTTCATTCTGGATATCAGAGACAAAGGAATTATACAATCACTGCAACACCTTACACATATTGTAGGTTGAAGTTGTTCTCCAACTTCCCATTCACTCGGGTAGAACTGATGTGCGACTAGGTGCCACTCTATGCTTGTGATGTCATAATCTAGTTATGGACATTTACAACCAACGTGATATGGGACCTATAAAGTCACAAACATAAGAATTCATCTAGAAGAGGAGTTTGATCTTGAACGACAATTGGATTGATTACTAAAGTGTTTAGGTATTCAATTCATGCAACTAATTGGATGACCACGTCTACCAAATGACCATCTCACTGAGTGAGACATGTTTTTGGGTAGCCAGATGGGCATCTCAATTGTTGAGATGGCCATTTCAGGGTCAGGTTGATCGAAGTTCAAATTGGCTTAGTTCTTGTAAAAGAGTGAAATCACCCCTTTACTAAAATTTTGAAAAATAAAACAACCATCCCAAACATACTCAAAAGGTATGTTGAAATGGGTGATTTTTTTAAATCTATATATATATATATATATATATATATATATATATATATATGGTATATAAAAGACCAAAGAATATTGCACAGAATATAGTTTCTAGAATATATTTCATCAAGGTATATTATTTGATGATGTCACTAATGTATCATGAAGGCCTTAAGGATATGTATGTATATATGTTAATACTAGATGATCACATCTTAGGGTTTAGGTCAACATGACCATTATATGTTATGCATTTATCTTATCATTAGGGTGACATGGTCAACATTATGTGTATTCACAGTTAGTGAGTTACTCATATTAAGTATTTGTTGGGGTTCAAGCATATGAACTATTCATTGGATGGCTTATTATGTATTTATTAGTATATAAAAAAGTTAAATTATAATTATAATTTGTTTCGTCATTACTAATCATATAATCTCACTAACTTGTCTATGGAATTAGGGTTTCCAAATTCAAAGTAGTTAGATTTCAATGTATTGTAGGACTCCATTCCTTTAAAAGGATTTTGTCCTCGAAATCAACACTTCCAAAATCTAACAAGGTCTTACTAATACTACTTCTCCACTCAAGAGGGTTGGAATATCAAGTCAAAATAAGCTAGAGGTAAAAGAGTGAGTCTAATTAGACCATGTATATGATTCATCACTTAATTTTTTTACTAATCACTATTACCAAACTTCAAAGTCTAGTATACGGTAGACTACTCCTAAACATGGAAATCTAAGACTCATATAAGGAACTTAGGGATATAAGGTGATTTTATTTGGGTAACCAAATCATCATATCTTAGGTTCCTAACGATACTCAACATTGAGGTTATATGCCTAAATGTATGCTATTTTGGATAATCAATATCAGCTCAGGTCAGGCCGGTGTCATATGGATCCGAGAGTCCTCGTAAACCAAGTTAGTGGCGTTGAGGAAAATTTTGCCAGCCCCCAGACCCTGACCCTTTCTAGGCACCCTTGCTTTCAACTTATGTCCTAGTAGATACCTAATAGGCTAATCACCTAAAAGTTGACTAAAGATATTTATAATATTAAATTTTTGTGGTCATAAATCAACCTTTCATCATAGGTCAATTATTAAGTGAACTAAAGGGAAAACTATATGTGGTAAAGGTTTCTAACTAAGGAGACAAATTGGAATAGTCAAGATTCCCACTACCATTGGCTCTGATTCCATGTTGTAAAAGAGTGAAATCACCCCTTTACCAAAAAATTGAAAAATAAAACGTCCATCTCAAACATACTCAAAAGGTATGTTGAAACGAGTGAATTTTTTTTCAAATCTTTATATATATAGTATACAAAAGACCAACGAGTATTGCAGCGGAATATAATTTCTTGACTATATAAAGATTAGAAAATTCCATCATATCTCCGATATAGGGTTTACAACAACAAAAGGATCTAGATAGAGGGAATCTAAACTACTTCAAGTCTTGTCTCCAAAAATCTATAAAACTCTAAATTAATATAATCTACTAATTATCTCTCATAAATGGTCATTTTGCATTATTAGACTCTAATTAAAACACTAGTTGGATATTTGTGCAAATACCCATTCATTGAAATGAATGTGGGTCAAATATAATTTACATCATTAAGTACTGCTTAAGTTCAACATTGAGGACAAAGATAATAGAAAAGATACGAAAATTTAGGAAAAAGGACAAAAAGGATATGAAGAAATAAAATCCTAAAAATGGGTCAAATAGCAAATAAATCAAAGATTCAGTATGTTACAACACTCCACCCCTTAAAGAGGATTTCGTTCCCAAAATCTCAATAAGAGGGAAGGGTGAATACGTAACATCCCAACATTAAGAAACTAGGTATTTACCTCTAATCTATGGTACTTCACATGCTATACTCATAAGTCATGTTTTACTAAGGTTTCCACTATTCAGATTACCTTTTATCAAATATAACACCATAGTCTTTTTTGGCTTACTAGCATTATATTTATTGTGAAATTACATCATCCTTATTTTTCTATTACTTGTGTCACATTATATTTAAATTGTTGTAAAAAGAATTATATCTCAAAATTATGTAAAATTCATATGTATTTCTCATTTACTAATTAAGAATTTTAAGCACAGTTAGGGTTTACTAAATCATCTCAATATTTATTAATATGATAGATCACAATCCTTAATAACTTGAATTTATGCTCCATTATCCTCATATTACCATCATATAGAATTATCACAGATTATTTTGTAAGAAATAGATAATATTTTCTAACCAGTTATTAAGTCTAGATAATGTCACATTAATTTCTTACACCTATATTACACATTGTCACATCACTTTTCATACTCACATTAATGTCATCACTAATAATTTTCTCCTATTTACACTTCATATTATAATTTATACATTTAACATCACATTAGGCATTTGGAATTATTGTAGACTTAATAATCATGCTTATTTAAATCGAATTACTCTTTATTCATATTTGAGTCATTATATGTATTTTAGTGAATAAGGTGGAATGCATTACATTTTAATGAATTGATTCATATATCAATTTATGATTAGGTGATTAATGAGGTGTGTATTAGAGAACAAGGTGATATGCCTTACATATATTGATAACCTAATTAAATTATGATTAGGTGATTGTATTTCATCAAGTTATATTATTTGATGATGTCACCTAATGTCACTAATGTATCATGAAGGCATTAAGGATATGTATGTATATATGTTAAGGTTAGATGACTACATATTAGGGTTTAGGTCAACATGAACATTATATGTTATGCATTTATCTTATAATTAGGGTGACATGGTCAACATAATGTGTATTCACAATTAGTGAGTTACTCATATTAAGTATTTTTTGGGGTTCAAGAATATGAACTATTCATTAGATGACTTATTATGTATTAATTAGTATATAAACAAACAAGTTAAATTATAATTATAATTTGTTTGGACATTAGTAATCATATAAGCTCACAAACTTGTCTATGGAATTAGGGTTTCAAAATTTAGAGTAGTTATATTTCAATATAATGTAATACTTCATTCCTTTAAAAGGATTTCATCCTCGAAATCAACACTTCCTAAATCTAACAAGGTACTACTAATACTACCTCTTCATTCAAAAGGGTTGACATATCAAGTCAAACTAAGCTAGAGGTAAAAGAGTGAGTGTAATTAGACCATGTATATGATTCATCACTTAATTTTTTTACTAATCACTATTACCAAACTTCAAAGTCTAGTATAGGGTAGACTACTCCTAAACATGGAAATATAAGACTCATATAAGGAACTTAGGGATATAAGGTGATTTTATTTGGGTAACCAAATCATCTTATCTTAGGTTCCTAAGGATACTCAACATTGAGGTTATTTGCCTAAAGGTATGCTATTTTGGACAATCAGTATCAGCTCAGGCCAGGCCAGTGTCATATGGATCCAGGAGTCCTTGTAAAACAAGCTAGTGGCACAAAAGAAATTTTTACCAGCCCCCAGACTGTGACCCTTTCTAGGCACCCTTACTTTCAACTTATGTCCTAGTATCCACCTAATAGGCTAATCACCTAAAAGTTGACTAAAGATATTTCTAATATGAAATTCTTGTGGTCCTAAATCAACCTTTCACCGTAGGTAAATTCTAAAGTGAACTAAAGGGAAAAATATATGTGGTAAATGTTTCTAACTAAGGAGAAAAATTTGAAATAGTCAAGATTTCGACTACCATTGGCTCTGATACCATGTTGTAAAAGCGTGAAATCACCCCTTTACTAAAAATTTGAAAAATAAAACATCCATACCAAACATACTTAAAAGGTACGTTGAACGTGTGATTTTTTTTTTTCAAATCTTTATATATATGGTATACAAAAGGCCAAATAGTATTGCAGCAGAATATAATTTCTTGACTATATTCAGTTTTATAAAAGATTACAGAATTCCATCATATTCCCATATAGGGTTCACAACCACAAAAGGATCTAGATGGAGGGAAATCTAAACTACTTCAAGTCTTGTCTCCAAAAAGCCATAAAAACTCTAAATTAATATAATATACTAGTTATCTCTCATAAATGGTCATTTTGCATTATTAGACTCTAATTAAAACACTAGTTGAGATATTTGTGTAAAAACCCATTCATTGAAATGAGTGTGGGTCAAATATAATTCACATCATTAAGTATTACTCAATTTCAACATTGAGGACAAAGAGTATAAAAAATACAAACATTTAGGAAAAAGGACAAAAAGGATATGAAGGAAATAAAATCTTGAAAATGGGTTAAATAGCAAATAAATCAAAGATTCAGTATGTTATAGTTTTGCCCTTGAACCGATCATCTCATCTCAACTCACCAGAAAGTCATCTGGGTGAGCGAGACAGACATTTATCTTGGGAGAGATGGTCTGTTTGGGGCCGAACAAAGGTTCAAGATGTTACCCAAATAGTTTTGATTGCATATATTGGGAAAGCAAGTAAAATTAATATGTATATTAATTGGAATTGAAATTGCCAAATTAATGTCTGATTAGGAAACTATCAATTGGTCATTTGGCAGTGCCAGACAACCATCTTGCACACCAGATGACCGTCTGTGTGTGTGAAATGTCCGGTTGAACTATCACAGGTTGCGAAAGTTCAACTTCTTCTGGTCCTTTCCACTCCTGCACAATCCCATACAGACTGGGAACCCTGACCCTAACCCCACATTTAAGAGGGGTACTAGGGCTTCTCGAGACACAACTCAGACAATTGAGAATTAGTTCTTCTAAAAACTTCAGTCCTCTCTAGTTGTGGTAACCAAGAGAGACCAGGAAAGTCCTACCCGATAGGGACGGATAGCCAAGGGAGAGAATAAATGATAGTTGTCATTGTGGGAGAGCAGGTTGGTGACTAGTACACCAATGGGAGGGACAACTCCTTCCTATTTGTTCTTGGTGAACAACGGGAGTTCTAGTTGGTCTGTGTGTACTACTCTAGAGGCATGAGTCCTTTGGCTACTACTCTGAGAGCAAAGTCAACCTACAGTCCATGGAGAGACCACCGGAGTCACTGTAGAGGTTGCACAAATAATTGTTCATGGTGAAGATCAGGAGCTATAGAGACACCGTCCAAGAGCAACTTGTCAGCAATTGCAAAGAAGTGACTTTTATCACTGGACTTGCTCCAGGGGTCAGGTATAAATTGCTAAAAGATCCTTCCTATTTCATAATAGTTGACGTGATATTGCTATTATGGGAATACATATAGATAAAAAAATTATTTCTGGTACTATACCTTGTGCCCGCATTTCCCAACAATATGGTCAATAGATATTGGAATTTTTAGAACATGTTCATAACGTTATATGAACATTATGTGCAACCAATATATCAATATTATGTATGAAATTCATGTTATGATGATAAGGACTCTTAATACATGGTTTGTAACCCTAATTAGAGTAATGCATGTAACATAGGGTTAGTTTATGCACATAATTATATGCAATACAATATTCAAATGGTCTATTGTGATCCATCACATAGTTGGAGAATAAGATCAGTGACATAACTATAAGAAGAAAAGACAAGTAATGATGGGAATATCCTAATGATCTAAGTTAAACCCTGAAATGGACACAACATGGGTTATAATGATAATCCATTGACGACATGTGTAATCTTGTTTAATCAGGGTTTGTGAGGATACAATTGATATTAGGAGTTGACCAAGGATAGTGTTGACTCGTGAATGTGTTATGATTAGGATATCTCTTTTTAGGTATGTTGTAACGACCCCCTCCCCTATTATCCCCTATTCAAGTAGACCGAGAGGGTAAGGGCTATTACCTTCAGTACAAGATTGAAGGTTTAATAATTATCCAAAAATAATTAATAGGAATGAGTTTGTAAAAGATGGAAATATAAAATTTTCAACATGGTTACAAAATATGGATTCCTAAAGTTTACCCTATGAAGTACAACCATCTAACTATATCCTCCAGGAGTTACATTAAATTTCTTTATTTTATGCCTTCTTCTCTGGGTGTCCATCCATCATCATATTTGCAGAATATAGTATATTATCCTAAAACATCGACAAACAAAACATGCGATCATATAATAGATTATACTGGTAGGTGGGAGAAACCAAAAGATTGCATCTAACTGTAACAACATAGTCAAATTATTGTTACATAATCAAATTATCATTTTCTTCATAACTTCTCAACCCATTTTACTCAACCTTTGGGATACTCGCTCCCAGGGTTTTGTCCCTATAGTGGACAGTAGGACACCTATCAATTTAGAGCCAGGTGCCTATGTTGGCCACCTCTCAATATGGAGCCAGGTGCCATGTTGGTCATCCCAATCTGGGGCTTGACTTTATATGACCTTCCCAATGTGGGGCCTAGTCTGACCTCATATGACCTTTCCTATCTGGGGCCTGGTCTGACCTTCCTAATCTGGGGCCCAGTCTTTAGTCATCACCATGACTTTTCATTTCCTTTCATTCAAACCTCCAGAGTTGGTATGTGCGGTTTGAGCAAGTTATAATCATAATTTGTGATAGCCATAAAGATTTTATAGATTGCATGAAATAAATATCATCCAAGCATTTAATTTCAAGCAATATGGTAAAACCTCAAAAAACACCGAGAAACTAAAGCGATTAGTCATAGGCATAACAACATACATGTTTCAATAGTAATTTGAAGTCCAAGCAAGATCAACCAGGAATACCAAACAAGTAACCACGCAAATCTATCCTGAAAGTTAAAGCAATGTACCCATGTATCATTGTTTTATCCAAATCATCATTAAGACTGACTTGGATTTCAAGTTAGGGTTTCTAGATCAACTTTAGTAATTTCCATTAGGTTTTTTTTTATTTTCAATCCCTAATTATTACTTTTCATGCCCTTTGGGTTTACAAATCCTAATTTATCATTTATTACACCTTTTTATCTCAAGTAAACCCTAATTATCCAAAACATGGGTTGCTAAGTCCACATATCTTCCAAGTTTTTCTTTTTATTCATAAAGATCAATAATTGATTATCAACATCAATTGAACTCATTAGGATCATCAAAATCTAAAAATTAGGGTTCTTATACATTTAGCACATTAAAGATGGTAACTTTGCATACTGTCTGAGCTAGAGGTAGATTTATGTCTTGATTATATTTTTAGAGAAATCCTTGCATTTTCTTGATAAATTTTCATACATAATTTGTATTGATATGAGGTACTGATAATTACTTACATTTTAAGCAAGATTTCAGGATTAGGACCAATCACCAAGCACCACATAGGAAACTAACTCCTTTTCATATATATATTTGTGAATTAAGTTTATAACCAAAAGACACTTTCACCCATGCCGTGTCGGCTCAGTTCATCACACGTCTAGGGGCATACTGGTGCAATGGCTTTGAGCCATCACCAACCTCATGACGTTGTAGACTGCCGCCCTATGTGAGGGTAACATGGGTTGTCCTTACAAACTCTCAGGCTATGACACCTCAACATTGATTGGACATGCTCTGTCGGTCCTCACAGGACCTTGGGGAACACCCAACATGGCTAGAGAATATCGGCTATGGGCGGAAAAGGTCTTATGAAGCGAGTTATGCAATAAGCTATTGAATAGAAAGGAGATAGTTGAAGCCTCACCTAGGAGTAGTGTGCATAACCCTAGAGTAGCACAACCTCACCGGAGCCGTTCATGCTCTTTCATGGAAAAGCCCCATATTGAAATTGTTTGTATGATTAGTCGAGTTTTGAGGATAAAATTCCTATAAAACGGGAAGGATGTTATAACCTGGTTTTTCACATGTATTTATATAATTGAAATGCAATTATTTCAATAAAAATGATAAATTGGAAATATGTTATGATTTACTTAAAAGCACGGTTTTCCCTACAAATATCCCTTCATTATGAATTTTGTGGTTTTTGTTGATTTGTTAATCCAATAATGAATATAAGGGAAAAGGATGAGAGGAAAATCCAATAATGAGAAAAAAGTAAAAGAAAATGGTTAAGAATTATATGTGCTCAAGAGATTTGTTATTAACCATTGAATTCACCTCTGATCCATCTGACACCATGATAAGGAAGGAAGTTGTAGGGTCCATCAATGGAAAACATAGTTGTTACCTCTCGACCCTATGGTCTTGTGCATTTAGGGAAAAATCAACTCCTACTCCTATTTGTCTCATCCCTTCTTGACCTTATGATTGACTTAGAGTTCTATTGTTACTTTATTTTATTTCATCACACATTTTGCTTTTGGTCCCTTTTATAATAACCAAGCACATTGTATCCTTTATAATTCTCACCCAAATTTCCTTCATTTCTCAGGGAACTCATAGTTTTCCTTATGTCCCTTCATGAGAACCATGGCGAACTACCCATCTAGGCCTGGCCCCATTCTATCAGTCACTTCCATGGTGACTTTTATTCATGTCCCTTAGAGATGGTCATACTTGGGTCTAAAGAATCATACTCAATCTATGTGCTTTTGTGCTTCATGCACTTAATCTCTCAAGTTTTTAAGCGATCTTTCTTGATTTTTAAACTGATTTTGGAACTCCCTTTTGAGGAAGCACCCTTTTCTATGACAAGATAAAACTAATACTTGACAGTACCAAGGTTCATAAAATCATACTTGAATCCAAATTTTATATCACCACACGTAGGTATGTTACTTATTATTCCACCCATGCATGTGGCCATCAAGTAGAGAACTTATTAACCCATCTCTAATTTTTCCATTATGTCATATCCATCCATCCTCTGCCAAGGTTGGACCAGTTTCATATGTACATATGACATCATGGTAGTGCTAGACCAACTTATTTGAGTGTCTCATCAATCATATATCATAGTCCATATGGGGTTTCCTTTAACCCAAAACTTTAGGGGGGTGTCATGCTTAACCTCTATGAACTCACTCAACCTTTTGTGCATTGTATGCACTAGATACCACCAAATTCCCTCTTTGGTTTAGGAACCTCAAGTTTACCTCCTTAGTGTTGGTCTCTAAATTGCATGACTTAGCCACTCAAGCACGTACCAAACCAAAACATGATACGACATTCTCTCCTTAGATTCCTACTCACTAAATATCCTTACCAAACATAAGTGACCCCTAGAGTTCAACACTAGGAACTGCCAACCCGTGTATGAGGCTTCACATCATATACCCATTTCTTACCTCTCTAGAATCTTGGGACTCACTTTCCCTCACCTAGATGGTCATTACTCATATCATCTACACATATGTATAATAAGACTCTTTCTTTTTTTAAAGGTTTGTTCCTTCTAAGGACATATAGGGTACGACAAGACTCTATGGATCATGCATGAATCAACTCAACTCATCCACTCAGGGGTAGTCTAGTTTAGGACAAATTCCTCTTTTGATTCCTCATATCTTGGAATCTAGTTTCCCATCCTTCTCTTTCTAGGTCCCATCCTCTTAGGAGTTAACCTATCATTGGTCCTAATGCTAGGGTCCCCTCTTTGTATACGAGGTTGAGGCTCCTACCAATTCACATCTTATTCTCACCTAGCCTACCTTATATGATGAAATGTACATATTTGTATTATCAAATCTTATGTACAACTTCAAAAATATAGTCAAATATCAAATCCAACCGAGGTAATCATAAAACATATTATCTCATTATGTAACAATAAACTCCTCAGACATTTCTACCTATATGCCTATCTCATAATCTGATAGACATTACCCTTCTGGATTAGAACTAATCACATTGTTAGCCCTGATGTCACACACTTCCACATAGGTGCATGCCTACCTTCTACTAGTATCTGAGTGGGCACACATTTCTATTAGGGTTCCTACCTAGAGGAGTTTAGACTTTCTGGTCACAACTAACCTTCCAATTTAGGGTGTTATCTCTCTCTCATAGATCTTTTCTCCTTTTTTGAGATGACTGACCCTAGGTCAGGTCACTAAAACTATAAGTAGAACTAGGGGTTAGACAACCACTTATTTTTCTATGTTTCTCAAGAATACTCAAGTCATCCACATATATCATGAATGCCTAACCTACGTACTTGCATGCATATACAAACTAAGGTATCCAACTTATTGTGTATTCCCTCTCTCTATCCACTACTTATAGTTTATTAGGGTGGCACTATTATTTTCCCTCTACTCCGCTCATACCACGAGATTAAGGTTTTGGGTTGAGGTTAGGGTTTACAACATGTACCTTAGGTTTTGCAATTTCCTTGACCCACTGAGATTATTTTCCTAACCAGCCCTAGTTATCAAGGGTTTACCTTTATAGGGGAGAAACCCATCAAACAATTTCTCTTTATCATTATGTCCACTTTTATTATTTGGTGGAGGATGCCTTAATCCCTAATATTCGTAACTCTAGTACTTAGAATGGATAAAGAGAGAATATATATGTACCTAGGGTTTAGGGATTGAATAGGGTACATACGTGATGAAATTAGATGAGAAGTCCTAGAGGTATGTTATTTTGAATAAAGTCCTCTGACTTTGGCTAGGCAGGAAGCACATGTCCGGGAGTCCTTGTAAGATGACTAGCGGTGTGGAGGAAAATATTTCCAGCCCCTAGATCGTGGTCCTTTCTAGACACCATTGCCTTTGTAAAATAGTCTAATAATTCCCTTGGAGTTCTATAAAACTTTTAAAATTTAACAATTATTAGAGGTTAAATGGTAAACTAGGCTCTGATATCAAATGTAACGACCCCCTCTCCCTGTTATCCGCTATTCAGGCAGACCAAAAGGGCAACAACCATTACCTTCATTATAGGATTGAAGGTTTAACAATTAACCAAACATAATTACTAAATTTCACCAAATAGGAATGAGTTTGTACAAGATTGAAATATAAAATTTTCAACATGGTTACAAAATATGGATTCCTAAAGTTTACCCTATGAAGTACAACCATATAACTATATCCTCCAGAAGTTCCATTAAATTTCTTTATTTGATGCCTTCTTCTCTGGGTGTCTATTCTTCATCATATTTGCATAATATAGCATATTATCCTAAAATGCCAACAAACAAAACATGCGGTCAGCATAACAAGTTATATTGGTATGTGGGGGAAACCAAAATATTGCATCTAAGTGTAACAACATAGTCACAACAATTATTGTTACAGATTCAAAATTATCACTTTCTTCATAACTTCTCAACCCATTTTACTCAACCTCTGGGATACTCGTTGCTAGGGTTTCATCCCTATAGTGGATGGTAGGCCACCTCTTTATTTACAGCTAGGTGCCTATGTTGGCCACCTCTCAATCTGGAGCTAGGTGCCATGTTGGTCATCCAAATATGGGGCCTAACCTCATATGACCTTCCCAATATGGGTCCTAGTCTGACCTCATATGATCTTCCCAATTTGGAGCCTGGTCTGACCTTCACAATTTGGGGCCTGGTCTTTAGTCATCACCATGACTTTTCATTTCCTTCCTTTTAAAACTCCAAAGTTGGTATGTGGGGTTTGAGCAAGTTATAAGCATAATTTTTGATAGCCATGATGATTTTATAGATTGTAGGAAATAGACATCATCCAAGCATTTAATTTCAAGAAATCCGATAAAACTTCAAGAAACATCGGGAAACTAAAGCGGTTAGTCATAGGCGTAACCACATACATGTTTCAACAATAATTTGAAGTCCAAGAAAGATCAACTAGGAATACCAAACAAGTAACCAAGAAAATTTATCCTGAATGTTAAAGCAATGTACCCATGTATAATTGTTTTATCCACATCATTACTAAGACCGACCTGGGTCTCAAGTTAGGGTTTTTAGATCAACTTTAGGGTTTCCATTATGATTTTGGCTTTTCAATCCCTAAGTATCACTTTTCATGTCCTTTGGGTTTACAAATCCTAATTTATAATTAATTACACCTTTTTTTTTAATGTCAAGGAAACCCTAATTATCTAAAACATGATTTTCTAAGTCCACATATCTTCCAAGTTGTTCTTTTATTCATAAAAGATCAATAATTTATTATCAACATCAATTGAACTCATTAGGATCATCAACACCTAAAACTTAGGGTTCATATACATTTAACACATTATAGATGGTAGCTTTGCATACTTTTTGAACTAGAGGCATATCTAGGTCTTGATTATATTTTTCGGGAAATCCTTGCATTCTCTTGATCAATTTTCATATATAATTTGTCTTGATATGAGGTACCAATAACTACTTAAATTTTAAGCAAGATTTCAGGATTAGGACCATTTACCAAGCACCACATAGGAAACTAACTCCCTTTTACTAATACTTGCAAATTAAGTTAAGTTTATAATGAAAAGACACTTTTTCCTTGCCGTGCTGGCTCAGTCAACCAAACACATAGGGGCATACGGGTCCAGTGGCTTTGAGCCATCTCCAACCTTGTGACGCGTAGACTACTGCCCTACATGAGGGTAATGTGGGTTGTCCTTGCAGACTCCTAGGCTACGGTGCCTCAGGGTTGACTAGGCGGCTATGTCAATCCTCTCTAGAGCTTGGGGAACACCCAAAATAGCTAGAGAAGTCCGACTATGGGGGGAAGGTCTTATGAAGCAGGTGATGCAGTAAGCTATTGAACAAAAAGGAGACAGTCAAAGCCTCATCAAGGCACAATGTGCATAACCCTGGAGTAGCACAACCTCGTCGAAGCTGATCATGCTCTCTAGGACTCATTGATAGACCCTGTAACTTCCTTCCTTGTCATGGGGGTGGATGGATAGGTGGTGAAGGCCCTTGTTTTCTTCCAGGGCACCAGTCATAGTCATCGTCTTTGTCCATGTCACGATTGCATCAGGTGAAAGGAGGATAAGGGAGTAGATGCTAGCAACAAGACTTCATTGGACTACAGAGCCTAGATGCTTTGTCTACCCTTGCCGAAGGGGTCCTTATATAGGTTCAAGTAGGGTTCCTAGAGTCACGATGAACCATGAAAGAAAGGAGGGTAAGAGAGCCACAACCATCAATATTTCCTTTCGCGGTCTACTAAGATGGAAAGTGATATCCTCATATTAATCCATCGACCTCCCACACATAAGCTTATCATCATATATTCTTTATATAAAAGGTATTAAGTATTACCTACTCCTTAATATTTTAGGATTGGTCAACTCCTTCAACATGAATGTTCATGAAGCAAAACAAAACTATTAAGGAAGGTGTTTTTGACACACATTGGGGGATAGTTCATCAACTTGAAATCTAGATTATTTTCCTTTTCTCTTTCTTTAATGTTCCCCTTAACCTATCTTCCTTTATTTCATGGAGATTAGTTCTTATCCAGATTGTGGGGTTTATTGGGGTGTTTTATATACACAACTTTCTCTTTTAAGTATTTAAAGAAATTATCATTATTCCATGAAACTTCCCTTTTTATTCTTTTCTATACTCTTTATTTCAATTAACTTTCTTATCAAAAAACCATGTACAAATGAAAACCAACCATCAATGGTCATCCATACCACTTTCTCTAGAATTCCACACAAATATCTAAAGCACATATAATTATTAACCATTTTCTTTTACTTAATGCTCATCATTAGATTTCCCTCTCATACTTTTCCCTTATATTCATTATTGGATTAAAAATCAATAGAAACCACAAAATTCATAATGAAGGGAAATTTGCAAGGGAATATAATTCTTTTAAAACAAAGCATAACATATTTCCAATTTATCATTTTTATTGAAATAATTGCATTTCAATTATATAAATACATGTGAAAAAATAACATATGTTTTATTTCTAACTTGGACTACTATTTAGTATGGTTATATTATGTGTGTACATATACTTGGCATATGATACTGGATGATATAGTTATTTTTATATGCTACCTAGATTGATTATATATATATATATATATATATATATATATATATATATATATATATATATATAAATCCTGAACACATGAAACATAATATATTTGTTCCATTAATATGGAAGCACTTCAACTCTTTGGTAGTAAAGTGCTGGAAAGTAAAATAATTCAATTCTTTGGTAGTCAAGTACTTAAAATTGATCAAACTCTTTAGTAGTGTGATCACATTGTGAAATGATCCAACTCTTTGGTAGTCGATCATAAGGTCTTCAGTGAATTCAACCTTCAACGGTAAATTCATGGATGATATAATGGAAAATCTGCCTAAAATATATGTTCTCTTTTTTAATAAACATCCTTGCTCAAGTATGATTTTGTTATCTTTTATTACCATCAAGTATTAGCTTTATCTTATTGCGAGGTCATAGTTTGAAAGAGGTATATAAAAACACTTAGGAGTACTCAACACAATATTTTAGTATATTATGATGACGTGTACCACTTGTAATCTTTTGATTAGGTCGTGGCATATGCTCTTGAAAAGCCAAGATAGTTGAGAGTTGTATGGAGATCATATGTACACATGGACCTGTTGTCTAAATATCCTATCGTAGATGGTAGTATGTGCATATGTAAAAGTTTACTATTCAATATTTGATCTCAAAGGTTGTAACGATTCATTTTGTAATTATATGTTGAATGGTGAGCTTGTGGTTATGTTTTGTTTTTGTTCATGTGCATCTACTACTTTAATTTCCTCTAACTTCCTTTGATTTTCTCCTTGGCCTAGAGTGCAATGTTTAAATTGGGATTCTCACTGAGGTGAGGGTTTAAATTTTTACATTACACAATGATCAAGGTGTTGAAAATCCAGGGACATCTCAGGTGGTATCATAGCATGAAAAATAGCAAAGTCTAACATTTTCTCATAATGCAACTAAAATCAAATCAAACCTTAAACTGGAAAACCTTTAGGGTTAGATTAGTTATATTTTGGAGACAATCTGACCTAGCCTCTAGGTTAGCACCTAGATGTCATAGAACTAGGTCTAGACTAGTGCTTCTTGTATATAGAGTCCTAAAATGTCATTCTTTCCTTATAATGTGGCGGTATGGGACATTACATTATTTTGATGTGAATCAAGGGAAGAGAAATCCTAGACACATGTCACTCATTGTCTAGGGTAGATACACTAGTCTACACCTTGTTCTCACCCTTTTCATTAGGTGACATGGCACTAGACTCTCTACTGTGTGTGGGACACTCAGTTTGTTGATTGGTTTTGTTTCCAATTGGCTCGAATCTTGACAGTTTTCTCTGACATTTATTTTATCAGAGAAAAACTATATAATATTTTATTATAAATGTAAGTAAATACAAAAATGTCTCCCCACATATGTATGAGTAGACCTGAGTAAAAGTGAATGACATCATTCTAGAAGATAGATTAGTTCTAGATTAGATGTCTAAAGCTTTGATGGGATATGTTATAGATAAAATCAGTTTAGCTGATATGGTATAAGTTTATTATTATGATTTAAGATGGTTTATGATGACCAAAGTTGGATTTGAGAGTTTGAGTTTAGTTTGAGGATTTGAGATAAGTTTTTACGATGTAAGTATATAGGCATTTTCGAGTTAAGATAAGCTAAGATATGACAAGATGTGAATCAACAAATGCCTCAATCTCTTTTGCAAAGCAGGATCTCTAGTGTTAGTACAAGTTGTAGGGTTAACTTTGGAGAGAGTGAGACCAGAGGGATAAGGTAAGAGAACCTAAACTCTAAGATATTAGAATTATGAGAAATATTTGTTGTGATGTGTCCTAAACTAGACTACTCATGAGTAAATGAGTTGAATTTCTTTATGCTAGATTTGTATAGCTTTGTTAATCCCTAGATGTCCTTGGGAAGACCAAACTCTAGATTTGAGATAGGCTTCTTTGAACATGTGAATATGAATATGATAACCTACCATCTGGGTGAGTGAGAGATACCCAAGACCTTAGATGAGGCAACTATGCTAGTTTTCATAAAGCCTCAAGCTTAGGTTGGTGGTTCCTTATAGGAATCTAGTGGATGTGTATAAGAGAGAGAGTTGGGAAACATTATTTCATGGGTCGAAATCTATGTAGAGAATTTCATATCATGTTTTGGTTTGTGCTTATGTGTCTAGAGCTTGTAAAGAAATCACTAGTGTTAATGAGGTAATATGAGAGCCCTAGACTAAAAGAGGGAAGATAAAGTATATGCATATGAGATACTCATAGAGTTGAATGAGCTCAATGAGACTGAGCATGGCACTACCCTCAGGATAAGGGTAAGACTAGTATATGTTTTCATAACACAACCATGATATAATATATGTAAGAATGTGATCTTACCTTGAGATGTAGATATATGGGTGTGATATGAAGGAAATCTAGAGATGTATTAATAGATATAAATGTATAAATGGTTAACCATATACATGAATGATGATGATAATATGACATAATTGGTTAATAAAGTGATGAAGTCACTATAAAGTTTTTAACCAAATATGAAAGTCATATGAAATCATATTAATGACATATGACAGACAAGGTGTTAATATTAGTGCTTAATGAATATGTTTAATATGTTGTAACAAATAACACAATATAATGATGTCACCTTGTTATGATCTATATGGTTAAATTGAGTAAATTATAATTAAGTCTTCCCAAAATGATAACATAATGTTGGAACTTGATTCATGGGCAAAATGAGGATGTAAATACTAAAGTATTGTATATTTTATGACATAACAAGAGTTTCTAAACCCATGGTTCAATCTTTTAAGGTTATATTTCACTCTATATGCTCTAGAAATCCTCATAGAAAAGTGGTAGATATCTGTTCTAGGGATCTTTTTTGTGGGAATGTTGCACCAGGAATGGTTCCCTTCATGTGGTTGAAGACCTTTTAGATTTTCCTTGGAATCATAGAATGGCTTAATTTTTAGGAAGAAGTTTCTTTTAAGATGTGTATGATGTGATGGAATGGATTTTGGATTCATTTCTAGGATGGAATTTGTTTTAAGATGAAAATGATGTGATGGACTGGGTTTTGTTTTAATTTTGAGGATAAAATATCTTTTAAGGTATTTAGGATGTGATGGAGTGAACTTTTAAGTCTTTGAATACCTAAGAATGCATAGGTGATTCATGTGCTTGAGTAATATTAAGAGGTCCAACTGTTTTGGCAAAGTTTAGAGATCAAATGAATGACAACACATTTCATGTACACACACCTTTTTGAAGTAACTAATTGACCAACCATTTGATGTATTATTGGAACCAAGTTTGAATAGAAGGTTCACTCAATGGATTGGCAAACTATGGTAAAAATTTAATGATGTTTAGATAGTCATACATAAATTAATGGAAGTTTAAAGTCACCTAACTAATCAATGCATTATGTAAGTTGGACCATACTAAATGATTATTTACGATTTGAGTTCTAAAATCTATTTATCACGCACACTTGAGAAGGGAGGTGTGATGGATCAGCCTAGTGGAGCTCTAGTTTCAACTCTTGGGTAGATTGGATGGTTGGGGATATTGGCTTCTTCACAATATTTATAGTCTCATTTAGAACAAAAAACTCCCACATCTTCTAGATACATGTCATAGGTTGAGGAGTGGACTGAGTGGACAATTGGCATCACCTCTCCGAGGAGTCCTTCTTTGAAACTCTCCATGTGTCATTTGGGTGCTATTGAGTGACGATGAGTCATTGTCCCTCATTACATCTCTGATGCTTTGATAGACCTATGGTGGGAGAACAATTTAGAAGTAGATGAAGTTAAAGAAGAAGATGGAGAGTGGGAAAGACATCTACTTTGCACCGTCACAGTAACAGTAGACGGAAGTGAGTTCGTCACCAGTGTGGGGGAGCAGCTACAGAGACGAGATAAGAAAGGAGAAACTAGGGTGAGAGTAGTAACATAGGTTTCTAGGGAAGGTGGTTGGCAAAACCAAGGTCATCGAAGGATGAGGCGGAGACTAGAGAGGGCTTATGGAGCTTCCTCAAGGTGTTTGGATGGTATTGAGAAGTATGGGAGGCAGATGCACCATACAAGGAGGCATGAATCCCTATGTATTCCATGCCATCATTCTTGTAGTGCTTGAGAGGAGGTAGTGTGTCCCTTTAGCTCCGACACAACAATCTAAGGGGTGCTGCTATAGTCACCCATGATGGCTTGACCAGGAAAGGCACACACATGTATTACACCAGTAGAGAATTGAATCCTTGCTACTTCAAGCCTGTGGGATTTCAAGGAGGTGGAGGCAGCATCACCAGAGGATGAGGAATAGTACAAGGCTACTGATTTACATGTCGGAGGAGAGCCCAGGTGGTGACAAATGTTTTATGTAAGAACAAAGTCTGGATGGGGACTCTGATGCATGAGAACACGAGGAAGGGAAAGTCTCAAACTAGACCTAGCATATTTGTCTTGAACCATCCATGTTAGTGTAAGCCATGGAGGGATGAGCAACGACCTTGATAGACACATGGCTACCTTTGATTGGTTGAAAGGTAAGAATATATTCATAATTGCACACATCTTGGATAATTCATAGTAAATAGCTCATTAATAGAAAAATATGCATAAAATATCAACATTCTTATAAAAATGAGTTGAACATCATGAAACCCTAATAGATTTATTTTTATAAATAAAATCTGTTGATATCATGTAAGATATATTATAGTCATTTTATGAATAATAAATATCAAACGAATGATGAAAATTGTGGAAACAAGTAAATAACTTAATATGCTTGTATAGAATCCATATGATGTTAGATATGATAATGTTTGAACATTAAAGTATGTAATTTACTTAGTATGGATATCTAGGGCTAACAAGCTTATATAAAATGCAACAAATACATATATGGTAAATAAATGTTGGAATTTCCTAAACATGTTCATAACATTATATGAAACATTATGTGCAACCAATATATCAATTTTATGTATGAAATTCATGCTATGATGATAAGGACTCTTAAGACATGCTTCGTAACCCTAATTAGAGTAATGCATGTAATACATGGTTAGTTTGTTCACATAATTATATGCAATACAATATTAAGATGGTCTATATTGATCCATCACATGATTGGAAAATAAGATAAATGAGAAAATTATAAGAAGAAAAGACAAGTAGTGATGGAGATATCCTAATGATCTAAGTCAAACCCTAAAATGGAAACAACAAGGGTTATGATGATAATCTAACGATGGTCCATAAATTGTGTTTAATCAACAGTTTACGAGGATATAATTGATATCAAGAGTTGATGAAGAATAAAGTTGACTCATGAATATGTTATAATTAGGATATCTCTTTTCAGATACACTTTATCTCTAACTTGGCCTACTATTTAGTATGTTTGTATTATGTGTGTGCGAATACTTGGCATGTGATATTAGAAAAAATAGTTGTTCTTGTATTCTACCTTGCTTGATTTTCTATACATATAGTCTCAGACACATGAAACATAATATATTTGTTCCATTAATATCAAAGCACTGGATGACTATAGTACCTTCCTTTGGCCATAGAAAGCGCTGGATGGCTCCCGTTACCCTGGCTCTATGAGAAGAGGCGATCTCGAAGTCGATAGAGTCAACAACGACGGTGAGAAGCCAAAGGCCCAATGTCATCTCAGCTCATAGATTTGGAAGCAAAGCTGGAGGAGATCAGTGCGATTCTTTTCCATATCCAGAAGTGGTTTCCAAAAAATGGGAGAAGCTCAAGCCTATTCATAGCGGGGAGCCGATTGAACTGAAGGTGAGGGAGATCGAGATCTATGATGGTAAGCTACTGTACCCTAGAAAGGAAGCTCTGGAGAACGTAGAAAAATGGAGCAGGTGCTTAATGGGATATGTAGTAGACTTCTGACCTTACATCCCAATGCTAGCGGAACATTTTAAGAACATTTGGAACATCAAAGTGCGTTTGTATTGTTTGACAAAGGGGACGGGTTCTTTCTGATTAAGTTCTTTGAGACTGGCGATCTGGAATATGTTCTGAGAGGTGATTGGTATGTTATGAACAGACCTGTTGTTTTGAAGAAATGGCATATTGGCGATAAACAACAGAAGGTGATTCTAGATGACGTTCCAGTTTGGATTAATATCAGAAATCTACCTATTGAACTCTGGGATGCAAAATCATTTGAGCGGTTAGGGTCGTTTTTGGGTGTTCCAGTAAGAATGGATGAAGGAACATTCTCTATGAGATGTGTGGAGGTTGCTCGCATACTGGTTATTATGAATAGGAATGCTAAGTTCCCAAAATTAGTTACGCTGTTGAGTGATGAAGGGGATGGGCACGTGGTTTCCTTATCCTATGACTGATTCCTTATAAATGCAGAGTTTGTGGATTTCTGGTACATGGAGATTGTAAAGAAGTAACGATGCCTGGTTTTCCTCCCCTGAAAAGATATGCAAAAGGATTCAAATCTTAGAAGAAGGAATGGGAAGTTAAGACAACTCATGTTTTAAATCGTGATAATGAAGAACAAAGAATCAATAATGAAGATGATGGTGTTTTTGTTGTCGAAGAAATTACTGATGAATATGAGATTCTGCAGAAGAAAGAGAGACTTTCAAATAGTGTTCCAGCCATAGAAGATCTGAAGTTATCGGAAGAAGTCAATAAAGCAGTAGAAATGACAGTTGATGTTTCTATTAGCAATGGTTTAGGTCCCTCCACTCCAAATCCTACCCCTACTTCTATGAGGAAATCACCATATAGTGAGTTCAACTCCCAAGCGTCATCAAGTTCTATGATGAATTTCCAAAAATCTCCTCCTAGATGTCAGGGGAAGTTGAATACTGGTATCATAATCGAATTAACATCAAAATACTTTCCTATCAATAGAGAACTATTAATGACATCAAAAAGCACTGAGGTTGTCACTCCAAGAGCTGAGGTTATCAAATGACTTATTTATCTATATCCTCCTAGAATGTTAGGGGAATTAGCAACAAACTCCTAAGTGTCCAGGAGAAAGTTAGGAGGGCAAAATGTGATATTTTTGTCCTTGTTGAAACCAAATTAAGAAGTAATAAGATTGAGAAAGTGATGAACAAGTTTTTTGCTGATTTCAAGTGGATTTCGAATAGCAGGTCACATGCTCTAGGCAGAGTTGTTGTTCTTTGGAGAGATGAGTTATGCAGTATTACTAAAATTAGTGAAGGGGATTAGGTTGTGCACTTTAATGTTGAAAAAGATGATATCAATTTGAATGTTTCTGTTGTGTATGGGCATAATGGAGACTATGATAGAGTTACTCTTTGGAAGAATTTTGAAGACAGTAATCTGAATTTCTCTGGTCCTTGGATGATCATTAGAGATTTTAATGCGGTTAGGAAGAATGAAGAAAGAATAAGTACTCAACCTCCTACTAAGAAGTCCATGGATGAATTTAATGACTTTGTCTTGGATAATAACATCATGGAGATGGATTTAAATGAGCCTTTTTTTACCTGGGATAATCAGCAAGAAGGGGACAATTTTATTGCCTCAAAAATTGACAAAGTGCTTTATAATGATGAGTTTCTAAGGAGTTTTACTAGATTCCATGGTGAGTCCATTTCTAATACTGTTAGCAACCACAGAAGGATTATGTTATCTATTGGTGAATCCAGGAGTTTTAGAACGCCGTTTAGATTCATAAATAGCTGGGGAAATCATAGTGATTTTCAGAAAATTCTAAAAGATAGTTGGGAGCTGGAGGTTGAGGGATATGCTATGTTCAAGCTTTATAAAAAGTTGGATAAATTAAAGAAAAATCTCAAGGAGTGGAACAAAAACATTTTTGGTAATGTGCATGATAATGCTATGGCTGCAAATAAGATTGATTTGGATGCTCAAAAGTTGTCGGATATGAATCCTACTGATAAAGTCTTAAGAGCAAATGCTAATGCTCTTGGAAAGGAGGCCAGAAAGGCATTAGACAAGGAGGAAGCTCTATACAGGAAAAAATCAAGAGTTCAGTGACTTAAGGAAAGGGATTCCAATTCCAAGTTTTTTTACTCCTCGCTTAAAACTAGAAGGGTTAGAAATACTATCAATTGCCTTAGTATCGGAGATGGCATTTGTAAAGATAATGAGGTGCTTAGAGATAATATTGCTGCCTTTTATGAAGAGTTATTCTGCAACGTCGACCAAGGGTGTATTTGGGATGGTGATTGGTGTGGTCCTCAATTATCTAATGAGCAGAACAACCTATTAACTAAGATGGTCATGAGGAAAGAGCTTGATGATGTCGTTTATGAGCTGAATGACGACAAAAGTCCTGGACCTGATGGGTTTAATGATTTTTTTTAAGATTGCTTGGAAGACTATTGGGGATGATGTATTCAATGTTGTAAAGGAATTTTTCATGAATGGGAGCATGCTTAGGGAAGCAAATAGGACTTTTTTGACTCTCTTGCCTAAAGGCCCTGATTCTAATCTTATCACCAACTGGCGGCCTATTACCTTATGCAATGTTTTCTATAAGCTCATTTCTAAGATTCTGACAAATAGGTCGCAAATTTGTCTTCCTTCTATTATTGATATAAATCAGTGTGCTTTTGTGAAGGGAAGAAGTATCAAAGATGCTATTTTACTCACTAATGAGATTATCAGTGATATTAAAAAAAGAATGTAGGGAGCATGTGTATCCAGGCTGATATCTCAAACGCCTATGACTCTGTGAGCTGGAAATATCTCTTCTCTGTTATGTTCAAAATGGGGTTCTCTCCAAAATGGATTCGTTGGATTGAGGTGATTTTTAGAACTTCTTCTTACCAGGTTCTTATCAATGGTGAAGCCACTAGAACTATTTTTCCCTCTAATGGTGTTAGGCAGGGTGATCCTATAGCGCCGTACTTATTCACCATATCTATGAAAGGGTTTTCTAAGATGTTTAAAAGGGACATTAAGGTTTCCCCAGTTCAGATTTCTAAGAATTTGAAATGTTCACATCTCATATTTGCTGATGATTTGATGATCTTCACCAGGGCTGATACTGCTAATGCTAAAGGTATTAGGGAGCTTCTTAATGGTTTTGGCTCTATGTCTGGTCTCCATGTCAGTAGTACCAAGAGTATGATTCTGTTGGGTGTGAATAAAGATGCTGATGAGATTTCTAATATCCTAGGTATGAAGATTGGCACTATGGAAGATACTAAATACCTGGGTTTACCTCTTTTCTATGGAAAGCTGAATACAAAACATTGTGAGAAGCTGGTGGATAGGGTCAAGAAACATATGGAAGGATGGAAGGCTAAGTTGTTGTCTCTTTCTGGGAGGGTTGAGTTGGTAAAGTCCACTCTGTCCTCTATGCATATTTTTTGGGCCATGGCATTTCCCATCCCGTGTTCTACTCTTGATGAAATTGATAAGATTTGTAGGAATTTTATTTGGGGCTACTCTGATAAGAAAGCTAACTTGCACCTAATTAAGTGGGATGATGTCACTTTACCTAAGAAGGAAGGAGGTTTGGGCGTAAGGAAAAGTAAGGAGGTTGTGAATGCTTTTCTTACTATGAATGCTTGGGATATTGCTAAGAAAAGAGATTCATTATGGGTCAAATGGATTAATGAAAAGTAACTCAAGAAAGAGTCTTTTTGGAGGGTTCAGACTTCTCCCAACTTTTCTTGGATGTTCAACAATATCATTCAAAGTAGGGGTTGTCTCCTTAATATGGTTGAGTTCAAAGTGGGTAATGGAAAGAATATTGATACTTGGGGTGATCCTTGGATTAAAGGTAAGTTTTTGAGGGATATCTTTGATGAAAGTATGCCTATTATTGTTGGAATTTCAAAGAACGCTCGTCTGAGTAATTTTATTGCCAATGGTGAGTGGAAGGTTAAAGACTCTACATATTCTCTTAAGCTACGTGAGATTCTGGATTCTGTTTCCATTTACAAAGATGATGAGGATGATATTCTGCTGAAGGGTGTCAAGAATCCTAGATTTAAATTCTTTTGGGAGTGTATTAGTATTAAGAAGAATGAAGAGAAGAATTTTAAGTGGATTTGGAAAAGTAAAAGTAACATGAGTGCGAAGATTTATATGTGGAAGGCTATCCACAATAAGATTCCTACGTCAGATTATTCTAGGAGGAGAGGGATACCTGCTACATCCATCTATTTCCTATGTATGAATTCTTATGAAGACACTAACCATATTAGCTTCAATTGCAGTTATTCTAGAAGTTTGTGGGATATGGCTAAGAGAAATGGTTTGATTAGTAATTTTCCCAGGAGTTGGGAATCTATTGCTGGAATGAAGAGTTTGAAATATGATATTGTTATTTATATTATCATGCATCATTGTTGGCGGGAGAGAAATAGAAGAGTGCACGATAATAGGTACAAGAACCCTGATGTTCTTTGGAAAGAGATTGAGAATGATATTAAGATTTTGTCACCATGATCTGTTGATGTTTGCTGATGTTGGAGGGTTGATGGTTTGGTGATGGTTGAGTATCCGCTCTTTGAGTGTGAGGCTCACCTCTCCCATGTGGCTTTCTTGGTTTAGCTTTTTGCATGGATGATCTTCAGATCTTGGTCTATTGTTCTTTCTTGCTGCTGTCTGGTGGTCTATCCATGGTTGTATACCCTCTCTTCTTTCTTGAATACGATTGTTGCTGTGATGGGTGGTGATGGTCGAGTATCCATTTTGTTTGTGTGGATCCCCTCTCCCATTTCTCTCTCCTTGGTTGGCTAGTGGTTGGCTACCCCGTGTGGATGGTTGTTTATGTTCTACTCTGGAGGCCTAGCTTCTTGAGATGGTCAGAAGAGGGTAGCAGGTTTTGAAGGCAGCTGGGTTAGCTTTTGTTGGTTATATCTTTAGTGTCTGCTCTGCTGCTGTTGGAGCTTTGATGGCTTGGTGAAGGTTGAGTATCCACTCTATGAATGTGAGGCTCCCCTCTCCCATGTGTTTTTTCTTGGTGTGGCTGGTGGTGTGGTTGATCCTTACATAGTTGGATTTTCTTGGTTTGGGTTCTTGTTCTGAAGGTTGTAGCTTCTTGCTGCTCGCTTCCTCCTATGTTGTTGTTCTTTCTTACTGCTGTTTGGTGGGATGTTCTTGGCTGAAGCTCTGCTGGCCTGCTGCTTTTATGGGCCATTTTATTGCTGCTCTTGGCGAAGCTGCTGAAGTGATGGGTGTATTCTTTTCTCCTGTGGTTCCTTGTTGTGGTTACTTTGTTGCTCCCCTCTCACTATGATGATGATTTTTATTCTGTCATAGTGATGGTTGAGTTTTCTTCTGCATATATGGGTTGATCTCTGTTGGCTGTGTTGTGGGTTCTTTGTTTGTGGATCCTTTTGACTCAGATCTATTTATGCATGATGTAAGTGTAGATTCATATCGTGCGGTTGCTGCTGTGATGGGTGGTAATGGTCGAGTACCCATATTGATTGTGAGGCTCCCATCTCCCACTTTTCTCTCCTCGGTTGGCTGGTGGTTGGTTGTCCCATGTTGATGGTTGTTTATGTTCTACTCTGGAAGTCTCGGCTCCTTGAGATGGTTAGATGAGGGTGACAGGTATTGAAGGTAGTTGGTTTCTTTTTTCTAGGTTTGGGTTCTGGTTCTGAAGGTTGCATCTTCTTGCTGCTCGCTTCCTCTTCTGCTATTCTTTCTGTTTGGTGGGTTGTTCTTGGCTGAAGCTCTACTGGCTATTGATTCTTATATGGGCCTTTCTTATTGTTGCTATTGGCGAAGCTGCTGGAGTGAGGTATGTTGCTCGTTGTGGTTGCTTTGTTGCTCCTCTCTCACTGTGATGATGAGTTTTATTCTCTCATAGTGATGGTTGAGTTTTCTTCTGGATAGATGGGTTGATCTCTGTTGGCTGAGATGTGGTTTCTTTATTCGTGGACCCTTTTGTTTTTGCAAGATGAGCTTCTGGAAGTCTTTTTAGATCTTTTCCTTTTTAGTGCAGATGGCGTTTTTGCTAGAGCTCCCCTCTCACTGACTTCCATAGTGATGGTAGAGTCCACCCCCCCTTTTTTGATGATCTAGATTGAAGTGATTATCTTCGGATCTGTTGTTTAGTGAGAGTAGATGTAAATCCTTTCTACCCTCTTGTGCTTTGCCTAAAGATTTTTGGTCAGTTGTTGGCTGGTGCCTTTGCTTTTTCTTTGTATATAGTTTTTCTTTTTGTTTAGTTGTCCTCTATTTGAGGGTAGCAAGCATTGTACAAACACTAAAGGAAAAGAAATACAAAAAAATCAATATGAGTTTTTTACCGACCAAAAAAAATATCAAAGAACTTCAACTCTTTGGTAGTAATGTGCTGAAAAGTAAAGTACTTCAACTCTTTGATAGTCAAGTACTTGAAAGTGATCCAACTATTTGGTAGTCTGATCACATTGTGAAGTGATCCAACTCTTTGGTAGTCGATCATAAGGCCTTTAGTGCATTCAACCTTCAACATCCAATGCATGGATGATATAATGGAAATTGTACCTAAAATGCATGTTCTCTCTTTTATAATAAGACATGTAGTGGCTAAAACGGGAGCTGAATTAGAGAAATCAAGCATACTTTTTTTTATCTTTTATTACTGTCACGTATTAGCTTTATCTTATTGCCAAGGCATAGTATGAAATAGGTATAAAAAAGACATGTAGGCATACTTAGCATAATATTTTGGTATATTATGCTGACGTGTACCACTTGTAATCTTTTGTTTAGATTGTGGATATATGCACTTGAAGAAACAAGATAGTTGAGAGTTGTGTGGCGAGCAGATGTAAAGTTTACCTATTGTCTAAATATCCTGTTGTAGGTGGTAGTATGCACATATGCATAAGTTTAATGTTTAATATGTAATCTCAAAAGTTGATTATATGTTGAATGGTGAGCATGTGCTACTTTAGTTTCCTCAACTTCCTCTAATTTTCTCCTTCTTGGACTAGCGTGTGATGTTTAAATTGGGATTCTTGCTGAGTGAGGGTTTCAATTTGGACGTCAGAGGCATGATTAAGGTGTTGAAAATTTGGGGACATCTCAACTAATATGTTTTATAAGTGGTACATGTGTACAAACATACATAAGAGTGCATTTTCTGCCTGGAGTTTGTTTTTCACTCATTTATATATAAGGCATGTATATTTCCACCCAGTATGCACTTTATCCATTCACACTCTAGCTTGAGATCCTAGGGTCTCGGACTTGGTATGTTTGTTGCATGCATTGTTGAGTATTATGATTTTATTGAAATATTTTAAGGCAACTTTTCTCTAAAATGATGTTATCTTAATACATTAAATGCTTCATTTCTTGACCTAATAAATCTGTTGAATGTACTTCCTTTTGAACTATCTATTCAATTGGAACTCTCCTTATTTGTAACCTTTTTACTTGCTTGGTTTTTCCCTAAATAACAACTCATGTTTTTATATTACACATACTCATTTATAGTGAAATCCCTTTCTTTCTCTTATTTCCTCTTTTTTGGGTTGTATTCCCAACACAACTAGAATAGGTCTAATAGAGGAAGATGTTTGAAATGACATGTACCATAGACTTTGAGGATAACTCGAGATTTCTAGGTTGCCCTCCAAAATTGATTCTTTTATATAACTTAAATTTGTATCTTCTTATGCATGTTGTGACACCCTTAATAGGTGAGGATTAATATAAATGGATTACTTTTAATATAATGTAATAGTTGTGATATTTTTGGTACTAAATATTCATGTTGCGTATATGTCTGTCTTTTGAAAATGAAAGTAGACCTAATCCATCATACTTGTTTATGTGTTTTGATAGTGTGGGATTATTCCTCAAATGAGCAAGGAGTGAATCCTCTCTTATGTCACTACTTAATATATGGTATCTGAGCATTTATAGTCAGTTAATGTGACTATTTCAAGTTATCCTAACTCATATATATGCATATGCCTTGTTTAGGTAGAAAGGTAACATGCAAAGTCAATCGATGGTTTTCACATCATAGGCACAAGATACTAACTAGGGTTTCAAACCCTTGTTAACTTGGTCCATGTTTTCTCCTAGACCTTCTGTGATTGTGACTCGACTTATGCTAATTCTAACTATACCTACCCTCTCATTAGTGGACAAAACTTTACCTATACCACCACTTTTGGTGATTAGCTCCTATCCCTAGACTTAATAAAATGTTGGTTCAACCACTATGAGTTGTAGACTACCTTGGATAGTTTCAACTTGGTCAAACCTATTTTTGACCCTAACTCTCCTCTTAGGTTCCCTTTAAGTATGCCCTCAACTATTATTGCCTTGATGATGAGCATGTTAGATATGACCCTTGTGCATTAGATTAAGTTCTAGGGGTAAGATACCTCATTGTGTTAAGTGATGACCTAAATTGACTCCATTAGATTTAGACATTCCATGCCTACAATATGGTGTTGCTTAAATTTGGTTTTGACTAAAGCTCTCCACCCATGCATCTGGTAGGAGCTAACATCATCATAAGAGCGAGTTTCCCATCTCCCATGCAATGTGAAAGAAAAGCTTTCTGATATGCCCTTATGGAAGCTAGGGTCATATAATCTCTAGGTGAAGTGAAATAATGGTAGTATAGTCGATATGGGTTGGATATGGTAGGAAGTGTTGATTTGGTTCTCATATTGATTTTAACGCCAACCTTTGGATCTACATTGCAAAGTTCTCATCAAAAAATATTTTTCTTACTATACTAATATACACAGATAATAGTTTTCTAGAATTTATTGATGTTTTCCAGAACCAAATCAACACATACAAAGTCCTAGATAGTAGAGAAACCTTTTAGATAAGAAATTTTCTTGCAACATGGAACTATTATTAACCCAATCCTAATTCCACTACCATATGATAATTTCAAAGTGATTGAAGTGACCTCTCTGAGTGGCCAAAAATCACACACACGACATACTTAATAATTAAACAAAACTTATATTTATTTTTTCAATGAACTTTATAGGTTTATTACAAGTCCCACAAGAAAATTGAAAAAAAAATACAATAGAGAACTTAAAATTACAAATAATCAATCTTTTTACATTTAGAATATCCCTCATGAAGATACAAAGGTTATTCATTTCACCAGAATAGTTCAATTAAGTACGAAAGCATAATCTTGGTAGTCCACCTATTATATCTAAAATCATAAAATCAGACATGTGATCATTGCAAACACAATGATATTTTGGTGGTGAAACCAATGTAATTAATATTCAAACTAAAGTGTTCTTGGCATGACTTATAGAAGAACATAAACACTTTATACTAAATTAAAGTCATAGAAAACCTTCGTGTGTTATCAATTTTTGTGGTATGTTATGTTATTTATTTTCCATTGTATTACTAATTGGGCTTCCTCTACTCATGCATGTTAGCATTAGTTTAGTTTATGTTATGTTGTGCGTCTGGTACATCATACCTTGAGACAAGGCTACACACATGACCCTTTATAACCCTGATTTCTCTTGTAATAAGATTTTCTCTTCACATGGGATCGAGAGTAGTCCTCTAGTTTCCTAAAACGAGTCTCCTTTTATCTCCTGCTGTTCATCCTCTTCTTCTTTATACTTCCTCTCTTCTTCTCTTTCTCACCACCCCTCTCACCCCCATAGCTGACCTCCAAACCCCACACCCTCCCCATCACCATCCAGTACTGCCTACTCATGGCCTCCCACAACATGTGTGGCCTACAACCACTACTGCTGCTAGACGTACGATTGGTAGCCATGAGCTAGTACGTCACCACACCGTTGAAGTGCATGGGGGTGCCCTGGTTAGCCACTGTTACAGCCCTTTGGTCGAGTGGTGGTTTCCAACGGCATGTCTATGTTGTTTTTGTCTCTAAGGGTATCTATTTCCATTTGCATAATCTTCAAAATGTGAGTCGTAGGTTACCATTCCCTTTTGGAGTTGCACATGTGACCCCTTGATTGGGTGCTTTCTCACATAATGATATTTATGAGAATCTGACTAATACTCCTTGCTTTCTCTATCACCCATATGTTCTGACTAGTGGCGTGTTGATCTCAGTGTGGTAGTTATCTGTTTCTAAAAACAAGGTTGTAACAACCTGGGGATTTCTATTTTTGTTAACTTCCTCCCCATGTATTTTTCCTACATAAATGGGTGAGTTTTAATTATGGCTAGGAATATATTATCTCCTTCTTATCATAATGCATCATTATTGTGATAGTGTATAAAGTTTTGCTTGTTTTTGACTTTCTCCTCTCACTATGCATCTTACCAATGGTTGATCGTATCAATCTTTGTTCTACTATTGTGCTACTTTAATATCTATTTCCACCAACGTCTTGACTTTTTCATCTTGTCTGAAGTCATGGTTGGCGGAAAAGATTCACCTCATACCATTTTCTATATTGATAGTGTTTTTATCTCCATAATCAAGTTGAGTGGAGATAATTACCTATTGGGGATTAATTCTATCCAAACCATTCTAGAGTCTAAATACAAGGTGAAATTCAACAAAACCATACTGATGATACCCCCAAATGGAAATGGGGAAATAGCCAACTCAAAATCTAGATATGGAACAATATGGAACCCTTTATTGCCTCTAAGTACAAGTTTTACAAAACTACAAGGAACCATGTGATTTTATCTATTGTCACTACACTTGATAAAAGAATGATTTGAGGCTTTATACAATATGCGATTAATTTTATGGTGAAAATTAGGGTGACAAGACTCATGATCAATAATTTTACTCTATTGCCAACTTGTCTCAACAACTTGACTACTTTCAGCCCCTCTGTTTTGATGATCAAACCAAAGAGTGGGTCAATTTTGTCATGGCCAAGTTTCTCAATGGTCTTCATCCAGACTATGCTCCAATCCATGACATTATCATGGTCGGTGACAACTTTCCCACTCCAGATGATGTCTTCTTTCATCTCCAACAGTATGATGTCCAACACTTGTCCTCTACACACCCGATTTGTAACTCACAATTGTTTCCATTTCATGGGGACAAGGACGTGGTTGTGGACGTTCCCTTAGCCACAATGCACTTTGTACAACAAGTTAGGCCACCTAGAGGAAATGTTCTATTAGAAAAATGGTTATCCTTATGGGCATGGTTGTAGCAATGGGGTTGTCCATATTTTCCAAGGGTCAAACAATCCATTTGTTTCCATCTCTTCAGGTAAGTATGAGAAACTTATACATGCCTCGTAATAAGATCCTCCACAATCCATAGGATTTGGGGATTATTTGAACATACAATTTGCTATGACATCTTCAGCACAGAGTATAGAAGTAGAAATAAAAATTTATCTATCTACATTCCCATAATAGCAAGATCACACCAACAACTATAAAATAGGAAGAATGGCCTAATCAGCTATATCTGGTCCTGGAGAAAGTCCAACGACATCAACTCGCTTCTATGCAACTATCAATTAGTTTCTCTTGGACAATGGCTGTGCAGCTCGTAGTCTTCACCATGAATATTGAACACGAGCAACTTGTACAGTGCTCCTGTGGTCTCACCATAGACTACAGGATGCAGTTGTCATCCTAGCAGCTGCCAAAGGACTCATGCCTCTAGGGTAGTCCACACAGACCAACTAGAACTCATGTCATTCTTGTTGGATCAAGGGCTCTAGAGGGGGGTGAAGAGAGCTTCACAATTCTCACAAAATAGATTAGAGCTTCAAATTATATTAAGTGCAGAAGCTAAAGCATATAGCCAATTTGAAGTCCTAACTAACAAGCATAACAAGGATGAGAAACAGTGATAGCATATACCTGGACAAGGTGGTTTAGAGTGGTTCCACACTTCAAACTAGAAGTGATTCAGTCCACTACTTAGAGGTGGTTAGTCTCTAGGACTTTGCAATCTTGGTAGTCTTATATTCATTCATAAGATTATAAGACAAAACCACATTCATCTAAGGACTTAATAATTCAAGCAAGGATCTTCAACCTACCGAAGGAACTTACCCACTTGAGCAAAGGAGTCTTCAGCCTTCAACAAGGACTTACCTACTCCATCTTCAAGTCTTTGGCCTTCTAGGAATTACCTATCCTTCTTGAACATCTGCCTTGCCTATATCCTTCACTCAGAGATCTTGATCACCATGTTTTCTTCAGCCTTGAAGAACAATAACTCCTTCTCCTTCACTTGGAGAAGATCTTCAAGCCTTTTCTTCAATGAGGAAAGGGGGTAGGAAGATGGAGGTGGAAAGCTTTACATGGATACAAGGAATAGCTCTCTTACAATGGATCCTAACTCACTCATATTCACGGATTTGAATTGAAAGTAGTGGGAACACTTGGGGACAAAAACTATCCATTTTACAACTTGCAACGGATCTATTTTAGGTCCCAACACATCTCCAACTGTTGGAATTGCTTTTTCTGCATTTCCAGTACAGTCCAATCGGTCAAGTTTTCATAAAGGTAACTCGACCGATCCACTATCCGACAAAGCTAATTTTTGAAGTGTCAGTCGAGTTTGTCTGAGGAAACTTGACTGATTCACCAAAATTAGTTTTGGACTGAATGGTCGATCGGTCAAGTTCTGTGAAGTGTAAACTCAACTGAATCATCCAGATTCCTAAAATCTACATAGATTGGTCGAGTTGGTAACTCGACCGACAGAGTGCCTGTGACAAATTTTAAGGAATTTGATTGGATGATCAAACTGTGGATTTTTGTGTCCCAAACATTTTTCTCATCTTAGTTACAATACGTAACATGTATACAAGTGATTACAAAAAATGTTCTAGGTCATTTGGGGCTATTTCCCAAGTTGGTCACTTGCATGTCTTTTTGCTTAAACTTGATGAGTTTGATACATGTAGAATTTGATTCTTTTCTTGTATCTAATGTGTGAAATCTATCTTAAATAGATACATTAGATACATATGAATGGAATGGTTGAGTCATTATTAAAATATGGAAAATGTGTGACACTTAGGTCAACATTCTCCCCCTTTTTGACAATTACAAACCATTCCTCAACATATCGAAAAGAATATGAAATTTATATCTTTGCCTTGAGAATTGCAAGGGCATGCATGTTTGAACAATCTAAATTGCTCCCCCTCAATTCATACTTACCTATGCCTGCATGGTTAGTTAAACAACAAGCAACCATTGCACATATATAGTCTATATTATTCTTAAGAAGTCATGTTAAATTTCAGTTTAGTAGACAAGAAAAGAATCATATAAGAAATAAAACAATATGTTTGAGCTATTTCTCCCCCTTTGTCATCTCAAAAAGGTAGAGGGGTAGAAGAGCTCTAAAAGCATAGGTCTTCTCCGTAAGCAATACAAACCACAAAACAAAGATCATTGTAAGCTCAAAAATAGACAAACACAGAGAGAAACACCAAGCAACAGTCATAATCAAAATATGGTAGAAACATACTCCAACTCATAAGATATGACGGATCAATGAATCACTGTACATAAAGATTAAGATTACAATAACAAATGTGTTCTCATAGATGCAAACTAAAAACAACATACAAAGCAAAAAATGAGAAATAGTACATCTCAGATGATGTGCCTAATGTCATAAGTACAAAATAGTCCAACAAGATAATATGATCAGCATACATGACTAAAAACCTTGACATCAGACATCTATATCATCTATATCTATCTGGTCATCATCATCTGCCTCAGGCTAGTAGTACTTGTCGCCTTCTGAAGGAGTTGCATGAGTAGCCTCGTCTCCAGACGCTCCAGTGAAGCCATCAACAGAACCATTAGAGTCACCATTGCCATCGTCTGCATCAACATCCTCATCAACAACCTGGTCTGGCATGTCCACATCAGGGGAACCATAGCCACAACCCGACCATCTGGCATTCTGCTCGGCCCAAGACATGCCAAGTGAGTGTAACTCATTGGCCTCTGGGAAGGAAGGAGTAGAAGAACTGATGCTGGTGAGAAGCTTAGCCAAGCGACCAGTGGGAAGGGGTAACACTGGGTACTCAGGTCCACCAGTAGAGGGATCAGTGGAAGCAGCAAGGGGTGGAGCTGGGTAGAAGTGACTATATGCGTAGGAAGCATAGTCACCACCGAGATAGGGCTGGTAGGAGGGGTAGGGATGGTTACAAGATAGGTTCATGGTCGACATAATCTGGAAAAGGTCCTGGTGTAGATGTTCTTGGACCTATAGTTATACACCTATTGATGCATCATATAGCCCATAAGGGTTTCATTTGACACATGGAAGAAGGTGCGACTAGGCTGCGGAGGGCTAGCTAGTGGAGGAGGTGCCTAGGTGGAGTTTGAGGTGGAGGCTCCAGGTGTGGTAGAGTCTGGGGTAGGAACACTCTTGAGAAGTGTGGTCTCACTGATGCAGACTCCCTTTCTTGCAGGTTTGTAGCAGAAATCCTAAAAGAGAGACTTGCCATTGGCTTTGTGAAAACGACCACAAATCAAGGATGGATATGGAGGATGGGTGCCTCAAGTTTTCTTGCCAAAGTCAAAGCAAGTCATGTGGTGAAGGATATATCGGTAGCACTTGACTCTGACATTCTTAAGGATACAATACATCATAACCATAGTGTTTTCTGCAATGTCCATATGATTCTTCTTGGGATGGATATTGTAGTTCACCACTAGGGCTAGGATGCAATTTCTAAGGTCTAGGGAAAAGGATGGTAGGGTTCCCTTCTTCCTATATGGAAACTAAGGTTTCTTCAGGTACATGTGAATCTCAGATAGGTCAATGTCGAGTTTCTTGTAGAAATTCTCAAGATCCAAAAGGTCAAAGTACTCATGGTAGTCACGCCTCCAGGAATCAGTCTCCTCATCACTGCTAAAAAAGATATTAATGTAATGTTCAGTGATTTGAAACTTCTTACCGGCTATCATTGAGGTAAGAACTACCTGAGTGTCAGGAGGTGGAACTCTAGTGTCGTAATTCCACTGTAGATTAGCATAGAATTTGTGAACCACTTTTGTGCTCGTGATGGCATTGTCGTAGCATGGGCGTTTGACACATAGAGTGAATAGGTGGTGATTGTAGAAGTTGGTAGCTACCCTTTCTAGCACAACTTGCTTGATCGGATTAGGCTCATAAAGAGGTCGGAAAGGAAAGGGGATCCTAGGGAGGAGGTCCTTGTACCGATTTACAGCCTCAGAGGAGATGAAGAATGTATCATTAAAAGGGAAGAGCCTAGAGGATGAGGAAGAAGAGGGAGCACCAGTGGGAACAACATGTTTCCTCCTTTGGGACGCCATGGAGATGAGAATGGAGAGGAGGAACAAGCAATCCGCGAAAACTGCACCACCAAAATGGTCAGCAGACCTGGGGGAGTAAGGAACAAGGTCGAGGGAGGTCACACTAGGTCAGATTAGGGCTAGGGAGAGGAGGGTCGGGGCTAGGGTTGAGGGAGGAGGAGCTACTCTTGAGGATTCGGTCGACTTTTCTCTAGTTGAGAGGGAGAAAAGGCGGCCGAATCGAGATATAAGTTGCAGCTCTACCGCCGATCGGTCAAGTTTTGTCTTGGGAAACTCGACCGATTGGTTGCAAAAAGCAAGCCCTCAGCCTCGATCGGTCAAGTTAGCAACTCGACCGATGGTCAACCTGACCAAAAATTGACATTTTTTATTTCGAGCCACATACATGCTAAAAAATTTTATTTTGCTGGTCCATTATGCATATTAAGTATATTTAGGCACATTCCATTCATCATTGGGTACTATTTAGTGAAAAAAATCAGAAATTTGAAAAATGCCCAAAAACAAGAGAAACTAAGCCTAACAACATGCAAATTGTGGCAATTTTAGACAAGCAAGGTTATTTAAGCATAAGCAAGGCATATAGAATAAAATCAACTAGCTAGATAACATGTCAATATCATCTAAAGCAATTATGAGTAGTTTAGATCTAATGAAGTTAATTTTCTCTCTAGCTAGAGGTTTGATGAAAATGTCCGCCCACTGATTTTCCGTGTCCACATGTGTGATATACATATCCTTTTTGGCAATGTGATCATGAAGAAAGTATGACGAACCTCTATATGTTTAGCTCTACTATGCAATATTAGATTATAAGATAGATAGATTGCACTAGTATTATCACCATAGATAGGAAAAGCATCAAAATGAATGTTAAAGTCTTGGAGCATTTGCTTCATCCATAGGACCTGGGCACAAGAACTTCTGGATGCAATGTACTTAGCCTCATTAGTTGATAATGTCATAGTGCTCTGTTTCTTGGAAAACCAAGACATCCAACATGGTCCTAGGAGGAAGCAAGTGCCACTTGTGCACTTTCTATCAATCAAACAACCCACATAATCAACATCACTATATGCTATAAGAGTAAAGTCCCTTGACTTAGGGTACCATAGTCCAAAGTTTTGGGTTTTGGCTAAGTACCTCAAAATCCTCTTAACAGTAATAAGATGTGATTTCCTAGGGATTGATTGAAAATGAGCACACAAGTCAACACTAAATATTATGTCAGGTCTAGAGGTAGTTAAGTAAAGTAAACTTCCAATCATACCCCTATAGAGATTCTCATCTACCTTCTCACCTTCTTCATTTCTATCAAGTTTGGCAGTGTTGGACATGGGTGTGTCCATCAGCTTCATGTTCTCCATTCCAAAGCATTTGAGTAACTCATTGGTGTAGTTGCCTTGGTTGATGAAATTTCCATCTTTGGTTTGCTTGATTTGGAAGACGAGGAAGAAAGTAAGCTCACCCATATTGCTCATCTCAAACTCACTCTGCATAAGAGAACTAAACTCCTTGCAAATATCAAGATTAGTTCCGTCAAATATGATATCATCAACATAAATTTAAATGATAAGAAAATTGCTAGAAGTGTGTTTTAAAAATAATGTAGAATCAACTTTGCCCATGACATATCCATTGTCTAACAAAAACTTCTTTAATTTCTCATACCAAGCTCGAGGTGCTTATTTGAGTCATAGAGAGCTTTTTGTATTAAAAACATGGTTTGGTAGCTTGCCATTTTCAAAGCCCAAAGGTTGAGCAACAAATACTTCCTCCTCAATTGTACCATTCAAAAACACACTTTTAACATCCATTTGATATAGCAAGAAATTCTTATAACTAGCAAAAGCAAGTAGAATTCTAAGAGATTCAAGTCTAGCAACAGGAACACAAGTTTCATCAAAATCAATACCTTCCTGCTAATTGTAGCCTTGAGGCACTAACCTTGATTTGTTCCTTACCACCTTGCCATTTTCTTCAAGCTTGTTGCGGTAGACCCATTTGGTGCCAATGATTTTTCTGTCACTTGGTCTTGGCACTAGAGTCCACACTCAGTTCTTCTCAAACTACTCTAGTTCTTCCTGCATGGTTAGGATCCACTCGTCAACTCCAAGAGCTTCCTTGATGTTCTTTGGCTCCAGCTGTGTGATGAAGGAACTATCTGCTTATTCTTTGTTGTAGGCAGCTCGTGTCTTCACGCTCTCGAATGGATCACCAATGATTATCTCTTTGGGATGATTCTTTGTGAAGCGAGGAGTGGGATCCTTCTTCTCTTCATCTTCTGCTTCAACCACCTGCTAACCTTTTTTTTCGATGCTGAGGTCTTTTAAGATTGGAAATAAGTCATCTGCAATATCATTATCAACAACATTCTTTCCAATTGCAGGGTTAGATTCAATAAATTTGACATTAATGTATTCTTCAATTTTAGACAGTTCAATATTAAAAACTCTATAAGCCCTGCTTGTAGTGCTATAGCCTAGGAAGAAAGCCTTGTACGATTTCAGATCAAACTTGATGAGAGAATCCTTTGTGTTCAAAACAAAATAAGAACATCCGAAAACATGAAAGAAGCCGATGGATGGTTTTCTACCACGCCATAACTCATAGGGGTTTTTCTTCAAAGATGGATGCGTAAAAACTCAGTTCTGCAGAAAGCATGAGGTGCTAATAACTTCAACCCAAAACTTCTTTGGAGTGTCATACTCTAGAAGCATGGTCCTAGCCATCTCTTGTAGTGACCTATTCTTTCTCTCTACTACCCCATTTTGTTGAGGTGTACGAGGAGAAGAGAAATTGTGTGAGTAACCCATTTTTTTGCAAAAGCGCTCAAAAATATCATTTTCAAACTCTCCCCCATGGTCACTACAGATAGAAACAATCCGACAAAAAGCTTCATTTTCAACTCATTTACAAAAGCTCGAGAAAACATCTAGAGTATCAGTTTTAGAAATGAGAAAGAATGTCCAAGTATAGCAAGAGAAATCATCGACAATTACAAGACAATACTTAGAACCACGAAGCGTTTGAGTTCTCATAAGTCTGAATAGATCAATATAAAGAAGCTCAAGATCTCTTCTGGTACTAAGGACTCCTTTGGATTTGAAGAAGGACTTGGTTTTCTTTCCTTGTGTGCAAGGTTGGCATTCCTCATACTTTTCAAAATCCAATTTAGGAAGTCCCTTGACCAATTCCTTTTTGCTCAATTTCTTCATTTGATGCATATTCACATGACCCAACCAGTGATGCCAAAGGATATATCATTTTTATCCACAACTAAGCATCTATCAAGTATGGGATTTAGAGCATCAAGCACAATAACTTATATATTACCATTTCTAGTTCCCTTATAAATAACATCGTAAGTGAGGGAATCTAGAAGCAAACATTCTAAAGAAGTAAACAGAACAAGATAACCATCATCACAAAGTTGGCTTACACTTATCAAATTGTGATGTAGACCATGAATGAGAAAAACATTTTTAATACAAATCTCGTTGCCTACATCACCCTCACCTATTATCTTACCCTTTTTGTTGTCCCCGAAGGTCACCGATCCTCCTTTCTTCTTTATGAATTTGTTGAAATGGCTGATTTCACCTATCATATGCTTTAAGCAACCACTATCAACAATCCACCTTCTTTTGACCTACATGAAAGAAGGATGTCGGTGCCCAACTCAAACTTTGGGAACCAGGGTTAGCTTGGGGACCCATTTCATATTTGGGTTGGTCCCATTTGGCTTTTAAGGACAATAAGTTGAATAATGATCATCACATTTCTAATGAGCACATACCATTGGGTTCTTAGAACCGAAAGTCTCTCCATGGAAGAAAGGAGGTTCCATAATCTTCTTCTTACCCTTACTCCTATTCTTGATCCTACTCTTTGGATCAATCCCATCATATCCTAAACCACCATTACCAATTTGTTTGTTAGAGTGTTCTAAGATAGCATTAAGGGATTTCTTTCCCATAAGAAACTTTTGCAAAGAAGCTCTTAATTTGTCATTATCATCACTAATACTAATGACAATAGAATATAAGCTAGCAAGATCATCTCTAGCATGCAACAAGTCGACCTCTAAATAGAGGGCTTTAGTATGAAAAGAATCACATTTTAGAGCAGTGTTAGCTACCTCATTACTTTGCAAAATAGGTCTAGAGGATAGATCATTTACTTGAGCAAGCAACTTAGCATTTTCAGATTTAAGAAATTGAATTTCTCTTTGATAAGCATAAGTTTCTTATCTCCTAGATTCATTAATGAGGTTAAGTTCTACATTTTCATTTTTAAGAACATCAATGTCATCTTGGCATTTTTGGTTCTCTTCCTTAAGAGTATCCATGGTCTTAAGGTAAACACCATTCTCAACTTTGACTCTATTGTATTGGAGCTCAAGATCAAGAAATTGCCCTTGCAAAGTATCAATATTATCAAGATGTAGCTTTTCATTTTGATCTAGAATCTCAATCTTAGCATAAAGATCATCTATAATCTTTCCTAACCTTTTCTTTTTAGATTTGCATTTAGTAAAAGATGATTGGCTAGCATTAAGCATATCAATAAGATTTTCTTTAGACAACTCATGCAAACTAACTTCACTTACCTCACCTACATCATCACTTGTAGAGGCCATGAGAGCAAGGTGGCATTCTCCATCTTCAGAGCCAGAAGAACTGAGGAAGACTCCTCCCAAGCTGCATGAGCTGCATCCTTGCTTCTTCTTTCTTTCTTCTCCTTTATCTTGTATTTGCCTTCCTTCTTATACTCCTTGTCCTTCTTGTGGCTGCTCTTGTGGTGGCTCTTCTTGGCCTTGGGGCAGTCACTCTTGTAATGAACTTTTTGGCCACATTCATAGCACCTAGGAGTAGATGAAGAAGACTTCCCTTTGAAGTGCTTGCCCTTAGAGTAGTTAGCTTCATGCTCATTTGGGCCTTCATCTTCACTTGAGGAAGGATTAGGTGACCAGAGTGCAAGTTGTTGTTGGCGAACCATCTATTCAATTTGAGCTTTAAAGGTTGTGTCCTTGATCTTCTTGGAGTCCTTCTCTTCTCTCTTTTCTTCTTCTTATTTCTTGTCAAGCCTTGGCTCATGAGCTTGGAAGTTTCCAACTAGCTCCTCAGTTGCCAAGTCACTAAGCTTGTACACTTCTTAAATGGAGATCACCTTAGGCTCCCATCTCTTTGGAAGAGATCTCAAGATCTTTGAGTTGATTGTGCCTTTGTCCATCACACTACCAAGAGCTGCCAATCCATTTATGATGACATTAAGCCTTGTGTACATGTCTGCCACTCTTTCATTCTTGCCCATCTTGAAGTTCTCAAGGAGACCACCAAGCATGTAGATCTTTGCCTCCTTCACTTGCTCCGTTCCCTCATAGGTGACACATAGATTATTCCAAATCTCATGTGCAATGTCCCATGAGGAGATCCAGTTGAACTCAAATGGAGTGAGGGATGCATAGATGATGCTCACAACTTTGTCATTGAGCTGAGCTTACTTCATTTGGGCATCCGTCCATGTAGAGATTTCCCCCTTTGGATCTTCGTACTTTAGGTGCACCACCTTCGACATCTTGTAGCTTACTCCTTGGAGGTAGAACTGCATCCTTCTCTTCCAATAGAGGAAGTTGGTTCCATCAAAGACCAAAGGTCGCATGGAGAAGCTTCCCTCCAAGTTGAGAGATCCAAGTGTTGAATCGCCCATCTTCTCCTACTCGTAGAAGTAGCTTGGAGAAGACCTGCTCTGATACCACTAGTTGGATCAAGGGCTCTAGAGGGGGGGTGAATAGAGTTTCACAATTCTCACAAAACGGATTAGACCTTCAAATTATATTAAGTGCAAAAGCTAAAGCATATAACCAATTTGAAGTCCAAACTAACAAGCATAGCAAGGATGAGAGACAATGATACCATACACTTGGACAAAGTGGTTTAGAGTGGTTCCACACTTCAAACTAGAAGTGAGTCAGTCCACTACCTAGAGGTGGTTAGTCTCTAGGACATTGAAATCTTATTACTCTTATATTCATTCATAAGATTACAAGACAAAACTACATTCATCTAAGGACTTAATACTTCAAGCAAGGATCTTCAACCTACTAAAGGAACTTACCCACTTGAGCAAAGGAGTCTTCAGCCTTCAACAAGGACTTACCCACTCTAGCTTCAAGTCTTTGGCCTTCCAGGAATTACCTATCCTTCTTGAACGTCTGCCTTGCCTATCTCCTTCACTCAGAGATCTTGATCACCATGCTTTCTTTAGCCTTGAAGAACAACAACTCATTCGCCTTCACTTGGAGAAGATCTTCAAGCCTTTTCTTCAATGAAGAAAGGGGGTAGGAAGATGGAGGTGGAGAGCTTTACATAGATACAACGAATAGCTCTCTTACAATGAATCCTAACTCACTCATATTCATGGATTTGAATTGAAAGTAGAGAGAGGAAGGGGCTCAAAGGGGTGCAACACTCTCAACTAGGCTAGGACCAAGCTATGCAATGGAAGAACAAACTTGGGATGAAGCCCAAGGGGTCCTATTTATAGTTGGGGGTGCCCCTTTGATAATGGGAACACTTGGGGATGAAAAATAGCCATTTTACAACTTGTAACAGATCTATTTTGGGTCCCAACACATCTCTAACGGTTGGAGTTGCTTTTTCTGCATTTCCAATACAGTCCAATCAATCGAGTTTTCATAAAGGTAACTCGACCGATCCACTATCCAACAAAGCTGATTTTTGAAGTGTCGGTCAAGTTTGTCTGAGGAATCTCGACCGATTGACCAAAATCAATTTTGGACCGAATGGTCAATCGGTTGAGTTCTGTGACATGTAAACTCGACTGAATCATGTAGATTCCTAAAATCCACATAGATCGGTCGATTTGGTAACTCGACCGACAGAATGCCTGTGACAAATTTTTAGGAATTTGATTTGGATGATCAAACTGTGGATTTTTTTGTCCCAAACATTTTTCTCATCTTAGTTACAATACATAACATGTATACAAGTGATTACAAAAAATGTTCTAGGTCATTTGGGGCTATTTCCCAAATTGGTCACTTGCATGTCTTTTTGCTTGAACTTGATGAGTTTGATACATGTAGAATTTGATTCTTTTCTTGTACCTAATGCCTAAAATCAATCTTAAATAGATACATTAGATACATATGAATGGAATGGTTGAGTCATTATCAAAATATGGACAATGGCAACACTTAGGTCAATAGTCCTTCCAAGACAGATAGGAAGAAGTTGTTCCTCCCGTTGGTGTACTAGTCACCAACTTACTCTCCCACAACAACAACTCTCAGTTGTTCTCTCCTCTAGCTATCCCTCCTTTGTCAGGTAGGACTTGCTTGGGCTCTCTCAGTTACCACAACCAGAGAGGACAACAATTGTCAGAGGAACTGATTCTCATTTGTCTTTTTGTGTCATGGGAAGCCCCCAGTACCCCTCTATTTATAGGCGGGGTTAGGGTTAGGGTTCCCTATCTATATGAGATTGTGTGGGAGTGGAAGGGACAGAAAGATCTTGAATTTTCACAACCTACGACAACTAAAATGGCCATTTGGTGACTGATATAGTCTTCTAGTCACACGAGATGGTGGTCTCATAGTGCCAGATGACAGTCTAGTAGTTTCCCAATCATACATGAATTTGACAATTTTTATTCCAATTAATATCACATATTAATTCCTTGCACCATAAGAAAAGTGCAACGAAAACAATTTGGGAAACATCTAGAATCTTCATTTGTCCAACCAAGCCATCTCACATAATAGTGATGCCCATCTCACTCACCCAGACGATTGTCTAGTGAGTCTGAGATGAGCCGGTCGGTTCAAGGGCAAAACCTGGCCAATTTAAACTTTGATCAACCCAACAACCCAAACGACCATCTCAGCACTTGAGATGCCTGTTTGGCATGCCCAAATGACCATATCACCCAGTGAGATGGTCGTTTGGATGTGCAATCAGCCAATCAGTTGATCTATTGTGTGAATTGAGTACCTAAATACTTTAGTAATCAATCTGATCATCATTCATGATAAACTCCCCTACTAGATGAGTTCCTTTGTGTGTGACCGTATAGGTCCCATATCATGTCTGTAAGGAGAGTGAGTGAAATCACCCCTTTACTAAAATATGATAATCAAAACTCATTGGAAAGCAGCGGAATAATAAAAAAATAACTGACTGTATTCAATTTCATAAAGGTTTACAAAAATACATCAAATTCTCCTATTTAGGGTTTACAACAAGATGCATAATCAGGATCTAGATAGAGGGAAGTCCAAACTACTTCAAATCTTGTCTCCAAAGCAAAATCCCAAGAGCTAGGTCCAATCCAAAAGCTATATACTCTGTGATCTAACCAGGGATTGGAAGCATACCCCACAAAAGAAAGAAATAACAAGAGACATCAACAAAAGTTGGTATGTGCATACTAAATAGGAAATTGAGCAATATATGGAATAAAGGACATCAAATATAAAAGTCTTCCCATATAAAAGATAAGGACCACCCAAATAGGTATCAAGAGAAAAGGAATTGAAATAATATGATAACAAAAGAATACTTACCATTATTAAATAAAAGAGTGGTGCCACATAAGCACATATCATAACCATCATCCTGCATGTATGTGAGATAAGCATAACACTAGAATATTATAAAGACAAAGGCGGCCAAGTCTCATAAACTTGAAACCTGATAGAGAAAGGAATACTTCCAATCTCCCAAATATATAAAACATGGGCCAAGAATCACACATCTTGCCCTGGGTATGAAGTTCCTTTCCATCCCAAAAGAGCAGGAAATATCACGTCAGCTCGGCAGGAAATAACACATCTGCCATAAAAACCAATGCAATTACACTACTCTAGTGCTATTGAATCACATAGCATGTTAAATGTAAATGCAAGTTGAAAGTATAGTCATAATATATAAAATGGTCACCACATAAGTGACCAACATATACATCCACCTCATAAGTGGACAAAAGACATCACATGCCATCTTTTAGAGTTTCATCATGAACAAAGCATAAGATAAGAGTTCAAAAGAATATCCATGATCACATGTTCAACATCAAATAAGGTATTTCACATGAACAATGATTTTCAAAAGAAAAGACATTGTGTATAGGCTAATGTTCATAGGACAAAGAGAATGAATAAGCATAGGTGAATTGCTCAACATAGAGGAATAGGGGATACAACATACCTCTCTTACTTATAGTCCTATTAACCTCTTTTCCAAACCTTTAGTTGAAATCCTAATATATGAAATTTTTACACAAAACCTAGATTAAGACCTCAAAAATATCACCACTAACTTAGTTAGGTTTTTCTGATTAAGAAAACATATAATTTTGCATATATTGGAGTTATGAAGGTTAAAGTGTATTTTTGGTGATTTTTAGGTATTTAATTCATTTTCTAAAAACTCTTTTCGACAAAACTGAAAACCAATACTTGGAAATATTTTTATTAAAAATAAAATGTTTTTCTGAGTTCACTACATATTTTACTTTAATTTTTGGACAAATCAAAAGTTATGAATTATTGAAAATCGACCAATTAGAAATCGACACATCGCCAATTTTTAACATAAGATCATGAGTTTTAAGCATGTAATAAGAAATATATGGGAAGGGGGTTATGAAAATCATACCTAGGGAAGATAATAAGGTCCAAACAGCAATAATACGGAGTTTATAAGGTCCGGTTGCTCAATGCCTAGCTCCTTTCTTGAACAAAGATCATCTTCTATACTTAGAGGTGATACACCCTAGAAAAAGAGCATGGAGATGAGATGTTTTAGGGTTCTTAGTGGAGTTTTATCATGGAAGGTCATGATTCCTCCTGGAGGAAGGTGTGAGAAATATTATCAATATGAAAATAGGGAAGGAAGGGAGGCAACTTACTAGTTTTGGTCGAATTCACCTAGGAGGAGCTTTAGAAACCCTAATAGAGCAATTTGGAAGCCCTAGGAGCCTTCTTCACCAAGGTAGGTTCCCTCTATTACCTTGGGGAAGCAACTTCATGTCCATATACAGAAGAAACTATTATCTAAGCTAGAGGAAAGAAAAGGAGAGCAAGAGTTTTCGAATTATGAGTTGGGAAGGGGTATACATGGCTATATATAGAAAGAGGTGAAGAACGAGGAGTCTTAAGGGACTTTCCATGTGCCTTTAGCCTAGGGATTGATGGCCATGCAAGAGGATAGCTCATAGAGGCTTCATACATATCCAAAGTCGGTTCTAAGAGCCCATAGATTATCCTAGGCCATCCTTACCATTTTGCAAAAAAGAAATAACCTCATTGGTTGATAGCTTTTAAGGATAAACATCTTTATAAAGAGGGTAATCCCTATAATACCCTTGGAAAGAAATACCATCAAACCAAGGTGAAACTAGGTTCTCAAATGGTTTAAAATCTATTTAATGATAAGGGAATATCTAAGGATTAAAATTAAGGAGATAATTTGCAAAGAAAACCTCCCAATTGGGTAAATTACATAAAAGTCCAGAATGTACCTAAAATTGCATAACTTGCACAAACAATATCCAAATTGGATCAAACTTTATCCACAAGTTATCTTTGATGTGTAGAATATTAATTTTCTATTATTTCCATATTTTAAATTTATAAAATCACATTATTAATTACTTATGCCTTTTATTTATTTTCTCTCTCCTAAACTTATCCTAATAATTCAAGGTTGTCCAAATTAGATGAAATTTGACATGTAGGCTAATTTTGATATGTAGATTTCGAATTTGAAGTTTGTTTACTCTTTTGAGACTTATTTTTATGAGATATGTCATATGGCCCATTAACAACCCATTATCTAAATTGTTCATCTAATTAAGTTTCTTATCTTCATATTACCACTAAAATGAGTTTTGTGGCATATTTTATGTTTTCAAATCACATCAAAAAGTTAGATTAACGTTTAGGGCACTTAATTATGGTAATTAAGCTTTCACTGAGGTATTTGTGCATAAATCCAAATATTGGAATAAAAGATGAACAAATGTTCATTAGACCATTATATTCTCCACAAAATAAAAAGAAGATAGAAATGAGAGGAAAAGATGGGAAAGAGGGTCAAAAGACAAAATTTCAGAATTCGGTATGTTACAAAACTCCACCCCTTAAAGAGGATTTCGTCCCCGAAATCACAAGAAAGAAGGGAAGGGTGATTGTGCAACATCTCATCACAAAACTTCAGGTTATTTCTCCAACCTTAACTTCCACCAAACAACTCATCAACATATACTCCACAAGCATCTCAACATAGGATAGGTTCTCAAGGATCACCTAGGTTCCATTATTTAGATACTATTTTTAGGAGATTTAACATTATTTACATTTTTGGCTTATTAAGATTATATTTATTATGATATCACATTATCATTATTCTTTAATTGTGTCATGTCATATTTACTTTGTTTCTAAAAGAGTTATATTTCATTATTATGCTTGAAACCATATATATTTCTTATTGATCTTACTAAGAATTTTAGCAAAATTATGGGTTACTCAATTCTCTCAATATACTTGATCATTATCCTTAATATTTTGAGCTTCAACTTCATTATCCTTATACTATCACAACATTAAGTTATAAAGAATTATTTTTCATGAAATATTCAATTTGTCATTAAGTTTTCATTCAATCCAAATTATGTCACATCAATTACATATATTTATATTAAACGTTATCTCGTTACCACATTATGTTTATTTGTCACATTAATTTCATCATTAATCATTTTATCATATTCATTTATATTATTGATTTGCACATTTATGTGAATTCGAATCACTTCATATTCATATTGAAGACATTCCATGTATTTTAATGATCACGGTGAGGCATATTACAAATTGATTCACATTAAGTGACCAATCGTGTGTGTATTAGATAACACACTAACATATCATGCATTTCATTTTGATGACTTGATTAATATGTGATCAGATGATTATGTATATCATTTATGTGTATCAAAGTATGTTAATTGATTATGGCACCTAATGTCATTAATGTAACATGAAAGGCATTAAGGATGTATATGTTAAGGTTAGATGATTACAACTTAGGGTTCAGGTTAATATAATCACTATATTTTACTTAGCATGTATTAAGTCCAAGATTAGGTTACAATTATCTTACTTGTCATTTCATTAGGGTTTATTGGTTTATGTCATGGGCAACACCATGCATATCCATTAGGATTAATATGTGAGTTACTCATATTATGTGCATTAGGTATTCATTAGGGTTTGAACATATAAACTATTCCTCAAATGATCATTATATGTTCATTAATATATAAAAAAGCATGTTAGGCTATAACTATAACTTGTTTGGACCCCACTAAGGTTTCAAGCACAACAACCTCCTAAGTATGGGGTTAGGGTTTCTAAAGATAGTGTAGATAGATTTCAAGATGTTATAGGGCTCCATTCCCCTATAGAGGATTTCATCCTCAAAATCTAACCACACAACATCATCAAACTAATTATACTCCACCCCTTAAAGGGTTCAACCTATCCAGACAAACTATACTAGGGTTAAAGGATGAGTCTAACTTAACCATGTACAAGATCCATCACACTTCCACTGCACACTCTGATAGCTCACTTAACCCCAAACTTCAAAGTCTAGGCTCTAGGGATAACTATCCAAACATGTGGTCCTATGGGTCATAAGAAAACTAGTCTTGGTATCCATACTCAAACAAGTCACCATAAACCTAAAACTTAGGGTTCCCAAAGATATACAACATAGATTTCTAAGGTCACTATTGCCTAAAAGCAAACTATTTCAGACAATCCATTTCAGCTTAGGCCAGGTCGGTATCATATGGATCTGGGAGTCCTCATAAACCAAACAAGTGGTGTGGAGGAAAATATTGCCAGCCCCCAGAACCTGATCCTTTCTAGACACCTTTGCTTCAACTTCATGCTCTAATATTTGCCTAAAGCCAAACCTAAACAACATTAAGTTATACTTATTTTAGTTATGAGTATTTTATGGTTTAATTCATCATGATACTAAAGTGGAACTATAGGGTCCTAAATCAACGTTTCACCATTCATAGATCAACTGTAGGGAAAGCATGCCACCTAAAGTAACTATGTAAGGCAGGGATTCTAATTAGGGAGACAAAACTGAAATACTCAGATTCCGACTACCATGGGCTCTGATACCATGCTGTAAGGAGAGTGAGTGAAATCACCCCTTTACTAAAATATGATAATCAAAACTCATTGGAAAGTAGCGGAATAATAAAAAAATAACTGACTGTATTCAATTTCATGAATGTTTACAAAAATACATCAAATTCTCCCATTTAGGGTTTACAACAAGATGCACAATCAGGATCTAGATAGAGGGAAGTCCAAACTACTTCAAATCTTGTCTCCAAAGCAAAATATCCAAGAGCTAGGTCCAAGCCAAAAGCTATATACTCCTTGATCTAACCTGGGGTTGGAAGCATACCCCCACAAAAGAAAGAAACAACAAGAGACATCAGTAAAAGCTGGTATGTGCATACTAAATAGGAAATTGAGCAATATATGAAATAAAGGACATCAAATGTAAAAGTCTTCCCATATAAAAGATAAGGACCACCCAAATAGGTATCAAGAGAAAAGGAATTGAAATAATATGATAACAAAAGAATACTTGCCATTATTAAATAAAAGAGTGGTGACACATAAGCACATATCATAACTATCATCCTGTATGTATGTGAGATAAGCATAACACTAGAATATTATAAAGACAAAGGCGGCCAAGTCTCATAAACTTGAAACCTGATAGAGAAAGGAATACTTACAATCTCCCAAATATATAAAACATGGGCCAAGAATCACACATCTTGCCCTGGGTATGAGGTTCCTTTCCATCCCAAAAGAGTAGGAAATGTCACGTCAGCTCGGCAGGAAATAACACATCTGCCATAAAAACCAATGCAATTACACTACTCTAGTGCTACTGAATCACATAGCATGTTAAATGTAAAGGCAAGTTGAAAGTATTGTCAGAATATATAAACTGGTCACCACAAAAGTGACCAACATATACATCCACCTCATAAGTGGACAAAAGACATCACATGCAATCTTTTAGAGTTCCATCTTGAACAAAGCATAAGATAAGAGTTCAAAAGAATATACATGATCACATGTTCAACATCAAATAAGGTATTTCACATGAACAATGATTTTCAAACGAAAAGACATTGTGTTTTGGCTAATGTGCATAGGACAAAGAGAATGAATAAGCATAGGTGAATTGCTCAACATACAGGAATAAGGGATACAACATACCTCTCTTACTTATAGTCCTATTAACCTCTTTTCCAAACCTTTAGTTGAAATCCTAATATATGAAATTTTTACACAAAACCTAGATTCAGACCTCCAAAATATCTCCACTAACTTAGTTAGGTTTTTCTGATTAAGAAAACATATAATTTTGCATATATTGGAGTTATGAAGGTTAAAGTGTATTTTTGGTGATTTTTAGGTATTTAATTCATTTTCTAAAAACTCTTTTCGAAAAAACTGAAAACCAATACTTGGAAATATTTTTATTAAAAATAAAATGTTTTTCTGAGTTCATAACATATTTTACTTTAATGTTTGTGAAAACGGATCAAAAGTTATGAATTATTGAAAATCGACCAATTAGAAATCGACACATCGTCAATTTTTAACATAAGATCATGAGTTTTAAGCATGTAATAAGAAATATATGGGAAGGGGGTCATGAAACTCATACCTAGGGAAGATAATAAGGTCCATACAGCAATAATCCCGAGCTTATAAGGTCCGGTTGGTCCATGCCTAGCTTCTTTCTTGAACCAAGATCTCCTTCTCAACTTAGAGGTGATACACCCTAGAAAAAGAGCATGGAGATGAGATGTTTTAGGGTTATTAGTGGAGTTTTATCATGGAAGGTCATGATTCCGACCTGGAGGAAGGTGTGAGAAATGCTATCAATATGAAAATAGGGAAGGAAGGGAGGCAACTAACTAGTTTTGGTGGAATTCACCAAGGAGGAGCTTTAGAAACCCTAATAGAGCAATTTGGAAGCCCTAGGAGCCTTCTTCACCAAGGTAGGCTCCCTCTATTGCCTTGGGGAAGAAACTTCGTGGCCAAATACATAAGAAACTATTATCTAAGCTATAGGAAAGAAAAGGAGAGCAAGAGTTTCCAAATTATGAGTTGGGAAGGGGTATACATGGCTATATATAGAAAGAGGTGAAGAATGAGGACTCTTAAGGGACTTTCCATGTGTCTTTAGCCTAGGGATTGATGGCCATGCAAGAGGATAGCTCATAGAGGCTTCATGAATATCCAAAGTTGGTTCTAAGAGCCCATATATTATCCTAGGCCATCCCCACCGTTTTGCAAAACAGAAATAATCTCATTGGTTGATAGCTTTTAAGGATAAGCATCTTTATAAAGAGGGTAATCCCTATAATGCCCTTGGAAAGAAATACCATCAAACCAAGGTGAAACTAGGTTCTCAAATGGTTTAAAATCTCGTTAATGGTAAGGGAATATATAAGGATTAAAATTAAGGAGATAATTTGCAAAGAAAACCTCCCAATTGGGTAAATTACATAAAAGTCCAGAATGTACCTAAAATTGCATAACTTGCACAAACAATATCCAAACTGGACCAAACTTTATCCACAAGTTATCTTTGATGTGTAGTATATTAATTTTCCATTATTTACATATTTTGAATTTATAAAATCACATTATTAATTACTTATGCCTTTTATTGATTTTCTCTCTCCTAAACTTATCCTAATATTTCAAGGTTGTCCAAATTAGATGAAATTTGACATGTAGGCCAATTTTGATATGTAGATTTCGAATTTGAAGTTTGTTTACTCTTTTGAGACTTCTTTTTATTAGATATTTCATATGGCCCATTAACAACCGACTATCTAAATTGTTCATCCAATTAAGTTTCTTATCTTCATATTACCACTAAAATGAGTTATGTGGCATATTTTATGTTTTCAAATCACATCAAAAAGTTAGATTAAGGTTTAGAGCACATAAGTATGGTAATTAAGCTTTCACTGAGGTATTTGTGCATAAATCCAAATATTAGAATAAAAGATGAACAAATGTTCATTAGACCGTTATATTCTCCACAAAATAAAAAGAGGATAGAAATGATAGGAAAAGATGGGAAAGAGGGTCAAAAGACAAAATTTCAGATTTCGGTATGTTACAACACTCCACCCCTTAAAGAGGATTTCATCCCCGAAATCACAAGCAAGAAGGGAAGGGTGAGTGTGCAACATCTCATCACAAAACTTCAGGTCATTTCTCCAACCTTAACTTCCACCAAACAACTCATCAACATATACTCCACAAGCATCTCAACATAGGATAGGTTATCAAGGATCACCTAGGTTCCATTATTTAGATATTCTTTTTAGGAGATTTAACATTATTTACATTTTTGGCTTATTAAGATTATATTTATTATTATATCACATTATCATTATTCTTTTAATTGTGTCATGTCATATTTACTTTGTTTCCAAAAGAGTTATATTTCATTATTATGTTTGAAACCATATATATTTCTTATTGATCTTACTAAGAATTTTAGCAAAATTATTGGTTACTCAATTCTCTCAATATACTTGATCATTATCCTTAATATTTTGAGCTTCGACTTCATTATCCTTATACTATCACCACATTAAGTTATAAAGAATTAATTTTCATGAAATATTCAATTTGTCATTAAGTTTTCATTCAATCCAAATTATGTCACATCAATTACATATATTTATATGAAATGTTATCTCATTAACACATTATGTTTATTTCTCACATTAATTTCATCATTAATCATTTTATCATATTTATTTATATTATTGATTTGCACATTTATGTGAATTTGAATCACTTCATATTCATATTGAAGCCATTCCATGTATTTTAATGATCAAGGTGAGGCATATTACAAATTGATTCACATTAAGTGACCAATCGTGTGTGTATTAGATAACACAGTAACATATCATGCATTTCATATTGATGACTTGATTAATATGTGATCAGATGATTATGTATATCATTTATGTGTATCAAAGTATGTTAATTGATTATGGCACCTAATGTCATTAATGTATCATGAAAGGCATTAAGGATGTATATGTTAAGGTTAGATGATTACAACTTAGGTTTTAGGTTAATATAATCACTATATTTTACTTAGCATGTATTAAGTCCAAGATTAGGTTACAATTATCTAACTTGTCATTTCATTAGGGTTTATTGGTTTATGTAATGGGAAACACCATGCATATCCATTAGGATTAATATGTGAGTTACTCATATTATGTGCATTAGGTATCCATTAGGGTTTGAACATATAAATTATTCCTCAGATGATCATTATATGTTCATTAATATATAAACAAGCATGTTAGGCTATAACTATAACTTGTTTGGACCCCACTAAGGTTTCAAGCACAACAACCTACTAAGTATGGGGTTAGGGTTTCTAAAGATAGTGTAGATAGATTTCAAGATGTTATACCTAGAGAGGATTTCATCCTCAAAATCTAACCACCCAACATCATCAAACTAACTATACTCCACCCCTTAAAGGGTTCAACCTATCAAGACAAACTATACTAGGGTTAAAGGATGAGTCTTACTTAACCATGTACAAGATCCATCACACTTCCACTGCACACTCTGATAGCTCACTTAACCCCAAACTTCAAAGTCTAGGTTCTAGGGATAACTATCCAAACATGTGGTCCTATGGGTCATAAGAAAACTAGTCTCGGTATCCATACTCAAACAAGTCACCATAAACCTAAAACTTAGGGTTCCCAAAGATATACAACATAGATTTCTAAGGTCACTATTGCCTAAAAGCAAACTATTTCAGACAATCCATTTCATCTAAGGCTAGGTCGGTATCATATGGATCTGGGAGTCCTCGTAAACCAAACAAGTGGCACGGAGGAAAATATTGCCAGCCCCCAGAACCTGATCCTTTCTAGACACCTTTGCTTCAACTTCATGCCCTAATATTTTCCTAAAGCCAAACCTAAACAACATTAAGTTATGCTTATTTTAGTTATGCGTATTTAATGGTTTAATTCATCATGATACTAAAGTGGAACTATAGGGTCCTAAATCAACATTTCACCATTCATAGATCAACTGTAGGGAAAGCATGCCACCTAAAGGAACTATGTAAGGCAAGGATTCTAATTAGGGAGACAAAACTGAAATAGTCAGATTCTGACTACCATGGGCTCTGATACCATGTTGTAAGGAGAGTGGGTGAAATCACCCCTTTACTAAAATATGATAATCAAAACTCATTGGAAAGCAACGAAATAATAAAAAAATAACTAACTGTATTCAATTTCATAAAGGTTTACAAAAATACATCAAATTCTCCCATTTAGGGTTTACAACAAGATGCACAATCAAGATCTAGATAGAGGGAAGTCCAAACTACTTCAAATCTTGTCTCCAAAGCAAAATCTCCAAGAGCTAGGTCCAAGCCAAAAGCTATATACTCCTTGATCTAACCTGGGGTTGGAAGCATACCACACAAAAGAAAGAAACAACAGGAGACATCAACAAAAGCTGGTATGTGCATACTAAATAGGAAATTGAGCAATATATGGAATAAAGGACATCAAATATAAAAGTCTTCCCATATAAAAGATAAGGACCACCCAAATAGGTATCAAGAGAAAAGGAATTCAAATAATATGATATAAAAAGAATACTTGCCATTATTAAATAAAAGAGTGGTGCCACATAAGCACATATCATAACTATCATCCTACATGTATGTGAGATAAGCATAACACTAGAATATTATAAAGACAAAGGCGGCCAAGTCTCATAAACTTGAAACCTGATAGAGAAAGGAATACTTCCAATCTCCAAAATATATAAAACATGGGTCAAGAATCACACATCTTGCCCTGGGTATGAGGTTCCTTTCCATCCCAAAAGAGCAGGAAATATCACGTCAGCTCGGTAGGAAATAACACATCTGACATAAAAACCAATGCAATTACACTACTCTAGTGCTACTGAATCACATAGCATGTTAAATGTAAAGGCAAGTTGAAAGTATAGTCAAAATATATAAACTGGTCACCACATAAGTGACAACCATATACATCCACCTCATAAGTGGACAAAAGACATCACATGTCATCTTTTAGAGTTCCATCATGAACAAAGCATAAGATAAGAGTTCAAAAGAATATCCATGATCACATGTTCAACATCAAATAAGGTATTTCACATGAACAATGATTTTCAAAAGAAAAGACATTGTGTATAGGCTAATGTGCATAGGACAAAGAGAATGAATAAGCATAGGTGAATTGCTCAACATAGGGGAATAGGGGATACAACATACCTCTCTTACTTATAGTCTTATTAACCTCTTTTCCAAACCTTTAGTTGAAATCCTAATGTATGAAATTTTTACACAAAACCTAGATTCAGACCTCAAAAATATCACCACTAACTTAGTTAGGTTTTTCTCATTAAGAAAACATATAATTTTGCATATATTGGAGTTATGAAGGTTAAAGTGTATTTTTGGTGATTTTTAGGTATTTAATTCATTTTCTGAAAACTCTTTTCGAAAAAACTGAAAACCAATACTTGGAAATATTTTTATTAAAAATAACATATTTTTCTGAGTTCATAACATATTTTACTTTAATTTTTGGACAAACGAATCAAAAGTTATGAATTATTGAAAATCGACCAATTAGAAATCGACACATCGTCAATTTTTAACATAAGATCATGAGTTTTAAGCATGTAATAAGAAATATATGGGAAGAGGGTTATGAAACTCATACCTAGGGAAGATAATAAGGTCCAAACAGAAATAATCCCGAGCTTATAAGGTCCGATTGCTCCATGCCTAGCTCCTTTCTTGAACAAAGATCTCCTTCTCAACTTAGAGGTGATACACCCTAGAAAAAGAGCATGGAGATGAGATGTTTTAGGGTTCTTAGTGGAGTTTTATCATGGAAGGTCATGATTCCGACCTAGAGGAATGTGTGAGAAATACTATCAATATGAAAATAGGGAAGGAAGGGATGCAACTTACTAGTTTTGGTCGAATTCACCAAGGAGGAGCTTTAGAAACCCTAATAGAGCAATTTGGAAGCCCTAGGAGCCTTCTTCACCAAGGTAGGCTCCCTCTATTGCCTTGGGGAAGAAACTTCGTGGCCAAATACAGAAGAAACTATTATCTAAGCTAGAGGAAAGAAAAGTAGAACAAGAGTTTTCGAATTATGAGTTGGGAAGGGGTATACATGGCTATATATAGAAAGAGGTGAAGAATGAGGAGTCTTAAGGGACTTCCATGTGTCTTTAGCCTAGGGATTGATGGTCATACAAGAGGATAGATCATAGAGGCTTCATGCATATCCAAAGTAGGTTCTAAGAGCCCATAGATTATCCTAGGCCATCCCCACCGTTTTGCAAAAAAGAAATAACCTCATTGGTTGATAGCTTTTAAGGATAAACATCTTTATAAAGAGGGTAATCCCTATAATGCCTTTGGAAAGAAATACCATCAAACCAAGGTGAAACTAGGTTATCAAATGGTTTAAAATCTCGTTAAAGGTAAGGGAATAGCTAAGGATTAAAATTAAGGAGATAATTTGCAAAGAAAACCTCCCATTTGGGTAAATTGCATAAAAGTCCAGAATGTACCTAAAATTGTATAATTTGCACAAACAATATCCAAATTGGACCAAACTTTATCCACAAGTTATCTTTGATGTGTAGAATATTCATTTTTCCATTATTTCCATATTTTGAATTTATAAAATCACATTATTAATTACTTATGCCTTTTATTGATTTTCTCTCTCCTAAACTTATCCTAATATTTCAAGGTGGTCCAAATTAGATGAAATTTGATATGTAGGCTAATTTTGATATGTAGATTTCGAATTTGAAGTTTGTTTACTCTTTTGAGACTTGTTTTTATGAAATATGTCATATGGCCCATTAACAACCCATTATCTAAATTGTTCATCCAATTAAGTTTCTTATCTTCATATTACCACTAAAATGAGTTATGTGGCATATTTTATGTTTTCAAATCACATCAAAAAGTTAGATTAAGGTTTAGAGCACTTAATTATGGTAATTAAGCTTTCACTGAGGTATTTGTGCATAAATCCAAATATTGGAATAAAAGATGAACAAATGTTCATTAGACCATTATATTCTCCATAAAATAAAAAGGATAGAAATGAGAGGAAAAGATGGGAAAGAGGGTCAAAAGACAAAATTTCAGAATTCAGTATGTTCCAATGTCGGCAGTAAATGTCCATAACTATCTTATGACATCACATGCAAAGAGTGGTACCTAGTCACACATTAGTGTTACCCAAGTGAATGGAAAGTTGGAGGACAATTTCAACCTACAATCTATGTAAGGTGTTGTAGTGATTTTATAATTCCTTTGTCTTTGATATCCAAGTTGAACTCAAGGCATGGATGGTCGCCCTATAAATGTTCAATCCTTGTTCCTTGATCCAAGAGTAGACTATCTGAGATAATGTGACATCAATATCATATATTGATTCACATGTGCATGCGCATGCATTTCTCGGTCTCGCTTATCAAATAGCCAGGATATCATACCCTAGTAGGAGGGAAAAATCATATATCTATCACTCACAGCCTATCCCCATGTGTCAAACTCACCCAATTATCACTGTTATAACAACCCAAGTTTCTGGATTGCATTTGATGATGTTAAAGTTTACCCTAGGACATGTGAAGAGTGTAGTGATTTCAGGTCTAAGAATCACAATCACCACCTTCACTATGAGAGATGACTATGACCACCAGTTATGGTTTCCATGTGTCACTCTCGGTGTGGGTCTGTCCGATACACTGTTCCCTAACATGTATTTGTGTGCTTTGTTTGATATCGCCATATCATGACTAATGAGATCCTATCATCAACCAACCCACACACTGATCTCTAGTGTTACTGATGTCTATCTACCTTCCACAGTAACAACTGACTATGGACGTAATAAGAATGTACACACTCTTAACATTCATATGATCTCATCCTCCAAGTCATGTACTTGAAGACATACATCATTGAGTATTGTCATTTTGTAGACATTCATAACATTTCCTCATCATCTCATAGCTGAGTGAAACATAATGAATTGGAAGTTTGCCTTTATATGTATTAATCAAAACCTTTTAGGTAATTGTGCTATGTCAATCATCATATGATTGGATCTATTGGCATACCTTGCCAACATGTTCTCCAATCAAGGTAATGTCATGACCTCCATGTTGGAATCCTACTCTCCTTATAGTGTTGACTCCGGGACCACCCAATACATGACTGGTATGAGGCCCCTCCTTTCTTTCATAGAACCTCATATTCCTACCTCATATGTCACTATGGAAGATGGTTCCATTAAAACTATTCGACAATGTGAAAGTGTTAATATCTCACCTAGTCTGGAATTTCAATCTATTCATTATGTTCCTCATTTTCCCTCTATTTCATGTTTGGTTCTAAGTTAGTTGATGCTTTACTTGAAAAATAACCTTTGGTAGACATAGTTTTGGGATGTCGTATTCTCATACTTTTTGTATGATTGGTTAGGGTTTTAGAGTAGGTGACCTTTACAAGTTTGGTGATGACATTTCATCTTTTGTCCTTCTTGTGAGCACACCTCTTCAACTTCACCAATGTTATGGTTATTCCTCATGGAGCCATCTTTATCTAGTTTAAAAAGTATCCCATGTCTTATCTTAGTTTTGGAATCACCATAGGAGTCAATTTCCTATAAAAACTAGTATATGTTATAAAAATGTCTTTGATGGTATTCAAAGTGACGTTTGTGGTCCCTTTCAAACAAGTAGTTTTGATGGATTCAATTATTTTATTACACATCTTGACATTTCTCTTGCATGACGTCTTTATATCTACTGAAACCCTATGATCATATGATTTTTTTTAGAATTTTGTAAAATGATTTCAATGCAATTTAATAAATCCATTAAAATATTTCAGATCCACGATGTTGCAAAATATGTTTTGGTTTAGGTATCTTCTTTTTACTCTAGAATTGGAACCATCCACCAGAGTCCATGCACTCACATCCCACGATAAAATGGGTTGGTAGAATGTAAAAGTCATTATTTACTTGACATTTCTTGTCCTCCTATGTTTCTGGGTAAATCAACTAAGCCTTATTGATCTGAGACTGTTCTCCCTACCTCCGACCTTATCAATCAACAATCATGTTCTCTTCTTTAGAACAAGACCTCCTTTTTGGTTGTTTTTCCCATGCAAACGACTTTCCGTATTCTTTTTCATGTTGTTGGGTGTACTTATTTTGTACATAGCTTTGAACTAAAAGCTTATAAACTTGATCCCCTCTCTATTGAGATTGTTTTCCCTGACTATTCTACCTTTCAAAAAGGTTATCAATGCCATAGTCCAAGCAATCATCATACATATGTCTTTACCAGTGTTTAGAAAATCAATCTAGTCGGCCGAACAATCAGTTTTGCAGGTCTACCGCTCCACATATGAATAATCAGACCAATAATCGGTCCAAGGCCAATTAATCAGCCACTCGGGGGTATAATCGACAGACTAATCAACGATTTTCAAAATCTATGTGCAGTATATTTTATAGTAGCTTTTTCTGCACCTACTTACTGGTCATTAAAATTACATTCTCTTCCCCCTCTTCACATTTTTGGTTTTCTCTCTGTGTTTGCTCAATAAGTTTGTAGTTAATTGTTATTGAATTGATTCTTGTTGTTAGTGTTTTCTTCTCTAATGTCATCAATGTGCCTAATTACTTATTTATAGCAATATTAGTCTATGATTAATTGTTATTATTAGCTACTCCATACTGAATATTGATTTAGATGCATATTCCTTATATTGATTACTTAGATATAGTTCATTTTGTTTGTATCTATGTTTAGTTACAATCTAAGTGTAGTTTAACTCCCTACTTATAGGGACATCATTAATCTCATATTACATTAATATTCTACTCAAGTTTTAGTTGTACAATTCTAATATATGACTAATACAAAACTTGTGTATGGTCAATATATAATTTATATATATTTATAATTAATATTTAAAAAATCAAAACCAATTAAAATCGATTATTCCTCTGCCTATACTTTTGCATACCGTATATACTCTATTTGGTGCTCTGTCCACCCATACACCGATTACTGCCTTTCAGAACACTGGTCTCTACTGATGTTACTTTTCATGAATCTGATATGTTCTTTGATTTTACATCAACATCCTCTCAACCTCAACCTCACCCTCCAATTGAGTATATTGAGCTTGATCTTTCTGATCTAGTGGATCATGAACCCATTACACATCCTTTTGTCATTCCTTTTCCTTCAGCATAGGACCCGACATTGATGTTCACGTCTGAGGATCTAGCACTCCTTGTGACTCTCCAAAAAGGTATTTGGTCGTGCACTCTTTTTCATCCTATATCTCATATTTTTTTCCTATCTAAGATTTTATACTATTGAAACATTACCTAGTAGTTGGACTCTATCTAGATTCCCAAAAACTACCATGAAACCCTTCAAAACCCTATTTGGAAAGCTATGGAGGTTGAGGAATTGACAATGTTGCATGAGAATGGGACATGATATCTTATCCCTCCTCATCTAGAAAAAAATACTATTGATTATTAGTGGGTCTTCTCTATAAAATCCAGTTCAAATATATCGGTGGAATTATTTAAAGATCAACTTGTTGCCAAAGGATTAACCCAAATATATGGCGTGGATTCCTTTGAAATCTTTTCACCTGTCACCCTCATTTATAAAATTCAGTTCAAATATATCAGTGGAATGATTTAAAGATCAACTTGTTGCCAAAGGATTAACCCAAATATATGGCATGGGTTCCTTTGAAATCTTTTCACCTGTCACCCTCATTTATTTTGTCAAGATCGTAATCTCTATAGCCACTCACATGGAATGGTCTCTGTTCTAGTTTGACATTAAAAATGCCTTCCTTCATGGTAATTTAGAGGAAAAAGTGTATATGAAATAACCTTTGCATTTTTGTACTCAAGGGAATTATTCCCAAAGAATTTCGCATCTCAATCACTCTTTGTATGATCTCAAGCAATCAACAAATGCCTAGTTTACAAGACCTAGTGGTCTTCTTGCTAGCATAGGTTTTTCCAGGCCATCTAGTGATCAAAGTCTATTCTTTAATTCTTTTCAAGTTGGAAACATCATCCATGTTGTCTATTTTGATGATATTTATCATTGGTAGTGATGTTCGTGGGATTTCATCATCGAAATAGGCACTCTAACAACAATTTCATACCTAGTGTCTAGGGAAACTTTGCTACCTCTAAAGCATAGAGGTGGTATGTCTTGTCATGGCACTTGCTAATCTTAGGGGAAGTATGTCCTCAAATTCTTGAAGGATTCTGGTATAATGAACTCTAAGCATAATCTTCACCTACGGACTATCATAATAATGTTTTTTAGGGGAGTCTTTTTTTTATCATGAACAATATTGACACACGTTTGGAAAACTCACCTATATTATAATTAGAGTTTTTAGTCAACATATGGATAAACCTCTAGTGTGCCATTGGAGTTAGGTACAACATATCCTACGCTATCTACAAGGTGCACATGGTAGAGGTCTTTTGTACATAAAACGACAATCTCCAGATATCTCTTTGACCTACTATGCATATGCTAATTGGGATGGATATGTGAATGATAGAAGATCTATTTCTAGATTTTGTGTTCTCTTGGGAGTTTATCCTTTCAGTTGGTAGAGTAATAAGTAACATGTTTGGCTCGCTCTAGTAATGAAGCAAAATCTCACTCCATGGAACTTTCATGTTGTGAAATTCAAATAGTAACATCTATTCTTTGAGAATTACATTTTATGTCTCTATTCTCTAGAAACTCTCAAGTCAATCAACTATTTATATAGATAATAATCTAGGCTTTCATGAACATACCAAGCACTATAAGGAGTGGGACTAGAGAGGGGATCCACTCCCTACTAAAACTTGAGGAATAAATCCATATAATCCAACACACTAACAAGCATGTCGGAATAGATGTAAATTTTTTCATTCCTCAAATAATAGTATACAAAAAAGATCAAAATATAGTGGGGGTATTAATAAATCATGAATATATTCAATTTATAAAAGATTAGAAAATATCCTCTCTCTTGGGGTTTACAAGAAAGAAACAATATCATGATCTAAGTAGAGGAATATATAAATCATCTCAAGTCTATCTCCAAGATTTAGCTCCATAATCCAAGTACATGTTTGTATGACAAGTCTTCCATGTCCTTCACCTAGGGGTTGGAAGCATGCCCCACAAGAAAAGACAAAAATGGACACTGTCAGCATAAAATCTGATATGAACAAATTAATTGGGGATTGAGTGATGTAAGAGGAAAAGGACATCAAATATAACAAGGCTTCGCATAGAAGAGGAGAAGTACCATCCAAGTGGATATCAAAAGAAAGTATGAATTTCAATAAGATGAAAAAAAAATAAGAAATTTCTTGCCTTATTCAATTTCACAACAAATTATAACAATCATAAATAGTGCATGTAAACAACATTAGACTAAAATTATTTCAAGCAGGGTTGGGACACCATAGGATCTCATCCAAAAAGTATTGGGTGTAAGACACACACCCAGGGCAGAATACACACGCCCTTAGTAAATATATGAGTAGAATACATGCACTCGGGATGGAATACACTCATCCAAAAGTATGGTTGTACATATGTACTTCTAATAGAAATAAAATTAATCTAATCCATGCATAATGCAGAGGCAAGAACAACATTAGTCAAACTTTGAATAAGAGAATGAAAACATCAAACAATTATTAATGTACAATTATATGTGGGGTCTGAGGACCCATAAACATATATCCATTCATATCCATAATTAAGATTCAAAAAAAGACCGTAAAGACCCCCAAAACAAAGTTAGGATATCAAACATTCAAATTAGGGTTTCCACACGGAATAAAATAAACAAGACATAAATCAGAGTCCAATAAGAATATCCATCAAAATAAGTAGATAATATCAATGAAATCATATAATTACTCAAATGAGTCAACCTCCTAGAAGAGAGAGAAGGGTGTATGATAATATGTCCCACAAGATAAAAAAGAGAGATGAATATAGGTGATTTTCTCAATATGATAAATAGTGATGCAACATACATCAAGAGAGAGAGAGATAAATTAGATTTATTTCTCAATTTTATTAAGGGCATGCAACATACCTTGGTTGAAAGCCTAAATATCCAATCCACCACAAGATCAAGGTAAGGGTCACACCAAAACCTATATTCATTATATTTATATGAGTTGGGATCTCAATGTTTCATTCTTCTTTATGTTTATCTTCTTAATTAAACTCTTAGTAAATTCAAATTATCGCAAGAGAATATTGACCTATAGCATTGGATATGAAGGCATCTGATCTTTAACAAGTTGGGTTGAAACTTAGCCTTAGCCAAATAGACATGTGATCTTCTCCAGTCGCAAATAAGGTTAACCATTGACTAGTCACAAGGAGTAATATCTTCATATTCTTGATCATTGTTAAATAATAAGACATGACTACAGATCAATAGTTGGGTTCAAAACATTGATGGAGGTTAAAGGGATCAAGGAAGGTCTAGGTTTTGGTTCAAGTTTGCAGTGTCGATGAATCTAGGTTGTCATTAGTGTCCCAAACTCTGAGTTGTAGGTCAATGGTTGTGGTGGCCGTATGTATCTTCTTGCATGTACTAATAGGGTTTTTGCACAAGTCAATATGTATTGTCATGGAGTTATATGAATAGTCCATTAATGTGAGGGAAAGAACAAATAACAGATGTTGAACCACATGGAACATGATTTTTGCATTGCAAACATGATGCTTTGATGGTGTTCTATGCTCCTTTTAAAAGAAGGAATCATGGTGGTAGGTTGTGTTGATTCATGGTCATGGTGGGGGGGGAGAATAGGTAAGGGAGAAGAGTAGAGGAAATCATGAGCAACCTTATGAATAGAACCATACCTAATATGGTGGTGACGTGGAATATTATCACACTGCAAATTCACTAGGAATATAAATCCTAGAGTTTACAAAAACTAAAGTGCAATAATGACACCCGCAAGAGGATGGATCTTATCATAGTATAGTTAAGGATTGAATCCCAAGGGACAACATTTTTAAGACTTAACTAATCAGAGTAATTTATCAAGAACTAGTATTTATCACAAAAGTTTAGATTGGGTTGATTAATCTGATATTGTAAGAAAGAAAATAGCTAGATTAAGTTCCTAGTTATAAATGGATAGAAACACTAGTGTGGAACTGGGTTTCACCATTACTACTTAAATATGTGCAATCATTCAAATCTAAACATGTATGAAGATATAATTAAGTTATACAAGTTTCTCCTTTCAGCATCAGAAACTTGCATGAGTAGATATCCTTGTAAACTCGATGTCTCATTACTTACAGATCCTCTATCCACTACTCCAAATACTTTCCATCGAAAGTTCTCATCAAGGTATCAACTAAAGCTAATCAGTATTCAAATCTTAAACGTTGAAGTTCTCACAGTAAAAGATTAAAATAAATCACGTAAAGTGGGTGATATATCTACAAGACATGCGATAAATGATTGGATATGAATTATTTGAGTTCATACAAGAATTAGAACATGAATGAAATTGCAAGAAATAGGTAGTGGGTCTAGTCCCCACACCCCAGTAAAAAGACTACTCCCTCAACATGGAGAGATTAGTATCACTAGAAGAGGAAGAGGGGGCCATCATGGTCATGACGGTGGCAGAAGTGACTCACTTGGTGTGTGATGATTGACTTCCTTCTTCCTTTCTCCTTTAAGAATTAACCCTAACTTTCAGCAGAAGCAGATGGAGGAACAACAACTCAGGGAAGAGATCGATCACCCAAGAAGGGAGATCGACGACCTAGAGTTGTAGATGAAGGAGATTTGTCGATCTATGCTTGAGGTTGATAGGCGTCGTCCAGCTAGGTCGATAGAACTAGCTTGGTTGATGAGTCTTGTCCTTGGTCTAATCTCATTGGTAGCCTCTTGGCATGTTTTGTCTCCAGAAAATCAGATATGAGATGTATGACTATATTGGGGGCCTATTAATAGGGTTGAGGTTGTCGACCTCTAGTGTTTTCTATCAATGTCGACCACTTTCCATCAGTGTCGATCGATGGGTCTGTCGGTCGAAGGGTCTGTCGATTGATGACTTTTGAACTTCCTATCATCAGTATTGGAGGTCGACGGGATTGTCGACCTTAAGGTTTGTCGAGGTTGCTGGGCAGTTGTGTACATCGATAAGCATGTCGACAGGATTGTCGACCGATTGGATGATCTCTTGTCGGCTGTTGGCCGATTGTTGATGTCAATTTCTTGAGTGTCGACCTTCTGAGTGTCGACCAAGGTGTTGATGGGTCATCAACCTAGAAGGTCGACAAGGCTGTCGAGCATTGAGTATCGTCCAAAGTGTCGATGAGTCAGTCAAAACCTACAAAGGGAGTCAAGAAAAGTATCAAATTCCTACAAATTAACATAAAAACCTAAATAGACCAAAACAAAGCTATTCTAATGAAAACTAATCTATATGAATGCTAAACTGGACTAAAAATGCAAATAAAAATGGGATGAATATGCATTCATCAGGTTGCAAATAGAGAAAGGAAGCAGGAGATAATATAGAACTAAGAATGAGAGTTAGGGTTTTTTTTTGTCTCACTGGTTTCCTTTTGTAGATATCAATTTAGTGTGATAGGTAATCTTTAGGAAAATCCAACCCAACTAAAGCAAAATTATTTCCTTATATACTAGTATTTTTATTCTTTGTTTTATATATTATTAAGGAAACAAAAATTAATTAAACAAAATAATGTTACATGTAGTGTAATATCATGTGTATAATACACAATTAAAAATATGTTTCCTATTTTGAAACTATTTAATAAGTCATTTAATTTATTTCTGTCCTTTTAACATTATCATGCCAATTTATTTATGACAACTTAGAATTATCCAATTGAGGTGAAATATCATAAATAGACTAACTAATACATTAAATCAAAGTTTTACATTATTTCTTATTTTTAGATTGTATAGTGAAATATTTAACCTATAAAGTTTTTTTGTATAATTTAAATAAATATAATCTTAATGTATATTGTGTTACTGTATTTGGTTTTTATGATCCTTTAGAAATTATCCCCTCTTAATGGAAGTATATATTTTTTTATATTTCCTTAAATACATATTGTCACACTAATTTTCCATTAAGTATGTGTAATACAATTTCCTTCTAAGAAAAAGGTATCTATTTAATTAATATAAGGTTAGATTCTAATTTTTATTTTCAATCTTTCCAACACAATTCTAAATTTTTATATCGCGAATTTGATTATATCAATAGCTTATAAGAGGAAACATATGATCATATTCATGGTATCTATAATATAGCACTTTTGTTTATTTGTCTCAAATCAAAATAATGATGTTGAGATTACCAAATTGAGGATTTTCCATTTTTCGATGTATTGAGGAGGAAAGAGGGAAGTTCTTTTTAAAAAGCATACAAACAATATTATTATCATTTTTCAATTGGTATTCATTTATATATTAGATGTGTTTTATGTTGTAACATGTTTCTAATGGATTGTAAACTTTATAATGGGAGTCTACTTCCTTTATGGTAGACTAGAGAGTATAATTGTCCCTACATTCTATTTTTTATGCATGAGAGAGAGAAGACTTTCATGTATTATATATATATATATATTGCTAAATGGAACAATGTTAGTAAAATTCATATACAATCACCATATTTGGAAATGTGAATTATATTGGAATTTGTAATGCTGAAATGGAATTCATGCATCTAACACACATAATGCATTATTTTCCATAAAAAAATTGGTTAGCCAAAGGAAAAATTAGTTGTCCCACTTGCATGAATTGCCCATTAATATCTATTTAGGCATTTATGCATATTTTGAACCTTGATTTGTAATATTATAATATATATACGTATTTATGCATGCCTTGTATGAATTATTAGGTGTGTTAACTAAATCATGGCATAGTTGTATACATAAATACATCTATAAATTCTAAACTAAGTTTGCCTATTTTGTTACATGTTACTATGAATCACAATAATCCTTACATCACTTTTCTTTCAAATGTTCCATTATACTTTTATTATAATTCTTCTAAGAAATCACACCTTAAGTTTCCCAACTAATGTTTTCTCAACAATAAGAAAACAAATTCTATGACCAATAAGAAAGGAGAAAATCACTTTTTTCCATTAGTTTACACTTTTGAAGTAAATTAATAATTCATTTAATATTTTTGACCTTATCTTATATTTTCTTTTCTCAATAAAATCATGATATTTAGGAATGTTTAAATAATGTGAAACTTGGTACCCAAGGTATGCACTTTTACCATGAGATTTTGGTTTTGAAGTTTCCTTTTATGAGTTCTAATAAATTAGGATTTTGTCTTTTCATCATTATATAATTTATATTATTATATTATTACCATCATTATTTATTATTTAGAGTCTCATTATCTTCACATTGTTACCAAAAGAGTTTGCTTATATTATTGTGCACGAATTTCCATATATTTCTTATTTGACATATTAAGTATATTGATTCAATATTGATTTACACCATGGTACATTATTCATATTTATAGGCACAAAAACACCAATTATTATTCTAATTTATGTATGAAACATATTGTACTTCTTATTGAACATATTTTAGCCATTGTGTATATTAGTTAACAAAGGAAACATATATGACATATTTAATGAATTTACTCACATGTTACCACAAATACATGTTATTATGTTAATATGCTACTTAACATGTAATATTTATATTTCAAGACAGTATATATCATGGGTTACCATGTTATATGCATTAACAATGCACATTAAGGAAAAACTTTATCCACATTTGGTCAAAAGTAAGGAACCAAGCCTGCTAACCTCCTAATCATGGAATAGGATAAGGTTCTACATTTCGGTACCTTACAACACTCCACCCCTTAAAATGATTTCATCCTCAAAATCTAATCATTCATATATGATCTTTTGGATCTAGGGCTCTAAAGGGGGTGAATAGAGCTTCAAAACTTGCACAAGAATAGTTAGACCTTCAAATTATATCAATTGAACCAAATGATAAAATTGAATTTGAAGTCCTATCTAAATAAGCATAGAAAGTATGACTGAGATTGAAACAAATACTTAGACAGGGTGTTTAGAGTGGTTCCAATCTCCAAAATAGGAGACCATCAGTCCACTACCTAGAGAGGTCAACCTCTAGGACTTTGCAACCCATGTACACTTATATTCCATTATAAGACATACTAAAAGACCACCTTACATCCAAGGGCTTACCTATCCAAGTGCTAATCTTCTACCTCACAACAGGTCTTACCCACTCTTACAAGTAGCTCGAATCCTTCTCCTAGTTCATCTCCTCCTTGCAACAAGTCTTTAGCCTTCAGGATTTACCCGCCAAGCTCCGTAGATCTTCCACCTTACCCTTCTCTTTCGCTTGAAGAAGATCTTCACACCTTCTTCATCCTTGAAGAAGAAGACCAACTCCTCCTTCACTCAGAGAAGATCACTTCAGCCTTTGATCATTGAGAAATGGGATTGGTAAGATGGAAAGATGGAGAGCTTTACAAGGTAACATTGAGGTAGATCTCTAACAATATGCCTAACTCACTCATAATCAGAAATGCTTTGTAAATGAGAGAGAGAAAGGGGCTCAAAGGGTTGTAGCACAGTCAACTATAGCAAGGACCAAGGTTAGCATGAATGAGCAACCTTAGAATGAACTCCAAGAGGTCCTATTTATAGTTGGGGGTGTTCCTTTGAGTGTGGGATTACTTAAGAATGAAAAATAGTCATTTTACAACTTGCAACAAATCTATTTTCATTTCTAACAACTCTCGAACGGTTGGAATCACTTTTTCTACATTTTTGATACAGAGCATTTGATCGAGTTTCAACAAAGGTAACTCAACCGATCCACTATCTAACAAAGTCAATTTTCAAACTATTGATCGAGTTTGTCCTGGGGTAACTCAACCGATCAGTCAAAATCAACTTCGGTTAGAAAGTTGGTTGGTCAAGTTCTGTGAGTGTACAACTCGACTGATGCAACCATTTCCAAAATTCCATCACAGATCGGTCGAGATCCAAACTCGACCAATTAAAGTGCCACGAAATTTTTTTGAAAATGATTTTAATGTGATCAAATGATGGAATTAAGTGTCCCTGTTTTTTATCATCTTAGTTACAAGTCATATCATCAATACGAATGATTACAAAAACATTCTAAGGTATTTTGGAGTGTTTTTCATAGAAGTGCATTTGCATTGCTTTTGACTTGAACTTGGATAAGCTAGGACTTGTGTAATTTGAACCTTTTAATGTACCTAATGCCTGAAATCAATCTTAAAAAACATATTAGATACATACGAATGGAATGGTTAAGTCATTATCAAAATATGAACAATGTATAACTCTCAAGTCAACATTCTCCCCATTTTTGACAATGTCAAACCAATCCTCAACATATTGAAAAGAATATTCAAAGTTATACCTTGGCCTTGTGAATTGCAAAGGGGATTCATAATTTGAACAATGTGAATTGCTCCCCCTCAATCTATGCTCACTCTTACTTGCATAGTTAGTCTTTCTACACAAAGCTATATAACATGTATACTACATGGTCCTTTAGCAAGTCACATGATAAAACATATTCTTAGACAAGGAAAGGATCACATAGGTAGTAAAAATAATATGGTTGAGCTTCAAAACATTGAAATTCTCTCCCCCTTTTGGCATTTTCAAAAAGGAACGGGGGTAGAAGAGCACAAAAATAGGCCTTCTCCAAGCACAACCAAAAAATCCAACCACAAGGTAAAGCATGAAACCACACAATACACATCAAATAGAGACGAGAGAGAAACAAGTAACTTGTGTCATAATCAAAATATGGAATGCATACCATTAACTCACATGATAGAACATACATATATTTATGATAAAGAAGATTAAGATTACAACACACAAGCATGTTCTCAAAGAAACTACAAACCGAAATGATGAAAACAACATGACGATAGAAAATAACACAACTCAGATAATGTGCCTAGATGTCTTAAGTACAAAATAGTCTAGAAAGACATATATAATCAAAATCTAACGACTAAAAACTAAAACATCTAAACATCTAGGCTATGTAAGTCTGAAGGGCCATCATCATCGGCATCATCATCAGAACCTTTAGGATCATAGTCCTCATCTCCATCTGAAAGTGCAGCAAAGACAGCACCATCACCTTCATCACCAAAGGCACCAACAAAGCCATCATAATCAAAACCATCCTCATGCCCATCATCTTCAGATGCCTCCTTGTAAGTAGCAGCAACTTCCTCATCAACCTGTTCATGGATCTCCTCATTGACAGAAGGACCGAAACCACGATCGGGCCACATGGCATTCTGCTCTTCCCAAGTCATATCAAGATCATGAAGCTCCTTGGCCTAAGGGAAAGTGGGAGTAGATGTGTCAAGGCCTACAATAAAGTTATCTATGGGGCTTGTAGGGAGAGGTAGAACTCCAGGGGTAGGTGCATAAATAGATCCACCACCAATAAAGGGTGTAGAAGCAGGAGCAGCAGGTGGAAGGGTCAGGTAGAAGTGATTATATTCATAGGAAGCATAATCACCACATGGGTAGGGTTGATAGGTAGGATAAGGATGGGTACATGATAGGTTCATGGAAGACATGATATAATAGAGGTCCTACTGTAGATTCTCCTAAACTTGTAGGTTGTACGCCTATTGATGCACCATGTAACCCATAAGTGCTTCATTGGATACATGAAACAAGGCACGGGTAGGTCGGGGGGTGGTGGAGGTGGAGGTGCCTGGGTGGAGGTAGAGGCTCCAAGTATGGTGGAAGATGATGTAGGAAAAAAGCTTTTCTTGATTGTGATCTCACTGATACATGTTGGCTAAATTGGAGATTAGCATACCCTTTGTTTTTATGATGACAAACATTTCATTCTTGTAGATCTAACCTACTACTTGAGTATTTCAGGGTTCAAGAAGATGAGGAGATCATACCATGTGGATAGTTGAAGAATGATGCAATTAAATGTTTAATATTTTCATGATTGTACTCAATGTAAAAACTTATCCAAGTATATAATGTATAAGTACTTATGTATCATATAAATCAAGTGTTAGACTTTACCTATACACCCAAAATGCTATCTTACACTCACATGAAAACTTTAGGGTTCATGGGTTTCACATGAGTTATCTATAGGACCTCACATACACTACAAATCCTTACAAAAATACCTTCTCGGTCGACAAAATTTTCAACCAAGAATCACTTGGTTGAAGACTCAAAAAACCAAGAAATAACTTTGCAAATCTTTAATTCTGAGTCAATTTCGGTCCACAATATTGTCGACCGAGATATGGCCCTTGTAATAGGTTTAAACAAGAGAGAGAGATAGACATATAGTTATTATAGAAAGCTAAACTAAACATTCATCTGGTCGACAATATTGTGGACTGAGAGTCATCTAGTCGAAAATATTGTGGACTGAGAAAAGTTCTAGAAACTTTACATTTAACGAACATTTTAGTCGTTGCAACCCAACTAATTTCTACCTAACGGTTAGTTAAGCACTAATAACACTCTAGAAACTCCCTAAAATGTCTCGAAACACTTTTAAACCATTCCTATAAATAGGAGAGGCCTTAGGACATCCAAATCATCACTTGCATACACAATACACAAGCTACACTTGAGCATCCATTCTAGAGAGCAACAAAGCTGAGATTCACTTGCTATCTTCTTCCTTGTGATCTAAAGTTGTGTCCTATAGCTACAATATCCTAGACACAACATATAGCCACGTCCATCTTAAGTGGATAGGAGATATATACTCTTGATATAGGATCAAACCATTGTACTTCATTGGTTAAGTATTTCCTTCTTCCAATCTATCTCTTTTATAATGTACTTTGTTCTCCTTGACTACTTGTAGGGTTAGCGGCTGTTGAAAGGAGGTTGATTGGTGCTACTTCAACAAAGTGAAGGATTCTTCAAGGTGTACTTGAGGTTACTTCATTAAGTTTGCTTCAAAGGAGGTTGGAGCTACTTCTAGGTGAAGGCTATCTCAAGGTGGTGGAGCTACTTCAAGGAAGTGAAGGCTGATCCAAGGTTGCTTGAGGTTACTTCAAGAAGGCTACTTCAAAGGAGGTTGGAGCTACTTCTAAGTGAATTCTATCTCAAGGTGGTGGATCTACTTCAAGGTGGTGAAGGTTGCTCTAAGGTTGCTTGAGATTTTTTCAAGAAGGTCACTTCAAGGAGGTTGAGGCTACTTCAAGGTGAAGGCTACTTTGAGTGGAAGGCGATTTTAATTTGTTGTAACATCCTTGAAAGGTAAATAAAATAAATCAATTTCAAAATCCCAATTGAAAACAATCGGGTAGTGGACTTACAACCTTTGATTCAAAGGTTGGAACCACTCTAAATCGAAGTGTCTTCCTTATTTCCTCCTTCTTTGCATTAAGTGTTTTAATTAAATTTTTAAGTACCAAAAACTTTATTCATCCCCCTCTAGATCTTTCAATACAAACTCCTTGTCTAGAAGGTTTGTCATGAAGATCGTGAAAAAGAGACTTTCCAGTGGTAGAGGTGAAAAGACCACAAATCAGGGCTGGGTAGGGTGGGTGGGTATCATGTGTATTCTTCCTAGAGTCGAAGCAGGTCATATGGTGGAGAACATATCTAGACCGCTTGACTTTGATTTTTTCAATAGGCAAAGCATAATCACTGCGGTATTATCTACAATTTCAATTTGATTCTTTTTGGGGTGAATATTGCAGTTGACTACCAGAGCAAGAATTTGGTTTTTAATGTTCAAGGTAGAGGAAGGTAGGGTGGATTTATTCTTATAGAAAAATTAAGGCTTCTTCAAGAACTTATGTATGTCAGGGAGAGTAATATCATATTACTTCTAGAAGGCCTCAGGGTCTAGTAAGTCAAAATACTCAGGATAATCTTTCCTCCATGTGTTGATTACCTTAGTACCATTGAAAAATATATTCAAGGTATCTTCTGAGATAGTGAATTTCTTACCAACAATCATGCAAATAAGAATCACTTGAGTATTAGGAGAGGGTACAAGAGTGTCATAATTCCATGATAGATTAGCATAGAACTCATGAACTGCCTTAGTGCTTGTGATGGAATTGTGATAGCACCGGCATTCGACACCTAGGGAAGCTAGGCGATGATCATAAAGCAACTCAACTACCTCATCTATGCCTTTTTTCTTAGTGGGGTGAGGCTCAAACAAAGAACAGAAAGGAAAGGGGTTCCTAGGAAGGAGCTCATTGTACCTATTTAGAGCTTTGGTTGAGACAAAGAAGGTATCGTCATAGGGAATGAGAGGAGAGTTGTATTAGTATGAAGGAAATCCAGTAGGGGCGGCTCTCTTTCTTCTATTTGAAGCCATGGAGGCAAAATGGAGAAGAATGGGAGTTAAAACTGGAGAAGATCACCACCTAAGGTCGTCTAACCACCTTAGGTTGATAGTCTAAGGAGCTAGGAAGGTCAAATGAGGGTTGGTTAGGGCTAGGAGAGGGAAGGTCGGGGCTAGGGTTGAGAGCTTGAGGAGGAACCGATTTAATTTTCTCTAGTTGAGAGGGAGAATAGTTAGTCAAATCCTACTTAAGATTTGGTCCAGACCGGCCATCAATCGGGTTTTGTGAGATGGAAACTTGACCAAATGGCTTTTTACAAAAGCCCTCAGCCACCAATCGATTGAGTTGGCAACTCGACCAAAAGAGGTTCCGTTCTAAACTTAGAAATCTTAGTTTCTAGCCATTTGAATGCTAATAAATTTATTTTTTTCTAGTCCATTTAGCATTTTAGACATATTTAGGCATGTCACTCATCATTGGGTACTATTTAGCGATAAAAACATCATTTGTGAAAAATATCCAAAACAAGCAAAAAAACAAGGCAAAAGAACATGAAATTTTAGCACTTTTGCAAGACAGGGTGATCAAGACATGAGAAAAGCATATAGGATAGATAGAAAATAACTAGAAGGCTTATTAAATTCATCTAAAGTAGTCATGAGTAGTTTAGATCTAATAAAATTAAATTGCTCTCTAGGTATGCCAATTGATTTTCAGTGTCCACATGCATGATATAGATATCCTTTTTGGCAATGTGATCATGAAGAAAATGATGACAAACCTATATATGCTTGGATCTACTATGCAATATAGGATTATAAGATAAATTGATTGCACTAGTCTTGTCACAACAGATAGGAGAAACATCAAAATAAATGTTAAAGTCTTGGAGAATTTGCTTCATCCATAGAACATGGGCACAACAGCTCCCGGCTGTAATGTATTCAACCTCGGTAGTTGAGAAAGCCATTATGCTCTATTTCTTGGAAAAGCAAGACACCAAGCTTGTTCCTAGGAGGAGGCAAGTGTCGCTTGTTCACTTTTTATCAATCAAACATCTTGTGTAATAATCTTCAATATAAGAAGTAAGAGTAAAGTCCCTTGACTTAGGATACCATAGTCCAAAATTTTGGGTCTTGGTTAAGTATCTTAAAATCCTCTTACCAACTATAAGATATGATTTCTTGGTATTTAATTAAAAGTGAGCACACAAGCCAACTCAATTTTCACAAAAGATAGAAGAAGCATCAAAATAAATGTTAAAGTCTTAGAGCATTTTCTTCATCCATTGAACCTGGGCACAAAAACTCCCAGTTGTAATGTATTCAGTCTCGGTAGTTGATAAAGCCATTGTGCTCTATTTCTTGGAAAACCAAGACACCAAGCATGGTCCTAGGAGGAAGCAAGTGCCACTTGTGCACTTTCTATCGATCAAACATCCTGCTTAATTAGCATCACTATAAGCCATAAGAGTAAACTCCCTTGACTTAGGATACCATAGTCCAAAATTTTGGGTCTTGGCTAAGTACCTTAAAATCCTCTTAACAGCTACAAGATGTGCTTTCTTAGGATTTGATTGAAAGCTATCACACAAGCCAACGCTAAACATTATGTTAGGTCTATAGGAAATTAATATAAAGTAAACTTCCAATCATACCTCTATAGAGCTTCTCATCCACTTTCTAACCTTCTTCATATTTATCAAGTTTGGCGGTGTTTGACATGGGTGTGTCCATTGGCTTGGTTTTCTCCATCCCAAAGCGTTGAAGTAGCTCACTTATGTACTTGCCTTGGTTGATGAAGTTCCCATCTTTAGTTTGCTTCATTTGAAAGCCGAGGAAGAAATTAAGCTCACCCATGATGTTCATCTTGAACTCACTTTGCATAAGATCACTAAACTCCTTGCAAAGATCAAGAATAGTTTTACCAAAAATGATATCATCAACATAAATTTGAATGATAACATAATTGTTAGAAGTGTGTTTGAGAAACAAGGTATAATCTACTTTGTTCATGATATACCCATGATCTAACAAAATTTTCTTTAATTTATCATACCAAGCTCGAGGTTCTTGTTTGAGGCCATAGAGATATTTTTACAATAGATAAACATGGTTAAGTATGCTATCATGTTCAAAGCTCAGAGGTTGTGCAACATACACTTCCTCCCGAATTGTACCATTCAAAAATGCAACTTTTAACATCCATTTGATGTAGAAGGAAATTCTTATAACTAGAAAAACCAAGAAACATACAAATGGACTCTGATCTAGCTAGAGGTGCATATGTTTCATCAAAATCTATACCTTCCTATTAATTGTAGCCTTGAGTCACTAACCTATTTTTGTTTCTTACCACGTTGTCACTTTCATCTATCTTGTTGCGGTAGACCCACTTGATGCCAATGATCTTTCTATCACATAGTCTTGGCACTAGAGTCCACACTTTGTTCTTCTCAAATTGCTTCTATTCTTCTTGCATGTCTAGGATCCACTCATCATCCCCAAGAGCTTCTTTGACATTCTTTGGCTTGAGTTGTGAGATGAAGGCACTGTTTTCTTGTTCTTTGTTGTAGGCAGCCCGTGTCTTCACTCTTTCAAAGGGGTCACCTATGATTAGTGTAACATACTGGATCTTGGACCCTAACCTAGAAGTGTGTCCTTTTGGGTTTGACCAAACAAGGTTAATGTTAGAGTGATCCTAATAATCTAATGCATGAATAATGTAATATAATACGTCATATAACTCATTTGGTGATAATAAGATGATAAATAACTTAATTGGATGCATAATGAAGTTAATGGGCCTCTAATGGGCCAGATGACAAAACCCATGAAGAAAGTCTAAAAAGTGGAAATAAAATCCAAATTTGTAATGTATACATAAAAATAAGTTTACATGTCAATTTTCATCTAATTTGAACTACCTTGAAATAATATGATATGTTAGGAGAGAGAAACTGCCTAAATAGAGTAATTAATAAATAAATATAATTCATGACTCCAAAAGAGGAAAATAATCTTAGATTCGTATTTTCATCCAATTTGGAGAAAGTTTGCTTAAAAGATTAAATCAGGAGAGAGAAAGTGTATAGAACCTTCAAAATATTAAATAAATGCTCAAACAACTCCAAAATGTAAAATGGATGAAAAATTTGTATTCAACACACTTAAGTTAACTTGTGGATGAAGTTTCACCTAATTTGGATAATCCATGTGTCATTAATACATCAGCAAAGAGAAATAAAGAATATATTAAATAATACATCTAAAGATTCCAAAAGTAAAATTGTTGGTATGTATGCCCATAGAGCAAGTCACATGATGATTATAATGGGATACTTTGTAAATGATTTGAATAATAATAAAGGAAATTTCTAATCTATATGTTTAAATTGTTTCTGAGATGATGGTGCAACATGATGGATGTCTAAAGAATGATTTTACTCAATGACGTATGCTTTTAGGTTAAGGACCTAAACGATGAGATCATGCGGATGTTAAGAGTATACATTCTTGTTTAGTCCCTAGTCGGTTGTTATTGTGGAAATAACCATAGACATCAATAACACTAAAGACTAGATTGTGTGTTGGTTGATGACAGAATCTCATTAGTCATGATATAGAGATATCAAACCAAGCACATAGGTACTTGTTAGAGAACAAGGTACCAGACAGACCCACCGTGAGAGTGACACATGGAACCATGACTTGGTAGTCACAATGATGGGGGTGAGTGTGATTCTTTGACCTGAAATCACTACACTCAACACATGTCGTTGGGCACACTTTGACATCATCAAACGCAGTCCTGAAACATGGGTTGTTATAAAGGTGATGATTGGGTGGCTTTGACACATGGGGCTTTTGAGGGGTGAGTGATAGATATGGGATTTGTCCCTCCTGAGGGAGTTTGATATCCTTGGCCACTTGATGAGTAGGATTGAGAAAGGCATGCGCATGCACGTGTGAATTAATATGTGATATTGATGTCATACACATCTCACTCGGTCTGCTTTGAGATCAAGGAAATGAATGAATGTTGACAGGATGACTGTTCCATGCCTCGAGTTCATTTAGGATATCAGTGACAAAGGAATTATACATTCACTGTAACACTATTCACGGATTGTAGGATTGAAAGTTGTTCTCCAACTTTCTATTTCACTTGGGTAGCAATGATGTGTGACTAGGCATCGCTCTTTGCTTGTGAAGTCATAAGTGTTATGGACTTTCACTGCCAACGTGAAATGGACCTACAGGGTCACACAGATAGGATTTAACCTGGAAGAGGAGCTTTTTCCACAAACAATGTTTAGATTGATTACTAAAGGAGTTTAGTAGTTCAATTAAACACTCAATTAATCAATAGCTCAATATCATAATGTTCAAGGTGTTGGACGCATTGATTGGAGTATCAGATTTATTGAAATCACAATTGACTGATTCTGTACAATCTACACTCCCAACCGATCGGCTCATGTGATGAACCGATCGGCTGAGCTTGGTGAACCGGTCAGCTCAAGGGTTGAGCCGATCGGCTCAAGGTCAGGGTGAAACGATTGCTTCAAGTGTTGAAACGATCGGTTCAACTGATGCAACTGAGCAAGTTGGGAAAGTAGGATTGGTGAGAATTTTCCTTTCGTTTCACTTGCCCAATTTGATTGAACAAGGATTGGTATTTGATACCAATTAGAAACAAAAGTTGGAAAGCCAATCGGGAAATGATCAGGACCATGAACCGACCGGTTCAGAAGTGAACCGACCGGCTCATGGGTCCCAACCGATCGGTTGAGATGTCAACCGACTATTTAAATTGTGAAACGATCAGTTCAGGTTGTGAGTTGGTTGCTTTTGTGAAAAATCTCGAACCCTTCTACTCCTGCTTTTAGTCCCATATTGTCGGGGATAGAGAACCCTGTCCCATGACCCGCCTATATATATAGGGGTATTAGGGGCTTCTCAAGTTACAACTCAGTGCAAGCCATTTGCTCTGCAAATTTGTCATTCTCTCTGGTTTTGGTAACCGAGAGAGCCCGAGCAAGTGCTACCCGAAAAGGGAGGCACAACAAGGGAAAGACAACTACAGTTGCAACTGGTAGCAGGAGAGTGTATTTGCGACTAGTACGCCAGCAGGAGGGTGTGATTCCTTCCGATTTCTTGTCTGACAAGGAGATCGGAGTTCCAGGCGGTCTGTGTGGATGACTACAGAGGCGGGAGACCTCTGCCGCTCGGAGGACAACTGTCAATCCTGACAGTCCCGGTGAGACCAGGAGTCTTCAGTCCCGGTGCGACCAGGAGCTGCACATACACCGTCCAAGACTGGAGGTGAAGACCACGCAAGGCGTGAGGTACTATCGCTGAGCAAGCCTCGGGACAAGGTATGCATCCACAAACCATCTTTCCTATTGTATATACGTTTACGCGATTCCTTTTGTTCTGGGTTTTGGGAGAAAATTTTTGTTTCTGCTGCTTCTCTGCCTCCCCTAGAACCCAATAGTGGTATCAGAGCCACATCAACAGTTCTATATTTTATGATTATCGATATGATTGATTTTGGTTTATCGCCTTTATTTATTGCATGCGATGCAAATAAAATTGGCTTTATGCATGTCCAATCCCCAAATCCCAAATATACATATATGATATGTAATATTAATGCACTCGATACGCGTCGCCCTTAAACGAGTTTTTTGGTGGATGTGTAGCATGATTATGGCCTATAAACCCCTATATCTGTGTATGGTTGTATGTGGTTGCTTGCATCTCGGTCTGCACACCGATTCCCTTCTCTTATTCCTGATGTAACTCGAAATAATTCAAGAATTATTTTCCTACCTTTGCTCCCCCCGAATGTAACTCGGGGTTTCACAATTAAATTGTAAATATGATAGATTTTATTTCCTATTATGTCAAAGAACGGCGGGCAACCTGAGACGATCGGTTCAAGGCGTGAACCGGTCGGTTGGTGATCCATACGGACAGTTCGAGGAGCGAGACGAGCGGGTGGCGACCTAAGGAGATGCACGACGACCGGTGAACCGATCAGCTGGAGGCGCCAGTCGATCGCCTGGTGGCACCCAAACAACCAACCCGATGGCGAGCCGATCGGTCATGGAGATGAGCTGATCAAACCCAGAAAGGCAGGCACATATTTCATCTTGTACAGGTTGCATGTGATGTATACCTAGATGACCGTGATTCCTCTTGGCTCGAGGAATCACAATAGGATGGCCATAATCATTTCTTTTTATCATTTTGCATGTTTTCTGTGGGATATAGCATGTATATGATACGTATTATATATTTGGTGATTGGATATGTGTATGTATATAAAAACCAAATCCCTCGTTAAATATTAAGTTTTAGATGCCTTCCAAATGTGACACATGTGAAAAGCTTGATCGACCATGTGTGGGCACGCCCTAGCATGGTGCACCGTCTATCTCGTGGAAGCGTGAAGGATGAATGTGTGGGTTTGCCCTAGCAGGGTACATATTCATCGTGTTGGCTTTGGGTCAGACTTAACAAGGTGACCTAGATAGGATCTAGCACCTTGAGGCATGGAGATGATCATGGCAAGGAGTTTCATATGACATCTTTCAAGAGTTGCATATGATGCAATTGGCAAGAGTTGCCTACCTGAGAGATCTGAGTTGTGGGTGATAGCCCTAGCTGGTCCATGGCTCAGAGGATTTCAGGATCTTGACCCACTAGAAGATTGTACGCTGCAATCTTCCGAATTGATGGTGAGGGCTATCAATTTGAGTCAAAATAGTGGGAGAGGTAATTAATTAAAGACCTAATTAACTATCGTCAAATTTATTCAAATCAAATCAAAAGGAGTTTTGACAAATGCAAATTTTCTCTTGTCGAATGGAAAATGATTCATCTTTTAAAATGGGTAAATTAATTGAGAATAAATTCCATAACTGGTTGAGGACTGTGAGAAGTGTTCTGCACAATCCAGATATACCAGGAGCCTTAGAATCCACTCTATGTATGCTTAATGCGTTAGTGAAGAAGAAAGAAGGTAAGGGAAAGAAGTGTTCTGCACAATCCAGATATAACAGGAGCCTTAGAATCCACTCTATGCACGCTTAATGCGTTAGTGAAGAAGAAAGAAGGTAAGGGAGAGAAGTGTTCTCTCGCCAAACCAATTTCTTCTACATGGAGAGGATGGAAGGAACAATGGAAGAAGAAGTCAGAGATAGAGATTTCTACTTCTGGTGTATACGTGATAGAGATTAACTTTACTACTTCTTCGTCATGGGTACTTGATACTGGATGCGGATCTCACATTTGTTCAAATGTGAAGGATCTTAAGAGAAGTAGGCCTTTGGGGAAAGGCGAGTTTGAACTACGTGTTGCCAATGGGGCAAGAGTTGCCGCCAGTGCCGTAGGAACCTATGAGTTAACTCTACCAAGTGGGCTAATAATAGATTTGAAGAACTGCTATTATGTACCTGCCATAAATAGGAATATCATTTCCGTCTCTTGTTTGGACAGCGATGGATTTGAATTTCTTATTAAGAATGGAAAATGTTCCATTTCTAAAGATGGGATCTTTTATGGCAGTGCCCCTATGTCTTATGGTCTATACTTGATAGACTTGGAGACAAGTGTATATAACGTAAACACCAAAAGGCAAAAACTCAACGACTCAAACAAGACATATCTCTGGCATTGTCGTCTAGGGCACATAAATGAGAAGCGCATTTCTAGACTCCATAAAGATGGTTATCTAGACTCTTTTGATTATGAATCAATAGAGACATGTGAGTCTTGTTTGTTGGGCAAGATGACCAAGAATCCCTTTTCAGGTAAAGGTGAGAGAGCTAGTGATCTATTAGGACTCGTACATATTGATGTATGTGGGGCTTTTAGAACTAATGCCAGAAATGGGTATCATTACTTCATTACCTTTACTGATGACTTCAGTAGGTATGGCTATGTGTACCTGATGAAACATAAGTCAGAAACCCTTGAAAAGTTCAAGGATTTCATGAATGAAGTACATAACCAACTTGGTAAAAGTATTAAGGCACTTCGATCCGATTGAGGTGGAGAATACTTAAGCCATGAGTTTGAGGACCTTCTGCGAGCCCGTGGTATTGTATCACAATGGACTCTGCCTGGAACACCACAGCATAATGGTGTGTCTGAAAGAAGGAATCGCACGTTGTTGGATATGGTGCGATCAATGATGAGTTTTTCTGATCTTCCGATTTCTTTCTGGGGTCATGCTCTTGAAACCGTCACGTTTACACTTAACTGTGTACCATCTAAATCGGTTCAAAAGACGTCATATGAGATATTGTATGGGAAGCGTCCCGATTTGTCTTTTCTGAAGATTTGGGGTTGTGAGGCTTACATCAAGAAAATGTTTCCTGATAAGCTTGGACCCAAATCCGATAAATGTTATTTTGTTGGATACCCCAAGGAAATGAGGGGATATTATTTATACCACCCTACTAAAAACAAAGTGTTTGTTTTCAGGACAGCTATGTTCCTAGAGAAGGAATTTATTTCCAAAGGAAGCATTGGGAGGAATATAGAGCTTGAAGAGGTTCAAGCCCAACAAGAAAACATTGAATCGATAGATGTATCAGAGGAAAATGCAGATTCACAAGGTGTTGTGGAATCTCAGTCTCCTCAGGTAACACAAGGACCTCATAGATCTAGTAGGACCCACCTTGAACCTAAGAGGTTTGGATACCTTGTAACTCAGGAAGGTGGTGAGTTGATCATAGATGATGATCCAACTACCTACGTAGAGGCTATGGAGGGACCAGATTCTGAGAAATGGCTTGAAGCCATGAGATCCGAGATGGAATCCATGTACTCCAACAAAGTATGGACTTTGGTGGAACCACCCGAAGGGGTAAAACCCATAGGGTGCAAGTGGGTCTTTAAGAAAAAGACCGACATGGATGGCAATGTGCAAACTTATAAAGGCAGATTGGTTGCTAAGGGATTTCAACAAGTTCAAGGTGTTGACTATGACGAAACCTTTTCTCCAGTTGCCATGATTAAGTCCATCAAGATCATGATTGCTATTGCAGCTTATTATGACTATGAGATTTGGCAGATGGATGTTAAAACCGCATTCCTTAATGGGAATATAAATGAGGATGTGTACATGACACATCCTGAAGGTTTTGTAGATCCAAAGAATGCCAATAAAGTTTGTAAGCTACAAAGGTCAATCTATGGATTAAAGCAAGCATCTCAGAGTTGGAATCTTTGATTTGATGAGGAAGTCAAAGTGTTTAGCTTTATTCAAAATGAAGATGAACCATGTGTGTACAAAAAGGTTAGTGGGAGCTCGACCACATTCCTCGTATTGTATGTGGATGACATACTTTTGATGGGGAATGATGTCTTAGCCTGAGAGAAGGTAAAGACTTGGCTTGGGAATACTTTCTCAATGAAGGACTTAGGAGAAGCATCCTACATTCTAGGAATCAAGATCTATAGAGATAGATCTAGAAGGCCTCTCGGACTAAGTCAGAGCACGTACATTGACAAAGTGCTGAAGCGGTTCAGCATGGAGAACTCAAAAAGAGGCAACATCCCCATGCTACATGGAGTCACCGTCTCTAGAGCTCAATGTACCCAATCTTGTGAAGAAAGGGAGCGTATGAATGGGATCCCATATGCATCAGCCATCGGATCCATCATGTATGCTATGTTGTGCACACGCCCAGATGTTTCGTATGCTCTTAGCATGACGAGCAGGTACCAGTCAGATCCTGGGGATGCTCACTGGACAGCCGTGAAGAACATCCTCAAGTACTTGTGAAGGACTAAGGAGCAGTTTCTTATGTACGGCCACGAGGAAGAGCTGGTTGTAAAGGGTTACACTGATGCAAGCTTCCAAATCGATAAAGATGATTATAGATCGCAGTCAGGATTTGTGTTTTGCCTTAATAATGGATTTGTAAGCTGGAAGAGTTCCAAGCAAGAAATAGTTGCCGATTCTACTACAGAGGCCGAGTATATTGCTGCTTCACATGTAGCAAAGGAGGCTGTGTGGATCAGGAAGTTCATTTCTGAACTTGGTGTAGTTCCCAATAGCTGTGATGCAATTGAGCTTTATTGTGACAATAATGGAGCTATTGCACAAGCTAAGGAGCCCAGATCACATCAGCAGTCCAAGCACATACTACGGCGCTTCCATCTCATACGAGAGATCGTATAGCGAGGAGATGTGAAGATTTACAAAGTACCAACTGAAGACAACATAGTTGATCCACTGACTAAGGCCCTTTCTCAGCAGAAGCATGATGGTCATGCTAGGTCACAAGGATTGAGGTTCCTTGGTGACTGGCTCTAAGTGCAAGTGGGAGTCTATTGGTATGTAGGCCCATAGAGCAAGTCATATGATGATTGTAATGGGATACTTTGTAAATGATTTGAATAATAATAAAGGCAATTTCCGATCTATATGTTTAAACTGTTTCTGAGATGATGGTATAACATGATGGATGTCTAAAGAATGATTTTACTCAATGACGTATGCTTTTAGGTTAAGGACCTAAATGATGAGATCATGCGGATGTTAAGAGTTTATCAGGCGGAAAGCCTTTATCAGGCTATAGGTGGCCATTGTGACTATGTTAAGATATGACAGAACTTCTAGCACCTCCAGAACTTGATGCAATCATCAATTCCATGGAGTTTTGATTGATCGTGTTTTGGGAATCGAAGTGTTCCCTGTTTTGGTTCCCGATCTATGAAGAACAAAGTCACTGAAAGATTCCCTGATTCACCCTTTTGCCTTCTTTTGCTTTTGATTTTTTTGTCTAGGGTTGTTTTGGTCTTTTCACGTTCCCTTTTTGTTTCACGCATTGGGCCCTTGCCTCACTGAGGTTGTTGAGTGGCTGGACGAGTTGGTGAACTCTAATTGGGACAACTCATACCGAATGCCCTCTCCCTCTCTCGATGCTCTCTTCTTACGTGGATTTACATGATTGGCCGACATTGTAAAATCAATAACTAATTATCTGTTGATCAAATGTGGACAAATACTTGTTGGATTCAGAAAAAGAAGGGCTTTTTAATGGTATATGTTTTGATAACTAAATCTAAGGTTTAATAACAGGTGTTTTAATGGATCTAATTAATGATGAATTAACTTATAAAAATCATAACTAATAATTTATAAGTCAAAAATATATAATAAAATATGCTTTGGAATACTAATAACTTAATCTATAATGTGGAATGGTTTTCATAACCTAATCCACATAATGATAAAAATCTACCTATGTGATTAATAGGTTCTTTGGATGCCTAGGCTTGGACCTAGATGTGACTTTGGATCGTTTGACTCTGAAGTTGAGGTATGTTTGCATCCCCTATTATTCTTCTTGAGAAATTATCCTATTTTATTCTTTCTCTTGGTCCTATGGATAATAGCCTATACACATTGCTCTTATCTTTTGATATCATGGTTCATGTGAACTATCTTGTTTGTTATGGACTTGGATATTCTCTTGATATCTTTTTTGTGCCTTGGTGCATGTTGGTCTTATATAATGTTATGTGCCCACCTTGAAGTGGATGTTTATATGTTTGTGTTGTCCATTGTGTGATGGAAACATCGTACAATTTTGACTATACTTTCTACTTGCCTCTACATTATACATGCTATGTGATTCAGTAGCACTAGAGTAGTGTAATTGCATTGGTTTTGTTTATAACAGATGTGATATTTCCTGCTCTTTTTGGGATGACAAGGAACCTCGTACCCTGGGAAAGATGTATGTCTTGACCCGTTTATATATATTTGGGAGATTGGCAGTATTCCTTTCTCTATTAGGTTTCAACTTTATGAGGGTTGGCCGCCAATTGTGTTTATATTGTTCTAGGGCTATGTTTATCTCACATGCGTGTAGGTTTGATGATGTTTGTGGGGTGTGTGCCCTACTACCTATCTACGTGCTTTTGTTACACAAATTTTATTGTTTTGTTTTATGGAAAGTATCTTCTTTTATGATGATGATTCTTATCTTTTATGCCCTCTTTTGGGGTAGTCCTTACCTCTTGCATGGGAAGACTTTTACATTTGAGGTCTGTTGTTCTTTATAAATTGCTCAATTTGCTTTTTAGTATGCACATACCAACCTTTGCTAATGTCTCCTATTGTTTCTCTTTTGCTGGGGTATGCTTCCAACCCTAGGTGGAGGACTTGGATGACAGGACATGTTGACATGGACGTAGATTGTGAAGTTAAAGCTTGGAGACAATCTTGAGGTGGCTTAGATTTCCTCTACATGGATCCTTGTAATGTAAGTTTAAGATGTTACCCATTTATAATTGAATATAGTCATGTCTTTATTCCACTGCTATACTTTGGTCTTTTGATTACCATTACATAAAGATTTGAAATTTTACATCCACTCCAAGATACCTTTAAGGTGTGTTTGGACTAGAGGTTTTATTTTTCAAATTTTTAGTAAGGAGGTGGTTTCTCTTCTTTACAACTAGTTCTTTAGGATGATTCTTTGCAAATTCAGGGGTTGGATCCTTCTTTTCTTCATCTATCTCTACTTCTCGAGTGGCCACCTCTTTTCCCTTTTGGGCGATGTTGAGTTCTTTTAGGATAGGAATTACTTCTTCTGAAACATCATCATTAGCAATATCCTTGGAAAAAGTGATGTTAGTCTCAATAATTTTACATTAATCGATTCTTCTACCTTAGATAGATCAACATTATACACTCTATAAGCCTTCCCAGTAGTGCTATAGACAAGAAAGAAAGCCTTGTATGATTTTGGATCAAACTTGTCAAGAAAATATTTCATATTCAAAACAAAACAAGGACAACCAAAAATGTGAAAATACTCGATCGAATTCTTCCACCATAGCTTAAAGGGGGTTTTCTTGGAAGAACGATGTGTGAAAACCTAATTTTGTACAAAACATGAGGTACTAACAACTTCGGTCCAAAACTTCTTAGAGTGTCATACTCTAAAAGCATGGTCCTAGCCATTTCCTATAGTGACATGTTTTTCCATTCTACAACCCCATTTTGTTGAGGTGTTCGAGGTGAAGAAAATTTATGTGCATATCTAGACTCTTCACAAAAATGTTCAAAAAGACCATTTTCAAATTCTCACCCATGATCGCTACAAATGGAAACAATGTGCCAAGAAGCTTCATTTTCAACTCGTTTGCAAAATCTAGAGAAAACATCAAGAGTATCGCTCTTAGAATCGAGAAAGAAGGTCCAAGTATATCAAGAGAAATCATTGACAATAACAAGGCAATACTTGGAACCACAAAGTAATTGAGTTCTCATAGGTCCAAATAGATCAATATGGAGAAGTTCAAGATATCTCTTGGTACTAAGGACTCCTTTGGATTTGAAGGAGGACTTGGTTTTCTTTCTTTGGGTACAAGGTTGGCATTCCTCATCCTTTTCAAAATCCAGTTTGGGAAGTCCCTTGACCAAGTCCTTTTTTCTCAACTTCTTCAATTGCTGCATATTTACATGACCTATCCGATGATGCCAAAGAGAAATATGATTCAAATTGACTACAAGACATCTACCAACAACAATATTAATAGAGTCAAGCACAATTACATAAAAATTACCATTCCTACTTCCCTTATATATGACATTTTAAGTGAGGGAATCTAGGGGCAAGCATTCAAAATAAGCAAATAGCACAAGGTAACCATTATTACATAATTGACTAACACATATTAAATTGTGATGTAGGCCATCCACAAAGAGAACATTCTTGATATACACAGATTCACCTACATCTCTTATCTTTCCTTTCTTTTTGTCCCCAAAGTGACCCGAACCTCCTTTCTTCTATGTGAAATTGTTGAAAAGGCTTATATCACCTGTCATGTGCTTTGTGCAACCACTATCAACAATCTATATTCCTTTTTCCTGCAAGAAAGGAGAGTGTCGGTTCCCAACTCAAATTTTGGGATCTGGTGTTAGCTTGGGGACCCATTTCATCTTTGGGTTAGTCCCCTTAGACTTATAAGGACAATAAGTACAATAATGATCATCACTTTTGCAATGAGAGCAAATCATAAGGTTCTTAGAGACAAAAGACTCTCCAATGAAAAGAGGAATTTCCTTACTCTTTTTCTTACCTTTGGCCTTACTCTTGCCCTTAGGAGCTCCCACTACAAATCCCAAATCACTAGTACCACTTTGTTTGGTAGAATGGCCAAGGATTTCAGTTAGGGAGTTTTTCCCTATGAGGAATTTCTACAGAGAGGCTCTAAGTCTATGATTGTCATCAATAAGATATATAATAGTAGAAGACAAGCTAGCAAGATCATCTCTAGCATGAACAAGGTCGGCCTCTAAATAGAGGGTGTTAGTCAAATAAGAATCCTTTTCAAGAGTAATAGAAGCAATATCTTTATTAGGCAAAATAGGTCTAAAAGATAAATCATTAACTTGACCAAGTAACCTAGCATTTTGATATTTAAGAAATTGAATTTATTTAAGATAAACATCCCTCTCATCTTTAAAAGCATCACTAATAAGCTTAAGTTCAACATTTATAGTTTTAAGTAACTCAAGCTCATTAAGGAACTTTTGGTTATCTTCCTTAAGAGATGCAATATTCTTAAGATAGACACCATTCCCTACTTTAGCTCCATTATATTGGAGCTCAAGATCAAGAAATTGGCCTTGAAAGGAATCAATGCTCTCAAGATGAATTTTTTCATTTTGCTCAAGGATATCAAGTTTAGCATACAAGTCATCAATAATTTTATCCAACCTCTTCTTTTTAGATTTACATTTAGAATAATAAGAATAGGTAGTAACAAGCATGTCAATAAGAGTTTCTTTAGCTAACTCATGCAAACTTACCTCACTTATCTCACAAATATCTTCACTTGTGGGGGCCATGAGTGCAAGGTGCCATTCTCCATGTTCATCAGAGCTTGAACCACTAGAGGATGATCCTTCCCAAGATGCATGAGGTGCGTCTTTGTGCCTCCTCTCCTTCTTATCCTTCCTCTTGTATTTACTACCTTTCTTATACTCTTCCTCCTTGGAGATGCTCTTGAGGTGTGACTTTCTAGCCTTAGGACATTCACTCTTGTAGTGTCTTTTTTTACCACACTTGTAGCACCTTGGAGTAGATGAAGAAGATTGCTTTCCTTTGAAGTGCTTTTTCTTGGAGAAGTTGGATTCATACTCACTAGGGCCATCATCTTCATTAGAGGAGGAGGAAGAGGTCTAACAAGCAAGTTGTTGTTCAAGAATGAGAGCCTCCACTTGAAATTTGAAAGTAATATCTTTGATCTTCCTTGATTCTTTTTCTTATTGCTTTGCTTCCTCTTCTTGCTTGTCAAGTCTTGGCTCATGAGCTTGTAGATTGTGAATAAGATCCTCAGTTGGAAGATCACTAAGACTTCTTAATTCTTTAATGGAGGTCACCTTTGACTCACATCTCTTTGGAAGAGACCTCAAGATATTTGAGTTAATTTCTCCTCTATCCAAAGTATGTCTCAAAGCAGCTTGGTTGTTGATGATAATGTTGAGCCTTGAGTACATCTCAACAACTCCTCTCTTCCCTATCTTGAAGTTCTCTAGGAGGTTGTTCAACATGTAGATCTTTTCCTCTTTCACTTTATTTGTGCCTTCATAAGTGATGCACAACTTGTCCCATATCTCATAGGTTGTATCCTATGAGGAGATGCAGTTGAACTCAGATGGAGTGAGGGATGCATAGAGGATGCTAATTGCTTTGGCATTGAGCTATGCGTTCTTAGGGTTGCTTCATCCCAAGTGGATATAGCTCTGGTTGGCTCCTTGTAGGGTGCAATCATCAGGTTCCACATATCAAAGTTCATCCCTTCCGATAGAGGAAGTTGGTGTCATTGAAGACCAAGGGGCGCATGGAGAAGCCTCCCTCGAGGTTGAGGGAACCAAGTAGGTTCTCACCCATCTTCTCATCTCATAAGATATTTGTTGGAGAAGATCCTTGCTCTGATACCACTTGTTGGATCTAGGGCTCTAGAGGGGGGTGAATAGAGCTTCAAAACTAGCACAAGAATAGTTAGACCTTCAAATTATATCAATTGAAACCAAATGCTAAAATGGAATTCGAGGTCCTACCTAAAAAAACATAGCAAGATTGAGAATGATTGAAAAAAAATGTGGACAAGGTGTTTAGAGTAGTTCCAATCTCCAAATTAGGAGTTCATCAATCCACTACCTAGAGAGGTCAACCAGTAGGAATTTGCAACCCATGTATACTTATATTCCATTATAAGACATACAAGCAGACCACCTTACATCCAAGGTCTTACCTATCCAAGTGCTAGTCTTCTACCTCACAACAGGTCTTATCCACTCTTACAAGTAGCTTGATTCCTTCTCCTAGGACATCTCCTCCTTGCAACAAGTCTTTAACCTTGAGGATTTACCCACCAATCTCCTTGGATCTTCTACCTTGTCCTTCTCCTTCACTTGGAGAAGATCCTCACACCTTCTACATCCTTGAAGAAGAACAACAACTCCTCCTTCACTCAAAGAAGATCACTTCAGCCTTTGCTCTTTGAGAAAGGGGATTGTGAAGATGGAAAGATGGAGAGATTTACAAGGTAACATTGAGGTAGCTCTCTAAAAACATGCGTAACTCACTCGTAATGATGAAATGCTTTGTAAATGAGAGAGAGAGGGGATCAAAGGGTTGTAGCATGATCAACTATAGAAAGGACTAAGGATAGCATGGATGAGCAACCTTGAAATGAACTCCAAGAGGTCCTATTTATAGATGGGGGTGTTCCTTTGAGTGTGGGATCACTTAAGAATGAAGTATCTATTTTACAACTTGCAACAGATCTATTTTCATTTCTAAGAACTCTCCAATGGTTGGAATCACTTTTTCTACATTTTCCGTATAGTGCATTCGACCAAGTTTTAATAAAGGTAACTCGACCGATCCACTATCCATTAAAGCTAATTTTCAAACTATCGATCGAGTTTGTCCTGGGGTAACTCGATCGATCAACCAAAATAAAATTTGGTCAGAAAGTTGGTCAGTTGATTTCTGTGAGTGTACAACTCGACCGATGCAACCATTTCCAAAAATCCATCACAGACCGATCGAGATCCAAACTCGACCGATTGAGGTGTTGTGACAAATTTTCCAAAATTATTTTAAAGTGATCAAATGATGGAATTAAGTGTCCCTAAGTTTTTATCACCTTATTTATAGGTCATATCATCAATACAAATGATTACAAATATATTCTAAGGTGGTTAGGAGTGTTTTCCACAACAGTGCATTTGCATTGTTTTTTACTTGAACTTGGACAAGCTAGGGCTTGTGTAATTTGATCTTTTTCATGTAGCTAATGACTGAAATAAATCTTAAACAAACATATTATATACATATGAATGGAATGGTTTAGTTAGTACAAAAATATGCATAATGTATAACTCTCAAGTCAACATTATCATCCAATTACTCTCCACACCTTAAAAATTTAACCTAAGAAACCAAACTAATCAAATCTTAAAGATATTAGGGATACTAGAGGATCTTTTTTTATGAATGCTTTGGGTGTTGCTATTGTTCATTGACCATGCATCCAACTAAAAGGTCGCACACCTAGGGTTGAACTTTAGGTCCTTGAGTTTTTAACCTATAGACCCTAAAGCTCACATGAGCATCCAACAAGTCAAAATTGTAGGTCACCTAGACCTCTAGCACAAAATACTCTTTTCTTAGTTGTAACTTTATATTTGTAAGTAGGGTTAGTGATATCTAATTCTAGGGTTTCTATTCCAATTTCATAAATATCTTTATTGTGACTTTGTCCAAGAAAAGCTCGATAAAATCCATTTTTTTGTACATATAGTACTATAAAGAAAATAATTTCATGTCAAAGCATTGCGATATAAAACTTAAAATAGCACCCGAAAAGTGAGAATTTCATTTCAGGTCTCCTTATCCTACTACTTCAACGTCCTCATAATATAACTCCATCCTCAAGTCAAACATAATAACATCCAAAAATGCATGCCATAACCAACCTACAACATAGGGTACAAGCTACTAAAGTCTAATCACATTAGGGTTTACTATTCATGATTCTTATGTGTACTTCATATGATTATAAACTGACCTTTCATCAACTCATGAATAACTTAGCTCAAATCTACGGTAAATATCTCACTTAGATGATGACCATGTAGGGTAAGGGTTTTAATTTGGGAGACAAAATTGAAATAGTTAGAAAACGACTACCATGACTCTGATACCATCATGTAAGGAGTGGGACCTAAGAGGGGGATCCACTCCCTATTAAAATTTGAGGAATAAGTCTATCTAATCCAAACACACTAACAAGCATATTGGAATAGGTGTAAATTTTTTATTTCTCAAATAATGGTATACAAAAGACCAATGTGTAGAAGCAGAATAATAAATCATCATTATATTCAATTTATAAAAGATTACAAAATATTCTCCTACTTAGAGTTTACAAGAAAGAATCAACATCATGATCTAAGTAGAGGGATATCTAAACCATCTCAAGTCTATCTCCCAGAGCCAGCTCCATAATCCAGGTCTAGGTCAGCATGTCAACTCCTCCATATCCTTCACCTAGGGGTTGGAAGCATACCCCACAAGAGAACACAAAAATGGATGTTGTCAGCATAAAAGTCGATATAAGCATGTTAAATGGGTATTGAGCAATGTAAGGGAAAAAGGACATCAAATATAACAAAGCTTCCCATAGAAGAGGAAAACTACCATCTAAGAGGATATTAAAAGAAAGTATGAATTTCAAAAAGATGAAAAAAGATAAATAATAAGAGATTTCTTGCCTTATTCAATATCATAACAAGTTCTCACAATCATAAATAGTGCATGTAAAAACATTAAACTAACGTTATTTCAAGCAGGGTTGGGACACCATAGGATCTCAACCAAAAAGTATTGGGTGGAAGATGCACAACCTAGGTGGAATACGCACACCCTTACATATACAAGTAAAATACATGCACTCGGGACGAAATACACACGTCTAAAAGTATGGTTGTACATATTTACCTTTACTAGAAATTAAATCAGTCTAAGCCATGCACAATCTCGAGGTAAGAACAAGTTCAGACAAACTTCAAATAAGAGGATAAGAACATGCAACAATTATAACGTGGGGTTAGACCCATAATAGATATTCATTCATATCCACAATCAAGATGAAATATAAGATCACAAAGTCCACCAAAATAAAGTTAGTATCAATTAAAATTAGGGTTTCCACATGGAATAAAATGAGAAAGATATAAATTAGAGTCCAATAAGAATATCAATCAAACTAAGTAGACAAGATCAATAAAAACATATAAGTACTCAAATGATTCAATGTCTTAAAATAGAGAGAGAGAGAGAGAGAAGTGTGTAGGATAATATGTCCCAAAGGACCAAGTTTGAGAGATGTACATAGGTGATTTTCTCAATATGATAAAAAGGGATGCAACATACATCAAGAGATATTAAATTAGATTAATTGTTCAATTTGAATAAGGGCATGTGTCATACCTTAGTTGAAAGCCTATATATTCAATCCACCATAAAATTAGGGTAAAGTTCACACCAAAATCTATATTCATAATATTTTATATGAATTAGGATCTTAATGTTTCATTCTTCTTTTCATTTATCAAATTAACTAAACTCTTTATGAGTTCAAAATAGGGCAAGAGAATATTGACCTATTGGCTTGGAGATGAAGGCATCTGATCTTTAATAAGTTGGGTTGAAACTTGCCTTATCCAAATAGGCTCATGATCTTCTCTACTCACAAACAAGGTTAACCATTGACTAGTCACATGGAGTAAAATATTTATATTCTTGTTTGTTGTTGAAGAAGAAGACATGACTGTAGATTAATAGTTGGCTTCAAAACATTGATGGAGGTCAAAGGAATCAAGGAAGGTCGAGGTTTTGGTTCAAGTTTGCAATGTTCATTGATCTAGGTTGTCTATAGTGTCCAAATATTTTGAGTTGTAGTTCAATGGTTGTGGTGGTTGTAGCTTCTTGTAGGTACTCTTAGATCTTTTACGCAAGTTGTCATGTATTTCTATGGAGTCAGTGGCGGCGGGGGGGGGGGGAGCTGGGGCACGTGCCCTGCCTCCAATTTTGAATTTTTTTGAACATATATACATATTATGTGTATTTACATGGCATCAAAGTTAATATTTATTTTATGTGTTATCTCCTTCACACACTAATTAACCTAATTTCTAAATATATAAACTCTCTTCCATAAATAATGTCATTAATAATACTATTTTTAGTAAAGAATCATAAATAAAAATACATCAAAATAGGATAATTTCATAAAAATTAGTGATATTTTTTTACTTTACAAATATATCTCGATGTTTCATACTTAACGAATTGTTCTTTATTAAATATATTAACAAATGTATCAAAAATGCATACATAAATGTCAACTTATTAACTATTATTTTAAACTTATTTGTATAATGATAATATAAAAAATAAATACCTATAATTAATAGTATACTTTATCAAATGTCAAATATTTATATCATATATAAATATTTAAATATATAACAAATATAGAAAGTATGTAGTTGTATGGATAATGATGAAACAAAAATAGATATTTGTTATCAATTACATACTTTATAAAATATCAAATAATTTAAATAATATATAAACAATTAAGGGTGTAACAAATATAGAAAGTACATAGGTAATGAGATGAATGAAAATCGATATCTATGTGCATAGGTAATATGGAGAAAGACAATCGATATCCATAATTAATGGCATATTCCATGAGATATCAAATATTGTTATAATTAAATCTATAACAAATGTAGCAAGTACATTAGTTCTATGTGTATATATTTTACTTGTGCAAATGGTGTATGCTGGTTATTTTCTATTATATGTGTAATGCATGCTAGTAAAGATAAAGTCAAATAAAATATAATAATTTCTAAGTAGTACATGGTGTCACGATAAATTTGTTAATAATTTTTAACAAAATAAGTGTATTGTTTTGGATTTCTATACATCAATAATTCTTTGTTAAAATAATGTAATATCATGTGTCATTATGAAAGAACCCTTAAAATTATACTTCTATTCACAAGTTATACAAATATTATTTCTCTAAATTAGAAATATGATTTTATCTTAATGTTAAGGATAATGAATTTTGATATTTTCTTAGTTTCCAATGCAACATAGAAATAATTATCTTTGGAACTTAGTGAACAATAAATTATCATAAGATCTATTACTTTATTAGGTAAAAATTATGGATAAGTTTAACACCATCAGAAGTATCTTTATTTAACTTTAAACTACTAGCATATTGGATTTCTTGATTTATATATAATAATAGTAATTGCCACATGGTACTACTTATATATTCATTTCTTAACTTTATGTTACTTTCTAGTTACTTGCTTGTCAAACTCATCATCTAGGAAATTATTGTGTGATCTTAAAAACTAAATAATAATCCACACAATCAAAATTGAACATTAAAATTATGTTGTTTTTCCAATATGAAGAATTAATATAAAGGAATTGTTGGTCTTATTCAAAGAAATTAAATCTTTTCAATGTCAATGTCGTCATTTCAAACTCTTCTTACATATAAAAATATCATAAATGTATGTAAAAGTTATAATATACATAATACTATGCAATATTAGATATACACAGAAGGTTATTTTGATCGGATTTGTATTAAATACTCCACAAAGTGATGAGCTACGTCTCCAACCTAATTTTTTATTTATGTAAGACTCATCTATTTTTCTCACTAGATCCAAGTAAATAGGTCTATATCATGTCTTTGAGACATGTTCACACTCCATTTGTCTCATGGTGATTATTTAAATTCTATTTACATCTGATTTGAAACAAAAATAATATCGATCTTATATAAATACATAAAATTATTTTTACAAGTGCCCCCTCTTCATCAGGGGGCTAGCTCCGCCACTATATGGAGTTATATGAATAGTCCATGATGTTTTCATGATGTTTTCATGGTGTTCCATGCTCCTTTGGAAAGAGGTAATCATGGTGGTAGGAGGTGTTTCTTCATGGTAATGGTAAAGGGGAAGAATTGGGAAGGGAGAAGAGTAGAGTAAATTGTGAACAACCTTATGAATAGAATCTGACTTAATAGGGTTGCATAAAGAGAAAGGAGACGAGATATTATAGAAATAAGAATGAGAGTCAGGGGTTGTTTTCTGACTGGTTTCCTTTTGTAGATATAAAATTATAGGAAATCTTAGGAAAATCCAACTGAACTAAAGTAGCATTATTTCCTTATATACTAGTATTTTTATCCTTTGTTTTATATTTTATTAAGGAAATAAACATTAACTAAACAAAGTAAATTTGACATGTAGTGTAATTTTGATGTGTATAATACAAATTTAACATATGTTTTTTGTATTAAAACTATTTAACAAGTCATCTAATATGTGCCCTTTTACCATTATCATGCTAATTTATTTATGGCAACTTAAAATTATCCAATTCACGTGAAAGATCATAAATAGACTAACTAATACATGACCAATCCAAGTTTGACATTATTTCTTATTTTTAGATTGTTAAGTGGACTATTTAACATATAAAGACGTTTTTGGTATTATTTAAATAAATATTATGGTAATGTATATTGCGCTACTATATTTAATTTTTAGGATCCCTTACAAAATATCTAATCATGAGGGAATTATATCCTTTTTATATTTCTTTAAATAAATATTGTCACACTAATTTTCCATTAATATTGTGTAACAAAATTTCTTTCTAAGAAAAAGGTATCTGTTTAGTTAATGTAAACTTAGATTATAATTTTAATTTCCAATCTTTCCAAAACATTTCTACATATCACAAATTTGATTATATCAATAGCTTATAAGAGGAAACATGTGAAGATATTCATGGTATCTATAATATATCATTTTTTTTAAATTTGTCTCAAATTAAAATAATGATGTTGAGATTACCAAATTGACAATTTTTAATTTTTGAGGAATTGGTAAAGAAATAGTGGAGTTTTTTAATGAAATCATACAACCAATATTATTATCATTTCTCAATCAGTATTCGTTTATTTATTAGATATGTGTTATGTTGCAACATATTTAGTGGATTCTAAACTTCATAATGAGAGTCATATTTTGGTAGACTAGAGAGGATAATTCTACCTACATTCTATTTTTATGAATGAGAGAGATAAGACTTTCATGTCTTATATTCATATATATATATATATATATATATATATATATATCATTAAATGGAATAATGCCATTAAAATTATTATTTTTTAGTTAGAAGGAGACTTAGTCTCCCCCCTCCCTCAAACAGGTGCCAGAGCCTGAATGACCCAAGGGATTGTAAATACAATGCGTAATAGGAGGTTTCGAACCCGGGTCCCCCGGGGAGGACAGGCCGGACCGAACCATCTGCGCTACACTGGTCAGGTAAGGATCATTAAAATTCATATACAATAACCATATTTGGAAATTAGAATTAATTTGAAATTCTATAATGATGAAAGGGAATTCACACATTTAACACACATAATGCATTATTTTCCATAAAATATTTTGTTAGCCAAAGGCAAAATAAATTGTCCCACTGTATGCAGTATCAATTAATATCTATTTAGGCATTTATGCATATTTTGAACATTTATATGTATTTCATTATATATATATACATATATATATATATGCATGCCTTGTATAAATTATTAGGCGTGTTAGCTAAATCATTGTATGCATAAATACCTTAATAAAGAGAAATTAAGTTTATCTATTTTCTACATTTTACTCCAAATCACATCAATTTTTTATCTCTTTTCTTTCAAATGTCTACTTAGAGTTTTATTATAATTCTTCTAAGAAATAACAACTTAAATTTTCCAACTTAGGTTAATTTTATCAACAATATTACACCAAATTCTTTGAACAATAAGAAAGGAGGAAACTACTTTTCTCACTAGTTTACACCTTTTCAATTATTTATTCAATAAATCATTTAATTTTTTGGCCTTATATTATATTCTATTTTCTTAATGAAGTTAGTTTAGTTAGGATTGTTTAAATAATGCAAAAATTGGCATCCACGGTAATTTCTACCCAAGGGACACTCTTTTATCATTAGATTTTGGTTTTGAACTATTCTTTTATGAGTTCTTATACAATTAGGATGTAGGCTCTTTGTCATGATATTGGTTATATTATTATATTATTACCATCATTGTTTATATGTATAGTCTCATTATATTCGCATTGTTGTGAAAAGAGTTTCCTTATATAATTGTGCACATATTTACATGTTTTTCTTATCTAGCATGTTAAGTCCATTAATTCAATATTTATTTAGATAATGGTACATTATTCATATTTATAGACATGGAAACACCAATATTATTCTAATATGTGTATTAAGCTTATTATACTTCTTATTGAACATATGTTAGCCATTATGTGTATATTAATTAGAAAAACTAACATATATGACATATTTAATGACTTTACTCCCTTGTTAGCACACATACACCTTATTATGTTAATATGCCACTTAATATGTTATATTTATTTTTCAAGTCTATATATGTCATGGATTACCATGTTATCTACATTAACAATGTACACAACTTTATCCTAGTTTGGTCAAAGCTAAAAAACAAGCAGACTAACCTCCTAATCATGGAATAGGATAAGGTTCTAGGTTTTGTTATGTTACAAGCACATTGAGGTTGACTACCACTTTGTAAGTGACATGATAATCATGACAAGAAGATCATTACACCATATGTAAAGACTAGACAACAAAATTTTGATATCTTCACCAAGCCTTTTCCACCTTCATCCTTCTCCTATATGTGTGGCAAGCTAGAATTTATGACGTGAACTTTCCATCTTGAGGGTGAGTGTTGGTGGTATTTTTTTCTATTTATTTTCTCTTGCATTAGCTATTTGGGACTCCTCTACTCAATCCCATTAGAAGTAGCATTAATTTAGTTTATTTTATGTTGTGTCTCTCATACATTGTACCTTTAGACAAGTCTATATATATGACTCTATGTAATCTTGATTCTCTTATAATAAGAATTTCTCTTCAAAATCACAATTTCTTTCATTTTAGTCGAAGACTGTACAGATAAGGTTATAACCACTTCCAAATCAAGTGTGATCTAAAGTTTTAGAAGTAAAGGTCTACTTCTTTATGAAAAGCAATCATAACCACTTCTACAAGAAGTGTGATATTAGACACTTCTACGAGAAGTGTGATACTAGTAATTTTCCTAGAAAGTGTGATACTCAACAACAATGAAAGATCTTTTAATTTCTCATATTTGTAGTGTTATAAACTTACAAATAGGAAAAACAAAATATTACTCAATAGAGAATGCACACACATGATACATATCAAATAGTATAGTCAATACCATAGTCAAGTCAAATAAGAGGAATATGTACCTCTGGAAGTCAGGGTATAGATCTATTATGTTAGATATTTATGTAGACCCCCTTTTAGGAACCTAACATATGCCACTTTTTCTAGTGAAGGACCCTTATACACTACAAGATATTGTTGTAGCATGCAATTGAGAGGAATAGGGGGTAGAGGGGATGGACGCTCATCCATGTTTGTGGTTTCAAGTGTAACCATTTGTAGAGGACGTAAGGAAGCTATATATAACATAGAGCGGGAGAGGAGGATTCTTTAATTGGGATTTTAATTTTTGTTGTATCGAACCCAACAAAAATGTAGGAGTGTGATTATGTTTTCCCTAGTTTACTATACCTTGTTCCCAGATTGGTTTATGTCTATTCGATATCTCATAAGATTGTCACTATTATTACCATTTTTAACCATCCATTATGATTTAAATTAAAAATTTATCTAATAATTCATTTTCCATGCTCACTATTTAACATACCAAGTCATTTTTATGAAATGAATCCTAAACATTGATTTCCTTAGCCAAAAATTTATATATTATTGACCCATGCTTCAATGTTATGGAACATTGACAATTGTTTCCTTATAATTAAATTTTCATCTAAGTAAATTGAAATCCATGATATATTCTTTTTTACCATTCAAACAATTTAAGGGACGAGGTAGACATATATAGGCAACATTCATTATACAAGTGTATCCAACTAGTCACAAGACCTTTCCTTAAAAACAAATATATCTATATGTATATTTCTATTCCCTTATCTAACAAGTTACCTTTGATTGCCCAAATTCTATGTTTCATTAATTAAGTCAAGGAAAGTCATCATCACTGCTCAAATATTTTAAAAATGACATTTATTAATATATTCATAACTAGCAAGTCACAACTCCTAATGTAGAGGAAATTTGACAATTATCTCAATAAAGTCTGAATCCACATTGACCAAAGATCAAAGCAATTAATCGACATAGACATTTATCTAATAAAGCCTAGTATAACAACCCATATATCCTCATAAGTTCTCACTAGTCTCTTTAAATGATCTTCTTAAATCAATGGATCATTTCCTACTTGGGGTGGTAAAAAAGCCCTACCTGACCCCAAAATTCAGGTCTTTTGGGGTCCATTTGGTTTTGGGTCGGGGCCGTTCGGGTCTATTTTAGTTCAGGTCCAGTTGGGTTGGGTCGGGTCGGGTCGGGTCGGGTCGGGTCTTAACTAGTTTGGTTAGATCCGATCGGGTTTTGGATTTGTCATAAATTTTCTTTACAAATTTTTGAAATAGATTTTTTTGTGATTTTTGGATCCAATCGAGTTCGGTTGATTTCAGGTCGGATGTGTGCAGGTCCAGGTCTAGTCAGGTTCTTTCGGATCTGGATCCATTTCAGGTCTTATTAATCGATTCCAATCAGATCGGGTCCAATTCGTCTTGAATCCAACAAAACACGACTCATTTCCAAGCCTATTCCTAATGTATCAAATTTTCTTTCTCTATCCTTATATATAATCATTGGCCAACTCAATACCAAACTCTCGTATATCCTTAATTTATTCAAATACAACCACAAATACAACAATAAAACTTAGTTTTTATCTTGAATACCTTTCCAATTATGTCAAATCCCATCATTGCTAAAGTCCAAAAAAGTAACAAAGATTTGACCCCAAAAATGTCACAATAAAATTTTACTAAATCGTCACTCTCGCCAAGGAGTTTTCCTCTTCTTTTTGTCCATATTTATGCTAAGTATACTTGTTGCAATTAATTAATTAGCTAATCAGAATCCTAAGCATTAAATGTCGATGGATTGTTTTTCAATATAAAATTCCTCAAATAGAAATTCGTAGCTTTCTAACAAACAATATAAAAGCAAGGAGAATTCAAAGGTGTTTCCGTTTGAGGAGCGTCCACAACTCATATGCTACACCACAAAATTTATGTGAGTCATATCTATTTTTCACATTAATTGACACTTCCAAACAAAGCAATAAACATTAAAACCTTCCTATTCAAAATTTTCTACAACTTGTAAACTATTATTTTAAGAGTTACAACATTGGAAAGACTATTTTCTTAGTTAGCATCCATCTTAACAAATATTGAAAGAAAAGATGCTCCCTTTGACCGTAAATCAGTTCTTTCGTTAAGGTTTATATTGAAGGATTTTTTTATCTCTCTTTCAAGAAAATACTAACTAATCTTCTAAGATATGTTAATGAATCATACTATTGATAACATTTCTATCACATGCCTATGAATTATGTGTTTGCTTTATGAATCATTAAATTGATCAACAAGACACTAACAAACCAATGATTTTACAAACACCTTCACATAATTTAGTTTTTCTTAAACTTGTTTCCATAATTATAAAAATAACACCTTACGTATCATGTTTATAACCAAATGTCATATATGATTATTATCATTAAAATGATGAAGTGGGGATGAATCAAGCAACATCATATATTAATAGGGGCAAAAATGTAATTTTAGTAGTTAATATTGTAATTCCACTTCATCACACCTTGACTGGTTAGATAAACCCTGAAACCTAGCTTGATTGTAAAGCAATGATGAGAAAAAACTTTGGGTTTTCATACCTTATTTGAATTACCCTAAGTTAGCTGCCTAATGATTATGAAGGTTTTGGATAGATCCTCTCTAGAGGCGGAGTCTCATAACATGTACTCACTAGGATTATAGTCAATTCTATGAATGCTTAGACTTAAGTATATATTCATTAACTATTTTTTAATTAACTTCTCCAATTAATGACAAATAGATATAGCTACCACCTAACTAAGATAATTGAGTGAACTCTGTAAAGTGACTGTGTGAATGTTATTTGAGCAATTAAAATGAGTTTTGCTGATTAAGTTTCACTTATCTAAAACAATGAGCAAAAGTGAGTTAAGTTGGTAGCTAGTATAAAACATGGAAAATTATTAAAGGTTTGAACTTGTTGCCTCTATACCCCAACTTGCTACAAAATTAATGATATGAATAAGTATACTCTCTAAACATCATTAAAAAATACTAGGAATGTTTAAGCCTAATGCATCAACACCCTTGACCCATGAGATAATGACAAACTATAGTTAAAAGAAATTAAGTACACCATTATCATAGTATGTGTGTTTAGTTTGTGCACCACGTTCATGGATAAATCATTTAATGAGTTACTTATGATACACTATAATACTCATATATGGATAGTGGAATGTGTTTCTTAGATAAAAACTAATCACACACATTATCCTAATTTCACCCAACATACAATATCTAACTGCTTGGTCATTGGATACAAGATGAATAGTTCACGATGGTGTAATTTACAAAAATACTCAAAATTAATAGATAACCCTAATATGAAAAACCAAAGGAAACCTTAATACTTGCCAAACTCTTTAAGTACCTGGACGCCTAATTTCTTAAGGAAAAAAATAATAATCCCCTAGGAACCCCGATGTGAGATTTGGTTATCTCATGCTTCTGTATTGGAAGATAAGAGGCTTTTGGTAAACCCAAGTGACTGTAAGTATGAATTTTAACTTATAGAAAGTATTATGGAAATAATGTTGATAAAAGTTGATTTCAAAACCACCGCCACAATGTAGGTAACCCTAATACGTATGACCATGTTAAAAGAACTTTATATTTTATTTTCAGTTTCTTTATTCAGATTTTAGTAACATAAACTAGTGGATACATAATGATTAGATTGTAGGTTAATAGGTGACTCAGTACACCAGGTTATGATTGCTTGGATTTTAGGAATGAAATCATATTGAAGCGGTGGAGTGTAACATACCCAACTATAGGTATCTAGCTTCATCCTCCTTGTCTATTACCTTTTTAAATGTCAACCTTTTTCCTAACGTATAATAGATTTAGATATATTTGTCTTAATTTTTTGTATTATATTTATTTATATTTTCTTTTTATTAAGTTTTATGTAACGCGAGACTAAGTATAATATCCCCATTGGGATTTTTTGTTTTCTTACTTGCTTTGTCCTCTCCTATTTATAGGAGAGAGTTATACTCTTTTCAAGATATAGAAAGATGGTTTCTTTCAGCTAGGCATCAAAGCTAGACGTATAGCTGTCTTGGGAGCCCCTCCTTTCCAAGTCATTCTTGTCTCCGTCTCTCCTCTATACCATGTCTATCATCTTCTTTCTTCTCCACCACTATTTCTCACACCTAGGGATATCTACTCTCATCTCTAGCTCTATCCTCTTCCCCAAAAGATGACCAAGGGCACTTCCTACGACCTTTCCGTTGGTCTTATGCCCTGAAGACTAATTGTCAGAAAGTCATACGACATCCTTTTTTTGTCATATATGACCATCTTTTGTAGGAATTTGTCTACATATTATTTTCTATGATCAGATCTCTCTAACATATCTCAATGTCTCTTGGTTATCCATATAGTTTCACCGCCTTACATAGCATGTCTTTGGTCTGACACCACATTTTGTCATTCACTGCTGTGTGAATCTACTATTGTGGATTCTACTACACTCGACATGGCGTGTATGTTGGGTTTTATAGCCTCAGAGTAGGTAGTGGAAATAAAAATTTATTGGCCATTAACTCATAACAGGAGATCACATCAACGACTATGTAATGGGAAGGATGGTTTTAGCAAGATATACCTGGTCATGGGGCTTGCCAGCGACAATACCTTACAGCCATATGCGGTCTTCAATGCCATGTCTTAGACAGTGTTTGTGTAGCTCTTGGTCTGTGCCATGGACTCTGGACTCCATCACGGACTGCAGTTGATGTGTCCTCCTAAGCGGGAAACATCTCCCACCTCAGCAGATAATCCACACAAACCACTTGGAACTCTTGTCATTCTAGAAAACTGGTAGGAAGGAGATGATCCTCCTATTGGAGTACTAGCACCAACCTACTCTCCCGAACTCATATTGCTTTTTTGTAGTTGTCTTTCCCTCACTGTGCCTCCCTAGTCATGTAGCACTTGCTTAGGCTCTCTCAGTTACTAGAACCAGAGAGAACAACAATTTTGCAGAACAATTGATATTTTGAGTTGTGTGTTCTGACAAGCCCCCAGTACTCCTCTATTTATATTAGAGGGTAGGGTCAAGGTTCCCAGTCTGTTCGGGAGTAGAAGAATCCAAAATTTCCATGAATAGTTTGTGATGTCGTAGGCGAACCGATCATCTCATAACTGAACCGATCATTTGGGTAGGAGAGCCGATTGGTTCATAACTAAACCAGTCGTTTGGGAAGGTGAGTCGATCAGTTCACCTAGTGAACCAGTTGTTTCACTTCCCATACTTGTCCGCAATTGACTTTCCTCAATTGTTTCCAATTAATGCAAAGATTAATCCTTATTCCAATTGAATTGAACAAGTAAAATATGAAAGTTTTCTTCCAACCGGGAAAATCTTTATTTCCTTAGTTGGTAGGACTGTGAACCACCTGATTCACCAAGTAAACTGTTCAGTTGGCTCACACTAACTGATTGGCTCACAAGGGTGAACCGGTTGGTTGGCAGTCCTGACATTGCCAATATAGTCTCCATCGACTTGACACTCTAACCAGCTAGTTCACTACTTTCACTTGATAGTTCTGAGTCCAGTCAGTCAATTGTATGTTTAATTGAGTACCTAAACACCTTTAGTCTCAATCTAAATAGCATTCATGGATAATCTCATCTTCCATGGGTATCCTATGTGTGTGACCCTGCAGGTTCCAATTTACATTGGTAGTGAATGTTCATAACAACTTATGACATCACAGCAATGAGCAGAATCTAGTAACTCATAATTGCTATCCAAGTAACTCATAAAGTTGGAGAACAACTTCAACCAACAATCTATGATTAGTGATACCATGATCGTATAGTTCCTTTGTCTCTAACATCCTGATTGAACTTGAGGCCTGGAATGTCATCCCCTTCATTCAATCCATGTTCCTTGACCTAGAGCAGACTGACTGAGATGCATGTGAGTTCACATTTCATATATTGAATCACATGAGTATGGCCATACAATTCTCAGTCTCACTTATCAAGGGGCCCTAGATATCATACTCATTATAGGAGGGACAAATCCCATCTCTATCACTCACAGTCTATCCCCATGTGTCAAAGTCACCCAACCATCACTTTTATAACAACCCATATTTCAGGACTGCGTTTGATGATGTCAAAGTGTACCCAACGACATGTATCGAGTGCAGTGATTTCAGGTCTAAGAGCCACTATCACTATGAGAGACGATTGTGACAACCATTCCATGGTATCTATGTATCACTCTCACGGTGGGTCTGTCTGATATATTGTTCTCTAACATATATATGTGTGCTTGACTTGATATCATATATCATGATTAATGAGACTCTGTCATCAGTCAACACGCACTCTAGTCTTATGTATTACTATTGTCTATTTTGCTTCCATAGTAATATCTGACTTGGGACATAATAAGGATGTATGCACTCTTATCATACATATGGTCTCATTATTCAGGTTCTCAACTTGAAGACATATATCATCAAGTCACATCATTCTTTAGACATCTATCATGTATGTGTCATCATCTCATGAGTGAGACAAACATAATAGATGGAATTACCTTTATCATTATCAAATCAAGTATCATATGCCTCATTGCAATCATCTTATGATTTTCTCTCTAGGCATACTATACCAATAGACTCCCACTTGTACTTAGAGCCAATCACCCACAAATCATATTCCAAGTGATCTTAACACGTTCATCATGTTTCAGCTGCACAAGTGCTTTAATAGAGGGTAAGCAACATTTGCTTCAAGTCAATATATTGCATGTTCACATCCCCTCACTATACGATAGCTCGCATGAGATGGAAGTGCCATAGTATGCTATATAAAATTCCTTTGCCTAACCAGTAGCTCCATTGTTGTCACAATATTACTACTGAGACACCAATGGTTAGAACCTCCAATAAGTTCATCCATTTGAACATTTATATGCATACAATATCCTTTAAAATGTTCATAACACTAAGGTACTTGGCTTCTTATTGTAGAATTAATCAATTGTCTTATGTTGGAACATTTCCAACTAACAATTCTTATTTCAAGGTCAAACACAATTTTTCATTTCAGAAGCTTGCATCAGTGTAACTCTTTACACTCAGCTCTTCCTTATTACCATAACTAAAGAACTAATCCTTTTATTACTTAACAAGTACATAAAGATGTCCTTAATGGTATTCCAGTAACTCTTACTAGAGTTCAATAGATATCCATTCATCATGTCCAATACATACGAGAGAATATGATATTTATATCATCTTGTCATGAATGATGATTTCATATCTTCTTTTCATGTCCAATACATACAAGATGATGAGTTCGTATATTCTTGTCATGTCTAATACATACAAGATAATTAGTTCATATTTTCTTGTCATGTCCAATACATATAAGATAACGTGATGAGTTCATATGTCATAGACCCAATTGTGATTGCATATGGCATCTATCCATGTGTTCCTTGTTCTTCATAAGAATTGGGACACTCGGCTCCTGAGAGACTAACTCCATGGAACATGGACAAGTTCTCTCTCACCATGATGAACTCATTCAGCATCTAGCCAAAGTATGTTATCTTTCCTAGGACAAGAAGTCCTCTTGATCTATCTCTATAGATCTTGATTCCTATCACATATGATGCTTCTCTAAAAACCTTTTAGAATGCACTTCATTGCCAGATTTTGTAGTATAAGGATGATACTCCCCATCAATATGTGGAATATATGCTCCCACTAAATTCTTATAACCACACATTACATTTTCATTCTGACTCAAGTCAAACTCTTTGACTATCTTGTCAAATTGAAGATCCAGTTTTGAGGTGCTTGCTTCAATCCAAAGACTGATCTATGTAGATTTATAAACTTTATTTGCATTATTGGATTATAAAACCTTTAGCATGTGTTACATGCACATCCTACACAATATTCCATTTAAGGAATGTGGTTTTAACATCCATATGCCAAATCTCATAGTCATATTAACATATAGTGGAAAGCATTATCCAAATGGATTTATCCATGGTAACTGCTAAAAAGATTTCACCATGTTCAACACCTTGAACTTGTTAGAAACTCTTTTCAACCAACTTACCCTCCATGTCAGTCTTCTTCTGGAAGACCCAAAAGTACCCTATGGGTTTTACCCCTTTAGGTGGATCAACCAAGGTCATACTTTTTTATGTACATGGAGTCCATCTTGGATTTCATGGCTTCAAGCCATATCTCAGTTTCTAGCTCTCATTAGCTTATAAGTAGACTATTGACTCATCATATGATCAACTCACCACCTTCTTGTCCATAAGATATCATATATCATTCAAGATCTAGGCATGTTCTACCAGAACCACAAGTTATGTGTGTTACTTAAGGAACTTTGAGATCCCACAACATTTTGTGATTCTCTTTATTCCCGGTGTAAAGCATGTGCCCAAAAGGAAATTTGAAGTTTTAGCTAGTAATCACACTCTGACTTATCAAGGTGTGATTCCTTTTTTCTGATACACTTCTCATGATACACTATCATTGTGTTTCAGATGGAGTCCATCATGATACATTATCATGACCTTCCTGAAGGTTATTAAACTCTTGGTTCAAAGTATTTCCATATTGATCATATCGAAATTTAATATGTATACCAAGTTTGTTATGTAGCTCATTTATGATCTCCTTGCACACTTCAAGAGATTCATGTTTGAATTTTATTAAATACAAACTACCATATCTACTAAGGTCATCAGTAAATATATTTAAATATTATTGATTACCTTTAGCATTTATTCTAAAAGGTCTATATACATCAATATGTATAATCCTTAATAGAATAATCATTCTCCCACTACATCTAGTGAAGAAAATTTATCAAATTTCTCAATGAATGAGATTAGCATGTCTTTATTGGTTCAATAACCAAAAGAATCTAGATATCCATCATATGGATTCCAGAAATGCAATTCCCATTTATGCGCTCTAGATGACATCACTATAGGCATTCAAGTTTGAGTTATTTATGCCATTCATTATATGTGTCATACACATTTGTCACTTCAACTATCAAGTATAGTTAGTGATACATAGGCATTTCCATCAAATATCATATCTTTAAAATGAAATATCAGTCCATTACATGCTTGTCCGTACAAGATGTATGATGATTTCATTGATGGCAGATGTATAATAGTGATTCACTAATTCTATTATATGTCCATGAATGTCATATTGCAAATATAATGGTAGCAACTCTTACTCCACATAGTTTCTAGCTTACTTCTTCTTAGGTCCTAAAGTAGAGACCTCTATCTCTTTCATCTTCCTGAGATCCTCTATAAAGAGGTTATTTCCATTTCCAATGTCAAACAGGTGACAATGGTGGCACTTTCTTTCCTTATCATTATAAGTGAAAAAGGATATATTCCCTTTTACACTTATCCCTTCTCTATATCTTGAGTGATGAAGATTTGGAACTTAGCTTGGCTTCAGAACACTTCTTGACCTTACTTTAGTCAATGGACTTTACTCTGCTGATCATTATCAAATGTTTTATCCTTTCTTCATTCATGCTTTGGCATCAACATGCCAAGCACTTCAGACACTGGTTTGCCAAGTTTCTCAACATTTGATAAACTAGATATATGATTCACATAACGATTTTTAAAATCATATGTTTGGTCAACTCTTGAACTATAAGAAATCATAGTTAATCTATTTGCATAATCCTATTGAGCATATGAGATTATACTTGATCTCCATCTGTCTGATTATACTCAAACATTGCTTTGAAGACATTATACCTTTCATGCTTTATATGATTCTTAATATGTATAAATATCTCAAGAATGCCCATGCTTCAAGCTATTTATGCAACTCATAGTTCATATAGCTCAACATAAGGTTCTTGATGTCTTAGGCATCATTGGTATACTTCAAGTAAGCATCCAATTTTAGCCTTAGGTGCATTTGGATTGGTTCAACTGGCTCTGGTCTTTCAAGGACTTTAGAGTTTACACTCACCATTGAGAAAACTTCTCAAAGTTCCCAAACCAGATTTGAAGTTTATCCATTTATGAACTGATCACAATGATAATGTATTTGTGTTTTTCATTTGGATTCTACAAAATAATTTTGCAACTTTTCAAAACATTTTTGATTTGTTTGATTTGATAAATTTGACGATATTAATTAGGCCTTTAATTAATTATCGCTCCCACTATTTTGTTCAAATTGATAACCCTCATGTATCAATTCTGAAGATTGCAGCGTACAATCTTCTAGTGGCCAAGATCCATATTTCATCAAATTATGAGTCAGCTTTGGTTGATTGCCCACAACTTGATTATTTATGTATACCATCATGCCAATAGCATCATATGCAACTCTTGGATAGATGATATGTGCAACTCTTTACCATAATCATATCCATGCTGCTGGGCTTGGGCTCTCCAAGTCACCAGTTAAGTCTGACCCAAAAGCCAACATGATAGATATGCACCATGCTTTGTGCAAATCTACATATCTGCCACCACACTTCCACGATATGGACGGCATACCATGCTTTGTGCAAATCTACACTTGGTCGATCAAGATTTTCATGTGTGCTTCTTATGGAAGACATCCAAGACTTTAATATTATAATTGAGGGATTTTATATAAGTACATATACATATCCAATCACCACATTATTATAGTACATATCATATACATGCTATAACCACAATGAGAAACATTCAATATCGATAAAAGTGATGGTTATGGCCATCCTATAGTAATTGCTTGGAGCCATAAGGAATTATGGTCATTTAAGGTCTACATCATATGCAACATGTTGATGAACCATTCCGGGTTGATCGGCTCATCGTATGACACGATCGGCTCGCCTCCTGGTCAGTTGGTTGGTCGGTCTAACCTTCGATGTCTGGACACCTCAAACAAGTAGTTGGGCCATCATCCGATCGGTCCGGCTCCTTCGCAATCCTCCTCGGTCCTCTAGGTAGTTGGCTTGTCTGATGTTAAAGTCTTCTTCTTCGATGTAATAGGAAATAAACTATCCTACTTTTACATAATCTTTGGGAGACCTTGAGTTACATTCAAGGGGATCAAAGGTAGAAGAGAAAGCATCTTGAGTTATCTCGAGTTACATGTGGAAAAGAAGGTAGAGGCTTGATATGCAAATCGAGATGCAAGCAACCATAACCAACCAAGCACACATAGAGTTTATAGGCCATAACCATGCTACACATCCACCATCAAAACCATTTTAGGGAGACACATATCAATTGTATATATACCATATCATATATGTATATTAGTTTGTGGTCGCATGTGGTATTTATTCGGATATGCACATTAGTCATTTTAAATATTCGCATCGTATGCAATAAATAAATGACGATAAAACCAAAATAGGATCATATCGATTTATCCCAAAATATAGTATGTTAACGTGGCTTTGATACCATTATTGGGTTTTATGGCCTCAGAGTAGACAGTGGAAACTAAAATTTATTGTCCATTAACCCATAATAGGAGATCGCATCAATGATTATGTAATGGGAAGGATGGTTTTAGCGAGATATACCTGATCATGGGGCTTGCCCAGTGATAATACCTCACATCCATATGTAGTCTTCAAACCATGTCTTGGACGATGTCTATGTAGCTCCTGGTCTTCTCTATGGACTATGGCCTCCACCACATACTGCAGCTAATGTGTCCTCCTGAGCGGCAGACATCTCCCACCTCTGTACATAATCCACACAGACCACCTGGAACTCATGTCGTTCTAGAAGAATTGGAGGGAAGGAGATGACCCTCCTATTAGTCTATTAGCACCAACCTACTCTCCAGAACTCATATTACTTTTCGACAGTTGTCTTTCCCTCATTGTACCTCCCCAGTTGGGTAGCACTTGCTCGGGCTCTCTCAGTTACCAGAAATAGAGAGAACAACAACTTTGTATAGGAACTGATGTTCTGAGTTGTGTTCTAATAAGCCCCTAGTACCCCTCTATTTATAGTAGAGGGTAGGTCAGGGTGCCTAGTATGTTCGGGAGTAGAAGGGTCCAGAAATTCCATGAATAGTTCATGCTACAGTAGGAAAATCGATCGGTTCACAACTGAACTGATCATTTGGGCAGGTGAGCCGATCAGTTCATAAATGAACCAGTCATTTGGGCAGGTGAGCCGATCGGTTCACCCAATGAACTGGTCATTTCACTTCCCAGACTTTCCCACAATTGAATTTCCTTAATCATTTCCAACTAATACGAAGATTAATCCTTATTCCAATCGAATTGAACTAGTGAAACGTGAAAGTTTTCTTCCAACTGGGCAAATCCTTATTTCCTCAGTTGGCAGGACTGTGAGCCGCCCGATTCACCAAGTGAACCAGTCGGTTGGCTCACACCAGTCGATCATCTCACAAAGGTGAATGGGTCAGTTGGAAGTCTTGGCATTGCCAATGCAGTCTCCAATCCATCTAACACTCTAACCAGCTAGTTCAACACTTCAACTTGATAGTTCTAAGCCCAATCAGTCAATTGTATGTTTAATTGAGTACCTAAACACCTTTAGTCTCAATCTAAACATCATTCATGGAAAATCTCCTCTTCTAGGGGTATCCTATGTGTTTGACCCTACATGTTCCAATTCACGCTGGTAGTGAATGTTCATAACAACTTATGACATCACAAGCAATGAGTGGAATCTAGTAACTCATCATTGCTACCCAAGTAACTCATAAAGTTGGAGAACAACTTCAACCTACAATCAGTGATTAGTGTTACCGTGATCGTATAGTTCCTTTGTCTCTAACATTCGGATTGAACTCGAGGCATGGAATGTCATACTCATCATTCAACCCATGTTCCTTGACCTAGAGCAAATTGTCTGAGATGCATGTGAGTTCACATTTCATATATTGGATCACATGAGTATGGCCATACAATTCTCAATCTCACTTATCAAGGGGCCCTGGATATCATACTCCTTATAGGAGGGACAAATCCCATCTCTATCACTCATAGTCTATCCCCATGTGTCAAAGTCACCCAACCATCACCTTTATAACAACCCATGTTTCAGGACTGTGTTTGATGATGTCAAAGTGTACCCAATGACATGTGACAAGTGTAGTGATTTTAGGTCTAAGAACCACTATCACTATGAGAGACGATTATGACTACCATTCCATGGTATCCATGTATCACTCTCATGGTAGGTCTGTCTGATATACGGTTCTCTCACATATATTTGTGTTCTTGACTTGATATCATATATCATGACTAATGAGACTCTATCATCGGTCAACACACACTCTAGTATTATGTATTACTGTTGTCTATTTGGCTTCCATAGTAATATCTGACTACAAACATAACAAGAATGTATGTACTCTTATCATACATATGGTCTCATTGTTCAGGTCCTCAACCTGAAGACATATGTCATCAAGTCACATCATTCTTTAGACATTTGTCATGTATGTGTCATCATCTCATGAGTGAGACAAACATAATAGATGGAATTACCTTTATCATTATCAAATCAAGTAGCATATGCCTCATTGCAATCATCTTATGATTGGCTGTCTGTGAATACTATACCAATAGTGTCAACATACTGACATGGTATTTGATGACTTTCTGATCCTATTTCTACTCTAAAATGGTTGTTCTATTATACCTTGTGTTGGTATATTTTGGGTTCATATTCTTCCTCTATTGGGATCCCCGAGACACACCCCAAGTGTGTAACTTTTTGTGAAGTTTAACAACTACAAACTATGTCCTATGGGAACACTCCTTCCAGATCTATGTGCATTATTTGGGAAAACTAGAGAATCTCACTGATCCATCCCCACAAAAATAAGAGATATTTGATGAAAATAAATCTACCAAAGAAGAAACTGTCACAAAGGAAGAAAGGCTGTAGAAAGTTGGATGAACATGACTCTCTGTTCTGTCATTTGTTTTGAATAGTTGTGAATCACATATCTCTACGAGTCTACTTTTCACCGATTGTAACATACTGATATTTGGCTATCCTGACTTGAGAAACCCTAATTCCATGAACATGAGGTTAGGTGTTCATATCTTTAGATATTACCAAACAAAGTTAGTGATATGCTCTAACATGTTGACCATGCTCTAATAAACATATAATGAGCAAATAATGAGTAATTCACATATTTGTACCCTAATGATAGTTAATGACTAACCCTAATGTATGTGTGTATTTGATGATATTCATGATAAATTAAGAAACTTTAGGCTATGTAATCACATCACATAGATTGATACACTTATATTTATCCAATAACCTAACAATGACTCAGTATGTGAATGAGTATATAAAATATGTGTCACACTAATCACTGATACACATATAACAACCTAAATGTGAAAAATAAGGAACATATCTATATAAATATGCATAAATGGTTGGGTATGTAATGTACAATGGGATGCTAAGTACACTTTTCATGTAAATAGAAATGGTTAATGTGTGATTATTTAAGTTAATTTGTCATTAATATACTTAATGAGGAATTGAATAAAATAACTTGTTTCGTGTGAATTAATCAAATAAAACCCTGATGGTGACAATATGAGGCACCAATATTCTAAAATTCTAGTTATTGAGGATAATGATAATATACAATAATAGATAAATAGATGATTGACTTAAACCCTTGTTGTACTAAAACTCATACTAAATAATCTCAAGACCAAAATCTAATCCAAAAATCAGATTCTTTAAGTCCTAATTAGTCTAGGTGTCAAGTTTGAACCCATTTGGATAATGTTTTCTAATCCAATTTTAATAAAAGAAGATAAATGTAATTATAATGCATTTGAATTTGGTTTATTTGATTCTATTCTAGATTTCATATGTCACATGGCTATTTGGTTTTAGAGTCTATATAAGACTCAGTGGGTCTGCTAGTGGGGATTCATCTCCCTCGCCCAAAGTCTCTCTTGGGCTGGATTGTACCCTCCCTCCTTCTCTAAACTCTCTCTATGTATCTCCATACTTACCCTTAATCTAAACCTAATCACGTCATTGCTTTCACCTATACCCAATGAAGACCTTGACTCCAATGTTGGTTGGGATTCATCCCCTTTTCTTTCCAATTGAATCTAGTCTCTGTGTCCCATTGGAATTCCATGTCCATCAAGAACCTAGCTACCCCTAGTTCATAAACTCTCTATATATGACCTCCCTGTATTGTCTCATTAACTCTTAATGTATAGGAGAAACTCAGGACTGTTGCATAACTCCATGCAACCCATCATCACTCTTCTAGTCTCCATCTCACTACATGAATCCTCAGACATTGTGCATGGCACCTGACGCCTTCGGTAGGTACTATGGCCATCCAATCTTCTCTGGAGATTCGTTGTGGTGCTCTAGGAGCTTCCCTTTGGCCCAATTTGAGGGACAACATGTTCTATTAAGTATCTTTGTCTACTGTTAGTGCTCAATCCTATGATTTCATAAATTGTGGTTTGGCATATTGATTTGTGTTCCCAGGGATTGGTTCTTGGTTGGCTTGGTTTTCATCATATCATAACTGTCTTGATGTTTCTATTGGTATTGTTGGGTTGAGCCTCTTTGTAACCCTTGTTCATGTGGGTTCCAGGGTTAATCCAGTCGGCTATCCATGGCATGGAGTTTTGGTGCAGGTTGTGGCCACCTCGAGTGTAACAAACTAAAATCTGGGTATATTCCCTTTTTGGTCCTTTTCCCATGCTTTACCTTTCTTTTCTATCCTTTTGTCCTTGATGTTGAATTTGTGGAATTATTAGTGGTTTGGAGTGAATTTGATCACTATTTATGCCAATATATGGGCTTATGCACAAATACCTCAGTAGATGTTTCAATCAGGGTCTAGTACGCAAACCACTTATGTGACATACTGATAAAATGAATTTGTTCTAGAACATTCTTTAGCCTTTTGGAGCAAGGAAGAGGAAAAGGAATGAATATTAATCCTTTACACATGTTAATGTGATATTGAATTATTTAATATGAACAATAGTGGAAATATTGGATAATGGGCTAAAATTCATAAAAGGAAGACTAATTGGTTAAAGATAACTTGAGATTCATTTTCTTTGGGTTTGATTTGGCTTGCAGGCCAAGTTTCACAAATTTGACATAATATTAATCATATATATTTTATTTTGAAAATAAAAAGTGATTTTTCTCCAAAATATGAATTAAAATATTTAATGACTCCAAAAGTGGCAAATAATCTTAGATTCGTAATCTACCCATTAAAATTAGCATTTGGGTAAAGTTTCATGTAACATGGATAATCTTTAATATACATGTGTAGATTAGGAAAGAAAAAATACGTAAAAACCCAAAATGTTAGAAAATATGATAAATGACTTCAAAGAATAAATTAATGGACAATTTGTGTTCCATATGTTTTAGTTTGCTTGAGGGTAAAGTTTCATATTATATGCATAATAATAACTATTTTTATTCTAATTGGGAAAGAAAATATGAATAAGAGCCAAATATATTAAATAAATTATTAAATAACTTCAAAATAGAAATAAATCTTAGATTCGAAATCTACATGTTAAAACTAGCCTATGTGTGAATTTTCATCAAATTTGGTCAATCTTAAATATTCTAGTTTATTTAGGAGAGAGAATATAATTTAAAGACCAAAAATATTAAATAATACATTGAAAGAAATTAACTAATGGCAAAATGGTATTCCCCATATTAAGTATTTCTTTTAGGCCAAGTTACATATTTTTATAGAGTTTCTAAATGCCTCTAGGCTCTAATGCATAATAAGTGATAATATTTAAAATTATCAAATAAATATTGAAGTCTCAAAAATAAAAATTAATGCCAAAATCGGATTCCTCACCCCCAAAATTACGTATCAAATTTGGGCTTATTTAGACTTTAAATACATCCTCAAATAATTATAGGAATTTTTTAATATAGAATTGGCATTTAATATTTGTCTGTTTGGTTCTCAGACCCGCAGCGGTTGTCGGTTGCTTCGGTTGCGGACCGAGTGACCCGCTGGTGATCTCCCTCCGGTCCACGTGAGCAGTGAATATTAGTCTAGTTTTTTTTTTGCTTTTCTCCTTGTTCCTTAATGAAACTTCATGAAACAAGTTGTGTGGATTTTCAAATTCAATTCTGCATCCAACTAGAACAAGATATCACATTTTAATAAAATATTTACAAAACACTCAATCTTTTTCCCAAGCCTATTCTGTAGCTCTGACTCCATACACCATAGGAACCAATCCTATATATATCTAACCTATTTTAGGGTTTTGCCTCATCACATGCAAATTTCCACCAGTCTCAATTTCTCCTTTGGTGGCATTATGTGCCACTGTGAAAGCTTCTTTCCTCCTTGCTTGCGGCGCTCATCTCCGGCACATTGCTTCTCTAGAGAGCAATTAAACTCCATGATACGGTTCCTTGCCACCTCCTCTTCGCATTGGTGAACTAAGTTTTGGTAATTGTACACTCATGCAATTTTCACCTATTCATAGGGTAGAAGTAGCACGCTGCTTCACACAGCCATGGTGTGCATGAGTGGAGAATTTGATTCCCCCACGTGCTTTCTCCTTCGTGCCCTCTTGTTTTATGTTTAGTTTTGTTTCTCCACCAAGGGAAATTTAGTACTTTTTCCCCCTATTCCTTTGCTTTGTGTGAAGCCTTGACCACGTGACTTGGCCATCCCTAATAGTCAATGAACCGACACCTCTTTATCCCTCTCTCTCTTGTAGTTTCTTACTTATTTGGCTTAATCAAAATTTTCTAATTGGTCAATATTGTAAAATTTGTATCTTTTGCTCTAGTTATCTAAAAATTAAAAATAAATATGTTTGAAAATTAGAAAAATGTGATCTTTCTAATAAAAATAGTTTAATAGTTTGATTTTAATGTTGGAATTTTGATTTTTGGCAATCTAATAAATTGTGTAAAAAACCTTAAGAATTGTGATTGATTCATATAAACTCCAAATAAGGCAAATAAATATATTTTCTTGATCACGAGAATCTAGTAAGTCAATTGGTGAGATTTTCATAGTCAAAATATGATTTTTTTCTAAAAAGGTCCAAAATTAAGGTTTCTTTACATTAATGTGCATTATGTATACGGATACATGTTAATAAGCTGAAATATGCAAAGTTGAACCTCGGATCATTTGAAAGTGGTGAAATGTGATAATTGAACTCACTAAGAGAGGTATGTGCATTCTTACACCCTAAGTTGGGATATTTTCAAACCAAACCCTATTTTCCCTAATGAGGCATTACATGAATGATATATTCTCCATTAATATTTTGTTTGCTATATTTGCCACAAAATTAGTATTGATATTCTATTTCTTGGGTCTTGTACCCCACTGTTGTGTTTCAAATATATGATGCTTTTACTTGCCATAGTTTCTCTTTAGCATGTTGATTTTATTAGAATATTTATCTAATATAGTAGTACTTTTGTACAACCACCCATAGATAGGGCGTGTGTTATTTTTCCCTGGGGAATGTTTTTACTCTCCCCCTTATAAAATTGTTGTTGGTAACTGGGAATATATTACTCTCCCCTCACTTATAGGTTGAGGTATGGTACGTGCCTTAACCCTACTTAGTTAACATAGTCAATATTAATCATGTACGTAAATATTTTACTATTTTCTTGTTATGGCAAGAGTCTATTTGATTATGCCTCATACTCTTGACTCTCTTCATCATTGATGAATCATTATCCTATATTATCCTGGTCATTCTTAACTTTGCTCTTGTTCCTCATTTTGACACATACCTTGTTTTCTCCTCTTGTTAGGTGATCCCAACCATCCTGGCCTAGGATCAGAGTTGCGCAACAGGAGCATGGAGGAATAGTCCTAGGACATGGAGGGTAATAAGATTAAGGAGGACCAACCCAGGTTTAGGATAAGGAGTGCATGGCTTTCAGCACGTACCTAACTCATGAAGTTGATGCTTGGAGACAAACTTATTATGGTTTATATTTCCCTCTATCTATATCCTTATGTTGCAATATCTATGTAAACCCTTTATGTGAGATGATAATGTATTTGTAAAATTGAATATAGTCAAATCTTATTCTTTATATGTACTTGGTCTTTTGTATTTATATAAGATTTGAACATTTTACACATGTTCTAGCATACATTTGAAGTGTGTTTGGAATGGATGTTTTATTCTTCAAATTTTTAGTAAAGAGTGGATCCCCTCTAGGTCCCACTCCTTACAGCATGGTATCAGAGCTCATGGTAGTTAGAATCTGACTATTTCAATTTTGTCTCCTAATTAGAATCATTGCCTTACATAGTTCCCCTTTAAGTGACATGTTTGCCTAGAATTGACATATATTTTTCTTGGGATGATAAAAGGTTGATTTAGGATCTTAAGAGTTCCACATTATAAATATGTTTAGTTAACCTTTATGTGATGAGCTTTTTAGGCAGCTACCAGGGAATAAGATGAAAGTAAAGGTATCTAGAAAGGATCAGCGTTCAAGGGCTGGCAAGATTTTCCTTCACGCCACTAGCTTAGTTTATGAGGACTCCTGGATCCACATTATACATGCTCGACCTAAGCTGATAGTGATTGTCTAAAGTAGCATGCCTATAGGAAATATTAGCCTTAGACATCTATGTTGGATACTCTTGGGAACCTTATACGTTGACCTTGTGACTTGTTTGAGTATACCCGATATAATTCCTTTTGTCCCATAGGACCACATGTTTGGGGTAGTTTATCCCTACAACCTAGACTTTTACCTTTGGCGATATTAATCAAGTGATAAATCCTATACATGGTTTAGTTAGACTCACCCTTTTACCTCTAGTTTAGTTTGAATTGTTAGGTCAAACCTTCTAAGGGGTGGAGGGGTAGTAGTAGTACCTTGATAGATCTTGGATATGCAAATTTTGGGGATGAAATCCATTTTATGGAGATGGAGTCATGCATCATACCAAAATATAGATACTCTAGTTCTAGAAACCTTAACTCCATAAATAAGAGGTTAGTGAGCTTAGATCGTTAGAATTGACCAAACAAGGTTATAGTTATACCCTGACATGCTAATGAACATATAATGGTAAACTGGTGAATAGTTCACATGTTTGAACCCTAATGAATATTTGATACATGTAACAAGAGTAACTCACATATTAATACTAATCATGGATGCATGGTGTTGATCATGTCATAAACCAATAAACCCTAATGATGTGATTAATGAAATAAATGTAACCTAATCTTGGACTTAATGCATGCTAAGATGGTATAAGTAAAATATAATGATCATGTTGATCTAAACCCTAAGTTGAATCAACTAACCTTAACCAATACGTCCTTAATGACATTCAGTGATACATTAGTGATGTTAGGTATCATAATCAGATAATATACTTTGATACACATTAATGTTATATAATCACCTAATCATAGATTAATGAAGTCATCAATATGTAATGCATATCACTTTGTTCTCTAAAACACACCTAATTAATCACCAACTTGGTATGTGAATCATATCACTAATGTATAATATGTCCCACCTTGTTCACTAAAATACATAAAATGACTATATTATGGATAAGAAGTAATTGGATACACACAAATTTGCATAATCAATAATAAGAAGTGAATAAATATGAGAAAATGATTTATGAGGACATTAATGCGAGTCAGAAAGGTAATGTGACGATGTTTAATATAGATATCAGTAATTGATGTGACATTAATTGGGTTAATTTTAGATTCAATAAAAAAATTGGATAAAATGTCTTATTTCATGCAAAATAATATAATACAAATTAATATGGTGATAATATGAGGATAATGGAATCAAAATTCAAATTATTAAGGATAATAGTCAAATATATTAATAGACATTGAAATAATTGAGTATAACTCTAATTGTGCGAAAATTTGTAATGAGATAAATAATTAATATATAGGATTACATACATAATAGTGAAATATAAGTCTTTTAGCAACAAAGTGAATATAATAGGTCATAATTAAAAAATACTAAGGATGATGTAATACCATAATAAATATGATGCCAATAAGCCTAAAATGTTAGTTATGTTATATCTAATAAAAGGACATCTCAAAAGTGAAACAATAGGTGATCCATGAGAATTAGACCTTTTAAAACTTGGTTGTGAAGTTTTTGAACTCCTAAGTTTAGTGGTTGAAGAACAAGGAGTTTGAGTTGGTGTAAGTTTTTGGTGGAAGTTTTATGGTTTTGGGGAAACAATATGGGAGCTTATTGAGAGTTGTTGCGTACTCACCGTTCCCTCTTTGCTTGAGATTTTGGGGATGATATCCCTTTTAAGGGGTGGAGTTTTGTAACAAACTAGAATCTGGGTACATTCTCTTTTCACTCCTTTTCCATGCTTTTCCTTTCTTTTCTATCCTTTTATCCTTGATGTTAAATTTGTGGAATTATTAGTGGTTTGGAGTCAATTTAGTCACTATTGATGCCAATATATGGGTTTATGTACAAATACCTCAGTAGATGTTTCAATCAGGGTCTAATATGTAAATTTACCACTTATGTGACATACTAATAAAATGAATTCATTCTAGAACATTCCTTAGCCTTTTCGAGTAGGGAAGAGGAAAAGGAACAAATATTAATGCTTTAAACATGTTAATGTGAAATTGAAATATTTAATATGAGAAATAGTGGTAATATTTGATAATGGGCTAAAATTTATAAAAGGAAGATTAATTGGTTAAATATAAATTCATATTCATTTTCTTTGGGTTTAACTTGGCTTAGAGGCCATGTTTCACAAATTTGGGATAATATTAACCATATCTATTTTATTTTGAAAAGAAAAAGTGTTTTTCTCCAAAATATAAAATGAAATATTTAAAGACTTTAAAAGTGGCAAATAATCCTAGATTTGTAATCTACACATTAAAATTAGAAATTGTGTAATTTTTTATGTAATTTGGATAATCTTTAATATACATGTGTTGAATAGGAAAGAAAAAATATGTAAAAGTGTAAAATGTTAGAAAATGTGATAAATGACTTCAAAGAATAAATTTAATGGCCAATTGTTGTTCATAGGTTTCACTTTGCTTGAGGGTAAAGTTTCACATTATTTTCATAATAATAACTATTTTAACTCTAACTGGGAAAGAAAATAAGAATAAGAACCAAATATATTAAATAAATTGTTAAATAAATTCAAAATGGAAATAAATCTTAGATTCTGACATCGACATGTTAAAACTAGCCTACGTGTGAATTTTCATCAAATTTGAACAATCTTAAATATTTTAGTTTATTTAGGAGAGAGAATATAATTTAAAGACCAAAAATATTGAATTATAAGTTGAAAAAAGTTAACTAATGGCTAAATCATATTCCCCGTATTAAGTATTGTTTGTAGGCCAAGATTCATATTTTATAGAGTTTCTAGATGCCTCTAATGCATAATCAGTGATAATATTTAAAATTATTTAATAAAATATTAAAGGTCCTTAAAAATAAAAATTATTGACAAAATTGGATTCCTCACCCCAAAATTAGCTAAGCTATCAAATTTGGGATTATTTGGACTTTAAATACACCCTCAAACAATTATAGGAAACTTTAATATAGTTCTAGACATTTAATATTTGCCTGTTTGGTTTTTGGACCCGCAACGGTTGTCGGCCACTCCGGTTGTAGACCGAGCGATTTGCAGGTGGTCTCTTGCCTCCGGTCTGCATGGATAGTGAATCTTGATTTGTTTTTTTTGGGTATTTCTCTCTCGTTTCTCAATGAAACCTCGTGAAATATGTTGTGTTGGTTTGCAAATTCTATTCCACATCCAACTAGTAGAAGATGTCATGTTTTAATAGAATATTCGCAAAATGTCTAATATTTTTCCTAAGCCAATTCTGAAGTTCTGACTGCATACACTATATGACCCAATCCTATATATATAACCTATTCCAGGACTTCACCTCATCACATGTGATGTTTCACTGGCCTCAATTTCTCCTTTGGTCGCATTATGTGCCACTGCCAAAGCTTATTTTCCTCCTTACTTGTGGCGCTCATCTCTGGCATATTTCTTTGTCGGAGAGCAATTAAACTCCACGGTGTGATTCCTTGACACCTCCTCTTCACATCTGTGAATGAAGTTTTGGTAATTGTATACTCGTGTGATTTTCCCCTATTCACAAGGTAGAAGCAACACACTACTTCACACAGACATGGTGTGTGTGAGTGGAGGCAATGATTCCCCCACACACTTTCTCCTTCTTGCCCTCTTGTTTTCTTTTTTGTTTTGTTTCTCCGCTAAGGGAAATTTTCTACTTTCACCCCCTTTTTCCTTTGCTTTGTGTGAAGCTTAGTTGGCTTTGGCCACGTGACTTGGCCATCGCTGATTGGACCAAGTCAGTGGGTTGGCCCCTCTTTCTCCCTCTCTCTCATAGTTTCTTTCTTATTTGGCTTAATTGAATTTTTTGATTGGTCGATATTGTAAAAGTCATATCTTTTACCCTAGTTATCTAAAAAATAAAAAATAAATATGTTTTGGAATTAAAAAATGTGATCTTTCTAATAAAATTAGTTTAAGAGTTTGATTTCAATGATTACGCTTGTTGATTTTTGAAAATCTAATAAAATATGTAAAAAGCCCTAAAATTGTAACTAATTTATATAACCTCCAAATAAAGCAAATAAATATGTTTTCTTGATCAAGAGAATCTAATAAGTCGATTGGTGAGATTTTAGAGTCAAAATCTGAGTTTTGCTAAAAAGGTCCAAAATTAGGGTTTCTTTACATTAATTTGCATTATGTACACTAATACATGTTAATAAATTGAAATAGGCAAACTTGAACTTGGAATCATCTGAAAGTGGTGAAATTTGGTAATTGAACTTGGTAAGAGAGCTATGTGCATTCGTACACCCTAAGTTGGGATATTTGCAAACCAAACCCTATCTTCCCTAATGAGGCATTACATGAACCTTGTTCTCTCCATTAATATTTACTTTTCTATATTTTCCTCAAAATTAGTATTGATATTCTATTTCTTGGGTCTTGTACCCCACTGCTATGTTTCAAGTATATGATGCTTTTACTTATCATAGTTTTGTTCTAGCATGTTAGACTATTTAGCTAATGTAGTGGTACTTTTGTACAACCACCCATATATAGGCATTTGTTATTTTGCCCTGGGGAATGTGTTTACTCTCCCCATTATAAAGTTTTTGTAGGAGATTGGGAATGTGTTACTCTCCCCTCACCTATAGGTTGAGCTCCGACAGGTGCCTTAACCCTACTTAGTTAATGTAGTAAATATTAATCATGCATGCAAATGTTTTACAATTTTCTTTTTCAGTCAAGCATCTATTTGATTATGCCTCATAGTCTTGACTCTCTTCATCATTGATGAATCTTAACCATCTATTTTGCCTTGTTGTTCTTAATATTGCTCGTATTCATTATTTTGATAGATACATTATTTTCTCCTCTTGCTGGGTGATCCCAACCACCCGGACCTAAGATCAGAGTTACACAGTAGGAGCATGGAGGACCAGTCCTAGGATAAAGAGTGTAATTAATATCAAGGAGGACCAGCCCAAGTTTAGGATAAGGAGTACATGGCTTTCAGAATGTACCTAACTCATGAATTTGATGCTTGGAGACAAACTTGTTATGGTTTAGATTCCCCTCTATCTAGATCGTTATGTTGCAATATCCATTTAAACCATCTATGGGAGATGATGATGTACTTTTGTAAAATTAAATATAGTCATTACTTTTATTCTGCTGCTATGCTTGGTCTTTTGTATACAATTATACAAGATTTGAAAATTTTACACATGTTCCAGCATACCATTGAAGTGTGTTTGGAATGGATGTTTTATTCTTCAAATTTTTAATAGGGAGTGGATCCCCTCTAGGTCCCACTCCTTACATCAAGGACCTTTACATGGGGTCATTGAGTCCGTCAGAATTGTGTCGATCCATTGGTGATTCTTTCAGTGGTGTGAATCATGGAGTTTAGTTTGGGATCTTAGATTGTAGTTGTTGGAGCTCTACAACTCTCGCTAAACCTCTATCAAAGAGAAGAATATGATCGGTTTCTTGATTTCATGACCTTGCCATCATTTGATTTTGGATTTGGTCACGCCTATCATGGGCAATATGGTCTTTTCACCGTTGATTTAATTTTTTATAATGCATTGTTTTGATCTCTAGTAAATGACCATTGGTGCCACATCACACATCAATGTGTTGATGTGTGATGTCAGGGCATTTCAGTCTTTCAATTTATTTATATCTCAAGAATTTTAGTAATTTGCTTTATCTTGCAAAATCCATAACTAATGCTCTAGTTATCCAAAAAATTTGCAAACATATGTTCTGAAATAAAAACATAAACTCTACTTGGTGGTATAGGTTTCATTACTTAAGTCCAATCTGGTCAAAAATCATAACTCTAGTGTTTGTATTATTATTAATGATGTGCATTTAATATGATATTAGGTGAAAGTGCATAATTTGGATATAGGATTTTGACATTGAACTATTACATGAATCATCGAGGTATATTGCATCCCTATGAGTATATATTGATAAATGATTCTATTTTCTCTCTCTGTTGGCCTAATTGAAGAATAAATTTGAAATCTCTCCTTTGAGATTTATTTAAATTCTTTTGAGACTCTGATATTGAAATTAGTTACATATTGATACTTCTTTGTTGATATTGTGCTTTAAAATCTAAGATTTGTACTCTTATTTGTGCTATGTCTAGCTGAATCCTAGTTTGTGGAATTGCTATATGTTGTGCTATTTGTGTACTAAAACCCTAATTTGGTCATGATGGATTTTTATGGTGTAATGTTCCACTTTTAGTTGGACAATCTTGTTTTATACTGTGACTAAACTTTACTTGCCTCTACATTTCACGCCTGTTCATTCAATAGTACTATGATTTTATAATATGCTTTGGTTTTTGGGTTATGTACCTTTTATGTTTTGGGATGGAGGTCATGTGCCCCATGCCCACGTTTTCTGCCAATAGTTTTATATTTTGGAGTTTGATTATGTGCCCTGCTCCAATAGGTTTAGGGTTCTATGCTCTAGCTGCCATTGTGTTATTATATTTCACTAGTACTATGTTTATCTCAACTACATGTTGATTATTTAAATTATGTTTATGGGTCATGTGCCCAATTTCTCTATGTATTCTCATGAGACATATTTTATTTTAATTCATGACAAGTACATCTATTCATTTTCATCTTATTGTACTTTTTCTTTTGTTGTCCACTTGGATGGTTCCTTTCCCTCTTTCTCTGGGAAGCCTTATTAAATTTGATGCCCTTTTTCTTATATAATTGCCCAATCTCTATTAATTATATGCACACACTGACATTTTATGTTGGCAAAATATGTCTTTCTTATCGTGTGGGTATGCTTCCAACCTCTTAGGTAGAGAGAAAGGAAGAATTTCCAAAAGCTGACTAGGACTATCTAAGAGTTAGCTGATCTTTTTTGGGAGGTAGATACAAGTAGTTGATTTACCCTATGCAACTTATTTCCTATAGTTTTCTTTAATGTACACCTTGTGTGGTGAAGAACAATGATAGACATGAATCTTATAATAGTTAGATTTTTATCATCTCCTGTAACAACTTTGGTGTTTGATACATTACATACTTGAAGTATAGTATATCATCCTTAGTAAAAAGTTATTATCTAGTTTAGTATTGAATAGTTTTTTATTACTTCATATCAAGTAATTTGAGTGGCTCCCCTCTAGGGTTGCACTCCTTACACCGACACAACCAAGGAGGCATGGGATCACCTTGATCAAGTGTACTCTATCAAAGGAAATGCATCTCAAGTATTTCATCAATAAAAATGTTTGCATTATATTAAACTTGAAGATAACTTAACCTTCATGTCACATTTCAACAACTTTAAAGAGATTTGGGGCGAGCTCAAGCTTCATAAATTCGTATCATTTGATCTTTCCAATATATAGAAGCAGCAAGAAGAAGTACAACTATGTCCATTTTTGTCATATCTACCTCCTAATCATGAAGCTATTATGCAACAAATTCTTGCATATGAATCCTTACTAATGTTAGATGATGTATATCTTTGACAATCTTGGTCTATATATTATACTACTAATTTTTAAGAGCATGTTGCCTTTGTTGTTGTAGGACTAGGGTGTGGTAATCCTGGTCATGGCTGAGGATAAAGTCTTAACAATAGTGAGAGAGGATCTTCGTCTTCCCAATCTAATTTTTTTAGTTTATGCAAGCATACTAATCATAATGAAGACGAATGTTAGGCTAAAGCATGAGAAACTAGAATGTGCCAATAAAGTTTCAACTATCAATGTTGATGGAGAATCTACTTTTGTTCCTAGTGGTACCAATCATTATATGGTAACACTCGGTTCTTCTAATCTTGATAAATCAAGGAAGGTTGCTTCTACTACTACGATTACACCTCAAGAAAATATTTCCCAACACTCAAGTGACCTCTCATGTCTTCAAGCCTCTTCATCTTCATCAAGATGATTCGATTATTGATTTGGGTGCTACAACCCATATCACTGGTAATAAGAAATTGTCTACCTACTAGGAGAAATTTACTTGCCATCTTCCTATATGTCTAGCAGATGAACCCTCTTGTTATTGGGAAAGGAGATGTAAATAGAAATCTTCTTAAATGTATTTTGTTTGTCCCAAAATTTCCGTTAAACTTGATGTAAGTTAGTAAAACTACCAAAGCTTTAAACTACAGTGTAACCCTCTTTCCCTTACATTGTTTCCATGTAGGATCCTAGGACTAAAAAGATGATTTTTGGGGGATATGAAGGTGGATATGGTCTATACTACCTATAGACCTCATCAAACCTTCCTACTAATACTCATGTGGCCCATTCTATCTCTCTTCATCAATGGAATACGAGGCTTGGTCATCCTTCTACTTCAAAATTGAAGTCTTTATTTCCAACTCTACTGCCCAAAAACTTTTCATGTCAATCTGGTCAACTTGGAACACTTTATCAGATAATGTTTCCTTCTTATTGTAACAATAGGAGTCCAATTTTGTTTAATTTAGCTCACTCTGATGTTGAGGAACCATGTCGTATTAGAAATCATACTAGTGTATGACATTTTGTAACTTCAATTAATGATTGGTCTCATGCTACTTGGATCTATTTTCTCAAAGATTGTTGTGAAGTTTTAGATGCTTTCTAAAAAAATCCTAATTGAAATGAAGACTCAATTTTCCACTGCTCCTAAATTTGTCTGCACTAATAATGCTTCTGAATATGTTCAACATTGCTTTCAAAATATTTGTATATCTAAGGGGATTATACAACAAACTTATTGTCCCTATAGCCCAAAAAATGGAGTTCTCAAAAGAAACAATAGTCATCTCCTTGATGTAGCTTGCACTCTCCTAATTGAAATGAATGTCCATAAGTTTTATGGCAGATGTCATCCTTTTAGCCAATTATCTTATCAATTGGATGCTCTCTTCTATTTTCCAAAATAAGATTCATGATCACTTTCTCTACCCCATGAACCAAACCTTACTTTACCACCAAAATATTGTGGTTGCCTATGTTTTGTTCACAATCACCAACTTGGGAGTGATAAAGTATCACCCCTTCCCTATTATTTTCTTGGTTACTCTTTTACACAAAAGGGATATAAATGTTTTGATCATGTTGCATGTCATTTGTATGTCAGTGCAAACATCATCTTTTCAAAGATAAATATTTCTTTTCTAAACCTAGTAAACACGTGCTACTATCAACTGTGCCCAACCCTGAACCTATTGGTCTATGAATCTACCTAAAGTATCCCCTATTTTGGCATCTTATGAGATTGATGATCCACCTCAAGACAATGTTAATATTATCAATATTGTTATGACTTATGATTCTGACATTTGTATTATATTAGAGAAGGGGTGACTATCTGCTACCAAATACTATATGTCTCAGTATATTTGTACAGCTCATCTAAATTCTTCCATGGCTCAGTTTATTGTTTCTTTATCTGCAATTTCTATACCAAAGAATGTTCAATAGGAACTATGGATGGAAATGAGCCATGGATGAGGATATTGATGCACTTCACTCTCGTGGGACATGGGACCTTGTTGATCTTCCTATAGATAGTAATCTTGTTGGCTGCCAATGGGTTTTCACTATGAAATACTTGCCTAATGAGACATTTGAACGTTTAAAGGCCATACTTGAAGGGATACACACAAAAAGTTAGGATTGATTACTTGAAAATCTTTTCTTCTCTTGCTCATCTTAATTATTTATCTATTGTGATTTCTATTACTATTAATAAAGACTAGCACTAACATCAATTGGGTGTCAAGAATGCCTTTCTATATGTAGATTTACTTGAGACTATCTATATGTCACAATCTCCAGAGGGGGAGTGATGCAACCCTATTTTAGGGCTTCATCTTGTGTTTTTTGCCTTATTATCGCATTTAAACATTGTTAGAATGCAAGTTATTTCCCCAATATGAAATTTCATGTCAAATACACTTATGGTTGTTTTTTTATGCTTTTCAGGACTTTTCACATGCATTGGATGTAAAGGAGAGAGAAAGAGAAAATCCTTAGGTTTCTACACCCTGGGATTGGAACCAGATGTTCCCAAGTGTCCCTTGGATTGGCAAAAATTGGCCCAAAGAAAAAAGAAACCATTTGGAGGAGATAAGATAAAAAAAGTAGTTGGGCCCTCAAAAAGGTCCATGGTATCATGCCACGATCGTGGCCAAAATGCCCAAGTTACAAGAGATATGCAAGCTACACAAAAAAGCCACCACGGTCGTGGAAAGTCAGAGCCACCTCACCCATATTGGTTGCCACAACCATGGTGAAGAATTTCTACAAAGGCTCGGATGTCAACCAGCACGACTGAGGCCATTAGGACAGTCGTTGTCCTTCAAGTCCACCTCAGTCGTGGGGCCTGTCATGCCTGTAGTGCTCCCCACAACCGTGGAGGGTGGAAGATAACACGGGTATGGAAGGGAGCATGGCCATTCTAGGGGTCATTATCGATGTTGAATGCCACGGGTGTGGCAGGCTCCATGGATGAGTTATCTTCCACCCACCCTCTTGTGGTGGGTGAAAGATAACTTAGGCATGGAGGAGAGTACGACTGTTCTAGGTGTCGTTGTTGATGTTGAATGCCATGAGCTTTGTGATATCCACGGCTGAGGTGGCCTTGAAGGTCCACGGTTGTGTTGATGGCCACAGTCGTGCTGGCTAACATCCTGGTCTTTGTAGAAGTTCTTCACCAAGGAGTATTTTGGGAAAGTCTATCTCTTATGGAAAGCAATTTATGGCCTCAAACAAAGTTACCGAGCATGGTTTGACAAGTTATCCCATGTACGGGACAAATTTAGTTTCACATGATCTTAATGTAACCATTCTGTGTTTATGAAAACCACTACTTATGGTATAATTATTATCATTATTTGCATGGATGATTTCATCTTGTTTGGCAGTGATGACGCATGAATTATTGATACAAAGAAATATCTTTATGAAGCATTTTGTAACAAAAGACATTGGGCATCTACAATATTTTATTAGCTTTGAGGTAGCACATAAACAATGACAGAGTATCTTTATCTCAAAGAAAGTAGACTCTATACTTGTAAAATAACACATGTATACTTGGTTCCCGACCTATAGTCTCCCCTATGGAACAAGCACATGATCCATGACCAGAATCTACTCAGGACTTGGAAGATAAATTTACTTATATCTTACGGTTACTAGTCTAGATACATACTTTGTTGTTGGTGTTCTTAGACAATTTATGGATTGCCCTAGGCAATGTCACTAGGAAGTTGCATGTTGAGTATTGAGATATTTAAAGACTGCATCTGGATAGGGCTTGTTTTATAAAAGAAATGGGCATCTAGATATGACTGGATATTTTGATGTTGATTAGGCAAGGTATAAAATTGATAGGAGATATACCTCTGGTTATTGTACCTTTATTGGGGATAACTTGTTTACTTGGAGAAGTAAGAAACAAAATGTTGTCATTTCATCTAGTGCAGAATCTGAGAGTTGTGTAATGACGCATATTACCCGTGAGCTACTATGGATAAATCTATTCTTTATGACTTTGAGTTTCCCATCACTCATGCTACTTTGATGTACTGTGACAATTGTATTTCTACCTTCATCTTTAGTAATGTTGTCTTTCATGAAAGGACCAAGAATATTGACGTGGACTACCACATTCTCTGAGATGTTGTGTTGACCAAGAAGATCACTACCCCTTTTCTACCTACACATGAGAAAAATGCATATATCTTTACAAAGCCTCTCTCTGGAAAGAGAGTTGAGGAGTTGTGTTGCAAACTAGGCATGATTGATATCTATGATCAAGCTTGAGGGGGAGTATTGAGATGTATCCTATTTATCTATTGTTTTTTTATTGCCAGGGGAAACCCACCCCCTAGGCAGAGGCCTAGATTGAAGGGATGCTAAATCTGGGAGACCCATGCACCCACACACTGGTATCTCAATAAGTCACATCATATGTCGTCTGATGCTATGGGAAATTCATTTTCGAGCAACGCTTCCAGTGGGATAGAACACGAGACCCTTCGTGAGGGGCCCCAAATGACCAGTTGGGCTACTGCTCGTTGGCAAATTTATATATTGTATTCTCTTTATTTCTATTTTCTATTTACTTAAGTCTCGTGTAATATGCACCTAAGTATAATAGGCCCATTAGGGTTTGATGTTTGCTTCCTTGATTTGTGTCCTCCTATTTATAGGAGAGGATTGTACTCTTTCCAAGATATAGAAAGATGGGTGTGTTCATCATAATATGTTAGGATGTTTAGAAATATATAAGTTAAAGTTTTAGTTAATACTCATATTATTTGATCTCAAGTGTAAGTAATTTTGGTAATGTTACAATTAGGTGTTAGTTCTATAATTTCAGTATAAGAGCTATGATCTACATAAACCTTAACATTGTTTTGCTAACCTTATCACATGTCATGATGATTATTAAGCTCATCCTTAGATGTTGTTTGACATGTGCTTGCAATGATGTGCAATTTTTTCTTGTCTAAGGGTTTCCTTGTCATTTATACTCAGGATGTGGGTTGCCTTCCCTTTTTCCCTATGTGGTTGTGGGTAAAAACATAGGTATCCTAACAAAGTTTCCATCTGTCCATCCGTTAAAAAATAATGGAAATAGTGAAACCTTGTGTTGATTGAATACCGATGGAAGTATGTCTTCCCTTTTTCCAATTGAGGAATGACGAGGTTCCTCTATATGGTCATCATTTTTTAAACATGATTAACCTTTAGTCAGATATGGAAATACATTTTGGTTTTGCCTTTCCCTCAATAGACAATTGATGGAAAGAGGTTGGTAGTGACCTTCATGGCTTTTATCAGTTGGTAAACCTACAAAGAGGCAAGTGGTTTGGTGGTAGGTTTCCATCAGTAGAATATGGATGGAAGGCATGAATGCAGACATTTGATGGTTTACATATGCTACCAACTGATGGTGCTCTCAGTGTCTCTTCTAAAAATTTTCATAGCAAGGTTAAATTGGTCATTTCTGTTAATGGGGAGTACCTACAAATTTTCTTCTTATATCTACTAATGGGTTTCTTGGATGCATATACTGGTGGAAAGAAGGCTTTTGACATCTGATGGTAGGACTGACCAATGAAGGTATAAATTCAGTCAATGACATGATAGGTTTATTGAACTTTCTCTCTCCTCTGGGGTTATATTATCCCCATTAGCCCTCCTCATTTCACTTGCACATCTAAGAAATGAAGTGACTCATTTCACTTGCACATCTAAGAAATGAAGTGCTACAACGGAGTGAATCACCATAGGTTGATGGAAACCAATTTGATTCTTGGTTTCATCTGTTCTTTCTTTCAACGGGATTTGCCTACGTTCTCTCCTCTGTTGATGCAAGGTCACCCAATTGATGGCTCCAAAACTTCAATCATGGTAAGTTGAACCTCAATCGTGTGTTTTCCTTATGGTTCTTGTCTCATTGTTCAACATGGATGTTTACTAGGTGGCTTTTCTTTAGGGTTTTGGTTGAAGAGCTTAATGCCATTATTCCACCTTTTATCTTTATTGTTTAGTTGTTCTTATATGTGGATTAGTTGTTTTGGCATGTGGGTGAAGGAGAGAAACTCAAACCCTTAGAGAGTTACCTTCAACACTAGAGTTTGTCATGAATTTGGTAGTCATGGTAATTGTTTGGGCATAACTCATTTCCTCTTTGTCAGACAAGTAATATAACATTTTCATAGTTTATTACTCACATTGTGCATGCATGTAGTGGATCTAGTAGTTTTCTACCTTTAATCGATTGAAAAATGAATTTCTAAGTCTCTTATCTCTTAATCAACGAGGTTATATAGTTGCATGTTGGTGTTATGTATTGTTGTTCTCTTTCTATGACATAGACATAGTTTATCAACCATGTTTGAGAAAGTGTATAGATTTATAGGGTAGGAGTAGTGTAGGGTTTTCTCCCTAGTTGGGTTTATGGAACACATGTTAAAAGGATGTTATCCTATGGCTTGGTTACTATTGTTGGCATGTTATTATGCATGCATTGAATCATTTCCACAATACTATGTTGTTAGAATATAAAAAGGTGGATCCTTTATGGTAAAAGAGAGGGCCTATGCTTGTTCTCCACTTCGTTGGCTTGGGTGTTCTAAAACGGTGAAAATTGATGGTATTTAAAAGTTTATTATCCATGTTATAGTGCAAAGTTAGATCATAATTTGTTGAATGTTCACATCATTGTAAGTAATTTACAACTTGTTTCTTGTCGATGTGTTGATGGGTTTATCTTGTACCTAGTTGACCTGATCGTAAGGCAATGGACCTAACTAAACAACAAAATCTAAGTAGAGGTATGAGTTTGTAGAACCATACCCTTGGATCGTTGGGGGTGGGGAAATGAGTTAATCTTATAGCAGTCTGGAACTTGAGAAGGTGCTCAAAGTCATATATTAGTGAATATAAAGGGATGTTTTGGAGAGGATATCATGTCATCTTTAAATGGGTTAAGCATTATGATATATTATGGAGGGTGGTTATCTTATTTATGTGGTACAATGATCTGTGTACCTAGGTCATTCCTATTATGGCGGATTAACTCAAATATATATATATATATATATATATATATATATATATATATATCCATGGTGGGGTTGTTGACATGCTCCCTACCTTTATGATGCATGTCTTCGACTCAAAGCTATGAGGAGAGATATAGAGAATCCAAATTTCCCTTAGATCTTATACGGATGGCTAGGGATGGCCTAATGGCATATAGTTAGTTGTCTGGGTGGTACGCCCCACACAGGCTAGGGCATGAAAACATATAGTAGTTGTGTAGTGTAGTTGTTAGAATTAACCTACATTAAAATGGATGCACCTTATATGCTTGAATGATCATATTAGAAATTATACATCTATTATCTAATAAGTATTGCAGGTAGTTAGGATGCCACTGAAATGGGTAAGCATGTACTCTTAGGTATAGTAATACTCCTTTTATTATTTCTATACATGTTTCCCTAATAGTAATCTTCCCAAAAAATAATATTGTGTTTTAGATGTTATATGTCACATCGATGGGACTTGGGGCTCACCCCTGTAACCTTCCACACTTCTTAGGTGGGAGGTCCAACTATCCCGATGGTGGTGGAGAAGATCAATGAGGAGGGAGAAGGTTTTAAGATCAAGAGGTGGGTGATGTTTGTATGAAGGGGAATCGAAGATAAGTGATGTTTGGGTGACCTCTTCTAAAGGTAAAACATATAGGGATAGAGTCATATCTATCCATGTACTCTCAAGTCATGGCAAGTTGTGTTTTGTATTATCCTTTGTCCCCTTGGATGTTGTGTATATGTGTATGGCCTCTAGACCCGTAGTCATGAGTGTTATAATATGATGCATGCATGCTCTACATTAACACCACCATCGGAAATCTCTACATGTTGTCGTCTATTGTAATTTCATGTTTTTGGCATTTAGTATTTTTCTAGTACAAGGCTTGTAAGATACACCAAGAACTTATCATTCTATGTATCTCTTTGTTGGACTATGTGTTGAAAACAATATCAACCGTGATTTTTGGCTAAAATTTGGTTATGAGATATCTATGTGGTATATGCATGTGTTGTGGTGCTTAATTTTGACTCAAATTTTATTTTTGAGTAATCTCACTCTTGTGACGTTGGATATCACAATTTTTTGGTATTAGAGTCTAGGTTTGTTGAGTCTATATGAGCATAAGGTTGGGATTCTGTGTCTCTTCTTTCTAGCCCATTGTATCTAAACATTGGTTATGGTTGTGTAGATATGATGGAAGTCATGATGAACATGCCAATAGAAGTCACGTTATGTCTTATGGATATGATATATGACATGATCATGAGGAAGAGAGGATCCCTAACCCAGAGCAGTCAGAAATACCATCATTTGACTCAACAAGATTGGTTCATCTAGATTTCTAGTCTTTGTTGAAAATGGTTCATCCAAATGTCTATTGTGATGAACATGCCAATAGTAATCACATTAGGTATGTCTCACTCAAGTCCGTAGGCACACTTCCAGTCCAGACAACTAGGGGAAAGCCCTAGAACATTGAGCTTGTAAACTCCAGCAAGACTTTTGAGTGACTAAAGTAGGTAGGATATATGGATTACATGGGTACTTTAGACTTAATGGATGCAGATGTATGGCTTAAAAATTTTAGGAATGCCTTCTAGTTTTTGAACATGATAGGGTGAATTATTCCATCTTTCTATCAAAAGATAATTTTAGCTACCGGTGGGCTATTGAGGAGGATAAGAGACGAGGGAAGTTATCACATGGGAAGTGTTAGAAGGGAGTTTGTAATTTAGTATTTCCGACCTTCCTATCTGGATGAGAATGTTACATAGTTTGATAAGGCCCAAAAGATAACAATTATGGTGAATGTTTATGGGTTTCTCTTTGTGGAGTTATTGCAATTCTATACACACATGTCATAAACTAAAGCTAAAAAGATTTGGCAGTTGTCTGAGAAGGGTTTCAACTTGAAGTTGGAAAAATTAGCATCGACTTTGGAATCATGTGAGAGGTTTTCCACCTTTGTAGAGTCAGTGCAGAGGATAGAGAGGGCCTCAGTGGTCAACTAAGATAGTGATGCCAAAGGATGACAATGCATATTCCAAGATATTTTTCTAGGAGTCATAAGAATTTGTGGTTTTTGGGGCATTTGGGACTGCAGTATTAGCAGTTCCAATCAAGTCCAACAATGTTAGATCCAAGGCAACAAAATTAGGTGCACTATTCACCCAATAGAGGTTGTGGGAGAGGGATACCACCATCTAGAACATACATCTATGGGTCTGTATCAGAGATAGGGCCATTAGGGATGCAAGGATTTCCACAGAAGATTGCTACTACTATCAGTAGCCTGGGTTTATGAGGATGCATTGTCCTCTCTTAAATTGGGAGACATCCTTGTGACATGGGAGGCTCCAACAAAATATGCAGTAGCATAGTATAAGAAATAGTAGAGGGTGTGGACAAACTTCTCATGTGGGGCCTTCTGGGTCAGTAGGAAGAAGTCAAGCTAGGGGATATTTCAAGCCATTACCCGCTTCTACGTGATGATGCAGCCCAAGGGTGTGGTCAACCCTCAAGTTGTTGCAGCCTAGATGGAACTTTTTCATTCTGACTTATTTGCTTCTATATATGTATTTGTTATAATAGATTTGGGTATGTCACACTTCTTACCTGAGAAGTGATTCTACGGTGTAACCTACATGTATGTCATTGACCTGAACCACTTTACTTAACACCCCTCTTGCTAGATTTGTAGTTGTTCATGAGGTGTATCCCTCATGTGTTCTTGTCTTCTCTAAACACAACATCCAAGCAAATCCAATACCACTTAAAGCATAGATTTGATGTAATCCTAGGGATATACATGTTAGAAAAGTATAGAGTGGGGTTGGACTATAGGTCCATGGTTGTTGAGTTCTGGGAGGAAAATGTCTCTTAGACCTCCTAAGGAGACCAGAAGATTCTTCCTATGCTTCTGATATATGTAGCCATAGTTGAGAAGATGATGAGGTAGGGTTTTGAGGCTTTCCTACCTCACATGGTTGATACCAAGGTATCTAGTCCTAGTATCCATGATGTACCTATAGTCAAAGGGATTGAGGACGTCTTTCCATAATGAGTGACCTGGCATCCCACCTCCTCAAGAGATTTTCTTTGAGATCAATCTTGTTGTTAGCATGCATCCCATAGTACAAGCACCCTATAGAATGGAATAGATAGAGATGAGAGAGTTGAAGAAACATTTACAAGAACTCCTAGACAAGATTTATATTCAGCCTAGTACATAACCCTCAGGCGCACTTATTCTATTTGTTAAAAAGTACAGATCTATGAGATTGTGCATAGACTACAAATAGCAAAATAGTGTCACCATAAGAACAAGTATTTGTTTCCAAGAATTGATGAGTTATTTGATTATTTGAAAGTAGCTACCATGTTTTCTAAATATCCCTATAGTCAAGATACCACCAGTTTAGGACCAAGACTAAAGACATTCCTAAGACAACCTTTAGGACAAGGTATGGACACAATAAGTTTGTGTTTATGTCATTTAGGCTAACCAATGCATGTGCAACTTTCATAGACTTGATGAATTGGGAGTTCAAGCAGTACCTAGACCAATTTGCAGTGGTCTTTATTGATAATATTATGATCTACTCCAAGGACCAAGAGCAGCATGACAAACTTCGTTGTCTGGCTTTAGAACTTTTAAGACAACCTCTATATTCCAAGTTCAAAAAATGTAAGTTTTATCTAATTGAAGTGTCCTTTTTGGTTCATGTTATCTATAATAAGGGACTAGTGTAGATCCCAAGAATGTAAATTTAGTCTTGTCTTTGGGAGTAGCCAAAGATGCTAACTAAAGTTTAAAGCTTTCATGGGGTTGACATGGTATAATAAGCAACTCATCAATGAATTTAGTGTGATATCCTTACCATTGACTAAGTTGACAAAGAATGATGTGATGTACGTTTTAATGGGAAGTGTAAATAGAGATTACAAATGCTCAAGGAGAAGCTAACATTTGTGCCAGTGCTGGTTTTTCACGAGCCAGGGAAGGGCTACACAATATTTTGTGATGCTTCTAAGGAAGGTCGCAGGTGTGTAATGATGTAAGACAAATACGTAATATTGGTTGCTTCCTGGCACTTGAAGAAGTATGAGGAGAATTATTGAACTCGTGATTAAGAGTTTGTATTTGTTGTGGTGGCATTGAAGATGTGGAGGTGGCTAGAGCTGATAAAGGATTATGATTTCACCATAGAGTATCATCCATGGATGGCCAATGTTGTAGTAGACAATTTGAGAAGAAAACTATCTTCATCAACATTAGCAAAGATAGCACAACTATACTCAATAGCATGTGTAAAAAGGGACATGTCATTGTCTCTATGCCAGATGAACCTAGAGATGGAGGTATCCATGTTAGGGGGACGATTAGCCCAGGTGCAAAGCAAACCCATGATGATATAGCAGATCAAAGATGCATAGTATAATGATATTGAACCATAAAGTATCAAGGTATAGCTAAGAAATAACAAAGGATGAGAGTTTTCATGAATGTGACCAAGGGGTCCTTTGGTATCATAACATAATGGTGGTACCTAACATACATTAGATGAGGTGGACTGTGTTGGAAGAAGCACATACATCCATGTATGCAATGCACCTAGGTAGTACCAAGATGGACCATAATCTTAAAGATCTATATTGGTGGCCTATCTTGAAAAATGACATGGAAGAGATCATGCTTAAATGTTCAGTTTGTAAACAACTAAATGTATAATACCATAAACCCAAGAAAATTCTACATCCCTTACCTATTCATGAATGGAAGGAGGACAATGGATTTTATGGTCGGCCTACCCAGAATGTTCAAGGGGCATGATTTGATCTGGGTAGTGGTGGACAACTTAATCGAGGTGGCACATTTTCTTCTTGTGGAGACCACCTATGTGGCCAAAAAGTTGGCACAAATTTACATTGTCAAAATTTTGAGGCTACATGAGGTACATATGATAATTATATCTAACCGTCGATCACAGTTCAGCACTAGATTTTGGGACCATTTGCACACGACTGTAGGAACTAAAGTTCAATATGGCCTTCCATCCACAAATAGATGACCAATTAGAGAGAATGAGACATACTCCAAAAGAGATATTGAGATTTTGTGCTTTGTAGTTCCAAGTATGTTGGGATGATCATATTAGTATAATAGAGTTTGCATATAGCAACAATTACCATAGGATCTTAGATGTGGCGCCCTATGATGCCTATAATGGAAGATGCTATGAATTGCCCTTATGGTGGTATGAAGCTTGCAAATATCAATTGTCATGGCAAGAACTAGTATAGTGGCATAAGTTTTTACTGCCTGGGAAAATTCACTAGGGGATAAATCCCTAGAGTTTACCTTTACCAACGTATAATAATTGCCACCCACAAGCAGACATATCTTATTGTAATATAGTTCAGGGTCGAACCCAAAGGGAAATAAAATTAAGAATTTACCTGATCAAGGAAACCTTGAAAGAACTAGTATTTATCATAAGAGGTTGACGTTTGTTTATTACACTAATTGCAAAATAAAAGGGCTAAAATAAAGGTTGATTACCATATATTGGAAGCACTACGGTGGAATGTGTTTCTCCACTGCTACCTACCATTCACTCTCTCACTATATGACTTTAAGCATGAGCATATATGTTTAGGCTAGGAAAATCACCCTTCTGGTGTTAGGATTAAATCCCAAACAAATATCTCTCTTAGCTCGTCTTCAAGTTACCTAGAGATCATACATTTATCGCCTCAAAAAACACTTGTCTAAAATTCTCATCAAGGGTTAAACTAGATATAATCGACATCCTAGATCCTAGTTTTGATGTTCTCTACACCCAAGATATGATAAACATGTAAACTTGGTGATCAAACAAATTACCAACATTAAATGATTCATTTCTAAATACAAAATTAGATGTAGATAAGAGAATAAAATCAATAAGTGGGGCTACTCTCTACACCCTAGCAAGAGGACTACTCGCTCATGGTAGAACTAATAAGAATAATTGTATAAGAGAGAAAGAATTCCATAATCATAATAGGAAAATATGTGGTGTGCAAAAGACTATCTTTGTTTTAGAGACCGATGGTGGGCAACATAGCCATAGGTCCACCATGGAGGTGGAATTGGAGCATTGTTCTTTCTTTTTCAAGGTTAGATATTATCACAGTGAGGAGGGAGTAGTAGCCGGAGAAGGTGGAAGTTTTTCACCAATTGACGAAGGCTCTAGAGAATAGATCTCCTTTAAGGTCGGGACCTTGGTACCTTGGTGGTAGCAGAGGTGGAAGCACCTTTGTTCAACATTCATCAACTGATGGAAAAGGTAGAAGGATCTGGAGGTCAAAGGTATGGAGTAGAAATGGAAGCCTTCCAATGTCAACAATGGCTAATTACCTTTTTTATAGGTCTTGGTCTTTTATTTATAGGTGTTGGATAGGGTTTAGAACCCTCCTAGTCACCATGGAATGAAGTCTCAGCTCTTCCATGAAGGTTAAGAGGCAATGGTGATGTGAGGAAGACGATCAGTCACTGCTCAGTAGTAACTCCATCAGTAGAGAAAATGCCAGGTCGACCATTAGAAGGGAGTCCATAAGTTCCATCGAAAGACTGCACAGAACAACCTTTAGAAGGCAAGTGTAGGGGAATCTTTAGTAGGTGATGTAGAATAGACATTGAAAGGTGGAGTCTAAGTGACCATTAGAAGGCAAGTTGGGTGACCATTGAAAGGGGTGAGCATATAAAAACCATTAGAAGGTGACCACTGGTAGACGTGTTGGTTTTCCTTTGGTTGTCAACTAAAGGAGGGGCAAAATGAGAAAAACCTATGAGTTGGCATAATGATGGAAATCGATAGTTGGCAGATGCAAGCCCCACCTTGAGGGGATATTGGCATAAGGTCAATGGTCTGCACATGGAGCGTCTTCAGAACGAATAATAGATGGAAGGCTAGACCAGTGAAACTGATGGCTTGGCATGTCTACTATGTTATGTTGGTTTCAACAACCAATGAAGCAATGGATCATCAAAAATATGTTCCATGCACCTCCTATACTCCTACCATGAAATGAAGCTAAAATATCTCACAGAAACATTAGCAATTGATCAAATCCTCTAAATTAACATAAAATCAATAAAATCTAAATGTTTGCTTGTTCTAAAATAAAATGATGAAAATGAGACTATGTTGAAAATGTAGCTATCTAAGATGAATATGCATTCATCATATAGAATACCACATATAAAATCAAGATAATCATAATATAGTTGAAGGCAACTTCGGATAAATAGAAGTCTTATGCAAATAATAGATGCCAACTACAGGATTTTCAAATAGGTGGCATGGCTTATCCAAAAAGAAGTCTTATGCAGACAATAGACAAACATAAGTCTTACTTGTATAAGACCCCTAACCTAGTGTAAACTCTTAACACTATTTTAAAACCTTATCACCTTCCATGATGCTTTCTAATATTTTGCTAATATGTTTCTTGTCTTGTTCTTGGACTCATATGAAAATTATCGCTGTTAAGGGTTTTGTTATAATTTGCACTCAATACGTGTGTTGCCTTCCCTTTCACTCTATGTAGTTGTGGGTATACTCTTTGGTGGCCTAACCAAGCTTGTTTTCTTCCAATCAATTGAGAATCAATGAAAGTAGCCAAACATTCCTTCGGTTGAAGGCTAATGGAAGTATGTTTGCCCTTCCTTCGGTTGAGGACCTATGAGGTTCCTCTGCATGGTCATCAATTTTGTAGGATGCTTAACCTTTCATCAATTTTGGAGATACATTGTGGTTCTACCTTTCAGTCAGTACAAAAGTGATGGAAAGAGGTTGGTCATGACATTTAGAGTTTCTATGATTTTGTAAAGTGAGAAAGTGTTATGTGGTATGGTGGTAGGTTCCTTTTTGTATAATATCAATGGAAGACATGCACCCTATCTTTGGATGGTTTATGCGAGTTACCTACCGATGGTATGCTCACTGTACTTCTAACAATTTTCCTGGTGAGCTGAAACTGGCAAGTTCTACCGATGAGAAGTAAAAATGGATTTTTTTTTCTTATATCTACAATTGGGTTTCCAAGATGCATGTACTCATGGAAAGTGGGGTTTGTCTTCTGATGGTGTGACTAACTGGAAAAGGTACAACTATGATCAAAGATGTGATGGGTCAGCTAACCTTTCTCTTTCATAGGGGGATATAAATACCCTTTATCCCCTTACTCTCCTAGTTTAACTTGTCCATCTAAGAAACACAATGCTACAACATAGTGAATCGCCATCAATTGACGACAACTAGCATGATTCTTGCTTTTATTGATTTTTTCTTTCAACGAGATTTTCCTTCATTCTCTCTCTGCTAATGTAAGGCAAAGAAACTAGTGGCTCTTAAACTTCAATCAAGGTACCTTTGAACCTCAATCATATGCTTTTATTGGTGATGCTTAGCTTCTTGTTCATCATGCATGTGTTCTAGGTGTTTTTTCTTTAGGGTATTGTCTAAAGAGCCTAATGCCATGATTCCACCTTTTCTCTTAATTGTTTAGTTTTTTCCGAATGTAGATCAATGGTGTTGGTGCATGGGTGAAGGAGAGGAAATCAAACCCTTGGAGAGTTAACTTCAACACTAGAAATTTTTTTGAAGTCAGTGTCTTGATGGTAGTTTTTTGTGCATGACTCGTTCCCACTTTTCTAGATGAGTGATATAACAACTACTTTGTTTATTACTTGCTTTGTGCTTCATGTGGTGGATCTAGTAGTTTTATATCTTAGGTCTTAATCAATGAGGTTATGTGTTGGTAAGGTATGCCCATAGATCCAATCATGTGATGATTTACATGGCATAATCCATAAAGAATTTGATCAATACTCATAAAGGCAAGCTTCCAATTCATTTGTTTCATTCAATTATGGGATAATGAAGAAACATTATGAATGTCTAAAGAATGACAATACTCAATGACGTATGTCTTCATGTACGTGACTTGGAAGAATGAGATCATACGAATGCTAAGAGTATGTACATTCTTATTATATCCCTTGTCAGTTGTTAATGTGGAAGGTAGATAGACACTATTAATACATAAAACTAGAGTGTGAGATTGGTTGATGACAGAATTTCATTAGTCATGATGTGGCAGTATCAAACCAAGCACACTGATACATGTTAGAAAATAGTGTATCGGACAGACCCACCTTGAGAGTGACACATGGAAACCATTATTTTTTGTCATAGTCATCTCTCATGGTGAAGGTGGTGGTTGTGATTCTTAGATCGGAAATCACGACACTCGTCACATGTAGTTGGGTATGCTTTGACATCATCAAACTTAGTCCTGAAACATGGGTTGTTATAAAGGTGGTGATTGGGTGACTTTGACACATGGGGATAGACTGTGAGTGATAGAGATGGTATTTGTCCCTCTACTGGAGTATGATATCATGGCCACTTGATAAGCGAGGTTGAGAAATGCATGCACATGCACATGTGAATCAATATATAATATTGAGGTCACATTATCTCAAACAGTCTACTCTTAGTTCAAGGAATATGGATTGAATGTTGAGAGGATGACGATTCCATGCCTCAAGCTCATCTTGGATATCAGAGATAAAGGAATTATACAATCGCTCAACACCTTACACAGATTGTAGGTTGAAGTTTTTCTCCAACTTTCTATTCACTTGGGTAGCATTGATGTGTGACTAGGCATTGCTCCTTGCTTGTGATATCATAAGATAGTTATGGACATTCACTATAAATGTGATATGAGACCTATAGGGTCACATACAAAGGAACTCATTTAGAAGAGGAGTTTATTGTGAATGGTGATTAGACTGATTATAAAGCGTTTGGGTATTCAATTTATGCAACAGATCCATAGATTGGCTGACTAAACTGCCAAAAAACCATCTCACTAGGTGAGACGGCTGTTTGGGAAGACAAACAAGCATCTCAAGTACTGAGACGGCTGTTTGGGTTGTCAGGCTGATCAAAGTTCGAATTGGCTATGTTCTGGAAAAATTAGGAGTGAACCAACCGGTTCAATCTTTTGAACTGATCAGCTCGAATCATGTTCACCAGCCAGCCATCTGGGTGAATGAGACATGCATCTTGCACGGGTGAGACAACTCGGTTGGGGCCAAACAAAGGTTTTGAATATTTCCCAAACTTGTTTCGATTGCACATTACTTGTGGTGCAAGGAATTAATATGAGATATCAATTGGATTAGACATTACCAAATATGTGCGTGGTTAGGAAACTCCATTTGGCAGTACGAGATGACCATATTGTATGACAAACGGTCATTTTGGAGTTCCTATAGTGTGAAAATTCAAGATCTTATGGTCTCTTCCACTCCCACACAATCACATACATATTGAGAACCCTGACCCTAACCCTTCCTATAAATGGAGGGGTACTGGGGGCTTCCTAAAGCACAATGTAGACAACTGAGAATTAGTTCCTCTGATAATTGTTGTCCTCTCTGGTTGCAGTAACTGAGAGAGCCCAAGCAAGTCCTACCTGACAAGGGAGGGATAGTGACGGGAGAGAACAACTGAGAACCATTGTCATAGGAGAGCAAGTTGGTGACTAGTACACCAACGGGAAGGACAACTCCTTCCTGTCTATTATAATTTAAGGACAGGAGTTTTAGTTGATATGTGTGAACTACTCTAGAGGCAAGATTCCTTTGGTTGCTGCTAGGAGAGAAAAGTCAACTTGTAGTATGTGGTGAGACCATAAAAGTCACTGTAGAAGCAGTCATGGCCGTTGTCTGTGGTGAAGACCAGGAGATGTACACCCACCGTCCAAGAGAAACTAGTTGATAGATGCATCGAAGTGAGTCTTAATCACTGGACTTGCTCTAGGATCAGGTATAACTCATTAAACCATCCTTTTTATTTCATAGTAGTTGGTGCAGTCTTGCTGTTATGGGAATATAGATAGATAAAAAAATTATTTCCATTGCTATACTCTGTGTTTGTACTTCCCAATAGTCGTATCAGAGCCACATAAATTTACTATGTTTTAGGATAATTGATATGATAGGATTTTTAGTTTAATCCTTTAATTATTGCATAAAATGTGAATATTTAAACTGTCTCATATGTGTATCCATTAAAGACCACATAATCCCAAACTATATATATATATATATATATATATATAATTTACGTGTGTCACCCTAAAAGAGGTTTTGATGGTGGATGTGTTGCCTAGTTATGGCCAATACCCAATATATGTGTGTGGTTGGATGGTTTGGTTTTATTCCTATTTATCTTGGTCTATGCACTGAGCCTCTACCTTCCTCTTCCCAATGTAAAGTTAATTCTTTCCTACCTTTACCCCTGTAAATGTAACTCGAGGTTTCTCTTTACAATGTAATAGTTTAATAGCAATAGTATAGTTTCTTTTCTTACAATGATGAGGAATATGATTATCACCGGGTGAGATGACCAGCTTGTGGGATGAGTCGATCATCTGGAGGACCATGGAGGATATAACAATGGGGCCCGACGATCGCTTGGTAGACCCAACCGACCATTTGGAAGGACTCCAAACATCAGTTGGACTAGAGGCTAAATGATCATCCGTGATGACCAACCAACCGGCCAAGAGGCGAGATGACCAATTCAAGGGTTGAACTGATCTACCCAGATTAGCAAGCACAGATGTACACCAGCAACAGGTTCATACATGTGATGTGATGATTGACCTAGGTGGTAGTAATTCCTTGTGGCTTCAAGTAATTACAAGTGGATATGGCCATAACCATTACTTTTTGTTTTATATGGCATGTTTATGTTGTGAGATATAGCATGTATATGGTACGTACTATATATGTGGTGATTGGATACAATATATATATGATATATTTAAATCTCTCAAACAAACATATTAAGTCTAAGATGCCTTCCATTAGCAATACACATGAAAAGCTTGATCGACCAAGTGTAGATTTTCACATAGTATGGTGTTTTGTCTATCTCATGGAAGTGTGATGGTAGATATGTAGGTTTGTACAAAGCATGGTGCATATCTATCATATTGGCTATTAGGTCAAGCTTAATTAGTGACTTGGATATCCCAAGCCCGGAGGCATGTAGATGATCATGGCAAGGAGTTGTGCATATGATCCATCTAAGAGTTGCATATGGCATAATTGGTATGATTGCTTACCTTAATGGTTGATTATGGACGTTGGTGTAGGTCGAGTAAAAATTGAATCATTTTGGATCATGTCTCATTAGAAAATTTCTCACTGCATTTTTTCAAATTGATACTGAGAGTTGTCTATTTGAACAAAAATAATGAGAATGATAATCAATTAAAGACCTAATTGTTATCACCCAAATTTTAATCAAATCAAATCAAATTAAAAATGAGTTTTTGACTAAATTGAAAATTCTTTTGTAGAATCAAATGTAACAAACAACAATCACTTTTCTCTGTGATCAGTCCTTGAGAAGGACAAACTTAATGGAAACAACTTTCATGATTGGTTCAGGATGTTGAGAATTGTTCCCATACATGAGCAAAATCTCTATGTCCTGGAAATGCTAGAACCAGAGAAACCACCTCAAAATGCACCAAGGACTGATAGGGATGCTTACAAGAAGCATATTGGAGATGTCGTGGATGTCAAGCGTCTGATGCAATGCTCCATGAACTATGAGTTGTAGAGGCAGCATGAGAATATGGGTGTGATTGATATGGTCACACATCTCAAGAACATGTACCAAGATTAGGAAAGATGAGAGATATGATGTCTCCAAGGTGTTATTCAAATGTAGCATGGCAGAAGGAGACCCAATATGTCCTCATGTACTCAAACTCATTGGGTATGTGGAGAACCTAGCTAGAATGGGATTCCCCTTAGGTCAAGAGTTGGCCACTGATGTGATTTTTTAGTCTTTAACATAGTCATATAGTCAATTTGTCATGAACTACAACATGAATGACTTTGACAAACCGTTGGCAGAGTTGTTGGGCATGTTAAGAATAGTTGAGACACATATGAAGAAATACAAGCCCAAGTTTGTGATGATGATCAAAAAGACAAAGGAGAAGTCTAAAGGCAAAGGAAAAGCTAAGAAGGGTTCTAACTCTGGCCAAAAGCCCAAGTCTTCAGATCTCAAAGTAAAAGGAGGTGTGAAGAAAGTAAGAGGTGATTGTCACTGTTGTCACCAACCTGGACATTGGAAAAGAAATTTCCCACTCTGGTTAGAGGAATTAAAGAAGAAGAAGAAGAAGGAAGGCATTAAGGCCTCCACTTCATGTATAAACATTATAAGATAAATTTGATTACTTCTTCATTTTGGTATGTGATACCAAATAGAGATCTGACATATTGATGTGTAGGATCTAACAAGAAGTAAAAGCCTTCATGGAATGACTAAGATGGACAAGGTGGAGCAAGAGTTGTGGAAGCTTTGGTGTTCATTTAAATTTATCTTAGCCCAATGGGCATGTAATAGAGATAATAGAACTGTTATTTCATTATTCCATCAAATAGAAACATTTACTTTAAAGCATCCTATATGACAAGGATGATAAATCAATAAAGTGAGATGCCAATGCTTCTATTTCAAAAGATATGATCTTGCATGGCAACGCCCAAATATCTAATGATCTTTGTATGAAATACTTTGAGATGAATGTTTATACCATAGTATTATAATTGATTCATATTGGGCATACGTATAAGAGATGCATGTCTAGAATACATATTGATGTTATTCTCGATTCCCTTGGTTATAGAATCTAAGGAAACATGCAAAGGCATATTTATGCACAAAGTGACATAACGCCTTCACTAGATGTAGTGGGAGGATAAGCCTTCCATTAGACCCCATACATGTGATGCATGAAGATCTTATGGAATGAATGCTATAGATAATTACTTATACCTCATATTCATTTACTGGTAATATGATGATATGTGCTTAGTAAAATGGAAATCTCTTGAAATGTTCAAGGAGATTATAAATGAAGTATGACTTTGATGAAAGTATTGAGAAACTTTGATGTGATCAAATGTTGAAATACTTTACATCAATACCTTGAGTACCTTCAAAGAAAGGACCGTGATAATGTATCAAAAGCCAAATCCATTTGAACATGATGATGTGTCAAAATGAAGGAATTATACCATGATGAGTCATGATTTAATTATCAATCAATCTAATCTTCTTATACCCTCATAAATATACCTATCACTAAATCATGTACCGTCTGAATGGTTAATTAGACATCATATATTATATGATATGATATGATATGATATGGGAATGCCCCAATCTGTCTAAAGGATCGAAACATACTTTGAGAAAGTAGTTTCTTGAAAGGTTTATCCACGAACCATAATTGTTGAATGTTACTATTAATCTCTATCCAATAATAAAAGTGTTTTGTTGATAGGATAACTGAATTCCAAAAGAATACATGGGAGTAACAATAGAACTCAAAAATTTTGAGGTCAACAAAGAGGTACAATGAGAACTAAGAGAGTCACAAGTTGTTGTGGAATCTTGAGTTCGTCATATAACACATAAAATAATTCTATTAGAATACATCTGAGAATGGAGGATTGTGAATCCAATGATTCAGATTGGTTGGTCATGAAAAGATGATCCAACTAATCAACTATAAAAAATTAAGTACCATAACCTAAGTAACGGCTCAAGACCATTATGGGATCCATGTAAACTAATAAGGTATGACCTTGATAGTACTACCTGAGGAGTAAAACCCAAAAGGTGAAGATAGGGTTTTGTGGCAAAGACCTACATGGATAATATAAAAGGACAGATTGGTTGAATATGGTTTTCAAATCAATTCAAGTTGTTGAAAATGATAGACATTCCTTTACCAACTATCATGCTTGTTGTTGTAGTTGAAATAGACTATGAGATTTACCATATGAAGATAAAACTGGATTCCTTAAAAGGAATACATCAGAGGATGTGTACTTGACACAATCTAAAAGGTTTTATAACTTCAAGAATACAAATAAAGTCTATAAACTACAAGGTTCAATCTGGGATTGAAACAAGCAACTCAGAAATGAGATTTTTTGTTTTGACAAGATAGTCAAAGGTTTTAATTTGAATCAAGATAAAAGATGAAATATGTGATTACAAAAGATTTAGTAGGAGAATATATGAATTTTCCACAAATGATGAGGAATGACATCTCAATATTGTTAATATTGAGATCTGGCATGAAAACTCCTTCAGTAGTGAAGGATTAACATGAAATGTCTTATGAGATAAGGATCAAGATCTATAGAGATAGTTTTTGAATGTTTTACAGTGGAAGTTTGAGCACATAAAATAGCAATATGTTGAAAGAGTTCAACACTTAAAGGATTCAATGAGGGAGAATCTGCATTTTTGTCTCTCATGAACCATAAGTTCCAATTCTTGTGAAGAATGGAAATGCCATGACTGAGATGCCAAAAGTTGTAGCAATGGATCTATCATTAGTTCTACTATCCCATATAATCTTGTATGTATGCGACATGATAAGATGATAGTAAATTCCAGTAACATATATTGGAATGTCATTAAAGACATCCATAGTACTTGAGAAGTACTTTAGGATAGACTGCTAGTCAATAAGGATAGCAATAAAAGGAAGAGTTGGATGTAAAGGGTTGCATCAATGCAAGCTTCCATAATGAAAAAAGTGATCACAAAATAAAATATGTTTGATTTAAAAGGATAAATGTTTTAGTTCCAAACTAATAGCCTTTAATTTCTATTCTACAATAGAAGCTGAGTATACTTGTGTAATGAACATAGATTGATACTATATTGATCTAGTAGTTCAGGTGATGAACTTATAGATGTTCCAACCATTGATGACTTAGTAGTCATACTATGACTACAATGGAGCTACTTACTAGGCAAGGAATATTAGATACCATATTATGGCAGTTTCATCTCATATGAGAATTTGTACAAAAAATAGGAAGGAAACGTGCAATATACCGACTATAAGAAAAGTGTTTCTAACCCGCTAAATTAGCACTGGCGCAACAAAAACATGGTGGACATATTTAGATCACCCAGAATATGATGCATGGGTGATTGGCTCTAAGTGCAAGTGGGAGTCTGTTGATAAGGTATGCCCATAGAGACAATCATGTGATCATTGACATGGAATAAACCATATAGGATTTGATTAATATGCATAAAGGCAAGCTTCCAATTCATTCTATTTCATTTAGTTATGAGGTAATGAAGAAACATTATGAATGTCTAAAGAATGACAATACTCAATGACATATGTCTTCAAGTACGTGACTTGGAAGAATGAGATCATATGAATGCTAAGATTATGCACATTCTTATTATGTCCCTAGTCAGTTGTTACTATGGAAGGTAGATAGACACCACTAATACATAAGACTAGAGTGTGAGATTGGTTGATGATAGAATCTCCTTAGTCATGATATGGGAATGTCAAACCAAGCACAGAGATACATTTTAGAGAACAGTGTATCAAACAGACCCACCTTGAGAGTGACACATGGAAACCATCATTGGTGGTCATAGTCATCTTTCACAGTGAAGGTGGTGGTTGTGATTCTTAGACCTAAAATCACTACAATCATCACATGTTGTTGCGTACACTTTGACATCATCAAACACAGTCTTGAAACATGGGTTGTTGTAAAGGTGATGATTGGGTGACTTTAACACTTGGGGATAGATTGTGAGTGATAGAGATGAGATTTGTCCCTCCTACTGAAGTATGATATCCTGGCAACTTGATAAGAGAGATTGAGAAACACATGCACATGTGAATCAATATATGATATTGAGGTCACATTATCTCAGACAGTCTACTCTTGGTTCAAGGAACATGGATTTAACATTGAGAGTATGGCAACTTCATGCCTCAAATTCATCCTAGATATCAGAGACAAAGTAATTATACAATCACTACAACACCTTACACATATTGTAGGTTGAAGTTGTTCTCCAACCTTCCATTCACTTGGGTAGCATTCATGTGCAACTAGGCACTGCTCCTTGCTTGTGATATCATAATTTAGTTATGTACCTTCACTTCTAATGTGATATGGGACCTATAAGGTCACACATAAAGGAACTCATCTAGAAGAGGAGTTTATCTTAGATGATGATTGGATTGATTACTAAAGTGTTTAGGTATTGATATCACACAACAGATCAACAGATTGGCTAATTGAACTACCGAACGACCATCTCAGTGGGTGAGATGGTTGTTTGGGCAGCCAAATGAGTGTCTCAAGTATTGACATGATCGTTTGGGTTGTTAGGATGATCAGAGTTTGAATTGGATATGTTCTGCCCAAATTGAGGAGTGAACCAACTGGTTCAATCTATTGAACCAATAAGCTCAACTCAGGTTCACTAGACGGCCTTCTGGGTGAGCAAGATGGGTTTCTCGCATGGGTGAGATAGATCAGTTGGGTCCAAATTAAGATTTTGGACATTTCCCAAACTTGTTTCAATTACACATTACTTGTGGTGCAAGGAATTAATATGACATATTAATTGGAATCGAAGTTTCCAAATTTGTGTGCAAATGAGAAACTTCCAAATAGCCTTTTGGCAATATGAGACGCCCATATCATGTAACCAGATGACCGTCTGGGTTAGTAGATGTTCATTTTAGAGTTATGAGGTTGTGAAAATTCAAGATCTTTTGATCACTTCCACTCCCGCACAATCATGTACAGACTGGCAACCCTGACCCTAACCCCGCCTATAAATAGAGGGGTATTAGGGGCTTCCTAGGGCATGATACAGACAACTAAGAATCAGTTCCTCTGATAATTGTTGTCCTCTCTAGTTGTGGTAATTGAGAGATACCAAGCAAGTCCTACCCGATAAGGGAGGGATAGTGATGGGAGAGGACAACTGAGAATCGTTGTTGTGGGAGAGAAAGTTGATGACTAGTATGCCAATGGGAGGTACAACTCTTTCATGTCTATTCTAGTTGAAGTATAGGAGTTCTAGTTGGTCTGTGTGAACTACTCTCGAGGCAGGAGTCCTTTGGTTGCTTCTAGGAGAGGAAAGTTGTTATCTTTCTATGGCATAGACACAATTTATCTATCATGTTTGATCAAGTATATGACTTTATAGGGAAGGGTTGGTCTATGGTTTTCTCCCTATCAGGGCATATGGTAGGTATGTTAGAAATATGTAGTCATATGGCTTAGTTACTGTTGTTTTCTGGTTATTAATCATGCATTCAATCATTTTCTCATACTATGTTGTTAGAATATAAAAGGGTTGACCTCTATAGAAAAAGAGAGTGCCTATGATTGTTCTCCACCTAATTGTCCTAGGAGTGCCAAAAGGGTGACAACCAATGGTTTTCAAAACCTCCTGTCTATTTTATAGTGTGAACATAGGTCATAATTTGATGAACATTTACATCATTTGAAGTTATTTATTGCTTGTTTCTTGTCAATTTTTTGATGGGTTGTCTAGTGCTTGGTTAATGTAACCATAAGGCAATGGACCTAACTAAACAAAAAAATCTAAGTAGAGCCCTGAGTCCATATAACTATCCCCTTTGGTCATTATGGAGGATGGTAAAATGATTTCATGTTATAGCAGTCCAAAACTATGAGAAGATGCTAAAAATTATACATTAGTGAATATATGATGATGATCAGATATCCTATCATCATTAAATAGTTTTTATTTGGGAGACATATGCAGTATTGTGATGTAAAATTGAGGATGGTTATTTGTTTTATGTGGCATTGTGACTTGTGTACCTAGGGTAGGCCTATTGTGGTTGGATTAACTCACAAATGTATATCCACAATGGGGTTGTCGGAATGCTCCCTGCCTTTATGATGCATCACTTTAACCCGAGGCTGTGAGGAGAGATCTAGGAAATTTGGATTTCCCTTAGATATTATATAGAGGGATAGGTATGTCCTAATGTCATCTACTTATTTGTTTGGGTGGTAAGCCCCACACAACTTAGGGCATTAAAACAAAAAAAATGTAACTATTCAGATTAGTTCAAGTTAAACATGGATGTGCCTTAGATGATTAAATATTCATACTGGAAACTATATTTGGGACTTGGGGTTCATGCATGTGGTTTTCCACACTTTTTAGGTGGGTGGCCCAACTATACTAGCAGTGGTAGCGAAGATCAACAAGGAGGGAGAAAGCTTTAAGATCAAGAGGTGGGTGATGTTTGTTTGAAAGGATATCAAAGGTAGGTGGAATTTATGTGACCTCCTCTAGGGATAAAGCATATGAGGATAGAGTCATAGTTATCCATGTTCTCTCAGGTCCCTAGTGAATTGTGTTTTTGTGGCATCCTTTATCCACTTTGATTCATGTGTATATGTGCACGACCTTTAAAGAGAGTTATTAGTGTTGTAACATGATGTGCATATGTTCTACATTAAAAGTGCCATTGTAAAACTCAACATGTTATTATCTATTGTAATTTCATGTTTTTGGTGTTTGGTCGTTTTGCTAGTACAAGGCTCATAAGCTACAATGGTGATGTATCGTGTCATGTATCTCTTTGTTGGACTGTATATTGAAAATAATAAGAATTTTAGTTTTTAGCAAAAATTTACTTATGAGATATCTATGTGGTTTATGTGTATAGTGTCATTCTTAAGTTTGATTTGGATTTTATTTTTGAGTAATTTCACCCTTGTGACTGTAGGCGTCACATTGATCACCATAATTGATTTTTGTTTAAATTGTTTATGTAGAATAATTATTTAACTAGATAAGATAACAAAGAGTCAAAAATGAAAATTGAGGATTATATGACTAACTATAGTGATAAATACATTAAAAGTTTATTTCACACTCAATTCATGGTTTTATATGCAAAAGATGGATATAGGTTGTAAGGAACATATTTAATGGATTGATGATACCCAAATAATGATAATTAGACAACATTGTAATTGTTTATTATGAATAAAAAATAATGGATTGAAGATGTTAGTCTAAAATATACCCTTAAACTTAGAACCAATTAACGAAAAAATAGAGAGAGAGAAACTCCCAAGAAACACAGCAAAATTAAGAATAAATATTCATATTTCTAGTGATACTTACAAAAATGATGCACCTAATAAAAGGAAACATCACAACTTTACTTTATTGGTGGTCAAATATCAATTTTGTTGCACTTACATTTTTAAAACTCTTCAAATAACACACATGTATATGTTTCATATTAAACAAGCATGTCAAAAATGAATTAAAGACCTCACTGGAAAACTTGTCCTTATATACTAAATAGTATAGAATATATATTTCACTTGTACTCACAAGAAAATTTGATCAAAAATCCATTTTTTGATAACTCTTTAAATATCAACCATGATCAAACCATATATATCCTACATAATAAAGAATCATGTCTCGACATAAATAAAAAACTTCAATGAGGATCTCTTTCTATAGCATTATATAGAATATCTATATAGACAAAAACTATAATGTAATTGAAAAAAGACTATGAATATTACGAGATAATTGTGACATTATGTAACATCCCAATTTCTTTTTAAGGTTCTATAATGTGATGGATTCTATATGGACCAATAGACTTCATGAAAAACATAACTCTGTGTGAGGTGGTCACAATACATTTTAGGTCCTAAATACTATATATGGGAGAAAGGATGGTAATCATGAAACTAGAGACCATATATGATGATCCAGAATCTATCTCCTTTTTTAAAAGCTAAAATATTACTGCTTTCAAAAAAAGGCATATAGGGGGAAAGACAAAATCCTCATATATAGTACAAAGGTCTGGGAAAGACTCCACATTGTAACAACCTCAGGTTTCACCCCTCTAAGGATGCTTGGGTTACCTCTAGAGAACATGATTAGACTATTTACAATCTTGTCAAAAACTATAAGGTTGTCACAACCCCTTTTACCATGCATTCTATTGTTTCTTTCGCCCCCACACGTGGAAGATAAGACATGGAAAATTAGTCCAGTGAAGCTTCTCCATCCAAGATTGCATCTCATGTTGTTGAACACCCAAAGTAAGGCTTCATCCATGCCTACCAGGGGTGTACCCCCATCCAATCTTGGGAGAAATTCTACTCCAGAGATAAAGAGAGTACTTGCACCTGAAGAATAAGTGATTCTAGGATTCAGGCACTTTGTTGTATAGTAGACACAAACTGGCAGTCACTAAGCCCCATTTGGATAGTCGGTGCATAGTATGGATTCTATTATAAATGGACCTATAAGACCAAAGACTCCATTGTGGACAATGTAGCTTATTCCTTAAGATCAAATCCCAAAGAACTTAGGGAATGGAAACTGTAGAAACCCAAGGTTTAGAAAAAGTATAAGACCATAAACAACCCATCCCATTATAGTACTCTCTCATCTCAGGCATGGTAATAATTATTTTTCTCTAAGCTTTAGAGTCTCCTTGAATAGGTATTGCATCCACCAAATTGTCATACATGGTTCATCCAGACTGCCTAATGGTTCTCTAGTTTAAGGAGGAAGATATGAACTTTCCCTGTTGCATCCATTTGAGCAATTTCAATAGGCTCGGGAATACCCACTCCTCCACCATGTTTGGGTTGCACAACTATACACCTGGAGATGGCATGGTTGCCCCCACTCCATAGAAAACTGGCCATAATATATCTAAATTTGTAAAGGACAAAATCAGGGATCTCATCCATACAACATCAGTATTTGATCTTGCTAACAAGAACCACCTTAATGAGGACTATTATGTCGATCATGGATAGGCTCAGACCACTCCATTTATCAACAGCGGCACGAAGATCATTCAAGAAGCAATTGTAGTCAGACCCTCTGCCTCTGCCTCCATCTATAGGAATGCCAAGAGATCTGGAAGGGATGGTGTCTTCCTCTCAGTTATATGACGAGTGATGATTAATGATAAATAATAAGTTACAAACATATTGATGATATATATATGATTTTAATATTTTCTGTAGCAAATGAGTTTATAAATTCATAACTACTTTGTAGTACATATATTGTGATATAATCAACATGATTCCAAGTACTTATCTTGTTGATTCGATTCCATTCTTCACCTATGTTTTGATGCAAATCCTAAGAAGGGCATTATGGGTATTCCACCTATTGGTCACAATGAAATGATTTGGGATTTTTATCCAGACCTTAATATACATTGTTCTTTTTGTTTCTAAAGTTTTTATGGAGTTTCATGTATTATTGTATTAGTAGTTTGATATTTGGCCTAGCTAGCCATTAGACAAGGTAATTGTTGATTATTTATGAGGCGATATGGGATATGTATGCATATTTTGTCTGATATATGATTTGTGATTGTATTTCCCCTAATGTCATAATTGAGTCAGTAAGATTAGTATATGTAACTATGCTTGAGATTTATTCTCATTATATGATGTGTATGTTCATAGTGTAGCATAAGATGATTCTTGGCTTCTTTGAGTATATATATTATAGTAATTATATAATAAGATATTTTATGGTGATTTTGGATTTAAGTTATGCTTAGACTAAATAAGAATCCTAATTTTGGATTACATGGTTAGGTTAATGGGGGTTTGAGATTTAAATATGAAAAAGGGATATACACATGGACTTTTAAAAAATTTGATGATATCCAAGTGATTAGGTTATGGAACAAGGAATCAATACTAACTTAAGGAAATCTTAAGCATAAAACGTAAGTGGGCCATGACCATTGAATTTCATTATTATTATTATTCAAACTACACATCCCTATAAAGTATCATACAGATTAAGTTACTTCCAGTAATTCATATCTTGTCATGCTTAGAGAAATCACATTTTATTTAGTTTAAGTTATATTGATCGATTATCAAATTTCACGTATATGACATTTATAGTATTCCTATGCCCAGATCAATTTATTTTCTTAAGCCTTTAAACTCAGATGTCAAATATTGGATATCAGAATTATGTTAAGTCCTCATGTTAAAATAGATTCAAATATAAGAAATTAAGAGCAATTTTAGTGATAAAAGATTAAGATTCAGACGTAAGAAATTAAGAACATAATCAGAAATAAGAGATTAAGATTCAGAGATTAACAATTAAGAAAAAATATAGAAAATGACATCACAACATTAATTACATACATTATAGGATAAGTCCTTACCATAGAGTCATAGGACGGTTCAGAGAGCATCACTGTGTCAGACATTGTGGGTGTCACAGAATGCATATTGTGCCAACATAGGGTGTGCACCATTGAGGACACTTTGGTGTTAGGACATGTTGTGCCAACATAGGGTGTGTTGCACCATAGAGGACACTTTGGTGACATAGAGGAGGACTTGTCGTATAATGGTGGCCATAAATCAGATAAAAGACATAACTAAAAGACACATTTATTCAGTATATATTTATAGCTTTCATGTCTTAATTTAGTTTTTAGTCATAGTATATTCATGTTATATATTAGAAATTCAATGTCATTTACTCTAACAGTAGTTTTTCCTATTTGTGCATGGTTGGGGGCGAGATGTCCGCAGGTATGGAACTTCAGGAGATAGTCATGGCAAGATGATGCGGCGATAACTTTAGGAGGTTTGGTTGATGGGACACCATCTACACGGTCCCAGATTTTAGATGAGATTTGTATAAAGTAGTATCATGGTGTTAAATTTCTTTGGTATATGATGTAATCAAGTTTATTCCTAAGAATTTAGGGGGATGCATTTTTACACTAGTATTTACTGGTTCTTGTCTATTATTATTGTTATGTATATCATGTTTGTGTAGGGAAATATGGAGACGCATATGATAGCAAAAATAGAAATTTGCTAGCCATATTCTCCTTAGACAATAGATTGTGTCAATAACTATAGATTGGGAAGGAAGGTTGCAAGGTATATACCTGGTCCTGGAGTAAGTCCAACGACTATCGTTGATGTAGTATACTTCTTTCTCAATTTGCATCTGGACGGCTGTCGGTGGTGGCCTCCTGGTCTATCACCATGGATGGCGGTTGATGATGTTCTCCTAGCAGGTGGCAAAGGCCTCCATGTCTCTATGTAGTCCATGCAGACCATCGGGAACTCCATGTTGCGCTACCAGATCTAATGGGAAGGAGTTGTTTGTTTGAATGTAAACCTATTAGGGTTGATTCACTCTCCCATGTTGTCTCTACCTTGCTATCCCTATCATTTATAGGTAGGACTTTCTTCAGATTTCTAGTTACCACAACTAGAGAGGATAATGATTGGGATGATCTTTGACAGCCTTGACTACCCCTATATTTATTTGGGGGTTAAGGTCTTAGTTTCCAGATCAACTAGGAGTCAAAGAGATAGATTCTCATGAATTTTTTGGAAGATGTAAACCATCAAACTATTGGTTCACACCTAAACCCATCTATTCACACATGAAAGGATCGATTCAAAACTTGAACCAATCGATTCACTTGATTTCCTATTTTCAATCACATTGGCTTTCATATTTGATCAATGCAAAACATGACGTCAACATCAATCCTTGATCCAAACATCATGATCATTGAACTGGGTGGTTCATAACATGAACTGATAACTTTAGTGTCTAAACCAGTCAGTTCACTTCTGAACTGGTCATTTCAAATTTTTAATTTAGATAATGTTGTTCAAGTTGACCTGATAATTGAATCAATAGGTTGAACACTTGAATCTGTCGGTTCATAGTCTAGTCATCTGATTTTCAACAATTTTTTTAAAAATTGAACACCTAAACACTTTAGTAGTCAAGTTAAACATCATTCATAAATAAACTATTCTAGGTGCTTCCTATGTGTGTGACCCTATAGGTCCCAAATTACATAGGCAGTAAATGTTCACAACCATTTTGTTACATCACAAACAATTAGCGATATCTAGAAACACATTATTGCTACCTAAGTAATTGGAAAGTTGGAGAACAAATTCAACCTACAATCTTTGATCTGTGTTATAGTGATTGTATAGTTCCTTTATATCTAATATCCAGATCAAACTTGAGACATGGAATCATTATCCTCTTCAATGTTCAAACCATGTCCTTGAACTAGAGAAGACTATATGATATGAATGTAAGCTTGCATATAACATATTGAGTCACATGAGTATGGTCATACGTTTCTATCTCGTTTATCAAGTGGCCTAGATATCAATCTCCAGTAGGAGGGACAAATCCCATCTACATTACTCACACTCAATTCCCATATGTCACAATGTACCCAGGCACAACCTTTATGGCAAACTGTATTCAAGGTCACGTTGGATGATATCAAAATACATTGAATGGCATGTGATGAGTGTAGTGATTTTAGGTCTAAGAACTTGCATCAACACTATTACTATGAGAATTGATTCTGACTATCGTTCCATGGTCTCCATAAATCACTCTCAAGGTGGGTCTGTCTACTACACTATTCTCTAACAAGTACCTATGTGTTTGGTTTGATATCATATATCATGACTGGTGAGATTCTATCATCAACCAGCACACACTCTAGTCTTATGTACTATTTTTGTCTATTTGGATTTCTTTGTAATATCTGACTAGGGACATACAAGAATGAATGTACTCTTATCATACATATGATCTCATTGTTTAGGTTCTCAACCCAAAGACATATTTCATTAAGTAACATCATTCTTTAGACATCTAATATGTTTGTATCATCATCTCATGATTGAGACAATCTTAATTGATGAAATTACCTTTATCATTATCAAATCAGGTATCTAATGCCCCATTACAATCATTGTATGATTAGATCTCTAGGCATACATATCAATAGACTCCCACTTCCACTTAGAGGCAATCATTAACGAATCTTATTCTAAGTGATCTTAACATTTCCATCATGTTTCTACAACGTAAGCGCTTTTATAGTGGGTTAGAAAAGTTTGCTTCTAGTCATTATTTTACAAGTTTCACATCTCGTCATTATACGACATCTCATATGAGATGGAAGTAACACATTTGGCTATCTGATATTCCTTGTATATCTAGTAGCTCCATTGTTGTCATAGTATTTCTATTGTGTCATCAATGGTTGGAACCTCACACAAACAACAAGATACTCGGCTTCTATTGTAGATAAACTAATTGTCTCTTGATCAAAACATTTCTAGCTTACAGTTCTCGTTTAAGGTCAAACAAAAATTTAGATTGTGATCGTTAATTTTATTTTTTTCATTTTTTAGAAGCTTGCATTGATGTAATCCTTTACACCCAACTCCTCATTATCAAAACTAAGGAACTAATCCTTTTAGTGTTTGCCTAGTGACCTTCACTGGGATCTGACAGATATCCTCTTGCCATGTAAGATACATATGAGACAATGGTATTATTGTATATATTGTACATATGATAGATCTAATTGTGAATGCATACGACATCCTACTCATGCGTTTCCCATTCTTCACAAGAACTACGACACTAGGCTATTGAGGGACTAATCCCATGGAGCATGAACATATTTTATCTTATGGAGTCCTATATGGTGAGCCCTTTAATATGTTGCCAATATATATGTTCTTACTTAGGTCAGGAATCTTTCTAGATCTATCTCTATATATCTTGATTCCTATCATATAGGATACTTCACTTAAACCCTTCATAGAGAAGGTACTTTCCTAGCTAGGTTTTTAACATTTGTAGTATGAAGATGTTATTTCCTAGCATTATGTGGTATATAAATATGCTCCCACCAAATTATTGTAATCGCATATTCCATCTTCATTTTGACTAAAGTCAAACTATTTAACCATCTTGTCAAATTCAAGATTTCAACTCTGAGAAGCTTGCTTCAATCTATTGATTGATTTTTGCAACTTTATAGACTTTATATGCAATAATTGGGTTTATCAAACCTTTAGAATGTGTCACACATACATCCTCATAATTATTCCATGTAAGGAATGTGGTTTCAACATCCATATTCCATATCTCATTGTATTATTAAGATGCATCGGCTTGCATGATCCTGATGGAATTAATCATGGCAATTGGTAAAAGATTTCATCATGTTCAACACCTTGAACTAGTTTGAAACCCTTTTGCAATCAATATTCCTTACAGTTTTGTATATTACCATCCATGTCGGTTGTTGGTAGTTTTACTAAATGAGATCTCAACTCACCAATTACCCGCAAGTACACGAGATCAATGTAGTCAAGTGTTGAACACAAGGAGCTAGGTTAGTTAGGTGCAGACTTGTTAACTTTCATTAATTTAAATCGGTTTGCAAAAGCTGGAGTGATTTTATAATTAGTAAGAAAACTAAAATGAGAGTATAGTATAAAAATGGATTGATTAAGCAATTAGGAACTTAGGCATTAGATTTCTTCACCATATCATTATATCATGTGAACAAAAGAAACAAAGATCACTATTAATTAGCAAGGGGGTTGTCATTGTCATGCATTTCCCAATGTCATGAGATGGCTCTCAACCTGCCATAACGATCCCACGTCTATGTTAGGCCTCAATCACAACCATAACCTTCATCATTCTCCAGCCATTCCCATAGTCAAGAGAACATTGCCATGATTCCTACTCCTTACTTCCTCATACATTCTCCTAAAGCACAAGGCAAGCATAAAACATGTAAAATAGGTGACCAGTCGATCATACAAGTAAGAAACATCATAGGAAACCATGGAAAAAGGCAAATTAACTAGCGATAAACATAAATTTTGAGTTCACATGAGTAATGGTATGGGAGTTACTCTCCCATGCCCAAGAAAAGTAGTCTACTCATCCATGATGGAGTTATGTAGAAATGATATAGAAATTTCAGAGTTCAACATGATTTAGAGAAGGAAAAAAACTAGGAGAACTGAAGATGTAACCCAAGAGAAGTAGAATTCTGACTTGGGGATGAAATTCCACTTCTAAAGCTGCTCCAACTCGGACGAACTCCCCTTATGAGAAGCTTGGTGGAGAGAAGAAGCTCTATTGCACCTTCGAAGAAGAAAATGGAAAAGAGGAGAAGAAGAATGGAGGTCTTTTGGCAAGTAACCACCTTCTTCCACCCCCAATCACCCTCCTTTGCTCTGGACCTCCTCTTGGACAAAAGAAAATTGCAATATGATGAGTGGTAACCGCTCCTTTGGTTGGTTTGAGTTTAAAAATGAGGGATAGTCTCTTTTTTAGTTTTTGCAGAAACTGACAGTGACATGGCATGTCTTTTAGAGGACACGCCATGTTCCAGCCTTCGTGAGTCAATCCAAGTGAAAGGCACATGGCGTGTTGAATTAACACACACTGTGTATGTTTCCAGATACACGCAGTTGGCTTTGATATCCTAGGTACACGTCATGTTCCTCAAGGGGACATGTCGTGTCTTTCTTTCCTCGGTAACTTCTAGAAACAAACACGTCATGTTCTTTAGGGGAACACATTGTGTCTTTCTCCCTTCAACTGAATGTGCAGCTTTCTGCCTTCAAACACGTTGTGTTCTTTAATAGACACGATGTGTCTGATGTTGTTTCTTCAAGAATGTGACTCTGAATGATCTGCAAAATGTGGAGAAGCCTCATTGAGGTTGGAGTTGAGTCAAGCTATCTCCAATTTGACCCTTTTTGAATCATGTCTGCAATAAACATCATGCGATAAGCTAAATAACAAAAAAGGTGGCAACAAGAATATAAATAGAGGCTAAATGAAGGCAAAATGAACTGAATTTGTGTGTGAAAACGTATAAGAAGTTGATGTGAAATGCACACAACAAATCCCCCTAAGCTTGAACCATTGCTTGTCCTCAAGAAAAAAGAGCACAGTCACACCAATTAAGGAATTTTCAAGCTCATGCATGAATTAATGAAATAAAGATGTGCAATAAACTCACCCAACCATGTACATCAGGTTTATACTCACAGTTATCAATTGAATTTAATTCAGTAGGGGTGGTCATAATTTAAGTGAATCAATCAACTAAACAACACTAAATGGAATTTAGATAACCAAGCCAAACAACTAGTGGATATACATCACAAAATTCCAGGTATTAAGGATACAAAGGATGAAATCTTAGTTAACTTTAACAATCTTAGTTTTTCTCTTCTCTCTTGTAAAAAATGATAAGACAATGGTTTTTTTTAGATTCTGACACTCGGCTGCTAATGTAGGCTTATGCACACGTGGAGTGTCAATTGGGGTGTTTTTTTACCCTCTTTTGATATATACCACATAACCATCATTACTGGATCATACTCACACTAGGCTAGCATGATATGAGGGTTATTAGTCATCTTTTATTGGGTAAAGGGTGAAAAAGGTAAAAGAAATTTTTGCACAATGAAAGAGAATCAACTAGAATGTTAAGTTAGCAAGATTTTATTCATTTGTTTAAAAAAATCACTAAGAAAGTGATTGTATATGCACTAAGGGTTTGGTAAGAGTATCCCATATTCTAGTTAGTGTTGTAGAGTTGATTCACCCACAAAGATTTAGATCGTTACATGTATTGAGTGAGAATGTTCAAGCTATAAATATAAACCAAGATCAAGTACATGGGGGATTTCATTTGATACATGCATGCTCTTTACTAATTCTTTCATTTGGCAAATTGAAGTACAAGAGGATGAGATGGTTCAAGCATACAAGGCTAAATAGTCCATTGCATCAAGGTAGCCTCACATCATATTAAAATTTCCATAAAAAGAAAAACTTGACATAAAAGGACTGACATGACAACAAAGCAAAACAAAACAACAAAATAAAGAAAAAACTACATTACCGGTCAGTTGCATCCCCCTAAGCTTGAATTTTTTAGTGTCCTCACTGCATCAATCAAACCTATGAAGGAAACAACCGGGTACCTATCATCAGGTGGGGCATCAGTGGGATGGGCCAGGGCCCATGTGACTAGAGGGGAAGAACTGGATGACAAGATCATCGTCATCTAGAATATCAATCGACATGGGTTGTGGAACAAATTGAGGCTGTTGCAGAGGAGTAGATCGGTGATGTTGTGGCATGTTGTAGTGGCCTTGAGAAAGGTGCCAACTATCCATGCGATGGACCATGTCATTCATAGTATAATATTGTTGACCCATCAGGTCCAGGCGGTTGTCTATGTGGTCAAATTACTACTGCACATAGCCATATAGATGTCAGACATCAGGCATTGCCCAGTAGTACTCCGTCTATGTGCTTGTGGAGGGAGATGGTGGAGTAGTGGGAGGTGCCTCAGTATCATCAGTATCTCTAGTTGCATCAACTTCTTCTTTAGTGTTCAGAATGACTTTCCAGTTATCTTTGTTCTCCAATGTGATATGCTCAGGATCTGGAATGCCAATGTACTGATCTTTGTCAAAGAATTTCCAAAATTTGGTATTACTGTTGCAAACCCTTAAGATCAATCTTGTAGAAGGTAGATACGGAATGTCTACCAGGTTTCTACCTTGTGCAACCTCGAGACCTGTCAGATCAACATCTAATTTTTGTGCTATCAAAGTGATCAAGCCACCACACATTATATCTCCATATTCCCTCTTCTTCACTCTCTTAATGTCTAGGAAATGTGTAAGGATATAATAAGATGTATTGATCTGATAGTCATATATCATTCCCCATAAAAAGAAAAGATCTAGTTTTCCGACGACCCCTTGAGTTTCTTTCTTAGCAAAGACTCTTGTACTAAGAAGGCGGTGCATGTATAGGAAAATGGGGTTGTGAATAGCAGACACCCTAGATTGCTTGGCATCTGGATGTTCCTCATCTGATATCTCAAACCAGAATTCATCACTGTCAAAATCTGGTGGATAACTAATCGCCCCTTTTTAGTGGCAATCCAAAACCTCATAGAAATGCCTGAAGGCAAGCTTAAAACCACGATACAAAAGGAGGAAATGGATAATACCATAAGGTTCCATCATTTTTTGTGGGTCTTGCCCTGTAGTGAGCGTCATCAAAAACTCATAAACTAAATGGGGGAAGTGTTTGATACTGTACAACATTCGTAGCTTAGCCCCAAATCTTCTAGGTGCATGAATGCCTCATCCTTGAAGTCGAGGGTGGTGAGAGTTTGCTTGCAAGCAAATCACATAGGAAGAACCCTCCTAGCTATGAGGAACTGGTATGTCAGGTATTCCTCAAGAGTGACCCAAAACTGGGTCGTGGATATGTATGCTGGTGCAGAGGAGGAGCTAGCACCATGCTTGCGGTTGGATGTCTATTTGAGAGGTGTCATTGCTGAATCGTCAAAACACACGACATGTCTTTTTGTGAACACGGCATGTTGGAGTGGATAATTGTTGTAGAACGCGTTGACCAGAAGAAAGACACGGTGTGTTTGTTAAAAGACACGTCACGTACCTGGGAGACTGTGGTAGTTCAAAGACGAAGAACACGTCCGATTTACAGCTTTTACAGCGTGTCTTTAGTGAGGGAAAAGAAAGAGACGGCAGAGATAGGATGGACAGAGCTTCTTGCTGCGATTTCATGCCCTTAAGGGTCAAACGGCACCCGATATGAAGCTTTTGCTTCTTGGAGCTTGAGAACATAATAAGAAGGAGAAGAAGAACCTTCTTGGTGACATCGGTTAAGAAGATCGACATAGAAGAGGGAGCTTCATGGCGTTGGTGTTGTCGATGGCAGCTTGGAGATGTGGCTTCTTGCTCCAAATCGTACACGCCTGGTTGTCGGCGGAGGAGGTGCAGACACAGTTGGCAACTCGTCTACAATGAAATGGGGAAGTGAGGAAGACAGCGGCCGGTTAGGGTTTAAAATCCCCATTCTCATCAAAAGACATGGTGTGTCTGTCAAAAGACATGGCGTGTTTCTTGATAGAACCTGCTATGTGCGTTACAAGACACTTCGTGTTATATTATGAACATGTCGTGCTCGAATCTAGAAATTCAAATTGTGTTCTTTTCACTGATAACGACACATCGTATTCAAATAGAGACATGTCATGTTATTTTCCAGATAACTTATACTCCTTGTTGTTGCTGAAGTACACACTGTGTTTGAATGAAGACACGTCGTGTACTTTTCCAGATCGAGTATTACTTTGGTTTGCTAGATAAATACATGGCGTGTCTATTTCTGACATGTCGTGTCTTTTAGAGTTTATGCTTGCTTTTTGCATGCTATAAGAGGCAACACGCCATGTCAAATAAAGACATGTCGTGTCTTTTTTAGTTTATGTAGAATTTAGCTTCTCTCCAGCACCTGCAGAAGTATAGTGATATAAATATAAGTGTTTAAGTTATTGCATACACCCATGACAAGCTTATGTTTGGGAAATTTAAAGATTGTTCTTGACTCAAACTACTAGAATAAATTCTAATCTAATGTGGGGTCAACTCCCACTAGTTCCTCCATTTAAAGTTTAGAGTAGGACTCTTTAGTCTTTTGATCAAGCATCTTAGAGGGAGCAAGAGGCTCCCTTGTCAACTTTGTCTCCAGATGTGTACAGCTTGCAACGTTGTCCATTGATCTTGAAAGTTGATTGTTTTCCTTGCAGCTCCACGATGTCATAGGGATAAACATGTAAGACTAAGAATGGTCCAGACCACTTGGATCTCAGCTTTCCTGGAAATAGCTTGAGCTTAGAGTTAAATAGCAGCACTTTATCTCCTTCCTTGAAGTATTTGACTTTGATTCTTTTATCATGCCATTTCTTTATCTTCTCTTTATAGATTTTGGCATTTTCATAAGGATCCATATGCATCTCTTCCAGCTCTTGGATCTATAGCAATATCTTCTCTCTAGCTTTCTTAAGATCATAATTAAGAAACTTGATTGCCCATAATGCTTTGTGCTCCAATTTTACAGGGAGATGACAAGATTTGCCATAGATGAGTTTAAAGGGAGCCGTCCCTATGGGAGTTTTAAAAGATGTTCTGCATGCCCATAATGCATTATCTAAATTTAAGGCCCAATCCTTCCTTGAGCTGGAGACGGTCTTTTCTAGAATGGCCTTCAATTTCCTATTAGAGATCTCCACTTGCCCTGAAGTTTGAGGATGATAGGGTGTGGACACTTTATGCTTTACCCCATATTTACTAAGTAAGTTGTTGAAGTTTCTTTCCTTCAAATAGTTGCCACCATATGAAATGATTGCTCTTAGAACTCCAAATCTTGGGAAATTGGTCTTTTAAAAAAGTTTGACGACTTACTTTGCATCTGGAGCTTGAGTGGGAATTGCTTCCACCCATTTGGACACATAATCACAGGCCACCAATATAAACTTGTAGTTGCATGAAGACAGGAAAGGGCCCATATAGTGTATACCCCACACATCAAAAACTTTTATCTCCAGAATTGAGTTTAATGGAATTTCATCTCTCTTTGAAACTCCCCCACCTCTTTGACATTTTTCACAAGCTTTGACAAATGTGTGCACATCACACAATAGACTTGGCCAATAAAGGTCGGATTGTAGGATCTTTATTGTTGTTTTGTGGGCTCCAAAGTGTCCTCTATAAGGAGAAGAATGACAATCTGAAATCACATTATCAACTTCCTTGTTTAGGATACACTTCCTTATGAGTCCATCAGCACATTGCTTAAACAATAACGGATCATCCCAGTAGTAGAATTTTACATCATGAAGAAACTTCTTTTTCTGCTGGTACGTCAAGTCTGGAGATAGTATACCTATAGCAAGAGAATTTGTAAAATATGTGAACCATGGTTCTTGTGTGTAAGACAAGGCATAAAGTTTCTCAATTGGTAATCGGTCCTCAATAGGCAATGAACTTTTAGCACTTGTAGTGATCTACAACATTGTTCTCTGTCCCTTTTCTATCTCAGATTTATCAAATTCTTGAAGGAGTAATATCCAGTGGATGAGACGGGGTTTAGCATCTTTCTTGTTAAGAAAGTACTTAATTGCAGCATGATCTATATGCACAATGACTCTGGATCCTACCAAATATTGTCTCAACTTGTCAAAAGTGTATACTATGGCAAGCATCTCCTTCTTAGTGGTTGTATAGTTGATTTGTGCCTCATCTAAGGTTTTGCTTGCATAGTGTATAGCATGAAGCTTTTTATGTTTCTATTGTCCAAGAACTGCTCCTACTGCATAGTCACTTGCATCACACATTAATTCAAAAGGAGCACTCCAGTCTGGTGGTAATATGATTGGGGATGAGACAAGAGCTTCTTTGAGCTTGTTGAAACCTTAGAATGGTTAACCTCAAGAGCTTATAGAAGCAGTAACTCAATACATAATGACAACCATAAGTGTATGTACTTGAAATGATGGGTTGACCTAATTAAATCAAGATTTGTATAATTAACATCCTAGGGAGGATGAGAGAGAAGTATTCATACATGAGTATTAATCATGTGGTGATTAGGATATGATCCTTAGTGAAGAGATCATGAAAACCCTAATCGAGAAGGTTAATGAACCCTAACCCTAATTCAGGGTAATATTGTAACTTTAATTAAGGATGATGATATGAAAACCTTAATTATGGGAAATTGAATATGAAACTCTATTTTGATGAATAGTAAACCCTAATTATGGGTTATTGAATGTAAACCCTAATCTAGGGTGATGTGATAAGATACCCTGATGTAATAATGAGATGTGAAGCTCTAATTCAGAGTGATGTAAGTAAGGCTATATGAAAACCCTAACCCCGGGGTGAAGTGCATGAAATCCTAATCTTGGGCAATATGGTAATAATCCATAACCCTAATTTTGGGTATTGGGACGAATATTCCTAATTTACATGTATTGGGAAACCCTAACCCTGGTAAGGGAAGAATGGTGTTACCCTTGAGTAGCATGAAATTGAAATATGATTGATATATCTATTATCATGTGTGCTAACCATGCAGGTATCATGTGATAATGAACATAGCCAGGTATGAGCTATGATGTTTTATTTATTGAATTTGTTTATTAGGCCTTGTGTGCCATAATATTCCTTGTTGCTTAGTAAGAGGTAACAAGAGAGTTAATGAGCCTCAAGTGCCATAAGAGATGCTTGTATAACAAGTGTCATGTTTACCTTGGTCAGATGACCTGAAGGTGATAGTTACCTGAAAAAGTGGTAACAGTGCTCAGTGATGAGCTAAGGGTTTGAATACCCATATCTTTATGATTATGATAATGAGATTGTGGAGGGATGAGTAATCCCAGTATTGAAATGAGGGACTGAGATCCCAATGTCTTATAAAGATTGAAAAGTAAGTGATGAAAATAGTACATGTTCTTTTTAGCAATTGTCCTAATAAGTTATGTTTGAAAACTTGACTGATGCTAAAAGAATATGATAATGTACTTAATTAATCAAGTAAAATCTTTTCATGTGAAGCCCTGGCCATAGATCCATCATCGTCAGAAGTTGGTGATGGTGAAACAGGTCTTCCTTCGGGAATTCCTAAGGAACACATATTTTTTAATATGTGGGGGTAATGGGCGCTAATACCTTACGCCCTAATGAAGGGATTGATATGAGATAAGCAAAAAATCTCCCAATCCTTCATTGATTATGTCAGGATGGATGTATCATGAGTCTCTCGATGATGATGAATGTCAGGTCGATATGAGATAAACATTAAATCTCTCGATTGCCGATGAGAGTACAGTTGCCGCTGTAACTCTGTAGCAAAGTTTCCAATATACCCTGGAATGCTATGTTGAGAAGTTGACATATTCCTGCTTGTAGTCTCGCACTGATTGATATGTGAGAGGTCATGGAATCTGGTTCTTCCTTTGACCTTGTATGGTACCGATTTTGACTTCACAGTGGTCAGTTGGAGGATGAGCGGTATACCTCATCTCCTCGGGGCATAAATATGTTTGTAAAATGTAAACAGCAGTGTAGCATATTTGCTAAAGTCAAAATGCGAGAATCACTGGTTGATGTACATTGCTTAGTATATCCTAGATGAATAAATTGATATACATGTTTCTTCAATATCTTGTTGAATATTGACATGCTGCTTTATTAAGTCATAGCTGAATTGCTCTGAATAAGCATATTGCCCTAATCAGATTCGATATTGATTCATCTACTACTGGATATATATATATATATATATATATATATATATATATATATATATTTGATTCTTCTGCTCAGTTTAGTTTTATTAAACTGCAATAATAATGTTTTCGGCGGAGAGTTATATCTCTCGCTGGGGCAATTTACAAATTGTCTCACCCCCATGGGATCCAACATTTTTAGGTGGACGCAGACGAGGTAGAGGCAGAAATTCCATATCTAGGGGAGAGCAACAACAACAACAAAAGGAACCGTAGTAATTCTACCGGTGGAAATACTGGTGGTCAAAGTTTTGGAATAGATAGTCTTATATGTCGTCTTTGTACTCTCAGGTCCTAGGAGTTAGTGCTTTTAATAAAGCGATCTGAGATTTTGGCTTTAAGCCTCGAGGTTTTTATATTGCTTGTGCACAACTAAGACAGAGCAGTTGATGCTTGTATTCCTTGATAAGGGATGACACATGCTATGTATATATAAACCAGGATGTAAATGTCATACTCTGGTTCTTGTTTAAAGAGTTTTCCTAAGAATGAATCTCTTTGTGAATGGTTTTAATTTTTAGTGATTTTTAGTAATCTGTTGCTAACGATAGCTTCCACTTAGTTAATTACATTTTATTCAAATGACACGTCACAAATTAGTGGTATCAGATCTCTAGGTTCACTGAGTCTACAGAGACATAGGATTAAGGTTGTTGAGTCTGTTCTAGTGTTTTCCAGTTTATCTGATAAGTGTCTTATGCTCATATAGGAGAAGAAGAACTTAAAGATGTCTGAATCACATGATGAACATGCTGCTGAGAGCAGTTTCGCTGCACCAGGAGGAGGTGCAAGGGACCAGGATAGGGGGAACCAGTGCCTGAACAACCCCAGTTCAATCAAGCAGATATGGGGAACCCAGCCTTCCAAGCTATGTTTGGACAGTTTATGGCGGTCATGACTCATATGACAGATAGGATGCCACTACCTGCACCAAGGGCACCAGCCCCCAATGAAAGATAGGGAGCTGGCAAGACCTTTGAATGGCTTCAGAGGGTAGGAGCCACAGAGTATGCTGGCACAGCTGACCCAGTAGACGTTGATTTATGGCTGACTGAGCTGGAGAAAGCCTTCAAAATCCTTATGATTCCTGAAGATGAGAAGGTGAGACATGCGGTGTATCTGCTGAAGGGGAGTGCTGGTCTTTGGTGGACCATTGAGGAAGACAAAAGACCTGGTGTTGATATCGGATGGGATGAATTCCGATGAGAATTCGTCACTAGATACTTCCCCAAGACGTATCTAGATGAGAAAATCTCTCTGTTTGAGATATTAAGGTAGGGACAAATGAACATTAACGAATATGAAGCTAGGTTCATGGAGATTTTGCGGTTTTGTCCGCATATGGCATCCACTGATGAGGAGAGAATTCGGCATTTTGAAAAAGGATTGAACGTTGATTTAACCACTCCTGTGACTTCTTTAGAGAACAGGGAGAGGTTCGCCACTTTTGTGGAGTCCATGAGACGGATAGAGAGGTCTGTGATTGAGAAGCGTCAGACCAAGAGTAAAAAGGTATATACTCAATTCCAAGGATAGTGTTCTGGAAACTTTAAGAAACCAAGGTTTTTTGTACCTACACCACCACTAAGGTTTAATACCCAGACGCAGTGGACGTCAAGCAAGGGTAGAGGCTGTAGCTTACCCCCGAAGGGAGCTCACAGCTCAGCATCAATGTCAGTAACAGGACCACCCAGGCCACAGTGGGGAAATATAACTTGTTACAAATGCGGAAAAGAGGGACATGTTGTGAAGGATTGTCCTGAGAAAGCCAGGAATATGACCCAATTACCAAGGCAGAGCCAGCAAGGATCTCAGAGGCAGCAGTTTGGCAGTGGTGCTAGAGGATGTGGACAAGCATCTCAAGCTGGATCATCAGCACCCAACAACCAAGTACAGGGTCAACATCTAGCAATGGCTAGATTCTATGCTATGAATCAGCCCGAAGCAGTAGTCAACCCTCGAGTTGTGACAGGTCAGATGGAACTATTTTATTCTGATATGTCTTCATCCTGCTTTGTATCTGTGTTAATTGATCCGGGTGCTACGCATTCATTTATCACTCGAGAAGTGATTCATGACTGCAATATGACTGTCAGTCGTAGAGCAGATAGTTTGTTATTAGAACCCCCTTTGACGGGATATGTAGTGTTGCGGGAGGTGTGCTCTCCCTGCAATCTTTCCTTTTCTGAACATTGCATTCAGGTGGATTTTATACCACTTGAAATTCATGGGTTTGATATAATCCTTGGGATGGACACCCTAGAGAAATATAAGGTTGTCTTGGATTGTGGTTCCAAGCAGGCTGTGTTCACAAATGATAGTGACACATGGATCTTTCAGGGAGATAGAAAGATTATTCCAACATGTCTTGTATCAACTATGGTAGGTGAGAAGTTGATGAGACAGGGATGCTTTGCATTCTTGGCACATGTGGTAGATACCACCATGGGGATCCCTCATCCTTCTAAAGTTCCAATAGTCAGGGAATTTGAAGATGTATTTCTTGAAGAACTTCCAGGTGTTCCTCCATCCCGAGAGATTGATTTTGAGATTAATCTAATCCCGGGTACACAACCAATAGTACAAACGTCATATAGAATGGCACTTGCTGAGATGGCAGAGCTCAAGAAACAACTGTAGGAGTTGCTTGAGAAGGGTTTCATCTGACCGAGTACTTCACCATGGGGTGCTCTGATTCTTTTTGTTAAGAAGAAAGATGGGTCTATGCATTTATGCATCGACTATAGGCAGTTGAATAAAGTAACCATAAAGAACAAGTATCATCAACCTAGGATTGATGACTTGTTTGATCAGTTGTGTGGTGCAACTATCTTTTCTAAGATAGATCTGAGGTCGGGATACCATCAGTTGCGTATTAAGGAGAGTGACATACCTAAGTATGCCTTTAGGACAAGGTATGGTCACTATGAGTTCATAGTTATGTCTTTTGGGCTAACTAATGCACCAGCTGCATTCATGGAACTCATGAATAGAATCTTTTGACCTTTTCTTGATCAGTTTTTAGTCGTCTTTATATATGACATTTTGATATACAGTAGAGATGCTCAATAGCATGAGCGGCACCTCTGTCAGCCTTTGACTTTGCTAAGAGAGCATAAGTTGTATGCTAAGTTTAGCAAATGTGAGTTCTGGTTACCAGAAGTTTCTTTTCTAGGACACGTAATATCTGCCTCAGGTATTCATGTTGATCCTAAGAAGGTGGAATCTATCCTGCAATAGGAACAGCCAAAGACACCGACGGAGATACGCAGTTTCCTAGGATTGGTAGGCTATTATAGGAGGTTCATTAAGAACTTCAGTTCTATAGCTTTACCCCTAACTAAGTTGACCAGTAAGGAGGTTCCTTTTTTCTAGAATGACAAGTGTCAACAAACTTTCCAGTAACTGAAGGAAAGGTTAACTAGTGCACTTGTGTTAGTGTTACCTAAGCAAGGGAAGGGGTACATAGTCTTCTATGATACATCTAAGAATGACTTAGGATGTGTGTTGATGCAGGATAAGCAAGTGATTTCTTTTGCTTCTCGACAGCTCAAGAAACACGAGGAGAATTATTCGACGCACGATCTAGATCTAGCTGTTGTGGTCCATGCTTTGAAGATCTGGAGACATTATCTCTATGGAGAAACATTCCAGATTTTCACATACCATAAGAACCTAAAGTATATCTTCTCACAACATGAGCTGAATATGAGACAACGCCGTTGGATGGAGTTAATCAAGGACTATGATTGTACAATTGATTATCCAGGGAAGGCTAATGTAGTTGTTGATGCATTAAGTAGAAAATCAACAACACCAGCCTTAGATAAAGCACAGTTAAACTCCTTAGTGTACTTTAAAAGAGATATGTGTCACAGAACCGTTCTTACCCCAATCCCAATCCTACTGCCTAGATAGTAGAAAATGGATTGAAAAGCCCGTCCCTGAGTGGACCGATAGGATCTAACACACTGGCATATACAATAAGAAATAAATAACTCAACAACTCGATAATTAAAGAACAAACTAACCCAATATGGAGATATAACCGATTTATCTTTGTCATCAGAGTGTATGAGTGTGGAAGCGATCTTATTCAATATTCCATTTGTATTGCCTAAAATCAAGAAAATCAAGACACAATCATGCAATTGCACGGTACGCTATAAAAATCAAGTAAAACGATTTATAACAAGATAGTATACTTGGCAGGACTTATATTCAAAGAATAACAAGCAATTTGCAAAACCAACATTTATTCAATATGTTTTTCAAGCAATTCGTCTTTTATTACGAGTTCCCATTATGCTATAATTCGAGAAGCATGCTTATATAATTTGTGTGACTCTATTACCCCAACGCGATGGGGAAGGTCACTAGGCTCCTTCTCACCATAGGAACATAGGAGGCCAATGCACAAGTCCCACCTCCAATTGAGGGGGTTGTTGTACTCAATATCAACACTATCAACATTATCAATATCATCATCATTATCAATATGCGGGCAGTCATAATGGGCATGCATTTTATGTTTTCATGTTTTTCAAAATATAGTATAGAAAAACAGAAGACTAATCATAGGGAACAGTATCTCATCCAAGTAAATAGCCAAGTATACAGTCAAGAGATACATAAAAGTATCTTCAATACAATCAAAAAGGAGTTATATAATAGCGTACCATTCACCGAGTATTTCGAGTATAGATCAACTAGTAATAGGTCGACCCTTCGGGTTAGATCCTAAAACACAATGTTTGGATCAAGGGTCAAGATCATGATATTTGAAAATCCTATTTCAATATTCGAGATTAGGGTTACACTTTTCCTATGTCAACCTTAGGGTTGGGTCATTCACTTATAATCAACCAATATTTCAGTGTGTCCAACATTATTTCAAATATCAAGTATTTGCAAGTGTGAATGACTTACCTAGGTTTTCTAGGATCATATGTGTTAACCCTAATTTATGATCAATATCCAAGTCATCATCAATTTCTAGATTATCATCATGATACTTAGCATCATTGGTATTCAAGATTAGATCAAGATTGAATCAAGTAATTAGATCTAGATCACTAATGATTCATTTTCAAAAGTCAACTAGTTTGGATCTAGATTTGTATTTCAGGATAATCGTTAGAGTCAGATATTAGGTTTTCCAAGAATTAACATCATTATTGAGCCATTTGATAAAACTAAATAAGTAAGAGATCAAAAATAGGGATATCAGTCAGATCCATAATGAATTGAACTCCACAAGTATTTTTAATAAATCCCTTGGGTTTTTATGATTAAAATCGACTATTTACTCGAATTATTTGGAGCTAGGATGTATTTTCTACAATTAAAAAAAGATCTGATCATTTGTTGCAATTTCGAGCAGAGAGGAATATAATTACCTTAAAAGGAAATTCGAGGATAAATATAGACTGTTGATCCAGAGTTGGACGTCTGTGATGGAAAGCTTCCTTAACAGGTGAGTAGGTCCTAATTTCTAAGCTCAGGTCATTGGATCGTGATCGGAGGGCTGTGACTCTTTGCTAGCTCGGCCCTTGGATCGGGATCTAGCGACTCATGGTCGTCATCCCAGCCCCGTCTTGATCTCCTTGAAGGTGACGATGCTGCAGCAGAGAGGGCTCGCCGGCGTGGAGGGGCTTCGGGAGAAGCAATGGGCAAGGGAGTCCACGAGCAGGCCATCCCAGTCTGCCACCACCTCGCGGACTCGGTGGGGGCCAAAGGAAGGGGGGAGGAAGTGCGAGGGCAAGATGCCCAATCGAGCAGGGCGGCGGCGCATAAGGGGAAAATGAGAGAGAGAGCACACGGTGGGAAGAGAAGGTGCCGGTCGAGTTCATGGGGGTAGGCCGAAGCTGATGGTGGGGTTTTAATAGGGAATCGGGGATATGTTCTAGGGTTTCGAGGGGGCTCCGCACCCATGGCGGCGCCTGTGAGAGAGGGCTCTCGAACACCCTCAAAACAGGTCGATCTGAATCATCTAAAGGGCTCAACGAGTTGAATTTGTGACACACAGTCTTTTCATCCATTTGATTTTCAAACCATGGTGGTCTTGAGTTAAATTGCTGGCTCGGTCTCACAGCTACCTTCCCCGTTGATTGCGGGAGGTAGGAGACAGGTCATTGGCCCTCCGATGTGGCCTGGGATCTGCATGCCTCAGATCCAAGGGTTGGGGTTCGCCCCCAAGCGAGCCCTGGATCACGAGGCCGGTCTAGATCGATTCAGTGTGAAAGAAGGGATATTCCCCGGTTCAAGGGGTTTGTGGCCGGGTCTGGCCATCTAGCTATTGGGCCGAGCCCAGTAAAAAAAAAGGAAATAAAGAGGGTATTTCAGGGCTAAAAGGGGAGCAAGACTTAGAAACTCATATAAAATTGTAGAAGTGTCCAAATGACTTCAAATTTGGAACAATGCTTCGTGATAGAGTCTACAACATGTGTGCAAAATTACAAATCAAAATGAGTGCATATGATCAAGAATTTAATCAAGGGTTAAAGAGTATGCCAAAATTAGGGTTTCATGAACACAAGTGTATCAACTTGATTTAAAGTGTGAGTTACGCTACTTTGGAAGTCATTATAGAGTCATGAATTCATGGGAGACATCATGAGTGAGATATTCAAGTATTTGAGGGTAAATGAGTAATTAAATCATAATTATGCAAAAATTCACTTTGTCACATCCTTCCCTCCTTAAAAAGGAATTTTGTCCCCAAAATTCATAACAACCTCAAAAATTGGGATTATTCAACCTAAGTCATTTCCTCAAATATTGGGGTATCCTCAAAAAATAAAAATCATGTCCTCAAAGTTCAAAAAGTCCAATAATCATAATTAGGATACCATGTTCCATTTCATAACCAACTTGGTTTTAGCATCATTTCATCATCGAGCATTAAGTATCAAGATCAATGCATATACAATTCAAAGTCATCGTATGAGTCACAAATATGGAGAGCATCCTACAAATTTGGAGGGATCATATTTTATGTCAAACAAATAGAGCCCTTGAATCAAGTGTACAAGGTGACTTTCAATCCCAAAATCTCAGGGTCTTAGCTTCTACGTTGGCCTAGGTGGGGTTATACATCCATGATTTGAGGTTTCATATTTCAACATTTTGAGACAACATCATACCTTCAATATCACTATTTCGAGCTCAAAATCAATGGGAAGGTCCCACCCTAGTCCTAATGAGAGCTAAACCCTAAGTAATAAATTGAGAGAGTCAATATAGTCATCATTTTAAAATTTTAAGATTTGGGATTTTGAAGTGATTAGTCATATATCTCAATGTCCAAATAGTGTGATCATAGGACTTGTATCATTATTGCGATTGATAATCATGAGTCACAAATCTATTAATCAATATCAAGAGTCAAGATTTTAAGCATCAAAAGTTATAGGTCCAAAATTTTGAAGCTAGGGTTTAGATTCCTATTTAGACCTTAGGGGTATCATTCATCTATATCCAATTTCGAGCAACATTATTCAAGCAATATTCGAGCAACATATCATAATTTCATTATCATGTTTCCAGGGTTGATGAATGATCTAGACCTAGATCTATCTAGGAAATAAACCGCAAGCTATAGTCAATATTGCCATATGTCAAGGTCATTATCAAATCAATATCCAAGATCGAGTATCAACCATGGTTTTAACCTATTAGGTTTAGGTCAACCAATAAAAATAGGGTGGAAAGAAATACCTTTCCAAATTCTAAATAATCAACAATACGAAAATTTAGAGGTATTCGAAATAGAGATGTGACCTAGGTTAGGGAAGTCATGAGTCAACTACCACCCTAATCTAGCACATTACCAACATTAGTCATTATTCAAATGGGGAGAGTATCAATGATCAAAGCATGTTTTACAAGGTCATAGCATCAAAATTCAAGATCATAATAGGGCAATAATGTCAAGATTTTACAAAGTCAAGTTAATATTTGCATTCCTTTGCTTTAATGATCAAGGTAATAATATAATTTGGAAATTGAGGATTTGACATTCGAGGAATTAGAGCATAATATCAAAATCGAGATTGCAAAAGGCATCAATAGTCAATAGGAAAACTACTTTTGCATCATAGTCTTACATCATGGTTTTGTGAGTCCTAGACTTAGTCAATTAATAGCATAGTCAAGGTGTGTATAAAATATGATACGAGTTTGCTTAACTATGTTTGAGGTTTAATCAATAATGGGTTTAATCAAATAGGGACCTTATCAACAATAAGGTATAGGGTATAAGTCATCCTTATTTCACCAAATCATAATTTTTACAGTTTACCTCAAACATAGGGAGCATGTAGTCTAATTTTGATTAAATCGGGTTTTTCATGAAGGGTCAAGCATGAGTATTTCATTTCAAAGTTTTCATTGATCAAAATTGAGTTTTCATACTAAGGTCAGATCATGGTATCAACTTTTAAGATTTAGCGATTCCCATGCTTAAGCTACCCATAATCGAGACATCATGTGGTATAAGGTCACAAGGAAGGACCACATGAGGAGATGAGAAGACTACCTAATCTTCATCTACATGGGTGGCTTAGGATTGTCCTTAAAGAAGAGATGAGATTCTAGAAGACTCTCTAAGGTTTCACAAGAGAACCTTTAGGTCCAGTTCTGGATCAATTAAGGCCAGGTAGAGCGGGGGATCTCAGCCACCGTGAAAACAGATAGGAGAAATTATGTCAGGACCCCGAGCCTAGACACCTCAATTTTCACCATTATGGGTTTTAGGGTTTCTTGGGTTTAGGAGACTTGAGAAATTATTTACTTAAAGTATATGAGAGTGTGTAAGCTCTGATACCAACTGTCATGGAACCGTTCTTACCCCAATCCCAATCCTACTGCCTAGACAGTAGAAAAAGGATTGAAGCGCCCGTCCCTGAGTGGCCCGATAGGATCTAACACACTGGCATATACAATAAGAAATAAATAACTCAACAACTGGATAATTAAAGAACAAACTAACCCAATATGGATATATAACCGATTTATCTTTGTCATCAGAGTGTATGAGTGCGGAAGCGATCTTATTCAATATTCCATTTGTATTGCCTAAAATCAAGAAAATCAAAACATAATCATGCAATTGCACGGTACGCTATCAAAATCAAGTAAAACGATTTATAACAAGATAGTATACTTGGCAGGACTTATATTCAAAGAATAACAAGCAATTTGCAAAACCAACATTTATTCAATATGTTTTTCAAGCAATTCGTTATTTATTATGAGTTCCCCTTATGCTGTAATTCGAGAAGCATGCTTATATCATTTGTGTGACTCTATTACCCCAACGTGATGGGGAAGGTCACTAGGCTCCTTCTCACCATAGGAACATAGGAGGCCAATGCACAAGTACCACCTCCAATTGATGGGGTTGTTGTACTCAATATCAACATTATCAACATTATCAATATCATCATCATTATCAATATGCGGGCAGTCATAATGGGCATACATTTTATGTTTTCATGTTTTTCAAAATATAGTATAGAAAAACAGAAGACTAATCATAGGGAACAGTATCTCATCCAAGTAAATAGCCAAGTATACAGTCAAGAGATACATAAAAGTATCTTCAATACAATCAAAAAGGAGTTATATAATAGCGTACCTTTCACCCGAGTATTTCAAGTATAGATCAACTAGTAATAGGTCGACCCTTCGAGTTAGATCCTAAAACACAATGTTTGGATCAAGGGTCAAGATCATGATATTTGAAAATCCTATTTCAATATTCTAGATTAGGGTTACACTTTTCCTATGTCAACCTTAGGGTTGGGTCATTCACTTATAATCAACCAATATTTCAGTGTGTCCAACATTATTTCAAATATCAAGTATTTGCAAGTTTGAATGACTTACCTAGTTTTTCTAGGATCATATGTGTTAACCCTAATTTATGATCATTATCCAAGTCATCATCAGTTTCTAGATTATCATCATGATACTTAGTATCATTGGTATTCAAGATTAGATCAAGATTGAATCAAGTAATTAGATATAGATCACTAATGATTCATTTTTAAAAGTCAAATAGTTTGGATCTAGATTTGTATTTCAGGATAATCATTAGAGTCATATATTAGGTTTTCCAAGAATTAACATCATTGTTGAGCCATTTGATAAAACTAAATAAGTAAGAGATCAAAAATAGGTATATCAGTAAGATCCATAACGAATTGAACTCCACAAGTATTTTTAATAAATCCCTTGGAGTTTTCTGATAAAAATCGACTATTTACTCGAATTATTTGGAGCTAGGATGTATTTTCTACAATTAAAACAAGATCTGATCATTTGTTGCAATTTCAAGCAGAGAGGAATATAATTACCTTAAAAGGAAAGCCGAGGATAAATATAGACCGTTGATCCAGAGTTGGACGTCTGTGATGGAAAGCTTCCTTAACAGGTGAGTAGGTCCTGATTTCTAAGCTCAGGTCGTTGGATCGTGATCGGAGGGTTGTGACTCTTTGCTAGCTCGGCCCTTGGATCGGGATCTAGCGACTCATGGTCGTCATCCCAGCCCAGTCTTGATCTCCTTGAAGGTGACGATGCTGCAGCAGAGAGGGCTCGCCGGTGTGGAGGGGCTTCGGGAGAAGCAGTGGGCAAGGGAGTCCACGAGCAGGCCATCCCAGTCCACCACCACCTCGCAGACTCGGTGGGGGCCAAAGGAAGGGGGAAGAAGTGCGAGGGCAAGATGCCAAATCGAGCAGCGCGGCGGCGCAGAAGGGGAAAATGAGAGAGAGAGCACACGATGGGAAGAGAAGGTACCGGTCGAGTTCATGGGGGTAGGAAGAAGCTGATGGTGGGGTTTTAATAGGGAATCAGGGATATGTTCTAGGGTTTCGAGGGGCTCCGCACCCATGGTGGTGCCTGTGAGAGAGGGCTCTCGAACACCCTCAAAACAGGTCGATCTGAATCATCTAAAGGGCTCAACGAGTTGAATTTGCGACACACAGCCTTTTCGTCCATTTGATTTTCAAACCATGGTGGTATTGAGTTAAATTGCCAGCTCGGTCTCACAGCTACCTTCCCCGTTGATTGTGGGAGGTAGGAGACAGGTCATTGGCCCTCCAATGTGGCCTGGGACCCGCATGCCTCAGATCCAAGGGTTGGGGTTCGCCCCCAAGTGAGCCCTGGATCACGAGGCCGGTCTGGATCGGTTCAGTGTGAAAAGAAGGGATATTCCCCGGTTCAAGGGGGTTGTGGCCGGGTCAGGCCATCCAGCTATTGGGTCGAGCCCAGTAAACAAAAAAAGGAAATAAAGAGGGTATTTCAGGGCTAAAAGGGGAGAAAGACTTAGAAACTCATATAAAATCGTAGGAGTGTCCAAATGACTTCAAATTTGGACCAATGCTTCCCAATAGAGTCTACAACATGTTTGCAAAATTACAAATCAAAATGAGTGCATATGATCAAGAATTTAATCAAGGGTTAAAGGGTATGCCAAAATTAGGGTTTCATGAACACAAGTGTATCAACTTGATTTAAAGTGTGAGTTACGCTACTTTGGAAGTCATTATAGAGTCATGAATTCATGGGAGACATCATGAGGGATATATTCAAGTATTTTAGGGTAAATGAGTAATTAAATCATAATTATGCAAAAATTCACTTTGTCACAATATGCTTATTTCCTTAAGGCAAGAAAATGTACAACTTAAAGTGTCATTGTTAGCCGGGTTGTTAGCTGAAATGCAAGTGAAACCTACTATGAAACAACACATTAAAGAAGCACAACAAGCTGATACTGTAATTCAACAGATTAGGTCAGAGTATGGTAGTGAGAAATTGGATGGTTTCCATGATTCAGATGATCGGGTAGTCTTTTACCATGGTATGATGGTAGTACCTGATGTTGATAACTTAAGAAAGTTAGTTCTGGAAGAGGCTCACTCTTCAATGTATGATATGCATCTAGGGATCGCCAAGATGTATCATAACTTAAAAGATATGTATTGGTAGCCTGGATTGAAGAAAGATGTAGTTGAGTTTGTTATGCGGTGTCCGGTGTGTCAGCAGGTTAAAGCTGAACATCAGAAGCTCGTAGGAACAATGTAACCTCTTCCAATACCATAGTGGAAATGGGATCATGTAACCATGGACTTTGTGGTTGGTTTGCCTAGAACAGCCAAAAGTCATGATTCCATTCGGGTGATAGTTGATAGGTTGACAAAGACAACACATTTCTTACCTGTTAAAACAACCTACACTGCTGAGAAGCTTGCACAGATATACATAGATGAGATAGTGTGTTTGCATGGGGTTCTAGCTACAATTGTTTTTGATAGAGGTCCCCAGTTTACAAGTCATTTTTGAGAATGACTGCATAAAGATTTGGGTACATAGTTAAGGTTTATTACAACCTTTCCTCCTCAGACAGATGGATAGTCTGAGAGGACTATACAAACTTTGGAGGACTTGCTTAGGGCATGTGTCCTTCAATTTGTAGGAAGTTTGGATCTACCATGAGCTTGATAGAATTTGCTTACAATAATAGCTATCAACACAGTCTTGATATGGCACCATATGAAGCATTATATGGTAGACGTTGTAGATCTCCCTTATGTTGGTATGAAATGGGAGAGTACCAACTTTTGGGTCCTGAGTTAGTACAACAGACAACTGAGAAGATTAAGGTAATACAACAATAGTTGAAAGCTGCCCAGGATAGGCATAAATCTTATGCTGACAAGCATCGTAGACCCTTAGAATTCCAAGTTGGAGACAGAGTATACCTCAAGGTCTCACCTTGGAAAGGTATCCTTATATTTGGTAAGAAGGGCAAGTTAGCTCCTAGATTTATGGGGCCTTATCCGATCATTGAGAGGATGGGAAAGGTAGCCTATAAGCTGGAGTTACCACCTGAGTTGCATAGATTGCACCCAGTGTTCCATATCTCCATGTCGAGGAAGTGTCATCTTGACACAGAGTTAGTTTTGTAACCTGTTGAGGTAGAACTAAATGATGATATCTCTTATGTTGAAGGACATGTGTTGATTCTTGATAGAAGAATCAAGAAGTTGAAAAAGAAAGACATTTGTCTTGTAAAAGTTCTTTGGCATCACCGTGGCACTGAAGAGGCTACGTGGGAACTAGAGGAAGAGACGAGGAAGAAGTACCCTACTCTTTTCTCTTAATGTTTTCGTTGATGATTTCGGGGACGAAATCCTTGTAAGGGGTGGATAACTTGTAACATCCATGACCTGGGTTATGCTTTAATCCTAGGTGTTTTGTTTAAGAAAGATAATTATATGCTTGATATTATCTTTTGAAAAGTAATTAAGGCTCAAGAGGAACTTATATTTCAATTCTAGTTCATTTTGAATAATGTTGAAAATAATGTTTTGCTTGTGTTGGACTAAAGTGCAAATTACCCAAATTGAGGGGTTTGATTGCAAATGTTACATGATAAGATGTTCCTCATGTGTTGAAGCATCATGAGAATGAAGATGATGCAGAATTATGGCTTGTAGTAGCCTGAGGACCAAGAAAGAGTTGATAAAAGCAATATTTGTGCATTAAAACCTAGTTTTGGGGGTAATGTGTAATTTACCCAAAACCTAGGGTTCAATATGCATATTACCACTTCAAAATAGTCCCTGATGTTTCTTGGCATCATCTAAAGCAAAGAAAATGAGAGGGGTGTCTCATTTGTATCTCTTTGAAGGAGAGAGAATCTTGATATTAAAATAATCAAGATTTAAGCATAATTGAAACCCTAATTCAATTTAATGCAAAAATAAATAAAATAATCGAAGGGCCTTCAACAAAAACTATAATGGTTGATTTTATATGTGTGTGTACGTCCTTTTTCCTTTCAAAGGCAAAGAAAATATCTACGTGAGTGGAGAATCCACTTACATTAAGAAAAGAAAAAGAAATATCCACTAACTTTAGGATATTATTATAAGGGTTAAGGTGCTTAATTTGCTTTTCTTTAAATCATGGATAATTGAGAGTAATAAGAGGCAAAGAGGATAGCCTCGTCCCTAAGGAAGAGAAGGGGGCAAGTGGCAAGGAAGTTGAGGAGATATTCCTACTTTCTCTCTCTTAAATGAATTTTCAATAAAATTCATATATATGCTCCTTTATCCATGAGGTGAAGGGGTAATTTCCAATCCACTTTCACTTCTTACTTGCAAAAACGACCAAGGGATATAGGAGAAACAGGAGGACGACCCCCAACCTGTTTGTAAGCTTCTTGACCTTCTTTCACTTTGAATTCATGGTGGAAATCACAAAACAATGCATGATTTCTTCTCTATTTCACTCCATCTTCAATCCTAGCCAATCTTTTCACTCCAAAGCTTGAGGAAGAGCCTTGGGAGAGTTGCAAAAGCTTCTCCACCGTTTTTGATGTGAATCTCAATTGGAGGTAGGTTATATAACTTGAACCCCTATTCATTGTTATTGAATTCAATTTCTCAATCAATTATGTTCAATTGCTCTTCTTGCAATTCCTTTGATTAGTTGATGCAACTACCATGATAATGGCAGTAGTTTTTGATGGACTAAAGCTTGATGATGATGACATCATATTAAGTACACATCTTGATCATATCTATTTGCAAACGGTTTCAACTCTACATCCCATTCGGTTTCACCAAACCGTTTGGTGACCAAACGGTTTGCAAATCGTTTGGAATTTTTGAATCCTGAACTGTTTAGAAGGGTTGACCATTTGGATGGGTTGACCGTTTGAGGTCAGAACCCTAGTTCATGTTGGATGATGATCCAATGGACTCAATTGATTACTTCAAAGTGTGGACTATCCTCCAATTAGAAACCCTAATCGATTTGTTGAAGAATCCCTAAAGTGATCCATTTGATTTCAAGGCAATTTGGACCAAACGGTCTTGAGACCGTTTGAGTCCAAACGGTCTTGAAACCATTTGGGATCAAACGGTCTCAGGACCATTTGGAGTATTAATGGTTGAACCTTGATTGATGGATATAGATCTAATGGTGTTGATTGATGAATCCTTCAATAGCCTAATTGATGGTCAATTCAATGGTGCAAGTCATATCCAATTTGATTGATGAATGTCCCAAGTGACCCATTCGATTTTGAGGTTGGTTTGGCCCAAACAATCTTGAGATAGTTTGAGTCCAAACGGTCTTGAGACAGTTTGAGTCCAAACGGTCTTGAAACCGTTTAGGGTCAAACGGTCTCAGGACCGTTTGGAATCCAAACGGTTTCAAAACCTTTTGGAGTGAAAAAAGGTCAAACTGATTGGATGATTCAAGGTGATCAAATTGATTGGAACTTAAAGTAATGGTTGATCAATTGATCCAATGGTTGATCATGATGATTATCAATGATAGGAACAAGGGTTTAAACCCTAAAAGTACCTAAATATATGATCAGTAACCTTAGAATGGTTAACCTCAAGATCTTATAGAAGTAGTAACTCAATACACTATGACAACCATAAGTGTATGTACTTGAAATGATGGGTTGACCTAATTAAATCAAGTTTTGTATAATTAACATCCTAGGGACGATGAGAGAGAAGTATTCATACATGAGTATTAATCATGTGGTTATTAGGATATGATCCTTAGTGAAGAGATCATGAAAACCCTAATCGAGAAGGTTAATGAACCCTAACCCTAATTCAGGGTAATATTGTAACTTTAATTAAGGATGATGATATGAAAACCTTAATTATGGGAAATGGAATATGAAACTCTATTTTGATGAATAGTAAACCCTAATTATGGGTTATTGAATGTAAACCCTAATCTAGGGTGATGTGATAAGATACCCTGATGTAATAATGAGATAAGAAGCTCTAATTCAGAGTGATGTAAGTAAGTCTATATGAAAACCCTAATCCTGGGGTGAAGTGCATGAAATCCTAATCTTGGGCAATATGGTAATAATCCATAACCCTAATTTTGGGTATTGGGACGAATATTCCTAATTGACATGTAATGGGAAACCCTAACCCTGGTAAGGGAAGAATGGTGTTACCCTTGAGTAGCATGAAACTGAAATATGATTGATATATCTATTATCATGTGTGCTAACCATGCAAGTATCATGTGATAATGAACATAGCCAGGTATGAGCTATGATGTTTTATTTATTGAATTTTTTTATTGGGCCTTGTGTTCCATAATACGCCTTATTGCTTAGTAAGAGGTAACAAGAGAGTTAATGAGCCTCAAGTGCCATAAGAGATGCTTGTGTGACAAGTGTCATGTTTACCTTGGTCAGATGACCTGAAGGTGATAGTTACCTGAAAAAAGTGGTAACAGTGCTCAGTGATGAGCTAAGGGTTTGAATACCCAGATCTTTATGATTATGATAATGAGATTGTGGAGGGATGAGTATTCCTAGTATTGAAATGAGGGACTGAGATCCCAATGTCTTATAAAGACTGAAAAGTAACTGATGAAAATAGTACATGTTCTTTGTAGCAATTGTCCTAATAAGTTATGTTTGAAAACTTGACTGATGCTAAAAGAATATGATAATGTACTTAATTAATCAATTAAAATCTTTTCATGTGAGCCCTGACCATAGATCCATCATCATCAGAAGTTGGTGATGGTGAAACGGGTCTTCCTTCGGGAATTCCTAAGGAACACATAGTTTTTGATATGTGGGGGCAATGGGCGCTAATACCTTACACCCTGATGAAGGGATTGATATGAGATACGCAACAAATCTCCCAATCCTTCATTGATTGTGTCGGGATGGATGTATCATGAGTCTCCCGATGACGATGAATGTCGGGTCGATATGAGATAAACATTAAATCTCTCGATTATTGATGAGAGTGCAGTTGTCGTTGTAACTCTATAGAGAAGTTGCCAGTATACCCTAAAATGCTATGTTGAGCAGTTGACATAGTCCTACTTGTAGTCTCGCACTGACCGAGATGTGAGAGGTCATGGAATTCGGTTCTTCCTTTGACCTTGTATGGTACCGATTTTGACTTCACAGTGGTCGGTTGGAGGATGAGTGGTATACCTCATCTCCTCAGGGCATAAATATGTTTGTAAAATGTAAACAACCGTGTAGCATATTTGCTAAAGTCAAAATGTGAGAATCATTGGTTGATGTACATTGATTAGTATATCCTAGATGAATAAATTGATATTGTTAAATAATAAAAGAAGGCAACTCATTGTATTAGATAGGAGAAACCCTACTCCTATAAATAGGAGAATAGGGAAGCATACAGACTTAACTAAACCATAATGGGCCAAGACACAGTGAGGCCCATATTACAAGGACAATATAAATAACTAATAAACAGACTCTCTAACACTCCCCCTCAAGCTGAAGTTGGGAGAATCCCAAATCAGCTTGCAGATAGAGAGTCAAACTAGAAAACAAATAGATAGAAATAAAAGGATAAACCAAGCCCATACAAGAAATTTCTCCCCCTCAATATTACAATAAAGCACACAAATACTCATACACTCCCCCTCAAGTAGATACTCCAAGCAAGCAGACAAGCAAGTCACAGAAGCTTCTCGATCATATGGAGTAGAAATAAGCAGCAACACAATCATATGGAGAAAAAGATATAATAGTTGATTGGCACCAAGTTCTTGATCAACGTCATCGTCATAGTAGCCAGAGAGTATTGGGTCATAGGCAGCAAAGTCCAGAGAGTGCTGGATCACAGGCAGTAGAGGTCAATGTATAAATAAAGTACAAATGGGTCAACGTGTAAAACAGAACACGAACGAGCCAGAGAGTGCTGGTACACAGTAGTAGAGAGTCGACGTGCAAACAAGGCACAAACATACCAGAGAGTGCTTCCGCACAATAGTAAAAAGTCGATGACATAGGCAGATAGAAGACCAGTAGGTAGAGTAGCAAGTAAAGAAATAACTCCAGTAGACGAAGCTCCATGTAAAGTCAGCAACAAAGGTCTTCATCATCTTCCCTCTTCATAAAGTATCCATCACAGTAGCATACGTCATAAATCCATATAGAGTCCAAGTATTCAACTTCACAACAACAGTCAAGGTAGATGATGAATAAACAATCTAGCAGCAAAATATACCAAATAGCAGCAGAAGACTACATATATCAGTAGTAAATGTAGTACGAAGATCCATAGAACAACATAATGAAATTCTTATTCCTCATCTCATCTCTTCTCTATTTCTCCTCCTCACACCAACCACGGAAAGAATCAAGAGTGGTTGGGGTGGATAATGATAAAGGAACACCCCAGAAAGAAATATAGGTCGTAGCACTATCGGGGGGTTTGGGGGGTGCGACCCCCAATTAGGGGGTTCCACTGCCCCTCAGCGGGCAGGAGTCGAGGGAAGGCCGCCCCTCGCGGGGGCTCGGGGGTAGAGCCCCCGAAAAAAAAGGTCTACAAAGATTTTTGAAGAGAAATCAAGCACAAATCTTCATAAAGATTAATAATATTACGGATAAAATCCATCAAAATTTGCTCTAGCCAGTCCAAGAAATTAGCAGCAGGCAGTAGTGGAGGGGGCGTATGGAGAAGGAGTGGCGGCGGCGGCTCGGGATGGTGCCGGCAAGAGCGGTCACAGGGGCAGGTAACGGCATGTGCGCGGAGCAGCAACGGGCATCAAGCAGCTAGGTAGGTAGTTGGCAGACAGAGGTAGGGAATAGCGATCAATCAGCGGTTGTGGTCGAACTGGCAGCCGACGGTGGTTGCTCCTGCTGCTCGACGACGACATGCTGTTAGGCGGGAGGCACTACTTCTAGGTGGCCAACGGCAGTGAGGCAGGTTGGGCGCGGGGCGGCACGGTAGCATAGGGATAAAAAAAGGCGGCAGGGAACAATGAGAGGAATTCCCTACGGGAAGCCAAGCACCGCCAAGGGCGGTGGCCGCCCGCAAGGGGGATGCTACTTTGGTTCTTGCTCTCTCTCACATAGGGTTTTGGTCCCTAGGACGGCTGCTCCGATACCATGTTAAATAATAAAAGAAGGCAACTCATGGTATTCGATAGGAGAAACCCTGCTCCTATAAATAGGAAAACATGGAAGCATACAGACTTAACTAAACCGTAATGGGCCAAGACACAGTGAGGCCCATATTACAAGGACAATATAAATAACTAATAAACATACTCTCTAACAGATATACATGTTTCTTCAATATCTTGTTGAATAGTGACATGCTTCTTTATTAAGTCATAGTTGAATTGCTCTGAATAAGCATATTGCTCTAATCAAATAGATATTGATTCATCTGTTGCTGGATATATATATATATATATATATATATATATATATATATATATATATATGTATGTATATATGATTCTTCTGCTCAGTTTAGTTTTTATTAAACTGCAATAATAATGTTTTCGGCGGAGAGTTCTATCTCTCGCTGGGGCAATTTACAAATTGTCTCACCCCCGTGGGATCCAACATTTTTAGGTGGACGCGGACGAGGTAGAGGAAGAAATTCCATAGCTAGGGAAGAGCAGCAGCAACAATAATAGGAATCGTAGTAATTCTATAGGTGGAAATACTGGTGGTCAAAGTTTTGGAATAGATAGTCTTATATGTCGTCTTTGTACTCTCAGGTCCTAGGAGTTAATGCTTTTAATAAAGCGATCTGAGATTTTGGCTTTAAGCCTCGAGGTTTTTATATTGCTTGTGCATAGCTAAGACAGACCAATTGATGCTTGTATTCCTTGAGAAGGGATGACACATGATATGTATATATAAACCAAGATGTAAATGTCATACTCTGGTTCTTGTTTAAAGAGTTTTCTTGAGAATGGATCTCTTTGTGAATGGTTTTAATTTTTAGTGATTTTTAGTAATCTGTTGCTAATGATAGCTTCTGCTTAGTTAATTACGTTTTATTCGAATGACATGTCACAATAATGAACAAATATGTTGGATATATTAATTAGGGTTACACACGATATCTGATTTAGAGTAATAACTCTAATAAAGAATTATGCTATGGAATTAGGGTTTGTACCCTTATTCCTTAACCAAACTCTAAAACCCTAGATTAGGACCGAATACAGTTTTAATGTGATCAATGTGACTACTACAGAAATAGTGTTCAACGTCGCTTTTAGAGGCATCGGTTTTTTTAGTAAAACCAATGTTATTAACATTAAACGTCAGTTAATAAGGACATCCAATGTCTATATTTGAAGACCAGCCAGACACGGGTATTGCTTTTCATTCAGTGTCGGTTGAAGAAAAGAAACTGATGCCTAAAGTAGCCCGTGAAATCCAATTTTTTTGAGCAAAAAAAAATTACACCAAAGTATCAGATACAACGTCGATGTTTTGCCTAATAACCAATGTTGAATGAAGATAAAATCTGCGCCAAAAGTTCCAATATGGGCGTCGGTTTTCTTAGCATAACCGACGTGATAAGGGTGCGCGCGCCGTCCCCACCAAAAAAATTAGGGTAAAGGAATGTCCAATTGACGTCGGTTGTCTTTGGATAACTGATGCTTAATAATAAAGGTGTTGGTTTTATGGATAACTGACGCCTTTTAGTAACTTAATAGCCCCCACGCACAGCAGACTCTTCCCCTTTCTTCTATTTCATCGATCGATTTTGCTCTTGTTCCCGACCCCTGCTGCGTCGCCGCCGTCTGCCTCTCCTTCTCTGCTCGCCACTGGCGCCTCTGCTGATGCTGCTCTCCTCGCTGACACCGCCGCTGCTGCTGCTCTCCTCGCCGGTGGTCTCCTACTCCTCCTGGTCCTCTTGCTCCTCCTACCTCCAGTTGCCCTACTCTCCTCGCCGGTTGCCCGAAGGTACTTGCTCCCGCTCTTCTTCCTCTGCCCTCAAGCAGGTACCCTACTCCGCGTGGGATTTCACAACATGCACCAGCTCTAGCGACCATGTGGGTTGGTCCTCCACCTCTTCTTCTTCCTCCTGCCCCCTCTCCTTACCAAGTGGATTAAAGCAAGGCCACGACCGCGTGGGCTAGCCACGGCCGTGGGTATGTTGGCCTACCACGGCCGTGCTACCCCTAGGCAACACGGCCGCACTGGCCAGCACGACTGTGGTAGGCCAACACAGCCACAGCTGTGGCCAGCCCACACGGTCGTGACCTTGCTTTTATCCATTTGGTAAGGAGGGAGCAGGAAGAAGAAGATACATTTGTAATTGAATACTAATGCTTGACCTAATTCTATAAATTTTGATGCATGTTGAATTAAGATATTAAAACCCTAATACACATTTCACCATAATCTTCAATTAACTATATTGCTGAAATCTTGCGATCAATTTATGTAAGATATTAAAATCCTAATGTTAAATCTCTGATTTTGTAGTGATGTGTCACCCTAACATCTACATGAATCCCTATTGTATGATGTAGATTGATGATAATGCATGAGCTAGTTTGAAATTTTGAAATCAATTATGAATCTCTCCATCCCTAGGTCATACTCATTTATGTGTAATCTTTATCTTGGTGATGAACATGCATGGACACTCGAAATGTTGAAATCAATGTTATAGAATGACATCACATGTATTTGTTGGCGTAGAAACCCGTCCAAGATTTACTCCTAAGGAGTAAATCTTGGATAGTCCCCGGTTTGGGACTGTTCTTGAACACCTAATCTCACTTAGGATGTAAGTGTATAATGTGTATTTGATTTTCAAGAAAATTCCGGTAGCATTTCCCCGTTTGTTCTCTAAGTACATCTGTACTTGGAGAACAACGGGGAAATGCTGCCAAAATTTTCTTTAAAACCCAATACACATTATACACTTACTAGTGAGATTAGGTGTTCAAGAATGGGATAGGTGGTACACATTTATTATATATAAGAATGACAACACATGTATTTGTTGTCCTAGAAACCCATCTAAGATTTACTCATTAGGAGTAAATCTTGGATAGTCCCCAATTTGGGACTGTTCTTGAACACCTAATCTCACTTAGGATGTAAGTGTATAATGTTTTCAAGAAAATTTCGGCAGCATTTCCCCATTTGTTCTCTAAGTACATATGTACTTAGAGAACAATGGGGAAATGTTGCCGAAATTTTCTTGAAAACCCAATACACATTATACACTTACTAGTGAGATTAGGTGTTCAAGAATGGTATAGGTGGTACACATTTATTATATATAAGAATGACAACACATGTATTTGTTGGCCTAAAGTTTTAACCATGCAAAAACTCTAATCTGTTAACCCTAGACCCTAATCTTGTTGTAATATATACTTGTTTTCTCTTTGATCATAGAATGGATAGATCATGGATGTCCATTCGCAATCGCTGCACCCCAGAGTTTATATCTAGTCTTGACCAGTTTATTAGATTTGCCGAGGAACATAGGAAACAACCTGGAGATAGGTTCTACTATCCATGTAGGCATTGCGGTAACAACTTGAAAGTCAGCACTGGTGACGAAATCAAAAGTCATGTCATGTGCAACGAGATTATACAAGGCTATACAGAATGGCACTAGCATGGAGAGATTTCAAACCCGAAACCAGTGGATGTCGATAGCAGTGCTTGTGTGGAAGAAGAAATTTTCTCCGATGACGTAGATGTGAATGAACCGGTTCCAGTAGACATCGTTGATGCGATGCTGGATAGTTGTGGGGTAGAGCACACCGATCCACCTCCCATTTTTAGAAACATTCTACATGATGCTGAGATATCATTATACACAGGTTGTCCTAAGTTAACGAAGCTTAGCACTGTGTTGAGATTGTATAAGCTGAAAGGTAACAATAGATGGAGCGACAAAAGCTTCACGTCATTGTTGTCTTTGTTGAAAGAAATGCTTCCTGAAGGAAACGAGCTGCCAATATCAACATACCAGGTAAAGAAATTGTTGTTCCCAATGGGAATGGATGCCAAGAAGATACGTGCATGCCCGAATGATTGTGTATTATTTCAAAAGGACTATGTGGATTTGAAAGATTGTCCAGAATGTGGTGTGTCACGGTATAAATTAATGACTTTGAGGGAGTCCAAAATTGGTTCTCCTGCCAAGGTGATGTGGTATCTACCTATAATATCACGGTTTCAACGCTTGTTTTCCAATCCGATAGATGTGAAGAATTTGAGGTGGCATGCAAATGTTAAGAAAAATAATGATGGGATCCTACGACATGCGTCTGATTCCCCACAATGGAAGAAGATTGATCTATTGTACCCTGAATTTGGTGAAGAAGTCAGGAATCTAAGACTTGGGCTTTGTACAGATGGGATGAATCTGTACGGGACATTGAGCAACCAACATAGCACTTGCCCAGTCATGCTTGTTATAGCAATCTTCCTCCCTGTCTGTGTATGAAAAATAAGTACGTAATGTTGTCATTGTTGATATCAGGCCCTAAACAACCTAGAAATGATATCGATGTTATCTTGAACCTCTGATTGATGACTTAAAGAAACTCTGGGGTGAAGGTGTGATGACCTATGATGCTTCACGAAGAGAGACATTTCGTTTGCATGATATGTTGTTTTGCAATATTAATGACTTTCCAGCATATGGGGATTTGTCTGGATATAGTGTCAAAGGAGCTAAAGTGTGTCCTATATGTGAAGAGAACACTGATTCAACAAGACTAAAACATGGCGGTAAGACTGTATATCTCGGTCATCAAAGGTTTCTTACAAAATTCCATCTGTATCGTAGGAAGCGCAAAGTATTCAATGGATTGAATGAGGAACGGAGTGCACCTAAACCTATATCAGGGGAGGTTGTTTATGAAAGAGTAAAAGACTTTATCAATGAATTTGGTAAAATATCACAATGTATGGCCACACAGAGTGACAAATCTTTATTCAAGAAGAAGTCAATATTTTGGGATCTTCCTTATTGGAGTTCTTTGAAAGTCAGACATTGTATCAATGTCATGCACGTTGAGAAAAATGTTTGTGATAGTGTCATTGGTACTTTGTTGAATATACTAGGTAAGACTAAAGATGGGATAAAATCCAGACTGGACCTACGTGAAATGGGAATAAGGTCAGAATTAACAGAATTACGTGAAATGGGAAATCGGAGAACATACTTACCTCCCGCTTGTTACACATTGTCTAGAAAGGAGAAGAAAGCTTTTTGTGAATGTTTGGTAAATGTTAAGGTGTCACAGGGTTACTCATCCAATATCCGTAGATTGGTATCAATGAAAGATATGAAGTTGATAGGTCTTAAATATCATGATTGTCACACTCTAATGCAACAAATATTGCCTGTGGCAATTCGATCTATATTGCCAAAGCATGTAAGGTTTGCAATCACCAAACTTTGTTTCTTTTTCAACAGTCTGTGCAACAAAGTTCTTGACCCTGATACTCTCGATAATTTGCAAAGAGAAGTGGTTGTTACCCTATGTCAGCTTGAGATGTATATTCCTCCGTCATTCTTTGATATCATGGTACATCTTGTTGTCCACTTGACTAGGGAAGTGAAAATGTTGGGACCAATTTTCTTGCATTGGATGTATCCCTTTGAACGATACATGAGCATTTTAAAAAGTGATGTTCGAAACCGTTATCGGCCTGAAGGGAGTATTATTGAGGTTTATGTGGTGAGAGAGGTTATGGATTTTTGCAATGACTTTCTCAGTGGTAATGACACTACTGGTAATGACAAGAATATTGAGGAGCAATTTGGCAAAGGAATTTTGGGATCACGGGTGAAAGTAATCAGTCGTGAGTAGTTGGAACAAGGTCACTTGTATATTTTACACAATATGGACGAAGTGAGTGTTTATATCAAGGAACATACCAATTTCATCAAGAGACAATATCCTCGAGCCAATACAATGTGGCTTGCTAGAGAGCATAACAAGAAATTTATTAAGTGGTTTGAAGATAAAGTCTTACATCAACTATATCAAACACCAGATGATACTACTGAAACTATCAAATGCCTTGCCTTTAAACCAAAATTGAATGTTATGTCTTATGAAGGGTATGACATTAATGGATTCACATATTACACAAAGTGCCAAGATGATAAGAGTGTCGTCCAAAACAGTGGGGTCACCCTTCAAGCGTCGACTATGTTTTTTGCAAGTGCAAAGGATAAGAGTCCATGTGAAGCTAAAATGTCATATTACTGTGTCATTGAAGACATATGGGAGTTTGACTACATAGATTTTAGAATTCTGCTCTTCAAATGTAATTGGGCTGATAACACCAAAGGAGATATAGTGGATGAATTGGGTTTCACTTTAGTGAACTTTGAAAAGATTGGCGAGAAGGATGAACCATTCATATTGGCATCACAGACGAAACAAGTATTTATATCGATGATCCTGCAAATGATAAATGGTCAGTTGTTCTTCATGGTAAAAGACAGTTCATTGAAGATCCTATAGATGAAGAAGAGTACTATGATAAGTATGATGACTCCAGTCTATTCTCAATTGGGTTGCCAACACCAGTAAATATTGAAGCTAATGATGACTTGTATGTGCGCAGAGATCACAATGAAGGATTGTTAATTGATAAAAAAATCGCAATATTAGAGGCATGTTTATATTTTTATATGTTTTATTTTTCCGAATGTGAACTTTACAATGTGAATTACTTTACAATGTGAATGTGAACTTTACAATGTGAATTACTTTACAATGTGAACTTTACAATGTGAGCTTTACAATGTGAATTACTTTACAATATGAACTTTACAATGTGAATGTGAACTTTTAGATGGCTGAGCATTCTCCTGATGACCATGATGATGATTACTGTGAGGGTGAGGACATCAATGTGCTGCCTCACAATGTAAGTTTTAAAAATATATCATATATTTATATCTATATGTCCATTTATAGTTATATCCTGTAAGTGTGTTTATTTTGTCAAATTTTAGGTTGAAGATGCACATGTACCCTCTGAAGCACTTGAGGCACTTGATGAGCAGCACCAAAAAGTTGACAAGAGAAGGGGCATCACTATGATGAAGAAGTTAATAGCGCAAAGGGGCAATGGACCCAAACTTGTTGTGGATTTTGATAATGCAGGAAGTGCAATTGGAGTGAATCGCAATTCGTTTATTTCATATCTTGGGTATGTTACTCGTAGCCATTGCGGTTGTAAGATAGATTCTTGGCATAAAGTTCCTAAGGGGAAGAAAGACGTAATATGGAAGGATTTATGCGTGAGTTATTATTAATTTGCAATTCTATTTTGTAGATTACTAATTTTTTGGATACTAGTTAATAACAATTCTATTTTGCAGAGTATATTTGAATTGGATGAAAAGCTGCATCATAAATGCGTGATGCAACACTGTAGGAGAGTCCTAAGGAACTATAGGACAAATCTCACCCGATAATACATAAAAGAAGGTGACAAGTGGAAGAAGACAATCACTAAACATTGGAACTTCCTGGACCAAGAAGAATGGGACACATTTGTTGCTTCAAGACAAACTAATGAATTCAAGGTATTAGGCGTCACTCCCAATTTAATTAATATACATTGTATTCACCTATTCAAGATTAACATTTAGTGTTACTAACCAAATCATTAATGTGCATATTAACTAGGCCCTCAGTGAGGCGCAAAAAGCAAGGCGTGCACTGAATGTGCATGACCACACAATGGGTCCAAAGGGGTATGCAGGCATTCGCCAAAGACTACAGGCTGAGTCTACTGCTCAGTCTACTGCTACTTAGGAGTCCTCTACTATAGGTACCACACCTCTGCCTTGCCATGATGTCTGGATAGCTGGCAGGTAAAATAAGAAGGGAGAAATAAGGAAGCCCGCAACTGCTGAGGCGGCTGCAAAAATGGTAAAATACAACTCTTAGAGCAATCGTTCAAATATTGATTGTTTGTGGTGTTTACTTAATTACAAATTTTTGTTTTGGTGATTAGCGGGAGCTGTACGAGCTGAGGAAACAAGGCAAGTTCATCCCTGGGGGCACAAGGGATGAATTGATAGTTTCTCTGGGTAACCCAGAGCATCTTGGACGTGTTAGGGCTACAAATGCTAGTGTGGGCATCAAAGCGTTCTTTGGGCCATCCCAGTGCAAACATGTCCTAAAAGCGGGACTTTCACAAGAAGAGGTAACCTATTCTTTCTTTATAATGTTACTGTAAAAGAGAATTCAATAATCAGAAGCTAACGTTTCTTTTATCCATGTATAGGTAGATAAGGTAGTTGATTGGAAACTCGAAGAAGCAATGAGCAAGTGGCATGCATCTCTGAATGCCACTCAGCAGACAGTACCTATGGCATCCCGCTCTACTCCTACTACAGAGGTTGGGAGTAATCCTATAGACCCACCACCTAGCACATCCGTTGTAAGTATTTTTATGACATAGTAACTAGTCTTTTTAAGATGATATGTTTTCAAGATGATATGTATATAACATTCTTTACAAAAAAAAATTGTAGGGGTTGAAGCCATGCCATCTAAAAAGTAAAGAATTTGTTGTTGCAAAGGCGTCGACTTGCCCATCCCTACCAGGGGAAATGTTTCATGGGTCTCCATTACCAGCTGGTTGGGTTTGTGTGAGCCCGATACGTATATTCCCCAATTGGATGGATCTTCCATTGCCCATATATATATATATATATATATATATATATATATATATATATATATATATATATATATATATATATATATATATATATATATATATATATAAACGCTTGGTGAGGCAGAAGGCGGAGTGATATTGTGGCCAAAAGTGGATGTCCTCTATACTGAAACCGTATGGTAAATTTACATTACGTTAAATTGTTAGTTTGTGTATATGATGTCCATTGATCTGAAATTATATATATATACATGCTAAAAAGAAGACACCCAGAGCATCTAGGCCTCCACCTCCACCTCCTACATTACCAAGTTGGGTTCCACAAGACCTACATGTCCTGTTAGGTCCTAATTGTAGGGGTATGGCAATATGGTTAGGCGAACATGATATAAACTGCCCTATAACTATTTCTATAGATGCAGATGTTGCAGGTCAATCATACGAAAGCAAACTATTTATACAAGATATTTTGGAGTTATTTCAATATGATTGGATGAATACATCTGTGATAGAGCTATGGATAAGGTGAGATCTTCTTTATACATCCATATACCTTGTATAGGATCTGGTGATCTGGTTTCTTATTTATTAATGCATAGATAATACATGTTTTGCAGCTACTTAGACAAGATATGTGCAGATTTTTCATTCGAACATGTAGGATTTTTGATTCCATCTTTGATTAGTCTAGTAGCTAAAGACCCTCCGTCAGTACAACAATACTGTTGTGATGCTTTTACAATTTTTGCTCAAAATAACAAGACGGTGATAATAGCTCCATTCAATGTGGAGTAAGTTTACTTTGCTTATAATTTGGACTTAAGAAAATTACATTTTTATTGTGGATTTTGAGTTATTAATTTTTAACTTTTTTACCTCTAGTGGTATGCATTGGGAGTTACTAGTTATTGTCCCCGAGACGTTCACTGTCTATTATCTAGATCCTAAGGGGACTAAATTGAATTCAAAATATAGACACAAAATGAAAATGGCATTATTCTGGTGAGAAATGTTTCATTTTCATATCCGTTAACATATGTTATTACACTACTATTTAATTATGCAATGTACTGTGTTACATTAACATGTAGGGGTTTAGATGAGTTCAAAAAGGCTGGAGGAAAGGTCTTCAGGAAAAGAACCATCAAATAATTTGGAAGAACGTGGAAGTAAGTTCCCGACTGCAATGTATATATTATTTAGTGTGAACAATGCTTAATTTTTTAATATTTTGTATGTTTCAATTTATAGTGTGCTACACAAGACAACGGATGGGTATGTGCATACTATGTGATGTGATTTATGCACATGATTATCAACTATGCCGCAATGGACATCGATACCATTCTTGAGATATTATATATAGTCTCATTAGATAATATGAAATATATCAATCTTATTTATATATTATTAATTATATATATACATCATTCTCTTTGCATGTGTTTAAAACTGACCACGCTATAGGAAAGGCCTTACCAGATGTACATGCTCCCTATACGACGGAAGAATTAAATGATGTAAGAGAAGAATGGGAAACAACCATACAAGTAGTGGGGGTTTTAACATATAATTGGGATGTTGATAGCAAATAATGACTAAAGAATGATATTTTGAAAATGAATTTCTGAATTATAATATGTGTGAATGTTTCTACATGTGTCTGAATATTTATATATGTGTGAATGTGAAAATGAATGAAACTACTGGCTGCTATATGAATGTTTCTACATGTGTGAATGTGAAAATGAATAGAACTACAAATGGCTACATGAATGTTTCTACATGTGTGAAAATCGAATGGAACGACAAGTTGCTAAATGTGTGAAAATTAATGTTGTTAATTTTGTAGGTTTGTAGCCTGTTGTTGGCTGATATCAATGGATGTCATAAAACCTACAATTCATAACTAAACTGCAGGTTTCTCATCCTGCGACCAGCCACAGCAGGCCTGTAGACTGATAAGAAAAAAATATGAAATAGGCGTCGGTTATTTATTTAAAACTGAGGACAAATGATTACAGCATTGGATAAAAAATTATAATTGACGCCTAATGCATGTGATGTGGCGTCAGTTATCAATAATAAACTGACGACGATGGTTCTGGCATCGGTTTCCCTACTAGTACCTAGCATCAATTTCCCTAATGAGGCCAGACACCACGGCCGTGCTGGCCAGCACGGTCGTGGCAGCGGGCCAGACACCACAGCCGTGCTGGCCACCTCGGTCATGGCAGCGGACCAGATACCAGATAACATGGCCGTGCTGGCCAGCACGACCGTAGTAGCAGACCAGACACCAGACAACATGGTCGTGCTGGCTAGTACGACCGTGGCAGCAGGTGAGATGGCGTCAGTTATCACTAAAAAACCCCATGCTGATAGTGCCCCAGATGGTACCCTTTCTGTGGCGCAAAGACTTATGGCGTCAGTTTCAAAGCTAATAACCGACACATATACCCCCCTGCTGGCACGTTTTCAGTGGCACGCGAAGGGTTGTGGCGTCGGTTTGAGAACTGGTGCCGAACGGTTGGCCTTTTAGTGGCGCCCACATAGGTGTCACATTAAAACCGACACTAAAGGCCTTAAATAACCGACAATAAAGGCCGGTTATGTACCGGTGCGACACATATTACATGATGATTGCTTGATTACCTGCTTGATTGGATAGTATGCTTAGAGAATGTTTTGATATTCTGCATGGCTCGCCATCTAGGTATGTGGCTATGACTAAGATTACTCATCTTAGTTTCTTGATGTTTCCTGAGGATTTATCCGTTTGCTTGCAATTAACTGCTTCTATGAATTTTCATTCCTACAACTATAAAGTGACTATAACTATCACTATAAATATATGTGCATGATTAGCTCATATCCTAGTCCTCCTCTATGGCTTTGAGGATGCGCGATGACCTAGGTATTGGTCTACCTTGGGGTAGGATCATTGGTTTATCATGAGTCGATGTTTGGTCTACCTTTGGGTAGGGTCATATGACTGTACGATCCTATGTGTTGGTATACCCTTTGGGTAGGATCATAAGGGGCTATTTGGGATTTACCATATGAGAAAGGTAGTATCCATGTCCGCTACAGGGACATCACAGAGGTTTGGATATGTCAAGACCGAGTAGTTATATTTAAGCTGTAAAGTTTGATCTGTTAGAGGATAATTTTGTTGCAATATGTTGTTACAACTAGATGCAAACCTTTTGTGTTTCCCACATACCATTATAACTTGTTATACTAACTGTGTTTTGTTTCATGACATTTTAGGTATACAATGATATACATGATAAGGGACATGAAGATAAAGATGAAGCCATGTGGAGATATTAAATATAATTCAAGGAGGATTAGATAGATATACACTTCTTCTCTATGGACAGTTCTGGTAGTGAAACTTCATGTAAGCATTTTATAAACAATATTTGAGATTTAATTGAAATTGTTTTCTATTATTTGTTATTTGACTAATCTGGATCCTTGGGAATATAGGTAATGGCTCTCCACTTGAAGGTCTTTCCTTAATTGGGGGATGTGGAAAGTGAGGTCGTTATAGGTAAGATGATAAATCAATCTAAAGATTGAGGTAACCTTAAATGTAATAAAATCAAGTATACAAAATATGAGAGCACATATATTGAGTATAAGTCTTTGAACCCAGGTATGCCATCTGTGAGGAATATGGGGAAAGTCAATATGGGCGTGGCTAACAATATGGGACCAATCCCGAAAGGGAAGGTCGTCATGAGCCTAATGAGGGGACATAAAGTGAATAATGAGTACTATAAGAGATGGAAGAAATCTGGTTTAAAGAATTACTTGAGAGAATAATGTGGTCAAAAGTTGTAAAAATGTGACATCTCAAAGAAACCCTTGGGAAAGGTAGAGCCCTAAGTCAAACCTAAGGTAAAGTAGGGACTATTAAAGGTACATGAGACCAATGAGATTAGAAGATGATTGTGCCCTAAATGCATAAGACCATCTAGTCAGGAGGTAACTACTATGTTTATCCGAGACCCATGACTCAGGAGATTGACAACTTTCGTGATGTTCATGTGGCCCAATGGGTGAATTTGAGAGGTACTCCCAAGATACATAAGGATGAGATCACTCTAAAAGTACCTATATCCCTAGAGACCTCAAAAAAGTGACTAAGGCTCACAATACATGAGACATAAATATAGAAATATATGAAGAGTCATGTAATAATGAAAGGAGTTATCATTGTTTTGGGATTATCTACCCATTAAATATTGTCATTTAAACCTATATCAATCTCTTATCAAAATTAATCAACTTCCATTTTGATAGTTTTATATGAAAAAAATTACGAGTTGAGGGTGAAGTAATCTTTTGTTATATTCATCTATGACATTAGTCATAAAATCCCCAATTTATGTTTTAAATTCCTCCTTTTTTCTCGTCTAATTACAAGACAATAAAAGAACGAATTTAAACTTAAATGATACAATTAAATAAATGATACATTGATTATTAACTAAAACACTATGCTTCAAGATTTCTAGCATCCTAGTATACATGAAGTCATGAAAAAGGATATCTAAGCCAACATTAGTAAAAATCATATGGTAAATGCAGACTAGAGTAGATATCTAGTGTTAGGAGTGTTATAGATTCGAACACAAAAACACAACTTTAGTCTTTTAATCTTATGACCTCTCTATAAAGTAAAACATAGTTGTATAATCAAAATCTAAAATTACAAACATGACATTTCAAGAAATCTATCTTCTCACATCCTTCGTTCTATAAGAAATTTTCCTTCAAATTTCAAGTCAAAATGTTATTGTATCTAATGATCTTTTTGAATTATAATTTTAGGAAAAGGTGGGAAATTACATGTTCTCATAGGCTCATTTGATTGGAAAAATATAGTATCACTCTCTAATTATGATTAGTATGTTAATTTTTCTAACACCTTATGATAATTGATGATAATTAGTTAAAACATGTGAAAGTCATCTCTTTACATTCTACCTGTAAATTCGAGAACAATACTAATTAATGTTTATCCTATTACTAAAAGGCATCAACAATTGGATCTGATATAAATTAACACAATGATTACAGTTGGGAGGTTCATTTGATCAAAGAAACAAAATACGAGGTTTGATTTTAGAAAATTTCAGAACTTAAACTGGAGGATGATCGTCTTATGTGATCAAGCTTCTCTACATCTCACACTTTGCCACACACATCCATGGAAGGTTCTCTTATGCTGTTGCAAGTAGTGACCATCGTCAGAGAAGGTTTTCTTCTATCCAAGAGCATCTTAGCCACACACTGTATGCCCTAGGAGAAGGTCTTCTTCTATGAAAGATCTTCTTAGACCTACATTGTCCATCAACGAGTTTCTTTTTCCAAGCTCATCTTTGAGAACAAATGGTGGAGAGATCGGGAAATTGAGATGGGGAAGCTTCTCAACCGCACACTATCCACCTACAAGCTCTAAGCTCCCACCTTTGTCGTGAAGAGATAGGAGAGAGAGCCGAAGGAGCATTCTAGTCGTGCACTATCTACCAACAAGCTCAAAGCTTCCAATTTTGTTGTGGAAAGATGAAGGAGAGGCCCATGGAAGCTTTGAGGGGGGTGGGCAGTCGGGGTTAGAGAGTGGTAGAGATAGATGGAGTCTGAAGAGAGTGGGTATCTACCTAAGAGAGTGGGGTAGAGAATGATGACTTTTTTCTTCTTATCCCACACATCACTCATATTTAAAGCGTAGGATAGACCACAAATGGTTCACATTCTCATACTGTGCAAAAAGAGGCAAATATCTAATACTTGCAGCTAGTAAATAAATTCTAAAAAGGTTCCAAATTCAGAATATCAATGTTGGTTTATATAGTGTGTTCTATACAAGTACATTTCTAAAAGCCCTTGAGTTTAATCCAACGTGCAGCTGGTAATAAACTTTTTAGACAGCCGAAGTTGCATTCAACCAATCATGATGACAAACCTCCTTGGATCTTTTTGCCCAAACAACGCTTGACAAAAGAAAACCGTGCCGCACAAACTTTAGTTTGTGGCGGGCCTACTGCTGATGGGCCAGCAATCCACCAAGGACCTGAAGAAGAAAGCATGGTAGCGGGCCTACTACTGTTGGGCCAGCAATCCACGAAGGACCCGAAGAAGGATAATACATGCCGGTTTTCTATCCGGATCGGGACCAGGAACCCTACGCCGCCGGACTCTCTCGATAGTTCCTTGAGACTGCAGGACAACACTAGGGTCAGGGTTGTGAATCAATTTCGTACACTCCCCTCTCTGCGTATATATATCCATCAGTGATTCCAGTCGAAACCCAAAGCGAGGCCGCTGACGGGAAGCCGGCGACGCAGTCAGTAGTGGCCGTCTTCTGGTTGCTGAGAGATCTCGTTCATTCGTTGGTGCATCATGCATGTCTTGGGTACACTCTTTTATTATTATCGTTGGTTGTATCTATTCGACTTTTTCTTGCCTCCCCTCGATTTGTATCACGAGCCGGTGATGATTACATCAAAGCATCCGAGGGGCAGACAAGCTTCAAGACCTGCTCTGCAGGTGAACCTACTTGAAGCCCTGCATCCACTTGAAGTTACTTGATTTTCTGAGGCTCTGAAAGAAATTCGACGCTTACCATCGATTTTCGGCCCAGACATACGTTTTTTATTTATTTAAAAATAGCTGTCCGATCTGAACTGCTGGTGTTTGCCTTACATTCTTCTCATCATTATTTGATCTGCCATTGACGACAAAATCTCTTATCAAGGTGCCATGACTTTATTGGGATGAACCTACTCGAGCATAGCAGCACCGAATATGACTCTCTTTGGATGCTTCCGAGGCATTTTTGTTGGAATTGAAATTAGCGAATTCGTTTTTCTTTCATCACTCGATCGTACACCTATGATATATTGCCTGTGACGATTTGTCTGCAAAAATGATGTCTTGTTGTCAAGTGACAGCATTTCAAGTGACATCTATCATTCACACTGGATAGTATCTGAGGCGATTTTGTTACCTATTCTGTTTCTTTCAAAAAATATTTGTGCTGTCTTCTAAACGTAGATATCTCCCCCAAATGTACTTATCTTGCGTTTGGCGTTGGACCGATCGTCTATATGTTATATGATTTCTCGAAGTGGTCTTGAGTTTCACTATCCTCTTTGCACTTTCTCAAGCGTGCTCTTAGGCTGATAAACTCATAAAGTGTGGTGTTGTCTATCAGCTTCGTTCCCGTTATTAATGGGTTCGGAGTTAAATATCAGCACAAAATCCGAGTAAATCTACTCGATGTGTTCTCACATTTTTTTGCAAGGCTTTTTTTTGACAATGTTTATTTCTTAGCTTTTCTTTTTTGAATTGTGGCTTAGTATTGTTAACGAGTGTTTCATGTATTTTTATCTTCCAACTGTGTACCCAGTCAAAATGACTATGATGCAGAAACAACGACCCCTTCTCACCATTTGTGCTGCCTATGTCTTTTTGACATCAGCTCTTCTTAGTACATCTACTTTGTTTTTGGATGAGTGGCGAACGATACAATGTACCATTGTTATCCTTTTGATTCGAGATGTCTGGGTGAGCCCGCCAGTTTTGAGAGCCCAAGTGGGTTCTGTTATATTGTCATGTACTTTATATCCGCCTTGATTTGTGGTTGTTTACATCATTTTTTATGTATGTAGCTTCTTTGTGGTGGAGCATATATACATTCTATTTTATGTCGAAATTTATGCAATCACATAATCTTGGTTAGAGTCTAAATCTGTAAATTTTATGTGATAATCAAATGTAGACAAATATTGTCTCCTCAATAGGGTTTTATTAAGTGAATGGAATGCCATGTTTGTAAGTTCAATTATGCTTTGTCCTAACTATCTTGTCAGTGCTACGTTAAGTGTGTTAATAAATTGGTTGGCTACATGGAATAGCCCGCTATTAGGGCTTGCTTATTTTGACCAACCAGATATTGTCTAAATCTTGACCCTAATCCAAAACGTCTTATGTAGGGCTCTTAAACTATTTTGGTTCATATCCAAATACTGCTGCTCTCTTCAATCTTGGTACTGTTAATGAATTTGACTGAATTTCTATTGTAGTGGTTGAATTTTACTCATGTGCTAATCCCTTTAAATCTCATACTTTGAATGAATTTGACTGAATTTCCGTAGCAGTGGTCAAAATTTACTCATGCACTAATCCCTTTAATCTGATACTTTGAATGAATTTGACTGAATTTCTGTAGCAGTGGTCAAAATTTACTCATGCCCTAATCCCTTCAATCTTATACTTTGGATGAACTTGACAGAATCTCTATAGCAGTTGAATTTGACGACTCATGTGCCACTATAATGTTTGTGATATCTGAGATTTGGTAAATAAACTGTTTACAATTTAATTGCAAGTGTCAAGGGTTTCTGATATTGAAAATGATATCCTCAATTCCACAGCTTCTAAAACATTTTAGGTGCTATTGTGGTATAACACTAACAGATTGTGTTGTTGTTTATCTTACATTTAAACATGTTTTTCTCAACTATTTTCATCATTATAAGATGGATTACTAGTGTTCAACAGGATGGGAGCTCTGTGACAAAGATATAAAGCCCTTTTTGAAGCATGTGTATGAATGTTAGGTTTTCATAGCAAGCATTGAGCTGCTATCTCTTGATATGTCTTTTATGGCTGGGTGCATGTTGTGTAGATTGGAGTTATATGTTTTTGTACCACATATCTAAATACCTGTAATCTACTTGTTGTGCTCCCTTTGTAGTCGTCTTGTATGCTTCCTCTATTTTACTTGACTGTAACTAAAAACAATATCTTTTGTATATTTTGCACCATTGTAGCAGCACATTTGACGTCATAGTCAACAATGAAATCCACAATACCTTTATTCTATAGTCATATTGAACTTCAATTTGCATACAAGATTTTTTGTATGAAAAACATGTCAAATAGTTAATGTAATTACGACCCTTAAGTTTTTTAGGGGTGGTATTTGATGACAACATTAACAGACTGCCACACTGTTAGCACAGCATGGACTTCATTAGTTAGGTCCAAAATCGTCGGGGGATACATGGGTTGGGTAGGCAGCAACAATATCAACTGCTCAAGTTTTTTAGAAATATTGTGTTCTTGTTCACAATCAATACTACATTGGCACCAATGTTATTCATCAATTCAATAGGGATGGAATGATGAGGGACATTGTAAGGTTTATATGTCTGAAAGAGTGGGACAGCTCTTTCGAAAGAGTGAGTGAGGACATAATAATTTAGTTTGGGGCTCATACGATGCATTGTGAACTTGCCCTAAGGGCTTGATTTTATGTTGCCATTATGGGTAACCCATGTATTTTTTAAGCCTCTTGAGGACTCGGACAAGATCACTAGTGCTTACAAATCTTTTTCAACTTGGCTCGGACACATTTAAGAACTAGGTGTCCAACTCATACAGCAAGAGATTTATTAACTACGTGTCCAACTCGTACTAGTGGCACGGTTTATAATTAGGAATCCTGCTCATATGTCGATCAATTTCAATTTTTGTACTTTGCTAACTTTGCTGTAATGGGTGTGGAATTTCTTTAACTTGGCCCCCTCATGCATTCCCTTGCATTGCATGGGGCGAGTCGGGTGAGTGTGATCTTCAGGATGATCTCTACATCTATTCAAAGGATTTGTTAATTTCTTATGGGAATCCATGGAGTGGGTTAAAGCAACATTCTCTCCAATCTTACAAAATTCAAAGTAGACGATGCATTAGAGGATTCAAAATAGATGCCAAACTTTTGTTATTTAGGTTGAATGGTTTTTTTGCAATGTGAATATTGATGTGGACATTTTTATATGGGGAAAAATGCTAGGTGGTAATGGAAAATGGATATGAATCCACCCATAGTTCATTAGGGAAGTGGGGCTTATCATTTTTCTGAAGAAGGTTTGCAACAACTTTCTTTTAGTAATGAAATAAATTAGACGGAATATATGGTTAAGGACCTACCTTTGTGAAGTGCATCTTGTGGAACATGGTAACATAAAAAGAAAGAGAATAGAAGCCAACCCTAGATATAAAATAAAAGATGTCATAGATAGAGTTTGGCAGTCGTGGATTCATTGATTGAAATGTTATTAGAATGATAGAGATTGCGTCTATCGGGATATATAGTGAAGGATTTCTTGTTAGTATGAAAATAATTGCAAAGGTAGTTATGTTGAATGAAATATAGTTGAGAGATTTCCTCTTTTTGGCATCGTTTTGGATTTGGTGCAAAAATGGTGCTCATGAAGATTAGTACCATGAAGCTCAATAACAAATCATTGCTTTGAATGTTGCTGCACGTTTCATTCACTATTTTGGTACACTGTTTTGATTTTTATTGTTGATTACATCTATTTGACGCCCCTGTTATATATATTTGGTTTCCCCTTGATTTGTGTTACAAGCCGGTGATGATTACATCAAAACATCTGAGGGGCAGACAAGCTTCAAGACCTGCTCTGCAGGTGAACCTACTTGGAGCCCTGCAAAACACGAAGTTACTTGATTTCTTGAGGCTCTGAACAAAATCCAATGATTACTGTTGATTTTCTGCTCAAATTTAAGCTCTCTGATCTAAACTGGGGGCGCTTGCCCTTTTTTTTCATCATCATCCGTCCTACCTTTAACGAAAAAATCTGTTATGGAGTTACAGCGACACCGAGATCCTGATACTGGGGAATAGTGGCACCAAATATGACAGTTTTTTATACTTCAAAGCGTCTAGGGTAGACAGGCTTCAAGACCTGTTCTGCAGATGAACCTACTTGGAGCCCTACTTCCACATGAAGTTACTTGATTTCCTGACACTCTGAATGAAATCTGATGGTCAACCTTGGTTTTCTGGCCAAATCCAAGTTTTTGTTATTTTTAGAACTGACCATCTGATCTGAACTGGGGTTGCTTTCCCTACATTCTCCTCATTATTATTTAATCTACCAATCTGTTATGGAGGTGCGTTGACGCTGAGATCTTGTAACTGGGGCCATAGCAACACCAAATATTATGCTTTCAAATAATACTGAGGCATTTTTGTTGTATCTGAGTTTGTGAAATTGTTTCTTTTGTAATCGATGGAGCACCTGGGATTCTTTGCTTGTGACTGTTTGTCTGCAAAAATGATGTCTTGTTGTCAAGTGATATCGTTTCAAGTGACATTAATCATTCACACTGGATGGTACCTGAGGTGATTGTTATTTCTTTCTAAAAGTATTTTCCATCTTTTAAAGGTTAACTTCTACTACAAATCCGCTTTTGTATTATCTTTGGTGTTTGACCCGTCCTCATGATTTGATTAGCCTCTTTGCACTTTTTCAAGTGTACTGAGGCTCATGAAATGAGGTGTCGTCTATCAGATTCTCACCTCCATTATAAATCTACCTGGTTTGCTCTCACGTTTTTTTTTTAAGGTTCTTTGTTTATTTTTGTTTTACATGTGTTATGTCTTAATTTTTTTTATTTTGAATTGTGGCTTATATTTCTTTAACGTGACTTTAATGTATTTCGTCTCCCAACTGTGTAACGAACCCTCTCCAAACGAATTTTTATGCAAATGGGGCTTCTATAACACTCTTATAATACAGAAAGAACGAGGCCCTTTGTTACCGTTTGTAGTCCCCACGTTTTATATGCTCGAGCTTTACCTTACTGACAAACGATCATATGTACCAATTTTGTCCTATTGTTTTGTGGTTTCTGGGTATATGGCCCATCAATATTGAGGTTTTCAAGTTGTCCCACTCTAGAGTTCTGTATCTTTACATAAATCTTGTCTTTGTAGTTTTTTTTCCATTGAAACGGTTTTCTTTGATGTCCATATGTAGACCTGTCAATCGGGTGGGTGGCTGGGTTGTGTTAGGGCTGGGTCGTTGTGGGTTTGGGTCTTGCGGGTGTTAAAAAAGATGTAGTTCTAAATGGGTTGAATAAAGACAAATCTAAACCTGACCCAATAGATTGCGGGTTGTTGGGTGTTTACTTTATAATTTTATAAAAGATATATTGCTAGTGTTTGTTTATATAAAATATGACACAAAATAATCATATTGTATACATTGTTAGGTAAGATTTATTTATATATCTAAAGATATGTTACAAGAAGAGTATCAAATGCAATGCAGCCATGGGTAGGGTACTCTTCTTGTATACATTGTTAGGTAGATTTATTTATATATCAAAGATATGTTACTTTGCTTTGTTAACTTGTGTATATGATTGATTTAATATTTGCTCATTGCTTGGATGCAATACCGCCGATGTGTATGTAAATCTTTTGTTGTAAGCTAAATATTTTATCTATTAATAAAATCAGCGTAATAAAGCGGGTCACCTGTGGGTGCCCATTGATTGCCCATGAAACCCACTAAGTAAATGGGTGGGTACGCGTTTGAGTTTTTTCCGGGGTGACACATTTTGTGACCCAAACTCAACTTAAATGGATCGACCGATGGGTGTTAGCGGATTTTGACCTAGTTTGACAGTTTATTTAAATTTGTTAATTGTCAATTGGAATCTAAATTTGTTAATTTAATTTGATATCAGCTTTAAAAAATGTGGTCTTAAATTGGAGTTAATGAAGTGAATAGGATGCCTTGTTTGTGAGTCATTTATTCAATTCAATGCTTTTGCCTAATTGTCCTGGCATAGTGCTACCATTCAGGTATAGGTCGAGTTGCTTGCAATTAGGGCTTGTAGGCTTTGACAAGCCAGATATTGTCCAAAATTTTTGACCTGATTTAAAAGAAGATCCTAATTTTGACTTTTTATTCTGGGCTCTCAAAGTAATTAGACTCTGTCATAGCTGCCATTATACAATTTAACAAGTCCCGGAGTGAAACGGTTGGAATTTTTGTGGCATTGTGGTGGAAGTCAACTCATGGCGCCATTTAAATGTTTGTAGATCCGTAATTTGCTGTGCCCGTTACATACACCTTATAAATATTCGTCTCAGATATTGCTAACGCTAAAATACTTGTCTCAGATATTGCTAACGCACACAATGACATAATTCTGGCATTCCTTGGCCTCTACAAAATTGTATGTAACTTGTTGTTGAACACCAACAGATATCCCATCTAATTTGTTCTTCTCAACTTGGGAGACTATTAAAACTTATTATTAATATTATCACTGTTGTATCTTAATTTCTGAAAGCACACCTTGTCATTGATATCGCATCCAATATGTCATTTCCAACTAGAGAGACTAAAACTGTCTTTTAAACTAAGCCTTCATTTGTCAAACACATAATTAAGTCCTGTAATTGTGAATCTTAAGATATTACCAAGATTCTCCTCAACTTGGGACTATTAAAACTTATAATGAATCATGATTCATATTATCACTATTATATCTTAATTTTTGAAAGCACACCATGTCATTGATATCACATCCAATATGTCCTTCCCAACTAGAGAGATCTGAATTTTGTCTTTTAAACTAAGCCTTTATTTGGTAAACACATTATTTAGTCTTGTAATTGTGAATCTTAGTTGTAACGAATCTTGGTAATTATCTTGGTTGTTGTAATCATACCATGTTGTCATTAATATTGGAAATCATCAATTGAAGTATTGTGTTCGTGCAACTTAAAATGATATAGTACCGGTGGTTAAAACAAGATGCAGCTCTGTGATGCAAAGATATAATGCATTTTTTTGAGCTTGTGCCCTCGTATAGTTTAGGAATTCACAAGGATTGGATTGAAGTTTTGATTTTGTACCGCATATTTAAATTCATGTAGTCTACTCCTGTCGTGCTCCCTTTTTGGCACTTGGCTCCTCTTTGGTTTCTCCCTAGTGTATGTATAATCAATATTGTTTTTTTTACTAACACCTTTCTCATTTAGTCACGTTGAACCGCAAATTGCAAAAAAGATGATTTGCTTTAAAACAAGTGACAAATGGGTAATCTAACCACTTTCCTCAAGTTTTGCAGTGGTGTAGGATGTAGCAACATGTCCCAAGATAACACACTAATCCTAATCGCAATCTTAGACTCGAAATTGTGTTTATTACGCAAGACAGGTTTTGAAAGCACACCATGTCGTTGATATCAATGACATGGTGTGCTTTCAAAAATTAAGATATAATAGTGATAATATGAATCATGATTCATTTGTCAAACACATAATTAAGTCCTGTAATTGTGAATCTTAAGATATTACCAAGATTCTCCTCAACTTGGGACTATTAAAACTTATAATGAATCATGATTCATATTATCACTATTATATCTTAATTTTTGAAAGCACACCATGTCATTGATATCACATCCAATATGTCCTTCCCAACTAGAGAGATCTGAATTTTGTCTTTTAAACTAAGCCTTTATTTGGTAAACACATTATTTAGTCTTGTAATTGTGAATCTTAGTTGTAACGAATCTTGGTAATTATCTTGGTTGTTGTAATCATACCATGTTGTCATTAATATTGGAAATCATCAATTGAAGTATTGTGTTCGTGCAACTTAAAATGATATAGTACCGGTGGTTAAAACAAGATGCAGCTCTGTGATGCAAAGATATAATGCATTTTTTTGAGCTTGTGCCCTCGTATAGTTTAGGAATTCACAAGGATTGGATTGAAGTTTTGATTTTGTACCGCATATTTAAATTCATGTAGTCTACTCCTGTCGTGCTCCCTTTTTGGCACTTGGCTCCTCTTTGGTTTCTCCCTAGTGTATGTATAATCAATATTGTTTTTTTTACTAACACCTTTCTCATTTAGTCACGTTGAACCGCAAATTGCAAAAAAGATGATTTGCTTTAAAACAAGTGACAAATGGGTAATCTAACCACTTTCCTCAAGTTTTGCAGTGGTGTAGGACGTAGCAACATGTCCCAAGATAACACACTAATCCTAATCGCAATCTTAGACTCGAAATTGTGTTTATTACGCAAGACAGGTTTTGAGTGGGATGATTCGAGTACAACATAGGATGGTACTTTTGTACTCAATTGGATTTTCATCCTATGTTTTGATTAACATAGGAATTTATTCCTTGAGTATTGTTCTTTGTCCTCCTGTTAGTTGACGAATGGTAGGAACTATGCATGTGCATGTTGGATACCAATTAGGGTTTTATAAAATTTAATGCTTTATTTCCTCATACCTTAACGTGATGTTTTGAAGTGCATCTTGTTATATAGAGAAGATGGGTAACACGACTAATTCACTAGAGAGAACATAGTCCATATATTAGCCATGTGAGCTTATAACTTCTCTGGTGTTTAATAGTCACCAAAGTGAAATGTGTGTCCAGAAAGAACCCCCTTGATTATGAGAGGGTACACGCAGTCATGTATTGTTGAATATATGTGGTTTGCCAAGAACTCAAATGAGGAACGGTATCCTAAAGTACTAAATTGGCATGTTTATGTGAGTGTGATTGCAAGTATTGTGTGCCAATGTCATGCAAAACTATGGGAGACCAGTCTTCTCAAAGTACTAAATTGACCTTTTTATGTGAGTGTGGTTGGATTGTATCTCTAAATATTGTGTGCTAATCTCATGCAAAACTATGGGATATGAATGATATGGAAGTATCACCAATGTGATATGATACGTTATATGGCCGGAGTACCAAAAATGGGCATGATGCCTTTGTGGAGATAATAGGTCAACAAGACCCTACCTTTATGTTCACACTCATTGAGGTGCCACTGGGTCTTAGTTAGACTGGATGATCCTACGATCCCTAGGGTGGGTTAGGGGGCTTTGCATTCACTAGTGAATAGTTTAGGTGGTCGATTTGAAACTACCCAAAGTTTTATAATAAAATATTTATAACCAATTTGTGCAGTTCTCTTACCTTTTCCACATTGTAACGTCTTTAATGTTGTGTTATGCATTTTTTAAAATGTCTCTAATAATACATCGACTTTTAATAATTATAATCAGGTACACGCAAAAACTTTGATTTATTTTTATCCAAATCCAAATCCAATTTGGATTTGGATAAAAAATATGATAAATTATTAAAATTTTATTTGTACCTCTTTTAATGGAGGATATAGCAATTTCCTTTGGATTTGTTAATCTAAGAAGAAGACAATATACCTTGATATTATCGGTCATTCTTTTATTTAAGGCGTCATCCCATCTTAATTGAAAAAGGAAATACTTTTTCAGGAATAAATCGAGTTCCGCCTCTTTCTTGCTCTTGTAATGCTTTCGTTTTCTACTTTTTAATGTCTAATCCTGTATAATTTTCTTTAATATCTTTTTTTCTTTTGTTTTTGAACGTCTAATAGAAGATCCACTTGACTAGACTGTTTTTTTTTCTTCTTTTTTTCTAATTCAAAGTATTCTTTTTTATTAGATGATATATGAATATCCTTTTTTCATTTCCATTACTATTTGGATTTACATCAAAATTCAAAAACAACTTAATTGGTATGACTCACAATTTCATTTTATATGCATTATATGTATCATAAAGTATTCCAAATTTTGGGAAGAACTGAGGTTTTTTTGATATACGATGATATAACCTTTCTTCACTCATCCCCATCCAATTAAAAAAGAATTTTTTTTGATTCATTTTGGATGGTTTTTTTTATGAATCCTCAGAGATAAAATATTCTTATTATCAAGTTTTTGATAATATTAATTTTAGTCTTAGTATTTTGATTCTTGGTACCACAATGCATATGAGTCCAGGTTTGAATATTGACATTTTTATTTTGTTTAATAAAAAATATAAAATTTTACAGTTAAAATATTTTTCTCAATATTTTTTCCTATGTATATAATATTTTTCTCCTAGATAATCCCTAATATCAACATCCATTAGTACATAAAGAAATTGGGGTTTCTCTATATAAAAATTATATAATAATTCTTGATTTCTATTTATTTTTAATGGCGATCCATAAATAAAGGAACCCCCTTTGTTTTCATAGTTTATATATTTATGTGATATATATTTATCTAATAAAAGATCATATATGCAATTTCTTTTAAATTTTTCTTTTTGATTCATCAAAGAGTTTGCTTCATAATTTTTTTTTACGTAAGGGATTAATGGGTTTTTCTCCTTTTTATATGAATTCAATTTGATGGAGTCCTTATCGGGAATTGTACAACGTTCGTTGACTCTATTTTTCCACATTTTCGATACTAACTGAGACCATTTAGTATGAGATAAATTATCTTGATAATGGCCTTTTAACCAGATTTTCCATTCATTTATTATAGACTTATCAATTTTGTTATGCTTTGTTTTGGGATCAAAAATTCCTTGTCTCACAATAATCCTTGATTTTATCCTTAAGAAAAAGATGGGTTCCATGATATTAAAGCACGAGTCTCAAGTGATATTTGTTACTAAATAGAGTTTGTGATATTTTGTAAAATACATATGCTTGGGACAAGGAAGATAAGTCACAATAAACATTTAAATTATTATTTATATTTGAAAAAAAGTTTTTTCTAGTCAAAATAAACGGCATCATGTTTTTGTTTGTTTCACAAATATCAATTTCGTCTTGATTTATTTTTTTCCTACTGGAAATTAATTTTCCTATTTCTTGTCTATAGATTCAACTATAAGTTCCATATTGATCTTGAGGATGTTAATGATATATAGAATATATCCATGTACATCTTTTCAATGAAAGATTTTATAAAATAGTGTAATTTACGTATTAACCAGATACTTCTTTTTTTAAATAATGGCTACAGATTTTTCCATATTTTTTGTTTTTTATCATTCAAGTTTGTATTGTTAGGACTAATAATATTTAGATCTGGAGTTAGAATGAGAGTTTTTTGTCATTTTTAATCTGTTCCATTTGATTCCTGGTTGTGATTCTTCTATCAATAAGATCTTTGATTTTCTTTTCTATAAGTAAATTATTTGTCCAATTCCTAGATTGAATTTGAATAATAAATTCTTGTGTATTTTTATTACTTATGGATTTTTTTTCATTCAACTCATTTTTATTTAATTCAAATAAGAAAGTTTTTTTTCCAAATTGTTTATCATTCCTTTTCTAACTAGAATTAATTTGAGAGCACCCTTTGTTTTTTCTTTAAATGTTCTTATAAACCATTTTCTTTTTCTTTTTAAAACTTTTAGAACTAGAAAACTTTTTTTTCACTTTTATATAGTTTTTTAATTCATTAAAAATAGGTTAAAAAAGGTTGTTTTGGTGGAGAACCAAAGGGGATTTCAACTTCCATTCCCCAAATTATTTAAAAAAATTGTCCTTTTCTTCTTTTTTATCCCAACGAGAGTCTTGTACCTTAGATCCTTTCCAAGGTTTTAGACGAAAAGGAAATATAATTTTTATCTGAATACCATATGTTACCCAATCTTTTGGAAATTCGTTTTCTGATAATGGAACACCGTTAAAAGTACATTTAATATGCATTTCTTTATTCCAATCCCTCAAATCCTCATACCACTCGGGGAATTGAAATAATATCATACGTCCAATATTTTTAGTTATTATCAAGAAAGGTAATTTAATGTATTTTCTCAAAAAGGATTGAATTACTAACATCGACCCTCTTATTGTTTGGGCAAATATAATGGTATCCCAAGCTTCTAATATTGCTATACGTTCATTTTCCTCTTTTTTTTTCTTGTTCTTTTATCTCCCTTTCTCTTGCTTCTTCTTCTTCCATAGAATCAAAATCGACATTCGCAATTTCCGATTCTCTAGCCATCCCCTTTCTAAAAAGGAGATTCATCATTTGAGAGAAATCAAAAGAAAAAAAGTTTTATTAGTTTGATCCAAAAAAAGTGGTGAATGTGCATTTGCTTGAAACATTTCCTAAATAACTTTTTTATGCCTTTGAGCACGCATGGATCCTTTGATTAGATCTCGACGATAGTCTGATTGTTGTAACGTATCAAAGATACCTCTTCCCCTGATCACTATTACTACTAGTAGTATCTCTATCTTGATCCTTATCAGTATAAATTACCACACATTTGCTTTTTCTTGAATGAATTTCATGATCTTCCTCTGACTCTTCTTGATTTTCTTCTTCCCCCTGTTCTTCTAAGTCCTCGGTTAATTTGTATGACCACCTAGGCACTTTTTTTACTAATTTCTTCTATTATTTTTTTGGTCGGTCTAAAATGCGTGTTGCTATATATTACCAAAACTTTGGGCACATGGTACCCCATTACATCACAAAAGACAACAAAATAAATCCTAGCAATGAAACCAGTGCCCCACGCAGGGGGAAACACTGGATCCTCAAGATAAACTGAGAAAAGAAGGAGACCTAAAAAACTCCAAGAAACTAGTTCCAGACTTTCCTACCAGAAGAAGAACTATCTCGAATTGCCATACATACAAAAAGCACACCCACAAAAGGTAAGACAGTTCAACATAGCTCATACAACCGTTATTCGATCCAGAATCAACTGTTGAAGTTGCAGATCTGCTCTAGTCGCTAGAAACCATGATCCATGTTAGGATAACACCTGACAAAGGATCTCTATGCATCACACATCTTTAGGAAGCAGCCTGAACCATAGATCCAGCAGAAACCGAGCATTCTTACATAGAAGAGCGATCAAGAAGGAAAGATTGAGATCAGCCTTTGCCACTTTGCACATCATCACTAACAATCAAACCATCCACAAGGTGTGGTGACATGCCAAGTTTAGGGAATCCTTCAAGCTTCAATCCTCGAAAGCAGCAACCTATGTTGTCCTGCAAGGGTCCTTCATGCCACACCAGAAACATTGCTTACAAACACTGCTGAATGCAAGCAACATTCCGTCGAACATCTTAAGGATGTTCCATGGATTTTCCCCATGGAGAGAACCAATACCACCACGCCATCTGCAAGCATCCGCCCATACCGCAGAGAACACATGAGAAGGCGACAGAGGCCGAACCGCCAACAGGGTGAGGAGGCACCACCAGAAACTGGATGGGGAAGCACCATCAAATCTGGAGAACGCCGCCAGACCACCTGCCGCCATGGTCGCCAGTAAGACCGTCGGGGGAGGACCACCGACGCTAGAAGAGCAAAAAGCTTCGAACTCCATGGTCTTTTAGGACCCGAAATCTGAGTCAGGAAATGGGAAGAAAGGTGAGAGAAAGAGAGGGGCAAGGCACTCTGGAAGAGTTGCCCGGATCACTGGGTGCTAGATGGAGACGGCTCCACTCGCACTAACCTCCTTTAGCTAGATGGGTGTCGATCAGATCGACTCTGCCGTACCCGCTACCAGCTCCAGATCCTGCTTGAGGTCTTCCAGTCCCTCACCCCCAAACACTTTCTCAGCTTCCTTTCCCTCAACCGACCAAGACGAACAGATGAGGAAGGTGAGAAGGAGTCGAAAAACCCCTTGCTAGCACTTCCTTGACTTCAGGCACAATCCACGATCAACGACTCTAACTAGATCAAGTCACTCTCCACTTCCGTCGGAGTCCTTTGCAGGTCGCAAGAGAGGCCAGGGGGAGGAAGATGCCGACAAGGCGCCCCTCCCCCCAGCGGCGGCCGCCGGGAACCCTAGAGAGAAGGGGGAGCGGGTGAAACTAGAGAGAAATTGATTTCTAATTGTTAGAAATTCATTTCTAATTGTTTCATTGTTTTGATCATTTGTAACTACATCGAAAGATGTTGATAATACTTCTTTATCAACAAACAGATTCCTTTGATCTTCAAATTCTCTGTAAGTGTAATCGTTAGGAAGTATACTATGAATCTTGTTTATCCAAATATTTTTATGGAATCCCGTGTGATGGAATCCTTTGTATTTGTAGAAGTTATTAAATCTTTTATCATGGAACTTGAATAGATTTTTTTTTAATTTTTACACGATATGGACCATTTAAAAAAGGATCATACTTTTTAGGCAAGTATTCTTCTTCATTCTCATCATTATATAATCTTATCCTTTTTTCCAGCCCATCCGGAACAATACCTCCCGTTTGTTTTTCTATGGTTTTTACTCGATTTATTAATTCATTGTTCAAGTTGTGTAATGCATTGTTTGGAGTTGCCCACTTCATTGAATATTGCATCTCTTGCATACTGTGTTTGCTTTGTACATTATCCCTTTCTGTGAGTTTGATTTCATTCTGATGGTTTCCTACTTATCTTAAGTTGTGAATATCTAACCTGGGGTTTAAGACTCTTCTTCACCTTATCATCAGCGAGTTGAAAGTCAAAGTTTATCCTTTAGTGTGTCTTATATTCATCCATGTACACTCAGGTCTCAGAGATTTTTTTTACAAGATTATGTATGTAGTACTTGGTTTTTGGCACATGCCTTGTATATAATTATTTGTTACATGTATTAAAAGGCATATCATATGTATAAACATGTTGTAATATAAATCACATTAGAGGATGATGTATTGTTATTTGATGATATACAAAACATGATCATTTCTTTATGTTGTAATATATAAACCTTTTTGAGAATTTTAGTTGAGCATTTCCTTGTCCTCTTTGTGGAATGATATTAGTTAAAATCGTTTCTACCTTTTGGATTCATGTTCTATTTGGTATTGTCTTCCTTAACCTCAAAGTGTACTTGCGAACTGTTCCTCAAGTTGGGCGCCACAATGTTTTTAGCACACCAACTTGTAATAGTTTTTAAGAAAGTGTGCTTCCATGGCAACAAACCATCTCCCTTTAAGAAATATCACAAAGGTGTGGGAAATGCAACATAGGTGTGAAGACAAATAGATGAAGGATGACAAGAAACTGTAGTTGCAATTCTAACGATAGGAATAATGACAATTAATTGTCTTTAACATTACAAGGTTGTTTTTGCATGTTGAAGAGTATGATTGTAAGTGGGTGGTGGATATTGCAACTTCTTATCATAAATCACCCAATAAGGAGTTCTTCACAACATAGAAAGGAGAGACTACTATGGGGTGAAGATGGAAAATTTCATCCTCCTAAAATCATTGAAATTGGAGTCACAATGTTTCTAGCACAACATGTAATAGTTTTCAAGCAAGTGTGCTTCCATGGCAACAAGCCATCTCTCTTCAAGAAATATTGCAAAGGTGTGGGAAAGGCAACATGGGTGTGAAGACAAATAGAACAAGGATGACAAGAAACTACAATTGCAAATCTAACAATAGGAATAATGATGATTAAGTGTCTTTGATAGTCCAAGGTTGTGTTTACATGTTGAAGAGGATGATTGTAAGTGGGTGGTGGACATTGCAACTTCTTATCATAAATCACCCAATAAGGAGTTCTTCATTACACATAAGGGAAAGACTACTATGGGGTGAAGATGGAAAATTTCAACCTCCTAAAATCATTGAGATTGGAGTCATCTATGCTCAGATAGGTTTCAGTTGCATAATGATGTTCACCATGTTCTTACTTGCAACTAAGTTTGATATTTGATTTTTTTCTTTGCTAAATATGGCCAACATCAGGGCTTTGGTAGAGGACAATGTAATATTGCAAAGGTTTTTTTATTATTGTACACGAAAAAGTGTGTTGTATACTACATAACCCAATTGAAAGTGCTCAAAGGCAAAATATATGCAGTTGAGGATCACCATACAGATCTATGACATAGATGGTCAGGGGACATGACTAAGAAGGGCTTGTGGATTCCAGCAAAAAAGAGTTCAATTCCTTGTGACAATAAGACCAATCTCATTTCATGTGGTTAATGTCAAATAGTATAGAATTAACACGTTCCTTTCAAAAAGATATCAGAGGTGAAATTAAAGCTTCTGCATCTGGTTCATTTAGATGTCTATAGTTTGTTTGAGGAAAGTTCATTAGGTGGCAATAGGTATTGTGTCACATTCATTGATTATGCATCTAAAACGATGTTGGTCTACTTGTTCAAGATCAAGTATCACATCTTCCAATATTATAGAGGTTTCTTGTCATAGTAGAGTGAAAGACAGAGAAAAAGCTAGTGTGTTTTTACTAACAATGGGGGAGAGTACACCATAGATTTTCACGACTATGGAGTACAATAAGGCATATGACATGGTAGGACAAACCCCGACACACAACAACACAATGGTAAAACTAAGAAGATGAACCGTCCTATTGTGGACAAGGTCAGATGCATGTTAAATAGTGCATGGTTTCCAAAGACATTATGGGGTGATGTGCCTTTATTATTTGACCAATGGATTTCCATCAATTACTTTGGAATTCTAGGCACTTGATGAGGTATGGACAAACAAGGGTGATTCATATTCTCATCTACGAGTATTTGGGTGCAAGACGTGCACGTCCCCCCAAAAAAGTGGCAACCAAATGACAATGCAGTGCCATGCATATTTCTTGGTTATGAGGATCATCAGTTTGGTTACATATCATGGGATCCAATAAAAATGACCATGAGTGGATACTGAGATGTGCCATTCTATGAGAGTCAAATAGTGACAAAGAATGAGAGTGATGAAGTAGAAATTACAAGATCAGGTGAAAGTTCTTTTAATGATGAGTATAATAATAAAGCTTCTTCACAGACATAGTCTTAACATGATGAAGACAAAATCAATCTAAGCAACAAAGTTGTAGAAGACCCACTAGCCCAATTAGATATGCGCATGGGATTGGTTGAATGACTTAGTTTGGGAGTTCTGGGCAGGGGAGAAAGATCATCACTAGGCTGAGTCCTATGATAGTAGTTAAGGAGACCAGACAAAGTTCATCATCCTTCATCAATATAGCTATAATTTCAGCATATTCTTCTTATGAATCCATGAGAACCAGAGACTTTTCAGTAGCTATAGACTCATAAAAACATAAAACATTGGCATCAAGTAATGTATAAGGAGATAAATTCTTTGCAGATTAATGATACCTACAAGCTTGTGGTATCTCCCAAGGGTCGTAGAGCATTGAAGAACAAGACCATTTACGTAATGAAGAAAGATGGCAATAACATCGATATCAGATGAACAACCAGACTATTCGTCAAGGGATTTAGTCAAACACCATGGTTAGATTTTTATGAGATATTTTTTCTTGGTGTGAAAATCATTTTTATGAGATTGGTTCTAGGCCCGATTTTTCTAGACTAGATCTGAAGCTTGATAGTATGTATGTGAAGACAACATTCCTTCAAATTGACCTACTGGATGATTGTTACACAAATCATCCAAAAGGATCCATGTCAATGGTAGATCACTTAGTCTTTAGACTGAAGATGAGTTGGTGGGGTTTAAATAAGCTTGTAAATAATGGTACAAGAAGTTTGATTGTTTTACATGTAGAATCATGAGTATTGGAATGTAACTATTTGTCTCAATTAGGAAGTTTTCCAGTGACAAATTTGACTATTCGGCAACTCTATGTGGATGACATGTTGATAGCAGAACTAGATGTGAATTTGATTGAAAATTGTAGAAAGAGCAGTGAAAGCCTTTGAGATAAAGTATTTAGTATCGACATGATAGTTTTAGGAGATGCAAAACATACACAACAACATACAATATGTTGTGTTTTAGTTGTCGCAATGGACCTATGTTGAATAGATTTACAAGATATTCAACATAAACAAATCTAAAGCAGTAACACTCTACTAACCCGTTATCTCAAGATTAGTATACTAATGAGAAGGATGATATGACCAAGGTTCCCTATACTTCTGTTGTGGGGATTTTTGAAAAAAATGGTGTATGCTCATCTTGGTTTTCATGCCTCGATGCTTTGAACAAGTTCCTCTCTAATCTTGAGAAAGATCAATGGGATCTAGTCAATTAGATCATTAGCTATTTACAAGAGACTAAAAACACATGTTTTATTTTTAGTGATTATAAATCGATTCTAAAAGATTTCATCATAATGACATAACAAGTGATATTTAACACAAGATGTTCACTTCATATATGTTTGCAGTCATATCTTGATAGTCTTAGTTGTAAAATTATGTAAAAAATATGAGACAAAAAGAGAGTAGATTAGGTTAACCAAATTAATTACTGTGTTGGTCAAGGTGTTGTTGATTTGATCAAGACAATGGATCCTATGCTCAGAAAAAACATGTTGATGTGAGATATCACCGTCTTTATGATGTGATAGAGAAGAAGTTGTTGCTACTAAAGAAGATTCAAACTAAGAAGAGTACTTGCTTCCACAAGAGATATTAATATCCTCTGAGTAAAATGTCTCAAGCATCTACCTAGCGTGCGAGACCACGGAGGATTGGAAGTAGCTGCTAATGTTGCTCAATGGTACTTTTTGTTGCGTCCACAGAGATGTGAAGAAAAGTAAAGGAAAAGAAAAAAATAAAAGAAGAGGAAATGAAGCAATCAAAGTTGTCACGGCTTGGAAGTTCTCTTTCCCATATTCTCTATTGATCTGTGCGGGTGGCGCTCTAAATGAGGGAACTTATCTCTCTCAAGTAAGGCTAGAGGAAGCACCAAGCTACTCTTGACCTTCACATTGGCTTCAACAATATAAGGCTTCCCCATACTGCTTTTTTATGATGTTCTCTACACTAGACACTCCCCCAATCTTGGCTGCTCATCAGGCCTCATACGGTCGCTACATTGACTGGGACACATACTCCATGATCTCTAGAAGTCCGAATTAAGTATCGTTGCACTACACCTATGTTGGACCGAGGCCTTTAAGAAATATATCTCGTTGATGATTTTGATGCCTACATAACAAATGCGCAATATCTACAATGAAACAACAATGCGTCTCTTTACCCCTTCTTGACATATACTCTCCATCAGTGCTCCTGATAATGGAAAATCCTATGGGAAAATAAATGTGCTGACTTTAATATTCCATCTACCTTAGAAAGCACATAAATGACAACATACATTGATTGTGGACATGATATTCATTGCTTGAAAATACTTGTCGATTTGCCTACTCTTGTGATGAGGACGGGTGGCATAATCTCACACAAGCTATTTAAAGCCATAAGGCAGCTGAGAGAAGACCATATACCTGACCGACCACAAGACTTGAAAACCATGCCCCAAACTGAGTTGCAACTCCCTTAGGAACATGACCCACCTAGATGTTTATCTTGACGACCAAACAGTCAGAATCCTTATTATCCCTCAATCCTAGCATTTAATGCAAGGGGCAGATAATAGATGGTGCAATCCGTTCTTCATGGGATAAGCATCCTTCCCCATTGATTTCTACATGACCCGCCGAGGTCGACTACAATCCATCAGTGGATGGCGTGAGATGATCATATTCCTTCACCTATGTTTGGGATCGTACCTAATACTCAGATCTAGAGGTGACATGGAAATCGATATGTGGTTCGCTGATGTCAACCATCCAATTTCTCGCAACATTTGCTGACTTCTAGGGATCAAATATAACGACTACTCAACTTCAGATAAAGTCACTGGAAACACAAACATTTGTGTCAAAGAACTCAGAAACCAGAATGGGCATCCCAGAGATGACATTCAAGGCATGTAAAATGAAGGTGATCTGGAGGACAAAAAAAAATCTCCCTTACCTCCACTCTGTTCACCCTCAAAATACACTGACCCATTCCCACCTTAGTTTAGGTATGTTAATCTCCTCGCGGATCAACCCTCTACATGATAAAAAATAAACCCCATGCTACACCGCTTACATCTTCTTTACGACAATAAGATCTGACAACACATATTTAGGACCGCATTATCATTTCACATGAGGATAGTACATTAATACACAATGCATTCAAGCACCCATGGGTTGAGGTTATACACAAAAAAAACTAGGTGACACCTTAATCTTAGATGCATGTGGTGTCTTCGATTTGGGTACCACCGTGAAACATGCCATTTTATGATGAAATGTTTTGTTTGCTTCAAAATCGATCACATTTCCTATGCATGCCAACTACATAGGGAAGGTTGAAGGTTCCCCAATAAGATTGTTCAAAATCATTCTTGTCGCCCCCTCAGATATAGTTTTTTGCCATAATCATGTTAGATCCTCTCACACTAAGTGTCTTCCCAACAATCTCATGACCAACCAGGTTACATGCCAAGCTGTGACATATATGTTGCACACTAACCCCTTATATCCCCTCTGCCATATGCCCGACTCTACCCACCCACAGTTGGACAACACCAATTATGATTCACCACCTTACCCAAGAATCACCACTAGCCATCCAAACATTCCTTTTGGACCCTCACTATATATATTGAACATACTTTAAATCCAACTCCACCAACCACTTTCATTCACTAAGAGCCTTTTGAAAAGCAAGCCATCGAACATGTTATCATCTAACCACCATACCCACCCACTATGGACATAAAAACTACCGAAACTACCACTCCAAAATGCATCATCTATCTTTCTACGAACAACATGTACTATTTAAAAGCTCTTACCACCCACATAGTTATTGTTGACATTATCAACAATCCTGCCAACACCGAGATAGAAATCCTTAAGATCACTAAAGATCTGACCTTCCTTCTCCCCTAATGCACCATTCTCAAATCTAAAGTCATTTACCCCACCAGGCTCCTATAGACTCCACCGGAGAAATCTATTTTTGAACACATCTTGGGGCAAACTTTTACCTTTGCATGCGAAAACTGCTTTGCACAAGCTCATTTCTCATGATGGATGGTTGACAATGGCACTGACTTAGCTGAAATAGGGGCATCAAGGTGGATTTTGATATCCAATCTCCCGCCACACCTGTGGAATGAGGATGTTTTTAGATCCATAGTACACTCTGCTGGTGCTACCTTCCAATTTATTCACCCTGACTCCCTTTTCTCGACTGACTTCTCTAAAGCATTTTGCGTCTTTACCGTCATGAAATTAACTACTATCCAGGGTGATTTAAACGTTAGTTGTGGGGAGATGGTCTACAATATCAATCTCAAAGTTGAGCATATGTCCATGTTCACTCCTAATTTCTGGGACCATGCGCACCATCCAACCTCCTCATTTGATCCCAACAGGTTAAAGAACCACCCAAACTTTTAGGGTCCGATTAAAACAAATCAGAACCAATGGCAACCCAAGCCTGGTGCCAAGCCTCATGATCCACCAGCTGACCTGGCATAGCCTAAACCCCATTTTAAAAGATCACGATATAACAACCCCAACAATAATCCTATTCCCCCCAATGGAGGTCTCCAACAAACTTTTGAGACCAACACATCCACAAGGTTGTAATTGAGGACCTTAAAGTCTTGAATAGACCTCTCATTCAGATGAACAAATCAGAGGTGAAGATGCACCAAGCAATCCACACCTTTACGACCCTCCTATGCACACTAGAGTCACAGAAAAGGTAGAACTTCTTCACCTTGGATGAAGCAGATATGTACACTAATGACTCTCGCCCTTTACTTACACACACCAGGACTAGCACCATCTAGATGATATTATGCACCTAGCATGCTGGGATAACTTAGATGATTCCATTAGCTTTGGCAACAACATTGGCTTAACATTCAACGATATACATCATGCTAACCTCTACCTTACAAAACTTAAAACCTTCATGAACCTGTAAGGAAGAAAACTTTCGACATGGGTGTGTCTCTTTCCAGTCTTAATCTTTAGTTCAACTAGTTAGTTACTTATTGAGTTTCAACTCCTATTATTTTGAATCAAATTCTATTATGATTATTACATATTGGAATATGTGTGATGTGATGGTCCTTGTAAGACACCATATTATTAGAAACTTCATATACCAACATTGCATCAATTTGATTACTATTCAAGAAACCAAAATGATGCTTTTCAACCTAAAACTTAAGCAATTGGGTGGTCGACACATTAACCAATGAACACAATTACCTGCCCAAGGATTTCGACGAGGCATTATGATTGGATGGAATGAAAACATCTTAGGTGTTACCAAATACCCAACACATCACCTACAACACCAACATTGAACTACTTGACCATACCACAAACTCCACTTGGCATTTTACAGGTGCATATGACCCAATAAGGAACAATTTTTGTTGAATTACACGAGCTTGAAACCTTATACACATCTACTCCTCGGATCATCAGGGATGATTTCAACCTTGTCACTGGATCACATGAATGAAACAACACATTCAACTCCAACATTCTACAATATCATAGGCACCCTCATACCTTTCTTGACTTTATCCTAAATCACAACCTCTTGGACATACATACTAGTAACAAACTTTGGACTTGGTACAATGGTCACCTGAGTGCCAGACTAGACTGATTTCTTTGAAACAATCTCTATCATGCGATCACCTGCTTGACACACACATCATCACCTTCAATATCTCCAACAATCAACCCATTAAATTAGAAACACACCACAATTCTTGGGGCCCTAGGCCTTTCTACTTTGAGTGTTTTTGGACCCAACCGTAGAAATTTCAACACCATATATATAATGAGTGGACCTCCTTAAAGTCCACTATCAACATGGGCACTGCCATACACCAAAAATTGAAGCACCCTAGGCTGATCCTGAAGCATTGGAGTCAAAATACCTTTGGATTTCTCACTGCCATCATCCAAAACAAAGAAAATGAACTATTGTCAATCCTAAATAACCTTGTGTCTAAGATTGATCCAAAAAACCTTCATGGATAACTATGTCAACTACACTCCTATGAGGAAACACTATGGAAATAAGGAGCCAAGGTCAAATGGCTTAAAGAGGGAGATAAGCACATTTTTTCCCATGCCTGCTGCAACAACAAACACCAAAACAACATCACCATTAGTATTGACAATGTGGATTATTCCTTGCATTCTAGACAAGCCATTACCTCCCACATTGTTCAATTATACAAAACTCCATACAATAGCGGACATCACATGTCATCACTTGTACATCTAGATTAGCACCACATTTCCCCTCAAAAAGTCCCACACGATCATCACCTTTTGGACCCAATTTGGCCTAATGAAATTATTAAATCCATATTAGATCTGGGTTTGGACAAATCACCGATACCAGATAGCTTTAATAAGTCCTTTTTCTAGGCTGCATAGGAGACCATCAAAGCCGATTTCTTTCTTCTTCTTGAAAAAGTTCACAAACATTGGGACATTGACTTTTTGATCAAGAAAATTAACCAAACTCACATAGTGCTCATCAACAAGACGAATAACCCCACATCCATCAAGGACTACCGGTCCATCATCCTCATAAATTTGTCCTACAAAATCACTGCCAAACTTCTTAGTACTCGAATGAAACCATTGATCCAACATGTTACTGATAGGCCCCAATGTGCCTTCTTGAAATATAGGAGCATACAATATGCTTATATAACTGTCCAAGAAACCCTCCATTCCTATCAATCCATAAAATCCCCTATTTTAACTCTGAAGTTAGATTTTGAGAAAGCATTTGACAACATCAACTTCAACTTTCTCCTCTATGCACGAAAAGACTTAATTTCTTTGCATAATGGATTGCATGGATTAAATCATGCATCAACGCCTGCAACTTCTTACTCTCATCAATGGTTCCTCCTTTGACTTTTCTCAAAGCACAAATGGACTCAGGTAAGGTGATCCACTGTCTCCCTACGTTTTCATCATCGTTACCTCAATTCCTAGTTCACTTACCAATAACACAACTAAAATTAACATCCTCATTTGCCCTAGGGGGTGTGAGCACAACATCATCCAATATGTTTCTGACACTATTATTTTCATCACTCCAGATGATAGACAAGTCATCAACATTGGAATAATTCTTGGAGTTTTTTCAAACTTACTAGGACTTAAGATAAGCTTTACAAAGTCCACCATTATTGGATCACAAATTTATGACTCGGTCTACAAAAATACAAAAATACCCTTGGTTGTAATATTAAAACCTTCCCCATCACTTACCTCGGCTTACCACTGTCTCCTAAGAGTATACCAAATTAGTCATGGGCCCCCTTTATTGACAAATACCAAAACCACATTTGTCTATGGAAAAAGCATTTTGTATCCATTGCTGGCAGGCTCATCCTCAATGCTTCGCTTACACCTCTAGTTACATATTACCTGGTGTGTATCCCTCTTCCTCAGATGGTACTTCATAACATCAATAAATTATGTAAAACCTTCCTATGCAAACACTAAGGAAAGAAGCTACATCGGGCTATCTGGGATACCATATGCAGCCCAACAGTTAAGGGTGATTGGGCAATCATAAACCTAAAACTGCACATGTCTCTCTTAGTGAAATCTCTTTAACTAAATTCCATCATACAAAAATGAATGTCAAGGTCTATCAATCTAGTAGATGATGTCAAACAAAATAAGAAACCAAACTTCCTAAGTCTAAGCTCTTTCAAGAAAGGCAAGCAACACGATCATAATAAGAATTTTGATTCTTTGGGCCAGCACATTTATTATGCATGTGGAAAGCCTGGTCATCTTACAGATGTTTCCAGGGACTGTAATGGTCAAAGGAAGTAAACTTACCAGACCCCTAAGAATGCAGAAGTGAACATGATCAATGTGGGGGTTGATGCATCCTCTTCTGAAATGTTAGATACGACCAGTTCTCTTATTCTTAGTATTGACTTTTCTTCTAATAAAAATTGGTGGATGGAATCTGGTGCTGTTTCTCACATCTTCTATGATCGTTCTACTTTTTATACCCATCAGGAAGACAACATTTATGTTATCTCTTGGGGTGAAGATGTATCCATGAAGCATATTATAGAAAATGTGTGGGTCTGAAGCTCACATATGAGAAAGTCCTTAGACTGGAAAATATTTTACATGTTCCTAGTTTTACCAAAAACCTAGTTAGTGAAGTCTTTATCATGTCATGTGGTTATACTCTTTTATGTCAAAGGAACAAAGTTGTAATCTCCAAATTTTGTTCTTATATAGGTGTTGGGTGCACCCATGGGGGTTTAATTAAGCTATGTATCTCTTCTTGTAATGGTAACTCTCATATTAATGGTAATCATTTGAGTATCCTTTCTACTTCAATATCTTGTGATATTTGGTATGATCATTTAGGACATGTGAACAAGAACTCTATGAAACGAACAGTTCACATGGACTTAATTCCCAAGATTCCAATGTCTAATGATGTTATATGTCAAATATGTATTCAAGCCAAATTATATAAGAAACCCTTTAGGTCAGTAGAAAGGAATACATCAGTACTTAAGCTTGTTCATATTGGCATATGTGATTTAAATAGTATTTTTACTCATGATGGCATGCACTACTTTGTGACATTTATTGATGAATTTACACTATTACATTTACTTGTTAAAATCTAAGGATGAAGAAATGAAAAAAATAGAATTTATAAGTCACAAGTAGAAAACTAAACCAAGAAGAACGTTAAAAGGATTAGATTTGATAGAGGAGGTGAATATACTAATGAAATGAAATGGTTCTTTGAAGATCATGGCTTGTTCATGAAACCACTGCCCCATACAACCCACGATCCAATGGTGTAGCCGAAAGAAAGAATAAAACCCTGATCGACATAGTCAATGCCATGTTGGCCGAATCTAGTCTACATCAAAGTATGTGGAGAGAGGCTCTTAAATGCCAACTATATGTTGAACCGTATCCCTTTCAAACACATAGCAAAACACCTTATGAACTTTGATTTAATAGGAAATCTATTTTAAAATACTTTAATGTGTGGGGGTGCTTGGTCAAAGTTAAAATCCCTAAAAATAAGAAGAGAAAGCTTGGTCCCAAAATAGTTGATACCATTTTCATAGGGTATGGTAAAAATATCAATGCAAAAATATTTCTAGTAATAGAGTCAGACATCTCTGATATTAAAACAAACTACATACTAAAAATAAGTCATGCATATATTGTTTACTATGAAAACATCTTTCCCTTCAATCCTAGTGTTCTCAGATAAGTTGGTGAAGGTTCTTCAAATGTTGAAACTTTAAAACCTTAAGAAACTAATCAAGATTCAACCCCACTAACTGACATACCCATACTGAACCTGAGCAGTTGAGCCTTGAAGTGGTTCAGCCTTCTAGTGACTTTGGTTGAAATAAAAGGGCTAAAGTACACAAAATTTTGGCTCTAACTTCTATACCTTCTTAGTTGAAGAAGACCCCAAGACCTATGATGACGCCATGAAATCCATGTATGCTAGTTTCTGGAATGAAGTTGTTGACAGTGAAATAGAATCTATAATGAACAATCATACATGGCTTCTAACTGATCTTCTTCCAGGCTGTAAAACCATTAGATGCAAATGGGACTTCAAAAAGAAGTTCAAGACAAATGGTAGCATAGATAAGTTTAAGGCCAGACTAGTAGTCAAAGGTTACAAGCAACAAGAAGGAGTTGATTATTTTGACACCTATGCTCGTGTAACAAAGATCACCTCCATCTATGTCCTTGTTACCTTGGCTGCAATCCAAAATCTTAAAATCCCTTAGATGGATGTAAAGACTGCCTTCCGCAATGGGGATCTTAAGGAAGAAATCTATATGGACCAACTTGATGGTTTATGGTCCAAGGACAAGAATGTAAAGTTTATAGACTTATAAAATCTTTATATGGTCTAAACCAAGCACTTAAGCTATGGAATGATAAATTTGATAAAATTGTTTACTTAATGGATTTACAACAAATGCAATTGATAGATGCATTTATTCTAAGACTGTTGATGATTCAACTATGGGATTAAGAGAGAAAGATTCCCCCCTCCCCCACACCCATGGAGGAGGCCGAACGCTCGAGAGGGTGGTAAATCAAGGCGACAAATGGATTCAAACCCGGGTCCCTTTGTTAGGGGACACTGTGCTTGACCACTTGAGCCACTCCTTGTCGGCTGCTTGGATTCATTGATAATACAACTATGATAATGTACTTGTATGTAGCCGATATTTTCATTTTTGGATCCAATGCTAAAATTATTTCTAAAATGTAATCTTTTCTTTCCAAGAATTTTGATATGAAAGATCTAAGAATTGTTGAAGTTATTTTTGGTATTAAATTATGTGGATCTACTTCTGGCTATTGCTTAAACTAGTATCACTATGTAGAAAAGATCTTACACATATTCAATATGTACTCTTTTTTTCCCGTTAGTATTCCTTATGATCCATCATTACATTTTAAGACACACAAAAGTAACCTTGTGGATCAAACTAGATAATGTTGAAGTTATAGGAAGCTTGATGTACTTAGCCAATTGTTCTATACCATATATTGCTTATGTTGTTAGTAGAGTAAGTAGGTACGCTAGTTTTCCTAATGTAGGTCACTCAGAGGATTTTCTTAGAGTCTTTAGGTATCTCAAAGGTACCATGAGTTATGGTCTTCATTAGACTAGTTTCCCAACCGTGTTAGAGGGGTACACGAATACAATTTGGATTGTTGACTATGATGAAACCAAGTCCATCAGTATTTATCTATTTTGCTTAGGTGGTGTTGTAGTCTCTTGGAAATCATCCAAGCAAATTGTAAATCCACTATGGAGGCTGAGTTTATAGCCTTATATTTAGCTTGTCTTCAGGATGTTTCTCTTAGAAATCTTTTACTCGATTTACATGTGATCTCAAAGCCATTTCCTCCTATCTCAATACATTGTGGTAGCATGTCATCCATATACAAATTAAACAATCTAAGGGTAATCCGGAGAGGTATGAAGAGGTGAAAGACTTCATCATCTGTGGTGCTATATCTCAGTAGTTTGTTAGATCGGTAGAGAATATTGTTGATCTTCTCATGAAAGGTCTAGCTAGTTAGCTAGTATTTAGTGCATCAAGGGGGATGGGTGTCATGGAACCATTCTTACCCTAATCCCAATACCACTTTCTAAATTGGAAGTGTTAAAGAGATTAGAGCGCCCGTACCTAAGTGGCCCAAAAATCACAAACAAATAATATGCAAAAAGGAAATAACATTCTTCTTTATTGAAATGAACCAAAGTATTTATTACATAGGCCCATATGCAATATTTCAAAGAAGGTACAAATAACAGAAGCAAACCAACACTACATCCCCTTTATATTAGCTCCCATGCAGAGTCCAGGTAGATGCAACAATCTTTATTTTCAGTAATGAAATAGATAGCAAGTGCATAATCCTTAGTTCTTTGCATTACCTAAAATTTAAGAAAATCATGACTCAATCAATTCAATTGCATGGTACACTATTAAAAACAAGTAAAACAATATGTATCAAAATAGTATGCTTGGCATGACTTATATTCAAAACGTACAACAAGCGATTTTCCAAAACCAATATTTGTTTGACAAGATTTTATTACGAATTTCCCATTATTCTAATATCGAGAAGCATGCTTATTTTTATGTGGCACCATTTCCCCAACAAGATGAGGGAGGTCACTAGTCTTCTTCTCTCCATATGAGATAGGAGGTCTATCAACATGTACAAGTTCCACCCTCCGAATGAGGAGGTTGCTTGTACTGAATATCAATATTATCAATATTATCATCATCATAATTCAGGCAGTCATAATGGGCACTACTACATAACCTACCTTTAGTGTCAGTTATTTAAGGCCTTTAGTGTCGGTTTCTGAGCGACGCCTATGTGGGCGACACTAAAAGGTCACCCATTACGCGTCGGTTCCATAACCGACACCCAAACTCTTCGCGCGCGACCGAAAATGTGCCATCAGGGGACTATAGGCGTCGGTTGTTAGTTAAGAAACCGACACCCAAACCCTTCACGCCACAGAAAGGGCGCCATCTTGGGTACTATCAGTGTCGGTTTGTAGTAAGAAACCGACACCATATATGTTCGCGCCACAGGAAATAGGCGCCGGTTATATCTAAAAAACCGACACTACATCATTGTGTGTCGGTTTTTTACAAATAACCGACGCCTATTGTTTTGGTTTTTTTTTTGTCAGTCTGCAGACCTGCTGTGGCTGGTCATAGGATGAGAAACCTGTAGTTCAGTTAACTGAACTGCAGGTTTTATGACATCCATTGATATCAGCCTACAACAGGCCACAAACCTGCAAATTAACAACAAAAATATATATTCACACATGCATTTAGCAATGCAACCTGCAGTTCCATTTTATTTTCACACATTTAGAAACATTCATGTAGATGGCAATCTGTAGTTCCATTCATTCACATTCACACATGTAGAAACATTCATATAGCAACCAACACTTTCATTCATTTTCACTCAGACACATGTAGAAACATCCACACATGTAGAAACATTCACACATATATTATAATTCAGAAATTCATTTACAAAATATCATTCTTTAGTCATTATTCGCTATCAACATCCTAATTATATTTTAAGATCCCCACTATTTGTATGGCTGTTGCCCATTCTTCTCTTACTTCATTTAATTCTTCCGTCGTATAGGGAGCATGTACATCTTTTAAGTCCTCTCCTGTAGTGGGGTCAGTTTTAAACACCTGTAAAGAGAATGATGTATATATAATTAATGAGCTATAAATAAGATTGATATATTTCGATCATATTATCTAATGAGACTATATAATACCGTAGCAATACACTCGATATCAAGTGCGGCATGTTTGATAATCATGTGCATATATCGCATGACATAGAATCCACATGCCCATCCGTTGTCTTGTGTAGCACACTATAAATTCAGACATACAAAATATTAAAAAATACAACTAATTAAGCATTGTTCACATAATATATATATATATTGCAGTCGGGAACTTAGTTTCACGTTCTTCCAAACTATTGGCTAGTTCTTTTTCGTGGGGACCTTTCCTCCAGCATTTTTGTACTCATCAAAACCCCTACATGTTAATGTAACACAGAACATTGCAATTAAGTAGTATTGTAATAACATATGTTAACGGATATGAAAATGAAATATTTCTCACCGGAATAATGCCATTTTCATTATGTGTCCAAATATTGTATTCAATTTACTCCCCTTAGGATCTAGATAATAGACAGTGAACGTCTCGGGGAGAATAACCAGTAACTCCCAATGCTTACCACTAGAGGTAAAAAAGTTAAAAATTAATAACTCAAAATCCACAATAAAAATTTAATTTTCTTAAGTCCAAATTATAATAAGCAAAGTAAACTTACTTTACATTGAATGGATCCATTATCAATATTTTCTTATTTACAGCAAAATTTGTAAAAGCCTCACAGCAGTATTGTTGAACTGACGTAGAGTCTTTAGCTACTAGACTAATCAAAGATGGAATAAAAAACCCTACATGTTTGAATCCAAAATCTGCACATATCTTGTCTAAGTAGCTGCAAAATATATATTAATTACACATGCATTAATAAATAAGAAACCAGATCATACACAAGGTATATGGATGTATATAGAAGATCTCACCTTATCCATAGCTCTATCACAGATGTATTTAGCCATTCATCTCCAAACAACTCCAAAATATCTTGTATAAATAGTTTGGTTTCGTATGACTGGCCTGTAGAATCTGAATCGGAAGAAACAGTTATAGGGCAGTTTATATCATGTTCGCCTAACCATATTGCCATACCCCTACAGTTAGGACCTAACAGGACAGCTAGGTCCTGTGGAACCCAACTAGGTAATGAAGGAGGTGTAAGTGGAGGCCTAGATGTTGTGGGTATCTTCTTTTTAACATGTATATATATATATATAATTTTAGATCAACTGACATCATATACACACACTAACAATTTAACATAATGTAAATTTATCATACAGTTTCAGTAAAGAGGACATCCGCTTTTCGCCACAATATCACTCCGCCTTCTGCCTCACCAAGCGTCTCACAATCTGGGTGGGCATATGGCAATGGAAGATCCGCCCATCCTTGCAATACATGTACCGGGCTCACACGAAGCCAACCGGCTGGTAATGGAGACCCGTGAAACTGATCCCCGGGTAGGGATGGATAAGCCGACGCCTCTGCAACGACATATTCATTATTTTTTAGACGGCATCGCTTCAACCCCTACAAATTTTTGTATAAAGAATGTTATATACATATATACATATCATCTTTTTTTTTGAAATGACTACATATACATATCATAAAAATACTTACAGTGGATGTACTAGGTGGGTCTACAGGATTACTCCCAACCTCTGCAGTAGGAGTAGAGCCTGCCGTACGAGCTATAGGTACTGTCTGCTGAGGTGCAATCTGAGATGACTGCCAGGTTTCCATTGCTTCTTTGAGTCTCCTCTCAAATATCTTATCGACCTATACATGGATAAAAGAAATGTTAGCTTCTGATTATTGGATTCTCTTTTACAGTAACATTATCAAGAAAGAATATGTTACCTCTTCTTGTGAAAGTCCCACTTTTTGGACATGTTTGCGCTGAGATGGCCCCAAAAAAGCTTTGATGCCCACACCTGCGCATGCAGCCCTAACACGTCCAGGATGCTCTGGGTTACCCAGAGCAACTGTCAATTCATCCCTTGTTCCCTCAGGGATGAACTTGCCTTGTTTCCTTAGCTCGTGCATCTCCCGCTAATCACCAAAACAAAAACTTGTAATTAAGTAAACAACACAAATAATCAATATTCGAATGATTGCTGTAAGAGTTGTATTTTACCATTTTTTCAGCCGCCTCAGCAGTTGCGGCCTTCGTTATTTCTCCCTTCTAATTTTGCCTCCCAACTATCCAGATATCATGGCGAGGCAGAGGTGTGCTACCTATGGTAGATGACTCCTGAGTAGGAGCAGACTGAGCAGCAGTAGCCTCAGACTGTAGTCTTTGGCGAACGCCTGCATATCCTCTTGGACCCATTGTGTGGCCGTGCACATTCATCGCACGCCTTGATCTTTGTGCATCACTGAGGGCCTAGTTAGTATGCACATTAATGATTTGGTTAGTAACACTAAATGTTCATCTTGAATAGGTGAATATTAATAATGAGATTGAGACTGACGTATAATACCTTGAATTCATCAGTTTGTCTTGAAGCGACGAATGCCTCTCATTCTTCTTTGTCCAGGAAGTTCCACTGTTCAGGGGCTGTCTTCTTCCTCCTGTTAGCTTCTTTGATGTATTCTCGTGTGAGATTTGTCCTATAGTTCCTTAGGACTCTCCCACAGCGTTGCATCATGCATTTACGATGCAACTTTTCATCTAATTCAAATATACTCTGCAAAATAGAATTGCTATTAACTAGTATCCAAAAATTTAGTAATCTACAAAATAGAATTGCAAATTAATAACAACTCACACATAAATCCCTCAATATTGTGTCTTTCTTCTCCTTAGGAACGTTATGCCAAGAATCTAAGTGACAACCACAATGGCTACGAGTGACAAACCCAAGATATGAAACAAATGAATTACGATTCACACCACATGCATTTCCTACATTATCAAAATCTACAACAAGTTTGGGTCCATTGCCCTTTTGCGCAATTAACTTCTTCATCATCGTGATGCCCCTTCTCTTGTCAACTTTTTGGTGATGTTGATCAAGTGCATCAAGTACTCCAGGTGGTACCTGTGCATCATCAACCTAAAATTTGACAATATAAACACATTTACAAGATATAACTATAAATGGACATATAGATATAAATATATGATATTTTTTTAAAACTTACATTGTGAGGCGGCACATTGATGTCCTCACCCTCAACGTAATCACCAGCACGGTCATCAGGAGAATGGTCAGACATCTGCAAATTCACATTCAAATTGTAAAGTTCACATTGTAAAATAATTGAAAACAAGTATATATTAGGACAAGATTAGGGTCTAGGGTTAACAAATACATGTGATGTCATCATTATATATAATAAATGTGTACCACCTATCCATTCTTGAACACCTAATCTCACTAGTAAGTGTATAATGTATATTGGGTTTTCAAGAAAATTTCGGCAGCATTTCCCCGTTGTTCTCCAAGTACATATGTACTTAGAGAACAAACGGGAAAATGCTGCCGAAATTTTCTTGAAAACCCAATACACATTATACACTTACATCCTAAGTGAGATTAGGTGTTCAAGAACAGTCCCAAACTGGGGACTATCCAAGATTTACTCCTAATGAGTAAATCTTGGACGGGTTTCTAGGCCAACAAATAATGTGTTGTCATTCTTATACCTAAAATCCTAGTTCTTCAAGTTAGGTGATTATTGATGTCTTTAAAAGCATGATTGGCAATTTAGGGAAAAGTGCATCATTTACATTCCAAGTCACATGTGTTTATTTATGTATTGATTTTGATATTATTTAATCATCTACTGATTTAACTTTAGTTAATTATCATCTGTTTAACTTTAGTTATCAACTGATTTGTGTTTATTTATGTATTGATTTTGATACTATTTAATCATCTACTGATTTAACTTTAGTTATCAACTGTTTAACTTTAATTATCAACTGATTTGATTATATTATATTTATTCATCTACTATTTGTATTCATTTATGTACTGATTTGAGAATTGATTAATTATCACTGATTTATAATTTTATATTAGTTAATCAACTGATTTGTATTTATTCATCTACTTATTTGTATTTATTCATCTACTGTTTTTTATTTAGCTATTTACTCATTTGAATTTATTTATACTGCTTCTGAAATTATGTAAGAATCTACTGATGTAACTTTATTTATCAACTGATTCATATTTACTTTTCCACTTATGTATTTATTCATCTACTTATTTGTTTTTATTTATTACTATTTTTTTTAGTTATCTATTGATTTGTGTTTATTTATGTACTAATTTTGATATCATTTAATCATCTACTGATTTAACTCTATTACTGTATTTATTGTATTTTATTCATCTACTATTTGTATTTATTTATGTGCTGATTTAGGAATTGTGTAATCATCTACTGATTTATATTAATTTACCAATTGATTTGTATTTAATGTATTTATTCATCTACTAGTAATGAAAATGGTTGTCTTTCTTTCTAGTGATATAAGAATATCAAACACATATACACGAAAACGCTACTATAGTTTCATCTGTTGTGTAGCCTACAACAAGGTATTCAACTTTAACATTGGATAACCATTATAGTTTCATTGACATTTTAAAGAACAATGGCAATGAATAATGCAAATGTAAAGATAGAAAAACTTGAGTTGAGTCTATTAGACAGGCAGTATTAAGCTAGGGGATGAGGAAGAAGGAAGAAGCCGGCGTACCTTGAGGGCAACAAGGTGAAGCTGACAGCGCCGGAGCAGAGGAGAGCAGCTGGAGGTGACGGCGGCGAGGAGAGGAGGACCAGCAACCGGCGATGGCTCGGCGGAGCGGCGGCGAGGGCGTCGAGGAGACCAGCAACCGGCGGCGACGGCGACGACGGTGACGGCGGTGACGGCGGCGAGCGACGTGCAAGGAGACGAATGGCGGCGCGGGGAGCCAACCGGCAACGACGGCGGGAGCAATCGGAGGAAATCGCCAGACCCTAGCGCACGACAATGAAACAGAGACAATGGGGGAAAAGTTCTATTCGCGGGGCTATTAAGTTGACAATATGTGTCGGTTATTTAACAAAACCGACAACTAAACCAATAGTGTCAGCTCTTTGTCAAAAACCGACAACTATACTACCTAATATTCATCGGTTTATAAAGAAAAGACAACCGACAACTATTCCTGTCTCGCGCATACCCTTTAGTTGTCGGTTATTTATTAAAAAACCGACGACATATGTCCAATTTTGAAGGTAATTTTTTCGCTGGAATTTTGGTTTTGGCGGTTGATTTTAAGTGTCGGTTGTTTATTAAATAACCGACACTTATTGAAAGCGGTACCTGTGTCTGGTCGACCTTCACATATTGGATGTCGGTTTATGTTAAAAACCGACACAGTAGGGTTTATGTGTCGGTTTTTGTATACAACCGACACCTTGAAAACCGACTTTATAAGCCATTTCTGTAGTAGTGGGGCAATATTATTTATGTTTTCAAGTTTGTCTCAAAATATATTATAGGAAAATCAGAAGACTAATAAGTAGGGAACAATAGCTCAAACAAGTACGTAGCCAAGTATACAAATTAAGCGATACATAAAAGGTATCATAATATTGATCTGTTCAAGGAGGAAGTATAATAGTGTACCTTCTTGGTGGGTATTCAGAGTATGGATTCTAAGAGATATAGATCAACCCCTTGAGTCAAATCCTAGATTAACAAGATTGGATAAATGGTCAAGAAAATTATGTTTAGAAGACCATGTTTCAATATTCAAGATTAGGGTTACTCATTCCTATTTAACCTTGGGGTTAGGTCATCCACTTATTATCAACAATATTTCAAGATGTTCAACAATATTCAAGCGTCAAGATTATTTCTAGTATGAATGACCTACCTAGGTATTTTAGGAACATATGTGTTAACCCTAATTATTATAATCTTTATTCAATTCATTATCAAGTTTCTAGATGATCATCATGATGAATTAGCATCATTGGTGTTCAAGATTAGATCAAGTTTTGATTGATGTAATGAGTAAAGTTAGAGATCAACAATCATGTCAATAGATTAAGTATTTCATAAAATTTAGAACATTCATAATATTAAAATGTCATCATCAGGATTAACCATTATTTTAGGGTACATGATCCATATTCAAGATTAGATAGGTCAACAAGGTTAGATCTAGATTAGTGCTTCAAGATAAACATCAGAGTCAAATATTAGGGTTTCTAGAGATTATTCACAAAATTATATAAGTAAGAGGTAAAAATATATGAATATCAGTGAAATCCATAAAGAATTAGGCTTCACAAGTACTTATAATCAATTCCTTGGTTTTTCCTTATCAAAAATGACTATTTGTTCATAATATTTGGAGATAGGAATCAAAAGATGTGATTTTTGCAAGATAAAGAATTGATATGAATATTGAGCAAATGGGGAGATAATTACCAAGAAAAGAGAGGAGAGAAAAAAATTGAGGCCGCTGGATCACTGGTCAACTTTTGACCAGTGCAGAGATCTTACGGATGAAAGACCCTGGTCTCTGGGTACGTGCACAGAGGGCGGGACACACAGAGTCCCACAGCCGTAGATCCTAGGTCACGGTCAAAGATTGACCGTGATCTAAAGATCACGGTTCGTCGTCCTAGCCAAAGAAACAATCCTCACATGCAATGGTGTCGTGGTGGTGCTAGGGCAATACAAAAGAGGGGAAAGACGAAGAGGGTAGGAGGGTGAGATCTAGGGCGTAGTTGGTGCTCGTAGGTGTATCCCAAAGTCGATGGTGGGATTTTTTATAGTCAAATGGGCTAGGTTTAGGGTTTGTGAAAGGATGCCCATGGCGGAAACTAAGAGGTGTGAGCGAGTGTCTCATTTGCTCTCAAAATAGGTCAAAAAAGATAATTAAGGGCTAGATGAATTTGAATTTGTGAGGCAAACATTTTTGTTCGCTTAGAATTTTAAAACATGCTCGTATTTGATTGATTGCTTGCTCAATTTCCTGGTCTCCTCCCTGCTGATTGCGAGAGGTAGGGGATGACCCCCTGACCATAGGATCGAGACACGATCCGTGGATTCCCTATCCAAGGGCTAAGGTTTGCCTCCCGCTTAAGCAATGGACTACTGACATGGAAATGGTCAAATAAAAAGGCAAATAAATGGATTTTTTAGAATATAACTTCAAGAATTTGTAGAAATTAGTAGGAATGTGCAACTGAAGTGAAATTTGGACCACAGGTTCACAAAAATGTAAAGAACCTTTAGAAAAATTTTGAGAACAAAAAGATGAAGTTTCATGTACAATTTTGTTTCTTTGGGTAAAGTGATAACTTAACCTAATTGATGGTGTCATCATGTGTATAAAATTCACATTGGTCATCACATTTTGATTTTGAGTATCAACATTGATTAAGTAACCAAGAAAAAATAAATTTGGGTCATGAGTGAACATAATGAGGGAAATATTGGGATTGAAAAAAAGATAAGAGGTAAAGCTCACTTTATCACAATGAGTCTTCTACCCATGAGTTAAAGACCACAGTGGTAACCTTATCGTCCCAAAATTGGAGATCCCATGAGGAATGGTTCAAACTGATAACTAAACTTTGCATGTGTTCAGTATAAGCACACTTTTTGGAGTTTTACTCTGTACCCTTTCCTATGGCGTTTGTGCTTTAGAATTGCCTTAATGGAGGAAACACTTTTACTCTGAATGGGGTCGAGACCATATGTTTGGAAAAGTGTAGTACTAAAATGTACACCCTTGAAGATCCCTACCATGAGAGTGTAACCCTAGATCGAAGTTTATGTGAGTTGAACATACTCACTAGAGATCTCATGAAATAGATTCCTATAAATTTCGTGTTGCGCACACCGAAATGAGCAAGTCCTCATGTTATGTTCTTCACGTTTATTGAAGTTTGAATCAAAGAGACTGGTTCAAGATGTAGTTCACCATGTCTCTCCGGATGTAGATGAACTATCACTAGAAAAAGTTCAAAGCCACAAGCTACCTATACCGAAAGACATAATTTTTAGTCATCTTTTACTTTTTTCTTTTACCATTTATAATTTTTAAAATTTATGAAATATGAGGAACTGTTGTATTCCAATTCACATCTTCAGATGTTTTTCAAAACCTCTTGGCTGCTTTGGTTTGGTGCGTACTGGGAATGAGTGACTCAAGCTTATAGCTTTTTCTGTCCCCTTTATTTGAATACTCACTGCCACACTTTTACCGTGTGTAGAACGCAAGTGTACGCGTCAATGTAGTATAGGTCCTTGTGAGGCCCGAGTCGAACTCAGGGACACTCAACTGTCAATAGACTACTACTAACTGTTTGCGATCAGCTAAACCTATTAGTTGAGAGTTGTTGTAAAATTAAAAATAAAATAAAATAAAGCAATCGATTAAAGGTTTAATTTAATCAATTCAGATGGACATCTTTAGGATTGCGGTTTCACCGTGGGTTTACATTGTATGATTTTTTATATAGTTAAACAAGTTCATCTCTCAATCCGGGTAGTGGCCTGTCGTCAGAATTGCCCACTGTCGTGGTACAATTCACTACCTGTGTCTAGGTCGGTTCCACTGTCGTATTAACCTATACCCTAAACTAGGTGCATTAAAATCGACCTCTGGGTTTCCACCATTAACCGTACATCGTCTTGTTCAAGGGATTTGTTAATTAATGTGAATTTCATCTCTTTTCAACCGTTAATTCTTCTTTCAAAGTAATTAAGGGCATTAGATTATCATTATGGTGATCAAGCATAATAATATAATTGAGAAAACAAAATCATACCACAGATTTTAGAGATAAATAATGAATTACTATGATAAAAGTGTCATACAATGCTTCCCCGGGCTACTCCCGGTCCTAAAGACAAAAGGGATTAGCCCCGCATATTCATCTCAGAGTAAAACATGGTATAGAAAAGGGGAAACATGGAGAAAAATGTGAATAAGTAAAGAAACCCCTGAACGGAGAAGATCCAAGTGTTCCTCGGCGTGGAATGCGCGCTCTACAGCCTTTCGGCGGTAGAAAATGTCTTCTTCGGCTTCCGGAATGGCTGGGGCGTGCTTCTGGGCTCTGTTCTTCTCTCCACACCTTCTCGGGATGTGTGCAGCAGCTAATGACGTGATAGATTGCTCTTGGCCACTATCATTAGGTATAATAACCGAGTTCAGTTGCCAAAATATCACAACCGTCAGATTTAGATCGATTTGAAACAAACTTGTATCTGACGGTATCGATACCATCGACGCGAGTCGATGGTATCGACTCTGCGCGATATCGACAAATCTTCTTTCCTCTTCTTCGTTGCTCCTGATGCTGACTCGATACCATCGACACGGGTCGATGGTATCGAAACTCTTAGGTGTCGCTTTTTTTCCTTTTCCGTCACTGAATCTTCTGGGGTCAATAGTATCAACTTTGGAGTCGATAGTATCGACTCTCTTCTCGCCAGCAACCTGATGGTAAGTCGCTACCATCGACTTCCATGTCGATGGTATCGACTCTGTGCGGCTCCTTGCGGCTGACAACCTGTGGTCGTGTCGATACAATCGATAGCTGTCGATAGTATCGACAACTGCAAATATTAGTTTTTTCTGAAATTGCAACACAAAACCACATAAGTCGAAATAAAACATATTATCGTAATCATTTATGCTCAAAACACTAAAATAAGGGAGAATTGATGTTGAGAAGGCTCACAGACCAAAGCAAATGAATTATGCAATATTAACCACCAAAATGACCAATAAATGCATAAAACAAACATTTATTAAAAACAAGTCTATAAATGTGACTCAAAATCATCACATCAAACTCCCCTAAGCTTGACCATTGCTCGCCCTCAAGCAACTAAACTTAAGAATAGAATTGCGAGGGTCAACTAAAGAATAGACCATCACAACAAACATCACCATATGATTCCCACAAGACATTCACAAACCGGCCCTTACTAATCACGGAATAATAATTACCCTAAAGGCGAAAGTAATCATCCATAAAAGATATCTACCTCAAAATCAATGAACACTATCATATAAGGAAGTTAACATAATAAAATTCGCCGGTTCAGACTCGGTGATGTGATCTCCTATTCTACGTTGCTCGCCCTAACTACTATCTACATGGAAGCAACTCTCCTGATATTCACAAATGAGGAGAAAATTACGGTGGCCTACCAATTTGAGCAACGGGTGGATGGAATGGGTGGCTCATGAAAGAAATGGAAGCATTATACGATTCTAACATGCATAAAGCAAAAACAACCTAAATGATGCATATGCAAATGAAAATGCCCTAATGCCTACATTTGGGTGGAATGATGCATGCACTATCATTCCGTCTCTAGGTGAGATGGAATATCTAAGAAAACTACATCATGTACTTATCCTTCTTAATATGCATGTGATACTCAGTTCCTTTCTCCCTCTCATTACTACTTACTTCTCAATTCTCTCTTTTTTTTCTTTCTTTTTTTTCTAATTTAAGTTTTCTTGTTTTTTATTCATTCAAGCCCTTATTTTCATAGCTGACAACGAATTGTTTGTCGGGCTCACTTATTACTGCATGACTTATAAATCATTCAAAAGGTATGGAACAAGTTCATCACCCTTTTTCAGAAGAAATAAGATACATAATGTACTGTATGCACAAAAATGTGAATGAAGCTACAAAATGATACTCATGCAAATGAATGACATGCACCTAAGGATAATGTGCATGTATAACTCATCTATATTTTTTTATTTCATACAAAATATGTGAAAATAGTTGCAATGCAAGTCCTATCTACATGAGATGCAATCAAAGATATTAAAACCGTAATGTACTTCCAGTTCTTAAGGTGGAGTATGAAAACAATGGAGTGGATAGATCACAAGACTAATTGACTGAACCTTTGTAAGTTATTATGTGTCCCTCCTTATTGACCTGTGTGGTAATTAAGAGGTTTCTCTCTCTTACTTCAAATTAGAGTCTCATTATCATTTGATCAATTTAGGCTAAAACAACCAGTTCCGTCCACTTTTCATGAATCTTAGGAATTTACAGTTGTGATATCCTGTTCTAGAGTTGACAAACCCAATCATTTCCTTAAGTTATGTGCTCAAAGTTGAAACACAAGCTTGCAAAACACTTTTTTTTTTTAAATTTTGCCCCTAATTCCCATGTACAAGCAACAAGATGACACATGACTTAAGACATCCACAAATACACTAGATAGAGTGTGGATCCTACAAACAAACTAATAAAATTGCAAGAACTAAAAGACAAAAGACAAAACAATAAAAACTAAAAAAAATAAAGGATAGAGCTGTTCCAACTCCCCCCAAGCTTGAATCCGAATATGGCCTCATAGTCAAAAACAAACTTAAAAGGTGGAAAAGTGATACCGATCATTCTTCCCGAGGAGGCGGATACTGCGGGGCTGTGGGATCCCAAGACGGGTACTGCCCCTGAAAGCTCAGATCATACTGGGGCATTAGCGGAGGTTGTGGATACCCCCCAAAGTAATTCTGGCTCCAGTAATGATCATAGAAGGGCTGCTGCTGCATCTCCATCCTATGCAATCTGTCATGGATGTGTTGTTGGTTGTCAAGGAGGAGGCGCTCATTTTCAAAAATTGCCCTCTGATTATCTAACAGCCGATTCGTCGTATCCTGAATACCGGCATATGATGATGTATGCTGCTGCTGCGTCTGATGAATATCCTACAACATGGCATACATCCCTTGCATGGAGTAAACATCCTCTCCTTGAGGAGAGGGCTGAGATGGCGGAGGCTGCAAAGATGAAGACGCACCTGGATGCATGCAGGGACGCTTCCTGGGTGCCACTCGTGCGTGAAGAGGGGTGAAAGCCTCCTCTTCCTCTTCATGCTCGTCGCCGTCATTGTCGTTGTCGTCGTTGCCACTGTCTTCATCCGATCTCTCGATGGTGATGACATGCCATCGAAAATGCTGAGCGCCCTCGATGTGGAAGACAGGGTCCGGAAGTGAACACTCTTGATAGGCATGATTAACGTGGCAATGCGCATATGCCATTCCATTGTGCAACAGGATGAGCTTGGAGCGATGCATATGTTGCAGGTTGACTTTGCTCCGGTTGGAGAGGGGAGTAAGCTGGGAGAAATTCAACCCAAGATAGGAGGCCAGCAGTGTGATGAGCCCTCCAATGTGGATTGGAGCCTCCCGCGTACTCCTCCTTACAGCCAACACGTGCGTCAAGAAAAACGCGCCCCAATTACATTCTTCTCGCTTCAGCAACTTGTGTAAGAAAAACAAGTCTGTCTCTTGAAACTTGCTGAGAGACATATCACCATGATAAAACAAGGTGGTACAGAGCATGCAGTGAAGAATCCGCACGAACGGATGCTTGAAATATGCCACTACCGCATTGTGATAGCTCACAGATTTATCGGGCGGCATAGTCACTAACTCAACGAAGATAGCATCATAGTCTGTCCTGTTGTCTGGCCACCGGTACTGCTCTCGCCCATGATTCCAGTTGTAGATGGAATTGAACTGCCTCAGGGTGAGAGTGTAATCATTGTTGTACAGCCGGAAAGAAACACAACCCTTGATCCATTCCCGATCAATTGCAATAACGTCGTTTGGCACGACGCATATATCCAGTGATGCCATAAACTCTGCCACGAGCTCCTTGTATGTGGGAAATTCACCAAAGAATGGCTGGCCGTCAGCGTGAAATTCCATCTCATCGGGCCTCCTGCCCGTGTGTCTCGCTTGCCCCTTGAGAACGTAGGCAAGGTTGTCCTCGAACCCAAGATTAAGGATTATGTCTCGATCGACATAACAGGTCGGCTCTATCTTTCTCTTCATCAGTTCCTCGTAAACCTTCTTGACCTCCGTGGAAGGATGGACAATCCTAGGGTGAGGAATAGATGCAATCGGTGGAGGGATGAACTCGGGGATCTCCATAGGTGTTGCACGTGAAGAGGATGCACCGGCGGTATGCACCATCTTTGCAAAGAAAGGAGGAGTAGAAGATGGAGCTCAGTGAAGATCAGAGAAGACAATCTCCGCTCGGTGAAGGCTCGGGGAAGAACACACTTCTTTGACGCTCGTAGCCGGGCTCCGGTCGCTCAACAAGATGCATGACACAAGTGGGGGAAGAAAGCTCTAAAGGTGTGACGTCATATGATGACAAACCATCCCTTTTATAACCGTGGTCGGCGTTGATGTGTGCCCGTCGATACCATCGACGCGAGTCGATGGTATCGACTCTTGTAGTACAATCCGTCTTCCGTTAGTATCGATGGTTGTCGATAGCTTGATTTGGGGGCCCAGATCGATGATGCATTGATACCATCGACGGGTGTCGATAGTAGCGACCCATCCCACAGATCGACTCTCTTAATGAAACGATCGTCATTGATTTCCTCTCGCAGATCGGTGACATGTCACGCCGATACCATCGACGCAAGTCGATAGTATCGACTCTTCTTAGGGCAAACACCCTCGCGAGGCCCAGCCGCCGCCTTCTTCCTATAGTCGGGTCGATACCATCGACAGGCCTGTCGATGGTATCGACTTCACTGAGACAATTTTCGTCTGAATATCTCTAGAGATCTCGATAGTATCGACATGCATGTCGATACTATCGACCTCATTTTTGCGAGCAGCCTGATGGTGTGTCGATACTATCGACGAGGCCGTTGATAGTATCAATGCAGTGAGATTTCTATAGCCGCCAACCTATACCCCTGTCGATACCATCGACACAAGGGTCGATAGTATCGACCCTGCCTCAGTCCTGCACATTGAACAAACGATCAAGGTACCTTGTTTACACCAAAAACAAAATCAATACAAACTAACCTACAAATGTGAAAGAAACTAAATGAAATTACCTATGGCTGGGTTGCCTCCCAACAAGCGCCCTTGTTTAATGTCTTAGGCTAGACAGAATCAAGCTCCTCATTTATTTGTAAGTGCAATGAGTTTAATCTCATGCACTATCCTCGTGTAATCTTCACCAAAGTACAACTTCAATCATTGTCCATTAACCAAGAATGTTGTCTCGCCATCACGCACCATGATTGGGCCATGTGGCCGGACTTCCTCTACGGTGAATGGTCCACTCCATCGGGATTTCAATTTCCTGGGATGCATCTTTAACCTGGAGTTGAACAAGAGTACACAGTCTCCTTTCTTGAAAATGTGCATCTGAATATGACGATCGTGAATCAACTTTGTTCGCTCCTTGTAGATCCGTGAGCTTTCATATGCATTCATCCTCAGCTCGTCAAGTTCATTCAACTCAAGCAACCTCTTCTTTCCCGCTTCATCATAGTTCAAATTCAGTTTCCTCAGTGCCCAATGCGTTTTATGCTCCAATTCCACCGGCAAATGGCAGGCTCGACCATAAGCCAACCTAAAAGGCGTAGTGCCTATAGGTGTCTTAAATGTCGTCCTGTACGCCCACAAAGCATCCGGTAGCAAGATACTCCAGTTTTTCCTTGTTGAAGCCACAGTGCGCTCCAAGATCTTCTTAATCACCCTATTGGAGACCTCCACTTGCCCCTGTGTCTGCGGATGGTACGGGGTACCAATGTTGTGCTTTACCTCGTACTTTCTCAACAGTGCTGTGAACTTCTGATTCTGGAAATGCGTACCTCCATCACTAATGATCATTCTTGGTACACCAAACCTGCAGAAAATGTATTCTTTGACAAACCTACACACTACAACGACATCATTAGTCGTAGTGGGTATTGCCTCTACCCACTTCGACACATAATCAACAGCTAATAGAATGTACAAGTTAGAATTTGAGGACACAAAAGGTCCCATAAAATCAATACCCCACAGATCGAACACCTCGACCTCTTGAAATACATTGAGGGGCATCTCCTATCTTTTGGAAATGTTACCTGCCCTTTGGCAGGAATCACATTGCCGCACATAGTCATAGGCATCCCTAAACAAAGTAAGCCAGTAGAGACCGCTCTTAAGTACCTTGGATGTAGTTCTAGAGCTTGCATGGTGACCACCCCTCGGTAGAGTATGGCAATGATGTAAGACACTTTCATATTCCACTTCCGGTACACACCTGCACAACACACCATCCCTGCATTGCTTCAAGAGAATAGGGTCATCCCAAAAATAATATCGCAAAGAATGAAAAAGTTTCTTTTTTTTCTTGGTATGCCCAATCATCCAGGATAATTTTGCAAGCAAGATAATTAACTATATAAGAAAACCAAGGATCTTTATATTTCACAGATAAAAGTTGCTCATCAGGAAACATATCAGTAATGGGTATATGCACATCCTTCTCGTCTACCCTTTCCAACCTAGAAAGATGGTCTACAACCACATTTTCTATTCATGCCTTATCTTTGATTTCAATATCAAATTCTTGCAACAGCAGGATCCACCTAATCAGTCTACGTTTGGCATCCTTTTTCTCCATCAAGTATTTAATGGCGGCGTGGTCCGTCCATACCACGACTTTAGATCCTACAAGATATTGCCGAAATTTTTCAAAAGCAAAAATAACAACGAGAAGTTCTTTTTCAGTTGTCGTGTAGTTTAACTGTGCGTCATTTAAAGTTTTAGACGCATAGAAAATCACAGCGGGTTTATTGTCCACACGTTGTCCCAAAACAACCCCCACTGCGAAATCTGATGCATCACACATCAATTCAAACGGCTTGGTCCAGTACGGTGTTTGCACAACCGGTTCCGAAATCAATTTTTCTTTAAGTACGTTAAATGTATGTAAACACTTATCATTAAAATCAAACACAACATCCTTTTCCAACAACTCAGATAATGGTTTGGCGATTTTAGAGAAATCTTTTATAAAGCGGCGATAGAAACTGGCGTGACCTAGAAAACTTCGTACCCCTTTAACTGAATTTGGTGGGGGCAATTTGGAAATCACTTTGATCTTCATCGGGTCTACCTCCAACCCCTTGCTAGACACTTTATGTCCAAGCAAGATCCCTTCGTTGACCATCATGTGGCCCAGTTGAGGACCAAATGCGTGTCCTCACAACATTGCAAAACCTTGTCCAAATTGTATAAACATTCATCAAAGGACACACCATAGACAGAGAAATCGTCCATAAAAACCTCCAAACAACGTTCAACCATATCGGAGAAAATGGCAAGCATGCAACGCTGAAAGGTTTCCGGTGCATTACACAGACCAAATGGCATACGGCGGTATGTGAAAGTTCCATAAGGACAAGTGAAGGTGGACTTCTCTTGGTCCTTAGGATCAATTGAAATCTGATTGTACCTCGAATAACCATCGAGAAAACAAAAATGAGATCGACCCGCTAATCGCTCTAAAATCTGATCAATGAATGGAAGAGGGAAATGATCCTTAAGCGTAGCAGCATTCAATCTATGGTAGTCTATACATACACACCACTCGGTTACCAAGCGGGTAGCGACAAGTTCATTTAATAAATTATGTGTAACAGTAATTCCCCCCTTTTTAGGGACTACCTGTGTCGGACTCACCCATGTCGAGTCGGATATAGCATAGATGATACCTGCAAAAAGGATCTTGATCACCTCCTTCTTTACGACCTCCATCATGCTCGGATTTAGTCGACGCTGTGGATGAATCACCGGTTTGGATCCCTCCTCGAGCCAAATCTTGTGCTGGCACAATGTAGGGGAAATCCCCTTGATGTCCGCTATCAACCACCCGAATGCACCTCAGTGGTTCTTCAACACAATCAACAATTGATCTTCCTCCTCGACACGCAGATATGCTGAAATGATCACAAGCAGCTTCTCACCCTTAGCTAGAAATTCATATTTCAAGTGCGGTGGCAATGGCTTCAATTCTAAATCTGGCGGGCTGATCAAGGATGACTGAAGCAGTGGTGGAAGTTCTCCAAGATCCTCATAGTACCTAGCGTAAAAGCATGGAAGCACTTGAAGCATGTTAGCACACTCTTGTAGTGATGTGCTTCTCATCCAATCATATGTTATATTAACCAGGCAGGCTTCAAGCGGTAATTCTGGATATGCATTGAAAATAGAGCTTGCTATGGCCTCATCTTCAGTAGAGGGAGGGATGTCCTCCTCTTCATCATTGGGAAAACCCACAACCTTTTTAAGAGACACAACCTTGGTCTGCTCCATGATGTCTACAGCCACTGTCCCCTTCTCCACTTTTGTCATTACATGAGCCATGTCTAAAAATGGCTTCCCTAGACATAAAGAGATGTTCTGATCAAAGTGCTTCGCCATGCATCATTGCTCCTTAGCTTTAGATTGTGTGGTGCTGGAAGGCATGACCATCTCGAATCGATCATCGGCAATACCTAAGGTCAAACGACCTCTCCCCATCTCCAGTATCATGTCAGCAGTGGCTTGGAAAGGTCGTCCCAGGAGTAACTCATTACCCTGTTCATCCTGCATTTCCATTACAACAAAGTCTGCTGGGAAAACAAACCGATCCACTTTCACCAGCACGTCCTCACATATGCCGTAGGGATTCACCACTGAATTATCCGCCAACTGTATTGTCATATTGCTCGGCCTTGATTCTTAATCCCAATTTCTTAAATGTAGAGAGAGGCATCAGGTTTATACTTGCCCCAGAATCACACAGTGCTTCGCCGAATTTCACCTTACCAATGTAACATGAAATATTGAAGCAGCCTGGATCCTGCCTTTTTGGTGGTAACGTGCCCATGATGAAGGCACTCACCTACTCCTTGAGAACCACAACCTCAGTATCAGGGATTTTCCTTTTCTTTGTGATGATGTCTTTCAAGAACTTCCTGTAGGAGGGTATCTGCTCGATTGCTTCTAATAATGGAATGTTGACAGAGAGCTTTCTAAAACCATCCAAAAACTTCTTGAACTGGGTGTCCACTTTCTTTTCTTTCACACTATTCAGATATGTGACTGGGACAGCCTGTGTCCTTTGATGTGATGGCAAATATGGTGTCCTCTTCTTTGTCTCCTCCTCTTCAGTAATAGCAGGTTCAGCTGTGACTTCCTCTACTATATTCTCAACCGGTTTGTGACTGGAATTGGCACCTCCTCTGTGGCCTCACCTTTGGTTTCTGACTGGTGTGTGCTTGGTTCATCGGCCTTGGGGTTTTAAATCTTCTTGCCACTCCGTAGCAAGATTGCCTTCGCTTGTTGGTTTCCTCCTGGAATGTTTGTGTTACCCAGAAAGCCTTGTTGTGCTGGCTTCTTCAGATTGGCAATCTTAGTTTCTATTTGCACCATAGACGTCTCAATCGTCCTCATCTGAGCCCCATGGCTCTGCAATGTCTACCCAAACTGATTCATGAATTCCCCTTGTTGCTTGATTTGCTGGACAAATGTGTTCATCAGTTCTTAGTTATGCTTTATCACTTGGTTGAGCAACTCCGTGCTCTTATCCTCCGCCGCCGGTTGAGGTTTTGCATCGGGGTCCTGCAAGAAGTTATTCGAATCTTTCCAGGAAAATTTCTTGTCCTTCCTCCATGAGTAATCGTTGTTTCTGTACCCCTGCTGCTGGCACATGAATTTGACTTGAGCTTCATCATCTGTTTTGGTATCTTCTTTTACAAGCAGTTTATTTGCTAGAAGGTCCATCTTCTCATTCAGCTCTTTGATGGCCTTCGACTCCCCCACAGCGTGAACGTGCTCTACGATGTCTCTGTCGCCCCATGATTGCTTCTTGGCCATGTTTTTCAGAATTTCCCAGCACCTCGTGTCTGTGTTGTTCAAAATAGAAGATTTTGAACCTGCGGAATCCAGGTTACTTCTATGATGCTCGGAGAGAGCAAAATAGAAGATTTTGACCTGTGTCTGCTTGTCAAGCCCATGATGCGGGCACCTCCTGAGCATGATCTGAAACTGCTCCCACGTCTCAGAGTAAGTCTCTCCTGCCTTCTGGCTGAAATTATGGATTTTTCTGATCATATCATTTGTCTTCTTAGGTGGAAAGAACCTTTCAAAGAACACTTCCACCATATGGTTCCATGATTCCACATATCCATCGTCAAGATTGTGCAACCACTCTCGTGCATTTCCTGCCAAAGAACTCGGGAACAGCTTCAGGTATAGTGTCTCCTACGGAAACTTGTCTATTTTTATCATGTCGCAGCTCTCCACGAGCTGGATAATGTGAGTCACCGAGTCTTCATTCTTTAGCCCATGGAATGCATTTGGCTTGACCAAGTTGATCAATACAGGATCAATCTTATAAGTAAGAATGTTGATCGCCTGCTTCTTGATTGGCCCCTTTGAAGCGGATGTGGAAGAAGCTTTGATCTTCTCCCATATCGTCTGCTCTTCGGCCATGGCTTCTTGATCTGATTCGGAATCTATATCTTCCAGTTGGTTTTGATTGTACTCCTCCTCGTCGTCAGGTCCCGACAGTGGAACCTCTGGTGCTCATTGTGTGTAGTCAGTGCTACGCGTCTGCACCATGCACAATACCTACAAAAAATGGTAATCTCAGTTCAGTACCGTGATAGATGATTGCTAAATATGAACAGTAAACGATGAATTTCAAAAATGATTATTGAATAATAAAAATTAAAATTAAAAAGTGGCCTAGAATGGCCTCTTGCAGCACTCGTAGTGCCGACAGTTTCCGTGTCCCCGACAACGGTGCCAAAAACTTGACACACTTTTACCGTACGTAGAACGCAAGTGTACGCGTCAATGTAGTATAGGCCCTTGTGAGGCCTGAGTCGAACTCAGGGACACTGAATTGTCAGTAGACTACTACTAACTGTTCGCGATCAGCTAAACCTATTAAAAGAGTTGAGAGTTGTTTTAAAATTAAAAATAAAATAAAGCAACCGATTAAAGGTTTAATTTAATCAATTCAGATGGACATCTTTAAGATTGCGGTTTCACCGCGAGTTTTCATTGTATGAATTTTTATATAGTTAAACAAATTCATCTCTCAATCTGGGTAGTGGCCTGTAGTCAGAATTGCCCACTGTCGTGGTACAATTCACTACCTATGTCTAGGTCGGTTCCACCTCGTAGTAACCTATACCCTAAACTAGGTACATTAAAATCGACCTCTGGGTTTCCACCATTAACCGTACATTGCCTTGTTTAAGAGATTTGTTAATTGATGTGAATTTCGTCTCTTTTCAACCGTTAATTCTTCTTTCAAAGTAATTAAGGGCATTAGATTATCATTATGGTGATCAAACATAACAATATAATTGAGAAAATGAAACCATACCACGGATTTAAGAGATAAATAATGAATTACTACGATAAAAGTGGCATACAATGCTTCCCCGGGCTACTCCCGGTCCTAAAGACAAAGGGGATTAGCCCTGCATGTTCATCTCAGAGCAAAACATGGTAGAGAAAAGGGGAAACATGGAGAAAAATGTGAATAAGTAAAGAAACCCCTGAACAGAGAAGATCCAAGCATTCCTCGACGTGGAATGCGCGCTCTACAGCCTTTTGGCGGTAGAAAACATCTTCTTCGGCTTCCGGAATGGCTGGGGAGTGCTTCTAGGCTCCGTTCTTCTCTCCGCACCTTCTCGGGACGTGTGCAACGGCTAATGACGTGATAGATTGCTCCTAGCCACCGTCATTAGGTATAATCATCGAGTTCGGTTGCCAAAGTATCACAGCCGTCAGATTTAGATCGATCTGAAACAAACTTGTATCTGACGGTGTCGATACCATCGACGCGAGTCGATGGTATCGACTCTGCGCGATATCGAAAAATCTTCTTTCCTTTTCTTCATTGCGCCTGATGCTGTATCGACACCCTTAGGCGTCACTTTTTGTCCTTTTCTGTCACTGAATCTTCTGGGGTCGATAGTATCGACTTTGGAGTCGATAGTATCGACTCTCTTCTCGCCAACAACCTGATGGTAAGTCACTACCATCGAATTCCGTGTCGATGGTATCGAATCTGTGCGGCTCCTTGCGGCTGACAACCTGTGGTCGTGTCGATACAATCGATAGCTGTCGATAGTATCGACACCTGTAGATATTCGTTTTTCCTGAAATATTAACACAAAACCACATAAGTCGAAATAAAACATATTATCGCAATCATTTATGCTCAAAATACTAAAATAAGGGAGAATTGATGTTGAGAAGGCTCACAGACCAAAGTAAATGAATTATGCAATATTAACCACCAAAATGACCAATAAATGCATAAAAGAAACATAAAACAAGTCTATAAATGCGACTCAAAATCATCGCATCACTCATCTACGACACGATTATGTTTTGACTTTCTACTCGATCCACTCCACAAGAAGCTCTTACATCAAAAACTTATAATTTTATGTCAGGTTTGGGAGGACTCGTAGCTGTCCGCCCATACTCCCCTGTCGGAGTGGACCCTTTCACTCTATTTAATTATATACGCTTAGAGTGCAATTTAATATTTTTAATAAACAAAAATTTTTTGTTCTATTATGTTTGATGGTGCTTTAACTCTACCGTTTGGAAATCTAAAGATACACAAGTCATTCTCTATTTGTATTGGAAACACAACTATGTTAGGTCATTCAGACCATAAATTATCTTGAATTAAAACCATCCTAGATTTTCTAGTCAATGAGTGCGACCCAATGAACAATTCAGGGACTTGGTACCCAATAATTGTTGAAGAAGACTTGGCTATTATTTACTAATTTGAGGGACCACATCTAGCTATAAAAGAAACACGTCTAAGACATTTGTAACATACCCTCCTTCTAACATACTGAAAATTAGAATCAACATAACTAAGAATTTGTTATGTGTAACTATTACTCTTATCGTGTGCTGCTCACTACTGTGTGCAGCCTTGTTCTTGCCTATACTTTCTCCCAACTTGTTTGTTTCCATTCCTCTCCACCCAATATTGTGCATCAAAAATATCTCACACAATTTTCAACGACATTTAAGACTAAAGGACTATATACTGTCTTCTTACTGACACCAAAACTATAGGGGTGATTAGATCTGAAAAGCAAGACGCTGAAAAAACTTGTACATAAGAACAAGAGATTTTATCTTTAAGAGAGTGATATTCACATCAATTCGTGAAGCGCCTTTACCCATAAGTTCATCTAAACACTATTCTTTCTCAAGGAAAACTGATTATTTTCCAACACATATCTGTAACAACCCATGATCTTCAGAACCTGGTCACTGACAATTGGCTTATTCCTTCAAACGAGGTAACTTGTAACAGATCTACTCACCGTTAATGCATGCTTTCACTTAACAATGTATGCAACTTTTAGCAATGTGATTTGTGTGTAAACCTTCTAATATGATAAGATGGACCACCGTAAATTTTTTATCCGATGGAAGAAAGTTATAGGTGAACACTACACTAGTAAAAATTGGGCCATTATTCACGAGTGAGTCCTGTCACAAACCCCTCTCTACAGGCCCTCACAAATAGGGACGGTTGTGAGTCTGGCCCTCACAAATGGTCCGTGAAGAGAACTCACATGACAAATACCAGTGGCCCTCACGAATACAATTGTCACGGACCAACTGACCCTCAAGAATGTTATATTGAGGGACTATTTAACCTTCATAAATACATTTTTGAGGGACTATTTAGCCTTCATAAATACATTTTTGAGGGACTATTTAGCCTTCATAAATACATTTTTAAGGGACTATTTAGCCTTCATAATAACATTATTGAGGGCATGTTTAGTTCTCATAAATACATTTTTTAGGGACTTGATGGTCCTGGAGAATATATTTTTGAAGGGATAATGCCTTCATTAATATTATTTTTGAGGGGCTATGTGGTCGTCATCAATGCAATTTTGATGGTTAATCTGGACCTTCATCAATATATTTATGAGGGACTACTATAAATGATTTGGTTATTGATTATTGAATGATTTATTAAATGTTAATTAATTGTTACTATAGTGAATATCAAATTTTAAATGAAAACTTTGTATACATAACCTCAAGCAATATTTTTATACTAATTTTCATGGCATCATAAGAATATTCAACACCAAAATGACACATAAAATGTTAAATCACCTCAAACCAATTTTTGTTATTGAAGCAAAATCTTATCCATACATTGTGTGCTCAACGTTGATATAAATAAAGAGTACATATGGTTCTAAAATTTGAGATTGATGACAATCAACATATCATGCTAGAAACTCTTAAGATCTATAATGTCTCCATATTCCTTCAAATGGTGTGGTGCTCTTCATCAATGCCAGGCCTCATACAGTTAGGCACTTGAATATTCTTCTCCTAAAAATGACAAATCATTATATTAATAGAATTTTAAGTTTATACATAAATCATAGTACAACAAACAACTTACCCTTTTATTTTGGTTTTGGTCTATCTCCAAGGTGTATTGTTCGTCGAAATCCATCATTAAAAGTAATTCTACCCTATCAATATAAATACAAAAAGGAATCAGAGTGAGTGTGAAGTAGAGATAAATGTAAGTGAACCAACATAGCAGCAACATGCACCCGTAAACTAAAATTATGATTGAACTTAGTAAATAGTACATAATTAAAAAAAACTCAATGGGTTCAAGCTGCACATTTTCATTTTCAGCAGTTCAAGTCTCCATAGTTAACTTTCACATTGCGGGTTCATAGGACACCCAACCAAATACGAGCAGTTTGAAAACAAGTGCAGTTCAAGCTGCACATTTTCATTTTCAGCAGTTCAAGTCTCCAACAGTAGCTTAATCCAAAACTGCAGTTGGAAATGTTCAAGCTGCAGTGGTGTCTTTACCACTGTAACCCCAGTGGTGTCTTTTAGATGCGAGATTCTTTTCTGCTTCCAGACCAGCAATGTTATATATCTTATACAATGTTAGGATCAATGCTGGTAAAAATTCTGCAATAAGTCTACGCATGGATGCCGGTTTGGATTGAGTGGTAGCTAGATGTCATCCCTGTCCCAAGATGCTAGTTATATGTCCACGTTCTCAACCTGGTTTATTTTTTGAGGAATCAAGGTCATTTTTCAGATTGGATAAGAGTGGGAGGTAACTACAGACTAGACCAATTTTGGCCATTTTAAGACTGGATTCTCCAAGACATGAAGGAAAGAGAGGCCATCGGTTATTTTGTTCAATTTATCACTAGTTGCATTAGTCTATTCTTCTCCATCTTGCTCTCTTGCTTAAGCCGCTATATGCCCAACCAAGTTCGACAAGGGAGAGTAAAAGTATCACCATGTTGGAGGAGAACCCCTCCATCTTCTTACAATATTTCATGGAGTGTCGTTGGGTTTATCCTTTTAGCACTTCAAATGCATGTAGTAGGGGTCTCCTTGATGCTTGCAAGTAGTCAAGCTTGATCAAACGTACCACAACAATCCTTCTTTGTGATCCTTAGCTATATTGGGGATTTGGGGAAGACCTACTCAAACATCCTACAACAATCCCTTCATGTGATCCTTAGTTACAGTAGGGATCCTGGGAAGGCCATTCGACAACCACTCCTCCCACCCTTAGTTTCATCTAGAGACCTCATGTATGGAAGAGGGAGCATAAAAGGGAGAGCTTCCCTTCACAAACACCGTCATCAGTCGACTATCATGCTATCTAGGGATGTAACTTGCCCACCATTGGAACAGAGAGGATAATACTGGGCCTAGCCGAAACTGAATTAGCATCATAGCTTGAACTAAAACCAAACTATGACAGTAACTAATTTCTGTTTGAATTAGACCAGTGAATGTCGTAGCAGTTTGGGGATGGGTTAATTTAACTTGTACAACCGAGCTAGTACTCAAATCACAAATGTTTGAACACTTTCAAAGTCCTTCTGATCACAATATATGTACTTGCTCTCTAGGACTGTACATAGGCCCACAGCTGGATCAGATTGGCCAAAACTAAACTAAGAAAAGACTGCATTGGCATCCAAGCTTGAAGGAAACAAAACCAAAGAGTAACCGTTTTTCTTGAATGGACCGGTGAATGCTACACAGTCAGGGTTACACTGGTGTAACCAAGCTACTTAATCAATTAACTGAGGTTTAAACTTCTTTTTCCACAGTTCATTGATCTCGATATACATTCCATGTCATTAAGAACAAAAACCTTTAAGATTTGACTGCCTAAGATAACTGGAAGATTTCATCTAATAGAGATAACAATAGATAAGTAGACTGAGATGAAAGAGGATAACAATAACTACATACACAACCATGATACCCAAAGTCTCTGGAAATATAGAACCACATGGGCATTAACCATTAAGTAGTTTCCTGCCTTATATATTTGATTTGGCCTTATATATCAGATTTGATATAAGTACAAGATATATGGATGGATACCCTAGAAGTTTAATCAAGTACGTATTGAATACCTGATTTAAACGCTGAGTTCTTGGTGTGAAAGACACTGATGAAGATGTGCTTGGTGTGCTCTGCATTTGAGGATGACTTTGTCGATTATTACCAGAAGTAGGGCACCAACTTTCAACTGCAGCCTTTAATAAAGTGTACATTTTAGTATTCTTATGTGTATGAATATTGAAAATAATCTATAGCTGTTATGAGGTACCTGTGGCTGAAGATTAGTGGATGTCCATTGCCTTGTATGGAAAGCCTGCCTACTCCATTCTCCCTTGAATTGCCTTGTATGGAAAGCATGCCTACTCCAGTCTCCCTTGAATTGCTTTGTCTAGAAAGTCTTCCTAAGCCATCCTCGCTTGAATTATTTTACCTGGGAAACATGCCTCTGCACCACTACTTGTATTGTCTTGTATGTGAAAAGAACCCACACCCGACCTATTTGTGCCACTTTGCATGTGTAAGACACTTGTAGTATTTTGATTGGGGTATTCAGCTACACAATCAACATTAATACCGCCATCCTATAACAAATAGATCAACAATGTCAAAAAAAATTATATATTACATTGACATAGACAACTGAATCTAAGTTACCTGTGATTGATTATACCAAGTCATTATTTGGGAGATGGAGTTCTTCAATCCATTTACTGTTTCTTCAAGTTCCTTAAGTTTATCCTGAAATAGAAAACAAATTACAAACATCGATCTAATAGACTAGTTGTAACTAATAGTTCAAGTTTAGTTATAATCCAACATACATCCTTTGCATTGCTTTCCTCAAGAAGCATTTCATATCTTATACGGGCATCTTTTCCCCTATGTCCTATCTCTTTGTGCCCAATTCCAACACCTCAGATCCTAGCCTTTTTGGAAGGATTTAAAATTTGCAAATAAGCATCACGTGTTAGATTATCAACACTTCTAGGATCTATTTCTTCTTGTTTTGCTACTTGGTTTTCCACAATATCAGAGATTTCAAGATGTAATTAGAAAGCATCATAAAAGGAAAGCTTAAATTGAGATATCTAAGCATATGTAGCTTTGTAGACATCATAGTAAAGCAAATATCCATTTTCTAACCACTTGTGGGCTTTTGTCATAAACTTTTTCCAAAAATTTGTTGAGAGGCACAACGGGTTGATCTACACTGACCTACACATGATAGATAACATAATAATTGTCCATGTCATATGTTCAATTCCTACTAAGAAAGACAAGTGTCCATTATTAATACCATTTCTGCTCGATAACAACTCCATGGCTTTGATCCTGTGGTATGATCCATCACTTTTTTTGCTCTGTTTGCCTTGTTGATCTCAAAAATTTTCTAAACCATAAGAAACATATAATTAGGAAAAGTAGATAGGTATACATGCAAGTTATATGAAACCATTGTACCTTAGACTTCTCGGTTCCCCATTCTTTAACAAGATTTTTAAACTGGTCCATATCTATGGAAGCATTTTTCTCAACTTTCTTCATCATCAATTCTGGTTCAATCTTGTACTTTTCATAGTAATCTTTCTTTACACGTGCCCTCCACACTGATATCCCTTTGCTAGTGTGTTCATCAATGTGATTCCATGCATTAGGGTGACTGCCTAAATCGAAGTATTTCTACAAAAACATAGAAAATATTACTTTAGATATAACAATCATACAATTTGTTGGTCTTTTTATGAAATAGATTACCTCAATAAATGATTTTCTATCTGCAAAAGCTTGTTGTGGTTGTTCGTTCCACTTCAAGTCTAGATGCCATATGTGTGGTTTCCTTGCTAGCATATGACAATAACGATTCAATTTGGCACCATTCTCCCCAATAGCATTTCCTTCATAATCCCATTGGACCTTGTGACGTGGCTCCCCTTGCTTAGGAAGTAGGCTTTGCTCACTTGCAGGCCCACGTCCATACTTCCTATTCTCCTATTCATCCTCAACATTTTCTTCAATTGTTACATAATTTTCAATATTGTTGGACAGTAGAGTAGGTTCATCCTCACAATTTTCTACAATTGTGGATGGAGGGACAACAATAGGTTGACTGGGTGTGTTGTTACAACTAGATCTAGTGATTCTTCTTCCTGCCATCCTTCAACTGACAAGAAAAAACATAGATTATTAGTGCAAAAATGTCAGTAACAAAAGTAGTAGCTACATTTGAAAAACAAATAAATTGCGGAGAATATGAGACACCAACATATGAATATTCAGCATTTGAAAAACATATAAATTGTAGAGTACCTTGGTTTCATATCCCAAAAAATAATAATGATGTCCTACTTGCTGGTATATGAAACAAGACTAAATAAATTGCAAAGAATATGCCATATAGTAACAGTTTGCCAAAAAATGCAATAGAACAAATTCCTCAAATAAATTATTCTAGACTTGCAAACAAAATAATTTGATGAAAATAGACAGATTAATGAACTAAACATTAGCCCCATCATTTTTTTTAGTTCTATCAACAAAAGATCCCTCGGTGTCACTCCTCATCCAAGACACATCACTAGTTACACCACCATCAATAGCTTCAGATTGTAAACCAGTCAAACAATTCTCAATAAGAGGTACTTCAGAATAATCTTTAGGAGGATGCTTTAGCACTGTGCACCAATCATCAACATTAGGATCCTTCACATAAAAGCATTGCAATGCTTGAGAAGCCAGGATAAAGGGTTCCTCCTTTTTTTTTATCCTTGAAGTGTTGATTTGTGTGAACCCATATTCATCAATTCGCAACCTGTTAGAAGTGCTTTCATCATACCAAGAACATCTGAACAACAGAACTTTGATTCCTGGACCATAAGTTAGCTCAATAACCTCCTCTAAGTAGCCATAGTACGTGACTTCAACATTTATAGGATTTCGATCTCTACCACTTGAATAACTTGAAGTGTCAGCACACAAATACACTCCACTATTTTGTGTAGTACATGTACTTTCAATGTGCTTTGAATGGAAACGATATCCATTGACCGAAAATCCTTCATAAGACATTCCCTCAGCACAAGGGCCTTGGGATAACCATCTCAAATCATCGCTAATACTGTTCGGCCTAATCTCTCACATTTGCATTACCTTCATAAAAAAGTAAAACACTAATGTAATCTACACTAACTTGAACATTAAGAGTGACAACAATATTTATGTTTGAGACTTACATGCTCTTTCAACCACTTAGAAAACTCCTTTGCATGTTTTGTTTCTAGGGTCCGTGGGGCAATGTTGGGTTCCATATCTTGAAGAATACACATGTGTTCACTGCTTTATAAGAAGTGTCTAAATTAATGTACAACAAATATATAAATATCAGCAAGAATTTTAGGACGTAATTAAATCTTACCTTCTGTAAACATCCAATTCCTCTTTATTGAAAAGGACATAACGATGGGCTTGTTCCAAAGTGTGGATGTCGAAATTTCTTGACACTCCAACTCTAATTAGAGATCCATCAACATTATGAGGAGTGCGGTTGAGTTTTGTCTCAAAATTATGCAAGTACCTAGCACAAAATGTCAAACTTTCTTCAGCTAAATAGCCACTAGCAATACAACCAACCGGTTTAGCTTTGTTTCTTACATACTTCTTCAATTTCTTCAAGTATCTCTCTATTGGGTACATCCACCTAGTTCGGACAGATCCGGCTTGCCTGGCTTCATAAGCTAAATGAATGGGCAAATGCATCATGATGGTGAAGAAAGAAGGAGGGAAGATTCTCTCCAACTGGGAAAGAGTGACAACAATTTCTTGTTCCAATTCTTTGAATTCCTCCACATCAATAATGTTAGAGCAAAACTTGTTGAAAAATGAGCACAAATTAACAATAGGCTTGTACACATCTAAGCTTATGCAATGTCTCAAGGCAACAGGTAGAAGTTGATGCATAAGAACATGGCAATCATGACTTTTCAGCCCAACAAGTTTTCTATCAGATTTGCTAACACACCTAGATATGTTAGAAGAATAGCCATCAAGAACTTTCAACTTTTCTAACACAGATAGGAACTTATCTTTCTGCGCATTAGTCATGGTGTAATATGCTGGAGGCAAGTAATAGCGGTCACCTACATCTACTGGCCATAAATCTCTTTGAATGCGCATTTTCTTCATATCTTGACGAGCTTGTAAGTTGTCTTTACTTTTCTTAGAATCACCCAATAATATGTTTAAAATATTCTCGCACACATTCTTTTCTATGTGCATCACATCCAGATTGTGTCTAACAGATAAATACTTCTAATAAGGTAGCTGAAAAAAAGATGCTTATCTTATTCCAACCAGGAGGTAATGGTTGAATTTGATCTCCAAGCCTCTTGCGATTATTCATTTTTCCAAATGTGATATTTTCATATCCATCAAATTGCCTCAGTATATCTTCTCCAGATAGTGGCTTAGGTGGAAGTCGAAAATCTTTTTCACCATCAAAATTTTTCCTATCACGTCTATATGGATGATTCATTGGAAGAAAACGTCGATGGAAACCATAGCATTGCTTTTTCCCAAACTTTAACCATTTTGATACAGTCTCCACATTACAACAAGGACATCCCAAATCTTTCTTACCTTTAGTGCTCCAACCATATAAGTCACCATATGCTGGAAAATCGTTAATGGTCCATAAAATCATTGCCCGCATAGTGAAATTCCTTTTTCTATATGCATCATAAACTTTGACTCCAAGCTCCTAAAGTAGTTGCAGCTCCTCAATTAATGGCTCCAAGTATACATCAAGGTCATTTCCAACCATATGTGGACCTGGGATTAATAGGGACATCATAATAAAGTGTTCTTTCATAAGAAGCCAAGGCGGAAGATTGCCAGGTGTCACCAACACAGGCCAGATGCTATGTGATGCACTCATATTGCCAAATGCATTAAATCCATCTGTTGCTAATGCCAATCTAATATTGCGTGGTTCAGTAGCAAAGTCTGGATACCTGGCATCAATAGACAACCATTCTGGTGTGTTTGAAGGATGATGAATACGACCATCCTTGCCTTTTCCTTCAGATGGCCAAATCATATCTTTAGCAATAGATGAAGACATATAGAGCCTCTCTAACCGAGGTATCAAAGGAAAGTGATACATGAACTTAGCAGCTACCTTCTTTCCCTTTGTTTTGTATTGCTTTTCATTCCATCTTGAAGCACCACAAGTATCACAATTTTCTTTTGAAGCCGCATCTTTGCGAAAAAGCATGCTATTATTTGTACATACATCTATAGTTGAATGATCAAGTCATAAATCCTTCACGATCACATTTGCTTCATAGTACCTCTCCGGGAATAGACAATTTTCTTCTGGAAATCCTGAAATAATCAACTGTAACAACTTTGTGAAAGAATCGTTGGACCATCCAGATTCCTCCTTCAGAAATAGCAAGGCAACCAAATATAATAGCTTAGAATGACTTGTGCAACCTCTATATAGTGGTTGATCTGCCTCTTTTAGTAGCTTGTAAAATCTTTGTGCATCTACATTTGCAGGTTCCTCTGTAGCTTCAGTAGAGTGGTCATTTGTTGTGTCACCCATACCAAACAAATCCTCCAGCATCTGATGCATATTGTCGGTGCTAGGCATGTTTGGTGCCACAACAGGATTGCTCCTACCAATCACCTCCCCATGAAACGTCCAAACATCATAGCTATGCACAAATCCTTTTTGTAATACATGTGAGAATACCTCCTCCTCTGTTTTAAGGTATCTATTCAAACATACCTTGCAAGGACATATTAATTTCCCCTATCTAGTTGGTCTATGATGGATAAGAGCAAACTCAATGAACTTTCGTAACCCTGCCTTGAATACATCACTTCGCACTCTGTTCCCAATATACATCCAACTCTGATCTATTAGAAAATCCATCTACATGAAGGAAAATATATAATAAGTTAAGCACACATTACAAGAAATATATATATATATATATATATATATATGCAATCAGTATATTGATTATATTCCTTTCAGTCTATCTAGGTATTTATATTCCTTGATTATATATATATATATATATATAAATAATCGAGTAACCTGATATAGGTCTGATTTAGGTACTGGCCAACAAAGGTCATTGGTAAAGTCCAATAATGGTTGAAACTTATGGATTGTGTCTTGGAATAAATAGGTAACTAGACATGTTGATTTCTTGATATCAAACCACTAGTTTATTGGTAGAAGTGATGATTGGTTGATCTCTATTGAATGTATAGTGTTCAACTAGATTGATCTCGAGTCTTGGAGTCATATTGTCATAGTCAATTGATTAATAGGGTGGTGATTTGGTCTACATAATTTTGTTTACATCTTCATGCTTCTATGTAATAATTCATGGAGCAATTCCAACTTCAGCTAGCTTGGATTTTGTTTTTACTATCATGCATATAGATCATTTAATACAGAAGGTGGAAGTTAATCACTCAAACAAAATTGTTAATGGTATTTCCCATGTATCTTCAATACGATGGCAGGGAAGTGAGAAGCAGTTTTATAGTTCATGGAGGGTGTGATCAGATATTATTAAAACATATAATAGATTGCCATTTCTTAGCTAGATTTGGTGATGGTAGCCACTGTAGGGTTGCTGAATGTATTACTAATGGTGCTTGGTCTTTTACTACTATTGAAGGCTTTGAAGATGCTTGTAAGTTTTTCAACTATTTGTAGAAACCTTTAAGGGAAGGAAGCATTGTTTGGTTTAATGGGAAAAAAGATTCAAAATTAAGCAAACTCTGGCAGGTATGTAGGGAGCATGGTGAGAACATTGGTTGGGCTGTTTGGTTGTGGTCTAGTTTGCTACCTAGAAGGATTATTTGAAATGAAGACCAATGATAGACCATGACTTCTTAATGAAGTGGCCATTAAAGCCATCAAGGCCTAGAGCCTTGTCCTATTTCAAGGAAGAAACTATATCATTAATTTCCTTATCAGAAACTTTAGCAGTAAGGAGTCTTTTCTAAGCATCATTAAGAACAGGGCCATTCCAATGACCCTTCCAAGAAAAACATGAAGAATGATTATTGAATAAGGAAGAGTAGAAATTGGTAATGGGATTTGATCTCTACCAGACTAAAGGAAATAGAATCATCAATCTAAAGCTTAGTAATCTGGTTTCTGAATCTTCTAGATTTCATGTACTCATAAAAGAATTTTACATTTGAATCTCCTTCTCTAATACATTGAGTCCTTGACTTTTGCTTGAAGAAGGATTCTTCATTTAGTGATGCTTAGGTAGCAACTTTGTTTTTGACAAGAGCACATTCTCTAAGAGCAGAATTAGTTAGGTCCAATTCAAAAACAATTTTGGCATGGAGAGCCTCAGCATTAGCGACCTTTGCCACATCAAAAAGATTGCCCACAGTTTTCCAATTCTAAGAGCATAATTTGGTTTTCAAATTATAGAGCTTCCTGTAAATACAATACATAGTGTTACCCATGTATCTTCAATACGATGGCAGGGAAGTGAGAAGTAGTTTTATAGTTCATGGAGGGTGTGATCAGATATTATTAAAACATATAACAGATTGCCATTTCTTTGCTAGATTTGGTGATGGTAGCCACTGTAGGGTTGCTGAATGTATTACTAATGGTGCTTGGTCTTTTACTACTATTCAAGGCTTTGAAGATGCTTGTACGTTTTTCAACTATTTGTAGAAACCTTTAAGGGAAGGAAACATTGTTTGGTTTAATGGGAAAAAAGATTCAAAATTAAGCGAAATCTGGAAGGTATATAGGGAGCATGGTGAGAACATTGGTTGGGATGTTTGGTTGTGGTCTAGTTTGCTACCTAGAAGGATTATTTGAAATTAAGACCAATGATAGACCATGACTTCTTAATGAAGTGGCCATTAAAGCCATCAGGGCCTAGAGCCTTGTCCTATTTCAAGGAAGAAACTATATCATTAATTTCCTAATCAGAAACTTTAGCAGTAAGGAATCTTTTCTAAGCATCATTAAGAACATGGCCATTCCAATGACCCTTCCAAGAAAAACCTGAAGAATGATTATTGAATAAGGAAGAGTAGAAATTGGTAATGGGATTTGATCTCTTCCAGACTAAAGGAAATAGAATCATCAATCTAAAGCTTAGTAATCTGGTTTCTGAATCTCCTGGAATTCATGTACTCATAAAAGAATTTTACATTTGAATATCCTTGTCTAAGAGATTGAGTCCTTGACTTTTTCTTAAAGAAGGATTCTTCATTTAGTGATGCTTAGGCAGCAACTTTCTTTTTGACAAGAGCACATTCTCTAAGAGCAGAATTAGTTAGGTCCAATTCAAAAAAAATTTCATGATTATTCCAAGCATTAACAAACCTAAAAGAAGATATAACCTTTTGAGGTTCACCAATATGAAGGGACATGATTTTATGATCATTAAAAGTGTTCGAGAGACTATGGCCATTTACATTTGCATTTGTAGTAAGAAAACTAGCATTGCATAGAATTTTGTCTATTTTTGTGGTAGAAAAATGAAATCCCTGTTGTTGGTTATCCCAAGTAAAAAATAGACCCTACAAGACCATTTCAAATAAACCACAGTCAATAAGACATTCACCTAGTTTGCTACCTAGTTTCTTATCTTAGTTGTTAATTAGGATTGTCCTTGTTAGTATAGTGTTGATTGCTTGTCTCTAGTTGATTGCTTTAGTGTAGTTATTCCCTTAGTTTGTTAGTTAGCCTTTATTGTGTAGGGATAATCTAGGGTTTAATTCTCGTTCCCTTTAATTGCTTGTATGTTCACTCTTAATTTAACTCAAACCCAAAGATCAAACTCTTGAAACCCTATACTATGCTTTAAGAACCTAGATAAAACAAACATAGATCTAATGCCCTCATATCTGTCTGAGGATTTTCCCTGACTTGCACCTCCTATACCACGTCCCCATCTATGTGCTTATGAATCTACTAGAAAGAGTTGTCTAAATCAATAAATATAAGTATTTGTTATCCATGTGTGTCCTTGTCAAAATTGTTTGATGCACCAAACTTCCTCACACATAGTCTTGTATATATAAGGTGTTAAACTTGACTGGATTGAAAATTATGATGTAACTTCATGTAAATGAGTTTCATCACCAAATTATTAAGAAATTAAAAATATGAGTATGGTTTCACCAGAATTGGATTTTTAGGTGTTAAGATTTATATCTTGTTATCATCAAGATTGTCTATAGATCAAATATTTGAAACGTATGTTTCTAATAAAGATAAAATTAGTCATGTTTACCCTATGTTTAGATTTTGCATTATGTTGTATTATGTATTAATTTAATTTAATTAAACTACCGACTGTAATGACAACCTGAGATTTGAATCAAAAGGGTGTCTATCACAAGTGTGGTATCAATGTTTATGTCAGATGATTGTCACGACAAGAGTTATGATCAAGATAAATAAACATGTTATGAATATGACAATTGAGTGCTTGAACTCTTTATTTCTGTGCCTAGTCATGTGTATAAGTACTTTGGGAGAGACAACATGAACTTTACAAGTTTGATTCTTCTAGTTGTTTTGATGAAGCAACCTAATGAATCCAAAATGAAAAAGCAATAATAAAAATATAGATAAAAGGAATGACACAAAAGGCGTGTGACTATTGTTGGAAGACACACGATTCAATGGTCTACTACATAGCAAAGTGTAGACTTTTCCAAGAATTGTATTACAGTTTCTATGCTACAAGTTTGATGCTAGAATAGAAAGCCTGCCTCTCCCTAAAGAAAAAATGCTACCAATCTGCAAGGAGGATGCACACAAAATATATGGCATCCCAAATGGAAAAATTGTTGTAATGGAAGATGCTACCATGCATAAAGATAACTCAAGAGCTAATTCAATGGTTGAGAAACTCAGTTTAAGACCAAGTTGCATGTGTTGTGTGAAGTTAGGACATTGAAAAAAATGGTTTATGTGTTGCGATTGCATCAATGACCTTGAAAAGTTGTACATCCCCATTTCCATTGGCAACCTTTTGAAAATATTTAGCTTTTGGGAACTCTATGTCAATTATTGCCTTTTCTTATAGCCAATTGCAGGAAGTAGAAACTACAATTTGGCGGGTTTCTTTAAGGATTTTTTAGTTTGGGGCCTGTCAAAATTGGTTAACAATAGCTGCAAGTGCTGAAAAATTGGTGGCATGCATATATTGGTGGTAAGATTATGCTTTTATGGAGTTTTAATAACTACAAAAGATGACTCTAATTACTCTGTTTCATCTACAATAAAGATGGTATGGGGAATTCCCCACATGCAATAGATGGACTGATGTTATAATATATTCATTCTCTTTATTCATATGTCAGCTGGAAGCAATACAGAAAAAATGTGACCAAATGTTGTACTCTACTCAAAGAGGAAGCCATACACCCAACATTTGATGGAAAATGAATTGGAAAAGAAGAGAACATTACTAGGGGAGGGAAATATAAATACCCGATCTCTTTTAAACTACTTTCACATGGATAACCAAGATGTATCAAATGAGAACTTGGACTGAAAACTAATTGTGAATCAAACTAAAGAGGATGAAAATTACATGACTTTTCAGCCCACGACACAAAAAAATGATGATGTCAGGCATTTGAAAAAAAAGATAACTGGATCAAACAAAGGGAAGATACAAAACAATACATCAGTAATGGATTGTAGCAGACGAAAGGTGGATGACAATGAATAGAAGATGGTTCACGTATCGGGTAACACGGTTCACCATGAATGGAAGCTGTTTGAAAATTTACATACCAGTGTTTAGAAAGGCAGACAAATTCACAAGAGTAGGTGGAGTAAGACCTGGTCTTGGAGGGGATACAATCAACCTGAAGACTTATTGATTGTTGTTCCTTCTATAAATTTTGCATCGAACTATGTATTTTCACACCAACTAGACTATGTATTTTCCCACCAGGCTGTTTACGACAAAGGCTCTGTTCGACAAAGCGTCCGCAAGGGTCCGATGGAGATCTGTGAACGCGGGCAACCCCTAAACGAGTGCGGGCAGATTAATCGCTCACTTCCCTAACACAAGTGGAGTTCATCGCTGCGCAATACCAGTTCACATACAACAGCCAATGTATTTTAAGCATCCGGCAGCGATGAGAACCACCCCGTTCTTTTGACGCAGTGAAGAGTGGCCGTTTCGAACGCTTTGCCGAACGGTGCCAAAGTCTATATGCCAAAATGTCGGCTATGGAGGATGCAGTTGAAGTGAATGATGTGAATAGGAAACCCACACATAGTGAATGATGGAAATAGATGAAAACAAGAACCTGTCGGCGGGCGGAGACCGTAGTGGAGTTGGGGGCAGCTGTCGGCGCAATGGAGGTGTTGTGTGATTTATATATCATCTTTTCACATGTTATCACACACAAATTTGGTTCTTTCTAGTATAATTTAGTCTCTTTCATATTAATTTTGCCATCTTTTTGTTGTTCTATTTGTCCCATAACTTGTATTGCAAATTTTCCACAAAAAGGACTAAATTTGGATGTTCTTTCTATAGAAACAGAAGAATGCACAGCGTGTAGATTCAGACGCACGACGTGCACCATCCTAGGAAAAAAAGACTAGTTCGCTGAAGCAGTAAAGTGCACGATGTGCAAATCTGAATGCACGGCGTGCAACATTCCAGAGAAAATCCGTTCTGTTCAGCCAAAAGAATTCACACCGTGCACGGAGAAAACACACGGCGTGCGAGATTCCAAAAATGTACAGAAGACGAAGACACGGCGTGCACATCGGTGCAAGACGAGCATCTGGAGCACAAACTGCTGAAGAAAAATTCTGGAAAGTTGCACGGCGTGCAATTCCTCAACGCACGCCGTGCACAGATCAGCCCGATGTCAACTGCACTGCAAGTGCACGACGTGCACCCAAAAATGCACGTCGTGCACCTGGCAGTTTCGGAAATTTCAGAATACGATTTTAAAATAAAGAGGGAAGCCAAGGGATAGTTACGTTCGGTCATTTGGAGAGTTTCTCTCATCCCTAAGACAGAGGAGAGCAGAGGAAGGTGATTTGAGAGGAATCTAAAGTGGTTTCTTGCACAAAGAGACCATTTCTTCTTCTCCACTTCTCCTTAGTCTTCTTCAAGGTGCAGCCAAGCGTTCCCAACTCCGAGCAACTTCTTGAGAGAGGAGTAGGCCAGACTTGGAGCAGCTAAAGGAGGGGAATTTCGTCCTAAAGCCAGAATTCTTGCTTCTTGTGGTTACATCTTCAGTTCTCCTTGTCTTTTCTTCTCTAAACCATGTCTAGCACTAAAAATTCTGTAGCAAATCTGCTGTACATTGTCATGGACGAGTAGACTACTTTTTCTTGGGCATGGGAGAGTAACTCCCATGTCATAGCATGTAATGAACAAGTGATTTCGTACTAAATGCATTTGCTTCTTGTTTCTTTACCTTGAGAGTGACAGTTACTCTTCTCCTTGCATGTATTGTTGGCCACCTTATATGCATATTTTCTGCTTTCTTACTTAGTTTGAGAAGACAAGTAAGAATGTATGGAGGTACTTTTCTTGGCAACTCTTCTTCTTCTACGAGAGTAGAGAGGAATGAGTTGAGGAACTGTTTATGATCATAATCAAAATTCATGCACGAGAGTGTTGTTTTGATTTATGATCGTTGCATTTACACCGGGAAGTGAAATGTAACACAACTTTTTCTTGAAACATGATCTTATGTATGTTTAAATTATCTTGTTCTCTTGATTTCTATGGTATGTGAGTGAAATCCTAATGTCCAAGATTCATTAACTTTCTGAAATCGGACTTTCTTTGTAATCCTTGCTTGTTAATTAAAATATGAAATTCATGTGGTTAAAACCTAATTTTTATGCTTTAGAACAGATCTTTTCTACTCTTTAAAATCGGTCTAGATTGTTGAACTTTAGTACTGTTGCGTTCAATTAAATTAGCTCAGCTCCTTGTGTTCGATCTTGACTATACTACCTCCGTATACTTGCGGAGTTTGGTTAAGTTGAGTAAACTATTCATTCCTTGGATTGAAACTCGTTTGTGTAAACAACCAACAGGAGGCGAGGGCACCTGTCGGCGAGGGCACCTGTCGGCGGCGACCGTAGAGGTGTTGGGGGCGTCGGCGGCGACCGTAGACGTGTTGGGGGCGTCGGCGGCTAGGGCGAGGAAGGAACGGAACAACCACGGCTAGGCAGAGGAACGGAACAGCCTCTCCACCGCGACCCTCTCCAAAATGAAATAGGACACGCACGGCGCGAGAGGGAGATGTGCACGGCGTGAGAGGGGAGGGTTGTCTTTTTTTTATTTGAAAATGTTGTGTTTTAGAATGGAGGGAAGGGTTATGAGATGAAGGAAAATATTTGGCATGGCATTTTTCATGGGGTGATTAGTGAGTAATGTATTTATGAGGGATTAGTGTTCACATAAAAGGTCTAAGGATGTAAAAAACATGGTTGAGGGATTTGGTCCCATGTATGAAGGATGATCCCTCACAAACAGACATCATTATTTCAGTTCCTCACAAATGTTCTTCAATAAAGGACAAATTTTTTGTAGCGCTACTCAACGCTAAAAATAATATAAATACAATGATGCGAGTGATCTTGTGTTTGACAATGAGTAGGAGCGATTGTAACATGCCCAACCTTGTCACATTGCTGCTTGGAAAGTTGCACCACTTTTCTAAACGGGACATAGGAGTGAGTGCAACCTGCCTGACCTTGTCCAGTCGCTGCCTGGATAATTGCACCATTTTCCAAACCGAAAATGATTTGGTCACGTGCATTACAGGTCACGCGCAAGTTACGCTCACGCCCAACGGTGATTTGGAAAAATTGAGAAGTTTTGCCGTTTTGAAGGTGGTATTGACAGGGTGGGCAGGCGGTGTGGTGGCGGTGGCATTTTAAGATAATTTCAGAGTGACATGGAGGGATATTTATTGGGTGTGGTGGTTGGTGGATGTTATGTAATAGAGAAATAAATTTGTTTTACGTATAACTTTTAAACCGTGGGGAATTTTTTGACGTAATAAAAACCATTAGATTCCTTATAAAAATGCAAGCCAACAAGACCAATGTTGATATATCTTTGAGAAAAATAAAAAAAAATATTATGTAAGGTGATGTGATGAGTGAGAAAATTATTTTATTTATAATTTCTAAACCGTGATGAATTTTTGAAAGAAATAAAAACTATTGAATTTGTGATAGAAAATACATTCAAACAAGAGTAATGTTGATATACTTTTGAGGAAAGATGTAAAAAAAGAGGAGCAAAGTGGTGATGCACCATTATCTTATCTTAGGTGTCAAATATCTATTTTTGGGCACAATTATCCATTCATTGGGTGTCATTCCATGTGTTATTGGACATTGATTAAGTTCATCATATTTTAGGCGTCATTAACTTGTTGTGGATATCGATTACTCATGTTTGGGCACACTTACTCATTAATTGACGTCATTTAATGTTCTACTGGATGTTGATTAAATTCATTAAGTTTTGAGTGACATTATCTTGGTTTGGGCGTCAAACATCTATTTTTAGACATCATTATCCATTCAGTGGGTGTCATTGCATGTGTTATTGGGTGTTGATTAAGTTCATCATGTTTTGGACGTCCTTAAATTGTTCTGAGTGTCGACTACTCATGTTTGGACGCACTTACTCATTCATTGATGTCATTTCATGTGCTATTAGACATTGATTAACTTCATTAAATTTTAGACTCCATTATCTTATTTTGAGTGTCAAATATCCATTTTATTAAATTTTAGACGCTATTATTTTATTTTTGGTGTCAAATATCCATTTTTAGGAGCAATGATCCATTCATTGGATGTCATTGCATGTGTTACTAGATGTTGATTCAGTTCATCATGTTTTAGAGTAATTAACTTATTCTAGGTGTCGATAATTCATGTTTGGACACACTTACTCATTAACTTGCGTCGTTTAATGTTCTCCTGTATGTTGATTAAATTCATTGAATTCTGGGTACCATTATCTTGTTTTGATGTCAAACATCCATTTTTGGGCACCATTATCTTGTTTTGGGTATCGATTATCATGTCACACACGTACTCATTGATTGGCGTCATTTAATGTTCTACTGGATGTTGGTTAAATTCATTGAGTTCTGTGTGCCATTATCTTGTTTTGGGTCAAACATCTATTTTTTGGCGCCATTATCTTATTTTGAGTGTCAAATATCTATTTTTAAGCGTAATTATCCATTCATTGTGTCATTGCATGTGTTACTAGACGATGATTTTGTTCTGGATGTCGATTACTCATGTTTGGACGCACTTATTCATTGGTGTCATTTCATGTGCTATTGGACATTGATTAACTTCATTAAATTTTGAACTCCCATCATCTTATTTTGGGTGTCTAATATTATTTTGGGTGTCTAATATTTATTTTGGACGCATTTATCTATTATTGGGTGTCATTGCATGTGTTACTCGACGTCGATTAAGTTCATCATATTTTAGACGTCATTAACTTGTTCTGGGTGTCGATTACTCATGTTTGGGCACACCTTAACTGACGCTCTTAGATGTTAAATAAATTTATTGAGTTCTGAGTGTCATTATCCTATTTTGGGTGTCAAACATCCATTTTTAAGCGCCATTATCTCGTTCTGGGTGTTAAATATCCTTTTTTGAACACAGTTATCCGTTCATTGGTGTCATTGGTCCCCGTTGTTGGTTTTTTGGCCCCTTTTTTGTTGTATTGACGCCCACTTTTGTCATTCTAAAGCGTAAATTTTATTCTCTTTTTCTTTTACTTCACCAACATAAATGATAGGTGGGTAGGTGAAAAGATGACATGTGGATAGGTGAGGAATAGTGATTTTACTGGGTGGTTTGGATGCACATGCGCGTGAGCAAGCATGAGCGTGCCTCAGTGCCGCTCCATTTCTTGTTTAACTAGTAATTAAACATCAATTATATCATAATTTTTGAACATCTTATGTGCGTTCATATTGGATGCTCCATGGTATGTCCAATTTTACCTTTTAACAAAAAAAAAGCATATATGTATGCCAAAGTAAGGTAGAAGATGATTAACAGACCCAACTCCAACTATGCTAGAACGCAAAGCTACAAGAAGAACTCACGATATAAAACCCTCTCCCAAAAACCTAAACCGCCCGCCGGTTCCGTTTTTATTTCCCCTTCACCTCTTACGACTGACTACCCATGCGGCGCAACCGAACAAAGCGCTACCAGACTACCAGTTTGCTTGTTTGTTTGTTACAGAGACACATCCACACTATCTCACTCGATACACCACGCGTCAACAGGCAACAGCCCCCTCCCAAAACGACGGTTGAGAGTGAGAGCTCAGAGCCTGTCCCTGATGACGAGGTGGACGCCGAGAGAAGCTGTGCAGAGGATAAGGCCGAAGACAGCGGGGAAGCTGAGCCCGCCGAGCTTGAGCCGGTTCTCCGGTGCGCCGGTGGAGTAGCCGCGGAAGTAGAAGAATCGGCCGACGACGTAGAGGGCGCCGAGCCCCGCTGCGATCCGCGGGTGCTGGAGGCCACCGAGGAGGAGCGTGGAGAAGAAGACGGGCAGCATCTCCAGTGAGTTCTGGTGGCCACGCTGTGAAAGGATAAGATAGCAAAGGGGGAACGGTGAGAAAGGGATTCCATTTCGTACGGGTTGCCAGATTCATGAATCCGAACGGGTTGGAGAAGGGGAAAAGTGAATGCAAAATGGCCGATTGAATCTACATACCTGTACGCAGTTGAAGAGCTTGGCGTCCTTGTTCTCAGACTCGAGAGCATAGAGGGTCGGGTAGAACACCTTGTACCTGAGGGTTTTAAGGCGAGGAGGGAAAAATTGACCAGTTAGAATATCCACGACCATCACGACCAAGACTACACTCTACAACAGATCCAAACGGAAAGAGGAGGGATAATTTAGGGACGCAGCAGAAAAAGGACTCACTTCCTTCGGGCCTTCCCAACCTGCATCGCCATCCAGAAGTTGAGGAAACAGTAGGCCACCAGCACCAGCGCCACGAAGCCGTACTCCGCCGGGAGGATTGTCGCCGCCGTCGCCGTCATACTCTTGTTGAGGCTCACAAACTCTAGCGCAAAAGGGGTGCAAGGAACCGACCTGGGAGGCAGTGGGTGGGAGGAGGAAGAAAGCAGAGGATGGTGGATGGGTTTCAACCTTGCGCTGTGGTCTGCTTTATCTATCTATCGGCCACCGACGGGAACCGCTGCCTTGGGGATCTCAGTCCAAGTTTGAGAGTGGGTTAGGTTGGGTTGACCGTTGGTGGGGGAAGGTCCTAGAAGCAGGCTGGATCGAGGAAATGAGGAGGTGAGGGAGGAATATAATATGATAAAAAGTAAAGAAAAGGAAAGGAAAGAAGACTTCAGGCAATAGCCGACGTATCCGCTGACGATCCGTGCTTGCCCCTCAAGCAATAAGCTCCTACTTTATTTTTCTTTAATAATTATGTAACATGCGGGACGACGAGGGATTGCCGATCTCGCTCCAACTACGGTTTTAACGAACTCATTTTTCATATAAACAAACTCACAACTGTCATTGCGGCCTCTTTGATTATTCTATTCTCACAGTGATTGATTTGGCTCTGAGCACGCTCCTCGGACTTGGTCGCACATCAAAACACCACAAGTGGTTCTTTTAGATAGAATATAGACGCCGCAGTTAGTTGAACATACAGACCCCAAAACAAGTCAATGCACCTACCATGAGTCTACTAACACAATTAAACACACACAACCAAGCAAGTTGATTGGTGAAGACGGAGTACATCTTATATAAGATATCTAATGTATTGTTATTATTAATGATTAAGGATTATATCCGGTTACCATATATCCTCGTCTTCAACGAGATACACAAAAAAACTTATTTGTTTCAGTTTTGCCCCAACCCCCTTCCTTCTAAATATACAAACTTCTGATTAATTAGAAGTGAATAGACCTCGATTTCACGCGTCTATATGGGGTTTTCACATAACATCTAAATAGCATTTGACCGCAATTCATCTGCATGGCGAAAGCTTTTATGTGCAGACTCTATGTGTGAGAGGATATTTATGGGGAACCCGTACTCTGAATATTTTGTTATGTTCATATTCAGATTCAAAACTACCCTTATATGCTTATGTATAACCTGATAAAGATCAACCCGATGATAAGTTTGATCGAGCCAGACATGCCGAAACCTAAGTTACAAGAATTTGGCCCCAAGGGCACTAAGGTCAAACTGAATGAGAGATAGCAAAAAAAACATCTTGGGTCAGTGTTATTCATCCAAAGGGAGATGACATGACTACACAAGATATCATGCGCACTACTCATTAGATCAATATACCACAAGCCTCTTTGTAAGCTTATGATTAGACATCTATAATGTGTTCAAATCATGACAATCCATATTTGTTTCCTGGGTTCTACAAGTAAAACTCCTAGTTCCCTGCTGTAATTATGGTCACATTCACGGATTCACAATAATTCCCCTAATGAAAAAGAGTTAATCCAAAATGGGTGTTTTGTCAACAGCTTTGAATCTCGGGCTTCATAATGAAACCGCCAAAGAGGTCGTGCAACATCTTAACATAAGGGTACAAACTCAACTCCACCAAAAAGTTGTAGGCAAATTGAAGCAACAATTGTAGTGTGAGTAACAAATTTATTTTCCATGTTCTCAACAAAAATGTCTCGTCAATAACGATGTATAATGTATCAGGCAAGAGGGATGTGACATGTGCCTTGTCATGCAACAAATCAAATGATTTTTTGCACATGGTAATATGTCTCGCTCGCGGGGCACGGACAACATCCTCCCAACATATTCGCTCGACATGTGCGTCTTTATGTTGTCCACGTGGAAGATGGGGAAAGAGTGGTCTTTTGTAACGACCACCATCAAACCGACAGCCAAATCATTACTAATTAATGCATAATAATCATAAACATCGAATTAACAAAAATTACTAAAATTTAAAACTATTTACAAGGAGATCCTCTTTTAGAAAACTCTTACTGAACGATCCAAAACATATATATATATATATATATATATATATATATATATATATATATATATCATAATTCATATTGTACAACACTATTTCTTCTCATCTCAAGGATAATATATAACAGTTTCTCTATCAATACATATGCTGAAGAAACATAAAACCTCGAGGCATACAAGCCAAAATCCTCAGATCGTTCATGAAACCATTACAAACTAACTCCAAGGATCTGAGAGTACAGAGACGACCGATAAGACTTATATTTACAAGACATGACAGACAGTATACTCAACCTGAGTTGTTACTGCTGCCCCAGCTATTGTTCCTCCTCTACAGATAGGTCTCCACCGCCTCGTGCACGTCCACCTAAAAATTGTGGATCCCACGGGGTGAGACAATTGTCCCAGTAAGAGATATAACTCTCTGCCGACCATATTATTACCACAGATAAACATTATAAAACTGATCAGAGGTTCTTTTATATAAATAGGCAAGATTATTCATTGTATGAACAGAACAAAGTAATCTCTTTACTTAAGGAAAATGATGCATCTACCCATGGTAGAGTAATAAACCATCTATCTACTTTACAAGGAATGTAAAGAAACATAAATAACATCTATCAAGCTAAGATGTATAACCGAATTGCGCATCAAATAATATTTTCCGGATTCGATCCTTAAACAAATATGCTACACGGCTGAACATATTTTACAATCACACTTATGCCCAGAGGAGATGAAATATACCGTTCATTCTCCAACTGACCACTAGTAAGCCAAAATCGGTACCATACAAGGTCAATGGCAGATCCGACTGTCAAGACCTCACCTGTCTCAGTCAGTACGAGACCACGTAGATTTAGCATGACATCTTGTGCCAGTTGTAATTAGCTATGATGGGGTATAGTGACATCTTCACTATAGAGTTACTGCCGTGTCATGTACTCTCTTTGGGAAAAGACCACTTAGCTTTCCCAGATTATTTTATCAAGAAGACCACTGAGCAACTTGGTGTATTTGGGGAGTCCACTGAGCACCCTCATTCAATGATCACATATTCAAAAATATGCATACCGAGTAAAACTCATTTCACCATTCAGCACATGCAGATAATGAATGGATCTATGGTATTGGCAACTATATGATAATATTTAACTTGTTTAATTAAGTGCATTACAATATCATATAATCATTAATCATAAACCAATGCTACAGTGTAATACATCTATTAAGTACTTCTTTATTCTTTAGAACACATTTAGATACATAACAGTTGGGATTTTAGTCCCTTATCATATTACTGGAAATTCTCATCCCTTCACATCATCATCATCATGATTACTGGATCTGGGTATTCAAACCCCTAGATCACCACATATCATTGTTACCTCTATAACATGTAACTATCACCTCTAGGTCCTCAGACCAAGGTATTCATTTTACTTGTTGTACAAATATTTCACATATCTCACATAGTTTGATTAAGCATCTTGTTACCTCTCACTAGGCAACCATTATTCTCATGGCTCACAAGGCCCATTAAACATCTTGTCACCTCTCACTAGGTAGCAACTATTCACATAGCCTATTGAACATCTTGTCACCTCTCACTAGGCAACAATATCTTTTAGGTCATCCGACCACATAAACATTATACTTATTATATAAGTATTTAGCATACTTCACAAAGATTATTCAACAAGAGAAGTACAACCTTCCCATTATTAGAGTTATCATTTCTCTTTGTGGTTGAATAGGGTTTCAAGTTCATAATACCAATTCAATCCCTAATTCATTGCTCCACACATCTAGGAGCATATATTAATATCATAAGTATGCACTCATACTTACCTATTCTCATTATTTATCATTAAATGATTATCAACACAAGGTATGCGATTCTTTCTCATCCTCACTAAGGTATTGATTACATCATATCTTTGGTTCAATCCTCCTCTTGAGGAACATTAGTTCATTATTAACAATTCACATCATCTTTTACTTTTCAATTAACACACATGCAACATACGTCACTCAATCAATCACATATGATTGAAGTGTCTCCACCCTATTGGATATCAAGATGTGTATATGTTAACATATTATGCTTTAAGAAACATTCTTATTCCATGCAGTGTATCCATATCGGGCATGGAGTATAACCATATCGCCATGTCATGTTTTAGGGTGTATCCCCTAATCATCATATCATGTACCCATATCAGATGAACTATCACTTAGATCTTATCATCTCAAATTAGCTTTGTATCGGGTATGAGCTAGTTGCTTGACCCCATATTAGGTATAAGCTATGTTCTTGGTTTCATATCATACACAAGATGAGCACCATATCGGGCATAGAGTATATGACTCATCATGTATCGTTTAAGTGGTATATACAAGATACCACATCAGTTTCTCATCCAAGACTATCATATTGGATCTCCATGTCAGTTAACATATCAGGTTACCATGTTAGGTAAACCCTTAGGCTCACAACCTCAGTATACCTTCAAGGATCAACCCTATCTTATAGTTTACATGACAAACTAGGTGTCTTAATTGAGTTCCCTTATCACAATCTATTACTCAAAGGATAGGGATATCATATTTCAATCCATCATCTAGGGTTATCCATCATATAAGGTAGAATAGGCCATATCATTCATGAGGCATGAGTTGGACCTCATATCATTCATAAGGTAGAAGTAGGTTCTATTCCCATCATCCAAGGAATATCAATCATATCATACATGTGGTATCATTCACTACTCATATCAGTTTACCCATCACCTTGGGTTTCAAACTCTATGTTGATTAGAGTGCTTACTACCTCTATATCATGTAAGAGGTATAGTTCTAGACTTGTATCATGTGTAAGAGGTAAGTGGGTATCTTCCATATTGTTCATAAAACATAGCTCATGTTGTGTATGAGCTAAAATCTATCCCTATATCGGGTTAATCCCCATCTTGGGTTTCATATCGGGTTGAGGTATTTCAACCTTATCGGGTTATACCCTGTATGTGAATCCATATATTATATCGTGCATAGGTGTGTACTCAATCAATCATATCGCGCACTAGATGTGTGCTTCAAGATATCGTGTACTACATGATCATATCGTGCAAGGAGTACTTTCTATCCTTACTCATATCGGGTTACCCAAACTAGGGTTTCATATTGACTTACAAGTATACACTTGACCCTATATCGTACATGGAGTCTATACTTGACTTCTTATCATGCAATAGGTATATGGTTAGCACCATATCGTGATCCAAGATATAAACTTCATCTCCATATCGTGCAAGGAGATCTAAACTCTTAAACATATCATGCTAAGGTTGTATGTACATAACCATATCGGGTTAGAGGTACTAGCTTGTATGCTTGAACCCGATATCACTTTATAAAGTGATACCATCTTCTTCAAGCTCTAGACCTTCCTTCTAACTTGTTCTAGTTTATGAATAATAGGTCTAGGCAGTTCTTATAACTCACAGATTCATCAAATATTAAATAAGACTCATAATTGAATAGTAATCATCTAGTGTAACAAGTTAAGTGGTAAATAATAACATGATTGGGTTCAAGTTATATAACCCACCTTGTGAACAACTTCAAAGCTCCAAGCTTTAAAGATTTATGTTCCTAAGGTCAAAGATGAACTTCTTCAAGGTCCAAGGCTCATTCACAACTCCTCCATATACAAGAAATCACCATAGTTAAGAACTTGGCGAAGAAGGAAAGGAAGGAATATCTATAACCTGATATCCTACTTCAACTAAGGTTGAAGATGACCAAAGCCTTACCTTGAGCTTGGTGCTCGAGCTTTCCTTTCTCCTTGAGCTACTTTGTATGATACCTAAGGGGATTTGCACAATATCTCTAAGGGAGATGGTTGTGGGGTTCGTAAAACTTCCACAAGTTGGTGGAAGGTGAAGTATATATACTTGGGTTCATGAGATAAAGCATATAAGATGTGTCTTCACCTCATGCTACTAGATGACACATGGCCATGCATGGTTTACACGTGGCCATGCATGCACACATACATATCTTGATATACAATAGTTTTAAGGATAAGCTAGGGGAGATATCTCGGTCCTCCTTTATCTTGTTGGATAAGTTTCCTCATCTTTATCTCATCAACAAGACAACCTGATGCACTTTATGCAAGGGGCTTGCAACTCGTCAAGGACCACCTCCTTGAGGTGCTTTGCCCGTCATGGCCTTTTCTAAGGCTCAATAAACCAACAAGAGACTTCTATTATGGCTCCTTGGCCGATAGGACTCCTATATCAGGTCCACAACTCGATACAACAATAGGTATAATACACGGAATTTAAGAAACTATCAAAATGAAATATAATGTTTTTTCCTTTAATTTTTCGTTGGTCTACTTATTTCCAAGGGTATCATCATTCAAAGATGACTCAAACATAATGTCTCCATCTTTCTATTTCCTCTAAAAGATACATAGAGGGAGCAGGGACACTCTAGAGGTGGTAATTTTGCATTTCAACCCCATATATTAGGTAAATTACAAATTGTGCCAAAATTGGTGCACATAGTACTAGCATTGTTTAAAACAAGTTATAACTTGGGATTTAGGCTTTCCACAAGTCACCACTTAGCATCACTCTCTCTCTCTCTCTTATGATATTAAAACACTTAGACCACATTTAACATGTGACATATTGTAATGTAACCCCTCATCTTGGGCAAATTGCACATTTCACTCAGACTATCAATAATGCACACACTTAGTTTGTAATTAAGTTCAAACTTGAAAATAAACTTCACAAGATACCTTAATTACTTTTCAAAAGATTAGAATCAGTTTGTAAGTAACTTACTTAAGCAAAACTCTTACGGTTAAGCCATAACCCAGGTCAGGGGTATTACAATTATAAACCCCTAATAAGGATTTCATCCTTGAAATCCCAGATGAAGGAAGACAGTTGTCATTCATGCATCATACCATCAAGTTTTCACATAACATCTTGATGTCATAGAGATGCCAAAGAACTTTGACTAGCACAAAGCCCTTTCATAAAACATCGTCATAAGATTTGTCATACATGATACATACTTAGCTGTCCTATCTATTACTGACTGCGGAGTCAACTCTGTGTCAAGTGATATTTCTAAGTCAGAGAATCACTATTCATACTTTGAATAATTTAGGTATCAAACCTTATAGACTCACATCCTTTTATGTGATAAGATTCTTGATTCTAGGGAGTCTTACAAACTCCTCACTTAGCTTAGCAATTTACTTTTAAGGATAGATCAGGGTTACATTTTGTTACTCACTTGGGACTACATGTCTTATCACACATCTTTAGTACAAATCTATTAACACAACACAATATGTTCTTATGATTTGTATCAACTATTTTCCTAATTATACATTCTATTTTTATAAGAAAAGGTTACTTATTAAAGAAGAACTTATCTAAGAGATACCTCTAGATGTTATGAATAAACTGCCTCAATAGATCTAGATAGGGATACTCTAAAGAATTATTATTATTTATCTTGATAAGCTTCTTCTTAAAACGATTCTATACTTGTTCCTTCGATTAATACATCCTTATTAATGTTATGTTTATGCAGAACATAAACCCCTAACATATGATTTCCATACTAGAATTATCTCAAGGTTGATCCTTCTAGATACCCAAACATTTTTCATCTTATCAGGAGTCACATTCTCACTTTCCCATACTACTTGGCACATCTTGGATACCAGAATTCCCTACCTTGATATCTTTCATATGTGTCGAAAACACATTACATCCTCATCATTTCCATCTTTCTATATTGTTAATACCAAAGTCAAACATACAAAAGGATTTTTCTTTTATCTTGGGACATTATATATTACACACATCTTTATCTTGGAACCAAAGCCCAAGACGAACTAATATTTTTATAAGTATCCATTAATAGGATACTTCTATTTTATGCACATCAGGTGTTATAAGACTCACTTGATTGTCATGTCCCTAAAGGGAAAGAACATAAAGGAACATATTCCTTTTATCACCCCATCATTACCCAGGGTTGTTCATCAAAGAGGAGACATGTATTTAGTTGAGGAAGTCCACTTAGAAATCCCTATTTAGTTGGGGAAGTCCACTTAGCAATCCTATTTAGTTGGGAAAGTCCACTTAGCAATCCATGTTTAGTTGGGGAAGTTCACTTAGCAATCCCTGTTTAGTTGGGAAAGTCCACTTAGCAATCCCTGTTTAGTTGGAAAAGTCCACTTAGCAATCCTTGTTTTGTTGGGAAAGTCCACTTAGTAATCCTTGTTTAGTTGGGGAAGTCCACTTAGCAACCCCTATTTAATTGGAAAAGTCCACTTAGCAATCCATGTTTAGTTGGGAAAGTCCACTTAGCAATCCCTATTTAGTTGGAGAAGTCCACTTAGCAATCGTTGTTTAGTCGGGAAAGTCCACATAGCAATCCCTATTTAGTTGGGGAAGTCCACTTAGCATCCATATTTAGTTGGGAAAGTCCACTTAGCAATCCCTATTTAGTTGGGGAAGTCCACTTAGAAACCCCTATTTAGTTGGGAAAGTCCACTTAGCAATGCCTATTTAGTTATGCTCACTAGATTGTCTCAGAATGACTACTTGATCAGAGTAATCAGAAACGTAATAATTTAAGAGTTCCATACCTACCTTATCTTCAATAGTTGAATACCTGTCTAGGTTATATAAGTACTGAGATTAGGTGGTATGCACTTTATTTACTATCATATTTCTTACTTTTCATATCATCAAAAACATAGGACTTAGCATCCCTAGATTTTCTCCAGGCATCACATCTATACCTTATCCTCTTTCACACAGATAAAAGAAACTGTAAAGCTTTTAAAAGATTACTGAGCAAAATGTAAGTCCTAATCTTCCTTATGTCCTCATATGACTAGTCAAAGGAAGCTCAATAACAACTGCTTTTCTTATATTTAACAAATAGAATCATGAAATGACATATCAGAATGACACTATTTCATCGGACCTGTCTCAACTCGTGGATTGTTTACTGCCTCAGGCTGATTCTTTTCATAGAATCTTGTTGCTTCCTGATTCCAACTTTGTGTTTTGTTGTTTGGTGTTGATGGACCTGCTCGGGATGTCTGTCTACGTCCTTGTATCCACTACTAGACCATTATCTTTGAGAGTCTTGTTGACTCTGCTGCAGCGGTTGGGTCATTTCCTCCCTTCTTTTTGAACAAACGAGTTTAGTATGCTCAACATGTCCATATTTATATCATGTCTTATCCTTGCACCATGATCTTATCGGTCTTATTGCCGATGTAGAAGCTAAGTCCAAAGTTCTTACAGGTGGAAAGTTAGGACCTTTTCCTTTACTTAGTGACTACTACCCCGGTGCACTAGGCATTTATTACATTGGTGGCACCAAAAACTTTGGCTTTTTAGAACAACTAGGCAAATGTCTCTAGAGTTGTAAAGACTTTTCCTTAATTCTCAGCTTATTGCCCCTCCTTGGGCACTACCATTATAGATGTACTATCTGTATGTACTTATGGAAGAGTCTAATTTCTTGCCATATGTTAACTCTTCCCACATTGTTCACTATTCCAACATGACTATGTCATTCAGGAACCCTTTCAGAATCAAAAGTTTCTACATTGAAGATTGGTAACCTAGGTTGTAATGCTTGTATCCAGTCTACTATATGCATCACTGTTGTCTGAACCTGCCCAACAAGAGTATAAAAATAGGATTCTCTATCCTGATTGGGTCAATATGGGAATTCTCAAGCACTCATTTTTCTCTTGCCTAATCCCTTGCACCCTCTCCCGGTGCAACAACATTTCTCTTAGCAACGTGTTCCTCGTATTCTCCAATCATTTTTTAAAACTTTGCCCTTTCTTCCACATAAGCGGAAGTCACTACAGGGTATACTGGAGGACACTAAAATAGACTCAACACCTTAGTCTGATGTCTCTATAGACTCAACAAACCTTAAGCTCTAATACTAAACTTATAACGACCACCATCAAACCGACAGCCAAATCGTTACCAATTGATGCGGAATAATCTTAAACAATAAATTAATAAAAATCACTAAAATTAAAATCATTTGCAAGGAGATCCTCTTCCAAAAAATCTTACTAAAAGATTCAAAACATATATATATCATAATTCGCATTGTACAACATTGTTTCTTCTCATCTCGAGGATAACATATAACAGTTGCTCTATCAACACATATGTTGAAGCAACATAAAACCTCAAGGCAAACAAGCCAAAATCCTAAGACCGTTCATGAAACCATTACGAACTGACTCCAAGGACCTGAGTACAGAAACAACACATAGGACTTCTATTTACAAGACATGACAGATAGTACACTCAACCTGATCTATTATTACTGCCCCAACTATTGTTCCTCCTCTATAGATAGGTATCCAATGCCTCATGCACGTCCACCTAAAAATTTTGGATCCCATAGGGTGAGACAATTGTCCCAGCGAGAGATATAACTCTCCACTGACCATATTATTACCACAGATAAACATTATAAAAACTGAGAAGAGGTTCTTTTATATAAACAGACAAGATTATTCATTGTATGAACAAAACAAAGTAATCTCTTTACTTAAGGAAAATGATGCATCTACCCATGGTAGAGTAATAAACCATCTATCTACTTTACAAGGAATGTAAAGAAACATAAATAACATATATCAAGCTAAGATATATAACTAAATCGTGCATCAAACAATGTTTTCCGTATTCGATCCTTAAACAAATATGCTACACGACTGAACATATTTTATAATCACACTTATGCCCAGAGGAGATGAAATATACCGTTCATCCTCCAACTGACCACAAGTAAGCCGAAATTGGTACCATACAAGGTCAATGGAAGAGCCGGATGTTAATACCTCACCTGTCTCAGTCAGTACAAGACCACTGAGATTTAGCATGACATCTTGTGCCAGTTGTAATTAGCTATGATGTGGTATAGCGACATCTTCACTTTAGAGTTACTGCTATGTCATTTACTCTCTTTGGGAAAAGACCACTTAGCTTTCCCAGATTATTTTATAAGGAAGAACACTGAGCAACTTGGTGTATTTAGAGAGTCCACTGAGCACCCTCATTCAATGATCACATATTCAAAAATATGCATACCGAGTAAAACTCATTTCACCATTCAACACATGGTGATACTAAATGGATCTATGGTATGGGCAACTACATGATAATATTTAACTTGTTTAATTAAGTGCATTACAATATCTTATAAAGCATTAATCATAAACCAATTCTATAGTGTAATACATCTATTAAGTACTTTTCTATTCTTTAGAACACATTTAGATACATAACACTTGGGATTTCAGTCCCTTATCATATTATTGGAAATTCTCATTCCTTCACATCATCATCATCATGATTACTGGATCTAGGTATTCAAACCCCTAGATCACCACATAGCAATGTTACCTCTGTAACATGTAACTATTACCTCTAGGTCCTCAGACCAAGGTATTCATTTTACTTGTTGTACAAATATTTCACAAAGCTCACATAGTTTGATTAAGCATCTTGTCACCTCTCACTAGGCAACCATTATTCTCATGGCTCACAAGGCCCATTAAACATCTTGTCACCTCTCACTAGGCAATAATATCTTTTAGGTCATCAGACCACATAAACATTATACTTATTATATAAGTATTTAGCATACTTCACAAAGCTATTCAACAAGAGAAGTACAACCTTCCCATTATTAGAGTTAGGGTTTCTCTTTGTGGCTGAATAGGGTTTCAAGTTCATAATACCAATTCAAACCCTAATTCATTGCTCCACACATCTAGGAGCATATATTGATATCATAAGTATGCAATCATACTTATCTGTTCTCATTATTTATCATGAAATGATTATCAACACAAGGTATGAGATTCTTTCTCATCCTCACTAAGGTATTTATTACATCATATCTTTGGTTCAATCCTCCTCTTGAGGAACATTAATTCATTATTAAAAAATCACATCATCTTTTACTTTTCAATTAACACACATGCAACATATGTCACTCAATCAATCACATATGATTGAAGTGTCTCCACCCTATTGGATATCAAGATGTGTATTTGTTAACATATTATGCTTTAAGAAACATTCTTATTCCATGCAGTGTATCCATATCAGGCATGAAGTATATACATATCGCCATGTCATGTTTTAGGGTGTATCCCCTAATAATCATATTGTGTACCCATATCAGATGGACTATCACTTAGATATTATCATCTCAAATTAGCTTTGTATCGGGTATGAGCTAGTTGCTTGACCCCATATCGCGTATAAGCTATGTGCTTGGTTTCATATCGTGCACAAGATGAGCACCATATCGGGCATAGAGTATATGACTCATCATGCATCGTTTAAGTGGTGTATACAAGATACCACCTCATTTTCTCATCTAAGATTATCATATTGGCTCTCCATGTCGGTTAACATATCATGTTACCATGTTAGGTAAACCCTTAGGCTCACAACCTTTGTATACCTTCAAGGATCAACCTTATCTTATAGTTTACATGAAAAACTAGGTGTCTTAATTGATTTCCCTTATCACAATATATTAGTCAAAGGATAGGGATATCGGATTTCAATCCATCATCTAGGGTTATCCATCATATAAGGTAGAATAGGCCATATAGTTCATGAGGCATGAGTTGGACCTCATATCGTTCATAAGGTAGAAGTAGGTTCTATTCCCATCATCCAAGGAATATCAATCATATCATACATGTGGTATCATTCACTACTCATATCGGTTTACCCATCACCTTGGGTTTCCAATTCTATGTTGATTAGAGTGCTTACTACCTCTATATCATGTAAGAGGTATAGTTCTAGACTTGTATCATGTGTAAGAGGTAAGTGGGTATCTTCCACATTATTCATAAAACATAGCTCATGTCGTGTATGAGCTAACATCTATCCCTATATCGGGTTAATCCCCATCTTGGGTTTCATACTGGGTTGAGGTATTTCAACCATATCGGGTTATACCCTGTATGTGAATCCATATCTTATATCGTGCATAGGTGTATACTCAATCAATCATATCGCACACCAGATGTGTGCTTCAAGATATCGTGTACTACATGGTCATATCATGCAAGGAGTACTTGCTATCCTTACTCATATCGGGTTACCCAAACTAGGGTTTCATATCGACTTACAAGTATACACTTGACCCTATATCGTGCATGGAGTCTATACTTGACTTCCTATCGTGCAATAGGTATATGGTTAACACCATATTGTGATCCAAGATATAAACTTCATCTCCATATCGTGAAAGGAGATCTAAACTCTTAAACATATTGTGCTAAGGTTGTATGTACATAACCATATTGGGTTAGAGGTACTAGCTTGTATGCTTGAACCTGATATCACTTTATAAAGTGATACCATCTTCTTCAAGCTCTAGACCTTCCTTATAAATTGTTCTATATTATGAATAATAGGTTTAGTCCGTTCTTATAACTCATGGATTCATCAAATATTAAATAAAAACTCATAATTGAATAGTAATCATCAAGTGTAACAAGTTAAGTGGTAAATAATAACATGATTGGGTTCAAGTTATATAACCCGCCTTGTGAACAACTTCAAAGCTCCAAGCTCCAAGCTCTAAGCTCCAAAGCTTTATGTTCCTAAGGTTGAATATGAACTTCTTCAAGATCCAAGGCTCGTTCAAAACTCCTTCATATACAAGAAATCACCATAGTTAAGAACTTGGTGAAGAAGGAAAGGAAGGAATATCTATAACCTGATATCCTACTTCAACCAAGGTTGAAAATGACCAAAGCCTTACCATGAGCTTGGTGCTCGAGCTCTCCTTACTCCTTGAGCTACTTTGCAAGATACCTAGGGGGATTTGCACGATATCTCTAAGGGATATGGTTGTGGGGTTCGTAAAACTTCCTCAAGTTGGTGGAAGGTGAAGTATATATACTTGGGTTCATGAGATAAAGCATATAAGAGGTGTCTTCACCTCATGCTACTAGATGACACATGGCCATGCATGGTTGACACGTGGCCATGCATGCACATATACATATCTTTATATACAAGAGTCTTGAGGATAAGCTAGGGGAGATATCTCGGTCCCCCTTTATCTTGTTGGATAAGTTTCCTCATCTTTATCTCATCAACAAGACAACCCGATACACTTTATGCAAGGGGATTGCAACTCATCAAGGACCGCCTCCTTGAGGTGCTTTGCCCATCATGGCCTTTTCCAATGCTGAAAAAACTGATAGGAGACTTCTATTATGGCTCCTTGTCCGATAGGACTCCTATATCAAGTCCACAACTCGATACAACACATATAATGCTTTTTCCTTTAATTTTTCCTTGGTCTACTTATCTCCAAGAGTATCATCATTCAAAGATGACTCAAACATAACGTCTCCATCTTTCTATCTTCCTCTAAAATATACATATAGGGAGTAGGGACACTCTAGAGGTGGTAATTTTGCATTTTCAACCCCATATATTAGGTAAATTACAAATTGTGCCAAAATTGGTGCACACAGTACTAGCATTGTTTAAAACAAGTTATAACTTGGTATTTAGGCTTTCCACAAGTCACCACTTAGCATCATTCTCTATCTTATGATATTAAAACACTTAGAACACATTTAACATGTGACATATTGCAATGTAACCCCTCATCTTGGGCAAATTGCACATTCAGACTATCAATAACATTATTAAAATGTGATGGAATTAATCATCCAATTAACTAATTTTATCTAGTCCATCATTTGGAATTTCAGTTGATTGTGTAGTGTGACCTTGTCTAGTTGATTGTGTGGGACAATCTTAGCCATTTGATGTATTGGTTTCTCTAGTCAACTGTATGGGGTTTCAATTGGTCTATGATTGTTCTAATTTATTGTCAAAACCTTTTAGTAATCAATTTAACTCATATCTAAGATTATACTCATCTCACCTATGCATTCTACGTGTGTGTATCTATAGACTCCACATTATGTCAGCAATGATGCTTATAATTATATTGCGACTTCACAAGCAATGAGAAATATCTAGAAACACATATTGCCACTCAAGTAATTGGAAAAGTTGGAGAGAAACTTCTATCTTGTTTCGTGACCAGTGTTATAGTGATTCTACAATCCCTTTGTCTTTGATATCTAGATTGAATCTGAGGCAGGAAATCATCATCCCCTCAATGTTCAATCTCCATTCCTTAATCAGATAAGACTGTTGGAGATATGTAACATACCAGAAACATAATTCTACCCTAATAGTTTTAACCTTTTTGACTTAGCCAAACAAGGATAAGCTAATACATGTAATTAGGGAATACAAAATACTTTGTTCTTAATAATAACTCATTTAAGAAAATAAAAGAATTTAGTTGGATAAATATTTCCCATATATTCTTAATATAGGGTTATATGCACATATACACCAGTTTGGTTTTATTTAATGGGTCTAAAGTGTAATTGTCACTAAGTAATAAGAATAATAAAATATTTCATCCTAGAACTTTCTAGTACTTCTTAGAATAGGAAAAAGAAGAGAAAACTCAAATTATATTTAAAGGAGATGATAAATGTAATAATTAGTGATAATATGAGATAATGAGAAATATTTTGCACCAAAAATTTAATTGGAAACCCACAAGGATAATTTGACACTCAAATTCGTTTTCTTGACCAAAAAGTAACTTAAGGGCCAAGTATCATTTAATTTGGAAGATAATTGTATATATTAATGTCCTTATCAAAAGAAAATAGGTATTAGGCGAATAGAGTGAAATAAAATAGTTAATACCCTCAAATTGGAAAACTAACTCCAAATTCGTAATCTAAACATAAAAATATGCCTTTGGGAAAATTTGCAACCAATGTAGATAATGTTTGATTAATAGGAATATATAGGAGAGAGAAAATGCCTAAAAGGTGTAATTAATAAATAATTATAACTCATGACACCAAAAGTTGGAAATAAAGGCAAATTCACATTCAAAACACTTAAGTTAACTTGTGGATGAAGTTTCATCCAATTTGGTTAATCCATGAGTCATTAATGCATCTAGAAAGAGAAACAAAGAATAAATTAAATAACATATCTAAAGTTTCCAAAAGTGAAACCTAATTGGATATTCGAAATCTACATGTTTAATTTAACTTGTGTGCAAATTTTGGTTTAATTTAGATAATTCTAGAACCCCTAAATGAGGAAAGAAAATATGCGTGTATTATTTGGATTCCACTTTGCTTAATTCAATTGATCTTCCCGATTTTTCCCAAGCTTGGGCTGTCACGCGGCCCACCTATGTCAGACTGTATCGTGGCCCTTGGATGAGAATCCGAAAGATGAGGAGTTGTCTCCTACCTCCAGTCAGACTCTTTCTCACAGCTACAGTAATGCAAATTTTCTTCCGCACTTTCCTCTTTTGTCTTTCCCTTTTGGCACCTCAGGTTTTGATTTCCTCCATCTCCGAGACTTTCCACTTTAACCGATCCCTATTTTAATAGGGTTTCCCTCACTAGAAACTTGGGTCGATGAGAACATTACTCTCCTTCCTCTGTTTCCTGGTTCTCTCTAGTTACTCGTTGAACCTGAGCACCACCCCTATATAAAGGGCTTTCCCCACGATCCTTGAACCCTCAGAAACCTCGCACCATAGCCCTTTTGATCCGATTTGCCATGCTTCCATCCCTCCCTACTCCATCTGCCTTTTATGGCGGTGGAAACCTTGGTTGTGGGTTCTGGTGCGCAGAGGTGCTCCCTCTTGGTGTTGTTCGGATCGTGGAAGCGTAGGAAAGCTCTGTGACTCTTCAGTTCATGCGATTGGAAGGTAATGTCGTTTCACCCTTTTCCCTCCTGTACTGATCGTTTTGTAAATTCTCCATTAATGGAGGATCTCGTGATGGGTTCCCTTGTTTTCTCACTTCGGTTTTAATCGTTGGACCTCTCTTCGTTGTTGCTTTGGCCTCCCATGGGCTCTTATGCTCTGCCCAGGTTGCTCAGTTTCTTCAGTTGTGGCGGGGAAGCTTTCTTGGTATGTAATCGACCGATTTCTTCACGGTTGGTTTTTCTAAAATCGTTGGAGTCCTGAGAACTTTGTTCATGTAGGACTTTTCACCTAATTCATACTCTATTGTGATCTGGAGTTTGTGGATCGACCTATTGCTCTCAGCTGTCGAGGTGGTCCTCGCGGGGGAAACAAACCCCAAGGTCGATTCCCCTCTTTGCCCTCGTTCTTTTCTTTTCTGCTTTGTTTTACGACCAGGGGTGTTTTCATCTTTTCACAGAGTCAGAGTCTTGTAAGGGATTGACCGGTGACTTGGCCGGTTGTGATTGGGCCAAGTCACGCGGGCCCCTCTCCTATTATCCACTTTCAATGCAAATTTATTATGTGGAATTATACGATTGGTCGACAATAAAAATTGATAACTAATTAATGGATGATCAAAAAAATACAGAAACATATTCGTTGGAATCAAAAAAATAAGATCTAATTAATGGTATAAGTTTGGATAGCTGAATCTAAAGATTTATAATGGGTGTTTTTCTTTGGATCTAATAAATGATGAATTAACTTGTAAAAATCATAACTAATTATATATAAGTAAGAAAAATATAATAAAATATGTTTTAGACTCGTAATAACATAACCTAAAAAATGGAATAGTTTTCATAACCTAATTCACACATATATTAAAAGGTAGTTTTTAGGGTTTGGTTAATGTGTATGAAATTGACGTACAATCTGTATATGTCTTTAATAGGCCTTTGGTGACCTAGACTTGGATCTAGGAGTGCTTTGTAGTTTGGACTCCGATTTGAGGTATGTTGTATCCCCATTTAATCTTTATTGAGCAATTCACCTACTTAATCATTGTTTTGACTTTTGCCTAAACATATGTCTATTCTCTTGTTATCATGGTTCATGTGAACTATCTTACTTGTTATGTACTTGGAAATTCTCTTGATATCTATCTTATGCCTTGGTGCATGTTGGTCTCTTATAATAATATGTGCCACTTTGAAGGATGTTATATGTTTGTGTTGTCCATTGTGTGATGGCAACCTTTGTTTCATCTTCTGACTAAACTATTTACTTGCCTATATATTTACATGCAATGTGATTCAGTAGTACTAGAGTAGTGTAAATTACTTTGGTTTTGGGGCAATAATCCCCTATTGTTTATTAAGGAGGGTGGCAGTATACCACTTCTCTATAATCGAGTGTGGCAGTAATCCATACTCAATTTTATATATTTGGGAGATTGGAAGTATTCCTTTCTCTATCAGGTTCAAGTTTGTGCTTGGCCGCCTTTGTATTTATATTGTTATAGGGCTATGTTTATCTCACATGCATGCAAGTTGATGATGTTGTGGGGTGTGTGACCTACTACTTTCTTTTGTGCCACTATTGCACAATCTTTATTGTTTTGATTATGGCAAGTATCTTCTTTTATCATTTGATGATGATTCTTATCTTTTATGCCTGTGTGGGTAGCCCTTATCTCTTGCATGGGAAGCCTTTACATTTGATGTCCTTTATATCCTTATATTGCTCAAAGTTTCCTTTAGCATACACATACTAGCTTTTTGTTGATGTATTTCTTTTCTTCTTCTCTTTTACGGAGTATGCTTCCAACCCCAGGTTAGATCGAGGAGAGTGAACTTCAACATCGACCTTGTAGCTGATCTTTGGGAGGCTTGAAGAGGTGGTTAGATGACCCTCGGGTTGGTCTTTGGCTTTTATGCTTAGTATTCCTATTAGATACCTATATGTGGTGAAGTGTTGTATCATGTTATCAAGCTTTGTAAATTGTTAGATAATATTTCTTTTATGCTGCTACTCATTGTGTAATGACACTTACATGTTGACTGAATTGATCTCCATCCCTTTGGAAAAAAAAATTATGTGGTGTTTGGTTCAAGGGATGAAGTCTTTTCTTTCTAGTAGAGGAGTGGTTTCACTTCTTTACAACATGGTATCAGAGCCATTAGCAGTCGGTTATCTAACTATTTCAAACTCGTATCCCTTAGGATATTTACCATTATATTAGGATGCTTATACCTAGTGTCCTTGCCTTGTGTAGACAAAACCCTAATGGCAGGAGATAACTCTATTGTTGACAACCAGTACGGTTTTAAGACACCTCAAAATACTAGGTTTGGTTAGGGGACCTCAGCATCTGCTGGATTGGGAGGATCTATAACTCCAGAGTAAGAGTTGGCCATGTTTTGACAACTATTTGCTTCTTCCATGGTGGGGAAGATGAAAGACTCGTATGTACCTGAAAAGATTAAGGAGTTCTCGATCATGGAGTTCATGAAGATGCAACCACCTTCCTTCAAGGGTGAAGGTGAGATAGAGATGGTCGACAGAGCAGATGATTGGGTGTTAGCCTTAGAAAGGACTTTTGATGGTATGGCCTGTCCTCCACACCAAAAGGTTAGGTTTTCTTCATATGTTTTAGATGGACCTGTAAGTGTTTGGTGGAATGGGATTGCAAGGACTAGAGACGTCTTGACCATGTCTTGGGCAGAGTTTTTGACTCTCTTTCGTGGTAAGTATATCTGCACTGCTGCCCTAAAGAAGAAAGAAGCAGAGTTCTACAGTTTGAAGCAAGGTTCATTATCCGTTTATGCTTACGTGCAAAGGTTTCTACTGTTGGAGCGTTATGCAGTTGGCTTGGGTGAGGAACATAGGGCTGACCTTTTCCTCTAAGGGCTCAACTACAATGTGGGACATGCTCTAATCCCACAATTGCCCTTGACCTTTCAGCATATGGTTGATAAATCTTTGGCTGTGGAGTCTTACCCAGGGTTTCAAGCAAGGGAGTTCGACAAGAAAAGAAGTCCTCAGGTGATGAGAAGAAAAGAGACAGTTGTGTAAAGTGCAATAGACCCCATCCTCCAGGGAAGTGCCCTCATGTTAGAAATCAAGGCACACCAGTGGTATGTCACTTTTGCAATGAACCTAGTCACATCTGACCTGATTGTCCCAAGCGTCATAATGGTCAGGGTCCAGCACAACAACAACAAGCACCTCCTCATAATCAGGGCAACAATAATGGTAACAATAATAGAGGAAGACTTATGGAAAGAAGAGCTGGTAGAGTTTTTTCTTTGGATGGTGAAGAAGTTAATGATGATGATCAAGAGAAAGTTAACCCATAGTTCCTTAGATTAGTCTTACGAGTTATGTTTCCTTTTGCATGTTGCTTATGTAGTGGATGTAAGAAGTATAGTTGAAACTTTTATAACTAAATTTAAGTTTGATTTTATGAGATGAACTCTTTTAAGGGGTGGTGAATAAGTTTCCTATGGATGTTTTGATTTCGAGGACAAAATCTCTTTAAGGGGTGGTGTGCTGTAACATACCAGAAATAGAATTCTACCCTAATAGTTATACCCTTTTTGACTTAGCCAAACAAGGATAAGAAAATACATATAATTAAGGGAATAAAAAATACTTTGTTCTTAATAATAACTCATTTAAGAAAATAAAAGAATTTAGTTGGATAAATATTTCCCATATATTCTTAATATAGGGTTATATGCACATATACACCAGTTTGGTTTTATTTAATGGGTCTGAAGTGTAATTGTCACTAAGTAATAAAAATAATAAAATATTTCGTCCTAGAACTTTCTAGTACTTTTTAGAATAGGAAAAAGAAGAGAAAACTCAAATTATATTTAAAGGAGATGATAAATGCAATAATTAGTGATAATATGAGATAATGAGAAATATTTTGCACCAAAAATTTAATTGGAAACCCACAAGGATAATTTGACACTCAAATTCATTTTCTTGACCAAAAAGTAACTTAAGGGCCAAGTATCATTTAAATTGGAAGATAATTGTATATATTAATGTCCTTATCAAAAGAAAATAGGTATTAGGCCAATAAAGTGAAATAAAATAGTTAATGCCCTCAAATTGGAAAAATAACTCTAAATTCGTAATCTAAACATAAAAATAAGCCTTTGGGAAAATTTGCAACCAATTTGGATAATGTTTGATTAATAGGAATATATAAGAGAGAGAAAATGCCTAAAAGGTGTAATTAATAAATAATTATACCTCATGACACCAAAAGTTGGAAATAAAGGCAAATTCATATTCAAAACACTTAAGTTAACTTGTGGATGAAGTTTCATCCAATTTGGTTAATCCATGAGTCATTAATGCATCTAGAAAGAGAAACAAAGAATAAATTAAATAACATATCTAAAGTTGCTAAAAGTGAAATCTAATTGGATATTTAGAATCTACATGTTTAATTTAACTTGTGTGCAAATTTTAGTTTAATTTAGATAATTCTAGAACCCCTAAATGAGGAAAGAGAATATGCATGTATTATTTGGATTCCACTTTGCTTAATTCAATTGATCTTCCCGGTTTTTCCCAAGCTTGGGCTGTCACGCGGCCCACCTATGTCAGACTATATCATGGCCCTTGGATGAGAATCTGACAGATGAGGAGTTGTCTCCTACCTCCAGTCGGACTCTTTCTCGCGGCTACAATAACAGAAATTTTCTTCTGTGCTTTCCTCTTCTGTCTTTCCCTTTCGGCACCTCAGGTTTTGATTTCCTCCATCGCCAAGACTTTCCACTTTAACTGATCCCTATTTTAGTAGGGTTTCCTTTGCTAGAAACTCAGGTTGAAGAGAACATTACTCTCCTTCCTCTATTTCCTGGTTCTCTCTGGTTACTCATTGAACCTGAGCACCACCCCTATATAAAAGGCTTTCCCCACGATCCTTGAACCCTCAGAAACCTCGTGCCATAGCCCTTTTGATCTGATTTGCCCTGCTTCCATCCCTCCCTACTACATCTGCCTTTTCTGGCGGCAGCGACCTCGACTGTGGGTTCTGGTGCATGGAGGTGCTCCCTCTTGGTGTTATTCGGATCGTGGAAGCATAGGAAAGCTCTATGACTCTTCGGTTCATGCGATTGGAAGGTAATGGTGTTTCGCCCTTTTCCCTCATGTACTGATCGATTTGTAAATTCTCTATTAATGGAGGATCTCGTGATGGGTTTCCTTGTTTTCTCACTTTGGTTTTGATCATCAGACCTCTCTCCGCTGTTGCTTTGGCCTCCCATGGGCTCTTATGCTCTGCCCAGGTTGCTTAGTTTCTTCAGTTGTGGCGGGGAAGCTTTCTTGGTCTGTAGTCGACCGATTTCTTCACGGTTGGTTTCTCTGAAATCGTTGGAGTCCTGGGAACTTTGTTCATGTAGGACTTTTTGCCTAATTCGTACTATATTGCGATCTGGAGTTTGTGGATCGACCTATTTATCTCAGCTGTCGAGGTGGTCCTTGCAGGGGAAACAAACCCCAGGGTCGATTCCCCTCTTTGCCCTTGTTATTTTCTTTTCTGCTTTGTTTTACGACCAGGGGTGTTTTCGTCTTTTCACGGAGTTGGAGTCTTGCAAGGGATTGACCGGTGACTTGGCCGGTTGTGATTGGGCCAATTCACGCGGGCCCCTCTTCTGTTATCCACTTTCGATGCAAATTTATTATGTGGAATTATATGATTGGTCGATAATAAAAATTGATAACTAATTAATGGATGATCAGAAAAATCCGGAAAAATATTTGTTGGAATCATAAAAAAAGATCTAATTAATGGTATAAGTTTGGATAACTGAATCGAAAGATTTATAATGGGTGTTTTTCTTTGGATCTAATAAATGATGAATTAACTTGTAAAAATCATAACTAATTATATATGTTAGAAAAATATAATAAAATATGTTTTATACTCATAATAACATATCCTAAAATATGGAATCGTTTTCATAACCTAATTCACACATATATTAAAAGGTAGTTTTTAGGGTTTGGTTAATGTGTATGAAATTGACATACAATATGTATATGTGTTTAATAGGCCTTTGGTGACCTAGACTTGGATCTAGGAGTGCTTTGTAGTTTGGACTCCGATTTGAGGTATGATGTATCCTTGATTAATCTTTATTGAGAAATTCACCTACTTTATCATTGTTTTGACTTTTGCCTACACATATGTCTATTCTCTTGTTATCATGGTTCGTGTGAACTATATTAATTGTTATGTACTTGGATATTCTCTTGATATCTATATTATGCCTTGGTGCATGTTGGTCTCTTATAATAATATGTGCCACTTTGAAGTGGATGTTATATGTTTGCATTGTGCATTGTGTGATGGCAACCTTTGTTTCATCTTCTTACTAAACTATTTAATTGCCTCTATATTTACATGCAATGTGATTCAGTAGCACTAGAGTAGTGTAAGTTACTTTGGTTTTGGGGCAGTAATCCCCTATTGTTTATTAAGGAGGGTGGCAGTATACCACTTCTCTATAATCGAGTGTGGCAGTAATCCATACTCAATTTTATATATTTGGGAGATTGGCAGTATTCCTTTCTCTATCAAGTTCAAGTTTGTGCTTGGCTGCCTTTGTATTTATATTGTTCTAGGGCTATGTTTATCTCACATGCATGCAGGTTGATGATGTTGTGGGGTGTGTGCCCTACTACTTTCTTTTGTGCCACTATTACACAATCTTTATTGTTTTGATTATGGCAAGTATCTTCTTTTATCATTTGATGATGATTCTTATCTTTTATGCCTGTGTGGGTAGCCCTTATCTCTTACATGGGAAGCCTTTACATTTGATGCCCTTTATATCCTTATATTGCTCAAAGTTTCCTTTAGCATACACATAGTAGCTTTTTTGTGATGTATTTCTTTTCTTCTTCTCTTTTGTGGGGTATGCTTCCAACCCCAGGTTAGATCGAGGAGAGTGAACTTCAACATCGACCTTGTAGCTGATCTTTGGGAGGCTTGAAGAGGTGGTTAGATGACCCTCAGGTTGGTCTTTGGCTTTTATGCTTAGTATTCCTTTTAGATACCTATATGTGGTGAAGTGTTGTATCATGTTACAAGCTTTGTAAATTGTTAGATAATATTTCTTTTCTGCTGCTACTCATTGTGTAATGATACTTACATGTTGAATGAATTGATCTCCATACCTTTGGCAAAAACAATTTATGTGGTGTTTGGTTCAAGGGATGAAGTCTTTTCTTTCTAGTAGAGGAGTGGTTTCACTTCTTTACAACATGGTATCAGAGCCACTAGCAGTCGGTTATCTAACTATTTCAAACTCGTCTCCCTTAGGATATTTACCATTATATTAGGATGCTTATACCTAGTGTCCTTGCCTTGTGCAGACAAAACCCTAATGGCAGGAGATAACTCTACTGTTGACAACCAGTACGGTTTCGAGACACCTCAAAATACTAGGTTTGGTTAGGGGACCTCAGCATCTGCTGGATCGGGAGGAGCTATAACTCCAGAGCAAGAGTTGGCCATGTTTCGACAACTCTTTTCATCTTCCATGGTGGGGAAGATGAAAGACCCGTCTAGACCTGAAAAGATTAAGGAGTTCTCGATCATGGAGTTCATGAAGATGCAACCACCTTCCTTCAAGGGTGAAGGTGAGATAGAGATGGTCGACAAAGCAGATGATTGGGTGTTAGCCTTAGAAAGGACTTTTGATGGTATGTCATGTCCTCCACACCAAAAGATTAGGTTTGCTTCATATGTTTTAGATGGACCTGCAAGAGTTTGGTAGAATGGGATTGCAAGGACTAGAGACGGGTCGACCATGTCTTGGGCAGAGTTTTTGACTCTCTTCCGTGGTAAGTATATCTGCAATGCTGCCCTAAAGAAGAAAGAAGTAGAGTTCTACAGTTTGAAGCAAGGTTACTTATCCATTTCTTCTTACGTGCAAAGGTTTCTACTGTTGGAGCATTATACAGTTGGCTTGGGTGAGGAACATAGGGCTGACCTTTTCCTCCAATGGCTCAACTACAATGTGGGACGTGCTCTAATCTCACAATTTCCCTTGACCTTTCAGCAGATGGTTGATAAAGCTTTGGCTTTGGAGTCTTACCCATGGTTTCAACCAAGGGAGTTCGACAAGAAAAGGAAGTCCTCAGGTGATGAACAGAAAAGAGACAGTTGTGTAAAGTGCAATAGACCCCATCCTCCAGGGAAGTGCCCTCATGTTAGAAATCAAGGCGCACCAGTGGTATGTCACTTTTTCAATGAACCTAGTCACATCCGACATGATTGTCCCAAGTGTCGTAATGGTCAGGCTCCAGCACAACAACAACAAGCACCTCCTCAGAATCAGCTCAACAATAATGGTAACAATAATAGAGGAAGACCTGCGGAAAGAAGAGCTGGTAGAGTTTTTGCTTTGGATGGTGAAGAAGTTAATGATGATGATCAAGAGAAAGTTAACCCATAGTTCCTTAGATTAGTCTTTACGAGTTATGTTTCCTTTTGCATGTTGCTTATGTAGTGGATGTAAGAAGTATAGTTGAAACTTTTATAACTAAAGTTAAGTTTGATTTTATGAGATGAACTCTTTTAAGGGGTGGTGAATAAGTTTCCTATGGATGTTTTGATTTCGAGGACAAAATCCCTTTAAGGGGTGGTGTGTTGTAACATACCAGAAATAGAATTCTACACTAATAGTTTTACCCTTTTTGACTTAGCCAAACAAGGTTAAGCTAATACATGTAATTAAGGGAATACAAAATACTTTGTTCTTAATAATAACTCATTTAAGAAAATAAAAGAATTTAGTTGGATAAATATTTCCCATATATTCTTAATATAGGGTTATATGCACATATACACCAGTTTGGTTTTATTTAATGGGTCTGAAGTGTAATTGTCACTAAGTGAGTCACAATAATTTAAATGTGTTTAGACTACACCCAATGACTACTTGTATAGAAACCTTTATCCAAGACAACGTCAAGTAGTGCTAAAATACACTAAATGTGATGACCACTATCAAACCGACAACCAAATCGTCATAGTAATTATGCAGAATAACCATTAGTAGTAGATTAATGAAAATCACTAAAAATTAAAATCATTTTGCAAAGAGATACATTGCCAGGAAACTCTTAAGGGAAGAACCAAAGCAATATATACATCATGATTCACATTGCACATATATTATACCATCTCATCTTGAGGATATCATATACCAGTTGCTTTGCCCAAACATATACATAATCAACATAAAACCTTGAGGCATACAAGCCAAAATCTCATATCATTTATAAAACCATTACATACTAACTCCCAAGGACCTGAGAGTACATAGACGACACATAAGACTTCTATCTACAAGACACTACAGACAACACACTCAACCTGAGCTGTTACTGTTGTCCTTGTTGATGTTGTCCTCCCTCTACAGTACGGTCTCTACCTCCTAGTCTGCATCCACCTAAAAATGTTGGGACCAACGGGGTGAGATAAAAGTCCCAGTGAGAGATATAACTCTCTACCAAAAATATTATTATCACAGGTAAACAATATAAAACAAAGTAGATGATCTTTTATAATAATAATCAAGATTAATCACTATTTATAAGCAGAACAAAGCAATATCATCTTTTAAAGAAATGCAACTATCTATGATAAAGCAATAAATCATCTATTCACTTTATAAGGAATACGAAGAACACATATAACATCTATCCATTTAAGATGTGTAAAATTAGTGTAACATCAACCAATGTTTCTGTATTCAATCCTTAAGCAAATACGCTACACTGCTAATTACATATTTACTATCACACTTATGCCCTGGGGAGATGAGGTATACCGCTCATGCTCTAACCGACCATGGCTACGTAAAGCATCAATACCATACAAGGTCAAAGGAAGAGCCGGCTTCCAAGACCTCACATGTCTTGGTCAGTACGAGACCATTGGCAGTGAAATCACGTCAAACTACAATTAGCTTTCCAGGGTATAGTGGCATCTTTGTTATAGAGTTACAGTCGTAGCATGCACTCTCTTTAAGGAGACCACACAACATTCCCTGATATATTATTATTGAGTCATGACATATAGCCATACTCTTATGATGACGAGGGAGACCATACAACAACCCCCATTTGGACGTAAGGATATTATCGCCCATTACCCCCACATATTCAAAAATATGCTCTCCGAGTTAAACTCATTTCACCATTCAACAAATTCTGACACTGAATGGATCTATGACCAGGGCAACTACATGATAAGGTTTTACTTGATTAATTAGGTGGATTACAGTATCTTTTAGCATCAACCAAGTTATAAGCATGAATTGTAACAGATGCTACAAAGAAAGGTGTAATGCATTTATCAAGTACTTACATAATCTTTGGAACACATTGAATGCATAACACTCGAGATCTCAGTCCCTTATCACAATACTGAGGATTCTCATCCCTTAACATCATCATCATGATTGCTAGATTTGGGTATTCAAACCCTTAGTTCATCACTGAACATTGTCACCTCTTATTAGGTAACTATTACCTCTAGGTCCTCAGACCCAAGTATACTTTATACTTGTTGCACAAGTATTTTACATGGCTTACAAGGCCCATTTAATCTGTATCATATGAAACATCATAGCTCATACCTGGCTATGCTCATCATCTCATAATACATGCATGGTTAGTATTTCATGATAAAAACAATATCAAGTACATATCATCACCATACAATACAAGAGAAATACAACCTTCCCATTATTAGGGTTAGGGTTTTCCTTTTTAGCCGATTAGGGTTTCAAGTTCATATTATCAAGAATCAAAACCCTAATTCATAGCTCCACACATATTAGGAGCATACATTGATATCATAAGTATTCAATCATACTTATTTATTCTTATCATTTATCATTAAATGATTATCACACAAAGTATGAGTTTCTCTCTCATCCTCACTAGGATATTGATTTTATCATACTTTATTAAGTTGGCTCAACCCTTTTCTCAAGGTACATTGGCCTATACTTATCAAAATGCATTAAACTCTTTACATCTTAATGTATCATTTGACATAACACACTTCATGTGTGACTCAATCAAGCATATCAAATTTGAGGTGCTTACCTCAATATTAGTTTTGAGGTGCTTCCACCATATTGGGCTAGAGGTGTATGCTTACTACCATATCATCCAAGAGGTGTGTGCTTACCACCCTATCGTCCAAGAGGTGTGTGCTTACCACCCTATCGTCCAAGAGGTGTTTGTTTACCACCATATCATCCAAGAGGTGTGTGCTTACCACCATATCGTCCAAGAGGTGTGTGCTTACCACCATATCCTCCAAGAGGTGTTTTCTTACCACCATATCGTCCAAGAGCTGTGTGCTTATCACCATATTTGTGGCAACACATCTCACTATCACACAGACAATGAGGTGTTACGCAAAAACGTGCGGAAAACACCATAAACCACAAATTACCAAAAACACGGGTTAAATAAAACTGATTTGCAGAAAGCAGATAAACCAAGAAAACTATTACATTTAGGTCCTCATCCTGCAAGGAAACACGTTATATAAACATTTACAAGTCTTGATGCGTGTCCACAGCTTAGGAGATCAGATGATAAGCTATCACATAAGTTCATCACCTGCTATTACTTACATAACGGCCCACATCTGGCCCGTAGCAGGATATACAAAACTTCATCAGCTATACATCGTAAAACAATGTAAAAACACCTCCAAGGACCTGAGAGTAGAGTGATGACTCTAAGACTCTACTACAAAATGACCAAAACAACATCATATCCATCTCTTGCCTTCTACTGCTCTTCTTGCTGCTCGGCCGTAACTCCACGACCACCACCACGTCTAGCTCGAACACCTAAAAAGGTTATAAACCAGCGAGGTGAGACACACAGTCCCAGTGAGAAACATAACTCCCCACCGAAACTACAAAACCAAAGAAGGATAAAAGCAATAATAGCAGATGAATGATAAGAGGTATAACAAGAGCAGTTTATAAAGTAAATCTATTCATACCATCAAGCTTACCAAGCTGCACGGAAGGCAGGTAACCAAGTATTTCTCTATGGAACATGATTAACAAGATAAGATTTATAAGATCTTACCACATAACATAAGGAACGTATAAGTAACTGCGAGTATGACAAGATTAACTACACAAGCAAGGCCTCAACCAATGTTTCATGTTTTGCCCTATGCAGTAAAGAATATTCGGCTGAATTACATATTATATGCCCTGAGGAAGTGAGTTGTACCACTCAGATCCAACAGATGGCTGCGAAACCCAGAGCCGGTGCCATACAAGGTCAATGGAAGAGTCAGAATCCACGACCTCCCACCTCGTGGTCAGTGTATGAGTACAACACAAGCAGGACCGTAGTCTCATGCTTAAGTGGCCTCAGCCACATGGTCAGGCTACCCTCTGCCTAACCCGCCTTGGTACAAGTATTGGCGCTAGTGAAACTGAGCCACGGGCATGTTCACCGTGCTCTGAGCCTTGAACACATTCATGCTCCCATATCACACATCCTGAGCCATGGGCCTGTTCACCATGCTCTTATCATATTTGGGCTACGAGCCTGAATCCGCACCCTGGAGTCTACAACCGAAGTTGCACTCTTACCTCCTCACTTTAGGCTAGGATAAACCTCACATACTCAACAATATGCGCTCCGGGTTAACCCGCAGGAGAACCCGTTTCATCATCACCAACTCCTGACGATGATGGATCTATGGCCAGGGAAAACTACATGATATGTTCCACTATGATTAGTTAGTATATTTTAAGTGGATTGCAACATTCAGCCAAGTTTTATAATGTACAAACTATAACAAGAATAAACAACATGCAACTCAATATCATGATTTTATTGTAATCAACATCATCCTGATCCATCACAAGGATCCAACATTACATGTTATCACTTGGCCTCTTGCCAATCATATGGATCCATCACAAGGATCATCACATTGCCATGGGATCTCAATCCCTCATCACATAGAGCCACTACCTCTCAAGGCTTACATCATCATCGTGGGATAGCAATCCCAAGTCATCATCAGAGGATAACACCTCATCTAGGCACTTTAGCCAACCTAGGTCCTCAGACCAAAATACATCAATCGTGTTATCTCATCATCAAGAGTAATCATCAAAGCAGTGTTACTCAACATATTTACCTCATAGCCCTTTACCTGGCTACGCATCTGAATGAAACACCTGCATGGTTAGTATACACATTCATCATGGGTTAACAGAAAGACCATATTATCAAACATAGGGCAACATTGATGATTATATGCTTTATCATTCATGCCTCAACTTGTGACCACAGACATAGGTCATATCACCATTCAAACATCTGATATGATTAACATTTACTCAGCATCATTCATATCATTTATGATGATCATACACATATGTAATATCATGTCAAATTACGTAGATGATTTCTACTATAACGATTACCATCAAGCATATCAAGGGTCGTTGTCATATACCAAACATGATAGTAAGAACAAGAATTAGCATATCGGTTGTCCATATAAGGAACAAGACCCTCACTAGGAGCACCCACTACCCTCACCAAAGGTAGTATCGGGCAGGGTACTCTCCCCTATCACCCAACGCTCAAACCTCACAACGGCCAAGCCAACCAGCCACACATCGACCAAGCACTAAGCAAGGGTACCGAGCTACCATCTCAGGATGTATCGTGCAGCATGTGTCGTGCAACCACATGCATCAGGCAACCAAGGCATAACGGTCACCAGCATATCATGCAACTATGCCCAAGAGACATATCGTGCAACTATGCCCGAGAGACATATCGTGCAACTATGCCCAAGAGACATATCGTGCAACTGTGCATCGTACACCTCGGTTTCGGGCAACACTGCGTCGTGCAACATAGGGTATAATGGCCTCAAAGTCTAGCGTGCAGCTCATCCACAGAACATGCCATGTGACAGTGTGTCGTGCTCTAAGGGTATCGGGTAGCACCACACAGCAATGCATAACACCCAAAGGATGCAACTCAATCGGGCAACAAGGGGCCTGTCGCTTAGCTAGCCTATCCTGGACCTATCGGACGACACATAGGGCAAAGACTAGTGTGACGCCTGTCACAACATCACATAACTAACTAAAAAACTCCACACCTCAAAGCACAATGACACCAAGCCATCTCATAGGTTACGTGTATCGGGTAGGGTACTCATAAATGTGTGATGCCCGACACACACAAGGCAGGAACCAGGTGCAACGCCCGACACAGCCACAACAACATAACATCTAAGGCTCTAGGTCAAGAGGGGTATCGGGCAACACCAACCCCAAACCATATCGGCCAAGACGCAACCCGACATGGTCACCACCAACCTCAAGCACAAGGGCACCAAAACCCTAATGGATCAAGAAGACAACTCACCTCTCAACTATCAAGAGAGAGGCATCTTGCCAAGCTTCTTATCACCAATCAGGCAACACAAGGTTCAACCACAACCAAGGTCCACAACCACCACATAGCTCACCTTTCAAGTCCATGGTGAGAGGAGGGTATTGCTCAAGCCACTAGAACACAAGCTCGCCTCTCAACTTAAACGAGAGAGGGGTATTGCCCATATACTAGAACTCAAGATCACTCCTCTAGACCTAGGAGAGAAAGGGGTGTTGCTCAACAAGAAACCCTAGAACAAGGTTCGGACAACAAGGTACAACTAAGCAAGAAACTAAGCTAGCAACATACATAGCTGATCATGATCATAGCAACATATAAGAACATAAAACAAGGTAGTGTAGTTAGGGTTAGAAGTTATGTAACCCGCCTTAAGCAAGCTTCAAGCTCCTAGCTCAGAGCACCACCAAGGAAGAAGAGCAAGGCACTCTAGGGTTCGGCCACCACTAGAGGAAGAAGGAGACTCCAAGAAGGATCGACCACCAAGCTTGCAAAAGAAGAGGGTGTCGTGCACCAAGGGAGAGGGAGACTAAGGAACTAAAGGGATCCTTAGCAAGAGAAAGGGAATACATATATAGGAAAGGATGGAGGAGAAACCAAGGAAAGACAAGGCAAGGTGTCGCCCACCTAGGGACACTTGTCCGTGGGCAATGCCACCACTCTAACATGCCCTAAACACATGTCCAAGGCCATTGCCACATGCAAGAATCAAGCACCAAGTGTCCACTAGTGGTGACACAAGTGAGGTCAAAGAGAGTCAAAGGGTCCATGGGCGACACACCTCCATACCATGGCTGACACACCCACACCATGGCCGACACACACCCTGTGCGACACACCATAGGCCGACACAAGCACAGGACGACACACCTAGGCCGACACAAGGCACTCTTGCCTGAAACAAGGTCCAAAGGAGAAAAGGTAAGGCACCACAAAGCCCAACAATCTCAACCAAGCCCAAAGGAACTCAAGCAACGAGCCCAAACCTTCCTCTCAACACTAGAGGAAGCAAGGAGAGGGAGGAACACCTCACAAGGTGGCAAACTTTCCCACAAACCCTAGACTTGGGTTAATTACAAGTAGCACCTCCAGCTCTCAACAAAGCACCAACAAACCCTAATCACCACCAAAGGTGATTAGCAAGCAACTAAGCATCAGGGCTAAGCAAAGCAAACAGGATAAGTCCTAAACGGAGGTCAGTGTCCTTTCAAGCTAACCCCCTACAAAGGGATTTCATCCCTGAAATCCGAAGAGAAAAGCGAGGGATACTTCCTCCTCATCTCTTCCTCAAGCTCCCACGTGGCTTCCTTAACGCCACGATGATGCCAAAGAACCTTCACAAGAACCAGGTTCTTCCTCTTCAGCTTCTTAACTCTCCTATCAAGGATCATCACAGGACCTTCCTCGTAGGTCACATCTTCATCAAGCTCAACTTCAACTGGTTGTATCACTATCCCTGAATCTGGATGACTTTTCTTCAACATATTGACATGGAACACTGGATGTAACCTGTGCAACTCTGGCGGCAGCTCTAACTCATAAGCTACCTTTCCAACACGTGCTATGACCGGGTATGGCCCCATATACATGGGTGTTAGCTTACCTTTCCGACCAAACCTCAACACACCTTTCTACGGCGAGACTTTAAGATACACCTTGTCTCCACCTGGAACTCCAAAGGTCATCGGCGATTGTCTGCATAAGACTTCTGCCTATCCTGTGCCGTTTTCAACTGTTGTTGTATCACCTTGATCTTTTCTGTCATCTGCTGTACTAACTCAGGACCCAAAAGATGATATTCACCAGACTCATACCAGCATAACGGAGATCTGCACTTCCTGCCATATAAGGCCTCATAAGGAGCCATGTCAATGCTCCGCTGATAACTATTGTTGTAAGCAAACTCTATCAAACTGAGATGCATGTCCCAACAGCCTAGGAACTGCAAAACACAAGCTCGAAGGAGATCCTCTAAAATCTGAATAGTCCTTTCCGACTATCCATCTATCTGTGGGTGGAAGGTGGTACTGAACCTCAACTGCGTTCCCAACACTTTGTGTAACTGTTCCCAGAAACGACTCGTGAACCGAGGACCTCTGTCAGAAACTATCGTTGCTGGTACACCATGCAAACGTACTATCTCATCCACATATACCCGAGCGAGCTTCTCGTTTGTGTACGTTGTCTTTACAGGTATGAAATGGGCAAACGTCGTCAATCTGTCCACTACCACCCAAATGGAATCATGATTCCTAGTTGTCCTGAGTAGACCAACTACGAAATCCATGGTTATATGATCCCATTTCCACTGCGGTATCGACAGGGTTTGTAACGTACCTACTGGCTTTTGATGCTCATCCTTGACTTGCTGACATACTGCACATCTAGCCACAAACTCATCTACATCTTTCTTCAAGCCGAGCCACCAATACAAGTCCTTCAGACTATGATACATCTTGGTGACTCCTAGATGCATAGCATACATCGACATGTGTGCTTCCTCGAGAACTAACTTCCTCAGATCATCAGCATCGGGGACCACCATCCTATCATGATAGCAAACTAGCCCATCCTCGGACTCATGGAACCCATCACGCTTTTTGCTGCCAAACTCTAATATGATCATCTGTACTGTATCATCTGTTTGTTGTGCATCTTTGATCTATTTTCTCAGCATAGGCTTGACTTGCATATGTGCTAAAAGTCCAACTAACAAGGAAACTTCTATCTGCACATTCATCTGTCGCAAAGAGACAAACATATCCTGTCTATGGCATACCAGGGAACTTAACTGTGTCTTCTTTGAAGAAAGAGAAGAAGACTTCCAGCTAAGTGCATCAGCTACCACATTCGCCTTACTGGGATGATACTCGATGGAACAATCATAATCATTGATTAGCTCCATCCATCGACGCTATCGCACGTTTAGCTCATTCTGTGAAAAGATATACTTCAGGTTCTTATGATCTGTAAAGATCTGACACATTTCCCCGTAAAGATAGTGTCTCCAAATCTTTAACGCATGAACCACCGCTGCCAACTCCAAGTCATGAGTCAGATAGTTCTCCTCGTGTTTATTAAGCTATCGTGAAGCAAAAGAAACCACATGATCTTCCTGCATCAGCACACAACCTAAACCTTTCTTGGAAGCATCGCAGAAAACAACATAGCCCTTTCCAGGCTCTGGCAACACTAGCACTGGAGCACTAGTCAGCTTTTCTTTCAAAATTTGGAAAGCTTGTTGACAACGATCATCCCAGATGAAAGGTACATCCTTTCTGGTCAACTTTGTCATTGGCAACGCAATCGCACTGAAGTCCTTGATAAACCTTATGTAGTATCCTGCTAAACCCAAGAAACTACGAACTTCTGTCGGCATCTTCGGCTGTTCCCATTCTGCAATGGATTCCACCTTCTTTGGGTCCACTTTGACTCCTTCAGCAGATATTGTTGGTATGTATGCCCTGAGAGCCAATCATGGGATGATTGGTGGGATACATTAAGATTGATTTGATAAACAACAAAGGCAAGCTTCCAATTCTTTCTGTTCAGTCATATGAGATAGTGATAGAACATATTGAATGTCTAGAGAATGACAATACTCAATGACGTATGCCTTTAGGCTGAGGACCTGAATGGTGAGATCATACGGATGCTAAGAGTTTGTACATTCTTGTTATGTCCCTAGTCAGATGTCATTGTGGAAGGTAGATAGACAGCAATGACACACAAGACTAGATTGTGGTGTTGGTTGATGACAGAATCTCATTAGTCATGATATAGAGATATCAAACCAAACACATAGGTACTTGTTAGAGAACAAGTGTACCGGACAGACCCACCGTGAGTTTGACACATGGAACCATGACATGGTAGTCACAGTCAGTACTCACAGTGATGGTGGTGAGTGTGATTCTTAGACCTGAAATCACTACACTCAACACATGTCGTTGGGCACACTTTGACATCATCACACGCAGTCCTGAAACATGGGTTGTTATAAAGGTGATGATTGGGTGGCTTTGACACATGGGGCTTTTGAGGGGTGAGTGATAGATATGGGATTTGTCCCTCCTGAGTGAGTTTGATATCCAAGGCCACTTGATGAGTAGGATTGAGATAGGCGTGCACACGCATGTGTGAATCAGTATGTGATATTGATGTCATACATATCTCATTCAATCTACTCTGAGATCGAGAAAGTGAATGAACGTTGACAGGATGACTGTTCCATGCCTCGAGTTCATTCGGGATATCAGTGACAAAGGAATTATACATTCACTATAACACCATTCACGGATTGTAGGATTGAAAGTTGTTCTCCAACTTTCTACTTTCACTTGGGTAGAACTGATGTGTGACTAGGCACCGCTCTTTGCTTGTGAAGTCATAAGTGTTATGGACTTTCACTGCCAACGTGAAATGGACCTGCAGGGTCACACACATAGGATTTAACCTGGAAGAGGATTTTTGTCCACAAGCAATGTTTAGATTGATTACTAAAGGAGTTTAGTAGTTGAATTAAACACTCAATCAGTCGATGGCTCAATATCATATGGTTCAAAGTGTTGGACGCATTGATTGGAGTATCGGATTGATTGAGATCGCAATTGATTGATTCTGCACAACCTGCACTCCCAACCAATCGACTCAAGTGTTGAACTGGTCGGCTGAGGCTGCTGAACCGGTCGGCTGGAGTGTCCAACCGATCGGCTCATGACCAGGTTGAAACGACCGGTTCAAGGGTTGAACTGATCGGCTCAACTGGTGCAACCGATCAGTTGGGAAAGTCATGTCGGCAAGAATTTTCCTTTGGTTTCAAATTGCCCAATTCAATTGGTAATATTATTGGTATTCGATACCAATTGGGAAAGAAACAAGGAAAGTATTTTTGAGCCGGATTAGGACCATGAACCGATCGGTTCAGGGCACCAACCGATCGGTTGGAGTGCACCAAACGGTCGGCCCAGGTCCAACCGATTGTCTCAACGGCCAAACCAATCGGTTCAGCTATGAACCGATCATTTCAGGTTGCGAACCGGTTGCTTTTTGTGGAAAATCTCGAACCCTTCTACTCCTGTGTTTAGTCCCGTATTGCTCGGGATAGAGAACCCTATCCCATGACCTGCCTATATATATAGGGGTATTGGGGGCTTCTCAAAGAACAACTCAGTGCAACCGGTTTCTCTTTAAAGTTGTCATTCTCTCTGGTTTTAGTAACCGAGAGAGAGCCCGAGCAAGTGCTTCCCGCAAAGGGAGGTGCAGGAAGGGAAGGACAACTGCAGTTGCAACTGGAGGCAGGAGAGTGTGTTGGCGACTAGTACATCAACAAGAGGGTGCAACTCCTTCCACTTCCTTGTGGGACAAGGAAATTGGAGTTCCAGGTGGTCCGTGTGGACTACTACAGAGGCGGGAGGTTTCTGCCGCTTAGGAGGACAACTGTCAATCCCGACAGTCCGGTGAAAGGAGTCGTCAGTCCCGGTGCGACCAGGAGCTGCACAGATGCCGTCCAAGACCGGAGTTGAAGACCGCGCAAGGTGCGAGGTATTGTCACCGATCAAGCCTCGGGACAAGGTATGATTCCACAAACCATCCTTTCTATTATATAGACGTTGACGTGTTTCCTCGGTATGGGTTTGGGGGAGAAAATTTTTGTTTCCGCTGCCTTCTCTGCCTCCCCTAAAACCCAACAGTGGTATCAGAGCCACGTCAACTGCTCTATATTTTAGGAATATCGATATGATCGATTTTGGTTTGTCGCCTTTATTTATTGTATACGATGCGAATAATAATGGCTTTATGCATGTCCAATCCTAAATCCACAAATCCCAATTACATATATGATATGTATTATTAATGCACTCGATACGCGTCGCCCTTAAACGAGTTTTGTGGTGGATGTGTGTAGCATGATTATGGCCTATAAACCCCTATCTGTGTGTGGTTGTTTGTGGTTGCTTGCATCACGATCTGCGCACCGATCTTCCCTCTCTTATTCCTGATGTAACTCGAAATAATTCGAGATTCTTTTCTACCTTTGCTTCCCCCGAATGTAACTCGGGGTTTCCCTTTTAAAGAAATGTAATAATAGGATAGATTTTATTTCCTGTTATGTCGAAGACCGACGGACATCAAGACAACAGCTGAAACGATCGGTTCAAGGTGTGAACCGACCGGTTGACGTTCCAGACGGTCGGTTCAAGGAGTGAACCGATCGGTTGATGACCGATCGAGGAGCGAGATGACCGGGTGGCAGACATGACGAGATGCACGACGTCCAGGCGAACCGATCAGTTGGGGGAGCCAACCGATCGGCTGGTGGCACCCTGACGACCAGCTGGAGAGTACAGATCATTCATGTGATGAGTTGATCAACTCGGATGGCAAGGCACAGATGTTCATCTTGTACAGGTTGCATGTGATGTAGACCTAGATGACCGTGATTCCTCTTGGATCGAGAAATCACATTAGGTTGGCCATAATCATCACTTTTTATCGTTTGTGCATGTTTTCTGTGGGATATAGCATGTATATGATACATACTATGTATTGTGGTGATTGGATATGTATATGTATATAAAAACCAAATCCCTCATTAAAATATTAAGTTTTAGATGCCTTCCAAATGCGACACACGTGAAAAGCTTGATCGACCAAGTGTGGGAACGCCCTAGCGTGGTGCACCGTCTATCTCGTGGAAGCGTGAAGGATGAATGTGTGGGTCTGCCCTAGCAGGGTGCATGTTCATCGTGTTTGCTTTGGGTCGGACTTAACAAGGTGATCTAGATGGGATCTAGTACCTTGAGGCATGGAGATGATCATTGCAAGGAGTTGTATATGACATCTTATCAAGAGTTGCATATGATGCAATTGGCAAGAGTTGCCTACCTGAGAGATCTAAGTTGTGGGCGATCAGCCCTAGCTGACTCATGACTTAGAGGATTTTAGGATCTTGCCCACTAGAAGGTTGTATGCTGCAATCTTTCAAATTGATGGTGAGGGCTATCAATTTGAAATAAAATAGTGGGAGCGATAATTAATTAAAGGCCTAATTATATCGTCAAATTTTCAAATCAATCAAATAAGTCAAAAATGAGTTTTTGGACTAAAATTGCATATTTCCTTTTTGTAGTTCAAATGGCAACAAACAACAATAACTTTTCTTTGCGATCGGTCCTTGACAAGGACAAGCTAAATGGGACAAACTTCCACGACTGGTATAGGACATTGAGAATTGTTCTCACTCAAGAGTGAAAGCCCTATGTCTTGGATACTCCAATTCCAGAGGAACCCACTCCTAATGCACCAAAGGCAGAAAGGGATGCTTACAAGAAGCATGCTGATGATGCCATTGATGCAAAGTGCTTGATGTTATGTTCCATGAACCATGAGTTGCAGAGACAGCATGAGAACATGGGTGTCATTGAGATGATTCAGCATCTCAGGAACATGTATGAAGATCAGGCACGGCAAGAGAGATACAATGTTTCTAGGGCACTGTTCAAGTGCGTCATGACAGAAGGAGATCCAATTGGTCCTCACACACTCAAAAGATGATTGGGTATGTGGAGAACCTACAGAGACTGGGATTTCCACTGAGCCAAGAGTTGGCTACTGATGTGATACTGCAATCGTTGCCAGAATCATACAGTCAATTTGTGATGAACTACAACATGAACAACTTTGATAGGCCACTGTCAGAGTTGTTGGGCATGTTGAGGACAGCCGAGATACAGATGAAGAAGGACAAGCCTAAGTCTGTGATGGTGATCACGAGCAAGAAAGGCAAGTCCAAGCGCAAGGGCAAGGGAAAAGCTAAGAAAGGTTCTGATGCTAGCCAGGAGCCCAAGTCGTCTTCAGCTCTCAAGGCCAAAGGAGGCGTGACCAAGATAGGAAATTGCCACCATTGTCAAAAGCCAGGACATTGGAAAAGGAATTGTCCTCTCTATCTGGAAGAACAAAAGAAGAAGGAGGCTACTGAAGTCTCTACTTAAAGGTGTCATGAAAGTAAACTTGTAACACTTTTTGAGGTATATGATACCAAGATGTAAAGTGTAAAGCACTCATAATTGGGGCAAGTGTTGCCGCCATAGATAGGAGTACTTTAGTTTGTTTTCAGCCTATAAGGCATGTAATACAGTTATGAACTACTATTTCATTTTGCCAATAGATAGAAACACTTTATTTTTGCATATTGTATGACAATGATGGCAATTAATAAAGTTGATGTTTCAATCTTAAAAGATATGATCTTTGTGGCAAGGCCTTATTTATCTTGTGGTATTTGATATGCATAAGATAAAATGATACCTAAAGGTTATAGATAACTCAAACAATCAAATTAGCATCAATCATGAGACATTCATTTCTAGTTTCCATGTGATGAGTGAATCTAGACTCTTTTGGTTAGAGAACCAGTAAGAGACATGAATATCTTACACATGATTAATCAATCTTCACTAAAGGTAGTGGGAGAATGATTGTCCTATAAGGTATAATACATGTGATGTATTTACATACCTATTGGGACAAATGCTAATACTTCAAATGGTGTTTAGAGAAATACCAATATGAATATCTTGAAGTGTTCAAGATTATCATAGATGAAGTGCAAATTTGGTAAAGTATTAATTCTTGAGGAGATCAATGAATGAAATGCTTGGACCAAATGTTTGAGATCCTTGTGAGTGATTATGATAGTGTATCATAGTGAACTCATGATTAAGGCATGGTGATGTCTAAATCAAGAAGGAATCATACTCTAAGGAGTTATAGAATGATTATCAAATAACTGAATTCTTCTTATTAAAAGAATACCCCACACTAATAAAAGAAATTAAGAATCACAAGGGTTGTGAGTTCTTATATCCTTAACAGATACACCTCAATTATCTATGTGATAAGTTGTTCATGTGATGAGTCAACTATCTAGATGAATATGAGGAACTGAATTTTGAGTTATGGTTTATGATCATTACATCCTAAATGATTTCCATGTGAACCATAAGGTATGACCTTGATGGTAGCACTCATTGGATGAAATCCATAAGTGCAAATGAGTCTTAAGTTTTAAGACACATGGATAACATTTTGAGAAGGATGATGCTTGTTGATTGCAACTTAATGACTAAGACATTTGGCATATGGATACTAAAACTGCATTCCTATGAGGAATAAAACAAGGATGTGTACGTGACACAACCTATAAGGTTTATAAATCCACTAATGCAAATAAAGTCTATAAGTTACAATGGACTAATCAATGTGATTGATTACAAGCAACTCAGAATTGGATCTTTACTTTGATGATATAGTCAAAGGGTTTGACCAATATGTCAAAGATAAAGAAGGGATCTGTGATTTAGTGGGAGTGTATTCACATTCCACATGTTGATGTGAAATGGAAATGTTCTAGAATGGAAATCCAAAAGTGGAAATTATCTTTAAGAAAGATAGAGATGTTTCCTATGTGATAGGAATAGAGATCTATAGAGATAGTTCTCAAAAAACCTCTTGACCTGAAAAGAGAAAGCATACATTGGCAATCTGTACTGAAGTGTTCAGTATGCACAGATTCAGTGGGAGAAAACTTATCCATGCTACATGGAGTTAGTATCCCAAGGCCAAGTGTCCAATTCTTATGAAGAATGGGAACACTAAGAATAGATATGGATCTATCATGTATGTAATCATCCCATTATCTTGCATGTATGGACATGGCAAGAATAAAATGCATTCATCATCTTATATGTGTGACATGACAATTTGATGTGCTCATCCTGTTAACTCGTATGTGAGACATGACGAGTGGATGTATGTCTACTTCTAGTAAGAGTTACTGGAATACCATGAGAACTTGATAAGTACTTGTGAAGTACTAGTTCTATGGAGATAAGGAAGAGTTTGATGTAAAGAGTTACATTGATGCGAACTTCCAAAAAGACAGAAAATTAATCGCAAAATATACATAGGATGTATAAAAGTGAAAGTTTGTTAATAATTGGAAGTGTTCCAATAAAACCATTTCAAAGGAAATGTCGAGTATCTATGTGTTAAAGAACAACAATGGATACTATATGGATCTGCAAGTTCATGAGATGAACTTATAGATATTCTGCTCATTGATGACAAGTATGGAATCCTTGGTCATGCAATGGGGCTAAAGGTTAGCAAAGGAATACTAGATCGCATATTACGGCAACTCCATCTCATACGTGTGACGTACAGTGAAGAGATGAGAGACATGCAATTTATACTGACTTTGGCAAGGTGTTGCCATTACTCACTATGTTGACACTAGAGCACAGTAAAATGTGGGACATGTTTGAAGATCACTATGAATATGATTCAATGGTGATTGGCTCGCAGTGCAAGTGGGAGTCTGTTGGTATGTATGCCCTGAGAGCCAATCATGGGATGATTGGTGGGATACATTAAGATTGATTTGATAAACAACAAAGGCAAGCTTCCAATTCTTTCTGTTCAGTCATATGAGATAGTGATAGAACATATTGAATGTCTAGAGAATGACAATACTCAATGGTGTATGCCTTTAGGTTGAGGACCTGAACGATGAGATCATACAGATACTAAGAGTTTGTACATTCTTGTTATGTCCCTAGTCGGATGTCATTGTGGAAGGTAGATAGACAACAATGACACAGAAGACTAGATTGTTGTGTTGGTTGATGACAGAATCTCATTAGTCATGATATAGAGATATCAAACCAAACACATAGGTACTTGTTAGAGAACAAGTGTACCAGACAGACCCACCGTGAGTTTGACACATGGAACCATGACATGGTAGTCACAGTCAGTACTCACAGTGATGGTGGTGAGTGTGATTCTTAGACCTGAAATCACAACACTCAACACATGTCGTTGGGCACACTTTGACATCATCAAACGCAGTCCTGAAACATGGGTTGTTATAAAGGTGATGATTGGGTGGCTTTGACACATGGGGCTTTTGAGGGGTGAGTGATAGATATGGGATTTGTCCCTCCTGAGTGAGTTTGATATCCAAGGCCACTTGATGAGTAGGATTGAGATAGGCGTGTGCACGCATGTGTGAATCAGTATGTGATATTGATGTCATACATATCTCGTTCAATCTACTCTGAGATCGAGAAAATGAATGAATGTTGACAGGATGACTGTTCCATGCCTCGAGTTCATTCGAGATATCAGTGACAAAGGAATTATACATTCACTGTAACACCATTCACGGATTGTAGTATTGAAAGTTGTTCTCCAACTTTCTACTTTCACTTGGGTAGCACTGATGTGTGACTAGGCACCGCTCTTTGCTTGTGAAGTCATAAGTGTTATGGACTTTCACTGCCAACGTGAAATGGACCTGCAGGGTCACACACATAGGATTTAACCTGGAAGAGGAGTTTTGTCCACAAGCAGTGTTTAGATTGATTACTAAAGGAGTTTAGTAGTTCAATTAAACACTCAATCAGTCGATGGCTCAATATCATATGGTTCAAAGTGTTGGACGCATTGATTGGAGTATCGGATTGATTGAGATCGCAATTGACTGATTCTGCACAACCTGCACTCCCAACCGATCAGCTCAAGTGTTGAACCAGTCGGCTGAGGTTGCTGAACCGGTCGGCTGGAGTGTCCAATCGATCGGCTCATGACCAGGTTGAAACGACCGGTTCAATGGTTGAACTGATCGGCTCAACTGGTGCAACCGATCAGTTGGGAAAGTCATGTCGGCAAGAATTTTCCTTTGGTTTCAAATTGCCCAATTCGATTGGGAATATTATTGGTATTTGATACCAATTGGGAAAGAAACAAGGAAAGTCTTTTTGAGCCGGATTAGGACCATGAACCGATTGGTTTAGGGCACCAACCGATCGGTTGGAGTGCCCCAAACGGTCGGCTCAGGTCCAACCGATCAGCTCAACGGCCGAACCGATCGGTTCAGCTATGAACCGATCATTTCAGGTTGCGAACCGGTTGCTTTTTGTGGAAAATCTCGAACCCTTCTACTCCTGCGTTTAGTCCCGTATTTCCCGGGATAGAGAACCATGTCCCATGACCCGCATATATATATAGGTTTATTGGGGGCTTCTCAAAGAACAACTCAGGGCAACCAGTTGCTCTGCAAAGTTGTCGTGCTCTCTGGTTTTGGTAACCAAGAGAGAGCCCGAGCGAGTGCTTCCCGCAAAGGGAGGTGCAGCAAGGGAAGGACAACTGTAGTTGCAAATGGAGGCAGGAGAGTGTGTTGGCGACTAGTACATCAAGAGGAGGGTGCGACTCCTTCCACTTCCTTGTGGGACAAGGAGTGTGGAGTTCCAGGTGGTCCGTGTGGACTACTACAGAGGTGGGAGGTTTCTGCCGCTTAGGAGGACAACTATCAATCCCGACAGTCCGGTGAAAGGAGTCATCAGTCCCGGTGCGACCAGGAGCTGCACAGATGTCGTCCAAGAACAGAGTTGAAGACCGTGCAAGGCACGAGGTATTTTCACTGAGCAAGCCTCGGGACAAGGTATGATTCCACAAACCATCCTTTCCTATTATATAGACGTTGACGCGTTTCCTCGGTATGGGTTTGGGGGAGAAAATTTTTATTTCTGATGCCTTCTCTGCCTTCCCTAAAACCCAACAGATATCACATGACCCAAGAAAGTTACTTCTTCCAACCAGAGCTCACACTTATTAAACTTGGCATACAACTGATGTTGGCAAAGAAGAGTCAACGCTAGTCGAAGATGTTGCTCATGCTCTTGCTTGTCCCGACTATAGATCAAGATGTCATCTATAAAGACTACAACAAACTGATCTAGGAACGGATGAAACACTCGGTTCATCAGATCCATGAAAGTAGCAGGTGCATTGGTTAGCCCGAACGGCATAACCTCAAACTCGAAGTGACCATACCTCATCCTAAAAGCTGACTTTGGTATGTCATTTGCCTTAATCCTTAACTGATGATATCCAGACCGTAGATCGATCTTTGAAAACATGGTAGCACCACACAACTAATCGAACAGATCATCTATCCTCGGTAACGGGTACTTGTTCTTGATCGTGATCTTGTTCAACTGTCGGTAATCTATACATAACCACATTGATCTGTCCTTCTTCTTAACGAACAACACTGGAGCACCCCAAGGTGACGTGCTCGGTCGGATGAAACCTTTCTCCAACAATTCTTGCAACTTCTTCTTAAGTTATGCCATCTAGACTGGAGCCATCCTATACGGTGTTTGTACAACTGGCTGCGTTCCTGGAACCAGATTGATCTCAAAATAAATCTCTCGGGGTGGAGGAACACCAGTGAACTCATCAGGAAACACATATGCGAACTCTCGGACAACCGACACCTCCTTAAGGCTAGGAACTTTCGCCTTGGTATCCACAACGGTATCCACCACGTGAGCTAAGAACGCCTCACATCCTTGTCGTAGCAACTTATCTGCCACCATAGCTGATACCAAACACGTCATAAGAATCTTCCTATCTCCTTGGAAGATCCACTTCTCTCCATCATCATCAAACACTGCCTGCTTGGAACCACAGTCTAAAACAACCTTATACTTCTCTAACGTATCCATCCCAAGGATCACATCAAACCCATGTATATCAAGTGGTATAAGATCCACTTGTATACTGTGTCCCGAAAAAGATAAGATACAAGATGGACACTCCTCTCGAAGCCTCGAGGAACCATCAAGAGGGGTTTCTAACAACAAGCTATCCTTCTTACAACTAACAGGTAAACGACAGTTCTCAAGCATATTATAGGCGATAAAAGAGTGTGTAGCACCCGGGTCAACCAGAACAGATATAAAGTGAGAAAAAGACATATCATAATGAAATAACTCCATCTGACCTTTCACCACTTGTGGGTTGACTATCGCCTCCGACTGATTCATAGCATAGAATCGAGTCGTTGCTTGATGTCCACGTCCTCTGCTTCCTTGAGCAGACGATCCTGCTTGTGATGCCTGACCGCATCCTCATCCTCTACTACTACTGGGTTGTTGTCTATCTGACCCTTGTTGATTCTGCCTCGGCTGCTGCGTCACTTCAACATCTCCACTCGGGCATTTTAACCTGAAATGCCCAGTCTGACCATACAGATGGCATACCCTATCTTTGAACTGTGGCCTAGATGGCCCTGTGACTGTCACTGAAGCTATACTATGTGCCCTTGATGGTGAAGAAACATATCATCTTCCCTTACTCGGAGACCACTGTGACGGTACACTGGAACCTCTCATCACAGAAGGTGCTGAAAACCTTGACTTCTTGAAGCCACCAAACCTCCATCCCTGGAACTGAGCATGCCTCTTCTTAGACATGGATTCTCTTTTTTCCGTTACTGATCATTCGATCCTCCGGACAGATTCCATAAACGTAGCAAACCGCTCTCGGCTCTCCAACGCAGAAGTAGGCATTGTCAGTTCAGCACAAAGACCTTTGTCAAAGCGTTCGATCCGCTCTTCATCTGTTGCTGCCATGTGAGGACAAAACCTCAACAGGTCCATGAACTTGGCTTCATACTCGGTGATGTTCATCGTTCCTTGGCGTAAGCGCTCAAACTGACTGATCTTCTCATCCAGATACGTCTTCGGAAAGTATCTGCTGAAGAACTCGTGTCGGAAAACTTCCCAACCGATCACCTCACCAGGTCGCTTCTCTTCCTCGATGGTCCACCAGTGACCAGCACTACCCTTCAGGAGGTAGACAACGTGCTTAACTTTGTCTGCTTTGGGTATGTCGAGGATCCAAAAAGCCTTCTCAAGACTTATCAGCCACAGATCTATATCCGCTAGATCAGCCGTCCCAACATAATTTGAAGCTCCGACTCGGCGAAGCCGCTCAAAGGTCTTCCCAATACCCGATGTTTCACCATGGAGAGCATGTGCTCTCGACGGAGGCACTTGCAATCTTTCTACCATCATTAGTACATAACTGACCTTTAGTGTCGGTTATTTAAGGCCTTTAGTGTCGGTTTCTAAGTGACACCTATGTGGGCGACGCTAAAAGCCCAGCCATTACACGTCAGTTCAAAAACCAACTCCAAAACCCTTCGCGCGCCACCACAAATGCGCCACCAGGGGACTATAGGCGTCGGTTATTAGATAAGAAACCGACGCCATATACCTTCGCGCCACAGAAAGGGCGCCATCTTGGGCACTATCAACGTCATTTATTAGATAAGAAACTGACGTCATATCACTCCCAGGACGGCTGTGGTGTCTGGTCCGCTGCCACGGCTGTGCTGGTCAGCACGGCTGTGGTGTTAAGGAAATAGACGTCAGTTACGAGTAGAAACCGACACTGTAACCGACGCCATATCACTCCCAGCACGTCTGTGGTGTTTGGTCTGCTGCCACGGCCGTGCTAGCCAGCACGACCGTGGTGTTAAGGAAATATACGTCGGTTACGAGTAGAAACCGACACTGTTACTATGTGGCGTCGGTTTTATACAAATAACCGACGCCTATTTTTTGTTTTTTTTTGTCAGTCTGCAGACCTGCTGTATGGCTGGTCATAGGATGAGAAACCTGCAGTTCAATTATGAACTGCAGGTTTTACGACATCCATTGATATCAGCCAACAATAGGCCACAAACCTACGAAATTAACAACAAAAATATTCACACATTTAGCAATGCAACCTGCAGTTCCATTTGATTTTCACACATTTAGAAACATTCATGTAGCTAGCAATATGTAGTTCCATTCATTTTCACATTCACACATGTAGAAACATTCATATAGCAACCAACAGTTTCATTCATTTTCACTCAGACACATGTAGAAACATCCAGACATGTAGAAACATTCACACATATATTATAATTCAGAAATTCATCTACAAAATATCATTCTTTAGTCATTATTCGCTATCAACATCCCAATTATATGTTAAAACCCCCACTACTTGTATGGCTATTGCCCATTCTTCTCTTACTTCATTTAATTCTCCCGTCGTATAGGGAGCATGTACATCTGGTAAGGCATTTCCTGTAGTGTGGTCAGTTTTAAACACCTGTAAAGAGAATGATGTATATATATAATTAATGAGCTATAAATAAGATTGATATATTTCATATGTAACAAGCGGGAGGTAAGTATGTTCTTCGATTTTCCATTTCACGAAATTCTATTAATTCTGACCTTATTCCCATTTCACGTAGGTCCAATATGGATTTTATCCCATCTTTAGTCTTACTTGGTATATTCAACAAAGTACCAATGACACTATCACATACATTTTTCTCAACGTGCATGACATCGATACAATGCCTGACTGTCAAAGAACTCCAATAAGGAAGATCCCAAAATATTGACTTCTTCTTGAATAAAGATTTATCACTCTGTGTGGCCATAGTACATTGTGATCTCTTACAAAATTCATTGACAAAGTCTTTTACTCTTTCATAAACAACCTCCCCTGGTATAGGTTTAGGTGCACTCCGTTCCTCATTCAATCCATTGAATGCTTTGCTCTTCCTACGATACGGATGGAATTTTGTAAGAAATCTTCGATGACCGAGATATACAATCTTACCTCCATGTTTTAGTCTTGTTGAATCAGTGTTCTCTTCACATATAGGACACACTTTAGCTCCTTTGACACTATATCCAGACAAATTTCCATATGCTGGAAAGTCATTAATAGTGCAAAACAACATAGCATGCAAACGAAATGTCTCTCTTTGTGAAGCATCATAGGTCATCACACCTTCACCCCAGAGTTTCTTTAAGTCATCAATCAGAGGTTCAAGATAAACATTGATGTCATTTCCAGGTTGTTTAGGGCCCGATATCAACAACGACAACATTACGTACTTATTTTTCATACACAGCCAGGGAGGAAGATTGTATATAACAAGCATGACTGGCCAAGTGTTATGTTGGCTGCTCAATGTCCCATATGGATTCATCCCATCTGTACAAAGCCCAAGTCTTAGATTCCTAACTTCTTCACCAAATTCAGGGTACAATAGATCAATCTTCTTCCACTGTGGGGAATCAGACGCATGTCGTAGGATCCCATCATTATTTTTCTTAACATCTGCATGCCACCTCAAATTCTTTGCATCTATCGGATTGGCAAACAAGCGTTGAAATTGTGATATTATAGGTAGATACCACATCACCTTGGCAGGAGAACTAGTTTTGGACTCCCCCGAAGTCATCAATTTATACCGTGACGCACCACATTTTGGACAATCTTTCAAATCTACATAGTCCTTTTGAAATAATACACAATCATTCGGGCATGCATGTATCTTCTTGGCATCCATTCCCATTGGGCACAACAATTTCTTTACCTGGTATGTTGAGATTGGCAGCTCATTTCCTTCAGGAAGCATTTCTTTCAACAAAGACAACAATGACGTGAAGCTTTTGTCGCTCCATCTATTGTTAGCTTTCAGCTTATACAATCTCAACACAGCGCTAAGCTTTGTAAACTTAGTACAACCTATGTATAATGATATCTCAGCATCATGCACAATGTTTCTAAAAATGGGAGGTGGATCGGTGTGCTCTACCCCACAACTATCCAACATCGCATCAACGATGTCTACTGGAACTGGTTCATTCACATCTACGTCATCGTAGGCAATTTCTTCTTCCACACAAGCACTGCTATCGACATCCATTGGTTTCGGGTTTGAAATCTCTCCATGCCAGTGCCATTCTGTATAGCCTTGTATAATCTCATTGCACATGACATGACTTTTGATTTCGTCACCAGTGCTGACTTTCAAGTTGTTACCGCAATGCCTACATGGACAGTAGAACCTATCTCCAGGTTGCTTCCTATGTTCCTCGGCAAATCTAATAAACTGGTCAAGACCAGAAATAAACTATGGGGTGCAGTGATTGCGAATGGACATCCATGATCTATCCATTCTATGATCAAAGAGAAAACAAGTATATATTACAACAAGATTAGGGTCTAGGGTTAACAAATACATGTGATGTCATTCTTATATATAATAAATGTGTACCACCTATCCCATTCTTGAACACCTAATCTCACTAGTAAGTTTATAATGTGTATTGGGTTTTCAAGAAAATTTCGGCAGTATTTCCCCATTGTTCTCCAAGTACATTTGTACTTAGAGAACAAACGGGGAAATGCTGCCAAAATTTTCTTGAAAACCCAATACACATTATACACTTACATCCTAAGCGAGATCAGGTGTTCAAGAACAGTCCCAAACCGGGGACTATCCAAGATTTACTCCTAATGAGTAAATCTTGGACGGGTTTCTAGGCCAACAAGTACATGTGTTGTCATTCTTATACCTAAAATCCTAGTTCTTCAAGTTAGGGTGATTATTGATGTCTTTAAAAGCATGATTGGCAATTTAGGGAAAAGTTCATCATTTACATTCCAAGCATGTCACATGTGTGCATTACAGTTCATCATTAAGCAAGAAGGGTGATTAGGATTCTCAATATACTCAACAATGAAACAAGTGACCAATTTCATAGTTAGGACGGTAGAGATACCCTAAGATCCAGATCTAATGGTTCATAATGAGCTTGTGATAAAGTTACATCACTATAAAGTTACATCACTAGATGATTATATAATTTCAAAAGTAGTACACAAATAAATTCAAATGATTAGATAACTAAATAAAAATAGGAGACAAAAAATACAAATAAGTAGATGAATAATATACAAATCTATTGATAAACTAATATAAATCAGTAGATGATCAATTAATTGCGGAATCAGTACATAAATAAATACAAACATTAGATGAATACATACAGATCAATTGAAAAATAAAGTTAAATCAGTTGATAAATAAATTTCATTAAGAAGATGATTAAATGATAACAAAATCAGTACATAAATAAACACAAATAAGTAAATAACTTAATAAAAAAATAAAAAAATGCCCAGCAGCAGCCTAGGCGTGCCTTGGCACTGCCCAAGCATCCACCCAGAGGCCTAACTAGGCAGGGCACCTGGGCTTGGGACCCTAGGTGAACGCCTGTAGGGCCGCTAGGCGCCGCCTAGGAGGAGGAAGGAAGGAGGAAGAAGCTGGCAAGGTATACCTTGAGGGTAGAGGAAGAAGGCCCGGCCTGGAGAGCAGTGGCCGGAGTAGAGACCTAGCAGTAGGCAGCCGGCGCCGGCAAGGAGAGAACCAAAGCAGCTAGCCACCAGCGGGGGCGGCGGCGAGGAGAGGATCGACGACGAGGAGAGGAGAGTAGTAGTGGTGGCGACATGGGGGAGCAACGGGAGCATTGACCAGGAGTGGTGGCGACATGAGGGAGCAATGGTGGCGGGGGAAATGACGGCGGGGAGCACCGACGACAACAATCTCCAGACCTAGCAGAGGTTCGTAATGAAACAGAGACAATGGGGAAAAGTTCTCCATTTCATGGGGCTATTAACTGACCATAGGCGTCAGTTATTCAAACAAACCGACACATAAAATTAAAGGTGTCGGTTCTCCACAAAAACCGACACCTATTCTCAATTATAGTCATCGGTTTTAACTACAAAACAACCGACGTCTATATACATATGTCGATTAAAAAAATTGTTCTCGATTAATGACCATAGTCGTCGGTGTCTTCTGAAAATCGACGCTTAAAGGGTGTGAAAAATTCCCCGTGAACACCGCGGGAAAACTCATAAGCGTCGGTCATTGTAGTAAAACTGACGACCAAAATGTGCCCAATTTCTGTCTCGCGAATAACCTTTAGTCGTCAGTTTATTATTTATCAATCGACGCCATATGTTAAATTTTGGAGGTAATTTTTTTCGCGGGAAATTTTGGATTTGGCGGTTAATTTTAGGCGTCTATTTTTTATTAAGTAACCGACACTGAATAAAAAGTGATACCCGTGTCTGGTCGCCCTTCATAGATTGATGTCGGTTTATGTTATCAACCGACGTTGTATAGTTTAGGTGTCGGTGTATTTATACAACCGACGCCTGTAAAAGTGACGTTATAAGCCATTTATGTAGTAGTGCATGAGAATCATCGTAGCCATCATCTGCCCCATAAGCTGTTGGTAGACATGGTGTTCAAGAATGGCTGGGTCAGGTTGGGGGACCTCAGGCACCCGATCTTCATGTGCCTGTCCTATAGCCCCATCAACTGATGCAGCATCGCTGTTCTCAGCAGCATGTTCTTCATGGTTTCCAGACATCTTGGCTTTTCTTCTGCTAAGGGCAGAAGATGAATGTAAGAGAATATGGAAAACTCATAAGAATAGACACAACCTAGTCCTAAAGCCCTATAGACTCAGCGAACCTAGAGCTCTGATACCAAAACTTGTGGCAACACATACCACCATCACACAGACAACGAGGTGTTACGTGAAAACGTGCGGAAAACACCATAAACCACAAATTACCGAAAACACGGGTTAATTAAAACCGATTTGCAGAAAGTAGATAAACCAAGAAAACTATTACATTTAGGTCCTCATCCTGCAAGGAAACATGTTATATAAACATTTACAAGTCTTGATGTGTGTCCACAGCTTAGGAGATCAGCTAACAAGCTATCACATAAGTTCATCACCTGCTATTACTTACATAACGACCCACATCCGGCCAATAATAGGATATACAAAACATCATCAGCTATACATCGTAAAACAACGTCAAAACTCCTCCAAGGACCTGAGAGTACAGGGATGACTCTAAGACTCTACTACAAAATGACCAAAACAACAACATATCCATCTCTTGCCTTCTACTTCTCTTCTTGTTGCTCGGCCGCAACTCCGCAACCACCACCATGTCTAGCTCGAACACCTACAAAGGTTATAAACCAGTGGGGTGAGACACACAGTCCCAGCGAGAAACATAACTCCTCGCCGAAACTACAAAACCAAAGAAGGATAAAAGCAACAATAGTAGATAACTGATAAGAGGTATAACAAGAGCAGTTTATAAAGTAAAGCTATTCATACCATCAAGCTTACCAAACGGAAGGAAGGTAACCAAGTATTTCTTTATGGAACATGATCAACAAGATAAGATTTATAAGATCTTACCACATAACATAAGGAACGTATAAGTAACTGCGAGTATGACAAGATTAACTACACAAGCAAGGCCTCAACCAATGTTTCGTGTTTTGCCCTATGCAGTAAAGACTATTCGGCTGAATTACATATTATTATGCCCTGAGGAAGTGAGTCGTACCGCTCAGATCCAACCGACGGCTGTGAAACCCAGAGCCAGTGCCATACAAGGTCAATGGAAGATCCGGACTCCACGACCTCCCACCTCGTGGTCAGTGTACGAGTACAACACAAGCAGGACCGTAGTCTCATGCTTAAGTGGCCTCAGCCATAGGGTCAGGCTACCCTTTGCCTAGCCCGCCTTGGTACAGGTATTGGCACTAGTAAAACTGAGCCACGGGCATGTTCACCGTGCTCTGAGCCATAAACGCATTCATGCTCCCATATCACACATCCTGAGCCATGGGCCTGTTCACCATGCTCTTATCATATTTGGGCTACGGGCCTGAATCTGCACCCTGGAGTCTACAACCGAAGTTGCACTCTTACCTCCTCACTTTAGGCTAGGAGAAACCTCCCATACTCAACAATATGCACTTCGGGTTAACCCGCAGGAGAACCCGTTTCACCATCACCAGCTCCTGACGATGATGGATCTATGGCCAGGGCAAACTACATGATATGTTCCACTATGATTAGTTAGTATATTTTAAGTGGATTTAAAGATTCAGCCAAGTTGTATAATGTAAAAACTATAACAAGAATAAACAACATGCAACTCAATATCAGGCTTTTATTGTAATCAACATCATCCTGGTCCATCACAAGGATCCAACATTACATGTTATCACTTGGCCTCTTGCCAATCATATGGATCCATCACAAGGATCATCACATTGTCGTGGGATCTCAATCCCTCATCACATAGTGCCACTGCCTCTCAAGGCTTACATCATCATCATGGGATAGCAATCCCAAGTCATCATCAGAGGATAACACCTCATCTAGGCACTTTAGCCAACCTAGGTCCTCAGACCAAAACACATTAATCGTGTTATCTCATCATCAAGAGTAACCATCAAAGCAATGTTACTCAACATATTTACCTCATAGCCCTTTACCTGGCTACGCATATGAATGAAACACCTGCATGGTTAGTATACACATTCATCATGGGTTAACAGAAAGAACATATTATCAAACATAGGGCAACATTGATGATTATATGCTTTATCATTCATGCCTCAACTTGTGACCACAGACATAGGTCATATCACCATGCAAGCATCTCATATGCTTAACATTTACTCAACATCATTCATATGATTTATGATGATCATACACATATGTAATATCATGTCAAATTACATAGATGAGTTCTACTATAACGATTACCATCAAGCATATCAAGGGTCATTGTCATATACCAAACGTGATAGCAAGAACAAGAATTAGCATATCGGTTGTCCATATAAGGAACAAGACCCTCACTAGGAGCACCTACTACCCTCACCAAAGGTAGTATCGGGTAGGGTACTCTCCCCTATCGCCAAATGCTCAAACCTCACAATAGCCAAGCCAACCAGCCACACATCGACCAAGCACTAAGCAAGGGTACCGAGCTACCATCTCAGGATGTATCGTGCAGCATGTGTCGCAACCACATGCATCAGGAAACCAAGGCATAACGGTCACCAGCATATCGTGCAACTATGCCCAAGAGACATATCGTGCAACTATGCCCAAGAGACATATCGTGCAACTATGCCCAAGAGACATATCTTGCAACTGTGCATCGTGCACCTCAGTGTCGGGCAACGCTGCGTCGTGCAACATAGGGTATAATGGGCTCAAAGTCTAGTGTGCAGCTCATCCACAGAACATGCCATGCGACCGTGTGTCATGCTCTAAGGGTATCGGGCAGCACCACACAGCAAGGCATAACGCCCAAAGGATGCAACTGAACCGGGTAACAAGGGGCCTATCACTCAGCTAGCCTAGCCTAGACCTATCAGCTGACACACAGGGAAAAGACTGGTGTGACGCCCGTCACAACATCACAGAACTAACTAACAAACTCCACACCTCAAAGCACAACAACACCAAGCCATCTCATAGGTTAAGTGTATCAGGAAGGGTACTCATAAAGGTGTGATGTCCGACACACACAAGGCAGGAACACGACACAGCCACAAAAACATAACGTCCAAGGCTCTAAGTCAAGAGGGGTATCGAGCAATGCCAACCCCAAGCCATATCGGCCAAGACACAACCCGACAGGGTCACCACCAACCTCAAGCACAAGGGCACCAAAACCCTAATGGATCAAGAAGATGACTCACCTCTCAACTATCAAGAGAGAGGGGTCTTGCCAAGCTTCTTATCACCAATCAGGCAACACAAGGTTCAACCACAACCAAGGTCCACAACCACCACATAGCTCACCTTTCAAATCCATGGTGAGAAGAGGGTATTGCTCAAGCCACTAGAACACAAGCTCACCTCTCAACTTAAACGAGAGAGGGGTATTGCCCATATTACAAGAACTCAAGCTCACTCCTATAGACCTAGGAGAGAAAGGGGTGTATCTCAACAAGAAACCCTAGAATAAGGTTCAACCAACAAGGTACAACTAAGCAAGAAACTAAGCTAGCAACATACATAGTCAATCATGATCATAGCAACATATAAGAACATAAAAGAAGCTAGTGTAATTAGGGTTAGAAATTATGTAACTCGCCTTAAGCAAGCTTCAAGCTCCTCGCTCCAAGCACCACTAAGGAAGAAGAGCAAGGCACTCTAGGGTTCGACCACTACTAGAGGAAGAAGGAGACTCCAAGAAGGATCGACCACCAAGCTTGCAAAAGAAGAGGGTGTCGTGCACCAAGGGAGAGGGAGACTAAGGAACTAAAGGGATCCTTAGCAAGAGAAAGGGAACACATATATTGGAAAGGATGGAGGATAAACCAAGGAAAGACAAGGCAAGGTGTCGCCCACCTAGGGACACTTGTCCATGGGCAATGCCACCACTCTAACATGCCCTAACCACATGTCCAAGGCCATTGCCACATGCAAGAATCAAGCACCAAGTGTCCACTAGTGGTGACACAAACGAGGTCAAAGAGAATCAAAGGGTCCATGGGTGACACACCTCCACACCATGGCCAACACACCCACACCATGGCCGACACACACCTTGGGCGACACACCACAGGCCGACACAAGCACAGGCCGACACACCTAGGCCGACACAAGGCACTCTTGCCCGACACAAGGTCCAAAGGAGCAAGCAAGGTAAGGCACCACAAAGCCCAACAAGCTCAACCAAGCCCAAAGGAACTCAAGCAACGAGCCCAAACCTTCCTCTCAACACTAGAGGAAGCAAGGAGAGGGAGGAACACCTCACAAGGTGGCAAACTTTCCCACAAACCCTAGACTTGGGTTAATTACAAGTAGCACCTCCAGCTCTCAACAAAGCACTAACAAACCCTAATCACCACCAAAGGTGATTAGCAAGCAACTAAGCATCAGGGCTAAGCAAAGCAAACAGGATAAGCCCTAAACGGAGGTCAGGGTCCTTACAAGCTAACCCCCTACAAAGGGATTTCGTCCCCGAAATCCGAAGAGAAAAGCGAGGGATACTTCCTCCTCATCTCTTCCTCAAGCTCCCACGTGGCTTCCTCGACGCCACGATGATGCCAAAGAACCTTCACAAGAACCAGGTCCTTCCTCTTCATCTTCTTAACTCTCCTGTCAAGGATCATCACAGGACCTTCCTCGTAGGTCACATCTTCATCAAGCTCAACTTCAATTGGCTGTATCACTGTCCCTAAATCTAGATGACTTTTCTTTAGCATACTGACATGGAACACTGGATGTAACCTATGCAACTTTGGCGGCAACTCTAACTCGTAAGCTACCTTGCTAACACGTGCTATGACCGGGTATGGCCCCATATACCTGGGTGTTAGCTTACCTTTTCAGCCAAACCTCAGCACACCTTTCCACGGCGAGACTTTAAGATACACCTTGTCTCCTACCTGGAACTCCAAAGGTCATCGACGATTGTCTGCATAAGACTTCTTCTTGTCCTGTGCCGCTTTCAACTGTTGTTGTATCACCTTGATCTTTTCTGTCATCTGCTGTACTAACTCAGGACCCAAAAGCTGATATTCACCAGACTCATACCAGCATAACGGAGATATGCACTTCCTGCCATATAAGGCCTCATAAGGAGCCATGTCAATGCTCCACTGATAACTATTGTTGTAAGCAAACTCTATCAAACTGAGATGCATGTCCCAACAGCCTAGGAACTACAAAACACAAGCTCGAAGGAGATCCTCAAAAATCTGATTAGTCCTCTCAGACTGTCCATCTGTCTATGGGTGGAAGGCGGTACTAAACCTCAACTGTGTTCCCAACGCTTTGTGTAACTGTTCCCAGAAATGACTCGTGAACTGAGGACCTCTGTCAGAAACTATCATTGCTGGTACACCATGCAAACGTACTATCTCATCCACATATACCCGAGCGAGCTTCTCGGCTGTATACGTTGTCTTTACAGGTATGAAATGGGCAGACTTCGTCAATCTGTCCACTACCACCCAAATGGAATCATGATTCCTAGTTGTCCTGAGTAAACCAACTATGAAATCCATGGTTATATGATCCCATTTCCACTGTGGTATTGGCAGGGGTTGTAACGTACCTACCGGCTTTTGATGCTCAGCCTTGACTTGCTGACATACCACACATCTAGCCACAAACTCAGCTACATCTTTCTTCAAGCCGAGCCACCTATACAAGTCCTTCAGACCATGATACATCTTGGTGACTCCTAGATGCATTGCATACATCAATGTGTGTGCTTCCTCGAGCACTAACTTCCTCAGATCATTAGCATCGAAGACCACCATCCTATCATGATAGTAAACTAGTCCATCCTCGGACTCATGGAACCCATCACGCTTTTTGCTACCGAACTCTGATCTGATCATCTGTACTGGAGCATTTGTTTGTTGTGCATCTTTGATCTATTGTCTCAGTGTAGGATTGACTTGCATATGTGCTAAAAGTCCAGCTAACAAGGAAACTTCTATCTGCACATTCATATGTCGCAAAGAGACAAACATATCGCGTCTATGGCATACCAGGGAACTTAACTGTGTCTTCTTTGAAGAAAGAGAAGAAGACTTCCAGCTAAGTGTATCAGCTACCACATTCACCTTACCGGGATGATACTCGATGGTACAGTCATAATCATTGATTAGCTCCATCCATTGGCGTTGTCGCATGTTTCGCTCCATCTGCGAAAAGATATACTTTAGGTTCTTATAATCTGTAAAGATCTGACACATTTCCTCGTAAAGATAGTGTCTCCAAATCTTTAACACATGAACCACTGATGCTAACTCCAAGTCATGATTCGGATAGTTCTCCTCGTGTTTCTGAAGCTGTCGTGAAGCAAAAGAAACCACATGATCTTCCTGCATCAGCACACAACCTAAACCTTTCTTGGAAGCATCGCAGAAAACAACATAGCCCTTTCTAGGCTCTGGCAGCACTAACACTGGAGCACTAGTTAGCTTTTCTTTCGAACTTTGGAAAGCTTGTTGACAACGATCATCCCAAACGAAAGGTACATCCATCTGGTCAACTTTGTCATTGGAAACGCAATCACACTAAAGTCCTTGATAAACCTTCTGTAGTATCCTGCTAAACCCAGGAAACTATGAACTTCTATCGGCGTCTTCGGTTGTTCCCATTCTGTAATGGATTCCACCTTCTTCGGGTCCACTTTGACTCCTTCAGCAGATATCACATGACCCAAGAAAGTTACTTCTTCCAACCAGAACTCACACTTATTGAACTTGGCATACAAATGATGTTGGCGAAGAAGAGTCAACGCTAGTCGAAGATGTCGCTCATGCTCTTGCTTGTCCCGACTATAGATCAAGATGTCATCTATAAAGACTATAACAAACTGATCTAGGAACGGACGGAACACTCAGTTCATCAGATCCATGAAAGCAGCAGGTGCATTGGTTAGCCCGAACGGCATAACCACAAACTCGAAGTGACCATACCACGTCCTAAAAGCCGACTTTGGTATGTCATTTGCCTTAATCCTTAACTGATGATATCCAGACCGTAGATCGATGTTTGAAAACATGGTAGTACCACGCAACTAATCAAATAGATCATCTATCCTCGGTAACAGGTACTTGTTCTTGATCGTGATCTTGTTCAACTATCGGTAATCTATACATAACCGCATTGATCCGTCATTCTTCTTAACGAACAACACTGGAGCACCCCAAGGTGACGTGCTCGGTCGGATGAAACCTTTCTCCAACAATTCTTGCAACTGCTACTTAAGTTCTGCCATCTCGACTGGAGCCATCCTATACGGTGTCTGTGCAACTGGCTGCGTTCCTGGAACCAGATTGATCTCGAAATCAATCTCTCGGGGTGGAGGAACACCAGGGAACTCATCAGGAAACACATCGGCAAACTCTCGGACAACCGAAACCTCCTCAAGTCTAGGAACTTTCGCCTTGGTATCCACAACGGTATCCACCACGTGAGCTAAGAACGCCTCACATCCTTGTCGTAGCAACTTATCTGCCACCATAGCTGATACCAAACACGTCAGAAGAATCTTCCTATCTCCTTGGAAGATCCACTTCTCTCCATCATCATCAAACACTGCATGCTTGGAACGACAGTCTAAAACAACCTTATACTTCTCTAACGTATCCATCCCAAAGATCACATCAAACCCATGCATATCAAGTGGTATAAGATCCACTTGTATATTGTGCCCCGAAAAAGATAAGACACAAGATGGACACTCCTCTCGAAGCCTCGAGGAACCATCAAGAGGGGTTTCTAACAACAAGCTATCCTTCTTACAACTAACAGGTAAACGACAGTTCTCAAGCATATTATAGGCGATAAAAGAGTGTGTAGCACCCGGGTCAACCAGAACAGATATAAAGCAAGAAGAAGATATATCAGAATGAAATAACTCCATCTGACCTGTCACCACTCGCGGGTTGACTATCGCCTCTGGCTGATTCATAGCATAGAATCGAGCCGTTTCTTGCTATCCACGTCCTCTGCTTCCTTGAGCAGACGATCCTGCTTGTGACGCCTGACCGCGTCCTCATCCTCTACTACTACTGGGTTGTTGTCTATCTGACCCTTGTTGATTCTGCCTCAGCTGCTGCATCACTTCAACATCTCCACTCGGGCAGTTTAACCTGAAATGCCCAGTCTGACCATACAGATGGCATACCCTATCTTCAAACCGTGGCCTAGATGGCCCTGTGACTGCCACTGAAGCTATACTATGTGCCCTTGATGGTGAAGAAACATATCATCTTCCCTTACTCGGAGACCACTGTGACGGTACACTGGAACCTCTCATTACAGAAGGTGCTGAAAACCTTGACTTCTTGAAGCCACCAAACCTCTGTCCCTGGAACTGAGCATGCCTCTTCTTAGACATAGATTCTCTTTTCTCCCTTACTGATCGTTCGATCCTCCAGACAGATTCCACAAACGTAGCAAACCGCTCTCGACTCTCCAACGCAGAAGCAAGTGTTGTCTGTTCAGCACTCAGACCTTTGTCAAAGCGTTTGATCCGCTCTTCATCTGTTGCTTCCATGTGAGGACAAAACCTCAACAGGTCCATGAACTTGGCTTCATACTTGGTGATGTTCATCGTTCCTTGGCGTAAGTGCTCAAACTGACTGATCTTCTCATCCAGATACATCTTCGGAAAGTATCTTCTGACGAACTCACACAAGAAAACTTCCCAACCGATCACCTCACTAGGTCGCTTCTCTTCCTCGATGGTCCACCAGTGACCAACACTACCCTTTAGGAGGTAGACAGCGTGTTTAACTTTGTCTGCTTTAGGGATGTCGAGGATCCGGAAAGCCTTCTCATGGCTTGTCAGCCACAGATCTGCATCCTCTAGATCAGCCGTCCCAACAAATCTGAAGCTCTGACTCGACAAAGCCACTCAAAGGTCTTCCCAATACCCGATGTTTCACCATGAGGAGCATGTGCTCTCGGCGGAGGCATTGGCAATCTTTCTACCATGAGATTCATCGTAGCCATCATCTGCCCCATAAGCTGTTGGTAGGCAGGGTGTTCAAGAATGGTTGGGTCAGGTTGGGGGACCTCAGGCACCCGATCTTCATGTGCCTATCCTATAGCTCCATCAACTGATGCAGCATCGTTGTTCTCAGCAGCATGTTCTTCATGGTTTCCAGACATCTTGGCTTTTCTTCCGCTGAGGGTAGAAGATGAATGTAAGAGAATCTGGAAAACTCATAAGAACAGACACAACTTAGTCCTAAATCCCTGTAGACTCAGCGAACCTAGAGCTCTGATACCAAAACTTGTGGCAACACATCCCACTATCACACAGATAGCGAGGTGTTACGCGAAAACGTGCAGAAAACACCATAAACCACAATTTACCAAAAACACAGGTTAATTAAAACTGATTTGCAGAAAGCGGATAAACCAAGAAAACTATTACATTTAGGTCCTCATCCTGCAAGGAAACATGTTATATAAACATTTACAAGTCTTGATGCGTGTCCACAGCTTAGGAGATCAGCTGACAAGCTATCACATAAGTTCATCACCTGCTATTACTTATATAACGACCCACATCCGGCCAGCAGTAGGACATACAAAGCATTATCAGCTATACATCGTAAAACAACGTCAAAACTCCTCCAAGGACCTGAGAGTACAGGGATGACTCTAAGACTCTACTACAAAATGACCAAAACAGCAGCATATGCATCTCTTGCCTTCTACTGCTCTTCTTGTTGCTCGACCGCAACTCTGCGACCACCACCACATCTAGCTTGAACACCTAAAAAGGTTATAAACCAGCGGGGTGAGACACACAGTCCCAGCGAGAAACATAACTCCCCGTCGAAACTACAAAACCAAATAAGGATAAAAGCAACAATAGTAGATAACTGATAAGAGGTATAACAAGAGCAGTTTATAAAGTAAAGTGATTCATACCATCAAGCTTACCAAGCTGCACAAAAGGCAGGTAACAAAGTATTTCTTTATGGAACATGATTAACAAGATAAGATTTATAAGATATTACCACATAACATAAGGAACGTATAAGTAACTACGAGTATGACAAGATTAACTACACAAGCAAGGACTCAACCAATGTTTGGTGTTTTGCCTTATGCAGTAAAGACTATTCGGCTGAATTACATATTATTATGCCCTGAGAAAGTGAGTCGTACTGCTCAGATCCAACCGACAGCTGCGAAACCCGGAGCCGGTGGCATACAAGGTCAATGGAAGAGCCAGACTTTATGACCTCCCACCTCGTGGTTAGTGCACAAGTACAACACAAGCAGGACCACAGTCTCATGCTTAAGTGGCCTCAGCCACAGGGTCAGGCTACCCTCTACCTAGCCCGCCTTGGTACAGGTATCGGTGCTAGTGAAACTGAGCCACGAGCCTGTTCACCGTGCTCTGAGCAATGAACACATTCATGCTCCCATATCACACATTCTGAGCCATGGGCATGTTCACCATGCTCTTATCATATTTGGGCTACAGGCCTAAATCCGCACCCTAGAGTCTACAATTGAAGTTTCACTCTTACCTCCTCACTTAAGGCTAGGAGAAACCTCACATACTCAACAATATGTGCTCTGGGTTAACCTGCAGGAGAACTCGTTTCACCATCACCAGCTCCTAACGATGATGGATCTATGACCAGGGTAAACTACATGTTATGTTCCACTGTGATTAGTTAGTATATTTTAAGTGGATTGCAAGATTCAGCCAAGTTGTATAACGTACAAACTATAACAAGAATAAACAACATGCAACTCAATATCATGCTTTTATTGTGATCAACATCATCCCGATCCATCACAAGGATCCAACATTACATGTTATCACTTGGCCTCTTGCAAATCATCTGGATCCATCACAAGGATCATCACATTTCCATGGGATCTCAATCCCTCATCACATAGTGCCACTGCCTCTCAAGGCTTACATCATCATCGTGGGATAGCAATCCCAAGTCATCATCAGAGGATAACACCTCATCTAGGCACTTTATCCAACCCAGGTCCTCAGACCAAAACACATCAATCGAGTTATCTCATCATCAAGAGTAACCATCAAAGCGGTGTTACTCAACATATTTACCTCATAGCCCTTTACCTGGCTACGCATCTGAATGAAACACCTGCATGGTTAGTATACACATTCATCATGGGTTAACATAAAGACCATATTATCAAACATAGGGCAACATTGATGATTATATGATTTATCATTCATGCCTCAACTTGTAACCACAGACATAGGTCATATCACCATGCAAGCATATGATATGCTTAACATTTACTCAGCATCATTCATATCATTTATGATGATCATACACATATGTAATATCATGTCAAATTACGTAGATGAGTTCTACTATAATGATTACCATCAAGCATATCAAGGGTCATTGTCATATACCAAACGTGATAACAAGAACAAGAATTAGCATATCAGTTGTCCATATAAGGAACAAGACCCTCACTAGGAGCACCCACTACCCTCACCAAAGGTAGTATCGGGCAGGGTACTCTCCCCTTTTGCCCAATGCTCAAACCTCACAACGGCCAAGCTAACCATCCACACATCGACCTAACACTAAGCAAGGGTACCGAGCTACCATCTCAGGATGTATCATGCAGCATATGTCGTGCAACCACATGCATCAGGCAACCAAGGCATAACAGTCACCAGCATATCATGCAACTATGCCCAAGAGACATATCGTGCAACTATGCCCAAGAGACATATCGTGCAACTATGCCCAAGAGACATATCGTGCAACTACGCCCAAGAGACATATCGTGCAACTATGCCCAAGAGACATATCGTGCAACTATGCCCAAGAGACATATTGTGCAACTATGCCCAAGAGACATATCGTGAAACTATGCCCAAGATACATATCATGAAACTATGCCCAAGAGACATATCGTGCAACTGTGCGTCGTGCACCTCGGTGTCGGGCAACGTTGCGTCGTGCAACACAGGGTATAACAGCCTCAAAGTCTAGCATGCAGCTCATCCACAGAACATGCCATGCAACAGTGTGTCGTGCTCTAAGGGTATAGTGCAGCACCACACGGCAAGGCATAACACCCAAAGGATGCAACTCAACCGGGCAACAAGGGGCCTGTTGCTCAGCTAGCCTAGCCTGGACCTATCAACCGACACACAGGGCAAAGACTGGTGTGACGCCCATCACAACATCACATAACTAACTAACAAACTCCACATCTCAAAGCACAATGACACCAAACCATCTCATAGGTTAAGTGTATCGGGCAGGGTACTCATAAAGGTGTGATGCCTGACACACACAAGGCAGGAACCAGGTGCAACACCCGACACAGCCACAACAACATAACGTCCAAGGCTCTAGGTCAAGAGGGGTATCGGGAAATGCCAACCCCAAGCCATATCGGCCAAGACGCAACCCGACAGGGTCACCACCAACCTCAAGCACAAGGGCACCAAAACCCTAATGGATCAAGAAGATGACTCACCTCTCAACTATCAAGAGAGAGGGGCCTTTCCAAGCTTCTTATCACCAATCAGGCAACACAAGGTTCAACCACAACCAAGGTCCACAACCACCACATAGCTCACCTTTCAAGTCCATGGTGAGAGGAGGGTATTGCTCAAGCCACTAGAACACAAGCTCACCTCTCAATTAAATGAGAGAGGGGTATTGCCCATATTACTAGAACTCAAGCTCACTCCTATAGACCTAGGAGAGAAAGGGGTGTTGCTCAATAAGAAACCCTAGAACAAGGTTTGGCCAACAAGGTACAACTAAGCAAGAAACTAAGCTAGAAACATACATAGCCGATCATGATCATAGCAACATATAAGAACATAAAAGAAGGTAGTGTAGTTAGGGTTAGAAGTTATGTAACCCGCCTTAAGCAAGCTTCAAGCTCCTAGCTCCAAGCACCACCAAGGAAGAAGAGCAAGGCACTCTAGGGTTCGGCCACCACTAGAGGAATAAGGACACTCCAACAAGGATCGGCCACCAAGCTTGAAAAAGAAGAGGGTGTCGTGCACCAAGGGAGAGGGAGACTAAGGAACTAAAGGGATCCTTAGCAAGAGAAATGGAACACATGTATAGGAAAGGATGGAAGAGAAACCAAGGAAAGACAAGGCAAGGTGTCACCCACCTAGGGACACTTGTCCATGGGCAATGCCACCACTCTAACATGCCCTAACCACATGTCCAAGGCCATTGCCACATGCAAGCATCAAGCACCAAGTGTCCACTAGTGGTGACACAAACGAGGTCAAAGAGAGTCAAAGGGTCAATGGGTGACACACCTCCACACCATGGCCGACACACCCACACCATGGCCGAAACACACCCTGGGCGACACACCACAGGCCGACACAAGCATAGGCCGACACACCTAGGCCGACACAAGGCACTCTTACCCAACACAAGGTCCAAAGGAGCAAAGGTAAGGCACCACAAAGCCCAAGAAGCTCAACCAAGCCCAAAGGAACTCAAGCAATGAGCCCAAACCTTCCTCTCAACACTAGAGGAAGCAAGGAGAGGGAGGAACACCTCACAAGGTGGCAAACTTGCCCACAAACCCTAGACTTAGGTTAATTGCAAGTAGCACCTCCAGCTCTCAACAAAGCACCAACAAACCCTAATCACCACCAAAGGTGATTAGCAAGCAACTAAGTATCAGGGCTAAGCAAAGCAAATAGGATAAGCCCTAAACGGAGGTCAGGGTCCTTACAATATCGTCCAAGAGGTGTATGCTTATCACCATATCGTCCAAGAGGTGTATGCTTATCACTATATCGTCCAAGAGGTGTGTGTTTATAACCATATCGTTCTAGAGGTGTGTGTGTGCCACTTATACCGGGTTACTCAAGTGTAGGTTTTGCATATCGGATTATACCCTTATGCTCATACCTTTTGAAACCTTCAAAGTATCAACCTACCATGTGTTGAGTGATTACCTAGACAACTGGTTAGTCCTTTTTCAACCAACCCAAATGTACAAAATGATAGGGGTAATGCACAAAATGATATGGGTGTGGGGTTCTAAGGTATAACAGATTTCATATGACAATATTGGGTTTCATTACCATATCGGGTTAGAGGTGCTTCAACCCGATATCGGTTTGTGCCATGATGATGTCATCATTACCAAGTTCTAGACTTTCATCCCTCACTGTTCTAGTTTATGGACAACAGTCCTATGCAACTATTAGAACTCATAGAATCATCAATCATTTAAGAAAAATCGAAACTGAAAGTAGATCAACAAGTATAACAAGATTGAAGGTGAATAATAACATGATTGGGTTCAAGTTATATAACCCACCTCAAGAACAACTTCAAAGCTCCAAGATCCAAAGCTTCATGTTCCTAAGGTTGAAGATGAACTTATCAAAGATCCAAAACTTGTTCACAACTCCTCTATATGCAAAGAATTACCATAGATAAGAACATGGTGAAGAATTAAAGAAAGGAAGAATCACAACCCGAGAATCATGCTTCGACCAAGGTTGAAGATGACCATGGCTTCACCGTAATCTTAAGGCTCGAGCTCCTCCTTGCTCCTCAACTACTATGAATGATATATAAGAGAGAGAGAGAGAGAGAGTTGTAGGATTCAAAAAGGCAGAGAAGGCAGCGGAAACAAAAAATTTCTCTTCCCAAACTCAGAATAAGGAAACGCGTCAACGTCTATACAATAGGAAAGGATGGTTTGTGGAATCATACCTTGTCCCGAGGCTTGCTCGGAAACAATACCTCGTGGCTTGCGCGGTCTTCACCTCTGGTCTTGGACGGTGTCTGTGCAGCTCCTGGTCGCACCGGGACTGACGACTCCTGGTCTCACTGGGACTGTCGGGATTGACAACTGTCCTACGAGCGGCAGAAATCTCCCACCTTTGAAGTAGTCCACACGGACCACCTGGAACTCCAATCTCCTTCTCTCATAAGGAATTGGAAGGAGTCACACCCTCCTATCAGCGTACTAGTCACTGACACACTCTCCCACTACCAGTCGCTTTCTGCAGTTGTCTTTCCCTTGTTGTGCCTCCCTTATCGGGTAGCACTTGCTTGGGCTCTCTCTCGGTTACCAAAACCAGAGAGAACGACAACTTCACAGAGCAACTGGTTGCACTGAGTTGTACTCTGAGAAGCCCCCAATACCCTATATATAGGAGGGTCATGGGACAGGGTTCTCTATCCTGGGCAATATGGGACTAAAGCAGGAGTAGAAGGGTTCAAGATTTTCCAGAAAAACAACCAACTCGCAACCTAAACCGATCATTTCATTTCTGAAACAGTCGGTTGGGGACCTGAGCCGGTCGGTTGACACCTCAACCGATCAGATGGGACCCATGAAATGGTCGGTTCATTTCTGAACCGGTCGGTTTGTGGTCCTGATCAATTCCCGATTGACTTTTCTTCTTTTGTTTCTAATTGGTACCTAATACCAATCCTTGTTCCAATCAAATTGGGCAAGTGAAACGAAAGGAAATTTCTCACCAATCCTACTTTCCCAACTTGCTCGGTTGGACCAGTTGAACTGATCGTTTCAACACTTGAAGCAATCATTTCACCCTGTCCATGAGCCGATCGACTCACCACCTGAGTCGATCGGTTCACCAAGCTGAGCCGATCGGTTCATCACATGAGCCGACCGGTTGGGAATGCAGATTGTGCAGAAACAGTCAATTGCAGTTTCAATCAATCTGATACTCTAATCAATCATTCCAACACCTTGAACATTATGATACTGAGCTATCAATTGATTGAGTGTTTAATTGAACTACTAAACTCCTTTAGTAATCAATCTAAACATTGTTTGTGGACAAAACTCCTCTTCCAGGTTAAATTCTATGTGTGTGACCCTGCAGGTCCATTTCACGTTGGCAGTGAAAGTCCATAAAACTTATGACTTCACAAGCAAAGAGCGGTGCCTAGTCACACATCAATGCTACCCAAGTGAAATAGAAAGTTGGAGAACAACTTTCAATCCTACAATCCGTGAATGGTGTTACAGTGAATGTATAATTCCTTTGTCACTGATATCCCGAATGAACTCGAGGCATGGAACAGTCATCCTGTCAACATTCATTCACTTTCTTGATCCCAGAGTAGATTGGAAGAAATATGTTATGACATCAGTATCACATATTGATTCACACATGCGTGCATGCCTTTCTCAATCCTACTCATCAAGTGGCCATGGATATCAAACTCCCTCAGGAGGGACAAATCCCATATCTATCACTCACCCCTCAAAAGCCCCATGTGTGAAAGCCACCCAACCATCACCTTTATAACAACCCATGTTTCAGGACTGCGTTTGATGATGTCAAAGTGTGCCCAATGACATGTGTTGAGTGTAGTGATTTCAGGTCAAAGAATCACACTCACCACCATCACTGTGAGTACTGATTGTGACTACCATGTCATGGTTCCATGTGTCAAACTACGGTGGGTCTATCCGGTACACTTGTTCTCTAACAAGTACCTATGTGTTTGGTTTGATATCTCTATATCATGACTAATGAGATTCTGTCATCAACCAACACCACAATCTAGTATTGTGTGTCATTGCTGTCTATCTACCTTCCACAAAGACATCCGACTAGGGACATAACAAGAATGTACAAACTCTTAGCATCGGTATGATCTCAACGTTCAGGTCCTTAACCTGAAAGCATACGTCATTGTGTACTGTCATTCTCTCGACATTCAATTTGTTCTATCACTATCTCATATGATTGAACCAAAAAGAATTGGAAGCTTGCCTTTGATGTTTATCAAATCAATCTTAATGTATCCCACCAATCATCCCATGATTGGCTCTCAGGGCATACATACCAACAGACTCCCACTTGCACTACGAGCCAATCACCCTTGAAACGTATTCATAGTGATCATCAAACATGTCCCACATGTTACTGTGCTCTAGTGCGAACATAGTGAGTTATGGCAACACCTTGCCAAAGTCAGTATAAATTGCATGTCTCTCATCTCTTCATTGTACGTCATATGTTTGAGATGGAGTTGCCGTAATATGCGATCTAGTATTCCTTTGCTAACATTTAGCCACACTTCATGATCAAGGATTCCATACTTGTCATCAATGAGCGAAATATCTATAAGTTCATCTCATAAACTTCCAGATCCATATAGTATCCACTGTTGTTCTCTAACACATAGATACTCAATATTTCCTTTTAAATGGTTTTATTGGAACACTTCCAATTATCAACAAACTTTCACTTTTATATATCCTATATATATTTTGCGATTAATTTTTTGTCCTTTCGGAAGTTCGCATCAATGTAACTCTTTACATTGAACTCTTCCTTATCTCCATAAAACTAGTACTTCTCAAGTACTTATCAAGTTCTCATGGTATTCCAGTAACCCTTACTGGAAGTAGACAGACATCCACTCGTCATGTCTCACATATGAGTTATCAGGATGAGCACATCATATTGCCATGTCATACATACAAGATGATGAATGCATTTTGTTCTTGCCATGTCTATACATGCAAGATGATGGGATGATTACATACATGATAGATCCATATCTATTCTTCATAAGAATTGGACACTTGGCCTTGGGATACTAACTCCATGTAACATGGACAAGTTTTCTCCCACTGAATATGTGCATACTGAACCGTTCAGTATAGATTTCCAATGTATGCTTTCTCTTTTCAGGTCAAGAGGTTTTTGAGAACTATCTCTATAGATCTCTATTCCTATCACATAGGAAACATCTCTATCTTCCTTTAAGATAATTTCCACTTTAGGATTTCCATTCTAGAACATTTCCATTTCACATCAACATGTGGAATGTGAACACGCTCCCACTAAATCACAGATCCCTTCTTTATCTTTGACACATCAGTCAAACTCTTTGACTATATCATCAAAGTAAAGATCCAATTCTGAGTTGCTTGTACTCAATCAATCACATTGATTAGTCCATTGTAACTTATAGACTTCATTTGCATTAGTGGATTCATAAACCTTATAGGTTGTGTCACGTACACATCCTTGTTTTATTCCTCATAGGAAAGCGGTTTTAGTATCCATGTGCCAAATGTCTTAGTCATTAAGTTGCAATCAACAAGCATCATCCTTCTCAAAATGTTATCCATGTGTCTTAACACTTAAGATTCATTTGCACTTATGGATTTCATCCAATGAGTGCTACCATCAAGGTCATACCTTATGGTTCACATGGATGTCATTTAGGATGTAATGGTCATAAACCATAACCCAAAATTTGGTTCCTCGTATTCATCTAGATAGTTGACTCATCACATGAACAACTCATCACATAGATAAACGAGGTGTATCCGTCAAGGATATAAGAACTTACAACTCCTTGTGATTCTTAATGTCCTTTATTAGTGTGGGGTATTCTTTTATTAAGAAGAATTCAGTTATTTGATAATCATTCTCTAACTCCTTAGAGTATGATTCCTTCTTGATTTAGACATCACCATGCCTTAATCATGAGTTCACTATGATACACTATCATAATCATTCATAAGGATCTCAAACATTTGGTCCAAGTATTTCATTCATTGATCTCATCAAGAATTAACACTTTACCAAATTTGCACTTCATCTATGATAATCTTGAACACTTCAAGATATTCATATTGGTATTTCTCTAAACACCATTTGAAGTATTAGCATTTGTTCCAATAGGTATGTAAATACATCACATGTATCATACCTAATAGGATAATCATTCTCCCAATACCTTTAGTGAAGATTGATTAATCAGGTTCAAGATATTCATGTATCTTACTGGTTCTCTAACCAAAAGAGTCTAGATTTATCCATCATATGGAAACTAGAAATGAATTTCTCATGATTGATGCTAATTTGATTGTTTGAGTTATCTATAACTTTTAGGTATCATTTTATCTTATGCATATCAAATACCACAAGATAAACAAGGCATTGCCACAAAGATCATATCTTTAGAAATTGAAACATCTCTTTATTGATTGCCATCATTGTCATACAATATGCAAAAATAAAGTGTTTCTATCTCTTGGCAAATATGAAATAGCAGTTCATAACTGTATTACATGCCTTTAGGCTGAAAATAAACTAAAGTACTCCTATCTATGGAGGCAACACTTGCCCCATTTATTGAGTGCTTTACACTTTACATCTTGGTATCATATACCTCAAAAGTGTTACAAGTTTACTTTCATGATACCTTTAAGTAGAGAAGTTTGTCGCCTCCTTCTTCTTTTGTTCTTCCAGATAGAGAGGACAATTCCTTTTCCAATGTCCTGGCTTTTGACAATGATAGCAATTACCTTTCTTGGTCATGCCTCCCTTGGCCTTGAGAGTTGAAGACGACTTGGGCTCCTGGCTAGCTTCAGAACCTTTCTTAGCTTTTCCCTTACGCTTGGACTTGCCTTTCTTGCTCGTGATCACGATCACAGACTTAGGCTTGTCCTTCTTCATCTGTGTCTCGACTGTCCTCAACATGCCCAACAACTCTGACAGTGGCCTATCAAAGTTGTTCATGTTGTAGTTCATCACAAACTGACTGTAGGATTCTGGCAACGATTGCAGTATCACGTCAGTAGCCAACTCTTGACTCATTGGAAATCCCAGTCTTGTCAGGTTCTCCACATACCCAATCATCTTGAGTGTGTGAGGACCAACTGGATCTCCTTCTGTCATGACACACTTGAACAGTGCCCTTGAGACATCGTATCTCTCTTGCTGTGCTTGATCTTCATACATGTTCCTGAGATGCTGAATCATCTCAATGACACCCATGTTCTCATGTTGTCTCTACAACTTGTGGTTCATAGAGCACAACATCAAGCACTTTGCATCAATGGCATCATCAGAATGCTTCTTGTAAGCATCCCTTTCTGCCTTTGATGCATTAGGAGCAGGTTCCTCTGGAATTGGAGTATCCAGGACATAGAGCTTTTGCTCTTGAGTGAGAACAATTCTCAATGTCCTATACCAGTCGTGGAAGTTTGTCCCATTTAGCCTGTCCTTTTCAAGGACCGATCACAAAGAAAAGTGATTGTTGTTTGTTGTCATTTGTACTACAAAAGGAAATATGCAATTTTAGTCCAAAAACTCATTTTTGACTTATTTGATTGATTTGAAAAGTTGACAATATAATTAGGCCTTTAATTAATTATCGCTCCCACTATTTTACTTCAAAATGATAGCCCTCACCATCAATTCGGAATATTGCAGCGAACAACCTTCTAGTGGGCAAGATCCTGAAATCCTCTAAGTCATGGACCAGCTAGGTTTGTCACCCACAACTTAGATATCTCAGGTAGGCAACTCTTGCCAATTGCATCATATGCAACTCTTGATAAGATGTCATATGTAACTCCTTGCCATGATCATCTCCATGCCTCAAGGTACTAGATCCCATCTAGATCACCTTGTTAAGTCTGACCCAAAGCAAACACGATGAATATGCACCCTGCTAGGGCAGACCCACATATCCATCCTTCACGCTTCCACGAGATAGACGGTGCACCATGCTAGGGCGTGCCCACACTTGGTCGATCAATCTTTTCACGTGTGTCATATTTGGAAGGCATCTAAAACTTAATATTTAATGAGGGATTTGGTTTTATATACATATACATATCCAATCACCACAATATATAGTACGTATCATATACATTCTATATCCCACAGAAAACATGTGAAATGATAAAAGCGATGATTATGGCCATCCTAATGTGATTCCTCGAGACAAGAGGAATCACGGTCATCTAGGTCTACATCACATGCAACTTGTATAAGATGAACTCTGTGCTTTGCCTTTCTGGGTTTGATCAACTCATCACATGATTGATCGGCTCGCCATCAGGCCGGTCGGCTGGGTGCCACCTGCCGATCAGTTGGCTCCTCCAACCGATCGGTTCGCCTGGTCGTCGTGCAACTCATCATGGCCGCCACCCTCTTGTCTCGCTCCTCGAACCGGTCATCAACCGATCGGCTCACTCCTTGAACCGATCGTCTCGAACGTCAACCGATCGGTTCATGCCTTGAATCGATCGTCTCAACTGTCGTCAGGATGTCCTCTGTTCTTTGACATAACAGGAAATAAAATTATATCCTATTTTACATTGTAAAAGAGAAACCTCGAGTTACATTCGAGGGGAGCAATGGTAGGAAAGAAATCTCGAATTATTTCGAGTTACATCAGGAATAGGAGAAGGAAGATTAGTGCACAGACCGAGATGCAAGCAACCACCTACAACCATACACAGATAGGGTTTATTGACCATAACTACACTATACATCCACCACAAAACTCGTTTAAGGGCGACGCGTATCGAGTGCATTCATAATACATATCATATATGTAAATTGGGATTTGTGGATTTAGGATTGGGCATGCATAAAGCCAATTTTATTCGCATCGTATGCAATAAATAAAGGCGAAAAACCAAAATCAATCATATCAATAATCCTAAAGTATAGAGTAGTTGACGTGGCTCTGATACCACTGTTGGGTTTTAAGGGAGGCAGAGAAGGCAGCGGAAACAAAAAAATTCTCTTCCCAAACCCAAAACAAGGAAACGCGTCAATGTCTAGACAATAGGAAAGGATGGTTTGTAGAATCATACCTTGTCCCGAGGCTTGCTCGGCAACAATACCTCGCGGCTTGCGCGGTCTTCACCTCCGATCTTGGACGGTGTATGTGCAGCTCCTGGTCGCACCGGGACTGACGACTCCTGGTCTCACCGGGACTGTCGGGATTGACAACTGTCCTACGAGTGGCAGTAATCTCCCACCTCTGAAGTAGTCCACACGGACCACCTGGAAATCCAATCTCCTTGTCTCACAAGGAATTGGAAGGAGTCACACCCTCCTGTCAGTGTACTAGTCACTGACACACTCTCCCGCTACCAGTCGCTTTCTGCAGTTGTCTTTCCCTTATTGTGCCTCCCTTATCGGGTAGCACTTGCTCGAGCTCTCTCTCGATTACCAAAACCAGAGAGAGTGACAACTTCATAGAGCAACTGGTTGCACTGAGTTGTACTCTGAGAAGCCCCCAATACCCCTATATATATAGGAGGGTCATGGGACATGGTTCTCTATCCCGGGCAATATGGGACTAAAGCAGGAGTAGAAGGGTTCGAGATTTTCCAGAAAAACAACCAACTCGCAACCTGAACCGATCGTTTCATTTCTAAAACGATCTGTTGGGGACATGAGCCAGTCGGTTGACACCTCAACCGATCAGTTGGGACCCATGAAATGGTCGGTTCATTTCTGAACCAATCAGTTCGTAGTCCTGATCAATTCCCGATTGATTTTTCTTCTTTTGTTTCTAATTGGTACCTAATACCAATCCTTGTTCTAATAAAATTGGGCAAGTGAAACGAAAGGAAATTTCTCACCAATCCTACTTTCCCAACTTGCTCAGTTGGACCAGTTGAACTGATCGTTTCAACACTTGAAGCAATTGTTTCACCCTGTCCATGAGTCGATCGACTCACCACCTGAGCCGATCGGTTCACCAAGCTGAGCCGATTGGTTCATCACATGAGCTGATCGGTTGGGAATGCAGACTGTGCAGAAATAGTCAATTGCAGTTTCAGTCAATCTGATACTCTAATCAATCAGTCCAACACCTTGAACATTATGATACTGAGCTATCAATTGATTGAGTGTTTAATTGAACTACTAAACTCGTTTAGTAATCAATCTAAACATTGTTTGTGGACAAAACTCCTCTTCCAGGTTAAATCCTATGTGTGTGACCCTACAGGTCCATTTCACATTGGCAGTGAAAGTCCATAAAACTTATGACTTCACAAGCAAAGAGTGGTGCCTAGTCACACATCAGTGCTACCCAAGTGAAATAGAAAGTTGGAAAACAACTTTCAATCCTACAATCCGTGAATGGTGTTACAGTGAATGTATAATTCCTTTTTCACTGATATCCTGAATGAACTCGAGGCATGGAACAGTCATCCTGTCAACGTTCATTCACTTTCTTGATCCCAGAGTAGATTGGAAGAGATATGTTATGACATCAGTATCACATACTGATTCACACATGCGTGCACGCCTTTCTCAATCCTACTCATCAAGTGACCATGGATATCAAACTCCCTCAGGAGGGACAAATCCCATATCTATCACTCACCCCTCAAAAGCCCCATGTTTCAAAGCCACCCAATCATCACCTTTATAACAACCCATGTTTCAGGACTGCGTTTGATGATGTCAAAGTGTTCCCAACGACATGTGTTGAGTGTAGGGATTTCAGGTCAAAGAATCACACTCACCACCATCAATGTGAGTACTGACTGTGACTACCATGTCATGGTTCCATGTGTCAAACTCATGGTGGGTCTGTACGGTACACTTGTTCTCTAACAAGTACCTATGTGTTTGGTTTGATATCTCTATATCATGACTAATGAGATTCTGTCATCAACCAACACCACAATCTAGTCTTATGTGTCATTGCTGTCTATCTACCTTCCACAATGACATCCGACTAGGGACATAACAAGAATGTACAAACTCTTAGCATCTGTATGATCTCATCGTTCAGGTCCTTAACCTGAAAGCATACATCATTGAGTATTGTCATTCTCTAGACATTCAATATGTTCTATCACTATCTCATATGACTGAACCAGAAAGAATTGGAAGCTTGCCTTTGATGTTTATCAAATCAATCTTAATGTATCCCACCAATCATCCCATGATTGGCTCTCAGGGCATACATACCAATAGAAAGTAGATCAACAAGTATAACAAGATTGAAGGTGAATAATAACATGATTGGGTTCAAGTTATATAACCCGCCTCAAGAACAACTTCAAAGCTCCAAGATCTAAAGCTTCATGTTCCTAAGGTTGAAGATGAACTTATAAAAGATCAAAAACTTGTTCACAACTCCTCTATATGCAAAGAATTACCATAGATAAGAACATGGTGAAGAATTAAAGAAAGGAAGAATCACAACCCGAGAATCATGCTTCAACCAAGGTTGAAGATGACCATGGCTTCACCGTAAGCTTAAGGCTAGAGCTCCTCCTTGCTCCTCAACTACTATGAATGATATATAAGAGAGAGAGAGAGAGATTTGTAGGATTCAAAAAGTTTCACTAGTAGGTGAAAGGAGTGGTATATATAATTGAGGCTCATGATAGAGTGTATAAGAGGTGTCATCACCTTATACTACTAGGTGATACATGTCCATGCATGGGTTGACACATGTACATGCATGCACACATATTTATCTTGACATGAAAAACTCTTGGGGATAATCTAGGGATAATATTTTGGCCATTAGTTATCTTGTTGAACAAGATATTTCAAGCCAACATCACTTTATTCACAAATCGATACAACTTTTCCAAAGAAAGTTGTAAACTGATATACATCACCTTCTTGAGGTTCTTAACTCATCATGGACTTTTTCAAGAGTTGAAAAAATGATATGGGACCTACTCTATGGCTTCTTGGCCAATAGGCACTCCCATATAAGCTCTACAACTCAATACAACTCATTTTAGGGTTTCAACTATACAACTCTTCTTGGTCTTTTCATCACCAAGATTACCATCACTCAAATATGATTCAAACATGGTGATATTTTATTTATCTCTCCTCTAGATGATTTTAAGAGAGAGTAGAGACACTCTAGATGTGGTAAGTTGCATATCAACCCTATATTTTGGGTAAATTGCAATTTGCACCAAAATTGGTACACAAGGCACAAGCATTATTCAAACAAGCTCCAACTTGGAACTTAGGCTTTTCACAAGACACCCCTTAGCATCATTCTCTCTCTTATGATGCTAAAGAGCTTGAGGTACGTTCAACATGTGACATATTGCAATATAACCCCTCATCTTGGGTAAATTATAATTTACACCCAAACTATCATATAATGCACAACCAATTCGCAAATAAACTCAAACTTGAGAATTAAACTCTCCTTGAGTCTTAATTACTTTTCAAAATATTAAAACAAGTATATAAATAACTTACTTAAGCAAAACTTCTAGGTTTATGTCATAACCTTGATCAGGGATGTTACAATTATCAACTCCTAAAAGGGATTTTATCCCCAAAATCTTAAGAGAAAAGATAAGGGTACTTCCTCCTCATTTCTTCTTCCAGCTTCCATGTGGCTTCTTCAATGCCATGGTGATGCCAGAGAACTTTCACAAGAACTATGTCTTTCGTTTTCAACTTCTTGATTCTTCTGTCAAGAATCATCATTGAACCTTCCACATAGGATATATCTTCATTCACTTATACCTCTATAGGTTGCTACACCAACTCTACATCAGGATGACACTTTCTCAGCATAGATATATAAAACACTGGATGTAGTCTATGTAGCTCAGGTGGCAACTCCAACCTATAGGCTACCTTTCCAATATGTGCCGTCACTGGGTAAGGTCCCATAAATCAAGGAGTTAACTTACCCTTTTTCCAAAATATGAGAACACCTTTCCAAGGAGAGACCTTAAGATACACCTTGTCTTCAACTTGTAATTCTAAAGGTCTACGACATTTATCGGCATATGACTTCTGTCTATCCTGTGTAGCCTTCAACTGTTGTTGTATTACTTTAATCTTTTTAGTTGTCTATTGCACTAATTTAGGACCCAGAAGTTGGTATTCTCCTATCTCATACCAGTAGAATGAAGATCAACATCGTCTACCATATAAGTCTTCATATGGTGCCATATCAATACTAATTTGATAACTATTATTGTAGGCAAACTCTATTCAGCTCAAGTGTAAGTCCCAACTTCCTACAAACTGAAGAACACATGCCTAAACAAATCCTTCAAAGTCTGTATAGTCCTTTTAGATTGTCCATCTGTTTGAGGGTGAAAAGTTGTGCTAAACTTTAAATGCATACCCAAGGCTTTATGTAGTCGTTCCTAAAAATGACTTGTAAACTGGGGACCTCTATCAGACACAATTGTGGCTGGAACTCCGTGTAACCACACTATCTCATCTATGTAGATATGTAAACGTTTTTTAGCAATATAGATTGTTTTAACATGAAGAAAATGTGATGACTTAGTAACCTATCAACTATCACCCAAATGGAATCATGACTTTTGGCTGTTATGAGTAGACCAACTACAAAGTCCATTGTCATGTGATCCCATTTCCATTGTGGTATAGGTAAGGGTTGCAATGTTCATACATGCTTTTGGTGTTCTACTTTAACTTGCTGACACCGCATAACAAACTCAGCTACATCCTTATTCAATCCAGGTCACCAATACATATCTTTTAAGTTATGATACATTTTAGTACTCCCTCGATGCATTGCATACATGGATGAATGAGCTTCCTCCATAACAATCTTTCTTAAGTCATTGGCATTAGGTACTACCATCCTATCATGATAACAGACTACCTCATCCTCTGACTCATGGAAACGTTCCTATTTCTCACTACCATACTCTGACCTGATCTGCTGAAATTTTTTTTATTATTCTCAAACAGGACTTCGAGAAAGCTTATATTAACATAAAGCAAAACATTGTCTGCATACTCTCATGATTAACTCTGAGAAAGCTTTTGGAAACTTGAAGTAGAAATGTGTCTTTGTCTACACTAGTGGGCATGGTTTCTCTATCGTGTGGTTGTCCTTGATAGAATCTTGTGTGTTTACTCCCACCTCACATGCCATTTTTAGTGAAACACACTTTGTATGGACTGATGCAAATGTGGTGGGTTTTTTTCCCTGTCTTTATTCATTCTGGTTATGAGGTTGTCTATAATTTTAAAGTTGGTCCATTCTAAGGGGTTTGTTGGATGTTAGACCATCCCCAACTCTGAAATGGTCCATGTCTCTACATGTTGCAAATGATACTTTTTGTAAAACAACTATTGACAATGTTAGGATTTAGGAACGTCGAACAAATTCAGGAAGACTTTGATCTTTCTCCACCCTTATGCTTAATTTCCACGGATCAGTTCTTTTAAGATAGCGCCATTCTTACAGATATCCTTACCCTATAGTCTTTGTCATATGAATGAAGCACTCTACCCCTTACATATCATCTGTTGACCCTTACATTTCAGTCTTTTGGGCCGAGTATGTAAGCATTCTCATCTCCTTTCTAAACTAAACCCATTTTTACAAGATTGCAGTCCAACATTCTGGAATGGGGATGATATCATCGAAAATGTAAGAGCCATCAAAGTGTTCATGATTCCAATAAGGCATTAGACTTAACAAGGCTTAAAGTAAGAATTTATAGGGGTGATCATTCGATTAATTCCACCGATTATGATTAATTTGATTTGATTAAATGGTTAATTTGTGATTTGAACCATTAGTCTAACTAAATTAGTATCGGTTAATCTGGTTATGGCTAATCAAATAGTGGTTAATTTGTTGTAAAGTACAACTATAATGTCATAATAATATTACATATAATTACAAAGTTATAGAATTATATATATATATAGAGAGAGAGAGAGAGAGGCTAGAATATACTCGAGTGTACAGATCACACTATACAACCCAATGGCGTTTACTATCAAGATCGAGTTTTGGTAAAAATCCCAACCATTGATCTTTATTTTTATAATAAGTATAGACTATATGTAAAATTTGAGCTTATTTGGATGCTTTCTAAGTCACACATTTAAGGACAACAAAATCGACGTAAAAAACTAATTTCCCATGCATCATTTTTATTGCCTTCATATGCATGGCCTAGAAGTGTCCAAATGAGCTCAAATTTGATATATAGCCTATTCATAAGATATTTAAGAAGTTGAACATTTTAGATTCTTAAATTAATTGTTGCATGATGAAATATAATCGAGTTATATAGCGTCTCTAATACACTTGAGTGTCTTCTAGCTTAATTCTTTCTCTCTCTCTCTCTATATATATATATACATATATATATATATATATATATATAGGCTAGAATACACTCAAGTAGTTTTTTTATGATTCAATTTTTTTTCAAAATCTAATCCGTTGATCTTCTTAAACATCTTGTGAATAGCTCATACGCAAAATTTGAGCACATTTGGACATTTATATGTCATGTTATAAAGACTGCAAAAATTATGCATTTCAAATTAGTTTCGTGCGTCAATTTTGTTATCCTGGGATGAGTGACTTACACTCATCTAAATGAGCTCAAAATTTATATGTAGCCTAATATAGTATGACGGTGAAGATTAATGGTTTATATTTTGCAAAAAATAGTATTGATATGAAATACATTTGAGTGTATTCGTACAATCTGTACTCTCAAAGTGTATTCTAGCCTGACTCTCTCTCTCTTATATATATATATATATATATATATATATATATATATATATAGAGAGAGAGAGAGAGAGAGAGATAGTCAGGCTAGTGTACACTCGAGTGTACCGGAGGGCACCGTAGACCTCAGTTATTTTTAAAGATGCAATAACTTTTTAAAAAATCGAAATTGTTGATCTTCTTAAATATCCTAAGAACATACAATATAATAAATTTTAGCTCATTTGGACACTTATAGGTCGTGCATCTAAAGGATGCAAAAATCAGACATTTCAAATTAGTTTTGTACGTCGATTTTATTGTCATTGGATGAGTGACTTACACTCATCCAAATAAGTTCAAATTTTGTATGTGGCCTATTATTATTGTAACCATTAAGGTCAATAGATTTGATTTTAAAAAAACATGGTCTAGATAGGCAAACACCATTGGGGTGTACAACATGATCTGTACACTCGAGTGTATTCTAGCTTGACTCTCTCTCTTTCTATATATATATATATATAGAGAGTTAAATGGTGGATATTCGATTATTTGATTAACCAAACATAATTGAAAAATAATCGTTGGTGACTAAAATAAATTAACAAAATTAACAGAATTAACCAAATTGTTAAAAAAGTAACAATTCGATTATTCGGTTGGTAATCAAATTTTGCTCCGTTAAGAATTTGTAACAAACTAGCGTACATTGAATAATAAGCCGTGACAAATTTTACCAATCAAGTTATGTAGGAAAATTTAGCAAATATATGACTTGTATATCGACACCACCACCAATAGACAACATTTCCATGCCTATAATACTTACGGCTGAATTGCGAGAAGAAGTTATCAAAAATTGAATGCAGCACAACTTGGGGTGACCATCGGTCGCAAATAGAACGGGGTTGAAAATTGAAGTAAAATGATAGATAGTAGGCATGGTCATTTCAAAATAAGACCACACCGAACCATTTAGACCGTAATGAGACTTTTTCCATATTTTGTAACTTTTACATTAATAAAATTCAAATAATGTTAACTATTTTAACATTAATACAAAATTATTATTGAATATTTAAACTAGTAGTCTTCTATGCTTAAATATAAGACCCACTCATGTGGGTCGGAGGCAGAAATATAAGACCACGTCAGATAACCGACGATTGCAGATAATAAGAGCCATTATTAGACTTAAACAAGAGGGTGCAGACACAGTAATTTATTTCTAAGTTAATGCACATTAAATCACAAGCTGGTGTAAGGAAACGATAACTTGGCAAACGCGACCTTGTGTATGTTTTGTTGTAGTGCCGGAAATAGGAGGCGCCCCCAAACACTGCTAACAAACAAAGAACTGTTTGTCCAACACTACAGTGTGAGAATAGCAAGACGGACTCACTCCATCAAGGCATCGAGATTATTATCATAACATGAGACCCTAAAACAAACTGAAACTAAAACCCCGTTGGATTATCCCAGTTTCCAAACTTTTACAGTTGTTTCCACCATCTACGCTACGCGCACTAACCGGGGGCGACCTGAGCAATGCGTTGCCAGCCGTTTGTTCGCGGTCCAGGCAAAACAGAATCCCAGCACCAGAGACCGGAGCCGCCACTCAAGAAACCCACACGCGTCACACGAACCCCTGATTGCCACGAACCGATGAAGAAGCCTAGAGCGTGTCCCTGGCGACGAGGCGCACGCCAAGCGACGCCGTGCAGAAGATGAGGCCGATGATGGCGAGGAAGTTGAACCCTCCGACCTTGAGCCGGTTCTCCGGGACGCCCGTGGAGTAGCCGCGGAAGTAGAAGAATCGGGCGACGACGTAGACTGCGCCGAGAGCCGAGGCGATCCGCGGGTGCTGGAGACCGCCGATCAGGAGGGTGGAGAAGAAGATGGGGACGAACTCGAGCGAGTTCTGGTGGCCACGCTGCGGAATGGGTGGGATTGCAGGGGAAAAGGGGGAATTCGTGGGTTAGTTTGATCGATCGAATTAGAATAGGAAAAAAGAAATACAGGAGGGAAGAAATCGAAATGGAAAAGGGGTCGATCAAAGTAGATAGATGGATACCTGTACGCAGTTGAATCGCTTTGCATCCTTGTTCTCGGACTCAAGGGCGTAGAGCGTGGGGTAGAACACCTTGTACCTGGTGTTAAGGACAAGGAATTAAAAAAAAAAGAGCATAGAATCAATTAGAAGACTACCAATCGTCAAGGTCAGTGGAGATTTGCAGAGTTGTTAACGGAGGGAGGAAACGAGGTTCAGTTTTAGGATCGGGTAGGCAGAAACTTACTTCCTTCGCGCCTTCCCGACCTGCATCGCCATCCAGAAGTTAAGGAAGCAGTAGGCCACCAGCACCAGCGCCACGAAGCCGTAATCCGCAGGGAGGATTGTAGCCGCTGCCGACGCCGTCATGATCTCTCTGATGGTTGAGGAGTTGCCCGCTGACCTGCGAGCGAGGTTTTTGGTGGGAGGAGGCAGAGGAGGGAGGAGACCAGCCGAATGGGAATTTTCAATGGGTGGGCTATGAGCATATGACCACTGTGATGTCATCCGCTTTTATTTTTATAATATTCGAGAGCCGGCCCAAACCCGCATCGGACGGCATTATGATTGTTAACCCTTGGCAAAGCAGGCCCATGGCCGGGTCGAGCGAATAGAGGAGCGAGCCGGACCGCCAACACCATCGTATTCGCATCAGCGGACGATCACCGGCGGCTGCTGAAGCTGCATGGCCCTTGACTGTTCGTTCCTCTTCAGGCGGTGTGTTTTCCGTTTCGTTCCTCTTCAGGCGGTGTGTTTTCCGTGTGGGGTCACAGAGTGTGGACGGTGCTAGTTTGATTGTGGGGTCACGAAAAGGTAGCTTCATAATTGTAGCAGTCGATAAGAGTAGTGCACTTGCTTACTATTCCAGGTGCTTGTTTTTTTCGTCTATTTACTGTCATGTCGGACTGAACTTTGACACATTTACAACCGATTTATCATAGGCTTGCCAACACCTGCTGTTGTATACATATTGGTATCCTTCATCAACAAATAAAGGACTATTGCGGGCCGTAAATTTTCATAAAACTGTGATTGTTCCTGTTCAGACGGTGTGTTTTCCGTGGGGGTCACAGAGAGTCGACGGTGTTGTTTTGCTTGTGGGGTCACGAAAAGGTAGCTTCGTAATTGTAGCAGCCGAAGCCAGAGGTCACGCGGCATCCAGGTTAGTGTATTTAATTTGCGGTATGCTCGCTTCTCGAAAGTACTTCATTACTGAGCCCTGACCTGAGGGAAGTCTCCACTACGCCCCTCCAACCGTACAACGTAGATGAGTGACTCCCCCTCTAGAATTCTAGAGAATATAGGGGAGAAGATATAGTCTTACTGAGGCTTCTGGGGATAAGTCATGTCAATTGCAAGCTATCCATCCACATGTTTTTACAATGACATTAGTGGGGGGGCTATACGCTTGCCGGCTTGGGGCGACGAAGGATTTAAACGCGGTTTGTGTGGTATTTTTTTATCCCTATCTGTTCAAGACGGTTCCTATAGAGAGGGTAACAATGTAACGTTCCGGTGTATCCGGCCGGTGATGCTCTTCTAATACTACTTTTTTCGTCTCGGCCAAATCCGACAGTGCTGCCTCCGCAGCTATCGGGACAGTGGGTAACTATGGTCTATTGCCAATGTGTGAATCCGACAACGTCCGCAGAACAGGAGAAACAATGACGGAAATTAGACAGGTTTCTCTGGTATACAGAGAAACAGGGTATGGAGGTAGTGTTTTACTAGAGGAACGTTACTGTTGACATTGCTTTCTGGAATATATGTTTTTCGGTGTGATACAATGCTCTATTTTCCTTGCCCGTCAATTATAACAGTATATAATTTAGACTTTTTATATTTAATTTTCTGATTACGTTCCATGTTCATGTATCTATTTAAACTGTAATTTTTTTTTCTGCTAATTTTTTTTCTACCTTCGTTTTTCATTATATTACACGTTCATGACCTGTATTTTTTGTGTGAATATTGTAATCATCAACAGCTGAACATAGTTGCCAAAGGTATTATTATCGACATACTTAGATATGCTTCCATAAATAATAGTTACAGTGGGAAGGACATGTAATGGTTCTCATGACATGATGTCGTAACTATATAAACATGTCTTACCTGCAGTCATGACATGGGACGGGGACGTCGTCATTGTATGGTCAATGAGTATTAGACATACTTTTTTAATAGCGTATTAATGTAGTGTAGACTGGTTTTGGTTCGTATAGTACGCGTCTTGCAAACATATATGAAAATAATCATATTCAAATATCTGTATCAGTTGCAGGCAGCTTCCAAAAGTTGTAGTAAGCTGTTTTTTTTATAAAAAATAATAATCTTAGTAGCTTAGATGGATTAATATTTTGACAATATGCAAATATGTAAATGTTATAATATTTAGTTATATTATTATTTTGGTATAGGTTAATGGCAAGGATGTATTACATCAAGGCGATTATGACTATCCGTATAAAAGGAAAAGGAAGAATCCCTATCGGAGAATACATAAAAATGAAATGGTCGGAGAAAATAAAGAAAATAGCTGAACTTGAACAGAAGTTAAAGGAAGCAAAAGACTTATATTATAAAGTGTGATATAAAGAAGAAGTAGCGGATAATTTCTCAAAGATTTCAACATAAATGTTGAGAGATGAAATGTCACTTTGATAGTTAGAATCTCTATGTACGTATCGTACCATGCATGCAAAGACCTTGGAAACTTTATGAATACCTTTTTGATGTAAAAAGTCTTTGTTTATGTGAGTTGTTAGGAGGTGTGATGGTTTGAAGTTTTATATGTGCCTTTTGTTGGGAGATATGATGTGACTATTATAGTTAAAGTGTTTAATTTAATGTACAGTAGTACGTACATACCAACCTAGGAGACTTTCAAATGTGACTTTTTCTTATGAAAAATACACATAATGTATCTATTTAGTTCATTTTTATCGTTGTATGCAAAATTATTATTGATAAAAATTAAAGAAAGATACCCTAAAGTAATAGTTCACACTCACGTTGCATCTAAAATTTCTTAGATACTTTCAAAAAATAACAAAATATTTTTAAATTTAGCATCAATAAATTTTGATAGCTTCGATTTTGCAAAACTTGCCTCTATTGTTTGATCTTTGCCACCCTGTGGTACAACTGGTAGAATTTGCCTAAAGTCACCACCAAATACTATAACTTTTCCTCCAAAGAGCAATGTATTGCTCATTATGTCTTGCAATAGGAAATCCAATGATTCAATTGCCTGTTTTTTTGTCATGGATACCTCATCCCAGACTATAAGTTTAGTTCTCCGAAGGAGCTCAGCTAAACTACTTTGTTTTGTAATATTACATACCTTTTGTTGTTCACTATTCAATGGTATTTTAAACCTTGAATGTGCTGTTCTGCCAAAAGGTAGCAAAGATGCTGCTACTCCAGATAATGCAGTTGCAAGTGCTATCTGACCGCATGATCTTACTTTAGAAAGTATAGCACGATATAAGAATCTTTTGCCTGTTCCTCCTGGACCATCAATAAAAAAATTCCTTGTTTATTTCTATTCACTCGATCCATAATAATTTCATAAGCATAGTGCTGATCAGAATTGAGTTGTGAAATTGTTGACATATCATCCTCAGTGACAACTATTTTTAATTCTTCTTCGACTTCTTTGTATAATTTTTCTTGTTCACCTTGAACTACAAATGGAAGTTGAAAGTCCAATAAACTTTTTCCCATTGATTCTAAACACATATTAATGTTCTTCAGAGCATCATTATAAGCTTTTTCACATAGCCCTTCATGTAAGAGTAAAAAGTCTTCACTCATTTGGTTCTTGTATTTTTTCCAAAGAGTTGTAGGACTAACTGATGCACAAAATACAATTATAGTAGAGAATAGTTGTCTTAGACTTGAAGGCATTTGAAATAGGATAGCTTCATCAAGACATTCTTCAATGTTGATGTTTGTCTCTAGTAAACCCAACTTTTCAACTGCTTCTTGGAATGTACTATGTAAAATTCCATTTACAGTTCTTAAGTGATCAAAAGATTTAGCACCTTTGACATGATTCAATAAACATCGCAAATAGTAACGCTCGCCTTCCATAGGTTTTGCAAAGATGACCGTTCCAATAGAGTAACCATGCTTCCTTCTATTCCAACACTTAGAATTCTTATCCCATACATAATGCTCAGGATATTCCTTATATAAATACTTTTGGGCCTCTTCATCAACAATATTTGTTCTAAAATATTCTGTAAGCATTGTTCGTGAGAAATGTTCATTGTGAAAGATGGTTGACAAATCTTGTCTTTCATGAAAAATAACAGTCTGTATGTCCTCAAGATGAAGCTGTAAACTTGTCACAGATGGATGTATTTCATTCAAAGGAAATTGATATATTCTCCACGCTGCTTCTTGTGGAGATACCCAACGTCCAGACACAAACTGTGTAATTTCATCATGTATGTCATTAGACTGTTTATCATCCATTTGGAATAATATTCGATCATGCCCTTTGTATATGTACTTATATAAGTATTTCACTGCTTTAATTGAAGAACATATTTCAACATTCATATGACAATTATATTTAGCTAACAGGTAGGGGTTGTAAGGAACAACCCAATGATTATCAACCATGTTGGACCCAACTCTTTCCAGGTGAGGAGTCTCTCTTCTTATGTATAGAGGGTAAGAATTTTTTGTCTGTGTTGTTATTGAGTAGAAATCTTTGGGATAATGTTTCTTGCATTTTCCATTTTGCATACAAACATTTGTTGGGTTCAAGATTCCACATGGACCATGGAGCATATGTTTCAAAACCATAGCATGTAAATGTGGGTTGGAATTTTTTTCTGGTATTTCAGCAGATACATATTGATCATACACATCGGGCGTAGTAATCTTTTGACTCTTTTCTAATATGATAAGGAAGTGTGCATGCGGTAGTCCTCTCTTTTGATATTCTATTACATAAACATAAGCAATAACATGTCCAAATATGTCTCTTTTGAAGAGGTCAATTTTTAGGTCTTCTAGTTTTGCTTTGAATATTCTAGCAAGTAAGTCTGGTCTATTTTGTGCCTCCTCAAATGACTGCAACTCTTTCTTTATTTCAAACCATGACGGATTGCATGTAAAAGTCAAAAATATATCTGGTTTTCCATATCTTTGAACTAACGACATTGCATCAAGATAATGTTGTCTCATATCTCTTGGACCACCAATAAAAGAAGCCGGAAGAATAACTCTTTTTCCAACAGCAGTACCACTATTTTTTCCCTGATTAAAACCATCAACGATTCCTTGATATAGATCAGCTCGAATCTTTTGTTGATCTATTCTAATATAGTCTAGACGACTACTTTCAAGTTTAATGTACATATCAACAATGTATTGTTGTAAAAGTCTACCAGAGTGTAACAAAACTGATTTGTCATCATCTCTAATTTGTAACTTATAACAATAGTATTCGCGACATGACACTGTCTTCCTTCGTTTCTGTTTCTGTTCTAGTGCTGAGACATAAAAGAATACAACCAGTAAGACATACAATTTAGTATGTAATTATATAATCCAACAAATATGTGTCTTACCTCTTTTCTCCAGTAAGAAAAGATCAGCAACATCATTATAGTAAGAAAGATCTAATGATGAATCATTGATCATCCATAGTCCAATCTTTTTATCTTTTCATGAAATTCCTTCATGCCAACCAATATCACCATGTGGAAACAACAAGGGGTATTGCAAAGGATCATAACATCCGTAATAATAATTAACACAGTGACTACTACCATCATGAGTGTAAACACGGATGTCTCGTTGTGAGTTTATGCATGTGTTGTCTTCATCATCATTTTCAATCCATATTACAGCTACTTGTGATGATGTTGGTGCATTCTGAATTCCTTGATGGAGATTTGGACTTGACTTGATAAAGATATGAACATCATCAAAATTATCCAAATCCCTTAAATTCCAAAAAAACTTTGAGTATGGATTTCTATGTAGTATAGTAATCAATCTTCTGACTACACCCTCCTTTAATCTTGATGATTGATGCAGTCTGTTTTCTAACTCATGATCAGTGTCATAAAAGTATAATTGTAGATGTGATGGGTTTCCATCTTCGGGTATTATTTTGTTTATGAAATGATATATTTGTCCTTGCACCTTGAAAGTGTATATCCCTTTGTTTCTCTTTGAAAGTGTTCTATCTTCATTCACACCTATAGATGTAAAAGCAAAGGTGTTGTTGTATGTTCTGATGCATTGTCTAAAGTGAATAGCCTCTTTGTCCAATGATGAATATAGATAGTATAATTCTGATGGGGTGATATTTGTTACTAAAAAAATTTCTCCATCATAGCAACAATTTTTTTTCACTTCATATGGAAATCTTTTTGCATGACAATGTACACAGTTTGTGCAGCTAGGAAGTATATATGGCTCTTTAGGTATTGATAAATCCATTATGAATCTTTTCATCATATGAGCACTCTTCTTTTTTATATGTGATAAACATGAGGGAACATAAGTTGTTTCCTTAGCACTCGATGTAGACCCAACTTCCCATGTAGTAAAAGTTTCTATTTGCATGACATGATCATAGATAGAATCATTAGTATTTCTTCTTTCCAGATTTTTTTCTTCCAAAGTTTCATTGATTTTCTCTAATTTTCTTTTGGCATAATTTTGTCTGCTTTTTTCAAGCTTTGCTATCTTTTTATCTTCAGAGAGGTTGGCATAACATTCTCTTTGTTTTTTCCGTATTATTTCCTTCTTTTCCTCTGGTAGATTTGAATATTTCATCCTATATAAATTATTCAAAATTCATCTTATTAATTATATTTTTAGGAATTATTTATATTAGAAAATAATAAGTGTTACAAAATCCAAGAAACATAATAGACACGAACGACAAAGAAAATTAAATGAAATATTAGTCATTGTAAATAAAATCAAAATGTAAAATGTGGTTATGATTGTATGCAAAAGCAAATAACAAAATGTATAGAAATTTATTGATGCTAAATTTAAAAATATTTTGTTATTTTTTGAAAGCATCTAAAAAATTTTAGATGCAATGTGAGTGTGAACCATGAAATATTACTTTAGGATATCTTTCTTTAATTTTTATCAATAATAACTTTGCATACAACGATAAAAATGAACTAAGTAGATACATTATGTGTATTTTTCACAAGAAAAAGTCACATTTGAAAGTCTCCTAGGTTGGTATGTACGTACTACTGTACTTTAAATTAAAAACTTTAACTATAACAATCACATCACATCTCCTAACAAAAGGCACATATAAAACTTCAAACCATCACATATCCTAACAACTCACATAAATAGAGACTTTTTACATCAAAAAGGTATTCATAAAGTCTCCAAGGTCTTTGTATGCATGGTACAATATGTACATAGAGATTCTAACCATCGAAGCGACATCTCATCTCTCAACATTTATGTTGAAATCTTTGAGAAATTATCTGCTACTTCTTCTTTATATCGCACTTTATAATATAAGTCTTTTGCTTCCTTTAACTTCTGTTCAAGTTCAGCTATTTTCTTTATTTTCTCCGACCGTTTCATTTTTATGTATTCTCCGATAGGGATTCTTCCTTTTCCTTTTACACGGATAGTCATAATTGCCTTGCTGTAATACGTCCTTGCCATTAACCTATACCAAAATAATAATATAACTAAATATTATAACATTTACATATTTTCATATTGTCAAAATATTAATCCATCTAAGCTACTAAGATTATTATTTTTTTATATAAAAAACATCTTACTACAACTTTTGGAAGCTGCCTGCAACTGATATAGATATTTGAATACCATTATTTTCATATATGTTTGCAAGACGCGTACTATCCAAACTAAAACCAGTCTATACTACATTAATAAGCTATTAAAAAGTATGTCTAATACTCGTTGACCATACAATGACGACGTCCCCATCCCATGTCATGACTGTAGGTAAGATATGTTTATATAGTTACGACATCATGTCATGAGAACTATTACATGTCCTTCCCACTATAACTATTATTTATGGAAGCATATCTAAGTATGTCGATAATAACACCTTTGGCAACTATGTTCAGCTGTTGATGATTACAATATTCACACAAAAAATACAGGTCATGAACATGTAATATAATGAAAAATGAAGATACAAAATTTTAGCAGAAAAAAAATATTACAGTTTAAATAGATGCATGAACATGGAACGTAATCAGAAAATTAAATATAAAAAGTCCAAATTATGTACTGCTATAATTGACGGGCAAGGAAAATAGAGCATTGTATCAGATCGGAAAATATATATTCCAGAAAGTAATGTCAACAATAACGTTCCTCTAGTAAAACACTACCCCCATACCCTCCTTCTCTATATATACTAGAGAAACCCGTCTAATTTCCGTCCTTGTTTCACCCGTTCTGCGGACATTGTCAGATTCACACATTGACAATAGACCATAATCACCCACTGTTCCGATAGCTGCGGAGGCAGCACAGTCGGATTTGGCCGAGACGAAAAAAGTAGTATTAAAAGAGCATCACCAGCCAGATACACCAGAACGTTACTTTGTTACCCTCTCAGGGATAAAAAAAATACCACACAAATCACGTCGCCCCAAGCCGGCAAGCGTATAGTCCCCCACTAATGTCTTTGTAAAAACATGTGGATGGATAGCTTGTAATTGGCAGGACATATCCCCAGAAGCATCAGTAGGACTATGTCTTCTCCCCTATATTCTCTAGCATTCCAGAGGGGGAGTCACTCATCTACGTCGTACGGTTGGAGGGGCGTAGCGGAGACTTCCCTAAGGGTCTGACTGGTTTGGTGTAATTTGTCCTGAAAACACCGGAAGTCAAGTTCCTTTTTCAATTTTACCTGACTGGTTCGGTAGAAGTCCGGAATTTGAGTTCCCCAGATTTCCCTGGACTTCCGGCGATATATATACTTTAAGGTTTTGGACTTCCGTAGGAAATCCACCTGAAAACAACTTCCGATCCAGTCGCGTTCTTGCCCTCTTCTGCTCTTCCCTGTCCCTTTCGTCGGTGCCTCACAAAGTAAGCCGCCGGAGAAGACCAAGAGTCAGCGTTCTCGTCCGCGTCAGATTCAGGGGGTGGGAACGTCGGGACTGAGGAGAGGAGCTTGCTGGCACCGTCTACGCCCTGTGCTGCTGGGTGTGGTGGCTGCGGCGGGAGTGGAGAACGTCGTCCCCAATCTTGGGGTGCCTATCCCCACCGACCTTGCCCGTTCCTCCGAGAGTCACATGGTGCAGAATCGAGACGTTATTCCCGATGACGGCAGTTTCCCCGATGACAACCCCAGTAGCATGATCAAGCAAGACCCCTTTCCCAACCTTTGTCGCCGGGTGTATATCAACGGCGAACACATCCGCGATCCTCGACCGGAGCGCGAGTGCCAAGGGCCGGCGCTGCTGGATGTTGACGGAAATCTGAAGACCGACAATTACTGTTGTCTTCTTTTGTTCAGATTTGTCCAAAGTTTAGAGATGAATCGTCTATTATTTTGAATCGATGGAGGTGTACACGCTCTGAAGATTTAAAACTAGGGCAATTGATTTACTCTAAGTTAAAAAAAAAATCTAAATCAAACCAATCACTTAGAACTCATTTTCCTAGAACTCAATTTCAGTTTTGAGAAAAGGAATTCCAGGAAAGTTGCACTTACATAGAACCAGTCAGACCCTTAGGTCAGGGCTCAATAATGAAATGCTTTTTAGAAGCGAGCAAACTACAAATTAAATACACTGACCTGGACGCCGTGTGACCTCTGGCTTTGGCTGCTATAATTACGAAGCTACCTTTTCGTGACTCCACAAGCAAAACAACACCGTCGAGACTCTGTGACCCCACACGGAAAACGCACCGTCTGAATAGGAACAGTCACAGTTTTGTGAAAATTCAATATGTATCCAACAACAGGTGTTGGCAAGCCTATGATAAACCGGTTGTGAGGTGTCAAAGATCAGTACTCTTATTCATAGGTTATATATATATATATGTGTATATATATATATATGTATATATATGTATATATATGTATATATATATATATATATATGTGTGTGTGTGTGTGTGCTAAGCACGTGAGGCTCATATTCATATAAATTTGTATATTAAAAAAAAGATCTTTGCTAAATCTGTGCAGATATAAAGATACATAGGTCCGTAACAAAAACAGAGTGTTTATGCAAAAATATACATAGGTGTCCACATTTCACTGTTACCTATTTAGTACAAAAAAGAGGTCATTCATAAGACAAACATATATATATATATATATATATATATATATATATATATACGTACATAATTCGTAACATGAAGCACCATATTGGTAGTTGCTTTATTCTTGTTTTTCAATTTTGTGTGTAACTGGACTTTTAGAAAAGGACAACATAATTGTCTGATAGACCATATGAAATTGTATATTGTTGCTGTTCAAGTACAATGAGTATTGAAAATCAACATTTCATTGTATATATCCACTTCAGATCTACATATACAACTACGTTATCTTGGCCACCACTTATACAAAATTAATTTGACTGACAGCCACAACATTGTTGTGCACACAGTCATAGTACATAGGTAGTGATTCGACCCTGATCAGTGACAAATGACAATCTTTCTTCCCTCCTTCAGTTACAGTTGCAACTTTGGAGGATGGGTTGAATGGTCATTCAGCAGAGGACTTAATTTGATCGTATGTGTGTTGGCAATGAGATTACCAGCGACAATTGGTACTAAGGGGCCCAGATAGAGGAGGCGTCAAAGTTCACGAAATTAGCAGTCTCACTATGTAATAAATACTCTGTTTTCTATGGCCTATATTCAGCAACAACTCTCTGTTTGAAGCATCCATCAACCCTAAATTGTGCCGACCTACTCCCGCCACACACCGCAAAGTGGCCTTCTCCGAAGAGGACGACCACTTCCAGCTCCGTCTGCATAACCTCGACACCCTCCTCCCTTTTCCAGCATCACCTCGACACCCTCTTCCCTTCCAACTCCACCCCAGACCAGCTCTTCCACCTCCGCCTCTGCCGCGACGCCACAAGGGTCGCCTCCATCCAACACTCTGTCACCCTCGCCACCACCACCCCAACCCCAACCCCCACATCCAAACCCACCCCGCGAGTCGACCCATCCACTCACAAGCCCAACCGCATCCGCAACATCCCAACGACCCCAGCCGACCAGTTCAACAACTCTGTCGTCTCCGGGCTCACACAATGCAGCGGCGAGTACTTCACATGCATCGCGATCGGCACACCACCAGAGTACGCCTACATGGTCCTCGACACCGGAAGCGACGTCGTCTGGATCTAGTGCTCCCCTTGCTGCCGATGTTACACGCAGGCCGACCCGGTCTTCGACCCCAAGAAGTCCCGGTCCTACGCCACCGTACCGTGCGCGTCAGTCCTCTGTCGTCGCCTCGACGTCTCCGGGTGCGACTCCAGGAGGCAGTCGTGCCTCTACCAGGTCGCGTATGGCGACGAGTCACTCACCGCAGAGGAGTTCGCTACCGAGACACTCACGTTCCAAGGAGGGGTTAGGGTGCAGCGTGTGGCGTTTGGGTGTGGGCATGATAATGAAGGGCTATTCGTTGTCGCGGCTGGGTTGTTGGGGTTAGGGATAGGGAGTCTGTCGTTCCCGACACAGGCGGGGATGCCAACAGTGACGCTGATGGAGACCTCAGCAGCAGCGCCTCCAGATCGCGCCGACCCTTCTCTCCAACTGCCGGTTGTAATGACTCGGAGCACATGACCTTGTGGAGAAGCTCCGACCGCGCTAGGTCATTCACATTTTCCACATTTGTCTGGGTTGCTGCCGGCGATCCCATCGGACATGGCGAGGAGTCTACTTCGTGTGGTTTCGTCGGAGACAAAGGAACATGACAATCGTATATGAGTTACTATTGACGTTGAATGCATGCATTTCAGCTATAGAAAATGGTGTCGTATAGAAATAGTGAGAAAGAAGAACGATCCAGAAAAAAATAACAGCCAACACAAATCCGCGACCCTGGGTCGCTCTACATATCCAAGTTGTTCGACACCTCTGGCGGCTTCCAGGTGGAAACACCATGTTGGCTGTCACAAGAGGACGTCGACTACTACGTGAAAGTGTTCGAGAACACCGGGTTCAGTGGAGGCGTCAACTGTTATGTGACTTGAAGACTCCTAATCCTAATCCTAATCCTACATGGTGTGGCAGTCCTATGTTGGGTCTTGTCTTGGTTTCAGTCCAACCCATGTTCCTACTTGGATTTAGATTAGTATTCCTATTTGGAGTTGTAGATGGCTCTATCCTCATGCAACTTGGACTCCTATTGTGTACTAGACTCCTATTAGGATTGTTTATTCCTAGTTGAAGCCTTAAGACATGGAGCCTATAAATAGGACCTTAGGGGCATGAGATTTTCTTGTACTGAGAAGTACCAACGTATAGTGTTGTACTGAAGAGAGTTCTCTCTTCCTTGAGAGTATCTCTCCTTTGTAATCTTTTCTCTGAAATAGTAGAAATCTCGCCCTCTCCCGTGGACGTAGGTCATCTCGACCGAACCACGTAAATCCTGTGTTTTGGTTGTGTGATTGTTTCTCGTTTCTTGTTCTTCCGCTGCAAAATCGTCATATTCTCGCGTTCAATTCTTAACAAAGTGGTATCAGAGCCGTGTGTTCAAGATCCGAACGATGACGAGTCTGTACAAGATCGAGAAGTTTGATCGCAAAATCAATTTCGGACTATGGCAGATCACGATGCGTGGTTTGCTCATTCAACAGGGAGTCTCCGAGGCTCTGGAAGGGATCGAGAAGATGCCAGCCACTATGACGCCGCAAGAAAAGAAAGTGATGGACCAGAAGGCTCTCACCACCATCCAGTTATCCTTGGACTACAAGGTTTTGGCCGAAGTTGCCAAAGAATCTACTATTGCCGGTATTTGGAAGAAACTCGAAGATCTATACATGACGAAGTCTCTCCAAATGAAACTATATCACAAGCAGCATCTCTACTTACTACGCATGGTGGAAGGTACATCTGTCCGTGATCACATTGACGAGTTTACATCTATTATTATGGATCTGGAAAATATAGATATTAAACTCGAAGATGAAGATAAAGCCCTTATTCTTCTATGCTCTTTACCCCCCTCATACAAGCAATTTCGGGAAACTATTATGTACGGAAAGTCTTCAATCACGGTGGAGGATGTTATATCTTCATTGCGGTCAAAAACCATGGTTGATAAAGACCTAATTGCTTCTTCTAGCAGAAGTCAGTCTGAGGCTCTTATGGTGAGGGGTCGTACAAAAGAAAAGGGAAACAACAAGAAGGAAACACACAGATCTAAGTCTAAATCAAAGAAGGTCTGTAAATACTGCAAGAAGACTGGACACATTGTCGATGAATGCTGCAAGTTACAGAACAAGAAGAAGAGGGAGAACGAAAAACAAGAACAACCTGCAGATGCTAATGTAGCATGTGAAGATCCAGAATATGTTCTTATGGTTTTATCTTCCTCATCCGTCAATTTTCAAACTTCTTAGATTCTGGACTCAGGCTGTTCACACCACATGTGCCCACATAGAGATTGGTTTTCTTCTTATGAGCACTTTGATGGAGGTGCTGTAAACATGGCGAACGATTCTACCTGCAAGACAATTGGCATTGGGTCAATCCGCATAAAGATGTTCGATGGTGTTATCCGAACTGTCTCCAATGTTCGTCATGTTCAAGGTCTGAAGAAAAATCTCATCTCTATTGGCTTACTTGAAGCCAACGGTTTTCCATACAAGGCTGTAGATGGAATCCTGTCTATTACCAAAGGAGATGATGTTCTGATAAAGGGAGTATGTATTCCTGGAAACCTTTATAAATTAATTGGTGAAACTGTGACCGACGAAGCTACTGTTGTTTCTTCCTCACCCACTCCAAAACTGGATGCCACTAAATTGTGGCATATGCGACTAGGACACATGAGCCTGAAAGGCCTGGAATTATTATACAGGAGAGGACTTCTAGGTGATATCAGTACTGAAAAGTTAGATTTCTGCGAGCACTGTGTTATGGGAAAGCAGAAAAAGGTCAGAAAATACTACAAAAGGTACTGTTGATTATATTCATTCAGACATCTGGGGTCCTTCTCAAGTACCGTCCAAGGGAGGTGTTAGATACATGCTTACTTTCATAGATGATTTCTCAAGGAAAGTCTGGGTGTATTTTCTGAAGCATAAATCTGAGGCTTTTGATCAGTTTAAGAAGTGGAAGACTCTTATTGAAAAACAAACAGGAAGGAGCATCAAGACACTGAGGACAGATAATGGCATGGAGTTTTGTTCTTCTGAATTCAATGAGTTATGTCAGTCTGAAGGTATTGCAAGACATCGCACAGTTAGACATACACCCCAGCAGAACGGTGTTGCAGAACGCATGAACAAAACTCTTCTTGAGCATGCACGTTGCATGCTGATCAGTGCAGGACTTAGCAAAGATTTTTGGGCTGAAGCCATCTCTACTGTAGCCTATCTTGTCAACCGTTCACCATCTACTCCACTTGGTTTCAAAACTCCTGAAGAAGTATGGTCTGGTCATCCTGCAAAATATTCTAATCTGCATATTTTTGGTTGTCCTGCATATGTCTATTCAAATGAAGGAAAGCTCGAGCCTAGAGCAAAGAAGTGTATTTTTCTGGGTTATGCTGATGGTGTGAAGGGATACAGATTCTGGTGCACTGAGCCAAACTCATCAAAATTCTTGATTGAAAGAAATGTTACTTTTGACGAGTCTGCCATGTTTTCTGCAAAATAAGAAGGCGTCCATTCTCCAGCTACAGGTTCTCAGAGTTCCACGGAACAGGTGGAGCTTGAAGTTAGTGCACACAGCTCGACACCTCCTGTTGTTACACAGGAAAATCCAGATGATGTTGAAGATGACACTCATGCAGAACAGACATATAGCATTGCTACTGGGAGACCAAGAAGACAGATCAGACCACCTGCAAGGCATTCAGATTATGTTGTTGCATATGCCCTTGCTACAGCTGAAGAAACAAATGATTCTGGGGAACCGACTACCTACAAAGAAGCCATGGCTGATCCCAATTCAGCCATGTGGAATACTGCTATGAATGAAGAGATGAAGTCTCTTCAAAAGAACAAGACATGGGTACTTGTTGATCTTCCTGCTGGAAAGAAGACTGTTGGATGCAAATGGGTATTCAAAAGGAAGGAAGCTGGTCCTGGAGATTCTACTGAAAGGTACAAAGCGCGGCTAGTTGCAAAAGGCTACAGTCAGGTGGAAGGTATAGATTATAATGATGTGTTTTCGCCTGTTGTCAAACACACTTCCATCTGATTTCTATTGGCATTAGTTGCTAGATATGATTTAGAGCTTGAGCAACTTGATGTGAAGACTGCATTCCTCCATGGTGACTTAGAGGAACAGATCTACATGCAGCAACCTGAAGGTTATATTTCTGCTGAAAAGAAGGATCATGTGTGCTTACTGAAGAAGTCTCTTTACAGTTTGAAGCAATCTCCACGCCAGTGGTATCGTAGATTTGATTCTTTCATGGTCAAGCATGGATATTTCAGGAGCAGCTACGACGTCAAGTATCACTTCATCAGAGAGGTGATAGCGCAGGGGAAGATTGTGGTGAAGAAGATTGTAAGTAAAGAAAATCCTGCAGACATGATGACAAAGCCGTTGCCAGTTTCCAAGTTCAGACATTGTCTGGACTTGGTTAGTCTACACAGCACGCAGTGACGCCCTTAGGGGCTGGAGGGGGAGAGAGATCTACTATTATTCTTTTTCAGAGAGACAGAGACTTCAAGTCAAGGTGGAGATTGTTATGTGACTTGAAGACTCCTAATCCTAATCCTAATCCTAATCCTACATGGTGTGGCAGTCCTATTTTGGGTCTTGTCTTGGTTTGAGTCCAACTCATGTTCCTACTTGGATTTAGATTAGTATTCCTATTTGGAGTTGTAGATGACTCTATCTTCATGCAACTTGGACTCCTATTGTGTACTAGACTCCTATTAGGATTGTTTATTCCTAGTTGAAGCCTTATGGCATGGAGCCTATAAATAGGACCTTAGGGGCATGAGATTTTCTTATACTGAGAAGTGCCAACGTACAGTGTTGTACTGAAGAGAGTTCTCTCTTCCTTGAGAGTATCTCTCCTTTGTAATCTTTTCTCTGAAATAGTGGAAATCTCGCCCTCTCCCGTGGATGTAGGTCATCTCGACCGAACCACGTAAATCTTGTGTTTTGGTTGTGTGATTGTTTCTCATTTCTTGTTCTTCCGCTGCGAAATCATCATATTCTCGCGTTCAACTCTTAACATCAACTACTGCCGCTGTTTCAACCGGTGAGCAGCCTCCCCCTAGCTAGTCCATCATTGAAACGATGAAAGCAATCGTTGACTATTGACCACGATACATATCAATTTGGGCGTTTTTCAGGGACTGGGAGCTGGTGGCTCCTTGGGACACGGCGAGAGTCCGGGTGCCGACTCTCTTTGCTGTTGGCGACCTCGACTTCACGTACAACTACCCCAGTGTCCAGGACTACATACACAAGGGCGGGTTCAAGAAGACGGTGCCGCAGCTGGAAGAGGTGGTGGTCATGCCCGGTGTGGCGCACTTCATACAGCAGGAGAAACCAGAGGAGATTACTTGCTGTGGTTTCATCAGAGACAAAGGAACATGAAAATTGTATATGAGTTACTGTTGATGTTGAAGGCATGCATTTCAGCTATAGAAAATGGCGTCGTATAGAAATAGCGAGAAAGAAGAGCGATCCAGAAAAAATAGCAGTTGTATTTTGTACAAGTCAAACGGAGCGATTAGAACACAGAGAAACTGAACAAACCTGTTCGCCTTGTCGTCTGTAGAAACTGAAAGTCGTCTAAGGTCTGCAGTGTTCCACCTCTGCTACGCTATAAGAAAAATAGGAGAAAGATATAAATGCTAAAAGAACAGATCGATCCAGAATCCAAACCTGAACACACAATTTCGTGAAATGGGACAAACCTGAGTTAACCAGTGTTCTGCACTTGCCGTTCCGAAGGGAGAGTGAAAGCTTATGTACTTGCTATTAGACAGAGAATTTAGTTGTTTGGTTAGCACACACACTTAGCTGACTGCTTCAGTGGCACCGTAAGCTTTTCATGCAGCAACAATAGTTGGAACAGATTGATTGACTAATATAAAGAATCGACTAAAGAAGACAGCCAAGCAGCTGGACAATAACACACTCGTAAAGCAAGTACCTGGAATAGCTGACAGCTGCACTGCTCTTATTCATAGGTAATAAGATTTGCCTTTTTCATCCCAAGAGACACATTGTGCATGTCAGCATGTGTACTCACACATAGTCTATGTGGGGCTGTGTATACTGCAAGATTATAGAAGGTGGAGGAAAAAGATATATAATTGGACTGAGATGACATAGCGGTAGACTAATCTCCCATCCATACAATTCCCCAAGCACACACGCCGCCCACCCAATTGTTGCAAGTCTTTATTGCAGGGGAGTAACTTACAACATGTGATAAATGAGTAAATTACACATGTTTCCAAGAACAGCTTTAAAAGACAGGAGTAAATTCCATTGGGTTTGTACGACAAGTTTGGGGAAGAGGAGTACATTCAAACTTGCACGATAAAATAATCCAGTAGCAATGATGCCAATGAGACTGTTGTGCGAGTGATTAAATTCCAATTGAATCGTGGAAAAATCTGCACAATCAGATTCTGACACTAGTCTAAATGCCACAAACACAATCCACAAATGGTTAAACCAAAGACATTCAATCATAAAATAAATTCGTTGGACTAATACTAATATCGACCGTGCTCCTAAAGGGCACGTTGGGTTTGCCGTACTTGACCGGATTGGGTTGTAATTGGGAGTCCAGAATCATAAAAATTATGTTTGCTTTCATGGAGCGGGAGATTGAAAGGAACCTGCACTTTTTAGCATACAATAAATGCTGGATTAACTTTTCCATTTGAAAAGTGTCGGACGCCGAAAATACAGCAGCGACTACCGGCTGACCTACGCCAGCTGCCTTGGGATATTTTACCTTGTGTTTGTTTATCAGTTTAGAAGATAATTAAGATACCGCACAGACTAATTAACTAGATAATCTTCCGATAATCTGCCGGCTCAAATCCTTACGGCAGAGAGCAAGATAATCTACCGAGGGCATCAATTTCCTGGAGTGCCCTTCTAACGGAACGAGTATTTGTGGCTTACCAACTTTTCTATTTATTTTGTTGCAGAAACGTTCAGGCACTTACGGTTTACTGCTTTCCCTATTTATTTCAGTGGAGCAAAGTTCAGGCATTTGCGGCTGCTCCTCGACCTTCGCTTTGAGGATGACTTTGCTCCAGCAATAAGCCAAGCATCTTTATCCCAGGTAACGTTATTTGATTTTTGCGCAGTAATTTTCTGTGACTGTTTCGATCATGTTGATTCCCTGATTGGTAATCATTAATGCGTTTTTTTTGGCCCAGGTGGTCAACACTCATTAATGATTTCCAACATTTATATATGCGATAGTAATACGCAGTTTACAACACATTGATTGTGTTTGCGCAGTAATTTTTTGTGACTCTTCCCATACTAATTATTCCCTCATTGGTACTCATTAATGCATTTTTTTTGACTCCTCGGTCTGCACTTATTGACGATTCCCAATTTTTTTTCATATGTGATAGTAATATGCGGTTCACAACCCATTGATTGTGATTGTTGGCTTTGTTATTACGTGAATCTCTTCACCTTCCAAAGCCTACGTTACTCATTGGCATATATGAATATATATTTTATCTCAAGAACATAATTAATAGTTAAATTCTTTTGTATTTATGTTGTGGGCATCTTGTTCAAACTTCTTCCTCATGTTCGACTTATCGGATTTTGCTTCCATTTATATTGTTGCAGAAGAAAAGTAAAAGGATAGACAGGCACACATACCCAATTTGTACTTTGAAGACACATGCATTAATTCGTAAGTATCTGTTTCATACTTATTATTGTGTTCTATATAAAATGATATAAAATTTTAAGTAATACCATCAACAAACAGATTCATTTAATATGGATCCAACTGCCAATACGTTATCAAATTTATGTTTTGGAATTTAGATTCATGTGTTACTTTGTCATAGGATTGATACTTGTTTCATACATATATCACATTATCACGAAAGTGAAGTATCTAATTACAGTTAATATTTTAGTAGATTTTTCTGATATTATTCTTATTTCATGTTAGATATGGCATCTGAAAATGATAAGGGAAAATCAAAATATGGGGACAAAGGTGAAAAGCTCAGTGGTATTGAAAGATATACATGGACATTGGTAACTTCAAAATTATTTAGAGAATTGTGTATTGAACAAATCACCAAAGGCAACCGTAGTGGGTTAACGTTGTCAACATTAGCTTGGGATGAGATATGTGAGAAGTTTGAACAAGAGATGAAACATGGTTTGAATAAAAGTCAACTAAAAAATAAATGGGATGGCATGCGCAAAGACTACAAAGAGTGGATTTCTCTGAAAAATCAAAGAAGTGGATTGGGATGGTCGGCAAAATTAAACACTGTAGTCGCAGATGATGGATGGTGGAAAGATTATTTAAAGGTTTGTGACTAAAACATCTTTTACAAAAATTTGAAACAACTAATATACTTACCATATTTACATGTAATTGCAGACACATCCACGTGCAAAGGTTTTTAGGCATCGTGGATTGGACAATGAGGAAGAGTATGATCTACTATTTGGAGGAACAGTTGGGACTGGAGAAAATATTGTTAATCCTTCTGCAGAACCTACAACTGATCCCGCTATAAGCTTCCAAAATGTTGAAGAGTCGATTGATTTGGAGGGTCATAATTCATTCACTGATTTTTTCCATGCTGATGAAGATAGGGGTACTGCAACAACACATAGTGATCCTATTGATGTTGTTGAAGATGTCCCAATAGCTCAACAGGACTGCAAACGAAGAAGACAATCAGGAACTGGTCGTGAGCTTGTCAGCACTTTAGGATTAGTGGTTAACGAATTTCGTGAGACTCGAAAAGTGAAAGAAGATGCAAGGAAAAAGGCTCGTGAAGAAGACGATTTGGAAATTAAAAAAGTCCATGCCATGATCAATAACATCTCCGGAATACATGAAAAAAAACATTTAAAGTATTTTGCAATGTCCCATATTATGACCGATGATAGGCGTTTATCTATATTTAAAACTATGGAAGAGGAGGATATGTTAGAGTGGTTAGAGTTCGAATACAATAGAGCAAACCATTAGTGGTTCCATTTTCAATGAAGTAATTCTAGTTAGGTTTTTCTTATGGTGTACTATTTTTATTTTATTTTTTAGTGTAGGATAATAACTCATATATATTAGTTTCATCTATGCACTGAAGTTGTTTGATTAATTTAGAAACATTTTTCTCCATTAACATTTCATGTCATATATGTCTTTTTATTGATTCTTTCATATTTTTTTATTTTCAATATTTTGAAATTTGTTGCTAGATGAGCACGCATGAATTATATTCTAGTTCTGATTCAGATGAAGAAACACAAATGTTGATGGTTCTCTCATCAATAGCTACAGTTTATGGCCATACATATCTCAATAAACAACCTCAGCATACATGTAAACATAAAGGATTTCACAGGGTGCATGAATGGATACATCAACATCCAAAGCGTGCTCATAATAACTTGAGAATGGAAGCTCCTGTGTTTGTTCTTTTATGCAATGAGCTTCGAACTAGAGGTTTACTCAAGGATAGTAATGATATAGGTGTCGAAGAGGCAGTCGCTTTATTTGTCCATACTTTAGCTCATAGTCAACGAATGAGGGTAACAGATGAACTTTGGCAAAGATCATTAGAGACCTTATCTAGAATTTTTAATGATGTTTTAAATGCATTATATAAATATTCGAGGGAGCTCATTTCTCCAGGCCCATTTGAAGATGCTGACAAACCTCTACGTTCACGATCCAAATATTGGCCTCATTTTAAGGGATGTATAGGTGCATTAGACGGAACACATGTTCATGTTTCTGTTCCAAAAAGAAAACAACAATTATATTTAGGGAGAAAGTCGCGCCCTACCCAAAATGTTCTAGATGTATGCGATCATGATATGCGGTTCACATTTATCTCAGCGGGGCATGAAGGAATTCAGCATGACTTTCGTATTTTGATGGATACAATTGCTAATCCTGGATCTCGATTTCCCATTCCTCCTGATGGTATGACTTTTCAATAATATTCCAACTTCTAATGTATACATTTAATTAATGTGTGGAAATTTAATTTCACTAACATGTTCCATGCATGTATGTATTATCTAGTGGATGCAGGATATTTTAATTTTCCTGGTTTTCTTGCTCCTTACCGAAATGTCAAATATCATATACAAAGTAACCGAAGTACTAGTGCTAGGTGCTATAAAGAAGCATTTAATTTTTTACACTCATCTTGTCGCACTGTTATTGAGCGTGCTTTTGGTGTTTTAAAGAAATGTTGGGCAATATTAGATAATATGCCAAACTATTCTTTACGCAAACAGGGAAAAATTGTTATTGCATGTGCCACATTGCACAATTTCATTAGATTGCATGATAAAGATGATAAATTATAAGAAGCATGGGAAAATGAAGAGAACTATCAGCCTCAACCAAAGCCTCGAGCGTCGCCAAATACATATGGAGCTATTCGGATATCAGAAGCAGACAAAGAGATGATGGATAATCTTAGAAAACAAATTGCAGTAGAAATAGCAATTCGAAATGGGATTAATGTGTAATCGGTCTTCTTTATCTATAAAGAATCCTAAGTAAATTCTTATTATCAAGCATTAATGAGTGTATTAGAACATTTTCTTCGTATCATTAAGAAGTTATATATATATATATAAATATTTATATTTATATTATAAGTTATATATATATATATATATATATATATATATATATATATATGAGATACTCATATGCTTTTAATGCGTACGACACGTGAAAGTTATTATGGATATGCAAGTGACGTTTACATTGGATGTTAGTTAATATATTTTTTATTTTGCTAGTTGTGTATTTCTTTTACGTACTTATAATAACCACGCCACCATGCACCATAGGGAAAGGCTAGGGCTGTCAATGGGGAGGGTATTATCCGTTTACCCTTACACATACCCTCGAGGGTAAGGGTAAGGGTAGAGAATTTTATTACCCTTTACCCATTTACCCGTTCCCCGTTTCCCCGCTATACTATAAGGGGAGGGTAAGGTATAGACATTATCCATACCCTTTTACCCTTTTACCCACACATGATATAAAGGTTACACAAATTTGTTATGCATACTTATGCAAAGAAAAAAAATGAATTATGCATAAAAATTGTTATTGTGTGAATTGAGTTAACTTTACACGGAGAAATATATGGTTTTGAATTGGATATAATATTTTATATATTGTCATCAATAAATTAGTTATAAAATTATTAAAAATCAACACACAATGTGTATAAAATTCTTTTTTGTTAAAATTACCCGCTTACCCTTTACCCTCCCTGTTTACCCTGTGGAGAAGAGGGTAAGGGTAAGGGGAGGGTAAGGGGATTGTTGAGAAGGATAATTACCCTTACTCTTACCCGCTACCCAAAGAGGGTAAGGGTAAGGGTAAGACCTTACCCTCCCCATACCCTCCCCATTGACAACCCTAGGAAGGGCATACTAGACTGTCTTCTTCACGGCAAATCTGTACAATCATATTGATTTTTGCCTTTATTTTTTTGAATACTCTCCTCTACTTTATGACAACTCTCACACAAAAATTTATTAATTGATGTGCAATTGACGTTTACATTGATTTCAAGAACACGATCAAAATTTTCCAGCTGTTATTTCTTTTACGTGTTGACGATTTGTGATGTGGATATGTGTATCTATAAGGCGTGGCATAATAGACTTTTATTCAGATAAAAACGGATTACTTACCTGTGCACCAAACAGTAGATATTTTATTTTCAGGTTTAATTGTCTGTACATCAAACAACAGTTATCTTAAACAGAGTTAACATACCTCCGGTCAATTTATCCATGGCAACTTAATTTATCACAACGGTGTACCAAACACTGCCTCTGTGGCCCACGATTACCAGGCTGTTGAACTTCCGCTCTAGCTGCTAGTCTATAGGTTGGGGCCCACCATTATAGAGTTGTCAGCTACTCTCTCGGGTGCTATTTCCTCCGCAACATGGTAGTACTGTCTTTGTACACATGAAGCAAATAAAATGCTCGTCCCGATAAACAAACATATTGTCTTAAACTGCTGCATTTATCCAATCCAGCTGTTTGCGAAACCAAGATGAATCGAATCCAACATATCTGATAATCCAACTAAATCCCGCTAAGCAAACATGCCCAAAGATGAACATGGGGAATATTAGAATAATACTAAGAATCACACCCAAGTTAAACTGAAAAACGTTAGTTGCATGCTTGCCACCAAATGACAATGAATTTGTATAGTGGCAATTACCAGCCATAGCTAAATAAACGCCCGGCATGGTATTAATTGTAGGGTTTTTGCAAAAACAGTGGGTACATGGTAGTAAGTGTTTGCAGAAAGCCATCGTGAACTCCTTGGCAAGAACGGTATAGTGGTCAAAGGCATGGATGATAGCCCAATATGGCATAAGAGAAGAACGACCTACCCCGCCTTGTAGCTCTTGTAAGACTATAAATAAGACTATAAAATCTGACGACCTTTTCTCTCTCCTATGGAGCTATATATACCTTTTTTTAAAATTAAATCGGGAGGTTTTCATTCATCTCGTCTCCCCGCGAGCAAAAACCAAGAATACTTACAAAAGATCGTCAGGCCGAAACAAAGGGCCAACCTTGGGCTCATCCAAAAAACCAAAAAGAACTGAGTTGTATACCTATTGGTATCGTTGTACAAGTAACTAATGATCTAACTAAGAGAGTATGTATCTATCGTATCCAACCTCGCTAAGGTCTTGTATCGTCTTGTCTCAGGTTTCTCGAGGTAATCCCCTTCCACAAGAGCTTAGGAACAAGGGGTGTTTCCTCACGTGCTCCGACAGAGTAGCAGCCACCCCATTCACTTTTCTACAGATGAGCATGTAGGGTACAGACCCGTTAGTCAGAAAGGCCAATATGGTTTTCACGTCCGCCAAGGGGTAACCCTATCTCCTATAATCGTGTCGTGCACCAGAGGTGAGCCAACCTCGACTTGGTTCAACGAGATATCAATTATCGTGCATAGGTTGCAAGCATACACCATGGCCGTAATACCAGCATCCAGCCTGGATTCTTCCCCCAAAGCTGAAGTAAAAGAAAAAACACTCTCCAATATCATTTCTAACTATCCCGCCGATGGTTGCCATCTTCCTATGTTTCTTCTCAAAGGGGAGGAAGCTCATATTCAGCTTTCGCTCATGTCGTCCGGGTGGGCTCCAGAAGACCACTTTGGTACTTGTGTGTTTCACTCGATGAGGAGAGAAGCTGTGATGAAGCATATTCGAAGCTTTTCCCTGGTCATCAGCTCTGGTGAATACCACCTCCTTGCAAGCTGCAACAACCATATGTTTAACCTGTTCCCAGATCTTTGTCCTCTGGTCTTTTCTGTTAACTCAAGGTCAATTAGGTCAATGCTGACTCGCGTCTAAATTGACTAAACCCGTGTTTTGATGATGACTAACCATTCCACATATTGGTGTCTAATGTCTCTACTTGAGTGATTTCAGATTAGGTATAAATACACTCCAAATGCCCTATCTTAGGCATATCAAATTGAAGAAAAGGCAAGTCAAAGTCAATACAAGTGCACATTTTTATAATATGATATAAATCCATTAGAATCATGTTGTAAATCACTTGTAATGATTGTATGACTTGTAATTAAGCTTAGAAAAAATTAGGAGCACTTAGATCGAATGTTTAAGCACTCAAAAGCCATTTTCCAAAATTCACATCAGGCTGTTCATGGGTCGAGTTCTGTGAGTTGCAAACTCGACCGATCCTGATTGGATCTTGAAAATGACTTGGATCTTGAAAATGACTTTTAATCGGTCGAGTTTACACTTCATAGAACTCGACCGATGGAGTGCTGACCAATTTGATTTTCATTGGTCGGTCGAGTTTCCCCAAGACAAACTCGACTGATGGTATGAATATCGGCTTTGTCTTTTACTCTATCGTTCGAGTTACCCTTATCGAAACTCGACCGATTGCACTGTGTGAAAAAGTGCAGAAAAGTGCTTCTAGCCGTTGTGGAGTTGCAACAAGTGAAAATATATCCGTTGTAAGCCACAAAACGACTAGTTTTCATTCTCAAGTGTTCCCAACGGCTAAGAGGCATCCCCAGCTATAAATAGGACCCCTTGGACTTCATTCCAAGGTTGAACATTCATTGTAAAACTCTATGTGAGGTTCCTATTCTATAGTTGAGTGCTTCCTACATCCTCTGCTCTCTCTGTAAGCTTAATCACTTGCTACATCCATTAGAGTGAGTAGGAAATCTGTAAGAGTACTAGTCCTACATGTATATCTTGTGAGGCTCTCACTTCCACCACCTTCCTATCTCTCTTTTCAACTATGAAGATGAATGTTCTCTCTCTTAGCTAAGAGAGGTGAAGAAGAACAAGGGAAGGCGTCCCTTGGTGAAGATCAAGGTTGAAGACTTGGAGCTAGAGTGGGTAAGCCCTTGGTGAAGGCAGAAGACTCCTTGCTCAAGTGGGTAAGTCCTTGGTGGAAGCTTCTCCGAGAGAAGGTGAAGTCAAAGGCGGAAGATCCAAAAAGAGTGGGTAATTCATGTAAGGTTGAAGACTTGTGCAAGAGTAGGTAAGTCCTTAGAAGAAGGCGGAAGACTCCTTGCAAAGTGGGTAAGTCCTTGGTAAGGTTGAAGACTCTTTGTATTGGATAGGTAAGTCCTTTGGTGGTTATGTATTGTATCTATTATAATGAATATAATGAAGATACAAAGTTAAGAAATCCTAGAGGTTGATCTCTCTAGGTAGTGGACTGACTCACTTCTAGTTTGAAGTGTGGAACCACTCTAAACAACTTGTTAATTGGTGTATGTTCAATCTCTCTCTCCCTTGCTATGCATGTTTTAGTTGCACACAAATTTCCTATTTAGTAACTTAATCTTGTGATATATCTTGAAGGTCTAATGAATTTTGTTTAAGTGCATTCAACTCTATTTACCCCCCTCTAGAGCATCTAATCACCCATCTAGGATCTAACAATTGGTATCAGAGTGGGCTTCTCCAAGCATACTTCGACAAGTAGGAGAAGATGAGTGACTACCAAGGAGGGAGATACTTGATCAACCTTCTAATCTTTGATGGGAGCAATTTCCTCTATTGGAGAAGAAGGCTTCAATTCTACATCCAAAGATCAAGTCTTGAGATGTAATGGAAAATGGTGAACAACTCATACATGCTACCAAAGACAAAGATTGAAGAATGTGATGAAGATACCTTGAATAAAGCAACCTTGAATGCTAGAGCCATGCACATCCTCTATGCCTCCATGACCCCCACCGAGTTCAACCAGATTTCTTCATGTGAAACAACCTATGACGTATGGAGAAAGCTATGCATCACTTATGAGGGGACAAATCAAGTAAAGGAAAGCAAAGTCTACATGTTCAAAGGGTTGCTTGAGAACTTTAAGATGGGAAAGGAGGAGAGGATAGCCAACATGTACTCAAGGATCAACACCATTGTGAATGGTCTTGTTGTTCTAGGTCATCCTATGTCTAGTGGAGAGATCAACTCAAAGATCCTTAGAACTCTCCCAAAGAGGTGAGAACCCAAGGTGACTTCCATTGAAGAAGCAATGTCTCTCAAGGATATCTTTATTGAAGAGATCATTAGAAATCTACAAGCACATGAAGCTACACTTGACAAATGAGAAGAAGTAGAAAGACAAGAAGAGAAAGAACTCAAGAGAATGAAGAAGGATGAAATGAAGGCTCAAATCAATATTATTGTGGATCAAGCCTCTCATCCTCTCAAGTTGAAGAAGATGCCATGTACTCCAAGGGTAAACTCTACAAAGGCAAGTCCTCCTCCATTTGGTGCCTCAAGTGTGGAAAGAAGGGTCACTTCAAGATAGATTTCCTATAAGTTATAAAAACCCATCATCACAAGAAAAGAGAAGATAAGTGTCACTCAAGCTCAAGTGACTCCTCCAACTCAAGCTCAAGTGAAGATTCAAGTGAAGGATCAAGATCAAGCTCTAGTGATGAAGGAGAATGCCAATTTTCTTTTATAGCATCAACAAGTAAGGACTCAAGTGAGGTAAATCTAAACTATTTAGATAAAGAATCTTTGATTGCTATTATTCATGATACTTGTGCCTCTCTTAAGTCTTATAAAAGGAAAAAGAAAAAGTTTGCTAGAATTGTTGATAATATGCATGTAGAATTAGATGATCTTGAACATGCTAATTCTTGCTTGCTTGATGATAAAAATGATTGTCTTAGTCAAGTAGATTCTCTTAAACTTGAAAATGCTAGTTTGTTTGATAAGATTAGATTTCTAGAAGCTCAACCTCTTATGCCTAGTTTTAATGAAGAGCATACTTTAATTGTTGATTCTCTCATGCATGATATTGATGTTATTAAATCTGAAAATAAGGACAAAGATTTTATTTTGCAAGAATTAGAAACAGAAAATGCCTCCTTGCTTGCTAAAATCAATGTGCATGAATCTTTTCTAGTTCTACTAGTAGAGAGAATGATGTTGCTGCTCTTCATATTGATAGATATTCTTATTTAACTAAAACTCTTTGCTTAGAAAATGATCTTCTACATGCTAGAGGTAATATCAATCATTTATCTTCTATTATTGCTTATCTTAAGCATGATAATGACAGTTTGAGATCCTCTTTACAAAGATTCTTAGTTGGTAAAAAGAGTCTTAATGACATCCTACACCATTCTACTAAAAAATTTGGTAGACATGGTTTAGGATATGATAGTAGTCAAAGGAACAAAAAAGGTAAAGGACCTCTAATCTTCCATAGAGAATCATCTAGTTCCAAGACTATGGGCACATGCAACTGTTGCAATGAAATTGGTCATTATTCTACTTGTTGTCCTTTTAAGAAAGCATCCAAGAACACTAGGTCTTGGGTTTCTAAGCTAACCCCTCTGGACCCAAAAATATGATTGGGGACCATTTCATCTTTCTTCTTATAGGTACTTACAAATGGATTGACTTGAGCTATTGAATTCTAAATTGACTTGTCAATCCACATGAAAGAAGAAAGGTGAGATGTGTAGAGGGTGACAACAAGTAGAAAAAGGAATGGTAAGAATAAAGGTAATGTTTTCTTGCTTATAACCATTTCTAACTTATTTTTGTCAAGTTAGTGTGCACTATACATATGATTTTTGAGTCAAAAGTGGTATTTTGTGTTTCTCTTCACTCTTACTCAAAAACTATTTCCAATGCTTCTATAGTGCATTACTAACTTGCTTAGACAAGTTTAGATATGGTTTGTATTTTTAGCATACCTTTAAATATGTTTTTATGATATATATGTGCTTTTTGACAATAGCTCTGTCGGTCGAGTTTGTCCTGATAGAAACTCGACCGATAGGCACCCATAGGTGTTGCCAGCAGCTGTCATCGGTCGAGTTGTCAATGCACAGAACTCGACCGATAACATTGTGCACAGAATATACATTTGGTTTATTGAATGAGAATTTTCCTCTCAACTAGATTTTCTCAACCAATAGCCTTATTCTTTGGAACTCTCATTTGGTACCTTTATATATGTGCATATTTCCATACTTTAAATTGCCTATCTTACTTACAACTCTATCTCTCTAATTGCTCTAAATTGGTATATCTATATCTTGCAATTACTTGCTGTGAGTTGTTTTGTAGGTTTTGATGATGATCTCTTTGGATCTCTTGGTTGTGTCTTAAATTTCTTCCATTGTACTCTAACTTACTACATCTATCTAGGTGTATATCTTGTTTTGATACAACCTTGAGGTTCTTAGTGGTGATCATCTTTTGGTAATGATGCATATTTATATGTGAGTTATATCCTTTCATGCTTCTAAAATTGTTTATCTCTTTGTTTGGATATATCTCTACATCTACTCATAGCAATTGCTCTTTAACTTGTGCATCTTTCGCTATGATCCAGATCCTACTAGTAGTCCTAACTTGTGATAACATCTACTAGTAGCTCATATACATGTTGTTCTATCCTTGTTTATAATTGGCATCTTTGCTCATGTATATGCTATGCTTGTATCTTGTCTCATACATGCTCAAGCTTGTTCCTTGAATTGCATATCTACTATCTTGAGTTGCTTGTATAGCATTGTGATGCAGGGTACATAGATCTACATTATATGTAGAAATTGGAGTATTTTTTGATTTTATGCAGATTTTGCTCCAGTTTCAGTTTTTGGTGCAAGACTAGTGTTTTTATGCAAAAATGACCTTCTAAGCAAGGCTCATCACTTCGCCATGAGCCCTTGTACTTTTTGGGCAAATTCTATCATCTTGAGGGTCAAAATTGTGATTTATTATTTTTCTACAGCACCTTATCTTGTATTTTTGGATTGTTCAAGTATATGTTTTAACTTGTCTTTCTTTCTATGCTTGGACAAGCCCCTATCTGTTCTCTTCTACTCTCTTTATATATATTTGTGTTATCTCCTTTTCCTTTAACAAATGGTGTTTATTATTTCTTCATACCCCCACCTTTTTGAAATGACAAAGGGGGAGAAATGTATGTCTTCTTTTAAAAGAGGAAGAAGACATGTTTTAAATGAAGAGGAGAAGTATGTCCATGTAAAGGGGAGAAGGTAAATGGGAGAAGACATATATGTGTAGAATATATATGAGTAGAAGACATGGTATTCTATAAATTTTATGAAAGCTAACCATGCAGGAGAAATAACATCAATTGAGGGGGAGTATGAGAACTCCACTAGCATTAATTGAGGGGGAGTATATGAACTCAATTCTATTGAAACCCCTAGGTTTATCCAAAGGTATGACTTTACTTAAAAGCTTTCAATACATTTATGGAATGGTTTGTCATCTTCAAAAAGGGGGAGAATATTGACTCAAGGTCAATTAGGGCAATGTTAACTCGCGTCTAAATTGACTAAACCCATGTTTTGATGATGACTAACCATTCCACATATTGGTGTCTAATGTCTCTACTTGAGTGATTTCAGATTAGGTATAGACACACTCTAAATGTCCTAACTTGCGCATATCAAATTGGAGAAAAGACAAGTCAAAGTCAACACAAGTGCACATTTTTGTAATATGTTGTAAATCACTTGTAATGATTGTATGACTTGTAATTAAGCTTAGAAAAAATCAGGAGCACTTAGATCGAATGTTTAAGCACTGAAAAGCCATTTTCCAAAATTCACATCAGGTTGTTCATCGGTCGAGGTCTATGAGTTGCAAACTCGACCGATCCTAATTGGATCTTGAAAATGACTTTTGATTGGTCGAGTTTACACTTCACAGAACTCGACCGATGGAGTAACTGACCAATTCAATTTTCATTGGTCGGTCGAGTTTCCCCAGGATAAACTTGTCTGATAGTCTGAATATCGGTTTTGTCTTTTACTCTATCGGCCGAGTTACCCTTATCGAAACTCGAATGATTGCACTGTACGGAAAATTGCAGAAAAGTGCTTCTAGCCGTTGTGGAGTTGTAACAAGTGAAAATATATCTGTTGCAAGCCACAAAATGGCTAGTTTTCATTCTCAAGTGTTCCCAAAGGCTAAGAGGCATCCCTAGCTATAAATAGGACCCCTTGGTCTTCATTCCAAGGTTGAGCATTCATTGCAAAACTCTATGTGAGATTCCTATTCTATAGTTGAGTGCTTCCTACAGCCTCCTCTCTCTCTGTAAGCTTAATCACTTGCTACATCCATTAGAGTGAGTAGGAAATTTGTAAGAGAGCTAGTCCTACATGTATATCTTGTGAGGCTCTCACTTCTACCACCTTCCTATCTCTCTTTTCAACCATGAAGATGAAGGTTCTCTCTCTTAGCTAAGAGAGGTGAAGAAGAACAAGGGAAGGCGTCCCTTGGTGAAGATCAAGGCTGAAGACTTGGAGCTAGAGTGGGTAAGCCCTTGGTGAAGGCAGAAGACTCCTTGCTCAAGTGGGTAAGTCCTTGGTGGAAGCTTCTCCGAGAGAAGGTGAAGTCAAAGGCGGAAGATCCAAGAAGAGTGGGTAATTCCTGCAAGGCTGAAGACTTGTGCAAGAGTAGGTAAGTCCTTGGAAGAAGGCAGAAGACTCCTTACAAAGTGGGTAAGTCCTTGGTAAGGTTGAAGACTCTTTGTATTGGATAGGTAAGTCCTTTGGTGGTCATGTATTGTATCTATTATAATGAATATAATGTAGATGCAAAGTTAAGAAATCCTAGAGGTTGACCTCTCTAGGTAGTGGACTGACTCACTTCTAGTTTGAAGTGTGGAACCACTCTAAACAACTTGTTAATTGGTGTATGTTCAATCTCTCTCTCCCTTGCTATGCATGTTTTAGTTGCACACAAATTTCCTATTTAGCAACCTTATCTTGTGATATATCTTAAAGGTCTAATGAATTTTTTTTAAGTGCATTCAACACTATTCACCCCCCTCTAGAGCATCTAATCACCCATATAGGATCTAACATTTTCTTCCTTCAAACCTTTTTTTACATCTCTGCCTCCATTAGTGCCAACAAACCAAGGGAGGTAGCAATCCCAAGAGAAACTATCCCAAAAAGAAGAAGTTGGCATGTGTCCAGTGCTGGTGGAGCATCGCTCTAATGGAGTCGACCAGTGGCTTCGTCATCCCCAAAACTTGGTCAACCCTCTCCCATAGGAACCTCGTGAGGTCTCCCTCCAACAAAAGGTGGTCAAGCGATTCCATGTCCTTCTCCTCACAATATTTGCATGTTGATACAATGGGGATGAGGCAGTCCTAGATCTTGGTGTCAACCGATACCTCTGCGTGTAAAACCTTCCAAGTGAAGGTAGCCACCTTCATCAGTATGTGGCTTGACCAAACCCACCTAGCAAATGGTAGGTTGTCTGCCCTCCTTCTACAAAGCGCCTTAGCCATATTTGTAGTGAAGTCGCCTCCCAGAGAGGGTTCCCAGATCAGTCTATCCCGTTCAGTTGTCCCTCGACAAGTGAGATTTTTAAAATCCTCCATGACTTCGTCATTAAGAAGGGAAGACAGAGTCATCCAATCCCACTCTCCATCCGCCAAGAACAAGTCCCTGATCTGGATCTCCAGTGACATTTGAATCCCAGGTTGGGCGTGTTGTAGCATTGGTGCACTGCTCCATCGGGATGTCCAGAATGGGAGGTTTCTTCTCCCCATTTCCCAGCGAGATACATGAGGCAAGATCGGGAACACCTCCCATAGGCGCTTCCAGTATGGTGAGGTTGTGCTTCCTTTCTTCAACCAGGATGGGTGATGCGTATCAAGAGATCTATCTCTTCTAATGTATTTCCACCGGCAAAATGTTGCCCAAATGGAGTTGCCTTGAAGCACCATCCATGTCGCCTTCAGCCTTAGCCCATCTCTGGCCACCTCAAGGCATTGAATACCCAAGCCTCCTTCATTTATTGGCCTCACGACTTTATCCCAACTGACCTAGTGTCTCCTCCAATGCCCCTCTGTCGAGCTCCATAGGAAATTAGCCATCATCATCTCAATCCTTTTGATAATCCCCTTATGAACCACCACAGCCGCTAAGGCATGAATCAGAATCAACGCTAGAACATACCTGATAAGCATGATACAACCCCCATCGAGAGAATCCTACCTTGCCACCCATCAATTTTCCTCTCGATCTTCCTCACCATAGGCTCATAGGCTGTTGTGGGAATCCTTCCGAAAGGTAATGGGACACCTAAATAACAAAAGGAGCCTATCATTAGGTGGATTCCCAACTCAGATTCAATGAGAGAAGTCATCTCCGGTGTCACTTTGAATGTGAAGTAAGATGATTTCTCTCTATTGGTCATTTGCCTCGACACTCTTGTATAATGGTCAAGAATTTCCTTACACCTTCTTATGTAATCGCCCGCCGCATTGAAGAATAAAAGTATATCATCCGCAAAGAGGAGATGCGATGGTGCCTGACCCGCGCCCCTAATCTTGAACCTTCTGAGGATACCATCCTGCAGAGCCGATCGAAGAAGCCTTCTAAGGTATTCCTCCATCAAAATGAACAACAAAGGGGATAGCAGATCCCCTTGCTTGATCCCTCTTGATGCCTGGAAGAAACTAGATGTACTTCCATTAATCCCCACTGAGAACCATGCTCCAGTTACAAGATGGAAGATAATCTTAACCACTCCTGATCCGAACCTAAGCACTAGAAAAACACCTTCCAAGAAGCGCCAATCAACCATGTCGAACACCTTTGACATGCCAATTTTTAGAATCACATTTTCAAGATTCTGATCCTGTTGTTGAATGTCTTGATAGAGCTCGTGCACTAGGAGAATGTTGTATGTGATATCTTTCCCTTATACACAAGAATTCTATTTCACAGTAATCAGGTTAGGGTTTCCATGTTGATCAGTGCGTGCAATAGCACCCAAGTACCTCATGACCGCGTTAGGTCAAGTGTCTGCACTGCACCCAAACCTTATGGTTTCCATGTTGATCAGTGCGTGCAATGGCACCAACTGGGCGTCTAAAATTCTGACGACCGGTTTGACATTTTGCTTCATGACCAAGAAATGTTCATGTCAGCACCGCCACCCATTTACCTAGGGTTTGACTTTCTTCCAAAATGGCCAAGCCACGTCACTAGTCAACCGGCCGGTTCGGCTAGCGAGACGGTCGGCTCACGGTGCACATTTAGTGAAATCAATAGCCACCTCTCCTTTTCTTCTCCCCCCTTTAGGGTTTCCACCCTCCTTTCCCTATAAAAGGAGGGGGACTCCACAAAGAGGAGGATCAAATTTTCTATATTCACAATTTACTTTCAACATTAGTCTTTCCATTTTTCTTACAGCGTGCTCCATCGTTCTTTAATTAAAGTTGATTTTATCTCAAATTTTTCTTCTTTATTTTCTATTCTTGTTCTTCTTTGGGAACAAGGAACCAAGAATGACAACTATTTCATAGTCACTAGCCAGAGTCCTCAGATTCTTTCTTTCCTAGTCTATGACCTCCCTTCTTTCTTTCTTTGTTCTCCCTTTAATTTCCATGGCTAGTATGTTTTTTTTCCTATTGAGCGAGGGAAGTAGCCCCTTAGCCATGTGTCAACTTAGACTGAAGTTTTATACAATTACATTAGATATATGGTTTCATAGTTGAACTTTCATTAAGTATATATTGCAATTGTATACATCACAACTGGCTATGAAATCTATTAAGAAAGTAAATTTGACTTAATCTCTACAAATTATTGTTAACATCATAAGAATGAGACACAAAATATTACAATACATTGAGCTTGTTGGGTTTTATGTGGTCAGAGTAGGCTGTGGAAATAAAAAATTTACTTGACCATAAACCCATAACCAGCAGATCACGTCAATATCTATGTAATGGGAAGGATGATTTTAGCGAGTCATACATGGTCCTGAGGCTTGCTCAGCGATAATACCTCACAACAAGTGTGGTCTTCACCCACCTATCTTTGTCGGCGTCTGTGCAGCTCCTGGTCTTGACCCGGACTGCGGTTGACAATTGTCCTCCTGAGAGGCAGAAGTCTCCCACCTCTATAGATAGTCCACACGGACTACCAAGAACTCTAGTTGTCCTGAAGGATGGACTAGAAGGAGTTGTCTCCTTCTATCGGCGTACTAGTCACTGACACACTCTCCTACAACCAATTACTTTTCTACAGTTGTCTTTCCCTCGTTGTTCCTCCCTGGACGAGTAGAACTTACTTAAACTCTCTCGGTTACCACAACCAGAGAGGACAACAAATTTATAGAGAAACTAATGTTCTGAGTTGTGTCTATAGAGAAGCCCCCTATACCTCTCTATTTTTAGTAGAGGGCAGGGTTAGGATACCCAGTCTATGCGGGAGTAGAAGGGTACATAATTTCCAAGAACAATTTGCACTGCAGCAGGCGAACCGGTCATTTCATAAATGAAACGGTCATTTGGCAAGGTGAACAGATCGATTCACTTGTGAACTGATCAGTTGGGATTGTGAACCGGTCAGTTCACTTAGTGAACCGATCATTTCACTTAGTGAACCGGTCATTTCACTTCCTAGACTTGCCTCCAATTGACTTTAATTGTTCGTTTCTAATTAATACAAATATAAATTCTTATTCCAATCGAATTGAACAAGTGAAATGGAAAACTTTTCTCACAAACCGAGACAACCCAACACTACCCGTTTGGACAAGTGAACCGATCGGTTCACCAGAGTGAACCGATCGGTTCACCAGAGTGAACCGGTCATCTCACTGGCCATGAGCCGATCAGTTCACCCAGTGACCCAGTCGGTTGGTGGTCCAGATTTGTGCAGAACACAGTCAATTCAGTTCTCAATCAATCTGACACTCAAATCAGTTGGTTCAACACTTGAACTAAATGATTTTGAGTCAAGTCTATTCATTGAATGTTTTATTGAGTACCTAAACACTTTAGTCATGGATAAACTCCTCTTCCAGGTTAATCCTTTGTGTGTGACCCTATATGTCTAATTTCATGTTGGCAGTGAATGTCCATAATAAGCTTATGACATCACAAGCAAAGAGTGGTACCTAGTTGTACATCAATGCTACCCAAGTGAAAACGAAAGTTGGAGAACAACTTTCAATCCTACATTCTGTAATTGGTGTTCTAGTGAATTTATAATTTCTTTGTCTCTAATATCCTGAATGAACTCAAGGCATGGAATTGTCATCCTTTCAACATTCATTCATGTTTCTTGAACTAGAGCAGACTGTCTGAGATATGTGTGACATCAATATCATATATTGATTCACATGTGCATGCACATGTCTTTCTCAATCTCTCTTATCAAGTGGCCTGGACATCATACTCCCTTAGGATGGACAAATCTCATATCTATCACTCACAGTTTGTGTCATGCGTCAAAGCCACCCAATCATCACCATTATAATAACCCATGTTTCAGGACTGCATTTGATGATGTCAAAGTGTACCCAATCACATTCGACGAGTGTAGTGATTTCAGGTCTAAGAATCACAATCACCACCATCACTATGAGAGATGACTCTGACTACCATGTCATGGTTCCATGTGTCACTCTCATGGTGGGTTAGTCTGATACACTATTCTCTAACATGTATCTATGTGCTTGGTTTGATATCATATATCATGACTAATGAGACACTATCATCAACTAACACACACTCTAGTCTTGATGTGTCATTGTTGTCTATCAACCTTCCACAATGACATCCGACTAGGGACATAAAAAGAATGCACATACTCTTAGCATCAATATGATCTCTTGTTCAGGTCCTCAACCTAAAGACATACATCATTGAGTATTGTCATTCTTTAGACATTCATTTTGCTCCATCATTTATCTCATAATCGATTGAGCTAGAATAAATTGGAAGCTTGCATTTGATATTTATCAAATCAATCATGATGTATGCCAATCCAATCATCATATGATTGGCTCTCAGGGCATACATACTAACAGTGTCATCCACTGGCTTAGTTTTTCCCATTGAACCTCCGTCTTGGGAAGGTTGGGTATCCATCATTTTGACTTCTGATATGGGCATAATCCCATTCTCCTCGATGTGTTTCTCACTTATCATCGACTTAATGACATCATATGAGGATCGGTCAAGATTAATTCTAACTTTACATAATCCATCGAGATTATGCTATCACTGATAAGCTGCCTCACAATATTACGACGTAGACGAATATGTCTACTCTTCCCATTATAAACTTTGTTTTTATCTCTTGCTATGGCAGCTTGATTATCACAGTGAATAAACACTGGTGGAGAATGTTTCTCCCAAATGGGTAGATCTATTAGAACATGTCTTATCCATTTGGCTTCAGTTCCAACCTTTTCTAAGGCAATAAACTCAAATTCCATAGTGGAATGAGAAATACATGTTTGCTTGGTGGATTTCCAAGACACGTCACCTCCACCCATGGTTAAGATCTACCCACTTGTAGATTTCAATTCATCTGAATCAGAAATCCAATTGGCATCTCAAATCCTTCTAGCAAAGTTGGAGATCCACAAAAAATCAATCCATGATTAATTGTACCTTTTAGGTATCTTAAAACCCCATGTAGAGCTTCCCAATGATCCTTGTTAGGATTTTGAGTATATCTACTTAATCTCCCCACTGCATATACTAGATCTGGATGAGTAAAATTCATTAAGTACATCAAGTTTCCAATTACTTATTCATATTTGACTTGTTAAACACCAACACTTTTATTTTTCTTAAGATTGAAATTAGAATTTAAAGGTGTGCTAACTGTCTTACAATCAAACATTAAAAATCTTTTGAGGATTTTCTCAACATAATGTTCTTGAGAGAGCATGATACAATCATCACTTTTAAGAAGTTTAATTCCAAAAATTACATATGCTTCTCCCATATCTTTCATGTCAAAATTAGAAGCCAAAAAACTTTTTGTACTATTTATTGTATCAATATTAGTGCCAAATATAAGCATGTCATCCACATAAAGACATATAATTACACAACTTTGGTTATCAACTTTTAAATATATACATTTGTCTCCTTCATTTATATGAAAATCATACGATACAATGACTTTATCAAATTTCTCATGCCATTATTAAGCAATTGTTTAAGCCATAGAGAGATTTGATTAGTCTGCATACCATGTGTTCCTTTCTAGGAATAACATAACCTTCTGATTGATCCATATAAATTTCTTCATATAAATCTCCATTCAAGAAAGTAGTTTTAGCATCCATTTGATGTATAATTAATTTCTTAATAGATGCTAAAGCAATTAAAATCCTAATTGTAGATCTAGTTATAAGAGTAAAAGTATCAAAATAGTCAATATCCTTTTGTTGTTTGAATCCCTTGCTAAATAATCAAGCTTTGTATTTATCTACAATACCATCCAGTTTTAATTTTCTTTTAAATATCCATTTACATCCAATCGGCTTGACACTTGGTGGAAGATCCACTAATTCCCATGTATGATTAGATAATATATATTCAATCTCACTATTAATTGTTTCCTTCCATAAAGAGGAATCAGATGAATTAATCACATCATTGTAAGATTGAGGATCATTATCTACAATGAAGGAATAGAAGTCATCACCAAAATTCTTTTCCTTTCTCATTCTAGTAGATCTTCTAGGTTCTACATCATCAGGTTCAAAAACATCATTAGTATTGGATGTACTGGGAATGTTCTCTAAAATTTCATTTGAAGGATCAAACACTTTCTCTATAGGGGTTTTCATAGGAAAGATGTGTTTAAAAAATTTAGCATTTTTAGATTCAACTATAGTATTCGGTTCTACAACATTGTTGCTACTTCAAAGTACCAAGAATCTATATGTTGCACTATTTTGAGCATAACCTATAAAAACACCATCCAGAGTTCTAGATCCTAATTTTTATTTCTTAGGTTTAGTTAATAAGATTTTATCTAAACACCCCCACACTTTGAGATATTTCAAATTAGGAGGATATCCTTTCCATAATTCATACGGTGTCTTATTCATCTTCCAACTAGGAATACGATTTTGAAGAAAACAAGATGATAAAACCACTTCCCCCCAGAAGTTGTTGGGTACTGTTGAATTGATTAAAATAGAATTCAACATCTCCTTTAGAGTTTTATTTTTACGTTCTGCAATCCCATTTGATTGAGGCAAATATGGAGGTGTTTATTCATGTATAATACCATGGTTTATACAAAAATCATTAAAATGAGAATAATCACATTCACCACCCCTATATGAGCAAATACATTTTATTTTCTTATTGAGTTGATTCTCTACTTCTATTTTATATTTAACAAATATTTCAAAAGCTTCATCCTTTGAATGTAGTAAATATAATTTTGTATATCGTGAGAAATCATCTACCAAAATAATATAGAAACGTTTCCCACCTTTAGATAGATTTCCTTTTAAATCTCCAAGATCGGTGTGTACTAAATCTAGTAATTCGGAATTTCTATGTGAACTTTGAGGACATGGTTTCTTTATAGATTTAGTTTCAGCACATACTTGATATTTATTTTTTAAATGAACAACACCATGTATATCTTTAAGCAAACCTAAAGATTTTATGCGTTGTACATATTTAAAATTAATATGTCCAAGTCTATTGTGCCACATATCAAAAGAGTCAACGATATAAGCAAAAGAAGAAATTTCCGTAGCATCAGAGTTTGGTACATTCAAAAGAAAAGACCATTTGAATAGTACCCCATACCAAGGTAGTCCCCAGAATTAGACAGAATGACCTTGTTTGATTCAAAAGACACCTTGACCCCAAACTAAAGTTGAGAGATAGAAATCAAATTAACCCTAATGTCTGGAACATACAACACATCTTTGATCAACATAATTTTCCTAGAAGTCATCTTGATCATGACATTTTCCTTTCCAGTCACAGAAGCAGCACTGGAGTTGCCCATGACAACCTGATGCTCATCCTATCCTACCTCTGAGTATGTCACAAAGTCCTATTTGTTGCCACTAATGTGGAGAGTAGCCCCGAAGTCGATGATCCAATCAAGCTGCTGGACTGATCCCATGCTAACCAGGTTGATGAATGCCAGAAATACGTCCTCAGTGACAAGGTTGGTTGGTGTTTTCTTAGAATCCTACACTGCTTTCTTCTTCATGTACCTGTATTTAGGAGAAGTATGAATAGGTTTGCCATGAACATAGAAAAAAATTCTTTTACTTAATATCTTTATTACCTTTATTTTTATTTTTATTTTCTTTCTCTTTCTTATTTTTCCAGTTATTTTAGACTAATCAGAAGAATTATTTTCAACTTTATTGTTAACAAAGTTTGCATAACATGATAACTCTTTGTTCAAATCAAATTTTTCTCTAGTACGATTTTGATCTTCAACTAGGATGTGTATTATTACATCATCCAGTGACATGGTCTTTCTTTTGTGCTTTACGTTGTTCTTGTAACGTTTCTAAGAACCAGACAACTTTTTAATTTACGACCCCACAAAAAAAACTCAGGAAGATTTTTTTTATATATTTCAAGTCATCTAGTAAGATATGAAAATCATGAATTTGAGTAGTTATTTCTTTATCTTCAGTCATATAGAAAATTTAGGAAATTTGCAACAATAAATTTATGGGTAGAAGCCTCTTCTAGAATGTATTTCTTACTTAAACTTTCCCAAATTTCAATTGCAATTTTAATTGAAAAGTATGCATCAAACAATTGGTTAGATAATGTACATAGAATAACATGTCGACATATACGATTTGTTTTTTCCCAGAATCAGGTTTGGATTCAGTTAAAGCAAATGATACATTGGAAACTTCCAAAGTAGTAATAATTTGTCTTGTCAATGCCTATAATGTTGTCCATTAAACTGATAAATTTTTACAACATCAGGAAGTGATGTTTGCAAAATAGTAGAAACAGTGACAATCTGATTGTTATTATTTGATGGTGTCATAGGCATAAAGGGGGTTTCAAATCCTTCCATGTTAGCATCCATCATTAAAGGAATTACTCTTAAGATTGTTGTTCGAGAAGGGGTACAAACCACTAAGAAGTAGTAAATATAAAATATTATACCAGACAGAGATGTTAAGGCGTGCAAGTTGAACTGTCCTTAAGAGTATTTCCATGACTGTTGACAACATACATCAGTGCAGTAGATGACTACGGCTTGTACTATCCCAGAGAAAAAAAAAAGAAACTGGAGTGTTTTGGTTCTGTTTAGAAAGAAGGTAAGGATGTGTTAAATAACAAAGCAAAAAATTCGTTAAGAGATGTGTGCGGTTGTACTTGGTGAAAGGATCTATTGTGGTTTTAAACTACCCAAAAAAATAGGTACAATCGGATCGGAAGAGCCACTAAATGGTTTAGTGAAACAAGGAGCAAAACCAACATGGGGCCGCACCCACGCAAGGAGGCTCGAGAGGCCAGATTTGTACCCCCTATGTGCGGGACGCGACATGCGCCGACACACTCAATTAAAGGGTTTTCAGATCAGCCCAACCCAAACCCAGTTGGGTTGCCCCACCATGCATGTGCGAGGCTCTTATCCTCAATTATCCTATGGGCAAAAACCCATACATAAGGAGAGAAGTATTAGATTCCCGTAATATGGGACTAAAACATTGCCTTTGTTTTTGAAATATAGTAAACAAAACAACTTCTCCTATTTATAATGATACAAATGTACTTTATGTATGTGTTACATATTCATATTTTTAATGGTTGTAACTCATAATCCAATTGGAGAGGTGATATCAATAAAAGGTCTCTACCTTTTTGTAAGGCCCCTAAACTTACTTAATGAGTTGAATAAACTTAATTATCATAATTGAATTCATATAACTATAATATAACCTTGTGATATGCTTTGAAATAATAATATAATCTTAAGTTTCAAGTTTGGTCCAATTTGGACACTGTTTGAGCAAGTTATGTAATTTTATGCACATTTTAGATTTTTTTGCAATTTATCCAATTGAGAGGCTTTATTTGCAATTTATCACTTGTATTATGTTCTTTGGATATTATATCATCATTCTTGATCTTTTTGAGCCATGGGTCATGATGCGATGATTTTGAGTCACATTTATAGACTTGTTTTATTTGTGTTTTATGCATTTATTAGTCATTTTGGTGGTTAATATTGCATAATTCATCTACTTTGGTCTATGCTCCTTCTCTATGTCAAATCTCCCTTATTTCAGTATTTTGAGCATAAATTATTACAAGAATATGTTTTGTTTCGACTTATGTGGTCTTGTGTTGCAATTTCAGGAAAAACAAGTATCTGCTGCTGTTGATACCATCGACAGTGGTCGATACCATCGACACAACCACAGGCAGCCAGCAGCGAGGAGCAGCAAAATCTCGATACTATCGACAGGAGAGTCGATGGTATCGAGATATCATCAGGTTGCTTCAGAAAAGAGAGTCGATACTATCGACACAAAAGTCGATACCATCGACGAGTGGAGCTACAACGACGTAAAAGGACAAAACCGACGCCTATGAATGTCGATACCATCGACCCGTGTCGATGGTATCGAGGTGGCATCAGTCGCGACAAAGAAAAGAAAAGAAGACCAACCGATACCGCGCAGGGTCGATACCATCGACTCGCGTCGATGGTATCGACACCGTCAGATACATGTTTGTTTCAGATTGATCTAAATCCTACGGCTGTGGTAATTTGGCGACCTAACTCGGTGATTATACCTAATGACGGCGGCCAAGAGCAATCTATAACGTCATTAGCCGCTGCACATGTCCTGAGAAGGTGTGGAGAGAAGAACGGAGCCTAGAAGCACGCCCCAGCCGTTCCGGACGCTGAAGAAGACAATTTCCACCACCGAAAGGTGGGAGAACGCGTATTCTATGCCAAGGAGCGCTTGGATCTTCTCCGTTCAAGGGTTTCACCACTCAATCACATTTTTCTCCATGTTTCCTTTTTTCTCTACCATGTTTTGCTTTGAGATGAACATGAGGGGCTAATCCCCTTTGTCTTTAGGACCGGGAGTAGCCCGGGAATTTGTTGTATGACAATTTCATCATAGTAATTCATCTTTTATCTCTTAAATCCATGGTATAATTTCGTTTTTTCAATTATATTATTATGCTTGATCACCATAATAATAATCTAATGCCCTTAATTACTTTGAAAGAAGAATTAATGGTTGAAAATAGACGAAATTTACATTAATTGAAAAATCCCTTGAACAAGGTGGTGTAAGGTTAATGGTGGAAACCGAGAGATCGATTTTAATGCACCTAGTTTAGGGTATAGGTTACTACGACGGTGGAACCGACCTAGACATAGGTAGTGAATTGTACCACGACAGTGGGTAATTCTGATTTCAGGCCACTACCCAGATAGAGAGATAAATCTGAATGACTACATAGAATTTAATACAATGAAAACCCGCGGTGAAACCTCAATCCTAAAGATCTCATCTTAAATTGATTAAACTAAACATTTAATCGATCGCTTTGCTTTGTTTTGCTTTATTTTGTTTTCTTTTAATTTTATAACAATCTCCAACTATTTAATCGGTCTAGCTGATTGTGAGTAGTTAGTAGTAGTCTCCGATAATTCACGTGTCTCTGAGTTCGACTCGGGCCTCACAAAGGCCTATATTACATTGATGCGTACACTTGCGTTCCTACGCATGTAAAAAGCATGTCAAGTTTTTGACGCCGTTGCCGGGGACACGGCGATTGTCGGCACTATGATTGCTGCAAGCGGCCACTCTAGGCCACTTTTTAATTTTTTTTTATTAGTTTGAAATCATCTCCAAAAATTCATAGCTTATCTTTCACATCTTGTAGTTGTCTTGCACGGTACTGAACTTAATCTACCATTTTGCAGGTACTGTGCATGGTGCAGACGCGTAGTACCGACTACACGCAACAGGCACCAGAGGTTCCACTGCCGGGACCTGACGACGAGGAAGATTACAATCAAGACCACTTAGAAGAAACAGATTCAAAATCCGAACAAGAAGAAATGGCAGAGGAACAAACAATATGGGAGAAGATCAAGGCTTCTTCTTCATCTGCTTCAAATGGGCTGATCAAGAAGCAGGCGATCAATATTCCGACATACAAGATTGATCTTGCGTTAATCAACCTGGTGAAGTCGAATGCATTCCATGGGCTCAAGAATGAAGACCCAGTCACGCATATAAGTCAATTTGTGGAGAATTGTGACATGATAAAAATTGACAAATTTCCACAAGAGACGCTTTACTTGAAGCTGTTCTCGAGTTCTCTAGCAGGGAATGCACGAGAGTGGTTGCACAATCTGGATGATGAATATGTGGAATCCTGGAACCACATGGTAGAGGTTTTCTTTGAAAGGTTCTTCCCGCCCGAGAAGACCAATGAAATGATCAGGAAGATCCACAACTTCACTCAGAAGGCTGGAGAGACCTACTCTGAGACCTGGGAAATGTTTCAGATCATGCTTAGGCGGTGCCCGCATCACGGGCTTGACAAGGAGACACAGGTTAAAATCTTCTATTTTTCTCTCTCCGAGCATGATAGAAGTAACCTTGATTCCGCAGGCTCAGGATTCTTCTTGAACAACACAGACACGAGGTGTTGGGAAATCCTTAAGAACATGACCAAAAAGCAATCTTGGGGCGACAGGGACGCCGTTGAGCACGTTCGAGTACCAGGGGAGTCTAAAGCAATCAAGGAGCTGAATGAGAAGATGGATCTTCTCACGAAGAAACTTCTTGCAAAGGAGGATACTAAATCCGAGGACGAGGCACAAGTCAAATTCATGAGGCAGCAGCAAGGTTACAGAAATAATTATTACTCATGGAGGAAGGACAAGAAGTTCTCTTGGAAGGATCCAAACAACTTTTTGTAGGACCTAGATGTAAAACCCCAGCCAGTAGCGGAGGACAAGAGCATGGAGTTGCTCAACCAAGTGATAAAGCAAAATCAAGAATTAATGACTACTTTTGGCCAGCAGATAAAGTAATAGGGGGAATTTATGAACCAATTCGGGCAGACACTACAAAGCCATGGGGCTCAGATGAGGACAATAGAGACGTACATGACACAAATGGCAGCAGAGATAGCTAATCTGAAGAAGCCGGCGCATCAAGGTTTCCCGGGTAACACTAATATTCCAGGAGGAAACCAACAGGCGAAGGCCATCTTGCTAAGGAGTGGCAAGAAGCTTTTAAACCCCAGAGCCGATGAACCAAGCAAACCCCAAGCAGAAATTGAAGGTGAGGCCACTGAGGAGCTGCCCATACCGGTCACAGAACCAATTGCGGATATAGTAGTGGATGCTACTGAAGATCCTATTGCAGATGAGGAGGAGACGCAGAAAAGGACACCTTATGTGCCACCGCATCAAAGGGCACAGGTTGTCCCGGTCCCATATCCGAACAGTGCAAAGGCAAGGAAAGTGGATGTCCAGTTTAAAAAGTTTCTAGATAGTTTCAGAAAGCTTTCAGTCAACATCCCATTATTGGAAGCAATTGAGCAAATCCCTTCTTACGGTAAATTTCTGAAAGACATCATTACCAAGAAGAGGAAAATCCCAGACACGGAGTTTGTAGTGCTTAAGGAGCAGGTGACTGCCTTCATCATGGGCACATTGCCACCAAAGAGGTAGGATCTGGGATGCTTCAACATCTCATGTTACATTGGGAAAGTGAAGTTTGGTGAAGCGCTATGTGACTCCGGGGCGAGCATAAACTTGATGCCCCTCTCTACATTTAAGAAGTTGGGATTAAAAGAGTCACAACCGAGCAACATGACAATCCAATTGGCGGACAATTATGTGGTGAAGCCATACGATATTTGTGAAGACGTGCTAGTGAAAGTAGATCGATTTGTATTTCCAACAGATTTTGTCGTCATGGAGATGCAAGATGAACAAGGCAATGAGTTACTACTCGGACGACCCTTCCAAGCTACAGCTGACATGATACTTGAGATGGGGAGAGGTCGTTTGACCTTGGGTATAGTTGATGATCGCTTCGAGATGGTCATGCCTTCCAGCACCACGTCACTTAAAGCCAAGGAGCAGTGCCACATGGTAAAGCATTTTGATCACAATATCTCACTTTGTCTAGGGAAGCCATTTTTAGATATGGCTCATGTAATGACCAAGGTGGAAAAAGGGACATTGGTTGTGGACATCATGGAGCAGACCAAGGTGGTATCCCTTACCAAGGTTGTAGGTTTTCCGAATGATGAGGAGGAGGACATTTATCCCTCTAATGAAGATGAGGCTATAGCAAATTCGGTTTTTGACGCACATCCAGAATTACCGCTTGAAGCCTGCTTATTCAATATCACACATGATTGGATGAGAAGCAAGTCACTGCAGGAGTGTGCCAAGATGCTTCAGATGTTGTCATGCTTCTATGCAAGGTACTATGAAGACTTAGGCAAACTCCCACCATCGCTTCAATCATCCTTAATCAGCCCGCCGGAATTGGAGTTGAAGCTGTTTCCACCGCACATGAAGTATGCATTTCTGGCTGAGGAAGAAAAGCTACATGTGATTATATCGGCTTATATGAGTGTCGAGGAGGAGGACCAGGTGCTTATTGTGTTGAAGAACCACCGAGGAGCATTCGGGTGGTCGGTTGCAGACATCAAGGGGATCTCCCCTACTTTGTGCCAGCACAAGATTCGGCTCGAGGAGGGAGCCAAGCCGGTGATTCAGCCACAACGTCGACTAAATCCGAGCATGATGGAGGTTGTTAAGAAGGAGGTGATTAAGCTCCTTTCTGTAGGTATCATCTACACTATTTCTGACTCGACGTGGGTGAGTCCTACACAGGTAGTCCCTAAAAAGGGGGGAATCACTGTTACCCATAATCTTTTAAATGAACCTGTCATGACCCGCTTGGTAACCGGGTGGCGTGTTTGCATAGATTACCGTCGATTGAATGCCGCTACGCTAAAGGATCACTTTCCTCTTCTGTTTATTGATCAAATTTTAGAGTGCTTATCCGGCCGATCACATTTTTGTTTTCTGGATGGTTATTCGGGGTACAATCAGATTTCGATTGATCCTAAGGACTAAGAGAAGTCTGCTTTCACTTGTCTGTATGGAACGTTTGCGTATCTTCGTATGCCTTTTGGGTTATGTAATGCACCGACGACCTTTCAGCGTTGTATGCTCGCCATTTTTTCTGATATAGTAGAATGTTGTCTAGAGGTTTTTATGGATGATTTCTCTGTTTATGGTGCATCCTTTGATGAGTGCCTTTACAATATGGATAAGGTCTTGTAACATTGTGAGGACACACATTTGGTCCTCAATTGGGAGAAATGCCACATGATGGTGAGCGAAGGAATAGTGCTAGGACATAAAGTGTCTAGAAAAGGTTTGGAGGTAGACCTAGTAAAAATTGAAGTGATTTCCAAATTCACCCACCAAATTCGGTAAAAGGGGTACGGAGTTTCTTAGGTCACGTCGGTTTCTATCGTCGTTTTATAAAAGATTTTTCTAAAATCGCCAAACCTTTATCTGAGCTTTTAGAAAAAAATGCTATTTTTTACTTTAATGAAAAATGTTTACATGCGTTCAACGTGGTTAAGGAAAAATTGATTTCTGCACCGGTTGTGCAAACACCGGATTGGACCAAGCCGTTTGAACTAATGTGTGATGCATCCGATTTCGCGGTTGGGGCTGTGTTGGGACAACGGGTGGACAATAAACCCGCTGTGATTTTTTATGCATATAAAACTTTGAATGACGTCCAACTCAATTACATGACTACCGAGAAAGAATTGCTTGGCGTTGTTTTCACTTTTGAAAAATTTCGGCAATATCTAGTTGGATCGAAAGTCGTGGTATGGACGGACCACGCAGCCATTAAGTATTTGATGGAGAAAAAGGATGCCAAACCTAGATTGATTAGGTGGATCTTGCTTTTACAGGAATTTGATATCAAAATCAAAGACAAGGCGGGGATTGAAAATGTGGTCGCGGACCATTTGTCTAGGTTAGAGAGGGTAGATGAAAAGGATTTACACATACCCATTACCGAGACATTTCCGGACGAATAACTTTTGAAAGTGAAATCAAAAGACCCGTAGTTTTCTTATATTGTGAACTATCTTTCCTGCAAAATCATCCCGGATGATTGGACGTATCAAGAGAAGAAGAAATTTTTCCATTCTTTACGATATTATTTCTGGGATGACCCTATTCTCTTGAAGCAATGTAGGGATGGTGTTTTACGCAGGTGTGTCCCTGAGGTGGAATACGAGAGTGTTCTTTGTCATTACCACACACTACCGACAGGCGGACACCATGCAACCTCTCGCACTGCAGCCAAAGTACTGGAAAGTGGCCTATACTGTCCTACCTTGTTTAGGTATGCTTATGAGTTTGTGCGGCAATGTGATTCATGCCAAAGGGAGGGTAACATTTCGAAAAGACAAAAGATGTCCCTTAATGTATTCCAGGAGGTTGAGGTATTTGACTTATGGGGTATAGATTTTATGGGACCCTTTGTGTCCTCAAATTCTAATTTGTATATTCTTTTGGCTGTTGATTATGTGTCGAAGTGGGTAGAGGTAATACCCACAAGGACTAATGATTCTGCTGTAGTGTGCGGGTTTGTAAAAGAATATATTTTCTGCTGGTTCGGTGTGCCCAGAATGATCATTAGTGATGGGGGTACACACTTCCGGAATCAAAAGTTCGCAGCACTGTTGAGAAAGTACGGGGTCAAACGTAACATTGGTACCCCGTACCACCCGCAAACTCAAGGACAAGTGGAGGTCTCCAACCGGGAGATTAAGAAGATCTTGGAGCGTACTGTGGCTTCCACGAGGAAGAATTGGAGTACTCTAATATCAGATGCGTTGTGGGCATACATGATGGCTTATAAGACACCTATAGGCACTACACCTTTTCGGTTGGCTTATGGTCGGGCCTGTCACTTACCGGTGGAATTAGAGCATAAAGCGCATTGGGCGCTGAGGAAGCTAAATTTGAGTTATGATGAAGCGGGAAAGAAGAGGTTACTTGAACTCAATGAACTTGATGAGCTGCGAATGAATGCATATGAAAGCTCTCGGATATACAAGGAGCGCACAAAGTTAATTCACGATCGCCATATTCAGATGCGCGTCTTCAAGAAAGGAGATCGTGTGCTTTTGTTCAACTCCAGGCTGAAGATGCATCCCGAGAAGTTGAAATCCTGATGGAGTGGACCATTCACAGTAGAGGAGGTCAGACCACATGGCACGATCCTGGTGCGTGATGGTGAGACCACATTCCTGGTCAATGGGCAAAGGTTGAAATTGTATTTTGGTGAAGATTACACAAGGAAAGTGAATGAGGTCAAACTCATTGCACTTCCAGATGCTTGAGGAACTTCATGTCGTCTAGCCTAAGACGTTAAATAAGGGCGCTTGTTGGGAGGCAACCCAGCCATCAGTACGTTAGTTTAATTTCTTTCACATTCGTAGTTTGATTTTTTTGACTTTGTTTTTAGTGTAAAAAAGATACCGTGATCGTTTACTCATTGTGTAGGACTGAGGCAGAGTCGATACCATCGACCCTTGTGTCGATGGTATCGACTGGGGTACAGGTTGGCGACTGCAGAAATCGCACTGCGTCGATACCATCGACGGCCTCGTCGATGGTATCGACATACCAACAGGATGACCGCAAGTAGAGGTCAATAGTATCAACAGGGGTGTCGATACTCGTGAGATCTCTAGAGATATTCAGAAGAAATCGTCTCAGTAAAGTCGATACCATCGACGGGCCTGTCGATGGTATCAACCCAGTTTCAAAAAGAAGGTTGCGGCCGGCCTCGCGAGGGTGTTGCCCTAATCAGAAGTTGATACTATCGACTTGCGTCGATACTATCGACGCGGCACGTCACCGATCTACGAGAGGAGATCAACGGCGATCGCTGCAACCAGATAGTTGATCCGGGGGACGGGTCGATACCATCGACACATGTCGATAGTATCGACACATCAGTGATCTGGGCCCCGTGAATCCAGCCATCGACGACTGTCGATACCAGCGACAATACGGATTGTGCTACGCATGTCGATACCATCAACCCGCGTTGATGGTATCGACGGGCATACAACACCGCCGGCCATGGCTATATATGAGAAGGATTGTCATCATATGATGTCACAACTCTAGAGCAATTCTTCTCCACCTGTGCCGAGCGTATTCCAGAGCAATCTGAGCCCGGCGACGAGCATCCAAGAGAACGTTCTTCATCAAGCGGAGATTTCCTTCTCCGATCTTCACCGAGCTCTTTCTCTACTTCTCCTTCTTCCGCAACCATGGTGCATGTTGCCGGTGCATCTTCTTCACGCGCCAACCCAATGGACATCCCGGAGTTCGTGCCTCCACCGACTGCATCGATTCCATGCCTGTGGATTGTTCATCCGTCCGCGAAGGTCAAGAAGATCTACAAGGAGATCATGAAGAGGAAAATCGAGCCGACCCGCTATGTTGAGCGGGATATGATCCGCAACTTAGGGTTCGACGCAAATCTGGCCTACGTTCTAAAAGGGAAGGCGAGACACACGAGCAGGATGCCCGATGAGCTGGAGTACCATGTTGATGGCCATCCGTTCTTAAATGAATGGCCTACTTACAAGGAGCTGGTGGCGGAATTCATGGTGTCGTTGGATGTCTGTGTCGTGCCAAACGACATCATCGCCACATATCGCGAGTGGATCAAGGGCCGTGTGTCTTTCCGGCTGTACAACAATGATTACAATCTCACACTCCGCCAGTTCAAAGAGATCTACAATTGGAATCATGGGCGGACTGACTACCGGCGGCCGGACAACTGTACTAACTACGACGCCATCTTCGTCGAGCTTGTGACGGTGCCGTCGGGTAAATCAGTGAGCTACCACAACGTAGCGGTAGCAGACTTCGAGCATCCGTTCGTGTGGATTCTTCATCTGATGCTGTGTTCCACCCTATTTTCTAGGGGTGATCTATCTCTTAGCAAATTCTAGGAGACGAACATGTTCTTCTTGTACAAACTACTCAAGCGCCAAGAATGCAACTGGGGAGCTTTCTTTCTACAATGAGTGTTGGCGGTAAAGCGGAGTACGCGGAAGGCTCCAATTCATTTTGGAGGACTCATTACACCGCTGGCCCACTATCTTGGGCTGAACTTCTCAACCTTGACTCCTCTCTCCAATAGAAGCAAGGTCAATGTGCAAAATCTTCACCGATCAAACCTTATCTTGCTTCGGGATGGTTTACCTTATGCTCACTGCCATGTAAACCACGCATATCAAGAATGCTCGCTTCCTGACCCTGTCTTCCACATCGAAGGGGCTCAACATTTCCGATGGCCAATCATAGCCATTGCTGACTTCGATGAAGATGGCGGCGACGACAACAATAATGACGACGAGGCTGAAGAGGAAGAGGAGGCCTACACTCCTCTTTGGGCACGAGTGGCACCTAGGAAGCGTCCTCACATGCATCCGGGTGCGTCTTCATCTTCGCAGCCTCTGCCACCACCACCGCCCTCGCAGCCAAGCGAGGATGTCTATTCGATGCAAGGAATGTATGCTATGCTGCAGAACATACAGTAGACGCAACAACATCATACAGCAGTGTACATCGGTGTTCAGGAGACGACAAACCGGTTACTTGACAATCAGAGGGCTATCTTTGAGAATGAGCGCCTCCTCCTCGACAACCAACAACAGATTCATGATCGGTTGCATAGGATGGAGATGCAGCAGCAGGCCTTTTATGATCACTACTGGAGCCAGAACTACTACTGGGGGTATCCACAACCTCCACCTATGCCCCAGTTTGATCCGAGCTTTCAGGGGCATTACCCATCCTGGGACCCCACGGTCCCACAGTACCCGCCTCCGCCAGAAGAGTAAATCGGTATCTCTGTTCCAACCTTTAAGATTGTTTTTGACTATGAGGCCATAGTCGAATTCAAGCTTGGGGGGGAGTTGGCACAACTCTATCTTTTATTTTCTCAGTTTTTCGTTTTATTTTGTTGTTTCTTGTCATTTATTTCTTGCAATCTTAGTTTGTTTGTAGGATCCACATTCTATATAGTGTAATTGTGGATTTCTTAAGTCATGTGTCATCTCACTTGCCTGTACATGGGAATTAAGGGAAAATTTAAAATTTTTGAGTGTTCGCAAGCTTGTGTTGCTCAACTTTGAGCACAAACTTAAGAAAATGATTGGTTTTGTCAACTCTAAAACAGAAAATCACAATTGTACATTCCTAATGATTCATGAAAAGTGGACGGATTTGGTTGTGTGAGCCTAAACTGACCAAATGATAATGAGACTCTAATTTGAAGTAAGAGAGAGAAACCTCTTAACTACTATACAGGTCAGTAAGGAGAGACACATAATAATTTTCAAAGGTTCACTCAATTAGTCTTGTGATCTTTCCACCTCATTGTTTTTCACAATCCACCATAATAATTGGAAGTACATTACGGTTTTAATCTTTTTGATTGCATCTCATGTAGATAGGTCTGGCATTGCAACCATTTCACATGTTTTGCATGAAAATAAAAAATTAGAATAGTTATACATGCAAATTATTCTTAGGTGCATGTCATTTAGTTGCATTCATAATTCTTATGCACAGAGTACACCATGTACCTCTTTTCTTATTTAATGGTGATTAAACTGTTCCATACCTTCTAAATAATTCAAATATTTGAGTTATGCAGAAAAAGTAAGCCCAATAAATTATTCATTGTCATTTGTGGATATAAGGGCCTGACAGAAAGAATATAAGAAAAAAGAAAGAAAGAAGAGAAAAAAAAATTAAAAAAATGAAAAAGAAAAAGAAAGTTATTAAGAAGCAGTAGAATAAGAGGGAGAAAGGAACATAATCTCACCTGCATTTTAAGATGAGTAAGTACATGATGTAGCTCAGTTAGATATCCATCTCATTTTGAGACGGGATGTTAGTGCATGCATCAAATCACCCAATCTTAGGCATTAGGGCATTTTTGTTTTATGCATGTTGAAACCATATAATGCTTCCGTTTCTTCTATGAGCCACCCATTTCATCCACCTGTTGCTCGAATTGGTAGGCCACCATAATTTTCTCCTCAATTGTGAATATCAGGAGAGCTGCTTCCATTTAGATGGTAGTTAGGGCGAGCAACGTAGTATAGGAGATCACAAGATGCACCGAGTCTGGACCGGCGAATTTTATTATGTTAACTGCCTTATATGATAGTGTTCATCAGTTTTGAGGTAGATATCTTTTATGGATGATTATTGTCGCCTTTAGGGTAGTTATCATTCTGTGGTTAGTGAGGGACGGAATGTGAATGTCTGGTGGGGATCATTTGGGATGTTTGTTGTGATTATTTGTTCTTTAGTTGGCTCTGGTAATTCCATTCTAAGGTTTAGTTGCTCGAGGGAGAGCAATGTTCAAGCTTAGGGGAGTTTGATGCGATGATTTTGAGTCGCATTTATAGACTTGTTTTATTTGTGTTTTATGCATTTATTAGTCATTTTGGTGGTTAATATTGCATAATTCATCTACTTTGGTCTATGATCCTTCTCTATGTCAAATCTCCCTTATTTCAGTATTTTGAGCATAAATTATTACAAGAATATGTTTTGTTTCAGCTTATGTGGTCTTGTGTTGCAATTTCAAGAAAAACAAGTATCTGCTGCTGTCGATACCATCGACAGTGGTCGATACCATCGACACAACCACAGGAAGCCATCCGCGAGGAGCAGCAAAATCTCGATACTATCGACAGGAGAGTCGATGGTATCGAGATATCACCAGGTTGCTTCAGAAAAGAGAGTCGATACTATCGACACAAAAGTCGATACCATCGACGAGTGGAGCTACAACGACGTAAAAGGACAAAACCGATGCCTATGAATGTCGATACCATCGACCCGTGTCGATGGTATCGAGGTGGCATTAGTCGCGACAAAGAAAAGAAAAGAAGACCAACCGATACCGCGCAGGGTCGATACCATCGACTCGCATCGATGGTATCGACACCGTCAGATACATGTTTGTTTCAGATTGATCTAAATCTGACGGCTGTGGTAATTTGGCGACCTAACTCAGTGATTATACCTAATGACGGCGGCCAAGAGCAATCTATCACGTCATTAGCTGCTGCACACGTCCCGAGAAGGCGTGGAGAGAAGAACGGAGCCCAGAAGCACGCCCCAGCCGTTTCGGACGCCGAAGAAGACGATTTCCACCACCAAAAGGCGGGAGAACGCATATTCTACGCCAAGGAGCGCTTGGATCTTCTCAGTTCAGGGGTTTCTCCACTCAATCATGTTTTTCTCCATGTTTCCCTTTTCTCTACCACATTTTGCTTTGAGATGAACATGCGGGGCTAATCCCCTTTGTCTTTAGGATCGGGAGTAGCCCGGGAATTCGTTGTATGACAATTTCATCATAGTAATTCATCTTTTATCTCTTAAATCTGTGGTATAATTTCATTTTATCAATTATATTGTTATGCTTGATCACCATAATAATAATCTAATGCCCTTAATTACTTTGAAAGAAGAATTAATGGTTGAAAAGAGACAAAATTTACATTAATTGACAAATCCCTTGAACAAGTTGGTGTAAGGTTAATGGTGGATACCGAGAGATCGATTTTAATGCACCTAGTTTAGGGTATAGGTTACTACGATGGTGGAACTGAACTAGACATAGGTAGTGAATTGTACCAAGACAGTGGGCAATTCTGATTTCAGGCCACTACCTGAATAGAGAGATAAATCTGAATGACTACATAGAATTTAATACAATGAAAACCCACGGTGAAACCACAATCCTAAAGATCTCATCTTGAATTGATTAAACTAAACATTTAATCGATCACTTTGCTTTGTTTTGCTTTATTTTATTTTCTTTTAATTTTATAACAACCTCCAACTATTTAATCAGTCTAGCTGATTGCGAGTAGTTAGTAGTAGTCTCCGATAATTCACGTGTCCCTGAGTTCGACTCGGGCCTCACAAAGGTCTATATTACATTGATGCGTACACTTTCGTTCCTACACACGTAAAAAGCGTGTCAGGTCACCTATTTAAATCTTGGTTTGAAGGTATTTTCTCCAAGGGTATTTTAGGATTTACCCCTTCTTGGATGAGCTACCTTTAGTAGCTATCAACTAATGGATTATTTATTTTGATTGAAAATTCAAGAAATGAGGGATAAGAATGTCTCTATGTATGGCGGGGGAGCTACTTGCGTGTGTGCTTGTATATTCTTAATAGTTTAAGGCCATGGACACTTGGAAAGATACTAGAACTTCCAACTTTTTCTATTTCTTTATCTTAAAGTTTCATATACTTATCTCTAAGAATCAAAATGAGCCATTTGCTCTCCACCACTTCCTTCCTTCTATGAACCTCATTCTCCCTCTGTGCTGCTGTGAATTTTCTTTCCAAGGAAGAAGAAAGAGGGAATCTTCTTGGAAAAAGAATCTAGGGTTGCAATTGACTTGCTTTTAGAGTTTAAAAAGCTTCCTTCTAGTGATCTTGACCTAAAAGAGTAAGAATCAATTTATTTCCAATATTTAATTCTTTTTTATTCTTCCTCCTACCTTTATCCAGATCAGAATCCTATTTTTCCATGGTAGAAATTTCTCTAAAGATCTAAAACCCTACCTTTCTTGCTCCTTATGCTTAGGGTTTGCTCATTTGATTAAGAAATGTGCTAGATGGACGAGTTCATAGATTATGCTTGGATTTTCTATCCTACCTTCTTATGTTTTCTTATGTGTGGGATTTCATCTTCTCATTAGAGGCAATTTTTATAACTTACTCCACATTTATTGCTTACCATAAGCTTGCTAGCTCATGTTCTTGCTTGAAAATGATGATCCATGCATTAAAAAGCCATGCTTGACATGGATTTCAATTTTTATAATGTTCCCTATTCTTATTTCAGTTCTAGATGAACCTGTGATTATGTGTACATTATTCCTAAGGTATAATATGACTTGTATCAAGTTGGTTTGACAACCTATGGTTCTAAGCACCTATCAACCAATAGTCAATTTTAGGGTTTTAAGTTGATTTCTTCTATAAACCCATGACCCAATGATGGTACCATTGCAACAACCCTATGGTGTTGTCTTCATGACAAATGATGGTCGTGATCAAAGGTGTCATATGATGGTGACAACATATGTTCACCCCCTTAGGTTAGGTTTTGGATTAATTAGAAGTTTAATGATCAACCATTAAGTACCCTACTGATGTTATCAATCAATGATGACATTAGCTTAATATTTGATGTTGATTAATGAAAATAGTGTTGATCTAACAACCTATGATGACTTAATGGTCACTAATTATGGTGGATCAAGTCTCTACAACCTATGGTGAGTTAAGCGTTGTAGTTGTAGCATCAATTAAGCCTTAGACCAATGGTTCTTGGGTCACTTGATACAATGATCGGACCTATACTATAATTGAGGGTTTTAACATATGAACTTGACCCAATGGTCAAGATATAATGTTTATTACTCCAATAAAGTAGAATGATGGCTAATGTAATATGTTGATCTTAATAATGTGATTTAGATTGTTTCTTTTATATGATCAACTTAAGGAGCTTATTTGTTGACAATGGATGGCTTGTTTTAAATGAACAGTCGATTGTGGGTTTTACCCTACTCTCAATGGAACTTTTTGGTGTTTTTAATCAAAGTATGTTTAGGGTTAAATGGTGATTCTTTCTAGAGAAAAAAACAATGACTTCATAGGTGGTTTATCCAAGGTGTTTACTTATGTAAACAACCAATGGTCTTACCTTTTAAGCATCCAATGGTTCTGGGTGACATTGTGGTATGGTGATATGGGTTGAATGATGATAGAACAAATGGATGGTTACCCTTAATAAGGTAGTCTTACCTATTCACTCATATGAATAGAAGGGATGATCACCATATTGTGTTGATATGTAACCCTAATGAGGTATAGCTTGCTATACCTAGCTCTAATATAACTAAACGATGGTAATTGGGTATGAATAGTCCTTGAATGACTAATACAATCATGGAGAACTCTCTTATTATTGTTGAAACCTTGGTATGCTATAACCTGATGGTTACACCTTCATTTATGTGTGGGTTTATACTTGAGAATGGTATGTAATGTGATGGTGATGCTTCACCTTATGCATCCATGATGCAATGGGGATGCCATGAATTAGGGTTTGGGTATAAGTGTTGATTAGTAACATTAATATGATTTATCTTTTTGAACCTAACTCTAATGCAAATAGATAAAGGTGAGTATTCATTTTTAACATTCTTATATGATGAAATGATGGTGGAATAACCTCCTTAATATGATCATAACCTTAATTTGTTAATTGGTGGTTATCATAGCCACATGGTTGATACTTTCTTATGCTAAACATGTGCATTATGAATATGATGAGGGTTAAACATATATAGATTCCTTGCATGTTGGTGTAATAAAGGAATGTTCTTAATGTTAATATAACCCTACTATGGTTGCTTATAAATATCTCCTAGCTCATTAATGCAATATTGTGTTGATCCAGTGTATTATATGTAAGTGATGTTGTTGGGCCTTGTTATAAGGCATGCAAAGATAATGATGATCTTGTAGGGAATAATATGATGGTCTTAATGACCTCTGGGCATGGTTGAGCCCTGAATGAGGTGTAATCATCTTGTGTTGATAAGGGTTGATACCCTATGATATTGTGAAAAGGATTTATATCCTATGATAGTATGATGGTCTTAATGACCTTTGGGCATGGTTGAGCCCTAAATGAGGTGTAATCCTCTTATGTTGATAAGGGTTGATACCCTATGATATTGTGAAAAGGATTTATATCTTGTGATAGTATGATGACTAGTGTGGTCTCATGAATGGAAAGTGAATAGTACCTTGTGATGATGAGATGAGAAATTATGTTTCACACGTTTTATATCTTTTAAAAGTTGTGATATTTATATGCTTACTAGAAGTGAATTAGGGTTTGTATGTCCACTTGTTTGATGCAGCCTTAATTCACCCAATTGGTATAACTAATCAAGTGCAACTCTAATCATGTAGTGCCCTATGCCGTAGAGCCATCTTCAGTGTCAGAACTTATTGTATGGCGAAACAAATATTCCTAAGGGAAACTCAGAGCACATATTGTTAAGTATGTGGGGGTGACAGGTTGAGGATATATCCTTGTCATCCAAAATGCAGATTGTGGAGGTTGGCTATGATCTTGCCTCATACATCCGATATGATTGAGAACGGCTGCGGTCGTATCTCAGTGATTATAACATGATGTGATTAGAGGACAACTGCGGTTGTACCTCAGTGATTGAGTTTGTATACCCTGGTTTCTAGTGCTATGACCTATACTAAGGGCGGACTAGTGGTTAGAAGCTTGACTATATGTCGTTGTGGTGGCAGCTTTGACTGATATGTCACTACCTTTTTACTCGTACTGACCGAGGGGAAGATAGCTTAGGATACTGGTACTCCTAGATCTTGTACGGAACCGAATAGCCCTTCACATGGGTCGGTTGGACTTTGAATGGTATGATTTAAATTCTCGAGGGCATAATAAAAGATGTAATACAACCGTGTAACATATTTTTTTAGGGTTATATATAACGTTTCACATTTGATGATAACCCTTATTTTTTATCTTTACATAAAGATGATGCTTAGTGCAATTAAGAGATATTAGATATACTTATGTTGTGGATATACTTAAGATTGTAGATGCATACATACAGTAGCCATGATTATGTTGATAACTATATTGCTACTGGTGATTATAATCATGATGCTAGCTATCTCATGTTGTTAGTTATATTTAGCATGATAGCCATGCCTTTGTAACTAGAGATGCATATACTGCTAATCATGCTTATCTAGAAAGTTGTGCTTATGTTGTTAGCTCTTCTTATGATGTTGATATGTTCAACTAATTAGACATGCTCATGTTGTTAGATATGCTATGTTACTAGACTTGCTCATGATGCTAGATATGCATATGCCACTGAATTTCTAGGAACAATTTACACTGCAGCAGGCGAACCGGTCATTTCATAAATGAAACGGTCATTTGGCAAGGTGAGCTGACCGATTCACTTGTGAACTGGTCTGTTGGGATTGTGAACCGGTCATTTCACTTAGTGAACCGATCATTTCACTTAGTGAACCAGTCATTTCACTTCCTAGACTTGCTTCCAATTGACTTTCCTTGTTCGTTTCTAATTAATACAAAGATAAATTCTTATTCCAATCGAATTGAACAAGTGAAACGGAAAACTTTTCTCACAAGCAGGGACAACCCAACACTGCTCGTTTGGACAAGTGAACCGGCCATCTCACTGGCCATGAGCCGATCAGTTCACCCAGTGACCTAGTCGGTTGGTGATCCAGATTTGTGCAGAACACAGTCAATTTAGTTCTCAATCAATCTGACACTCAAATCAGTTGGTTCAACACTTGAACTTAATGATTCTGAGTCAAGTCTATTAATTGAATGTTTGATTGAGTACCTAAACACTTTAGTCATGGATAAACTCCTCTTCCAGGTTAATCCTTTGTGTGTGACCCTATATGTCTGATTTTATGTTGGCAGTGAATGTCCATAATAAGCTTATGACATCACAAGCAAAGAGTGGTACCTAGTTGTACATCAATGCTACCCAAGTGAAAAGGAAAGTTGGAGAACAACTTTCAATCCTACATTCTGTAATTGGTGTTCTAGTGAATGTATAATTCTTTTGTCTCTAATATCCTGAATGAACTCAAGGCATGGAATTGTCATCCTTTCAACGTTCATTCATGTTTCTTGAACTAGAGAAGACTGTCTGAGATATGTGTGACATCAATATCATATATGGATTCACATGTGCATGCACATGTCTTTCTTAGTCTCGCTTATCAAGTGGCCTCGACATCATACTCCCTTAGGAGGGACACATCTCATATATATCACTCACAGTCTGTGTCATGCGTCAAATCCACCCAATCATCACCATTATAATAACCCATGTTTCAGGACTGCATTTGATGATGTCAAAGTGTACCCAATCACATTCGACGAGTGTAGTGATTTCAGGTCTAAGAATCACAATCACCACCATCACTATGAGAGATGACTCTGACTACCATGTCATAGTTCCATGTGTCACTCTCATGGTGGGTTAGTCTGATACACTGTTCTCTAACATGTATCTATGTGCTTGGTTTGATATCATATATCATGACTAATGAGACATTGTCATCAACTAACACACACTCTAGTCTTGATGTGTCGTTGTTGTCTATCAACCTTCCACAATGACATTCGACTAGGGACATAACAAGAATGCACATACTCTTAACATCAATATGATCTCTTGTTCAGGTCCTCAACCTGAAGACATACATCATTGGGTATTGTCATTCTTTAGACATTCATTTTGCTCCATCATTTATCTCATAATCGATTGAGCTAGAATAAATTGGAAACTTGCATTTGATATTTATCAAATCAATCATGATGTATACCAATCCAATCATCATATGATTGGCTCTCAGGGCATACATACTAACACTGTCATCCATTGGCTTAGTTTTTCCCATTGAACCTCCGTCTTGGGAAGGTTGGGTATCCATCATTTTGACTTCTGATATGGGCATAATCCCATTGTCCTCGATGTGTTTCTCACTTATCTTCGACTTAATGGCTTCGTATGAGTATCGGTCAAGATTAATTCTAACTTTACATAACCCATCGAGATTATGCTATCACTGATAAGCGGCCTCACAATATTATGACGTATACGAATATGTCTACTCTTCCCATTATAAACTTTGTTTTTATCTCTTGTTATGGCAGCTTGATTATCACAGTGAATAAACACTGGTGGAGAATGTTTCTCCCAAATGGGTAGATCTATTAGAACATGTCTTATCCATTTGGCTTCAGTTCCAACCTTTTCTAAGGCAATAAACTCAGATTCCATAGTGGAACTAGAAATACATGTTTGCTTGGTGGATTTCCAAGACACATCACCTCCACCCATGGTGAAGATCTACCCACTTGTATATTTCAATTCATCTGAATCAGAAATCCAATTGGCATCACAAATCCTTCTAGCAAAGTTGGAGATCTACAAAAAATCAATCCATGATTAATAGTACCTTTTAGGTATCTTAAAACCCCATGTAGAGCTTCCCAATGATCCTTGTTAGGATTTTGTATATATCTACTTAATCTCCCCACTGCATATACTAGATCTGGATGAGTAAAATTCATTAAGTACATCAGGCTTCCAATTACATGTTCATATTTGACTTGTTAAACACCAACACCTTTTTTTATTAAGATTGAAATTAGAATTTAAAGGTGTGCTAACTGTCTTACAATCAAACATTAAAAATCTTTTGAGGATTTTCTCAACATAATGTTCTTGAGAGAGCATGATATAATCATCACTTTTAAGAAGTTTAATTCCCAAAATTACATATGCTTCTCCCATATCTTTCATGTCAAAATTAGAAGCCAAAAAACTTTTTGTACTATTTATTGTATCAATATTAGTGCCAAATATAAGCATGTCATCCACATAAAGACATATAATTACACAACTTTGGTTATCAACTTTTGAATATATATACTTGTCTCCTTCATTTATATGAAAATCATACGATACAATGACTTTATCCAATTTCTCATGCCATTGTTAAGCACTTGTTTAAGCCATAGAGATATTTGATTAGTCTGCATACCATGTGTTCCTTTCCAGGAATAACATAACCTTCTGGTTGATCCATATAAATTTCTTCATATAAATCTCCATTCAAGAAAGCAGGTTTAACATCCATTTGATGTATAATTAATTTCTTAATAGATGCTAAAGCAATTAAAATCCTAATTGTAGATCTAGTTATAAGAGTAAAAGTATCAAAATAGTCAATATCCTTTTGTTGTTTGAATCCCTTGGTAACTAATCAAGCTTTATATTTATCTACAATACCATCCATTTTTAATTTTCTTTTAAATATCCATTTACATCCAATCGGCTTGACACCTGGTGGAAGATCCACTAATTCCCATGTATGATTAGATAATATATATTCAATCTCACTATTAATTGTTTCCTTCCATAAAGAGGAATCATATGAATTAATCACATCATTGTAAGATTGAGGATCATTATATACAATGAAGGAATAGAAGTCATCACCAAGATTCTTTTCCTTTCTCATTCTAGTAGTTCTTCTAGGTTCTACATCATCAGGTTCAAAAACATCATTAGTATTGGCACTACTACAGAAGTGGCCTTTGGCGTCGGTCGTTTAACCCCATTTGGCGTCAGTTTTCGACCGACGCCTATGTGGGCGCCGCTAAAGGTCGAACACTTCGGCGTCGTTTGTTTAACCGACGCCTATTTAAACTATCGGCGTCGGTCGTTTAGTCGATAACCGACGCCAAAGGGGTTCGCGCCACATAAAACGGCGTCAGCTAGGGCACTTTCTGCGTCGGTTATTTACTAACGGACCGACGCCTATACTACTTATAGCGTCGGTCTTTTAGTAGATAACCGACGCATAAAGTGTCCTAAATGACGCCATTTTTTGTGGCGTGAACACTTTTGGCATCGGTTATATACCAAAAGACCGACGCCTCTAATTTAAATAGGCGTCGGTTTGATACGTATATCCGACGCCATTTCGAGGACTGCTTTGGCCACATAAGGCGTCAGTTATCTATAAATAACCGACGCTGTAGATCTTTGCTGACGGTTTTTATAAATAACCGACGCCTATTTTTATTTTTTTTTCATATCAGTTTGCAGGCCTACTGTGGCTGGTCAGCAGGATGAGAACCTGCAGTTCAGTAACTGAACTGCAGGTTTACGACATCCATTGATATCAGCCTACAAACAGGCCGCAAACCTGCAAAAGTCATAAGCAAAATTTCACACAAGTACATACATTCAGACATAAATTCAATTCTCACATTCACACATATAAAAACATTCAAATACATGTATTAACATTCAGAAATATTCATTTACAAAGTATCATTCATTATCGCTATCAACATCCCAATTATATCTTACAGTTGTCACTGCTTGTATGGCTTTTGCCCATTCTTCTCTTACTTCATTTAATGCTTCCATCGTATATGGAGCATGTATATTTTTTAAGCGTTTACCTGTAGTGTTGTCAGTTTTAAACACCTGCAAAGAGAATGATGTATATATATAAGTAATAATATAAAAATAAGATAAGATTGATATATTGCATACTAACTAATGAGAGTATATATAATACCTCATGTATGGTATCGATGTCCAATGCGGCATATTTGATAATCATCTGCATAAATCGCATCACATAGTATGCGCATGCCCAGCCATTGTCTTGTGTAGCACACTATAAATTGAAACATACAAAATAATACAACTAAGCACAATTCACATCAATAATATATATATTCGAGTCGGGAACTTACTTGTACGTTCTGCCAATTTATTGGCTGGTTCTTTTTCCTTGGGACCGTTCCTCCAGCCTTTTTGAATGCATCTAAACCCCTACATGTTAATATAACACAATAAATTGCATAAGTAAATAGTAATGTAATAAAATATGTTAACGGATATAAAAATGAAATATTTCTCACTAGAATAATGGCATTCTCATTACGTGTCCAATTTTAGTGTTCAATGTACTCCCCGCAGGATCTAGATAATAAACAGTGAATGTCCCGGGGACAATAACTAGTAACTCCCAATGTCTACCGCTAGAAGTAAGAAGTTAACAATTAATAAATCAAAATGCAAAATAAAAATGGAATTTTCTTAAGTCCAAATTATAAATAAAGTAAACTTACTTGACATTGAATGGAGCTATTATTATCGTCTTCTTTTGCTGACCAAAAATTGTAAAAGCATCTATACAGTATTGTTGAACATTATCAGGGTCTTTAGCTACCAAACTAATCAATGATGGAATCAAAAATCCCACATGATCAAATGCAAATTGTTTGCAATGATCTTCGACTAGGTAGCTGCAAAACATATAGGCGTATGCATTAATATATAAGAAACCAGATCACCGGATCTTACACAAGGTATATGGATGTATAAACAAGATCTCACCTTATCCATGTCTCTATCATTGATGTATTCAGCCAATCATACATAAACAACTCAATAATATCTTGTATAAATAAAGAGCTATCGTATGATTGACCTGCATAATCTGCATCTAAAGAAATAATTATAGGGCAATGTACATTATGTGCCCGTAGCCAACATGCCATTCCCCTACAAGCAGGACCTAACGGGTATGTTAGGTCAGTTGGAACCCAATCGGGTAATGCGGGAAGTGGAAGTGGAGGCCTAGGTGCTCCTGGTGTCTTCGTTTTAACCTGTACATATAATTTCAGATCAGTTGACATCATATATACACATTAACAATCTAAATCAATGTAAATTTATCTTACAATTTCAGTCGTGTAGACGACATCTGCTTTGGGCCACAATATCACCCCGCCTTCTGCCTCACCAAGTGTATCAATATCTGGGTGGGCATATGGCAACGCAACTTCCCTCCAATCGGGTAACACACGTAATGGGCCCACACGAACATAGCCCTGTGGCATTGGAGTCCCGTGAAACCTTTCCCCAGGAAGGGACGGGTAAGCTTGCGCCTCTGCAACAACGTAGTCTTGCATTCTTAAGCGGCATGGCTTCAATGCCTACAAATTTACGTAAAGAATATTATACATATATACATATCATCTTGAAAACATAACAACTTGAAAAGACTAACTACAATGCCATAAACAATACTTACAGCAGACGTGCTAGGCGATGGGTCTCCAGGATTACTCGCAGTCTGTGCATCAGGAGAAGAGTGGGTCGCCATAGGCGTATTGGAAGTCTGAGATGCCTGCCACCGCAGCAATTCTTCCTTGACCTTCTCAGCAACTACATCGTTGATCTTCTTAGCAACTAAATCCTCAACTCTCTTATTCTCCTATACATGGATAAAAGAAATATTAGCTTCTTATTAATGAATTTCCTTTTGCAGTAACATTCTAAAAAAAGAATAGGTTACCTCTTCTTGAGAAAGTCCCGCTCTGGGTTTGTGCTGGGATGGCCCAAAGAATGCTTTGATGCCAACACCAGCGCCGGCACCTCTAACACGTCCAGGATGCTCTGGGTTACCCAGAGCAACTGTCAATTCATCCCTTGTGCCCTGAGGGATGAACGTGCCTTGTTTCCTCTGCTCGTGCAGCTCCCGCTAATCACCATAAACAGAAATTGGTAAGTTAACACCACAAATAATCAATATTCAAACGATTTCTCTAAGAGTTGTATTTTACCATTTTTGCAGCCGCCTCAGCAGTTACAGGCTTCTTTATTTCACCCTTCTTGTTTTGCCTGCCAGCTATCCAGATATCATGGCGAGGCATGGGTGTGGCAGACTCCTGAGTAGGAGCAGACTCCTGAGTAGCCGCAGACTCCGCCTGTAGTCTTTGGCGAACGCTTGCATAGCCTTTTGGACCCATAGTGTGGTCATGCACATTCAGTGCACGCCTTGCTTTTTGTGCGTCACTGAGGGCCTAGTTAGTATGCACATTAATGATTTGGTTAGTAGCACTAAATGCTAATCTTGAATAGGTGAATACAATGTATATTAATTAAATTAGGAGTGACGCCTAATACCTTGAATTCTTCAAATTTTCTTGAAGCAACAAAATTGTCCCAATCTTCTTTGTCCAAGAAGTTCCATTGTTCAAGGGCTGACTTCTTCTTCTTATCACCCTCTTTTATGTATTCTCTGTTCAGATTTGTCCTATAATTCCTAAGCATCTTTCCAGCGCGTTGCATCACATTTTTACGATGCAACTTCTCATCCAATGCAAACAGATTCTGTAAAATAGAAATGTTATTAACTAGTATCCAAAATAGAATTGTAAATAATAGAATTTGTAATCTACAAAATAGAATTGCAAATAATAATAACTCACGCATAAATCCTTCCATATCAAGTCTTTTTTCCCTTGAGGAACTTTATGCCAATTGTCATACTTAACACCACAATGGCTCCGAGTGGTACACCCAAGATAGTTCACAAAATTATTGCGGTTCACTCCAATTGGATTTCCTCCATTATCAAACTCCACCACCAATTTGGATCCACTACCACTTAGCGCTAATAACTTCTTCAACAGAGTGATGCCCCTTTTCTTGTTAAGTGTCTGGTGTTGCGCATCAAGTTGCTCCAGTGCTTCAGTGGGTACAGGTGCATCAACCTAAAATTTGACAAAAATAAAACACACTAACTTAGCCCAATATAGAAATATAGGATATATGACATAACTAGAAGATAATGAATTTTATAGAAATACAGGATATGTTTTTAGAACTTACATTAGTATCCTCGCCATGCTCGTCATGGACAGCATGCTCGTCATGGACAGCATGCTCATCATGTACTTCATGCTCATCATGGACATCATGCTCATCATGGTCAGCCATCTGAAAATGTCATTAAAAAGGCAAACATTTAGCATTTCTATTAACTAGAAAAAGGCAAACATTTAGCATTTGTATTAACTAGAAAAAGGCAAACATTTAGCATTTGTATTAACTAGAAAAAGGCAAACATTTAGCATTTGTATAAACATACATGTCTCTAAAATTGTGATCTTTTATCAATTAACAATCCTTCATTGTGATCTCCACGCACATATAAGTCATCATTAGCTTCAATATTTTGTGGAGTTGGCAACCCAACTGAGAATGGACTGGAGTCATCATACTTATCATAGTACTCTTCTTCATCTATAGGATCTTCAATGAACTGTCTTTTACCATGAAGAACAACCGACCATTTATCATTCACAGGATCATCGATATAGAATATTTGTTTCGCCTGTGATGCCAATATGAATGGTTCACCCTTCTCGCCAATCTTTTCAAAGTTCACCAAAGTGAAACCCAATTCATCCACTATAACTCCTTTGGTGTTATCAACCCAATTACATTTAAAGAGCGGAATTTTGAAATCTATGTAGTCAAACTCCCAAATGTCCTCAATGACACCGTAATATGACATTTTAGCTTCACGTGGACTCTTATCATTTGCACTTGCAAAGTACATAGTCGACGCTTGAAGAGTGACCCCACTATTTTGGACGACACTCTTATCATCTTGGCGCTTTGTGTAATATGTGAATCCATTAATGTCAAACCCTTCATAAGACATAACATTCGGTTTTGGTTTAAAGGCGAGGCATTTGATAGTTTCTGTAATATCATTTGGTGTTTGAGATAGTTGATGTAAGACTTTATCTTCAAACCACTTAGTAAAAGTCTTATTATGCTCTCTAGCAAGCCACATTGAACTTGCTCGAGGATGTTGTCTCTTTATGAAATTGGTATGTTCCTCGATATAAACACTCACTTCGTCCATATTGTGTAAAATATACAAGTGAGCTTGTTCCAACTGCTCACGGCTGATTACTTTCACCCGTGATCCTAAAATTCCTTTGCCCTCCTCAATATTCTTGTCATTATCAGGAGTGTCATTACCACTGAGAAAGTCATTGCAAAAATCCATAACCTCTCTCGCCACATAACCTTCAATAATACTCCCTTCAGGCCGATAACGGTTTCGAACATCACCTTTAAAAACGCTCATGTATCGTTCAAAGGGATACATCCAATGCAAGAAAACTAGTCCCAACATTTTCACTTCCCTAGTCAAGTGGACAACAAGATGTACCATGATATCAAAGAACGAAGGAGGGAAATACATCTCAAGCTGACATAGGGTAACAACCACTTCTCTTTGCAAATTATCGAGAGTATCAGGGTCAATAACTTTGCTGCATAGACTGTTGAAAAAGAAACAAAGTCTGGTAATTGCAAACCTTACATGCTTCGGCAATATAGATCGAATTGCCACGGGCAATATTTGTTGCATTAGAGTGTGACAATCATGAGATTTAAGACCTATCAACTTCAGATCTTTCATTGATACCAATCTACGGATGTTGGATGAGTAACCATGTGGCACCTTAACATTTACCAAGCATTCACAAAAAGTTTTCTTCTCCTTTCTAGACAACGTGTAACAAGCGGGAGGTAAGTATGTTCTTTTATTACCCATTTCACGTAATTCTGTTAATTCTGACCTTATTCCCATTTCACATAGGTCCAGTCTGGATTTTATCCCATCTTTAGTCTTACCTGGTATATTTAATAGAGTACCAATGATGCTATCACAGACATTTTTCTCAACGTGCATTACATCGATACAATGTCTGACTGTCAAAGAACTCCAATAAGGAAGATCCCAAAATATTGACTTCTTCTTGAATGAAGAATTGTCACTCCGTGTGGCCATACTACATTGTGATTTCTTACCAAATTCATTGACAATGTCTTTTACTCTTTCATAAACAACATCCCCTGGTATAGGTTTAGGTGCACTCCGTTCATCATTCCATCCATTGAATGCTTTGCGCTTCCTACGATACGGATGGAATTTTGAAAGAAACCTTCGATGACCAAGATATACAGTCTTGCCGCCATGTTTTAGTCTTATTGAATCAGTGTTTTCTTCACATATAGGACACGCTTTAGCTCCTTTGACACTATATCCAGACAAATTCCCATATGCTGGAAAGTCATTAATAGTGCAAAACAACATAGCGTGCAAACGAAATGTCTCTCTTGCTGAAGCATCATAGGTCATCACACCTTCAGCCCAAAGTTTCTTTAAGTCATCAATCAAAGGTTCAAGATAAACATCGATATCATTTCCGGGTTGTTTAGGGCCCGATATCAACAATGACAACATAATGTACTTATTTTTCATACACATCCAGGGAGGAAGATTGTATATAACAAGCATGACTGGCCAAGTGCTATGTTGGCTGCTCAATGTCCCGTACGGATTCATCCCATCTGTACAAAGCCCAAGTCTTAGATTCCTATCTTCTTCACCAAATTTAGGGTACAATAGATCAATCTTCTTCCACTGTGGGGAATCAGACGCATGTCGTAGGATCCCATCATTATTTTTCTTAACATCTGCATGCCACCTCAAATTCTTCGCATCTTTCGTATTTGCAAACAAGCGTTGAAACCGTGATATTATAGGTAGATACCACAACACCTTGACAGGAGAACCAATTTTGGACTCCCCCGAAGTCGTCAATTTATACCGTGACGCACCACATTTTGGACAATCTTTCAAATCTACATAGTCCTTTTGAAATAATACACAATCATTCGGGCATGCGTGTATCTTCTTGGCCTCCATTCCCATTGGGCACAACATTTTCTTTACCTGGTATGTTGAGATTGGAAGCTCGTTTCCTTCAGGAAGAATTTCTTTCAACAAAGTCAACAATGAAGTGAAGCTTTTGTCGCTCCATCTATTGTTAGCTTTCAACTTATACAATCTCAACACAGCGCTAAGCTTCGTAAACTTAGCACAGCCTGTGTATAACGGTATCTCAGCATCATGCATAATGTTTGTAAAGATAGGAGGTGGATCGGTGTGCTCTACCCTACAACTATCCAGCATCGCATCAACGATGTCTGCTGGAACTGGTTCGTTCACATTTACGTCATCAGAGGCAATTTCTTCTTCCACCCAAGCACTGCTATCGACATCTACTGGTTTTGATTTTGAAATCTCTCCATGCCAGTGCCATTCTGTATAGCCTTGTACAATCCCGTTGCACATGACATGACTTTTGATTTCCTCACCAGTGTTGACTTTCAAGTTGTTACCGCAATGCCTACATGGACAGTAGAACCTATCTGTAGGTTTTTTCCTATGTTCCTCGGCAAATCTAATAAACTGATCAAGACCAGATATAAACTCTGGGGTGCAACGATTACGAATGATCTATCCATTCTATGATCAGAGAAAACAAGTATATATTAGGAAACAAGTATATATTAGGAAAAGATTAGGCAGCATTTCCCTAGTATATAATAAATGTGTACCACCTATCCCATCCTTGAACACCTAATCTCACTTAGGATGTAAGTGTATAATGTGTATTGGGTTTTCGAGAAAATTTCGGCAGCATTTCCCCGTTGTTCTCTAAGTACATATGTACTTAGAGAACAAACGGGGAAATGCTACCAAAATTTTCTCGAAAACCCAATACACATTATACACTTACATCCTAAGTGAGATTAGGTGTTCAAGAACAGTCCCAAACCGGGGACTATCCAAGATTTACTCCTAATGAGTCAATCTTGGACGGGTTTCTAGGCCAACAATAATAGATATCTACAATGAAGCCGGATTCCATACAAACAGTATATAATTTAGTGATTGTTCATTCTAATTTATACCAATGTACAAGTAATATAAAAAACAATGATTGTTCACATTCTAGGCCAACAAACACATTTGATGTCATTCTTATATATAATAAATGTGTACCACCTATCCCATCCTTGAACACCTAATCTCACTAGTAAGTGTATAATGCGTATTTGGTTTTCAAGAAAATTTCGGCAGCATTTCCCCGCTGTTCTCTAAGTACATATGTACTTAGAGAACAAACGGGGAAATGCTACTAAAAGTTTCTCAAAAACCCAATACACATTATACACTTACATCCTAAGTGAGATTAGGTGTTCAAGAACAGTCCCAAACCAGGGACTATCCAAGATTTACTCCTAATGAGTAAATCTTGGACGGGTTTCTAGGCCAACAAATACATGTGTTGTCATTCTTATATATAATAATTGTCTATAAACTACAGGCAACATGGTTAATCCTAATCAACAGAGCATTATTAAATAATAAATCAAGAAATCAATAGTTTCAAACAAAAGGTCTAGGAATCTTTACTAGACATTATATGTATCCCTAATCATCATATTTAACATACTACATTATTATGAACATCCAGATCAGATTAAGATCATACTATGTTATAACCATTGGTTTAATAACCCTATTTCTGCATGTACATGTTTATCAACTTTAAAACCCTATAATTCATGAAATCATTCTAATTCAATTTAATATGTTGGGATCACATAATTATATAATGACATCAGAATATATAGAAGAATCAAGCAGAGCAGAGCAGAATATAAAGAATGTTGGGATCACAGAATATATATATGTTGCAAAAAAAAAGTAGAGCAGCTAGCAGCAGCGGGAAGACCAACCTTGTCGGGAAGAAGGCAGAGGCTCCGGTGGCTCTGGCTGGAGAAGTAGCTAGCAGCGACGGCGGTGGAGGAGCACCAGGCGGTGCCTAATCGTGTACCAAACATGAAACATGCATAGAGTACATCACATTAAAATATAAGATGTATAACTAGAGCTTTCAGAAAATCAAGCAATTCACTCATTTGAGCTAATTTTAAAATCATTCTATTTAAGGACTCAAAACCTATAATGTTATAGTTAGTAACACTGAAACCTAATTCATCCTGGTGTTTTTTATATATAAGTTCATACCCCTTTTCATTTTGATTTAAATTTTCGTAATTAGATTAATAAACCATCAAACCATTTGATTTTAAATATTTATCTTGACTTGGATTGGGTATGGTAACCAATATACTTAAAAATGTTGTACTCAGGGTTTGATCCTAAAAATATATTGCAATAAGACATGTATGCTCGCGGGGAATGATTATTGCACAATGGGTTTGATTAAATCTAGAATAAAATCTTATATAATTGTTTGCTATAAAATCACACATAATGCACCACAAGGGTATCTTCATAGATGACCCACAATCTCGTGATATATTTCAATAAACTCAGGGTCACTCCGTATATGAATATCAATGGATTAGCATGACACTAACCCTAGTAATGAGGCATGACAAAGATGGGTAAAGTGTGGGATAGGAGATTTGAATCACTTGTGGAATTATTTTTGCCTCACCTTGCCAATATAAGGAGAGAATGAGCTCTCAATTTAATCTAGATTGGGCCTACAAATTTAGAACATTCACTAGGAAAATCCCAGTCATTTGCAATCCAAAAGTCCATCATAAGGCTCAAACAACAATGTATGCAATGGTAACTATAAACTGAATATAAATACATTATGAAGACCTAAAAGGAACCCATATACGTATATATGCTTGTGATTTATTACTTGTTCTAAGAATTGTTGAGAATAAAGCCCAAGGAGGTGTCTTTGATGCAGACAAATGTTACTTCCCCTAGTTGGCCTGAGCAGCGGCGTGGAGGAAGGAAGGAAGGAGGAAGAAAGCAGTACCTTGAGGGAATAGGAAGAATGCCTGGCCTAGAGAGCAGCGGCGTGGCCTGATCAGAGACCTACCCCAAAGAAGCCACCGGCGGTGAGGAGAGGAGAGCAACTGTGCGCGGCGAGGAGAGCAGCAGTGCGCGGCGGCGGTGTAGGCGAGCAGGCGGTGGCGAGCAGGCGACGGAGCAGGAGACTTTAGAGCGCAGCAGCAGGAGCAGGAGCGGCGGCGAGCAGGCGGAGGCGGTGGCGGCGACGCAGAGCTGGTGTCCAACGGTGGCAGGAGCGGCAGCGAGAAGGAGTGGTGGCGGAGAAGGGGGCGCCGGAGAAGGGGAGCTGAAGAAGAAATCGCCGGAGAAGGGGAGCTGAAGAAGAAATAGGGAAATCGCTCGCAATGAAACAGAAGAAAGGGGAAGAGTCGGGTGATCGAGGGTAATGAAGTTCCCAAATAGAGTCGGTTGTTTTAAACAACCGACGCCTAAACTCTTTAGCGTCGGTTGTTTGAAAAAACCGACGTCCAATTGGACGATATTTTCATGAAATTGTTTGGCGGGAACCACCTTCAGCGTCGGTTATCCTTGAATAACCGACGCTGAAGGTGACACTTTTCGTGCAAATTTTCATCGCACATAGGCATCAGTTTCTACCTAAATAACCGACGCTGCTAATGACACTATTTTTTATCATCGAAATTTGGATTTCGCGGGCGACTTTAAGTGTCGGTTTGTTATAAACAACCGACGCTGAAGACAAAGCGGTACCCGTGTCTGGCTGGTCTTCGAATATAGACGTCGGTTTTCGTAAACAACCGACGCCTAACATAGAAGGCGTCGGTTTTCCTTAATAACCGACGCCCAGAAAAGTGTCACTGAATGCTATTTCTGTAGTAGTGTGGATGTACTGGGTATGTTCTCTAAAATTTCATTTGAAGGATCAAACACTTTCTCTATAGGGGTTTTCATAGGAAAGTTGTGTTTAAAAAATTCAGCATTTTTAGATTCAACTATGGTATTAGGTTCTACAATATTGTTTCTACTTCGAAGTACCAAGAATATATATGTTGCACTATTTTGAGCATAACCTATAAAAACACCATCTAGAGTTCTAGATCCTAATTTTCATTTCTTAGGTTTAGTTAATAAGACTTTATCTAAACACCCCCACACTTTGAGATATTTTAAATTTTTAGGATATCCTTTCCATAAATCATATGGTGTCTTATTCATCTTCCAACTAGATATTTGATTTTTAAGAAAACCAGATGATAAAATCACTTCCCCCCAGAAGTTGTTGGGTGCTCTTGAATTGATTAAAATAGAATTCATCATCTCCTTTAGAGTTCTATTTTTACGTTCTGCAATCCCATTTGATTGAGGAAAATATGGAGGTGTTTATTCATGTATAATACCATGGTTTATACAAAAATCATTAAAAGGAAAATAATCACATTCACCACCCCTATCTGAGCAAATACGTTTTATTTTCTTATTGAGTTGATTCTCTACTTCTATTTTATATTTAACAAATATTTCAAAAGCTTCATCCTTTGAATTTAGTAAATATAATTTTGTATATCATGAGAAATCATCTACAAAAATAATATAGAAACGGTTCCCACCTTTAGATAGATTTCCTTTTAAATCTCCAAGATCGGTGTGTACTAAATCTAGTAATTCAAAATTTCTATGTGAACTTTGAGGACATGGTTTCTTTATAGATTTAGTTTAAGCACATACTTGATATTTATTTTTTAAATGAACAACACCATGTATATCTTTAAGCAAACCTAAAGATTTCATGCGTTGTACATATTTAAAATTAATATCTCCAAGTCTATTGTGCCACATATCAAAAGAGTCAACGATATAAGAAAAAGAAGAAATTTCATTAGCATCAGAGTTTGGTACATTCAAAAGAAAGAGACCATTTGAACAGTACCCCATACCAAGGTAGTCCCCAGAATTAGACGGAATGACCTTGTTTGATTCAAAGGACACCGTGACCCCAAACTTAAGTTGAGAGATAGAAATCAAATTAAACCTAATGTCTGAATCATACAACACATCTTTGATCAACATAATTTTCTCAGAAGTCATCTTGATCGTGACATTTTCCTTTCTAGTCACAGAAGCAGCACTGGAGTTACCCATGACAACCCGATGTTCATCCTGTCCTACTTCTGAGTATGTCACAAAGGTATCTTTGTTGCCACTAATGTGGAGAGTAGCCCCGGAGTCGATGATCCAATCATGCTACTGGAATGATCCCATGCTAACCAGGTTGATGAATGCCACAAATACGTCCTCAGTGACAAGGTTGGTTGGTGTTCTCTTAGAATCCTACATTGCTTGCTTCTTCCTGTACCTACATTTAGGAGAAGTATGAACATGTTTTCCACAAACATAGAAAAAAATTCTTTTTCTTAATATCTTTATTACCTTTATTTTTATTTTTATTTTTATTTTCTTTCCCTTTCTTATTTTTCTAATTATTTTAGACGAATCAGAAGAATTATTTTTAACTTTATTGTTAACAAAGTTTGCATAACATGATAACTCTTTGTTCAAATAAAAATTTTCTCTAGTACGATTTTGATCTTCAACTAGGATGTGTATTATTACATCATCTAGTGACATAGTCTTTCTTTTGTACTTTAAGTTGCTCTTGTAACATTTCCAAAAACCAGACAATTTTTTAATTTACGACCCCACAACAAAAGACTCGGGAAGAATTTTTTTTTAATATTTCAAGTCATCTAGTAAGATATGAAAATCATGAATTTGAGTAGTTATTTCTTTATCTTCAGTCATATAGAAAATTTAGGAAATTTGCAACAATAATTTATGGGTAGAAGCCTCTTCCAGAATGTATTTCTTACTTAGACTTTCCCAAATTTCAGTTGCAATTTTAATTGAAAAGTATGCGTCAAACAATTAGTTAGATAATGTACATAGAATAACATGTCGACATATATGATTTGTTTTTTCCCAGAATCAGGTTTGGATTCAGTTAAAGCAAATGATACATTAGAAACTTCCAAAGCAGTAATAATTTGTCTTGTCAATGCCTATAATGTTGTCCATTAAACTGATCAATTTTTACAACATCAGGAAGTGATGTTTGCAAAATAGTAGAAACAATGACAATCTGATTGTTATTATTTGACGGTGTCATAGGCATAAAGGGGGTTTCAAATCCTTCCATGTTAGCACCCATCATTAAAGGAATTACTCTTAAGATTGTTGTTCGAGAAGGGGTACAAACCACTGAGAAGTAGTAAACATAAAATATTATACCAGACAGAGACGTTGAGGTGTGCAAGTTGAACTATCCTTAAGAGTATTTCCATGACTGTTGACAATGAGCATCAGTGCAGTAGACGACTACGACTTGTACTATCCCAGAGAAAAAAAGAGAAACTGGATTGTTTTGGTTCTGTTTAGAAAGAAGGTGAGGATGTGTTAAATAACAAAGCAAAAAATTTGTTAAGAGATGTGTGCGGTTGTACGTTGGTGAAAGGATCTATTGTGGTTTTAAAATGCCCAAAAAAATAGGTACAACCAGATCGGAAGAGCCACTAAATGGTTCAGTGAACCAAGGAGCAAAACCAACATAGGGCCGCGCCCACGCAAGGAGGCTCGAGAGGCCAGATTTGCACCCCCTATATGCGGGACACGACATGTGCCGACGCACTCGATTAAATGATTTTCAGATCAGCCCAATCCAAACCCAATTGGGTTGCCCCACCATGCACGTGTGAGGCCCTTATCCTCAATTATCCTATGGACAAAAACCCATACATAAGGAGAGAAGTATTAGATTCCTGTAATATGGAACTAAAGCATTGCCTTTGTTTTTGAAATACGGTAAACACAACAACTTCTACTATTTATAATGATACAAATGTACTTTATGTATGTGTTACATATGCATATTTTTAATGGTTGTAACTCATACTCCAATTGGAGAGGTGATATCAATAAAAGGTCTCTACCTTTTTGTAAGGCCCCTAAACTTACTTAATGAGTTGAATAAGCTTAATTATCATAATTTAATTCATATAACCCTAATATAACCTTGTGATATGCTTTTAAATAATAATATAATCTTAAGTTTCAAGTTTGGTCTAATTTGGACATTGTTTGAGCAAGTTATGCAATTTTATGTACATTTTAGACTTTTTTGCAATTTATCCAATTGAGAGGTTTCCTTTGCAATTTATCACTTGCATTATATTCCTTGGATATTTTATCATCATTCTTGATCTTTTTGAGCCATGGGTCACCTATTTAAATCTTGGTTTGAATGTATTTTCTCCAAGGGTATTTTAGGGTTTACCCCTTCATGAATGAGCTACCTTTAGTAGCTATCAACTAATGAATTATTTATTTTGTTTGAAAATTCAAGAAATGAGGGATAAAAATGTCTCTATGGATGGTGGGAGATCTTCTTGTGTGTGTTCTTGTATATTCTTAATAGTTTAAGGCCATGGACACTTGGAAAGATACTAAAACTTCCAACTTTTTCTTTTTCTTTATCTTAAAGTTTCATATACTTATCTCTAAGAACCAAAATGAGCCATTTTCTCTCTACCACTTCCTTCCTTCTATGAATCTCATTCTCCCTCTTTGCTGCTGTGAATTTTCTTTCCAAGGAATAATAAATAGGGGATCTTCTTAGAAAAAGAATCTAGAGTTGCAATTGACTTCATTTTAGAGTTTAAAAAGCTTCCTTCTAGTGATCTTGACCTAAAAGAGTAAAAATCTCCTTATTTTCTCTGTTTAATTCTTTTTTATCCTTCCTCCTACCTTTATCTAGGTCAGAACCATGTTGTTCCATGGTAGAAATTGCTCTAAAGATCTAAAACCCTACATTTCTTGCTCCTTATGCTTAGGGTTTGCTCATTTGATGAAGAAAGGTGCTAGATGGACGAGTTCATAGATTATGCTTGGATTTTCTACCCTAACTTCTTATGTTTTCTTATGTGTGGGATTTCATCTTCTCATTAGAGGCAAGTTTTATAACTTACTCCACGTTTATTGCTTACCATAAACTTGCTAGCTCATGTTCTTGCTTGAAAATGATGATCCATGCACTAAAAAGCCATGCTTGACTTGGATTTCGATTTTTATAATGTTCCCTATTCTGATTTCAGTTCTAGATGAACCTGTGATTATGTGTACATTATTCCTAAGGTATAATATGACTTGTATCAAGTTGGTTTGACAACCTATGGTTCTAAGCACCTATCAACCAATGGTCAATTTTAGGGTTTTAAGCTGATTTCTTCTATAAACCCATGACCCAATGACGGTACCATTACAACAACCCTATGGTGTTGTCTTCATGAAAAATAATGGTCGTGATCAAAGATGTCATATGATGGTGAAAACCTATGGTCACCCTCTTAGGTCAGGTTTTGGATTAATTAGAAGTTTAATGATCAACCATTAAGTACCCTACTGATGTTATCAATCAATGATGACATTAGCTTAATATTTGATGATGATTAATGAAAATAGTGTTGATCTAACAACCTATGGTGACTTAATGGTCACTAATGATGGTGGATCAAGTCTCTACAACCTATGGTGAGTTAAGCGTTATAGTTGTAGCATCAATTAAGCCTTAAACCAATGGTTCTTGGGTCACTTGATACAATGGTCGGACCTATACTATAATTTATGGTTTTAACATATGAACTTGACCCAATGGTTAAGATATAATGTTTATTACTCCAATAAAGTAGAATGATGGCTAATGTAATATGTTGATCTTAATAATGTGATTTAGATTGTTTCTTTTATATGATCAACTTAAGGAGCTTATTTGTTGACAATGGATGGCTTGTTTTAAATGAACATTCGATTGTGGGTTTTACCCTACTCTCAATGGAACTTTTTGGTGTTGTTAATCAAGGGATGTCTAGGGTTAAATGGTGACTCTTTCTAGAGAACAAATTAATGACTTCATAGGTGGTTTATCTAAGGTGTTTACTTATGTAAACAACCAATGGTCTTACCTTTTAAATATCCAATGGTTCTGGGTGACATTGTGGTATGGTGATATGGGTTGAATGATGATAGAACAAATGGATGGTTACCCTTAATAAGGTAGTCTTACATATTCACTCATATGAATAGAAGTGATGATCACCATATTGTGTTGATATGTAACCCTAATGAGGTATAGCTTGCTATACCTAGCTCTAATATAACTAAATGATGGTAATTGGGTATGAATAGTCTTTGAATGACTAATACAATCATGGACTACTCTCTTATTATTGTTGAAACCTTGGTATGATATAACCTGATGGTTACACCTTGATTTATGTGTGGGTTCATACTTGAGAATGGTATGGAATGTGATGGTGATGCTTCACCTTATGCATCCATGATCCAATGGGGATGCCATGAGTTAGGGTTTGGATATAAGTGTTGATTAGTAACATTAATATGATTTATCTTTTTGAACCTAACTCTAATGCAAATAGATAAAGATGAGTATTCATTTTTAACATTCTTATATGATGGAATGATGGTGGAATAACCTCCTGAATATGATCATAACCTTAATTTATTAATTGGTGGTTGTCATAGCCACATGGTTGATACTTTCTTATGCTAAACATGTGCATTATGAATATGATGAGGGTTAACCATATATAGATTCTTTGCATGTTGGTGTAATAAATGAATGTTCTTAATGTTAATATAACCCTGCTATGGTTGCTTATAAATATCTCCTAGCTCATTAATGCAATATTATGTTGATCCAGTGTATTATATGTAAGTGATGTTGTTGGGCCTTTTTATAAGGCATGCAAAGATAATGATCATCTTGTAGGGAATCGTATGATGGTCTTAATGACCTTTGGGCATGGTTGAGCCCTGAATGAGGTGTAATCCTCTTGTGTTGATAAGGGCTGATACCCTGTGATATTGTGAAAAGGATTTATATCCTGTGATAGTATGATGGTCTTAATGACCTTTGGGCATGGTTGAGCCCTAAATGAGGTGTAATCCTCTTATGTTGATAAGGGTTGATACCCTGTGATATTGTGATTTGTGAAAAGAATTTATATCTTGTTATAGTATGTGACTAGTGTGGTGTCATGAATGACAAGTGAATAGTACCATGTGATGATGAGATGAGAAATTATGTTTCACATGTTTTATATCTTTTAAAAGTTGTGATATTTATATACTTACTAGAAGTAAATTAGGGTTTGTATGTCTACTTGTTTGATGTAGCCTTAATTCCCCCAATTGGTATAACTAATCAAGTACAACTCTAATCATGTAGTGCCATGTGCCGTAGAGCCATCTTCAGTGTCAGAACTTACTGGATGGTGAAATGAATATTCCTAAAGGAAACTCAGAGCACATACCGTTGAGTATGTGGGGGTGGCAGGTTGAGGATATATCCTTGTCATCCACAATGTAGAGTGTTGAGGTTGGCTATGGTCTTGCCTCATACATCCGATATGATTGAGAACAGTTGCGGTTATATCTCAATGATTATAACATGATGTGATTAGAGGACAACTACGGTTGTACCTCAGTGATTGGGTTTATATACCCTGGTTTCTAGTGATGTGACATGTACTAAGGGAAGACTAGTGGTTAGCAGCTTGACTATATGTCACTGTGGTGGCAGCTTTGACTGATATGTCACTGCCTTTTTACTCAAACTAACCGAGGGGAAGATATCTTAGGATATCGATACTCCTAGATCTTGTACGGAACTGAATAGCCCTTCGTAGATAGGGGTCAGTTGGACTTTGAATGGTACGATTTAAATTTCCTAGGGTATAATAAAAGATGTAATACAACCAGTGTAATATATTTGTTTAAGGTAATACACAACGTTTCACATTTGATGATAACCCTTATTTGTTATCTTTACATAAAGATGATGCTTAGTGCAATTAAGAGATAGTAGATATACTTATGTTGTAGATATACTTAAGATTGTAGATGCGTACATACAGTATCTATGATTATGTTGATAACTATATTGCTACTATTGATTATAATCATGATGCTATCTGTCTCATGTTGTTAGTTATATTTAGCATGCTAGCCATGCCTTTGTAACTAGAGATGCATATACTGCTAATCATGCTTATCCAGATAGTTGTGCTCTTATTGTTAGCTCTTCTTATGATGTTGATATGTTCAACCAATCAGACATGCTCATGTTGTTAGATATGCTATATTACTAGACTTGTTCATGATGCTAGATATGCATATGCTACTGAATTGCTTATATTGTCAACAAGATAAAGGATGATAGTCTGACTAATGATGATAGTTATTATCTGCTCTTTTATGTATTTTGTTAATCGTAAATACTGTTGATCTTATTTGTTATATCTAATTAAACTTCTTAACTGTTTAATTACTTAAAAATATTGTAAATAATCAACGTTGTTGGAGGTTATATCTCTTGTTGGGACATGGGTCTCACCCTTGTAGTTCGCCACATTTTTTTAGGTAATCGGAAGTGTCAAAAAGAAACATGTGACACCAAAGAGGAGCTATAGTAATGAATGTCTAGTGTGTACTACAATTGTCCATGTACTCTCAGGTCCGGGCAGGAAACGTTTGTATATGATGTTTCAAATGAATCAAAATTTTGTTAGCATGTTAATGCTGATTTGTGTGACATATACAAATATTATTCTCATGTGTATATATGTTGTGGCTAAGGCGATAGAACAATTTGCATCAAATTCTTAATATAGTATGGATATAAGAAAGATGTTGGGCTCTTATGCAAATATTTCTGAGCGGGTGCTGACGTTGAAATCGGTTTTAATTTACCCATATTTTTGGGTATGTGGTTAATTGATGATTGATTGTGTTTTATATTTTGAGTAATCTCATTTAGTGTAACGAGTTCTCACAAGTTGGTATCAGAGCTTTAAGTTCACTGAGTCTACATGGACACTAGGACTTAGGACTAGGATGATATCAAAATTAGGAATATGACATAAAAATATGGTACATACTGCTTAATCTCAGTAGTTGGATGCTCTGGCCAGGTATTCAATTATTGAAGAAAATGTAAGTATGGAACTCTTAGATTGTTATCTTTCTGATTACTCTGATCAAGTAGTCATTTTGAGATAATCTAAAGAGCATAATGAATAAGAAATCATGGTGTGAATATCTCAATCTTACCTTAAAGTAGATGAGAATTGCATCATAATCTATCAAAACTTGAATGTTTGGTAGCTAAAGAGAAAGACACAACACCAAGAAATATAAATACAAATAAGCAAAAGAGAAGTTTTTGAAGATGTGATTCAAGAAGATAATAAAGTAAAAGATAGATAAGTCTATGCTTATAAAGTGATTTAATGTATGAAATCCACATAATATGGAGAGAACTCCAATGATAAGCATATGTTGAGAAGATAAATGAGAACAATGACAAAGGAATAAGGTGGAATCTGAGTTAATCTCAGACCAACCTATGTGTGTAAGAAGTGTTAATGTAAAATCCGAATGACATGTGAAAGAAATTAAGGGAGATGATCCATGTTTAATGAAGAAAATGAAGAATATGATGATTTACATGTTGATAAGTAGTTGAAAAACATAATAAAATAAGAGAACATACACTAGTGGGATAAATAGTCATCAAGGAAGGAGTAATGAGATATGTTAATCATGATGATTCCTATGCTAATGGCCAGGAACCCGAAATGAAAAAGGTAAAATGATGCATAAGAAGTTATAACCTGCATAATGAAAACTAGAACGTGTTTGCTTCTATTAAGAAAGAAGGCGAGGACGTTGTTAAATAACAAAGTAAGAATTTCATTAAGAGATGTGTGTGGTTGTACGTTGGTGAAAGGATGTATTGCGGTTTGAAACTGCCCAAGCAAACAGGTACAATCGGATCGGAAGAGCCACAAAATGGTTCAGAGAACCAAGGAGCAAAACCAACTTGGGGCCGCGTCCATGCAAGGAGGCTCGAGAGGCCAAATTTGTACCCCCTGCGTGCGGGACACGACATGCGTCGACACACCCAATTAAAGAGTTTTCAGATCGGCCTGACGCAAATCCAATTGAGCTGCCCTAGCATACGCGTGCGAGGCCCTTATCCTCAATTATCCTATGGGCAAAAACCCATACATAAGGAGAGAAGTATCAGATTCCCATAATATGGGACTAAATCATTGCCTTTATTTTTGAAATACACTAAACACAAAAGCTTCTCCTATTTATAATGATGCAAATGTACTTCATGTATGTGTTACTCATACTCTAATTGGAGAGGTGATATCAATAAAAAGTCTCTACCATATTTGCAATGCATTTTGGTTTGGAAAAAAACCAAATGTTTTAAATGTTGACAATAGCCTATAGGTCATATGAACAAGTAAAACATTTGAATGTTTTTTTTTCTTTGTTGGGTTGTTTTGTATTTTGTGTTTTAAACATAGGCTCAAGCTCCTCCCAAGATTCGAGTCCTATGTGGCCAAGTGTCACTGAGCTATAGTGACATTGCTTTTATATCCAAGACAGTATATGTACCTGGAAACATATCAGGTCTATTTTAGTTACATCAGGTCATCCGTCATCGTCGACCAAAGTCATTCATGGTCGGCATAGTAAAAGGAGGAGAAAAAAAAAAAAGCAACTAAAGCTAATATAGGCCCAAAGTAAATAGTTCCGAACGGACGACCTGACGCGACGCTAAATCGTACCGGTCAGTCTCTGCCTCTCTGGCCGCTTAGTACCCTTTTTCGACACCGGCCCGCCTTACTGTTCCGGACGACGATCCGTGGCGGAACGGGCCGAGTGTGGCCCCTTTGAGCGCCTTGGTTGCCTTGGCGAGTCCGGTACCCAGCTTGCCCATCCCGAACCGCATCCGGCCCGTGGAGAAGCGGAGCGCCTGCAGGCAGCAGAGCTTCCCGCCGCCGAGTTCGGCTTCATCATCGTCGTCTTCGAGGAAGTCATCCTGTTCTTCTTCCGCATACTGTTCCTCTCTGTAATCCACTTTGCTGCGGCACCTTCTCATCTTCGCCTTCTTCTCCTTTTTGCTCTTCCCGTCCTTGCCATCCCCAAACTTGTTCGTGCCGCCGACGGCCTCACTGGTTGCAGCCTTGGCCGTGTCGTCGTACTCCTCCCACAGCATGTCCATCCCTTCCTCTTTCACCCCGGCGACAGACATTGACCGAGCCCACTGCCTCTCGTGGACTGACATGGACTTGCAGCTGGCCAGCACGGTCTCTCGCCTCCACTGCCCCTCTCGCATCGACCCTCCGAACCGACCCAACGCCGCTGCATGGCCAAGCGACCTCGGCCCATCCTTCTCCTCCGGACGCCGCCACGGGAGCAGCATCCTCTGCGATGTCGCTGAGAAGAACTCCTCGTCGTCGTCGAGTTCCGAACCTGGCGTGGATTCCCATCCCTCGAGCGGTGACCCTCGGGAGTGGCAGCGGGATAGGACAGGGTGGCGGGCGTCCTTGGCAGGTAAAGCGCGGTCGGAGTACTGAGGGAGCAAGCCTGTTTTGTCGGGGCACGTTATGGCAGCTAGCTTGATCGGGGGACTGGCATCTATCTCTTGCGTTAGAGCCTTGTAGAGCTTCCCGATCGCCTCGAATTCTCGCCAGGTGATCACGGGGGCGCGGGCGGTACCGTCTAGTGTAGGCTGGGACGGGGGTGAGGGGGCGTCCATCTCTGTACCTCTTTTTTCTCCTCCTGCTTTTGCTTGAATTTCTTCTTCGGATGAGAGGCCTAGTTCTTTAGTACCTTCCTTTTCTTGTTGATCTTCTTCTTCGTCAGCCACCGAGTTCTCTTCCTCTTCATAGCTGCCGTATGACTGGCTGGCGACATCCACGCAGCCTTGGAGCTCCGACCAGATGATCCCGATCAATCCGGAATACGCGACGCCGTCGCGCTCTTCGGTTTCATCGCCCGTAATTAACATCCCCGGCAGGGGACTACCGGGAATGCCCGTCGCAGGCGTGACACTCGACGACGCGTCATCGTGCAACTCCTCGGTGGAATGTGGGAGGAGGAGGAGACTCGGGACGGTGGCGGCGACGAGGAGGACGAGGATGGCGGTGGTGAGTAAGAGCGGGAACAGGAACGCGGCGGCCTTGACGATGTAAGGTGAGAAATAGAGGAAGTATGCGAGCGGGAGAGGGTTGGATGTCGCGAGAGAGAACAGGGTGGACAGGAGTCGGGAGCAGCAGGAGGAAATGGCGAGCAGGGGCGGAGGAGGGAGAGGAGGCGGAGGCGGAGGCGGAGCCATGAGGATGGTGGTGTCAGTGGAGCAGCAGAGCATCTGGGTGATATATCTCGGTGAGGGGAACAGGAAAGTGAAGAGTGTGGAAGGAAGGAGATGAATGGAGAAGAGCAAAGCATGTGTAAGTATTAGAGTAGGAGTAGTGTAGGTAGGAGATGAGTCGGCCGGGGGATCTTTGTGCCTGTGTCTCTGTAGCTCGTCCATGAGTTGGGTAAGGGACACGGGAAGGACGGAGCAAGAGGAAAAGTTGCCGACTGGCGTGATTGGTGGTGCACGGCCACAGGACGCGGAAAAGGACGGACACGACAAAGGTAGGGGTGGGTAAGATAAAGGGTAGCGGGCAAACAAACTTCAGTTATAGCAAGACCGGAAGGTGTGGACAAACGGTTGCGCGACCAAAGGGGATGAATCAACAGTAACAACTCGGGATGCTTGTTTTCTACCGCTTTTTTTTTTCCGGCCTTTTCTTCTGTTTAGCGGCGGGTGCCAGGTGAGAATTATTGAAACCGTAAAAAGAATGGGATTGTTTTGCCCGTGAAAACAGGGTAAAGTGGAAAGTTGGTCGTCCTGTCCCCGGCTTCAAAAAAAAAAAAAGAGGGAAAGAAATGGGTTTCGTTCCTCTTCCTGTACCAAACAAAGATCGTGAAGTTTTACCAGATAATATAATAAGTGTGTTGGTAGAATCAATGTTCCAGCAATTTTATAATTAAAATCAAGAAATGAACAAGGGCATGGCAGCATTTCAGACTATTTTCTAATGTCTGAAAGTGAGAATCTCCTTCCTTCCCAACATCAATGATTAATAATGCAATGAGGTCTATGAAGAAAGCTTAAGCCGCTAAGTATTACTTGGTCATTATACTATATATACATTATGACCTTTGACACATTGTTGTTATCGCCATGGACGCATGCAACTGTTGGTGTGTGCGCTCTTGTACAGGAAAGGTGGACGAAACGAAGAATGACAAAAGAGCAGACTGGAAAATGGACAGAGAGAGAGAGAGAGACTGATGACTGGAGAATTGGGAATGTTCTTGCTGTTAGAAGAAGAGGGATTGATGACTGATTGCTGATCCAGAGGAAACAAGGTCTGCACCAATTGATCGAAACTTATCTTTTGTTAAACAATCCCAGATGAGATCAATTGTATCACAAGTTACTGCTTGAAATTAAAATCGCATAACACAGCTCCATAATGTATTTTGATCTCATGCATACTTACCATCTCTCTCTCTCCACAAAATGCTGACGGACACCTAGCCTATGTTGCAAACACAAGACAACCATAGATGAGGACCACTCCTTATCTTTATCATGACGCTTCCTGTCCTGTTCTTGATCATGGGGACACGAATCATGCACTTGTCCAACACATGGATCACACCCACAGTTGAAAGAGAGAGAGTAAGGTAACCCGCGGCATGCTAGAGCAGCAATCAATGGTTTTTTTTTTTCTTCTTCTTCTTCTTCCCCACAACCAGGTCACAGCCTCCACCACAGTCAGCTGCCAAGAAACAAAGAGACCGACCGACCAGTCAAACGAATCAACCACGATGCATGCATGCCTTGAGAAAAAAACCTACATTCTGGAAACGAAATAGGCGTGACATGAGGATCCTTACAATGTACGCGATACCCTATCTAAATCAGATCTAATCTAAAATATAGCTTCCACCTCAACATGGCAACATATATATATACTTTTTGTACAACCACATTGACCTGACTATTTGCTTTCTTGCCGAAACCAGTACACCACCCCCATCTCATATACATACACTGTCCACACAGTGAACAGGAGGATCCTACTTTGGGGAATACGTACACACATAGCACAGTAATTACATAGGTTTGCAATTTCAAAGCTCGTCAGCGTGACAGCGTCTGTTCATATCATTCAGTTGCCGTGGCCGTTGCTCCTGATGCTTCGGCTTCTCTTTCCATGCGCATCTTTGCCGCCCACGATATGGGTCTACCAGAATCCTTGTACATGCCTCTGTTCCTCAGTCCAGAGACCTGGCCCTGCCACCGTGTTTTCCATTCTGACCGGTCTTCACAAACCTAGGGGAGACGAATCAACAGAAACAAGCAAAATTCAGATTGAGAAAAAAAAGGAAGGTCACAAACACTTTTTTGCAGCATAGTTACATAACGTCAAAAATACTACAGAAAGAGGAGTTTGAGCAGAGAAATTTCTAAACGCCCTTCCAAACCATGTAACCTCATAAAAGAAAAATACAACAGAGTATGCGTGATCTGGAAAAGCTCATGTATTGGCCGTCCAACAACATAACACATCGATAATAAGAATGATACCTAAAACTTGCATCAGACGGATGCCTCAAAACGGAAATGGGTGTCTGTGGATGATGATGGGGCTGCCAATAGTAACAACTCAGGAAAAAAAAACTGCACCGGTTAAGCTCTCCCTCGTAAGTTCCCAACTGGTGATGATCCGCCCAGTGGACATCAGGAGCTCTATAGGGAGACGGATGCCTTCCATATGGATATGGACCGCTTAATTCCAAACATAGTTGTCTTTGTTTCTTCCTTTTTTATGGAGATAGTAAGTTACTTGTGTAACTTGCTTTCCTCCCGTAGGGTGGCAATGTGTGGTTCGCGTAATCTGCGTTCTGTCTTTTGTCTGCTTGCTACAGCCTAGTGTCATTATTTAGCAACTAGATAGGATGGCATTTAGTATACTAATCTATCATCAATCACGCAAGAAAAGAACGATTGTTTGATATAGAGAGCAAGAAATGACCAGTGCTCGGAAATTGACTGCTATAAGCCATTATCCATCAAGGTTGAGCTCTCTACCCCAAATTCATTCAGTGAAAACCAACCACATCTCCTTATAGCTGAACATGACGGTGTATCAGTAAACTATGGTTATTGGGACCCAAATGTGAGAAAATGTGCCGAAGCTACATTTTGGGCTCAACAACTATACGTGCCCCCCCCCCAGATCATGCACCATTGGTGCAAAGTTTCAATAATCAATCTCTAGCTATTCCAGGTTACTAACATGGGTTTGTGTTTATTGATCACACTCGCATGCTATGGAATATCACAGTAGAATTTAGCCAAGGTCTTAAACCCTTCGGAATTGGGGGCATTTCACCAAACAGAGAGCAGCAATCGCGGTGAAGAACATACCTGCTAAATCACCCAGGAAAATGTAGCCATATTTACAAACGTCTTTGCAAGACACTGGTATGTCTGAAGAGGTTCAACCAATACTGGGACATCAGAGATTTGGAAGTTGTTAATTTTCTAAGTAATTTTTATCTAGCAAATTCTGTCTTTACGTCCGAAGATTGCATACACAAGGAATAAAAATACGGCAGAGAGAAACATTAGGTTATCAGTGGGAAGGAAATTCATCATACGATTTCAGTTTAATTTAAGCATGATTTTAGTTTTAACACACCCTTTAAGATCTGCTACTCCAACACATCTAACTGTTTGAATCCTAAATATTACTTATGAATTGAAATTAAAGAAGTAGGACAGAAATAGACAGCAAAGAACTTTTTATATTGAAACAGCGGTTAGAAATTCCTTTTGAGTTTCCCTGGAGTGTCCTTGGCAAATAAACTATAACCTCGCGCTGCATGAAATAAAAAAACATGGTTTCTCGACCATGCATTCAATCAAAACCAAACACCCTTCCAAGATGCTTTAAATTGTGTATATATGTTCAATTTTATCCACTTAGTTAAAGACAATAAGTAGGAAGCAAATAAATGATGTGACTCCCAAGGAGATCTGGATCCATTTCAACTCAATGAGAATATGGCCCAAAACAGAGCGGGACAGAAGAATGATTCATGTAGCCGATCTCAACATGGTCAAAGTTGGTGTTTAGATAATGATGGGAGAAACAAATAAACAGAGGAACCGTTTTTCGTAACCTAATTATTATTATTATTATTATGAATAATAAAAACAACAACCCTAGTACTATCAGTGCACAACAACATATACATATTTGAAACATTTTTATGTTGCAAGACCTCCAGTTATGTGAAACCACTGATGTGATTAGCTTACTGATCACTAGAGTGGGAATTGTTACTGATGTGTAAACAAATGAATACTAATGTTTAATAACATGTAAAAGCAACAAAAATGGGAATATTGTATCATGCATCAGACCATCTTAACATGTAGCTCACAGGAAATGTTCTTCTGAATGCTTTTCAAAATTTTGTCACAAAACTTATGAAATTTACAGACGACTTGTTGAGAGCATCTTTTGCCAATGTTTTAAAAAGCATGTCTTCTAAAAACCCGAGTCCTACCATTGCACATCAATATAATGTTTGAATCATTTTCGGGTCACAACACCTCCAGTTATTTTAAGTCATCAGCTTACTGATCTCTACAGTTGAACTAGTACTGACAGGTAATGCTTGTGAACAATACAAAAAACAAATACTAATACTTGATCACAAGTAAAAGTCACGAAAGGAGGTCAATGTATGATGCATCAAACTATCTTGACATGCAGCTCTTCTGAATTTTTTTCTAAAAACTATCGTAAACAATAAGAAATCTACAGACTACTTGTTCAGAGCATCTTTTGCCTATGTTTTAGAAAGGATGTCTTGAAAAGGTCAAGATCTATAAAAGTGGTAAGGCCAATTAAAAGTCACGTAATCCAATTGAAGACCACGTTTAGCTTCTCTTTTCCATGTTTTTGGTTAAAATTAAAATTTCGTATCAAAATATCCTTCAAAATGTTCTGGAAACGTTATTAAACGCAAGCTTTAGTTCACGAGCTAAGTGAATGCTTTAAGCAGATACTTTGACCATATCAGTAAAAACCAAGCTGAATATAGTAACATTTGAAAGGAATTCATGTGATAGAACATGATTGCATCAGTTCACTGGATGTGTAAAGGCAACACAGCTAATCGTCATACCTCACTAAACTTCCTCCTGGCGGAGAAGGCGAGATGGATTCCCCTGGAGAGGTCTCGATCATACAGAGCCCTAAGCTGTGGGTCAGAGAGCGTTTCGTACGCCTCTTGCACCTCGATGAACACTCGCGTGTACTCATCAGTCTTCCCCGGTGGGCAAACATCGGGGTGATACTTCCTCGCCAATTGCTTGTACGCCTTCTTGACGTCCTCGAAGCTGCCTTCCTCCCGTATCCCCAGCAACTCATAGAAACTCCCCCCACGACGCACCGTGAGGTCCTCCTCCCCTACGGCCGCCCTCGCGCTGCACGAGGGAGTGCGTAGGCAGCCTACTCGCCGGCTGTTCCCATCCCAGAGACCAGGGCGTCGCCTTTGCCCTGACCGACGAGGGTAGGAGACGGAGGCTCTCGTGAGTAGCAGCCGAATTGGGGGTTCGCTGATACAGCAACTGCCATTAGTCCCGCCGCCGCCGCGGCCGCAGCCCGTCATACTGCCGTTCCGGGAGATAACCCGACAACTCATATGGTTTCCCCCACAAGGAGCTCAACTAGCCAGATTTTCCCCCTCTGTTCGACTGACACCTCTGTACCGTGGTGCGGACTGTAGAAGGGATCCGGGTACGGCAGACAATTATTACAGCCTCCTCCTGTGTGCTTGGCGGTGGTGCCAACTCGCGGTTCCAAGCTCGGCGGTGGTTTGTGGTTTAGAATGGAGCGATATGGGACGATGGCGAAGCGTGAAGGCGATGGCACCTCTGAATCGTGGTTTACGGACCCGCGTCGTCGTTGATGTGGCAGGAAGCATTTTTCCCGGTGGGAAATCGATGGATCCGCCCCGTCACGCAACCTATTTCTTTATTGGAAATACGGATATTCTTTAACTAAAAAACTATCATTTATCAAGTAGATCTCCCACTTGTCTCCAGCAGTGGCAGCCTTATCCACAATAACCAATCCAGATTTTAATTTGAGTGCGACTGAATTTGCTTTTAATTTACATCAAAACCTGCTGGGGCCATTCATGTATATGGTAAAAAGTCAGCCAAATCTGCTACATTCATTTAATAATATGTCTGTTGATTTTTTGTCAGCATTGACGGACGGAGTTCTCACCTCACGGATCATTATCTTGCATGATGCTCTTCCTAGACCACTTATGATGTGGACTTCAAATGTATTAGATATAGGCGCAACCTGATCGCATTAGAGGCTTTAGAGCGGAATATAAGAATTTTGCTTTCTGTATTCGTTCTCTTTTAATATGTAATGCAAATACATATCAGAGAAACAGCTATTTAAGCGCTTGATAGACGGAGTACGATTTCAAATAAAATAACGTGAAACTTTATCCAATATTTAAGTTCCACAATATCGTCTTTGAATGCTTTTAAACATCGATCCCTTGTTGGTTTTAGTTTTTCTATTGTTATCATTATCAATATTGTTTAATTATTATTATCGTGTTATCCCTTTATTTATATTGATAAGAAGGCTTATGTGTAGGAGGGACATATAGACTTCTGAGAAGCCTCCATGGAGATTGGTCCAGATTTATGTTGTACAGAAACAAGGGTCACATCCAAACAACAAAGAAGACAAGGAGTGTTCCCAAGCAGAGAGTACGTAAAGGGGAACAAGGTTTCTCTCTCCTGATGGATTCTCCGATAGGTGAAGTCGGTTACCGGATAGCGTCCCATGGAGAGAGGACCATCCTTTATATAATAAATCATAAAGCCTCTTTATCCACCATGAAGAGGCATATCGGTTGTGGGAATCCATCCCATCTCCAACAGATCCATCCTTTTATGGAAATTATTTTATTTAATATTATATTTATTTTAGACCACACTAAAAGGTATTTAACATTTTCCCACTTGGCCCAAAATACAATGGCAATAAAATTTAACAATTTTTCATTGATACCCTATAAATACTTCTATATAAAAGAATTAAATATGCGTCATAGCGGTTGATACTCAATAAACGAGTACTTCCATCTATGTACCACAATATTCAATCATCTTATATGTAGTGACATAAATTTTATGAATAGGTCGACCTCAAACCTATTTCTTTGGTCTAACTTTATGTCAAAACTGACATTCTGTTATAACTAGTATTAAAACAAAATTAGCGAGTCAAATATATGATCACACATTAAATATTATATTGTCAAATTACATTAATCATTACACATCAAATGACTTTCTTAGACCCATATTCTTTACATGATATGGATACAACCCTGGAGCTAGCCCTTTTGTAAGAGGATCTGAAATCATATATTGTGTACCAATGTGATCAATCACTATCATCTTGTTGTCAACTCACTCATTAACAACATAGAGCTTTATGTCTAGATGTCTGCATGCAATGGTGCTCCTATCATTATTAGCAAAAGTGAATGCATCTTCATTATCACAATATACATGTATTGTCTTATGAATTATATTCATAACTTTAAGATCTTGTATCATATTCTTAAGCCATATTGCATGTGATGATGTTTCATGGTAAGCTATAAGTTTAGCTTCCATGGTAGATGAAGTTGTAGTCTTTTGCTTAATACTCCTCCATGATACTGCACCACCAACTAGTAGGAAGAGATAGCCCGTTGTAGACTTCATACTATCTAGACAGCCAGCAAAATTTACATCTGAATATCCCGTAACCTCAAGGTGGTTTGCCTTTCTATATGTAAGCATGTAGTCCTTTGTCCCTTGCAGGTAGCACATCACCTTCTTCACAACTCTCCAATGGTCAATGCCCGGGTTACTTTGGTAACGACCAAGCATTCAAGTAGAAAAAGCAATGTCAGGCTGCGTGCATATTTGAAGACACTGTAAGCTCCCAACTGCATATGCGTATGGTATTTTCCTCATCTCATTCCTTTCAATATCATTACTAGGACACTGCTTGGAGTTAAATTTATCTCCTTTAACTATAGGTGCAAGTCTAGGTGAACAATTTTTCATTCCATACTTCTCTAAAACTTGAGATATATAAGCCTTTTGAGATATTCTAAGTATGTCTTTAGCTTGATCTCTATGAATCTCTATACCGAGTACATACATGGCTTCACCCATTTTTTCATCTCAAAATTAGAAGAAAGAAATTGGTTGGTTTCATGCAATATGCTCAAGTTATTACTTGCTAGTAGAATGTCATCTACATAAAGAATCAATATTATAAACTTATTCCCACTGACCTTGAGGTATGTACACCGGTCAACAATATTAGGTTTAAACCCAAAAGTTGATATAATGGTGTTAAACTTTCTATCCCATTGTCGGGATGCTTATTTAAGTCCATAAATTGATTTCTTCAGTTGGCAAACCATATGACTTCTACTATTATCAGTGAAACCTTCTGGTTGTTCCATATAGACTTCTTTAGATAAGTTCCCATTAAAAAATGCCATTTGTTGTAGCTCAATGTCAAAATGAGCTACTAAGACCATTATTACTCTAAAGGAGTCCTTTGATGAGACTGAAGCAGATGTCTCTTTGTAATAAATTCCTTCCTTTTGTGTGAAACCCTTCGCAACTAATCTAGCCTTGTACCTCTCAATTTTACCATTTGAGTTCTTTTTGGTCTTAAAGGCCCATTTGCAACCAATAGGTTTAATACTCTCTGGTAAAGGTACAAGGTCCCATACTTGATTTTTGTCCATGGATGCTAGTTCCTCCTTCATGGCATCAAGCCACATAGAGGAATTTTCACAATCCATTTCTTGTGAAAAAGATAAGGGATCAATATCTTCAAAGTCTATATTTGGCTCTTGAAGGTATACAACATAGTTAGATGGGATGGCATGTCTCCTTGATCTTGTGGATCTTCATAATTCATCATTGGGTTCTAAAATTTCTGTAGGATGTTCTTCATAATCAGTATGATCAATATGTTCATTTACAACCTGATTAGGAGCATGATCTACTTCTATTGGATCATCCACTTGACAATTGTTCATGGGAACAATAATGGGATAACCTATATGTCTTTGACTAGGTGCAGGTGTAAGAGAACTATCCTGCATTTCATCGAAAGATATATTCTGAAGTAGGTCATTCCACTGAGATGATAATCCACCAAAAATCTAGCCTTACCCATCTCAACTATTTTTCATGGGTGAGATGGACAGTAAAATCTATATCCCTTTGACCTTTCTGGATTACCAATAAAGAAAACACTAGTGGTTCTTGGGTCAAATTCCTTCTCATGTGGATTGTAAATTCTAGCTTTTGCATGACATACCCATATATGCATATAGTTCAAGGATGGTTTCCTTTCTGTCCATAATTCATATGGGGTTTTCTGGATAGACTTGCTAGGAACCTTATTTAATACATGCACTGCCGTCTTTAAAGCCTCACTCCACATTGTATAAGGGATGAATTACAAAGCATTGCACGAACCATTTCCTATAATGTTTTATTCCTTCTTTCAGCTACACCGTTTTGACTTGGTGTGCTTGGCATTTTATATTGAGGTATAATACCCTATTCTTGAAGGAAATGTACAAATGGTCCCTTTCTTTGTCCCATCTTCGTGAACCTTCCATAATATTCCCCTCCCCTATCTAATCTGACTAGCTTAATCACTTTACCTAATTGTTTCTCCACTTCAACCTTAAAGTCCTTAAAGGCTTGAAAAACCTCACTTTTGTCATTTAGTAAATAGAAAAACATATATCGTGAATAGTCATCGATAAAAGTTGCAAAATATTTTTCCCTATAAAACAAGGTGGAAAAGGTCCAAAAATATCCATATGAATTATTTCTAATATTCCACTACTCCTCTTGGCACCCTTTAAGAAGTGTTAGTTTGCTTAGCCTTTATGCATTAAACACATGTTCCAAAATCAGTAAAGTCTAAGTGCCCTAAAATTCCCTCCTTTACTAATCTTTAGATTTTTTTCTTTAGAAATATGTCCCAACCTTCGATGCCAAAGAAGTGATGATTTCTCATCTAACAGTGTGCGCTTATTACCAATAATATTATGCTGGACTGTAAAATATTGCTCAAAATGGGAGCTTGATTTAAGTTGATAAAGATCATTTATTAAAATATACGTACCAATTAAATTAGAATTTTTATACAATGATAGTTGTCCACTTTGAAGAATGAAACCATAGTTTAATTTGTCTAATCTAGAAATAGAGATTAAATTTCTACTATAGTTTGGTACATAAAAAGTATTTTCTAAGTCCAACAACCTTCCATTGTCCAGGATTAATCTGCAAGTGCCAACAACCTTTACGCGAGAGCCTAATTTATTTCCTGAATAAATGACTTTTTCACGCTCCGTTGGTTTCCTTTGATTCAGAAATCCCTGCAATGTATTGTAAATGTGCATGGTGGCACCATAGTCAAGCCACCAACTATATAATGGAACATTTGAAAGATGACATTCATATGAAACAAGAGACATTATACCTTTCTTCTCTAACCATTTCTTGTACTTGAAGCACTCCTTCTTAGCATGTCCTTTCTTACGACAGAAGAAGAATTTAATATTAGCCTTTCTTCCCCCAGCCTTGCCATCTCCTGGCTTGGACACCCCACCTGATATAGGAGCAGTTCCTTTCATTTTTCCTTTACCCTTGTGGTTATTCTTGTCATGAGTGCTTAAATACGTAGTAGAGACTCCTTCATTCTTAAGCCTCTATTCTTCTTGAATACACATGGCCAATAAATAATTTATTGACCATTTTTCCTTTTGTGTTGTAAGAGACCTTGAATGATCCATACTAACTAGGCAAGGAAGTTAAAATGAAATGAACAAGAAATGCATTAGAGATGGATAACTCCATCTCATTGAGTTGTGCGGTGATATCTCTCATCTCCATGATGTGTTCACGGATCCCACCAGAACCGTTGTACTTCATAGAGCACATCTTAGCCATTAAGGTGCTCGCCCTAGACTTACTAGAAGAAACATATTGTTCTTCCACTGCCTTAAGAAAATATTTTGCCAACTCAGAAGTAGGAATGGACCGCCTAATATGCTTTCCCACATGTGCTTGCATAAGCAACAAACTAAGCCTATTAGAGCATTCCCACTTATCATAATTGGCTTTTTCAACAATGATGCTTTCCTCTGTTAGTGGTTGTGGTTTTTCCACTCGAAAAGCTAAGTCTAAGTGCATACACCCTAATGTTAACATGACATTCTCTTTCCATTCATTGAAATTTGAACTGTTGAGATTTGGAATGCTATTTTCACCATATAAAGATGAGGAACAACTGCAATAATTAAAATATCTATATAAAAAAAGCCACTATAAAATTATAAAATTACAATGAGGTCTACTTTAATTTACTTTTATAACACGAATCACAATTAGTCAATGCAAACTATCTTTGGATGAGTTTGCAATACTGAGCATGATTCTTGCATAGTGTTGTTCACACTCATATAGACCAAGAAGAAGAAGCATGCATTAATGAAACACAATATATTTACCTTTGGGCAAAGTATTATGTATATTAAATCATGTTCATCTTTGCCATGTCGTACTTAATTCCAATAGAGTAATACACCTTTGGGTGGTATTTCTCTTACCTAAATTAATTACGACTCAACAACCTTCTGTTTAAAAAAATTATTCTCTCAACTACACAATTATGCTTATACTACATTTAGTTAATTATGAGAAACTTCTTTATGAATGACTAGTGGGAACATGGATCAGTTCGGAAAACACAAATAAGTTCTGCATGGATCTTGTTTACAAATATGTAGATCAGATAATACATTCATGTAGTTGAATTGTCATGAATTCGGTATATCATATATGCAATGGCCTTGATCATACACTAGTTTAGTAATAAACCAATGATATGCGTACCAACATAGGCGTCAAGATTGTTCACTATGATCATGTGTTAAGTTGGTAATAAAATTAGTACATGTGCCAACACAAAAATGAATATCCATCGAGACAACCAACCACAATCATATTGTTGCCAAAAGTCACTACTATTTGATTCAAAGCAAAATACATACACATAGGTATTAAGGTAGAAAAACATCAAGACTGGTTTATGGATGAGCCATAACAAATTGATCAGAAGTGCCGCAATGGGAATCCCTTTATTCTTAGCCTGAAGTGGTGTCAGTTCAAAACTTATCATCATGATTAGTATATTAAGTACCCGATGTAGGTGCTTTCGATTGCTGCTATATTGTGTCTTTCCCTGTAGCACAGACCGTGCTCAACAGGCATGAAGTCAAGAACAAATTCAACCCACTTCGGACACCAGTGAATTGGGAAAAAATAAAAAGCAAAGAAAATAGAAAGGCCCGTCGGAAGAAACCAATCCAGGACGATGATAATTGATCCACACGCCAGAAGAAAGGATATTATACAGATTTAAAGACCAATTCCGAAGAAGATCAAACAGTGCTCTAATACCATTGTAGGAGGGACATACCAGAATTTTGAGAAGCCTCCATGAAGATTGGTCCAGATTTATGTTGTGTAGAAACAAGGGTTGCGTCCAAACAATAGAGAAGACAAGGAGCGTTCCCACACAGAAGCGAGCGTCCCCAAGCAGAAGCGTACGTAAAGGGGAATAAGGTTTCTCTCTCCTGATGGATTCTCTGATGGGTGGAGTTGGTTACCGGATAGCATCCCATGGAGATAAGACCATCATTTATATAATAAATCATAAAGCCTCTTTATCCACCATGAAGAGGCATGTCGGTTGTGGGAATCCATCCCATCTCCAACAGATGCATCCTTTTATGGAAATTGTTTTATTTAATAATATATTTATTTTGGGCTACACTAAAAGGTATTTAACATTACGAAGAAGAATAGAGAGACAAAAAAAGATCTTCATATGATTTTTATTGATTTAGAAAAGACTTACAGATTGAGTACTCAAGGAAGTGTTGTGGATGGTTTAAAGTAAAATAATGTACCGATCAAATACATTAACTTGATTAAAGACATGTATGATAGCTTGACTGCAAGTGTGAAGACTCCTAGAGAAGATACACTAACATATCATATCACAGTTGGGGTACATCAAGGATCAACACTGACCCCATACCTATTTGTTCTTCTTATGGATGAGTTGACAAAAACATGTTTAAAATGATATTCCTTGTGCATGTTATTTCATGATGATGTTGTAACATCCCTGACCTGGGTTATGCTTTAACCCTAGATGTTTTTCTTAATAAAGTTAACTATATGCTTGCTCTTATTTCTTGAAAAGTAATTATGTCTCAAGAGGAACTTATGTTTCAATTTTAGTCCTTTTTGAATAATGTTGAAACATTGTTTTGCCTATTTTGGACTAAGTGCAAATTACCCAAGTTGAGGGGTTAACTTGCAAATGTTACATGGTAAAATGTTCCTCAAGTGTTGAAGCATCATAGGAATGATAATAATGTAGAGGTATGGCTTGTGGCAGCCTGAGTACCAAGACAGAGCTTATTAAGCAATGATTGTGCATTAAAACCTAGTTTTGGTGTAATGTGCAATTTACCCAAAACCTAGGGTTCAATATGCAAAATACCACCTTTAGAGAGTCCCTCATGTTTCTTGGCATCATGTATAGAAAATAAAATGAGAGGGGCATCTCATTTGAATCTCTTTGGAGGAGAGAAAATCTTGATATTAAAATAATCAAGATTTAAGCATAATTGAAACCCTAATTCAATTTAATGCAAAAATAAATATATTAATGGAAGTGCCCTTCGACCAAAAATGAGATGTTTGAATTTGCATAAGTGTGAACGTCCTTGTGCCTTGCAAAGGCCATGAAATGTCTAAAGTGAGTGGAGAGCCCACTCACATTAGTAAAAGGAAAAGTAATATCCACTCAATTTTAGATATTATTATTATATTGATTAAGGCTTAATTTGTTTTCTTTTAATTCATGGATAATGAAGAGGAATTACAAGGTGGGGGATATGGATTCGAATGAAAGGGATGGAGGGGAGTATGTGGCACCAATTTGGGGAATTAAAAGATTATTATATCACTTTCTCTCTCATTAAAATTCCCTTATAAACATCTCATTTCCAACTCAAATGAAAGGCTTTTTCGACCCTTCTTTCTTTTCTTGATTTGGTTTAACACAAGGGATCAAATGAGAAACAGGAGGATGTTCCCCAACCTATAGGTAAGCTCCATAGTCATCTTCAACCTTGATTTCATGGTGGAAATCGAAATTCAATGCTTAATTTCTTCTTTTCTCCATTCAATCTTCAACCTTGGTCATTCTTTTCACTCAAAGACTTGAGGACGAGCCTTGGGAGGTTGAGAAAGTTTCATTCACCATTGAAGGCGTGAATCTTGAAGTTTGGTTTCAACTTTGAAGGTGGGTTATATAACTTAAACCCTTAAACATTGTTATTGATTCCATTCCTTTATCATATGTTGATTCCTCCTTTACTTTCGGGTTTCCTTTTGATTAGTTATTGAAATCACCATAAGAATCATAATGGATTTCTAAGGTTTCAAGCTTGAATATGATGATGTCATCTTAAGCACACACCTCAACATAAAACATGTGCAAACAGTTTTGCTTTTTTTAGGTGATCAAACGGTCTCAAGACCGTTTGAGGGCAAACTGTCTCAAGACCATTTGAGGTCAAGAGGACTCAAACTGTTTGAAGGTCAAATGTTGATGTGGTTGGATGATAATCCAATGGTTTCAATTAATTGAATTTAATAGGTTCCATGTATGTATGATCCACCAATTGCAAGCCCTAATCAATTGAATTGATTTAAACCCTAGTTGAGGGAATTGATTTCAAGGTTGATTAATCCAAATGGTCTCAAGACCGTTTGGAGGTCAAACGGTCTCAAGACCGTTTGAGACCAAATGGTCTCAAGACCGTTTGGAAGTCAATGGTTGATTGTGTTGGATGGTTGGAGATCCAAGGGCTACAATCTGATGTATTTTCAATAGTTCAATTGATGGATGGTTTCAATGTTGGAGGGTCCATTGATTACAAACCCTAGACCGAATGGATGATTTCAGTTTCAAGATCGAATGGATGGATTCGGTTTCAAGATCGAATGTATGGATTTGGTTTCAAGACCGAATGGATGATTCAGTTTCAAGACCGAATGGATTGATTCAGTTTCAAGACTGAATGGATGATTTCAGTTTCAAGATCGAATGGATGATTTCAGTTTCAAGATTGAATGGATGATTTAAGTTTCAAGATCGAATGGATGGATTCAATTTCAAGATTGAATGGATGGATTTGGTTTCAATACCAAATGGATGATTCAGTTTCAAGACTGAATGGATTGATTCAATTTACAATTCTTCAAGACCATTTGAGGGTCTAATACCCTAAGACCGTTTGAAGGTCTGATTGATTCAAACCATATAAGTACAATCAACCCCATGATTGTTGATGATGTTTATCAAAGGTAATTACAATGGTTGTACCTTTAAGGTACTTAAGTGATTAATACCTTTTTAGTGGTTAACCTTTGATGCTTATGGAAGCAATGCCTCAATACACTATGCTAACCCTAATGTATGCACTTGAATCAAGGGTTAACCTAATCTAATCAAGTTTGAAGTAATTAATATCCTAGAGAGGATGAGAGAGAGAGGAATCCATACATGTTTGGTAATCATGTAGTGGTTAAATCTCAACACACTCAACATGAATAAAATATGTAATTAGGGTATGATCCTTGATAAAGAGATCATGAAACCCTAATTGAGAAGGTTGATGAGCTCTAACCCTAATTTAAGGAAAAGCTAGGTGAAACCCTAATCTAGGGTGATAGTGTAACCCTAATTTAGGGTAATGATATGAGAAACCCTAATTCAGGGTATTTTAATGAAAAACCCTAATTTAGGGGAAATGTTATAAGAAACCTTAATTCAAGGTAAGGATGTAATGTGAAACCCTGATACAGGGTAATGTGATATGAAACCCTAATCTAGGGTGATTCTATGTATTATGAAACCCTACCTAGCCCTAATTTGTGTAAGGGGATGAGTAACCCTGATTGATGTGAATTGGGAAACCCCAACCCTAATAAGGGTATGAGTGGTGTTACTTTGTATAGCATGGTGCCAAAATGTAATTGATATAACTGTTATCAAGTGTACTAACCATGCAGGTATCATGAGATGATGAACATAGCCAGGTATGAGCTATGATGCTTCATTTATTATTCTTAATGGGCTTTGTGATCCATAACATGCGTTGTTGCCTAGTGAGAGGTAACAAAAGATGAAATGGGCTTTGTGAGCCATGTGAGATGCTTGTGTAGCAAGTATCATGTTTACCTTGGTCAGATGACCTGAAGGTGTTTAGTTACCTGACAAGTGGTAACAAGTGTTCTATGTTGAACTGAGGGTTTGAATACCCATAATCCTTAATCATGATGATGAGTTTGATGAGAGATGAGAATGCCCCTGATGAGAATTGAGATCCCAATGCTTTGTTAAAGATTTGAACAGTACTTTATGGAAGTATTACACATTCTTTGTAGCAATTGTTATAATAATTGATGTTTGGAAACTTGTTTGATGCTAAAGGAATATGGTAATACACTTAATTAATCAAGTGATATCATATAATTTAGTTTCCCTGACCACAGATCCATCAGCGTCAGAATTTGCTGATTGGTGAAACGAGTTAAACTCGGAGTGCATATTTTTGAATATGTGGGGGTATTTGGGCAAACATATCCTTATGCCCCATAGGAATGACTGCGGGCTATATCCTATGTATGGGATTGGTTACGGACCATACCCCAGTTAGAGTATGGCTACAGGCTATAACTCCATGATATTGAAACTAGACATTGGCTACATGCCATAACCCTGAAGAGAGTATATGATGCGGCTATAACTCTACAACAAAGATGCCAATATACCCTGGCAAGCTAATTGCAGTTTGACACACGATGTCTCTGCCATATAATCTCGTATTGACTGAGAAGGTTGAGGTCTTGGATTTCGGCTCTTCCATTGACCTTGCATGGTACCGATGCTTTACGTAATCGTGGTCGGTTGGAGCATGAACGGTATACTTCATCTCTTCAGGGCATTAAGTATGATTGTAAAATGTAATCAGCCGTGTAGTGTATTTTCTTAAGGTTAAAATACGAGAATCACTGGTTGATGTTATCTTGCTTAGCATATCCTAGATAGATAAATATGTTATACATGTTCTTCATATTCCTTATTGGATAAGTAACATGATACTTTATCAAGTTATAGCTGAAATACTTGAATAAAAATATTGCCCTAACATGTTTAGACATTGATTTTATTACTGTTGAATATATATATGATTCCTCTACTCAATTTTATTCTAATAAACTGCAATAATAATGTTTTTGGCGGAGAGTTATATCTCTCGCTGGGACTGGCTCTCACTCCGTTGGTCACCAACACTTTTTAGGTAGACGCGGAGGAAGAGGCAGAAACCCTATAGCAGGGGAAGAGAAACAACAGGGAAAACATTATTATTGCAAGGGACCGGGCTAGGGAGGAACTGGCACCTGAACATCCCCAGTTTGACCCAACCATGATAGAGAACCCAGCTTTCCATGCTCTGTTTGGGCAGTTCATGGCAACCATGATGCATATGGGGGACATGATGCGACCACCTTCACCTAGGGCACCAAGCCATAATGATGGAGATGGAACTGGCAAGACTTTTAAGAGGCTTCACCGGGTAGGAGCCACAGAGTATGCTGGTACAGCTGACCCAGTAGATGCTGACTTATGGTTTACTGAGATGGAGAAGGCTTTCAGAATCCTCAATATCCCAGAAGCTGAAAAGGTGAGACATGCAGTGTACCTTTTAAAAGGGAGTGCTGACCACTGGTGGATAATAGAAGAGGGCAAGAGTCCAGGTGTCGAGGTCAGATGGGAAGAATTCTGATGAGAATTCGTCACTAGATACTTCCCCAAGACTTACCTAGATGAAAAGATATCTCAGTTTGAGAAGATAAGACAAGGACCGATGAACATTAGCAAGTATGAGGCTAAGTTCATGGAGCTTTTGCGGTTCTGTCTGCATATGGCAGCTACTGATGAGGAAAGAATTCAGCATTTTGAGAAGGGGTTGAACGCTGAATTGACCACTCCTGTGTCTGCTTTGGAGAACAGGGAGAGGTTTTCCACGTTTGAGGAGTCCGTCAGACGGATAGAAAGGTCTGTGATCGAGAAGCGACAGACCAGTGGTAAGAAGGTGTACACTCAGTTTCAAGGACAACGGTCTGAGGGCTTTAAGAAGCCAAGGTTTTCTGCACTGACAGCACCATCAAGATTCAATATCCAGATGTAATGGATGTCAAGTAGGGGTAGGGTCCGTAGTTTTATTCCAAATAGAGCCCCCAACACATCATCAACATCGGTGACTGGACCTCATAGACCCTATCCTGAGACCAGGATCTGTCATCTGTGCAGACAAGTGGGACATCTGGCAAGGGATTGTCCAGTCGGGAACACAATAGTGACTCAACCCCAGAGGTAGAGTCAGCAAGGCTCTTAGAGGAGACAGTTTTCGAGTGCCACTCGAGGACGTGGGCAAGCGTCCCAAGATGGTTCATCGGCACCCAACAACCGAGCATCGGGTCAACAGCAAGCAACGACTAGATCTATGCGATGAATCAACCTAAAGTAGTAGTTAACCCACAGATTGTGACAAGTTAGATGGAACTATTTTATTCTGATATGTCTTCATCCTGCTTTGTATCTGTTTTAATTGATCTGGGTGCTACACATTCCTTCATCACTAGAAAAGTGATTCTTGACTGCAATATGACAGTTGGTCATAGGACAGAGAGTTTGTTATTAGAAACCCCTTTGCTTGGATCTACAGTGCTGCGGGAGGTGTGTTCTCCCTGCACTCTTTCCTTTTCCGAACATCACATTCAGGTGGATCTTATCCCACTTGAGATGCACGGGTTTGATATAATTCTTGGGATGGACACCCTAGAAAAGTATAAGGTTGTCTTGGATTGTAGTTCCAAGCAAGATGTGTTCACTGATGATGGTGACACATGGATCTTTTGGGGATATAGAAAGATTCTTCCAACCTGTCTTGTGTCAGCTATGGTAGCTGAGAAGATGATGAAGCAAGGATGCTTTGCATTCTTGGCTCATGTGGTAGACACCACAATGGAGAGCCCTAATCTTTCTAAAGTTCCGATAGTTAGGGAGTTTGAACATGTGTTTCCTGAGGAACTTCCAGGTATTCCTCCACCCAAGAAATTGATTTTGAGATTAATCTAATCCCGGGCACACAACCAATAGCACAAACACCGTTTAGAATGGCACCTGCTGAGATGGCAGAGCTCAAGAAATAGTTGCAGGAGTTACTTGAGAAATGTTTTATCCGACTGAGTACTTCACCATGGGGTGCTCCGGTTCTCTTTGTTAAGAAGAAGGATGGATCGATGCGGTTATACATTGATTATAGACAGTTGAATAAAGTAACCATAAAGAACAAATATCCTCTGCCAAGGATCGATGACCTGTTTGATCAGTTGTGTGGTGCAACTATCTTCTCTAAGATAGATCTGAGGTCGAGGTATCATCAGTTACGTATCAAGGAGAGTGACATACCTAAGTCTGCCTTTAGGACAAGGTATGGTCACTATGAGTTCATAGTTATGTCGTTTGGACTAACTAATGCACCAACTACATTCATGGAACTCATGAATAGAATCTTTCGACCTTTTCTTGATCAGTTCATAGTAGTCTTTATAGATGACATCCTGGTATACAGTAGAGATGCTCAACAACATGAGCAACACCTCCTTTAGACTTTGACTTTTCTAAGAGAGCATAAGTTATATGCTAAGTTTAGCAAATGCGAGTTCTGGTTATAAGAAGTTTCTTTTCTAGGACATGTAATATCTACCTCAAGTATCCATGTTGATCCTAAGAAGGTGGAATATGTTCTGCAGTGGGAACATCCAAAGACACCGACAGAGATTCATAGTTTTCTTAGACTGGCAGGATACTACAGGAGGTTCATTAAGAACTTCAGTTCTATAGCTTTACCCCTAACCAAGTTGACCAGGAAGGAGATTCCTTTTGTCTGGAATGATAAGTGTCAACATTCTTTCCATCTGTTGAAAGAAGGTTAATAAGTGCACCTGTGCTGGTATTACCTGAGCAAGGGAAGGGGTACATAGTTTTTTGTGATGCATCTAAGAATGGTCTAGGATGTGTGTTGATGCAGGATAATCAAGTGATCTCTTTTGCTTCTCGGCAACTTAAGAAACACGAGGAGAATTATCCGACACATGATCTAGAGCTAGCAGCTGTGGTTCATGCTTTGAAGATCTGGAGACATTATCTTTATGGAGAAACATTCCAGATTTTCACCAACCATAAGAATCTAAAATATATCTTCTCATAACATGAGTTGAACATGAGACAACGCCGCTGGATGGAGTTAATCAAGGACTATGATTGTACAATTGATTATCATCCAGGGAAGGCTAATGTAGTGGCTGATGCACTAAGTAGGAAATCATCATCACCAGCCCTAGATAAAGCATAGTTGAATTCCTTAGTGTGCTTTAAAAGAGGTATGCTTATCTCCTTGAGGCAAAACAATATACAACTTAAGGTATCATTGTTAGCCGGGCTGTTAGCTAAGATGCAAGTGAAACCTACTCTGAGACAGCAGATTAAAGAAGCACATCAAGATGATGCTGTAGTACAACAGATGAGGTCAGAGTTTGGTAGTGAGAAATGGGATGGCTTTCGTGAGTCAGAGGATCAGGTAGTCTGTTACCATGGTAGGATGGTATTACCTGATGCCAATGACTTAAGGAAGTTAGTCTCAGAGGAAGCTCATTCTTAGATGTATGCAATGCATCCAGGGAGCACCAAAATGTATCATAACCTAATGGATATGTATTGGTGGCCAGGATTGAAGAAGGATGTAGTTGCGTTTGTTATGCAGTGTCTGGTGTGTCAGCAGGTTAAAGCTGAACATCAAAAGCCTACAGGAACAATGCAACCTTTGCCTATACTGCAGTGGAAATGGGATCATGTGACCATGGACTTTGTGGTTGGGTTGCCTAGAACAGCCAAAGGTCATGATTCCATATGGGTGATAGTTGATAGGTTGACTAAGACAACACACTTTCTTCCTGTCAAAACAACCTACACTACTGAGAAGCTGGCACAGATATATATAGATGAGATAGTGCGGTTGCATGGGGTTCCAGCTACTATTGTTTTTGATAGAGGTCCCCAGTTCACGAGTCATTTTTGGGAGCGAATACATAAAGCTTTGGGTACATAGTTAAGGTTTAGTACTACCTTTCACCCACAAACAGATGGACAGTCTGAGAGGACCATACAAACCTTAGAGGACTTGCATAGGGCATGTGTCCTTCAATTTGTAGGAAGTTGGGATCTACACCTGAGCTTGATAGAATTTTCTTACAATAATAGCTATCAACACAGTATTGATATGGCACCATATGAAGCATTATATGGTATACGTTGTAGATCTCCTTTATGTTGGTATGAAATAGGAGAAAATCAACTTTTGGGTCCTGAGCTTGTGCAACAGACAACTGAGAAGATTAAAGTAATACAACAACAATTAAAGACTGCACATAATAGACAGAAGTCGTACGCTGGAAAACGGCGAAGACCTTTAGAATTCCAAGTTGGAGACAAAGTATATATCAAGGTCTCACCTTGAAAAGGTGTCCTTAGATTTGGGAAGAAGGGAAAGTTAACTCCTAGATTTATGGGGCCTTATCCAATCATTGAACAGATCGGAAAGATAGCCTATAAGCTAGAGTTGCCACCTAAGATACATAATCTGCATCCAGTGTTCCATATCTCCATGATGAGAAAGTGTCATCCTGACACAGAGTTAGTTTTGCAACCAGTGGAGGTAGAATTAAATGATGATTTATCATATGTTGAAGGACCTATGATGATCCTTGATAAACGAATTAAAAAGATGAAAAAGAAAGGCATATGTCTTGTGAAAGTTCTCTGGCATCATCGTGGCATTGAAGAAGCTACGTGGGAGTTAGAGGAAGAAATGAGGAGGAAGTACCCTTCTCTTTTCTCTTGATGATTTCGGTGACGAAATCCCTGTTAGGGGTGGATAATTTGTAACATCCCTGACCTGGGTTATGCTTTAACCCTAGATGTTTTGCTAATAAAGTTAACTATATGCTTGCTCTTATTTCTTGAAAAGTAATTATGGCTCAAGAGGAACTTATGTTTCAATTTTAGTCCTTTTTGAATAATGTTGAAACACTATTTTTCCTGTTTTGGACTAAGTGCAAATTACCCAAGTTGAGGGGTTAACTTGCAAATGTTACATGGTAAAATGTTCCTCAAGTGTTGAAGCATCATAGGAATGAGAATGATGCAGAGGTATGGCTTGTGGTAGCCTGAGTACCAAGACAGAGCTTATTAAGCAATGATTGTGCATTAAAACCTAGTTTTGGTGTAATGTGCAATTTACCCAAAACCTAGGGTTCAATATGCAAAATACCACCTTTAAAGAGTCCCTAATGTTTCTTGGAATCATGTAGAGAAAATAAAATGAGAGGGGCATCTCATTTGAATCTCTTTGGAGGAGAGAGAATCTTGATATTAAAATAATCAAGATTTAAGCATAATTGAAACCCTAATTCAATTTAATGCAAAAATAAATATATTAATGGAAGTGCCCTTCAACCAAAAATGAGATGGTTGAATTTGCATAAGTGTGAACGTAATTGTTCCTTGCAAAGTCCACGAAATATCTAAAGTGAGTGGAGAGCCCACTCACATTAGCAAAAGGAAAAGTAATATCCACTCAATTTTGGATATTATTATTATATTGATTCATGTGCTTAATTTGCTTTCTTTTAATTCATGGATAATGAAGAGGAATTACAAGGTGGGGGAGATGGCTTCGTATGTAAGGGATGGAGGAGAGTATGTGGCACCTGTAAGGACCCTGACCTGCGTTTAGAGTTTACCCGGTTTGTTTTGCTTAATCTTGATGCTTCGGTGCTTGCTAATCACCTTTAAGTGGCGATTAGGGTTTTGTTATGCCTTGTCGAGAGTTGAGGGGGCTACTTGCAAATAACTCAAGTTTAGGGTTTTGTGTGCAATTTGGACATTTTGTGAGATGTGTTTCCCTCTTTTCTTCCTCTAGGGTTGAGGGGAAGGCTTTAGCTTGTTGTTTGAGTTCTCTGGGCCTGAGTTGAGCTTGTTTGGGCCTTGAGGTGCCTGGGTTGGGCTTGCTTGTGCCTGTGTCGGTCAGGACCTACTTTGTGTCGCCCAGCAAGCTGGTGTGTCGCCCAGCAGAGCTGTTGCCTGTGTCGCCCATGATGCTTGGTCTGGTGTAGTGGACACTTGGTGCATGTTTTGGACAAGTGTCCCTTGGGTGGGCGACACATGTCATGGACCTACCTTGGTTTCTCCTCCCCTTCCTTCTATATATACAACTCTTTTCCTTGCCTTAGTCTTTTTTACCCTTTTGGTCTCTCCTCCACCTTGAGTGCACGATATCCCTCCCCTTGCTACTGTGTTGGCCGATACATCTTCCTTGGAGTTGGTGGACGATACCCCTTGGAGCTGGAGTGCTTCTTCTTCTTCCTTGGAGCTTCAAGGTGGGTTGCATAGCTTTTAACCCTAACTCCTTTACTTCTAGTTATGTTCTTATTTGTATGATTAGTAGTTAGTTCCTTGTTCTGTACCTTTGGTGGCCGATATACCTATGTTGGGCGATATGGGGGAAGTGTGTGTTGGGCGACAACCTTGCGTTTGTATCGGGCGTTAGCCCTGTGACGGGCGATACCCCTTGGGTTGTGACGACCGATAGGTGGGGGCAGTGTCGGGCGTCATGCCCCTTCTTTTTGTTGAGTATCGGCCGTTAGGCTGGTATCTGCTTGTGGCACGTTTGGGGGGGGGGTCGTTCTCTCTTTCCTTCTCTCTCCTGGTTGTTGTTGTATCCCTTGAGTATCAGGCATTAAGAGTAGCTATATCGGGCGTCAGCCCTGGGACGAGCGACAAGCCTGACGGGCGTCACGCCACTTGAGTGTCGGCCGGCAGGGAAGGGTGATGGGTGTTGCCCGATAGCTTTGGCGCACGTTACTCCTGGACGCTGTGTCGCGCGCAGCGTTGCTACACCCCCTTATGCCAGCCGTGTTGCTGTGTTTGGGTGAGGGTCGTAAGGAGCTGTAGTGAGGGTATGAGGTTCCTTGATGACGGTTTCAGGTGTCAAGGTAGTAGATGCTTACACTCAACCAAACGATAGTGATGCCCTATAATGATGATAATGAGAACAATAACATAATGGTGTCATTGATAATTAAGATGTCAATAGTGTTGGCGACATTAGTTGTGTTGATGAAGGTGGTACCTTGCTAGTAAGAGAAAGTAATAATAAGGTTAATGTTGGTAAATATGTGGCCAAGTGACAGTTACATTAATAGTTTGTTTAATAGCATAGCAATAAAGATGATAGTGGATGACGATGCTGATAATGGTAATAATGGTAACAAGAGTAGTATCGATATGCATAATATAGGTCTTATGCTTATTTGTTAATGGCACTGTTAATTGGCAGTTACATTAATGGTTGCTTAATGATAAAGATAATAATGATGATAGTGGATGGTGACAATGATGACATTGGTAACAGTGGTGTTTGCTCTGTATACTCAACATGATTTTATATAAAGTAAACCCCTTGATTGTTTGTATAATATTGAGCTAAGGGTAAGCATCAATATGGTTTGTTAATGATGTGATTAACAAGCTTGATCCTCAAATAGTGTAATAATGATGAATAGAGCATCTTGAATGATAGTTCATAGTAATGAGCACATTTCCTTATGTTGAAACTATGGTTATTATGTATCCTAACCCTGTAGGTAATGTGTAGCCATGAAGGGGCTATGTGACATATATGATGAGTAACATTACTTGATAATTTCTCTATGAGATTATATATGTGATATGTTTGTCCCATGATGATGTGAGCCTTGGAAAGGCAGTAACAGTACATTGATGAGGGATTGAGATCCCATGGTATGTGATGTTGGATCCTTGTAATGGATCAGTTTGATGTGGTTTCCATAATAATATAATGTTCTTTACTTTCTGTTATATCTTGCATGTTATATAACTTGGTTGAATCCTGCAATCCATCTAAAAGATACTAATTAATCACAGTGAAATCATATCATGTAGTTTGCCCTGGCCATAGATCCATCATCGTCAGGACTTGGTGATGGTGAAACGGGTTCTCCTACGGGTTAACCCGGAGCGCATATTGTTGAATATGCGAGGTTACTCCTAGCCTAAAGTAAGGAGGTAAGAGTGTAACTTCGGTTACAGACTCAGATACGTATATAGAGCATGGTGAACAGGCCCATGGCTCAGGATATGTGATGTGAAGGGCATGAATGTGTTCATGGCTCAGAGTACGGTGATCAGGCCCGTGGCTCAACTGTACTAGTGCCGAGACCTGTACCAAGGCGGGCTAGAGTAAGGGTAGCCTATGGAGCTGACCCAGTGGCTTAGACCACTTCAGCATGTGACTACGGTCCTGCTTGTGTTGTACTCATGTACTGACCACGAGGTGGGAGGTCGTGGAGTCCGACTCTTCCATTGACCTTGTATGGCACCAGTCTTAGGCTTCGCAGCCAGAGGTTGGATTTGAATGGTACGATTCAAATCCTCGGGGCATAATAATACGTAATACAGCCGTTTAGTGCTTATTGCTTAGGATAAACACGAAACATTGATTGAAGCATTGTTTGTGTATTATTTTTGTTGTACCTTGCAGGTTATGCGATAATATGTCTGATTTTAATAATCAGGTTATGTGACATTATATCTTGTTCGTATAATCATGTTACATAGAGATACATCTTATCTTGCAAATCATATTCTTTGAGATATATCTGGTTATATGCTTCTGAACAGCTGGTAAGCTTGTCGGTAAGAATGATTTGTTTTATATAGATTGCTTTTGATATACTTGTCATTAGTTATCTGCTGCTATAGTCTATCTTGCTGAGGTTCTGTAGTTGCGGTGGGAAGTTATGTTTCCCGTTGGGACAATTGTTCAATTGTCTCACTCCGCTGGTTTACACCCTTTTTAGGTAGTCGGGGTAGATGTGGTCGTGGTCGTGGTGTTGCGGCCAAGCAGCCTATAGAAGGCAAGCGATGGATACGCTGCTGTTTTGATGTTTTGTAGTAGAGTCTAGAGTCATCCCTGTACTCTCAGGTCCTTGGCAGTGTTTTGACGATGTTTCACGATGAACGATCGATGATGTGTATATATCCTGCTGTTGGCCGGATGCGGGCCTCGATGTATATGAGCAGGTGGTGAATTCATGTGATGGATGGACAACTGTTTCAGTAAGCTGTGAAAACGTATCAGATCTCGTGTACATATATATATGACATGTTCCTATGCAGGTTGAGGACTGGAAAGTAATAGTTTCATAGTTTATCAGTATTCCGCATTCGGTTTTAATTAACCCGTATTTTCATAATATGTGGTTATGGTGATTTCCGCACGTTTTCGCGTAACACCTCATTATCTGCGTGATAATGGGATGTGTTGCCACAAGTTTTGGTATCAGAGCCTTAGGTTCACTGAGTCTACAGGGATTTAGGACTAGGTCGTATGTTCTTGTGAGTTTTCCAGGTTTTCTTACAATATCTTCTGTCCTCAGTGGAAGAAAAGTCAAGATGTCCAGAAACCATGAAGAACATTCTGCTGAGTACAGTGATGCTGCATCGGTTGATGGAGCAGATGGACAGGCACATGAAGATCGGGTGCTTGAGGTCCCCCAACCTAACCCAGCCATTCTTGAGCATCCTGCTTACCAACAGCTTATGGGGCAGTTAATGGCTACGATGAATCTCATGGTTGAGCGATTACCAGTGCCTCCTCCGCGAGCACAGGTTCCCCATGGAGAAGCATCGGGTATTGGGAAGACCTTTGAGCGGCTTCGCCGAGTTGGAGCTTCGGATTATGCTGGAACGACTAATCCAGCAGATGCAGATCTATGGCTGGCAAGTCTCGAGAAGGCTTTCCGGATCCTTGACATCCCCGAAGCAGACAAGGTAAAGCATGCTGTCTACCTTCTGAAAGGTAGTGCTGGTCACTGGTGGACCATCGAGGAAGAGAAGCGGCCTGGTGAGGTGATCTGTTGGGAAGTGTTTCGACGCGAGTTCGTCACCAGATATTTTCCCAAGACGTATCTGGATGAGTGGATCAGTCAGTTTGAGAAGTTGCGACAAGGGACGATGAACGTCACTGAGTATGAAGCCAAGTTTATGGATTTGTTGAGGTTTTGTCCTCACATGGGGACAACAGACGAGGAACGGATCAGACGTTTCGAGAAGGGTTTGAGTGCTGAGCTGAAGACTCCGGTGTCTGCGTTGGAGAACCGAGAGCGGTTTGCTACGTTCGTTGAATCAGTTTGACGTATCGAGAGGATGGTAAGGGAGGAAAGAGAGTCTATGTCTCTTAAAAGACCTGCTCAGTTTCAAGGGCGAAGGTTTGATGGCTTTAAGAAGCCTAGGTTTTCGGCACCGTCAGCAATGAGAAGTTCTGGTGTACCATATCAGTGGTCTCCAAGTAAGGGGAAAGTTTATGTTTCTTCGCCGTCTAAGGCGCACAGTTCAGCTTCTGTGGTAGTGACAGGAACAACTAGGTCACGGTTTGAGGACATGACTTGCTATCTTTGTGGACAGACCGGGCATCTCAAGTTACAATGCCCGAATAGAGATGTTGAAGTGACGCAACAATCGAGGCAGAGTTTTTAGAGGCCAGAGAGACCACAGACCAGTGATAGCAGAGGATGAGGACGCGGTCAGGTGTCTCAGGCTGGATCGTCTGCTCAAGGAAGCAGAGGTCGTGGACAGCAAGCAACGACTCGATTCTATGCCATGAGTCAACCAGAGGCGATAGTCAACCCGCGAGTGGTGATAGGTCAGATGGAGTTATTTCATTCTGATATGTCTTCTTCTTGCTTTATATTTGTTCTGGTTGACCCGGGAGCTACACACTCTTTTATCGCCTATAGTATGCTTGAAAACTGTCGTTTACCTATTAGTTGTAAGAAGGATAGCTTGTTGTTAGAAACCCCTCTTGATGGTTCCTCTTTGCTTCGAGAAGAGTGTCAATCTTGTGTCTTGTCTTTTTCGGGACATCGCATTCAAGTGGATCTTATACCACTTGATATGCATGGGTTTGATGTTATCCTAGGGATGGATACCTTAGAGAAGTATAAAGTTGTCTTGGACTGTGGTTCCAAGCAGGCAGTGTTTGATGTTGCTGAAGAGAAGTGTGTCTTCCGGGGAGATAGGAAGGTTCTTCCGACGTGTTTGGTATCATCTATGGTGGCAGACAAGTTGTTACGACAAGGATGTGAGGCATTCTTAGATCACGTGGTGGATACCGTTGTGGTTACCAAGGTGAAGGGTCCTTGTCTTGAGGAAGTGTTAGTGGTTCGAGAGTTTGCAGACGTGTTTCCCGAAGAGTTTCCTGGTGTTCCTCCACCCCGAGAGATTGATTTCGAGATCAATCTGGTTCCAGGAACACAGCCAGTTGCACAGTCAGCGTATAGGATGGCTCCAGTAGAGATGGCAGAGTTGAAGAAACAATTGCAACAGTTGTTGGAGAAAGGTTTTATCCGACCGAGTATGTTGCCGTGGGGTGCTCCCGTGTTGTTCGTTAAGAAGAAAATGGTTCGATGCGGTTGTGTATAGACTACCGGCAGTTGAACAAGGTCACGATCAAGAATAAGTACTCGTTTCTGAGGATATATGATCTGTTTGATCAGTTGCGTGGTGCTACAGTGTTTTCGAAGATCGATCTATGGTCTGGATATCATCAGATTAGTTTGTTGTAGTTTTTATAGATGACATCTTGATATATAGTCAGGACAGGAAAGAGCATGAACAACATATTCGTCAAGCGTTGACTCTTCTTCGTCAACATCAGTTGTATGCCAAGTTCAGTAAATGCGAGTTCTGGTTGGATGAGGTGACTTTCTTGGGTCATGTGATATCTTCTGAAGGCGTCAAAGTAGATCCGAAGAAGGTGGAATCCATTGCGGATTGGGAACAGCCGAAGACGCCGACAGAAGTTCGTAGTTTCCTTGGTCTCGCAGGATACTACCGGAGGTTTATCAAGGACTTCAGTTCGACAACTCTACCGATGACGAAGTTGACTAGGAAGGATGTACCTTTTGTTTGGGATGATCGATGTCAGCAAGCTTTCCAGAGTTTGAAGGAGAAGCTGACCAGTGCTCCAGTGTTGATTCTGCCAGAGCCTGGGAAAGGCTATGTTGTTTTCTGTGATGCTTCCAAGAAAGGTTTAGGTTGTGTGTTGATGCAGGAAGATCATATGGTGTCTTTTGCCTCACGAAAACTTAAGAAGCATGAGGAGAAATATCCGACTCATGACTTGGAGTTGGCAGTAGTGGTTCATGCGTTAAAGATTTGGAGACACTATATGTATGGGGAAGTGTGTCAAATCTTTACGGATCATAAGAATCTGAAGTACATCTTTACGCAGCAAGAGTTGAACATGAGACAACAACGATGGATGGAGTTGATCAACGATTACGACTGCACTATCGAGTATCACCCTGGTAAGGCGAATGTGGTAGCTGACGCGCTTAGTAGAAAGTCTTCTTCTTCTCTTTCCTCAAAGAAGGCACAGTTGAGTTCTCTGGTATGCCATAGGCGAGATATGTTTGTCTCTCTACGACATATGAATGTGTAGATGGAAGTTCCTTTGTTGACTGGTCTTTTTGCACAGATGCAAGTTAAGCCTACGTTGAGACAACAGATCAAGGATGCACAGCAGACAGATGATGCGGTACAATTGATCAGATCAGAGTTCGGCAGCGACAAGCGTGATGGGTTTCATGAGTCTGAGGATGGACTAGTTTGCTATCGTGATAGGATGGTGGTTCAAGATGTTGATAATCTGAGAGAGTTGGTGCTTGAGGAAGCACATACGTCGATGTATGAGATGCATCCAGGTGTCACCAAGATGTATCATAGTCTGAAGGACTTGTATTGGTGGTCCGATATGAAGAGAGATGTAGCTGAGTTCGTGGCAAGATGTGCGGTGTGTCAGCAAGTGAAGGCCGAACATCAGAAGCCGGCAGGTACATTGCAACCTTTGCCGATACCGCAGTGGAAATGGGATCATATAACCATGGATTTCGTAGTTGGTCTACCCTGGACAACTGGGAATCATGATTCCATTTGGGTGATAGTGGACAGATTGACTAAATCTGCCCATTTTCTACCAGTGAAGACGACGTATACAGCTGAGAAACTTGCTCGAGTATATGTGGATGAGATAGTATGTTTGCATGGTGTGCCAACAATGATAGTTTTTGACAGAGGTCCTCAGTTTACGAGTCGCTCTTGGGAACAGTTGCACAGAGCGTTGGGAACGCAGTTGAGGTTCAGTACAACTTTTCACCCACAGACAGATGGACAGTCTGAAAGGACTATTCAGACCTTACAAGATCTCCTTCGATCTTGTGTCTTGCAATTTCTAGGCAACTGGGACGTACATCTAAGTTTGATAGAGTTTTCCTACAACAACAGCTATCAGCAGAGCATTGACATGGCTCCTTATGAAGCTCTGTATGGAAGGAAGTGCAGATCTCCTTTGTGTTGGTTTGAGTCTGGTGACTGTCAGCTTTTGGGTCCTGAGATTAGTTCAGCAGACGACAGAAAAGATCAAGGTGATACAGCAACAGTTGAAAGTGGCACATGACAGGCAGAAGTCTTATGCAGACAATCGCCGATGACCTTTGGAGTTCCAGGTAGGAGACAAAGTGTACCTTAAAGTCTCGCCGTGGAAGGGTGTGCTAAGGTTTGGTCGGAAGGGTAAGTTAGCTCCCAGGTATATGGGGCCTTACTCAGTCATAGCACGTGTTGGCAAGGTAGCTAATGAGTTAGAGTTGCCTCCAGAGTTGCACAGGTTGCATCCGGTGTTTCGTGTCAGTATGCTGAAGAAAAGTCATCCGGAATCAAGTACGGTGATACAGCTAGTGGAGGTTGAGCTTGATGCAGACGTGACCTATGAGGAAGGTGCTGTGGCGATCCTTGACAGAAGGATCAAGAAGCTAAAAAGGAAGGATCTGGCTCTTGTGAAAGTTCTTTGGTAGCTTCGTGGCATTGAGGAAGCCACGTGGGAGTTTGAGGAAGAGATGAGGAGGAAGTATCCCTCACTTTTCTCTTCGGATTTCGGGGACAAAATCCCTTAACGGGGGTTAGCTTGTAAGGACCCTGACCTGTGTTTAGAGTTTACCCGGTTTGTTTTGCTTAATCTTGATGCTTCGATGCTTGCTAATCACCTTTAAGTGGTGATTAGGGTTTTGCTATGCCTTGTCGAGAGTTGAGGGGGCTACTTGCAAATAACCCAAGTTTAGGGTTTTGTGTGCAAGTTGGACATTTTGTGAGATGTTTTTCCCTCTTTGCTTCCTCTAGGGTTGAGGGGAAGGCTTTAGCTTGTTGTTTGAGTTCTCTGGGCCTGAGTTGAGCTTGTTTGGGCCTTGAGGTGCCTGGGTTGGGCTTGCTTGTGCCTGTGTCGGTCAAGACCTGCTTTGTGTCGCCCAATAGAGCTTTTGCCTGTGTCACCCATGATGCTTGGTCTGGTGTAGTGGACACTTGGTGCATGTTTTGGACAAGTGTCCCTTGGGTGGGCGACACATGTCATGGACCTACCTTGGTTTCTCCTCCCCTTCCTTCTACATATACAACTCTTTTCCTTGCCTTAGTCTTTTTTACCCTTTTGGTCTCTCCTCCACCTTGAGTGCACGATATCCCTCCCCTTGCTGCTGTGTTGGCCGATACATCTTCCTTGGAGCTGGTCGACGATACCCCTTGGAGCTGGAGTGCTTCTTCTTCTTCCTTGGAGCTTCAAGGTGGGTTGCATAGCTTTTAACCCTAACTCCTTTACTTCTAGTTATGTTCTTATTTGTATGATTAGTAGTTAGTTCCTTGTTCTGTACCTTTGGTGTCCGATATACCTATGTTGGGTGATATGGGGGAAGTGTGTGTTGGGCGACGGGCCTGACGGGCATCAGCCTTGCGTTTGTATCGGGCGTCAGCCCTATGACGGGCGATACCCCTTGGGTTGTGACGGCCGATAGGTGGGGGCAGTGTCGGGCGTCATGCCCCTTCTTTTTGTTGAGTATCGGCCGTTAGGCTAGTATCTTCTTGTGGCACGTTTTGGGGGGGGGTCGTTCTCTCTTTCCTTCTCTCTCCTGGTTGTTGTTGCAGCCCTTGAGTATCGGGCGTTAAGAGTAGCTGTATCGGGCGTCAGCCCTGGGACTAGCGACAGGCCTGACGGGCGTCACGCCACTTGAGTGTCGGCCGGAAGGGATGGGTGACGGGCGTTGCCCGATAGCTTTGGCGCGCGTTACTCCTGGACGCTGTGTCGCGCGTAGCGTTGCTGCACCCCCTTATGCCAGCCGTGTTGTTGTGTTTGGGTGAGGGTCGTAAGGAGCTATAGTGAGGGTATGAGGTTCCTTGATGACGGTTTCAGGTGTCAAGGTAGTAGATGCTTACACTCAACAAATGATAGTGATGCCCTATAATGATGATAATGAGAACAATAACATAATGGTGCCATTGATAATTAAGATGTCAATAGTGTTGGCGACATTAGTTGTGTTGATGAAGGTGGTACCTTGCCAGTAAGAGAAAGTAATAATAAGGTTAATGTTGGTAAATATGTGGCCAAGTGACAGTTACATTAATAGTTTGCTTAATAACATAGCAATAAAGATGATAGTGGATGACGATGCTGATAATGGTAATAATGGTAACAAGAGTAGTATCGATATGCATAATATAGGTCTTATGCTTATTTGTTAATGGCACTGTTAATTGGCAGTTACATTAATGGTTGCTTAATGATAAATATAATAATGGTGATAGTGGATGGTGACAATAATGACATTGGTAACAATGGTGTTTTCTCTGTATACTCAACATGATTTTATATAAAGTAAACCCCTTGATTGTTTGTATAATCTTGAGCTAAGGGTAAGCATCAGTATGGTTTGTTAATGATGTGATTAAAAAGCTTGATCCTCAAATAGTGTAATAATGATGAATAGAGCATCTTGAATGATAGTTCATGGTAATGAGCACATTTCCTTATGTTGAAACTATGGTTATTATGTATCCTAACCCTGCAGGTAATGTGTAGCCATGAAGGGGCTATGTGACATATATGATGAGTAACATTACTTGATAATTTCTCTATGAGATTATATATGTGATATGTTTGTCCCATGATGATGTGAGCCTTGGAAAGGCAGTAACAATACATTGATGAGGGATTGAGATCCCATGGTATGTGATGTTGGATCCTTGTGATGGATCAGTTTGATGTGGTTTCCATAATAATATAATGTTCTTTACTTTATGTTATATCTTGCATGTTATATAACTTGGTTGAATCCTGAAATCCATCTAAAAGATACTAATTAATCACAGTGAAATCATATCATGTAGTTTGCCCTGGCCATAGATCCATCATCGTCAGGACTTGGTGATGGTGAAATGGGTTCTCCTACGGGTTAACCCGGAGCGCATATTGTTGAATATGCGAGGTTACTCCTAGCCTAAAGTAAGGAGGTAAGAGTGTAACTTTGGTTACAGACTCAGATACGTATATAGAGCATGGTGAACAGGCCCATGGCTCAGGATATGTGATGTGAAGGGCATGAATGTGTTCATGGCTCAGAGCACGGTGATCAGGCCCGTGGCTCAATTGTACTAGCGCCGAGACCTGTACCAAGGCGGGCTAGAGTAAGGGTAGCCTATGGAGCTGACCCAGTGGCTTAGACCACTTCAGCATGTGACTACGGTCTTGCTTGTGTTGTACTCGTGTACTGACCACGAGGTGGGAGGTCGTGGAGTCCGGCTCTTCCATTGACCTTGTATGGCACCAGTCTTGGGCTTCTTAGCCAGAGGTTGGATTTGAATGGTACGATTCAAATCCTTGGGGCATAATAATACGTAATACATCCCTTTAGTGCTTATTGCTTAGGATAAACACGAAACATTGATTGAAGCCTTGTTTGTGTATTATTTCTGTTGTACCTTGCAGGTTATGCGATAATATGTCTGATTTTAATAATCAGGTTATGTGACATTATATCTTATTCGGATAATCATGTTACATAGAGATACATCTTATCTTGCAAATCATATTCTTTGAGATATATCTGGTTATATTCTTCTGAACAGCTGGTAAGCTTGTCGGTAAGAATGATTTGTTTTATATAGATTGCTCTTGATATACTTGTCATTAGTTATCTGCTTCTATAGTCTATCTTGTTGAGGTTCTGTAGTTGCGGTGGGAAGTTATGTTTCCCACTGGGACAATTGTTCAATTGTCTCACTTCGCTGGTTTACACCCTTTTTAGGTGGTCGGGGTAGACGTGGTCGTGGTCGTGGTGTTGCGGCTGAGCAACCTTGTTGGCTAAATTGACACTATGATAAATCCCTTTGTTTCGATGATGACAAACATTTCATTCTTGTTGATCTAATGTGCTACTTGAGTGTTGCAGGAATGAGGTGGATGACAAAGCTCTAGGGAATCTATGTGCTTGAATGATTGTAAATGTCATGAAATGTAATCAATTGTAAACTTGTAAAAATATATAATGTACAAGTACTTAGACTTCATGTAAATCAAGCGTTAGATCTTCCCTAGATAAACACCACATTTAGATAGGTCATCCCCTTCAATAGTGTCACATATGCACACTCATACACACACGTAGTTCCTTAATTGAAAAATTGAAACAGGGTCAATCTCGGTCGACAAACTCCTCGACCGAGACACTCTCGGTCGACAAACTTCTCGACCGAGAATGACCCAAGTAGCCGTTAGACACAGCTGAGAAAGTAGTTGGCAGTTGGAGATGAACGTTGCTATCACTTGATCCAGAGAGCCTGTCGGTCGACAAAACTTCGACCGAGTAGGTGTCTCGGTCGACAATTCCTCGACCGAGATGGACTTTGACAGCAACTGCAGAATTAATTAACTAGCCGTTGCTAAAGCAACTAACTTGTACCTAACGGCTAGTTAAAGCACTTAGAACCCCCTAGAAAGTGTCTAGAACGTCCTTAAGCACTTGTAGGCCATTCCTATAAATAGGACATGCCTTAGGACACCTAAACACAACTAAGCTACACTTGTGATACAATTGAGCATACACTTACAATTGGCAATCTGTTTTGAGAAATTGAGCAACACTTGCATTGACGATCTCTCTACTTGCTCTAATTTCGTGTCCTATAGGCTAGTATCTCCTATCCACAACAATTACATGTGCATATAATTTGGTTAGGAGATCTACACGCTTGATATAGGCAAATCAAGCCTTGTGCTTCAAAGGATAAGTGTAATTTCCATTTTCCTTCTTGTTCCTTTTATTCTTTGTATTCTCCTTGCTACTCCTAGGGTTGGAGGCTCTGGATTGGAGAAGGTTCTTCTCGGTGGAGAAGGTGGACTTCGGACTACTTCAAGAAGGCTGTTGCAACGGGAAGCTACTTCAAGAGGAAGGCTACTTCAAGGGGGAGCTTGAAGTTACTTCAAGAAGGCTGCTTCAAAGTTGGTGCAACTACTTCTAGGTGAAGGCTGTTCGAAGGGTTTGGTGAAAGAATTGTAATTTTATGTAAAGTCCTTGCGAGGTAATAAAATTTGATTCTTTCAAAATCCCGGTTGGGTAAGCAACCGAGTAGTGGATTGACTGCCTTAGTATTTTCTAAGGTTGGAACCACTCTAAATCCTTGTCCCCTTGTCCAATATTTTTGTGATTGGTTGTTTGAGTTAAATTATTATTAAATATCTTTAAAACCCTATTCACCCCCCCTCTAGTGGTTTTTCAATTGGTATCAGAGCAGGCTTCAAGGAGCTCTAATCGAGTCTTGAAGAATGAAGGGTGGTGGTGTTAACAACCGCAGGCAAAGGAAAAGCATGGACCAATCTTCAACAAGTTGCAATTGGTGCTTAGGAACAAGGCACACTACACTTAACTGTCCATGGAGGTCAAAGAAGGAAGATGCGCATAAAGAATGCCTTATTGCTACAATAAATGAAGGAGAAGAAGAAGAGGTAAGTCTTTTTGATTTATCTAAAGAAGAGCTAGTTGCTAGTCTTGAAGAGACACATAATAAATATATTGAGTGCAAGAAGAAATTAAAGAAATCTAATAAAGCAAATGATGAGTTACATGCTAAGCTTCTTTCTCTCACATCTGAAAATGAAGATATCAAAAAGGTTATTGAAGATCATGATATTAATCTAAAATCTGTAGAAGCAAATTGCAATCTTCTTTCTCTAGAAAAGTTAAATTTGCAAACTCAAGTAAATGATCTTCAAAAACAACCTGTTTTGTGTACACATCTAGATTATGATATTATTGTGAAAGAAAGAGATTCCTTGCTATCTAATCTAGATCAAGCAAAGTTAGACATCAATAAGAGAATGGATGAGATTGTTAAGCTGCAACAAAAAGTTAGTAGTTTGAGTAACAATGATATTCTTGATAAAATCTTAAATGATTCTTATCATCAAGTTGGAAGGAGAGGACTAGGTTATAAGCCTAAAGGAAAATCTTATCAAAAACCTAGTTGGAGAAGGACACAAGTACTAGAGAGTCAATCTATGTATGTACCTAGAGGCAAATATACATATGTACCCAAGAACAACCTAGAACAAAATCATAGAAAAAGACATGAGGTTGATTCTATATGTTGCCATTATTGTTTGCGTCTCGGACATTATTCTTTCTCATGTCCTTACAAGAAAAAGGATGTTGAGTTAGTATGGGTTCCAAAACCCCCAAACTGAATGAATAAAATTAAGTTGAGATATGACCAAAGACTTTAAGTTGTATATCTCTATGTCTATCTCAACTTAACATAATAGGACAACAAGTTGATCTAAGAAATTAAAATTTCTAAATATACATCTTCAACTAACTTGTTTTAGTTTGGATTCTCAAAACCTAGAAAATTGAATATGATTAGTTGAGATTTAACCTAAATGTTACTTTGATGTTTAAAAGTCTCATCTCAACTAAACCAAGCTCTAAATTGCATAATTGAATTGGAAGTGATCTTTGTTTTTACTTGAAAGCAATTACTGAAAACAGTTCTGAAACAATACAGAACCTATCTCGGTCGAGAAACTGTCGACCGAGAATAACTGTCGGTCGAGAAATAGTCGACCGAGCAGGTTTCTGTTGTCAAGCCTGAAATAAATCTGCTGAACTTGTTTTCAAATAATCTATTTGCTATCAATTTGTTATTAATGACTGATTTTACATGCAAAACAAGAATAAATGGTGAAAATCATCCTTGAAACAAAATATATTAATCTTTTGCATCATGAGTTAAGATAAATATTATGAATATGAAAAATCCTTAAACATATTGCAAAAGTGCCATATGAAGACTGATCTTGAACAAACCTTATTCATTGATTGAAAAAGTTTATTAGGTATGATCAGTTATATAGCTTATCTTAAAATTGAAAACTTATGAACCTAAATGAAGATTATTTTGGGTTATCCTATAAATGGTTTAAAACTAAAAATCATGATTAGTTTAATCAAAAGAAATTACTGTTTTTCACATGGTTTTTCCTAAAAGCATTTCTTGGTCCATCTATATAGGAACCATGTGTATTACAATTTAAATGGTCATAATCATTGTATTTTACATGACTCTATCTTGATCATTGCATTGTGGATACACTGCTCCTGTTCTTGTGCCATATGTTTCATTGGTTTGTCTACAATAATATTTGATTCATATATACAAAACATGAATATTATTATTGATCATTGTAATTCAGGTCATATGAAGATGCCATTACAGTAAAACTTCATGGCATAAATACATTTTCTGCAGAAATTATACTTCACATATAAGTGTTCAAATTGAAAAATCTGCAGAAATTGCCTCTTGGTTAAAGTTAAAATTTGACCAAGGGGCGCTATGGTCGCAGTCAAGGTCGACCTAAAATAAGCTTGACAAAATGCTTATTTGTACATCATTTTATTGTACTTAATCTTAGTATCAAAATGTACTTTTGATAAAGGTCAAAATCAAAATTTAGAAATCATTTGTGACCTTAGAAGATTTAAATTGCTTTAAATTATAAGATTAAGGGGGAGTTCATAAAAACAAATTTGATTATTTGATTAAGAAGATTAAAAAACATTGTAAAAATCTTTTGAAGCTTGTTATGACCTTAGTATTTTTACTCTTGGTTATGAAGAAATCTACAAATTTCATAAAAATGATATATCTTGTTATTAAAGGAACTCTCTAAACAAATCAGGGCTTAACATCCCGTGCATTTGGTTAGAGACATTTTTATGTACTCTAAGATTAAAGGATTCTCATTTCATTTTTTAGGGCTTAACATCCCTTGTAAAATGGGTGAGAAATCAATACACATAAGCCATAAACTTAAAAGAAACTCATATCATTTCAAGGCTTAACATCCTTTGCAAATGATTGAGAAACAAATTGTGGCTAAATTTGACAATAAAATCCCTTGATTTTAATTGGATATCTCTTTAAGGGGGAGCAAAGCTTAAAAACCACAATTTATCTTTAAGAACACAAAATCATTGACAATAAAATCCCTTGATAGACACAAAGTCATACTAAATGATTGTATTGGATATCTTTTTGAAATGACAAAGGGGGAGAAATAATATAAAATCACAAACATAAAATTAAAATGAGTTTCAAAATATCTTGGCCAGCAGTCACTTGCAAAACCAAAGATGGCTACAAAGGTAATTTCAGGTATGAAACTCACATGTTCTATATTTCCTTATTTTATATTTAGGAAATGTTTGTCATCTTCAAAAAGGGGGAGACTGTTGGATAAATTGACACTATGATAAATCCCTTTGTTTCGATGATGACAAACATTTCATTCTTGTTGATCTAATGTGCTACTTGAGTGTTGCAGGAATGAGGTGGATGACAAAGCTCTAGGGAATCTATATGCTTGAATGATTGTAAATGTCATGAAATGTAATCAATTGTAAACTTGTAAAAATATATAATGTACAAGTATTTAGACTTCATGTAAATCAAGCGTTAGATCTTCCCTAGCTAAACACCACATTTAGATAGGTCATCCCCTTCAATAGTGTCACATATGCACACTCATACACACACGTAGTGCCTTAATTGAAAAATTGAAACAGGGTCAATCTCGATCGACAAACTCCTCGACCGAGACACTCTCGGTCGACAAACTTCTCGACCGAGAATGACCGAAGTAGCCGTTAGACACAGCTGAGAAAGTAGTTGGCAGTTGGAGATGAACGTTGCTAACACTTGATCCAGAGAGCCTATCGGTCGACAAAACTTCGACCGAGTAGGTGTCTCGGTCGACAATTCCTCGACCGAGATGGACTCTGACAGCAACTGCAGAATTAATTAACTAGCCGTTGCTAAAGCAACTAACTTGTACCTAACGGCTAGTTAAAGCACTTAGAACCCCCTAGAAAGTGTCTAGAACGTCCTTAAGCACTTGTAGGCCATTCCTATAAATAGTACATGCCTTAGGACACCTAAAGACAACTAAGCTACACTTGTGATACAATTGAGCATACACTTACAATTGGCAATCTGTTTTGAGAAATTGAGCAACACTTGCATTGACGATCTCTCTACTTGCTCTAATTTCGTGTCCTATAGGCTAGTATCTCCTATCCACAACAATTACATGTGCATATACTTTGGTTAGGAGATCTACACACTTGATATAGGCAAATCAAGCCTTGTGCTTCAAAGGATAAGTGTAATTTCCATTTTCCTTCTTGTTCCTTTTATTCTTTGTATTCTCCTTGCTACTCCTAGGGTTGGAGGCTGCGGATTGGAGAAGGTTCTTCTCGGTGGAGAAGGTGGACTTCGGACTACTTCAAGAAGGCTGTTGCAACGGGAAGCTACTTCAAGAGGAAGGCTACTTCAAGGGGGAGCTTGAAGTTACTTCAAGAAGGCTGCTTCAAAGTTGGTGCAACTACTTCTAGGTGAAGGCTGTTCGAAGGGTTTGGTGAAAGAATTGTAATTTTATGTAAAGTCCTTGCGAGGTAATAAAATTTGATTCTTTCAAAATCCCGGTTGGGTAAGCAACCGGGTAGTGGATTGACTGCCTTAGTATTTTCTAAGGTTGGAACCACTCTAAATCCTTGTCCCCTTGTCCAATATTTTTGTGATTGGTTGTTTGAGTTAAATTATTATTAAATATCTTTAAAACCCTATTCACCCCCTCTAGTGGTTTTTCAAGCCTGACGAGCCGTAGAAGGAAAGCGATGGATACGCTGCTGTTTTGATGTTTTGTAGTAGAGTCTAGAGTCATCCCTGTACTCTCAGGTCCTTGGCAGTGTTTTGACGATGTTTCACGATGAACGATCGATGATGTGTATATATCCTGCTGTTGGCCGGATGCGGGCCTTGATGTATATGAACAGGTGGTGAATTCATGTGATGGATGGACAGCTGTTTCAGTAAGCTGTGAAAACGTATCAGATCTCGTGTACATATATATATGACATGTTCCTGTGCAGGATGAGGACTGAAAAGTAATAGTTTCATAGTTTAGCAGTATTCCGCATTCAGTTTTAATTAACCCATATTTTCATAATATGTGGTTATGGTGATTTCCGCACGTTTTTGCATAACACCTCATTATCTGCGTGATAATGGGATGTGTTGCCACAACACCAATTTAGGGAATTAAAAGATTATTATATCACTTTCTCTCTCATTAAAATTCCCTTATAAACATCTCATTTCCAACTCAAATGAAAGGCTTTTTAAACCCTTCTTTATTTCCTTGCTTTGTTTGAACACAAGGGAGCTTAGGAGCAATAGGAAGACATGACCCAACCTGTAGGTAAGCTCCATAGTCATCTTCAACCTTGATTTCATGATGGAAATTGAAATTCAATGCTTAATTTCTTCTTTTCTCCATTCAATCTTCAACCTTGGTCATTCTTTTCACTCAAAGACTTGAGGACGAGACTTGGGAGGTTGAGAAAGTTTCATTCACCATTGAAGTCGTGAAGCTTTAAGTTTGGTTTCAACTTTGAAGGTGGGTTATATAACTTAAATCCTTAAACATTGTTATTGATTCCATTCCTTTATCATATGTTGATTCCTCCTTTACTTTTAGATTTCCTTTTGATTAGTTATTGAAATCACCATAAGAATCATAATGGATTTAAAAGATTTCAAGCTTGAAGATGATGTCATCTTAAGCACACACCTCAACATAGAACATGTGCAAATAGTTTTTCTTTTTTTTTTTGGGTGATCAAACAGTCTCAAGACCGTTTGACACCAAACGGTCTCAAGACCGTTTGAGGGAAAACGGTCTCAAGGCCGTTTGAGGTCAAGAGGACTCAAACCGTTTGAAGGTCAAATGATGATGTGGTTGGATGATAATCCAAAGGTTTCAATTAATTGAATTTAAAAGGTTCCATGTATGTATGATCCACCAATTGCAAGCCCTAATCGATTGAATTGATTGAAACCCTAGTTGAGGGAATCGATTTCAAGGTTGATTAATCTAAATGGTCTCAAGACCATTTGGAGGTCAAATGGTCTCAAGACCGTTTGAGACCAAACTGTCTCAAGACCGTTTGGAAGTCAATGGTTGATTGTGTTGGATGGTTGGAGATCCAAAGGCTACAATCTGATGTATTTTCAATAGTTCAATTGATGGATGGTTTCAATGTTGGAGGGTCCATTGATTGCAAACCCTAGACCGAATGGATGATTTCGGTTTCAAGATCGAATGGATGGATTCATTTTCAAGACTAAATGGATGGATTCAGTTTCAAGACCGAATGGATGATTCAGTTTCAAGACCGAATGGATTGATTCTGTTTCAAGACTGAATGGATGATTTCAGTTTCAAGATCGAATGGATGATTTTAGTTTCAAGATCGAATGTATGATTTAAGTTTCAAGATCAAATGGATGGATTTAGTTTCAAGACCGAATGTATGGATTTGGTTTCAAGACTGAATGGATTGCTTCAATTTACAATTCTTCAATACCGTTTGAGGGTCTAATACCCCAAGACCGTTTGAAGGTCTAATTGATTCAAACCATGTAAGTACAATCAACCCCATGATTGTTGATGATGTTTATCAAAGGTAATTACAATGGTTGTACCTTTAAGGTACTTAAGTGATTAGTACCTTTTTAGTGGTTAACCTTTGATGCTTATGGAAGCAATGCCTCAATACACTATGCTAACCCTAATGTATGCACTTGAATGAAGGTTTAACCTAATCTAATCAAGTTTGAAGTAATTAATATCCTAGAGAGGATGAGAGAGAGGAATCCATACATGTTTGGTAATCATGTAGTGGTTAAATCTCAACACACTCAACATGAATAAAATATGTAATTAGGGTATGATCCTTGATAAAGAGATCATGAAACCCTAATTGAGAAGGTTGATGATCTCTGACCCTAATTTAAGGAAAAGCTATGTGAAACCCTAATCTAGGGTGATGGTGTAACCCTAATTTAGGGTAATGATATGAGAAACCCTGATTCAGGGTATTTTAATGAAAAACCCTAATTTTAGGGGAAATGTTATAAGAAACCTTAATTCAAGGTAAGGATGTAATGTGAAACCCTGATATAGGGTAATGTGATATGAAACCCTGATCCAGGGTGATGCTATGTATTATGAAACCCTAATTTGAAAACCTAGCCCTAATTTGTGTAAGGGGATGAGTAACCCTAATTGATATGAATTGGGAAACCCTAACCCTAATAAGGGTATAAGTGGTGTTACTTTGTATAGCATGGTGCCAAAATGTAATTGATATAATTGTTATGAAGTGTACTAACCATGCAGGTATCATGAGATGATGAACATAGCTAGGTATGAGTTATGATGCTTCATTTATTATTGTTAATGGGATTTGTGATCCATAACATGCTTTGTTGCCTAGTGAGAGGTAACAAAAGATGAAATGGGCTTTGTGAGCCATGTGAGATGCTTGTGTAGCAAGTATCATGTTTACCTTGGTCAGATGACCTGAAGGTGTTTCGTTACCTGATAAGTGGTAACAAGTGTTCTATGTTGAACTGAGGGTTTGAATACCCATATTCCTTAATAATGATGATGAGTTTGATGAGAGATGAGAATGCCCCTAATGAGAATTGAGATCCCAATGCTTTGTTAAAGATTTGAACAATACTTGATGGAAGTATTACACATTCTTTGTAGCAATTGTTATAATAATTGATGTTTGGAAACTTGTTTGATGCTAAAGGAATATGGTAATACACTTAATTAATCAAATGATATCATATAATGTAGTTGCCCTGACCACAGATCCATCAGCGTCAGAATTTGCTGATTGGTGAAACGAGTTAAACTCAGAGTGCATATTTTTGAATATGTGGGGGTAATTGGGCAAACATATCCTTATGCCCCATAGGAATGGCTGTGGGCTATATCCTATGTATGGGATTGGTTACGAACCATACCCTAGTAAGAGTATGGCTACAGGCCATAACTCCATGATATGAAACCAGGCATTGGCTACGGGCCATAACCCTGAAGAGAGTATATGCTGCAGGCTATAACTCTATAGCGAAGATGCCAATATACCCTGGCAAGCTAATTGCATTTTGACACATGATGTCTCTGCCATATAATCTCGTACTGACCGAGAAGGTTGAGGTCTTGGATTCTGACTCTTCCATTAACCTTATGTGGTACCGATGCTTTACGTAATCGCGGTTGGTTGGAGCATGAACGGTATACTTCATCTCTTCAGGGCATTAAGTATGATTGTAAAATGTAATCAACCATGTAGCGTATTTGCTTAAGGTTGAAATATGAGAATCATTGGTTGATTTTATCTTGCTTAGCATATCCTAGATAGATAAATATGTTATACATGTTCTTCATATTCCTTATTGGATAAGTAACATGCTACTTTATCAAGTTATAGCTGAAATGCTTGAATAAGAATATTTCCCTAACATGTTTAGACATTGATTTTACTACTGTTGAATATATATATATATGATTCCTCTACTCAGTTTTATTCTAATAAACTGCAATAATAATATTTTTGGCAGAGAGTTATATCTCTCGTTGGGACTGGGTCTCACTCCGTTGGTCACCAACACTTTTTAGGTAGACGCGGAGGAAGAGGCAGAAACCCTATAGCAGGGGAAGAGCAGCAGCAGCAACAACAGGGACAACAATGACACTCAGGTCGAGGCTCTAGCTGTCATGTCATATATATAGAGTCCTATGTGTTGTCTCTGTACTCTCAAGTCCTCGGAGTCAGTAGTTAGTTTAATGAATCGATCTGAGATTTTGGTTTGATGCCTCAATGTTTTTATGCTGCCTGTGTATAATTTTAAACAAGGCAGTTGATGCTTGTAATCCTCGAGAAGGAATGGTACCTGATATGTACTTGTGAACCAGAATGTAATTGAATTACTTTGGTTCTTTTTGAAAGAGTTTTCCAGTGTATGGATCTCTTTGTAAATGGTTTTACTTTTTAGTGATTTTCAGTAATACACTGCTAATGATCGCTTCTGCCTAGTGAATGACATTTTGTTCGATCGGTGTATCACAGATGTTGTGTTAGATTGTTGAAACTAAAGATGGACTGAATGATAAAGTTCAACTTTGGAGAAACACACTGGAATCAAATGGACTAATGATTAGTAGTAGCAAAACTGAGTACAAGCATTGCAATTTCAAACAAAAAATATTGTGAATGGTGGGGCCAAGTTGGATGGAGTGGATGTATCAAAATGTGATAAATTTCATTACTTGGTATCTGTTACTCAAATGAATGGGGATGTTCTAAATGATGTTTGTCATAGGATCACTACATGATGTTTGAAATGGAGTGCAACTGGAGTATTATATGACTTGAAGATCTGTCTTAGACTAAAAAGTAACTTTTATAGAACAACTATACATCCATCAATGCTACATGGGAGTGAATGTTGGGTGGTGAAAAAATAGGTCTCAACAAGATGAATGTGGTCAAAATGTGTATGTTGAGATGGATGTGTGGGAAGACAAGAAAATATCGCTTGAGAAATTACTATTTTAGGAATAGAGTGGGGGTGGTGAGTATTAAGGATAAGTTGTGTAATACCCCTGACCTGGGTTATGAGGTAACCATGTTTGTTTTGGCTAAGTAAGTTGATTAGAAATTTAACATAATCCTATAAGAGTTTTGTTATCATGTGACACACTTATGTTTCAAATTTGGTCCTGGTTGAATGCCGTTTGAGCAATGTCCTTTGTTTTGGACCAAAGTGCGATTTGCCCAAGATGAGGAGTTACATTGCAATATGTCACATGTTGAATGTGTTCTAAGTGTTTTAGTATCATAAGTGAGAGAATTATGCTAAGTGGTGGCTTTTGGAAAGCCTAAATCCCAATATATAACTTGTTTAAACAATGCTAGTACTGTGTGCACCGATTTTGGTACAGTTTGTAATTTACCCAATGTATGGGGTTGAAATGCAAAAATACCACCTCTAGAGTGTCCCTACTCCCTCTATGTATCTTTTAGAGGAAAGATAAATATGGAGACATTATGTTTGAATCATATTTGAATGATGATACTTTGGGTGATGAATAAACCAAGGAAGAATTAAAGGTAAAGTTTTATATATGTGTTGTATCGAATTATGGACTTGATATAGGAGTCCTATCAGCCAAGCAGCCACAGTAGAAGCCTTCTATCATTTTTTTGAGTCTTGTAAAAGGCCATGATGGGAAAAGAACCTCAAGGAGGTGGCCCATGATGAGTTGCAAGCCCCTTGCATAAAGTGTAACGGGTTGCCTTGTCGATGAGGTAAAGATGGAGAAACTTATCCAAGAAGATAAAGGATTGTTGAGATATTGTCTCTATCTTTTCCTCAAGACTCTTACATAGAAAGATATAGATATGTGCATGCATGGACACATGTCAACCATGCATGTCCACGTGTCATCTAGTAGCATGAGGTGAATACACCTCTTATACACTTTATCTCATGAAACCAAGTATATATACTTCACCTTTCACCAACTTATGGAAGTTTACGAACCCGACAACCATCCTTCTTGGAGATATTATAAAAAGCCCCTTAGATATCGTGCAAATTAGGTCAAAGAGAAAGGAGAGCTTGATCAACAAGATTAAGGTAAGGCTTTAGTCATCTTCAACCTTGGTTGAAGTAGGATATCGAGTTATGGATATTCCTTTCTTTCCTTCTTCACCAAGAACTTAACTATTGTGATTTCTTGTCTATGGAAGAGTTGTGAATGATCCTTGGACCTTGGAGAAGTTCATATTCAACCTTAGGACGTAAAGATTTGGAGCTTGGAGCTTTGAAGTTGTTCACAAGGCAGGTTATATAACTTGAACTCAATCATATTATTATTTGTCACCTAACTTGCTATACTTAATGATCTACTAATAATTCTAAGATCTTATTAAATAGTTGATGAAATTATGAGTTCTAGACATGTTTAGACCTGTTTCCATGGACTATAATAGTTAGAATGAAGTTCTAGATCTTGAAGAAGATGTTATCACTTTATAAAGTGATATCAGGTTCAAGCATACACATTAGTACCTCTAACCCGATATGGGTATGTGCAACCATCACTTACACGATATGCTTGTGAGATTATATCTCCTTGCACGATATGGAGATGAAGTTCATACCTTGGAACACGATGTGGTGTTAACCATAATACCTATTGCACGATATAGATTCCATGCACAATATAGGAATAAGGGCATACTTGTAAATCGATATGAAACCCTAGTTTGGGTAACCCGATATGAATGACAATAGAAAGTGATCCTTGCATGATATGATCATGTAATACACCTCTTGTACATGATATCATGAAGCACACATCTGGTGCATGATATGGTTGATGAAGTATACACTTATGCATAATATAAGATATAGAATCAAATACATGGTATAAACCGATATGGTTGAAATACCTTAACCCGATATGAAACCCAAGATGGGGGTTAACCCGATATGGGGACAGAGGATATCTCATACATGATATGAGCCATTCCCTTGCACGATATGGGAGATACCCACTTACCCCCTTATACATGATACAAGTCTAAGACTACACCTCTTGCACGATAGAGAGATAGTGAACACTCTAAACAATATAGAGTTGGATAACCCTAGGTGATGGGTAAGCTAACACAAGTGGTAAGTGATACCACATGGACGATATGAATGATATCCCTTGAATGATAGGAATAGCACCTACTCCTATCTTGTGAATGATATGAGGTTCAATTCATACTTCATGCACGATATGACATAATCTACCCAATTTGGTGGAAAACCCTAGATGATGGATTGAAACCCGATATACCCTACCCTTTGTGTAATGGATTGTGATATGAGAAATCAATAAGACACCTAGCTTGTCAAGTAACTATATTATAAGGTTGATCATTGGAGGAATGAAGGGGTTATGAGTCTAAGGGTCTACCAAACATCGTAACCCGATATGTTACCCAACATGGAGACCCAATATGATAATCCTGAATGGGAAACCGATATGGTATTTTGTATATATACCAATAAAATGATACATGATGAGGCATATGTTATATGCCCGATATGGTGCACACCATGTGCACGATATGGTATCAAGCACATAGCTTATACCCGATATGGGGTCAAGCACCTAGTTCATACCCGATATGAAGTTATCTTAAAATGATAAGAACTAAGTGATAGTCAATTTGATATGGGTACATGATATGTTGATTAGGGGATACACCCTGAAACATGACATGATGATGTGACTATCTCACATGCTCGATTTGGATACACAACATGAAGTAAAGAATGTAGCTTAAAGCATGATATAATAATGAACACACAATTTGATACCCAATAGGGTAGAGACACTTCAATCTTGATTGAGTGACATATATTGCTAAATAAAAGATGATGTGAATTGTTAATGATGAACTATATTCCTCAAAGAGGAGGATTCAACCAAAAGTATGATGTAATCAATATCCTAGTGTGGATGAGAGAGAAACTCTTACTTTGTGTTGATAATCATTTAATTATAAATGATGAGAATAAATAAGTATGATTGAATATTTATGATATCAATGTGTGCTCCTCGATGTATGGAGCAATGAATTAGGGTTTGGATTAATAATATGAACTTGAAACCCTATTCATCTTTAAAGGGAAACTCTAACCCTAATAATGGCCTTGTGAGCCATATGTATAGTTGTTTCCTAGTGAGAGGTGACAAGATGTTCAATGGCCTTGTGAGCCATGTAAAATAGTTGTTGCCTAGTGAGAGGTGACAAGATGTTCGATGGCCTTGTGAGCCATGTAAAATATTTGTTTCCTAGTGAGAGGTGACAAGATGTTCAATGGCCTTGTGAGCCATGTAAAATAGTTGTTGCCTAATGAGAGGTGACAAGATGTTTAAATGGGCCTCGTGAGCCATGTGTATAGTTGTTGCCAAGTGAGAGGTGACAAGATACTTAATCAAACCATGTGACTATGTGAAATACTTGTACAACAAGTGAAATGAATACCTTGGTCTGAGGACCTAGAGGTAATGGTTACCTGTTAAAGAAATAACAATGTTGTGTGGTGATCTAAGGGTTTGAATACCCAGATCTGGTAATCATGATGATAATGATGTGAAGGGATCAAAATTCCCAGTAATGTGATGAGGGACTGAGATCCCAAGTGTTAAGCATATAAATGTGTTCCTAAGATTTGAAAAGTACTCGATAAATGTATTACAACTTTCTTTGTAGCATTTGTTTATGATTGATGCTTCTAACTTGTTTGATGCTAAAAGAATACTGTAATGCACTTAATATATCACTAGAAACCATAAAATGTTGTCGTTACCATAGATCCATCAGCGTCAGGATTTGCTGAATGGTGAAACGGGTTCCCCGCGGAATAACCTGGAGTGCATATTTTTGAATATGTGGGGGCGTAAGTATAAATGAATGACCATGTGTGAGACGATCCCCTTACGAACTCGAAATAAATGGGGATTTGGCTATATTCCATATCCTGACTCGAGTGCGACTTCGGTCGTAGACTCTATGTTGAGCACGGTGAACTGGCCCGTGGCTCAGAGTATGGAATTTCATAATTGGGGATGATTGTTAGTAGATGTTTCCCCTAAGAGAGTGCAGTTTGACGCTGCAGCTCTGAGCATAGATGCTTGTATACCTTGGCACGCTCTGTGACATCCCGCTATCACACAGATAATGAAATGCCACACAAAAATGTGCGGAACATCCATAAACCACATATTACCAAAAACATGGGTAAATTAAAACCGATGGCAGAAAGTAGATAATAAAGAAACTATTACATCCAGATCCTTATCCTACAAGGAAACATGCTATATAAACATACATGAACCTTGGTGTGTGTCCACAGTTCATAGGATCCAGCTGTCACATAGGCACAAAGAGTTCGCCACCTATTTATGTACAGAACAGGCCATACCATGCCAACAACAGGATAAACGAGCTACATTAGCTATACATCATGAAACGTCGTCAAAACACCTCCAAGGATTTGAGAGTATAGGGATGACTCTAGACTCTACTACAAAACAACCAAAATAGCAACATGTCCATCTCTTGCCTCCTACTGTTCTTCTTACTGCTCGGCCGCAACCTCATGACCACCACCACGTCTAGAACAATCACCTAAAAAGGTTGTAAACCAGCGGGGTGAGACACATAGTCCCAATGAGAAACATAACTCCCCGCCGAACTATAAAACTTTAGGAAAGCTAGAACAGATAAAGCAGATAATTGATACAGGCAACTCATATATGCATCATACTAAATAGAACTAACCTTATTAACAATCTTACCAAGATATCCGGGAGGCATATAACTAGATATTTCTTAAGGAACATGATTGACAAGATAATCTATATAAGAACTTATCATAAGATATGAGGAACGTGTAAGTAACTACAAGATATAACTAGAGAAACTATACAATCAAGGCCTCAACCAATGTTTCATGTTTTTCCCTAAGCTGTATATACTATACGGATGGATTACGATTTATTATACCCTGAGGAAGTGAGCTGTACCGCTCAAATCCAACCTATGGCTGCGAAGCCCAAAACTGGTGCCATATAAGGTCAATGGAAGAGCTGGAATCCACGACCTCACCTCCTCATGGTCAGTGCATGATAACCAAAGCAGGACCACAATCTCTTTCTTAAGTGGCCTCAGCCACAGGGCCAACTCCGCAGGCTACCCTTTTCTCTAGCCCGCCTTGATACATGTCTCAACACTAGTATACCTTGAGCCATGAGCCCATTCACCGTGCTCCTGAGCCATGAACGCATTCATGCTCTATCATACTGAGCCATGGGCTTGTTCACCATGCTCTAACCATAATGAGTCTACAACTAAAGTTGCACTCTAATCCTCCTATTTTTGGCTAGGAGAAACCCCACATATTCAACAATATGTGTTCTAAGTAAATCCCACAGGACAAACCTGTTTCACCATCACTAGCTACTGACGATGATGGATCTATGGCCAGGGCAAAACTACATGAAATGTTCCACTATAATTAATTAGTATATTTTAGGTGAGTTGTTAAGGAAACCAAGTTATAAAACATAAACAACATTGTGTCACACTATAACTGCCATTATATTGCCATGGGATCTCAATCCGTCATCACATAATGCCACTACATCTGAAGGCCTTCATCATCATACATCATCATCATGGGATAACAATCCCTCATGTCATCATTAGAGGATAACACCTCAATCAGGCACTCAACCTTTATTAGGTTACCAGATCTTTCTCATCATATTGGTGATACATGTTATCTCATCAACAAGGAGTATCATTATTCGGTGTTATACAAAACACATATACCCTCATAACTCTTACCTGGCTATGAATTCATTTGATAACACTTGCATGGTTAGTATGCATATCAAGAGAGATAACTTGATCACCAAACATAGATCTTTATAGAACATGTTATGATTATCATGCCATTAATATTTAGGGTGCATATGATTTGAAACAACATTCATTATTATGAACACATGAAGCATAAAGATTGTAGATGGTAAGCCAATCAACTCATATTAAAGTTACCAAACCGTGAGCATCCACCATGCCCTATCTCTCATGACATCATGAACACAACCACCCCTAATGATGATCTTATCATCTCACTTAACATCAACCTTAGGTAACAAACATGTCGCTGGTCACAACCTATCTTTCATATCTCATCAACTAGGGTTCCCGGGCTAGGCACATCCCTCACCAAAGGTGTCGCCTACCCTCACTTGAGGTGTGGCAGGTAGAACTATCCCTCACCCAAGGGATATCAGGTAGGGTCATATCCCACACCCAAAATTCTATCGGTCACAACAAAACCTAGGGCGCCAAGCCACACATATCAGTCACAAGCAAACATGCACCCATGCACAAGGAGGGTATCAGACAGACTAGAACCAAAGGTGCATCGTGCAACCATGAACTAAGAGGGTATCGGGCAACACCTTCACCCTATCAGCCAAGACACCCTATCGCCTAAGCTAGGGTTAGGGTTTCCATACCGGGCAACCATCAAGACCGTGTCGCCCATAGCCATAATGCACAAGGTCAAAACCCTGCCGCCCAACAAGAAACCCCTTGGATAGCATGACATGGTGCCCAAGGAAGCCCTCATACCACCCAAGGCACACTACTGCCATCCATTAAATGACACCATGGTGCCCAAGGTAGCCTATCATTCAAACTAGGGATGTCTACCAAGCATATCGACCAAAGGCATAACGCCCAACAACTCCCTCTAAAGCAAAGCTCCATATCGGTCAAAGGCATATTGCCCAACAACATCATCTTGGGTAGAGGTTCATATCGGTCAGAAGGGTCAATAGAACACCACTTAGCATATTTCCCAAGACTCATCCCTAGAAGAGGGATATCAGGTAGAACACATCAAAGGGGTATCATGCAAGGGTTCAAGGACCATGACGGGTGGGTCATCTTCAACCTCAAGACTACCACCAAGAAGCCCTAAAAGTTCAAGAGACTTGGCTCACCTCTCAAGACAATTAAGTGAGAGAGGGGTATTGCACAACTTCCATCATCTATCGGGAAACAAGGAGGTCCATCATATCATATCGGCCAACCAACCAAAGCTCAACTCACCATTGGATTTGGAGACCCTAAGCTCACCTCTCAACAACTAAGTAAGAGAGGGGTTTTGCCCAAGGAACTCCACATCCATGGTTTAACCAACCCAAGGCAACCCAAGATAACCATCTCCACAAAGTCTAGGGTACATCTAAAGCAACCTTATAACCATTAAAGCAATACATATAGCTAAAAGATGACATGGCCGATCAAGATAACACATATAGCATGAAACATGAAAAAGAAGTAGTATAGCTAGGGTTAGGAGTTATGTAACCCGCCTCAAGCTCTAAAGCTCCAAGCTCCAAGGCACCACCTTCGGCCAACACAAAGAAGAACAACTTGTAACCACCATGGCCGAAGAGAAGGAAGGAAGAAGAAGAAGAAGATGCCAAGGAAAGGGAGAGATACCTACCATAAGAGAAGGAAAGGGACAAGCTAGCAAGGTGTGTCGCCCAACACACCAGTAGTATCGACCACCACTTGCTCCACTCTTCTCCTAGCTCGGCTACCAAAGGAAGTGAAGCAACTAAAGGAACCAAAGATCCTAGAAAGCAAAGGAGGGGTTCATTTATAAACTATGGGGTGAAGGGGGGGGGAAGCAAGGCAAGGTGGCACCCCCCTAGCACACTTGTCCAAGGAGTGTTCCACATGCTAGCACCCCAAAAACCCACACCGATGAGTTGCCACCCACTAAGCAAAGCAACAACCACTTGTCCAAAGATGGTGACATAAACGAGGCTAAGGCGGAGGGTGTGTGTCACCCAAGATGGCATCCCCACACACCATGGCCGATACAGCCCCCTACCCGAACAACAACACTCCTTGGCTGACACACCAAGGTCCAACCTGATACCAAGCTTCAACAAGGCTCAACAAGGAAAAACAAAGCCCAACCAGGCCTAAAGCTACTCAAACAAAGAGCCCAACCCATCCTCTCAACCCTGGAGGATGCAAGGAGAGAGAAAGACATCTCTCAAGGTGACAAACTTGCACACCAACCCTAAAACTTGGGTAATTTGCAAGTTGCACCTCAACCTATCAACAAAGCACAAACAAACCCTAATCACAACTTCAAATGATTAGCAAGCATCTCAACACAAGGTTTAGGCAAAGCAATTAGGGTAAGCCTAAAACGAAGGTCATGGTCCTTACAAGCCATAAACCTCTACAAATGGATTTCACCCCCGAAATTTTAAGAGAAAAGCAAGGGATACTTCCTCCTCATCTCTTCCTCAATTTCCCACATGGCTTCCTCAATGCCACAATGATGCCAAAGAATCTTCACAAGAAGTAAGTCCTTCCTTTTCAACTTCTATACTCTTCTGTCAAGGATCATCACTGGACCTTCTTCATAGGTCACATCTTCATCCATATCAACCTCAACCAGCTGTATCTCTGACTCTGTGTCTGGATAACTTTTCTTCAGCATACTGACATGGAACACCGGATGTAACATGTGCAAATCTGGCGGTAGTTCTAACTTGTAAGCTACCTTGCGAACACATGCTATTACTGGATATGGCCCCATATACCTGGGTGCCAACTTGCCTTTCCGGCCAAACCTCAACACACCTTTCCATGGTGAGACCTTAAGATACACCTTGTCTCCCACCTGGAACTCTAAAGGTCATCGATGATTATCTGCATATGACTTTTGTCTGTCCTGTGCCGCTTTCAACTGTTGTTGTATCACTTTGATCTTTTCTGTTATCTGCTGCACTAACTCAGGACTCAAAAGCTGATACTCACCAGACTCATACCAACATAGAGGATATCTGCACTTCCTTCCATATAAAATCTCATAAGGTGCCATGTCGATACTCCGTTGGTAACTATTATTGTAGGCGGACTCTATCAAACTGATATGCACGTCCCAATTGCCTAGGAACTACAAAACACACGCTCAGAGAAGATCTTCCAAAGTCTGAATAGTCCTTTCAGACTGTCCATCTATCTGTGGGTGGAAAGCGGTACTGAACCTCAACTGCGTTCCCAACGCTTTGTGCAACTGTTCCCAAAAATGACTCATGAACTGGGGACCTCGACGGAGACTATTGTTGCAGGCACACCATGCAAACACACAATCTCATCCACATACACCTGAGCAAGCTTCTCTACTGTATATGTTGTCTTCACAGGTATGAAATGAGCAGACTTTGTCAACCTGTCCACTATCACCCAGATGTAATCATGAGTTCTAGCCGTCCTTGGAAGACCAACTATAAAATTTATGGTTATATGATCCCATTTCCACTGTGGTATCGACATGGGTGGCAACGTACCTGCCAGTTTCTGATGCTCAGCCTTAACCTGCTGACATACTGCACACCTAGCCACAAACTCGACTACATCTCTCTTCAAGCCAAGCCACCAATATAGGTCCTTTAGATTATGATACATCTTGGTGACACATGGATGCATAGCATACATTGACGTGTGCGCTTCCTCGAGCACTAACTTCCTCAAATTGTCAACATCTAGGACCACCATCATGTTATGATAACAAACTAGTCCATCCTCGGACTCATGGAAGCCATCACACTTCTTGCTTCCAAACTCTGATATGATAAACTGTATTGCAACATCTGCCTTCTGTTCTTATTTGATCTGCTGCCTTAATGTGGGCTTCACTTGCATTGGGCCAACAATCCTACCAATAAGGAAACTTCCAATTGTACATTCATCTGTCACAAATAGATGAACATATCCTGCCTATGGCATATCAAAGAACTCAACTGTGCCTTCTTCATAGGAAGGGAAGAAGACTTTCTGCTAAGTGCATCAGCTACCATGTTCGCCTTACCAGGATGATACTCAATGGTAGAATCATAAATATTGATCAACTCCATCCAGCGACACTATCGCATGTTCAACTCACCCTGTGAGAAGATATACTTTAAGTTCTTATGAGCTATAAAGATCTGACACAGTTCCCCATAAAGATAGTGTCTCCATATCTTTAATGCATGGACCATCACTGCCAACTCCAAGTCATGTGTCGGATAACTCTCCTCATGTTTCTTAAGCTGTCGCAAACCAAAAGAAACTACATGATCCTCCTGCATCAGCACACATCCTAAGCATTTCTTGGAAGCATCATAGAAAACAACATAGCCTTTCCTAGGATCTGGCAACACCAACACTGGAGCACTAGTTAGCTTCTCTTTTAAGTTCTGAAAGGCTCGCTCACAACGATCATCCCAAATAAAAGGTACATCCTTCCTTGTCAACTTCGTCAACAGCAACACGATCACACTGAAGTCCTTTATAAACCTCTGGTAGTATCTTGTTAAACCCTGAAAACTACGAAATACAATTGGCATTTTCGATTGCTTCCACTCTGCAACTGACTCCACCTTCTTGGGATCCACTCTGACTCCTTCCGCGGATATCACATGACCCAAGAAAGTTACTTCCTTCAACCAGAACTCACACTTACTAAACTTGGCATACAACTCGTGTTGGTGAAGGAGAGTCAATGCTTGTCAAAGATGTTGTTCATGCTCTTGACTGTCCCTACTGTAGATCAAGATGTCATCTATAAAAACCACAACAAACTGATCTAGAAACGGACAGAACACTCTGTTCATCAGGTCCATAAAAGCAGCAGGTGCATTGGTTAGCCCAAACGACATAACCACAAACTCAAAGTGACCATACCTCATCCTAAAAGTTGACTTTGGTATGTCATCATCCTTAATCCTCAACTGATGATATCCGGACTGTAGATCGATCTTTGAGAATACTATAGCACCACACAACTGATCAAACAGATCATCTATCTTCAGTAAAGGGTACTTGTTTTTTATCGTAACTTTGTTCAACTACCGGTAATCTATGCACAGATGCATCGATCCATCCTTCTTCTTCACGAATAGGACTGGAGCACCCCACGGCGATGTGCTCGGTCTTATGAAACCTTTATCCAGAAACTCCTATAACTGCTTCTTTAGCTTTGCCATCTCAGCCGGAGCCATCCTGTACGGTGTCTGAGCAACTGGTTGTGTCCCTGGTACTAGATTGATCTCAAAGTCAATCTCTTAAGGTGGGGGAACACCAGTAAACTCATCGGGAAACACATCCTCAAACTCTTTGACAATATGCACATCTTCAAGGCTAGAACCTTTTGCTTTGGTATCCACAACATGAGCTAAGAATGCCTTACATCCTTACTGCAACAACTTCTCTACCACCATTGCTGATACTAAGCATGTCGGAAAAATCTTCCTATCTCCCAGGAAAATCCACTTTTCACCATCCTCAACAAACACCGCTTGCTTGGAACCACAATCCAACACAACCTTATACCTCTCTAGGGTATCCATCCCAAGGATTACATTGAATCCTTACATATCAAGTGATATAAGATCCACTTGTATGTTGTGTCCCAAAAAATATAGAATACAAGATGGACACACTTCTCGAAGCAATGCGGGTCCAACAAGAGGGGTTTCTAACAACAAGCTATCTTTCTTACAACTAATAGGTAAATGATAGCTATCAAGCATACTACGTGCGATAAAAGAGTGCATAGCACCTAGGTCAACCAGAACAGATATAAAACAAGAAGACAAATCAGAGTGAAATAACTCCAACTGACTTGCCACTACTCGCGGGTTAACTATCGCTTTAGGCTGACTCATAGAATAGAATCAAGTCGTTGCTTGATGTCATCCATGTCCTCTGCTTCCTTGAGTAGACGATCTAGCTTGTGACGCTTGACTGCGTCCTCGCCTTCTGTTACCACTGGACTACTGTCTATCTGACCCCTGTTGATTCTGCCTCAGCTGCTGTATCACTTTGGCATCTCTCCTTGGGCAATTTGACTTCAAATTCCCGGTCTGTCCACAATGATAGCATGACTTGTCTTCAAACTGTGGCCTAGATGGCCCTGTCACTTCCACTGAAGCTGTACTATGAGCACTAGACGGCGAAAACCCACACCCTCTTCCTTTACTCAGAGACCACTGTGACGGTGCACTGGAACTCTGCATCATAGATGGTGCCAAAAACCTTGGCTTCTTGAAGCCATCAAACCTCTACCTCTATAACTGAGCAGGCTTTTTCTTGGACATGGTTTCTCTCTTCTCCTTGACTGACCATTCGATCCTTCAGATAGACTCCACAAACATGGCAAACCTCTCTCGATTTTCTAAAGAAGCAGTAGGTGTCATCAACTCAGCACTCAAACCTTTCTCAAACCACCTGATTCTCTCATCATCTGTCACCTCCATTTGAGGACAAAACCTCAGTAGGTCCATAAACTTGGTTTCATACTCGATGATGCTCATCAATCCTTGGCGCAGACACTCAAACTGGTTGATCTTCTCGTCCAAATATGCCTTTGGGAAGTATCAGCTCACGAACTCCCGTCGGAAGACATCCCAACAAATCACCTCACTAGGTCGCTTCTCCTCCTCGATGGCCCACCAGTGGCCAACACTACCTTTTAGAAGGTAGACAGCGTGCTTGACTTTGTCTGCTTTGGGGATGTCAAGGATCCAGAAGGCCTTCTCAAGACCTGTCAGCCACAGATCTGCATCCACTGGATCAGCCATTCCAGCATAATCCAAAGCTCCAAATTGACGAAACCACTCAAAGGTCTTCCCAATACCTGAAGATTCACCATGGGGAGCATGTGCTCTCGGCAGAGGCACTGGCAATATTTCCACCATGAGATTCATCATAGCCATTAACTACGTGAAATGTTCCACTGTAATTAATTAGTATATTTTAGGTGAGTTCTTGAGGCAACTAGGTTATAAAACATAAACAACATTGTGACACACTATAACTACCATTATATTGCCATGGGATCTCAATCCCTCATCACATAATGCCACTACATATGAAGGCCTTCATCATCATACATCATCATCATGGGATAACAATCCCTCATGTCATCATTAGAGGATAACACCTCAATCAAGCACTCAACCTTTATCAGGTCACCAGATCTTTCTCATCATACTGGTGATACATGTTATCTCATCAATAAGGAGTATCATTATTCGGTGTTATACAAAACACATATACCCTCATAACTCTTACCTGGCTATGAATTCATTTGATAACACCTGCATGGTTAGTATGCATATCAAGAGAGATAACTTGATCACCAAACATAGATCTTTAGAGAACATGTTATGATTATCATGACATTAAGATTTAGGGTGCATATGATTTGAAACAACATTCATTATTATGAACACATGAAGCATAAAGATTGTAGATGGTAATCCAATGAACTCATATTATAGTTACCAAACCATGAGCATCCACCATGCCCTATCTCTCATGACATCATGAACACAACCACCCCTAAGGATGATCTTATCATCTCACTTAACATTAACCTTAGGTAACAAACATGTCACTGGTCACAACCTATCTTTCATATCTCATCAACTAGGGTTCACGGGATAGGTGTATCCCTCACCAAAGGTGTCACCTACCCTCACTAGAGGTGTGGCGGGTAGCACTATCCCTCACCCAAGGGATATCGGGTAGGGTCATATCCCTCACCCAAAACACTATCGATCACCACAAAACCTAGGGCGCCAAGCCATACATATCAATCACAAGAAAACATGCACCAATGCACAAGGAGGGTATCGGGCAGACTAGAACCAAAGGTGCGTTGTGCAACCATGAACCAAGAGGGTATCAGGAAACACCTTCACCCTATCAGCCAAGACACCCTATCACCTAATCTAGGGTTAGGGTTTCCATACCGGGCAACCATCAAGACTATGTCGCCCATAGCCATAACGCCCAAGGTCAAAACCCTGCCGCCCAACAAGCAACCCCTTGGCTAGCACAACATGGTGCCCAAGGAAACCCTCATACCGCCCAAGGTACACTACTGCCACCTATCAAATGAAACCATGGCACCCAAGGTAGCCTATCGTTCAAACTAGGGATGTCTACCAAGCATATCGACCAAAGGCATAATTCCCAACAACTCCCTCTAAGGCAAAGGTCCATATCAGTCAAAGGCATATCGCCCGACAACATCATCTTGGGTAGAGGTTCATATCGGTCAGAAGGGTCAATAAAACACCACTTAGCATATCGCCCAAGACTCATCCCTAGAAGAGGGATATCGGGAAGAACACATCAAAGGGGTATCGTGCAAGGGTTCAATGACCATGACATGTGGGTCATCTTAAACCTCAAGAATACCACCAAGAAGCCCTAAAAGTTTAAGAGAGTTGGTTCACCTCTCATGACAATTAAGTGAGAGAGGGGAATCACACAACTTCCATCATCTATCAGGCAACAAGGAGGTGCATCATATCATATCGGACAACCAACCAAAGCTCAACTCACCATTGGATTTGGAGACCCTAAGCTTACCTTTCAACAACTAAGTGAGAGAGGGGTTTTGCCCAAGGAACTCCACATCCATGGTTCAGCCAACCAAAGGCAACCCAAGATAACCATCTCCACAAAGTCTAGGGTACATCTAAAGCAACCTTATAACCATTAAAGCAAGAAATATAGCTAAAAGATGACATGGCCAATCAAGATAGCACATATAGCATGCAACATGAAAAAGAAGTAGTATAGCTAGGGTAAGGAGTTATGTAACCTGCATCAAGCTCTAAATCTCCAAGCTTCTAGCACCAAGCTCCAAGCTCCAAGCTCCAAGGCACCACCTTCGGCCAACATAAAGAAGAATAACTTGTAACCACCATGACCAAAGAGAAGGAAGAAGAAGAAGAAGAAGAAGAAGAAGAAGATGCCAAGGAAAGGGATAGATACCTACCACAAGAGAAGGAAAGGGACAAGCTAGCAAGGTGTGTCACCCAACCCACCAGCAGTATCAACCACCACTTGTTCCACTCTTCTCCTAGCTCGGCCACCAAAGGAAGGGAAGAAACTAAAGGAACCAAAGAGCCTAGCAAGCAAAGGAGGGGTTTGTTTATAAACTATGGGGTGAAGGGGGGGGGAGTAAGGAAAGGTGGCACCCACCCCTAGCACACTTGTCCAAGGAGTGTGCCACATGCTACAACCCCAAAAATCCATGCCCATGAGTTGCCACCCACTTAGAAAAGAAACAACCACTTGTCCAAAGATGGTGACATAAACAAGTCTAAGGTGGAGGGTGTGTGTCGCCCAAGATGGCATCCCCACACACCATGTCCGATACAATCCCCTACCCGACACAACAACACTCCTTAGCTGACACACCAAGGTCCAGCCCGATACCAAGCTTCAACAAGGCTCAACAAGGCAAAACAAAGCACAACCAAGCCCAAAGCTACTCAAACAAAGAGCCCAACCCATCCTCTCAACCATGGAGGATGCAAGGAGAGAGAAATACATCTCTTAAGGTGACAAACTTGCACACCAACCCTAAAACTTGGGTAATTTGCAAGTTGCACCTCAACCTCTCAACAAAGCACAAACAAACCCCACTCACAACTTCAGGAGATTCGCAAGCATCTCAACACAAGGTTTAGGCAAAGCAAACAGGGTAAGCCCAAAATAAAGGTCAGGGTCCTTATAAGCCATAAACCTCTACAAAGGGATTTCGCCCCTAAAATCCGAAGAGAAAAGTAAGGGATACTTCCTCCTCATCTCTTCCTCAAGCTCCCACGTGGCTTCCTCAACACCACAATGATGCCAAAGAACTGTAACGACCCCGCCTCTCAGTAACCCCCAATTAAGGGAGACTAGAAGGTCAGAGCCATTATCCCAATTAACGTGATCAAAGGTTCGACAAATAATCAATAATAATTATGAAATTCTACCAAACTAAACTGAAATCTAGTATAAAATAAAACTTTACATACCTTTTTCAAAAACTTGGATATCTACTGCTATCCACATATGGAGTCTATTCTAACTAATCCTCCTTTGTACTTTAATTCTTATTTAATTCCACATATGCCACTTTACTGTTTGTCCTTTTCAATCTTGTACCTAAAACACCGACAAACAAAACGTCAGTAAGCATAAATGAATATGTTGGTATGTGGGGACAACCAAAATTTCACAAATATGGCTAACAATCTAATTATCACAATCAAGATAATTAACAAGCCAATTTACGTTTTCAATGTGTCATTCTCCACCGCTTTTGCCCTAACCATGGAATACCCCCTCTAGGGTTTCTCTTTTGCCATTTACTTAAGGCCACCTTCTCAATCCCAAGCTTGGTGCCTCAGGTCAGCTCTCATGGTGCCCATTAGTCATGCAACATAGACCACCTTCTCATTCCCAAGCTTGGTGTCTGGGGTCACCTCTCATGGTGCCCATTGGTCTTCCCTCTTGGGCTTGACCTTTTTGCATCATCCATCAAGGTGGCATGTAGGTGCAAGAATACACACTTCTATTATAATTGTGATAATCATAGTCACTCTATAGTTGCATGAAATAAAAGTCATCCAAGTAGTTATTTTTAGGAAACCGATAAAACATCTGAGAATCACTGTGAAACTAAAGCAATTAATCATAAGCATAACCACATACCTACCAGGCTGACTAGAGTGAAGAAATAATCCAACTAAGCAAGGAATCCAATAGGAAAGCAAACACACAAAGAGATCCTCAAATATTCATACAATTTCCTATCATTGATCATGCCATCAAGATCTATTAAACCTAGCTCGCTTCCTAGGGTTTCTAGTCCACTTTTAGGGTTTCCATTACAATTAGAGTTTCACTTCATTTATACTATTTTAAACCCTAATTTTATGCAATTACTCACAAACCATAATTATCTCATCTATTCTTCATGAAAGATATTAAGGTTACCTTTTAACAACATATAACCCTAATTTCAGATTAAAGGCACAATTAAACTCAATTAAGTCCATTATGCCTCTTTTACATTAAAACTATCATTTTTATCCTTTTTATTCATGACAAGATCATTAGGCCCAATTATCATCTTTGGTTCCTTCTAGATTAACAACTCATAGTTCATTAGGATCTAATTCACATATGAACTCTATTTGTCATTAATTCCACCTTTATCCATCAGAAAATCCTAAATACCATATTAAGGGTATTTATCCACAATTAGGAACCGTTATAATCAAATAGGGTTTCTAAGTGCTTAATCATTCTTATTTGAGGTAAAAACCCTAAATCATGCAAGTAACATCTAGATCAGGTTTAAGTTCATCATTAACTGTTCAATAGGTTGCAATTACTCAATTTCATCAACTAAGCAACATGAACTTAACCAAAATGCTCAATTAGGGTTTCTTAATCTAATACATAAGAACTTTTCATTATATTAACACACTTTTGCAAATAGGAAAAGATTCAGGTTCTCAAACCAATATTATTATGTTCCTCGTATTTTTCTAAGCAGCTTTCATGATAACTTTTTCTAATCAAAGCTTCCTAGCAAAAGTTATGATTTTTGTAAGGAAAATCACTTTTCTGAATCATCCATTATTTTTAGAAAATCATAGACCGCTTGATCCGTGGTCCCCTGGACCACGCGGGATCCAACGGCCCATGATCGTGCACCCTACCTTTCCATTAAAAGAATCCAAAGACATAAGTGCCCTTACCTTCCTTTACAAAAGTTGGGGGCAAGGAGGTCTTTTCCCCCTTTCTCTTCTTCTTCCTCGCACTTCTCTACTTGCGGCCCAGCATTGCCCGGTGGTCAATTGCTAGGCTGACTTTGCGAACCTGGCTTCCCCATCAACTGGTGATGCCTCCTCCTCCTTCACCATGAGCCACCGAACTCGATGGTGGTCTCAGCTCTGCTAGAACTGGCCAGAGTCACTGGGACAATGGAGCTCTTCTCTGGTGAGGTAGCTTGGACCAGGGAAGGGGTGAAGACCAGCGTCCAAAGTGAAATCATTTGCAGGGTCGTGATTTCGAAGAGAAAAAGGGTCCTCAGAGACATTTGCATCACAGTTGGGGGTCAGCAACCCTCCTTTTATATGAGGAAACTCGTGGAACCAACCTGCCTCTGTGGAAGTTTGGGAAAATCTTCTAGAAGCAATGAAACCCTATGAAATCTAGGGTTAAACAACTTAGACTGACCTCCCGAAGTTGTTGATCCAATTTCCAAATCTTCTCATCCATCCTTTCGCGAGAAATATGATTTGGAAAAACTGATCGTACTGCTCCCCTTTCCTATTTTGTTTGGGGTAGGTGATGACTGAGTCACCCTTGGATCTTGATCCAATGGATGACGTGCCATGCGAAGAACAAAGGAAATCGGTCCCTATTTTCTAATTAAATCAAATCGTGACATTTATTGATTTCCTCCACACATTAGGAATACTTTCAAAATTAGTATCTCCCAAACCGATTATTATTTTAATCTCAACTTTTAGTGGAAAGTATATAATGACTTAAACTACTTGTGTGATAATTTTGAGACCAAAAATCTAAAGGAAAAACCATTTTGCTTCATATGCAAGTCAAGTACCTATAAGGCACATATTCTGTATTAAAACACATATTTTCTCTTTCCTCTCTTCCTATTTTCTTTATTTGAATTCCTTTTACCATTAGGAGCCTTATGAATATGAAAATCCACCAAAGATAACTCAATTATACCTCTTTCCACTTATTTTTGACATTTTATCATTGTTTTCAATTTCTTTCTTAATAAAGAAATATTTAATTGATATTTTCTTTTCTTATTGCATAATCTTTGAAACTTTGGACTCCTTGGGACCCAAGGAACCCAAGAGGCACGAAATCCAACTTTGGATAACATTCCTTTGCCTTCAAGAGGTTTCTACATCCTTCTTTTCTCCATTTTCTTATTTACTTATTTAATAATGGAGTTTCTTTTGTCTTTTCCTTATTATTGGGCCCAATAGCCAATAAAGTCCACAAAACAACCAACAAGGCTATTGTAAATGAAATCTATTTATTCAAAACATATTATATCATTATTTGTTCAAATATCTTTAATAGGAGAAATTACATTTCTCACCAAAAAAACCCAAAAATTGGGGTTGTAACATCCTCTTATAGGAATTTTGCCCTCAAAATTCCACTAGGCACACAACCAAACATGATAAGCCTTTCTTATGTCCATCATGGCTCCCATGTGGCCTCAGCCTTTCCATGCTACTTCCCAAGAACCTTCATCATCTCATATTCTTCCATCTGAGTTCTTTCTTACCTTGCTATATCGTACCCTCATAGGTGACTCTGGACATTTCAGCCTCTCATAAAGCTGAATAGGTCCAGGGCTCAACACATGGCTTGGGTACATCACATAGTGCTCACATTATACACAATGTTATCCTGAGGGGTAAGGCTAAACACAACCATCTCCACCAATCCATCTCAAATGGACCCATATATCGGGGACTCAGCTTTCTCAACTATAGCTTAGAGGGGTCGGATTTTCACATCACATACTCTCCCATAGTGAACTGCATGTCAGTCTGCTTTGCATCAACTCGCGACTCATGTCACCCCTGGCTCTCTCTCGGCCATTGCACGATCAAAGCGACTTCATCTGCACACACTGTGGTTCTTTCTTGACCTTTGCGAGGTCCCTTAACCAATATCATCTTAATGAAGTGGTGACTGACACAACCTCCCTTACAGAGCTTCTTTACATCCTGACACTGGCTATGGTGGTTATCATCACATCTTACAGAAGATAAGAATTGTCTCCATGTATCACCCTGAATAAGCACACATGCTTTCATCAGACCCTCTAGTCTGGATTATACTAACCATTAGTTAGGGGTGATAAACTGTACTATCATCGTGTTCGTCTACTTCCACCTCATGAAAGTGAATCTTTAGGTTATACTCAAGAACTTTTGAACTCACATCATAATTCATGTCATCTAGGTAAGGCTATCTACCATAACCCATATTGCATCTTGACCTTCCTTGGTCTAGGGGAGACTTACCACAACATCCATAGGGATCAACTCCCAATCCCCTTCTAGGCTCTTCATCCTCTATACCAACTCAGTGGGTTACTGGTGTTTGTCCTTCACCTCTTGACATGCATGGTGACGAGCCACATGCATCTTTGTACACCTTGCATCTTAGGCATCAAAGTATTACTACCACTTATTATCTTAACAGTACCATGGTGTATGGTGATCTTAAAATCATGATCTCCTGTATGTCATGATTCCTCACGATTAAATCCTCAGAAACCCTAAACCACTCTAGTCGGGGTTTCATCACCTTCTTTTCCAGAGAAGTGCATATGAGGTTCTACAAACATCCTTTCATTACATCAAGGCCTAGGATGGCTAACCAAACAACCACTAACTTGTTCAACAGATCGCGTCACATCTGAGTGTTAGCCAAACATATATTCTTTCCCAAACTTAGGTCTAACCTAACAACCTCTTATAGCCTCTAGCTAAAATAGGCAGCTGCATCTCAACCAGGGCATCCATTACCACTTCACATCCTTAGGTGTTAGGTAATGTTGAGGACATTCACATCCATGTATTTCACTTATCATCTCATCTCAGACTCTAAGTCTACCTTCATCAAGAACACCCTGAGCTCATCCTCTTGGTTATCAGACTCAACTTTGTATAACTTGCAAATTCCACACAGCTCATGATAAAAACATCCTCACAAGATAACCACCTTAGTTCTCTTAATATTTGTAAACCATCTACATATCGTTTACTCCCAAGGTTATGTTATCATCTCTATCCTCATACCTCATAGCAATATTCCAACTCACATCATCTTTATCCTTGGTGTATGGCATGCGTACTGTCCTATATCTCACTCCCATAACAAGAGGAAATAAGCATTTGGAGGCCGTCCAAACACAAAGTTCTTCCTATTCCAAGAGTAGAGATGGTACATCCCACATTGCTAATACACCTTCAAATCTAAGTTGAAACGTGCAACATATGTCTCTACATTATGATCATACTGATATCAAAGTTACTTCCATGGAAAACTGATCTCAAATCTACTTGGGTCACCACACAATCCTTGGTCATCTCCTCTAGGTCTATAGGGTGCTGACACTTTTGGGGTCATCCCTCTTCCCTTATGCATCCAGAGAGTGCCCTACTCATATGCCCTTTGGGTCCCATGAGTTCATGAAGGTGATCAATCTCCTAACCCATGGCCCTAAGACAATGATAGCTTTTACCTCCCGACCTTATGGTCATGTGCAACTAGGGAATTAGGAAAATCCTACTTCCATCGGTCTTATCCCTACCCGACCCTAGGATAGAATTAGGATTCTAATATAGTACATGTTCAACTCAGGACCTTACCCAAGTCTCCATCATCTCTCTCTGCATCCTGGCTGTCTTTCATCCTTTCATAGGGGTCTTGGCAACCTGCCTACCTTGGTCAGGCCCCATACTGATTACCTCCATGGTAACACATCCACATGCACTTAGAGATGGTTATCTATGGGTCTACAGGTTCATTCTCTTACCATGTACCCTTCACTTAGTTTCTCAAGATCCTATAAGACCCCTTTAGGTTACCTTAAACCAATAAAATTGGTATACACCCTACAAAAGGGTCCCTCTCCCAGGATGGGAGGAAACTACACCTTGATAAAAAATGTCACAAATGTTCTTATGTCTAGGGTTTGCATCCACATGAGCATGCTTAGCCCTAGAAATCTACTAAGGCACAAGCAGACCACCTATTAAACCATGCTAGGTCACACTTGTTCTCATCCTCAACATTGGACCAAGAACAAACCTTACCATGTCACTAACCCAGCTGTGAGGGGTTCATGAAACATATCTTAAACTTAAGGGGTTTCCCTTTCCTATAAACATGAGGAGTACCATGCTTAAATCTGTAAAACTCAAATCTCATCATGGGCATCAGGTACACCACTTCCCCTCTTAGGCCTAGGAACCCTAGGTTCACTTTTGCTGTTGTACAACTATCTGCTCAACTTTTTAACCACGATCCAAGCATGTACAAGGTATGATATGCACTTCCCATCATCATTCCACATGAACACCACTTTAGAGTGGAGTCCTCCTCAAGGACAACCAACAAGGTAAAAGGCCTCACAACTTGCTACTAAACCTCTCCATGGTCTAAGGAACTCTTTTCCTAGCTCAGAAGGTAAGAACCTATTTGCATATAGGTACTAGAAACCTCATACTCTTTCTAGGGTTTGGTTCCTCTAAAGGCAACCAAGATACCATCAGCCTCCAGGAATTATGCATGAGGCAACCACTATCATCCACTTCAGTCGCATCATCCTCAACTCCCACTGTTCCTCATATCTCGGAGTCTAAGCTTCCAACCTTCTTGCTTGGGTCTTGCTCTCTCTCTCTCTCTCAAGATCTAACCCTACAAATAGCCTTATTGCTAGAGGTCCTCTCCTCATGAAGGATCAAACTTACAACATACCCCTACATGGGTGAATCCTATGTTCAAACTGATGTTCACTCAAGATTATCCAAAACTCTTCTTGCTTATCTTATAAGCTATCCATCATACTATCCTAGCCCAGGTTTCAACCTGCTGCCCGCACTACTGACGTACTCTGGGGGCATACTATGCCATGCTCATATAAGCTCATGGGGTTTCCATAGGTTCTTCACTAACCTCATCGTTGAAGGAGCTATCCTTCACTCTAACATGCACGACCCTTCCCAGGGTTGGGTCGCCAAAGGTACTAGGTCATCCAACCTCTCATGGATCATATGGGCATCCAAAGGCATGTCCACCCCCACACCTGGTCTACCAGACATATAACTCATCGTGTCATCTCTCTTTCTAACCACCACTAAGGGTTAGGGTTAGCATCATCCTCAGAGGATGTTCTAGGTTTCTACTTATAATGGAGGTCTCTACCTCCAAGACTAACTTTCTCCACTCATCCTCCTGACAAGGAGGTCTAGCCTCAGGTCTCTCCTGAGGGCATGACAACTTATGTCATACGACCTATGTATGTATCTATTCTTTAGTTTACGCTTAAACTATTAAGCTTATGTCCATGGCATCTTATTTACATGCTTTTCATTAATTTGGTGGAGAATTCCTTAAACCTTATCAACCTTACCCATACCTCAAGAGGGTGAGGAAAAGAGAGAAAACCCTAATCCTTAAGGTCCTTAACATCATTTGAGTTGAGAAGGGATGAATAAGATGAGAGAGTCCTAAAGGTATTTTATTTCGAGTCAAATCCTGAGACATTGGCCAGGCAATCACACTAATTCAGGAGTCCTCATATTTTGACTAGTGGTGCAGAGTAAAATCTTGCTAGCCCCTGAACGTGATCCTTTTCTAGACACCTCTGTCTTTCGGAAAATCCTCTAATAACTCCCTTGGGTTCTACAGATTTTGTAAAATTTAATAATTATTAAAGATTAAATGAGGAACCTATGCTCTGATACCAAATGTAATGACCCCGCCTCTGAGTAACCCCCAATTAAGGGAGACCAGAAGGTTAGAGCCATTATCCCAATTAACAGGATCAAAGGTTTGACAAATAATCAATAATAATTATGAAATTCTACCGAACTAAACTAAACTCTGGTATAAAATAAAACTTTACATATCTTTTCCAAAAACTTGGATATCTACTGCTATCCACATCTAGAGTCTATTCTAACTAATCCTCCTTTGTACTTTAATTCTTATTTAATTCCACATATGCCACTTTACTGTTTGTCCTTTTCAATCTTGTACCTAAAACTCCGACAAACAAAACGTCGGTCAGCATGAATGAATATGCTGGTATGTGGGGGCAACCAAAATTTCACAAATATGGTTAACAATCTAATTATCACAATAAAGATAATTAACAAGCCAATTTACGTTTTCAATGTGTCATTCTCCACCGCTTTTGCCCTAACCCTGGAATACCCCCTCTAGGGTTTCTCTTTTGCCATTGACTTAAGGCCACCTTCTCAATCCCGAGCTTGGTGCATGGGGTCACCTCTCATGGTGCCCATTGGTCATGTAACATAGACCACCTTCTCATTCCCGAGCTTGGTGTCTAGGGTCACCTCTCAGGGTGCCCATTGGTCTTCCCTCCTAGGCTTGACCTTTTTGCATCATCCATCAGGGTGGCATGTAGGTGCGAGAATACACACTTCTATTATAATTGTGATAATCATAGTCACTCTATAGTTGCATGAAATAAAACTCATCCAAGCAGTTATTTTCAAGAAACCAATAAAACATCCGGGAATCGCCGTGAAACTAAAGCGATTAACCATAAGCGTAACCACATACTTGCCAGGATGACTGGAGTGCAGAAATAATCCAACTAACCAAGGAATCCAAAAGGCAAGCAAGCACACAAAGAGATCCTGAAATATGCATACAATTTCCTATCATTGATCATGCCATCAAGATCTATTAAACCTAGCTCACTTCCTAGGGTTTCTAGTCCACTTTTAGGGTTTCCATTACAATTAGGGTTTCACTTCATTTATACTATTTTAAACCCTAATTTTATGCAATTACTCACAAACCCTAATTATCTCATCTATTCTTCACAAAAGATATTAAGGTTACCTTTTAACAACATATAACCCTAATTTCAGATTAAAGGCATAATTAAACCTCAATTAAGTCCATTATGCCTCTTTTACATTAAAACTACCATTTTTATCCTTTTTTATTCATGACAAGATCATTAGGCCCAATTATCATCTTTGGTTCCTTCCAGATTAACAACTCATAGTTAATTAGGATCTAATTCGCATATGAACTCTATTTATCATTAATTCCACCTTTATCCATCAGAAAACCCTAATTACCATATTAAGGGTATTTATCCACAATTAGGAACCTTTATACTCAAATAGGGTTTCTTAGTGCTTAATCATTCTTATTTGAGGTAAAAACCCTAAATCATGCAAGAAACATCTAGATTAGGTTCAAGTTCGTCATTAACTATTCAATAGGTTGCAAATACTCAATTTAATCAACTAAGCAACATGAACTTAACCAAAATGCTCAATTAGGGTTTCTTAATCTAATACATAAGCACTTTTCATTAGATTAACAAACTTTTGCAAAAAGGAACATATTTAGATTCTCAAAACAATTTTATTGTGTTCCTCAAATATTTCTAAGCAACTTTCATGTATAACGTTTTCTAATCAGAGCTTCCTAGAAAAAGTTATGATTTTTGTAAGGAAAATCACTTTTCTAAATTATCCATTATTTTTAGAAAATCGTAGGCCACTTGATCCATGGTCCCCTAGACCACACGAGATCCAACGGCCCACGATCGTGCACCCTACCTTGTGATTAAAAGAATCCAAAGACATAAGTGCCCTTACCTTCCTTCACAAAAGTTAGGGGCAAGGAGGTCTTTTCCCCCTTTCTCTTCTTCTTCCTCGTGCTTCTCTGCTTACGGCCCAGTGTTGCCCATAGTCAACTGCTAGGTTGACTTCACGAACCTGGCTTCCCCAGCAACCGGTGATGCCTCCTCCTCCTTCGCCATGAGCCACGGAACTCGATGGTGGTCTCAGCTCTGCTAGAACCGGCCGGAGTCACCAAGATGGAGGAGCTCTTTGCTGGGAGGTATCTTGGACCAGGGAAGGGGTGAAGACCAACGTCCAAAGTGAAATCATTTGCAGGGTCATGATCGTGAAGAGAAAAAGGGTCTCTCGGAGACGTCTGCATCACACTTGGGGGTCAGCAACTCTCCTTTTATAGGAGGAAACTCATGGAACCAACCTGCCTCTGTGGCAGTTTGGGCGAATCTGCTAGAAGCAATGAAACCCTATGAAATCTAGGGTTAAACAACTCGGACTGGCCTCCCGAAGTTGTTGATCCAATTTCCAAATCTTCTCATCCATCCTTTTGCGAGAAATATGATTTGGAAAAACTGATCGTACTACTCCCCTTTCCTATTCCGTCTGGGGTAGATGATGACTGAGTCACCCTTGGATCTTGATCCAATGGCTGACGTGCCACGTGAAGAATAAAGGAAATCCGTCCATGTTTTCTAATTAAATCAAATCGTGACATTTATTGATTTCCTCCACACATTAGGAATACTTTCAAAAATCATATCTCCCAAACCGCTTATTATTTTAATCTAAAATTTTAGGGGAAAATCTATAATGACTTAAGCTACTTGTGTGAAAATTGTGAGACCGAAAATCAAAAGGAAAACCATTTTGCTTCATACGCAAGTCAAGTACCTATAAGGCACATATTTTGTATTAAAACACCTATTTTCTCTTTCCTCTCTTCCTATTTTCTTTATTTGAATTCCTTTTACCATTAGGAGCCTTATGGATACGAAAATCCAGCAAAGATAACTCAATTATACCTCTTTCCACTTATTTCCCACATTTTATCATTGTTTTCAATTTCTTTCTTAATAAAGAAATATTTAATTGATCTTTTCTTTTCTTGTTGCATAATATTTGCAACTTTGAACTCCTTGGGACCCAAGGAACCCAAGAGGCACGAAATACAACTTTGGATAACATTCATTTGCCTTCAAGAGGTTTCTACATTCTTCTTTTCTCCATTTTCTTATTTACTTATTTAATAATGGAGTTTCTTTTGTCTTTTCCTTATTATTGGGCCCAATAGCCAATAAAGTCCACAACACAACCAACAAGGCTATTGTAAACGAAATCCATTTATTCAAAACAAATTATCTCATTATTTTTTCAAATATATTTAATAGGAGAAATTACATTTCTCACCAAAAGAACCCAAAAATTGGGGTTGTAACAAGAACCTTCACAAGAATCAGGTCCTTCCTTTTCAACTTATTTACTCTTCTGTCAAGGATCACCACTGGACCTTCTTCGTAGGTCACATCTTCATCCAGATCAACCTCAACTGGCTGTATCACTATCTCTGTGCCTGGATGACTTTTCTTCAGCATACTGACATGGAACACCGGATGTAACCTGTGCAACTCTAACGGTAATTCTAACTTGTAAGATACCTTGCCAACACGTGCTATTACCGGATATGGCCCCATATACCTGGGTCCCAACTTGCCTTTTTGGCCAAACCTTAGCATTCCTTTCCATGGTGAGACCTTAAGATACACCTTGTCTCCTACCTGGAACTCTAGAGGTCGTCGACGATTATCTGCATATGACTTTTGTCTGTCCTATGCTGCTTTCAATTGTTGCTGTATCGATTTGTTCTTTTCTGTTGTCTACTGCACTAACTCAGGACCCAAATGCTTATACTCACTAGACTCATACCGACATAGTGGAGATCTGCACTTCCTGCCATATAAAACCTCATAAGGTGCCATGTCGATACTATGTTGGTAACTATTGTTGTAGGCGAACTCTATCAAACTAAGATGCACGCCCCAACTGCCTAGGAATTGAAAAACACAAGCTCGGAGAAGATCTTCCAGAGTCTAAATAGTCCTTTCAAACTGTTCATCTGTATGTGGGTGGAAAGCGGTACTGAACCTCAACTGTGTTCCCAACGCTTTGTGCAACTATTCCCAAAAATGACTCGTGAACTGGGGACCTCGGTCGGAGACTATTGTTGCGGGCACACCATGCAAATGCACAATCTCATCCACATATACTTGAGCAAGCTTCTCTACTGTATATGTTGTCTTCATAGGTATGAAATGAGCATACTTTGTCAACCTGTCCACTATCACCCAGATGGAATCATGAGTTCTAGCCGTCCTCGGAAAACCAACTACAAAATTTACAGTTATATGATCCCATTTCCACTGTGGTATCGACATGGGTTGCAACATACCTGCCAGTTTCTGATGCTCAGCCTTAACCTACTGACATATCGCACACCTAGAAACAAACTCAGCTACATCTCTCTTCAAGCCATGCCACCAATACAGGTCCTTTAGATTATGATACATCTTGGTGACACCTGGATGCATAGCATACATTGACGTGTGCACTTTATCGAGCAATAACTTCCTCAAATCGTCAACATCCGGGACCACCATCCTATTATGATAACAAACTAGTCCATCCTCATACTCATGGAAGCCATCATGCTTCTTTCTGCCAAACTCTAATATGATCAACTGTACTGCAACATCTGCCTTTTGTGCTTCTTTGATCTGCTGCCTTAATGTGGGCTTCACTTGCATTTGTGTCAACAATCCTACCAACAAGGAAACTTCCAATTGTACATTCATCTGTCGCAAAGAGACGAACATATCCTACCTATGGCATATCAAAGAACTCAACTATGCCTTCTTAATAGGAAGGGAAGAAGATTTTCTGCTAAGCACATCAGCTACCACGTTCGCCTTACCAGGATGATACTCAATGGTGGAATCATAATCATTGATCAACTCCATCCAGCGATGCTGTCGCATGTTCATCTCACCCTGCAAGAAGATATACTTCAGGTTCTTATGATCTGTAAAGATCTAACACACTTCCCCATAAAGATAGTGTCTCCATATCTTTAATGCATGGACCACTGCTGCCAACTCCAAGTCATGTGTCGGATAACTCTCCTCATGTTTCGTAAGCTGTCGGGAAGCGAAAGAAACCACATGATCCTCCTGCATCAGCACACATCCTAAGCCTTTCTTGGAAGCATCACAAAAAACAACATAGCATTTCACGTGCTCTGGAAACACCAACACTGGAGCACTAATATGCTTATCCTTCAAGTTCTGAAAGGCTCCCTGGAAACGATCATCCCAAATAAAAGCTACATCCTTCCTGGTCAACTTCGCCAATGGCAACACGATCACACTGAAGTCTTTTATAAACCTCCGATAGTATCCTGCTAAACCCAGAAAACTACGAACTTTAGTTGGCATTTTCAGTTGCTCCCACTCTGCAACTGACTCCACCTTCTTGGGATCCACTCTAACTCCTTCTGTGGATATCACATGACCCAAGAAAGTTATTTCCTTCAACCAGAACTCACACTTACTAAACTTGCCATACAACTCATGTTGGCGAAGGAGAGTCAACGCTTGTCGAAGATGTTGTTCATGCTCTTGACTATCCCAACTGTAGATCAAGATGTCATCTATAAAAACCACAACAAACTGATCTAGAAACATACGGAACACTCCGTTCATCAGATCCATAAAAGTAGCAGGTGCATTGGTTAGCCCAGACGACATAACCACAAACTCAAAGTGACCATACCTCGTCATAAAAGCTGACTTTGGTATGTCAATGTCCTTAATCCACAACTGATGATATCTAGACCATAGATCGATCTATGAGAACAATGTAGCACCACACAACTGATCAAATAGATCATCTATCCTCGACAAAGGGTACTTGTTTTTTATCATAACTTTGTTCAACTACCAGTAATCTATGCACAGACGCATCAATCCATCTTTCTTCTTTATGAACAGGACTGGATCACCCCATAACGATGTGCTCGGTCTCATGAAACCTTTATCCAGCAACTCCTATAACTGCTTCTTTATCTATGCCATCTCAGCTGGAGCCATCCTGTATGGTGTTTGAGCAACTAGTTGTGTCCCTGGCACTAGATTGATCTCAAAGTCAATCTCTCGAGGTGGGGGAACACTAGGAAACTCATCGGGAAACACGTCCTCAAACTCTCTAACAACAGGCACATCCTCAAGGCTAGAACCCTTTCCTTTGGTATCCACAACATGAGCTAAGAATGCCTTACATCCTTGTTGTTGCAATTTCTCTACCACCATTGCTGATACTAAGCACGTCAGAAGAATCTTCCTATCTCCCTGGAAAATCCACTTCTCACCATCCTCAGTAAACACAGCTTGCTTGGAACCACATTCCAACACAACCTTATACCTCTCTAGGGTATCCATTTCAAGGATTACATCAAATCCATACATATCAAGTGGTATAAGATCCACTTGTATGTTGTGTCCCAAAAAATATAGAACACAAGATGGACACACTTCTCAAAGCAATGTGGGTCCAACAAGTGGGGTTTCTAATAACAAGCTATCTTTCTTATAACTAATAGGTAAAAGACAACTATGAAGCATACTACGTGCGATAAAAGAGTACATAGCACCCGGGTCAACCAGAACAGATATATACTATAGTGACTTCTGCTTATGCAGAAGAAAGGGTGAAGTTTAAAAATGACTGGAGAATACGATAAACACATTGTTAAGAGCAATGTTGTTGCAGCAAGAGGGGGTGCATGGGATCAAGAAAGAGAAGAACGAGTGCCTGAGAATTCCCATCAGGATACAAAATCTTGCTTTTTATGCTCTTGTTAGGCAAGTTAGGACAACAGTGATGCATATAGTAGACTAGATACTAGCATTACCACCTAGGATTACTAGTCCTCAATGCAGAAACTTTGGGTTCTAAAACGGTTCCTGAATGACTTAGTCATGTTGGAACAGTAGAAAACGTGGGAAGAGTTAACCTATGGCGAGAAAATAGACTCTTCCATAAGTACAGACAGATAGTACATCTGTGATGGCAGTGCCCATGAAGGGGCAATAAGCTGAGAATTAAGGAAAAGTCTCTACAATTCTAGAAACATTTGCCTAGTTGTTCTAAAAAGACAAAGTTTTTGGTGCCACCAATGCAATAAATGCCTAGTGCACCGGAGAAGTAGTCACTAAGTAAAGGAAAAGGTCCTAACCTTCAACCTATAAGAACTTTAGACTTAGCTTCTACATCAGTAATAAGACCGATAATACCAAGTACGAGGACAAAACATGTTATAGATACAGACATGTTGAGCATACTAAACTCTTTTATTTAAAAAGAAGGGAGGAAATGACCCAACAACTGAGGTAGACTCGGCAGGGCTTATGAAAGTTACAAACCAATAGTGTAAAAAGGAAAAAGCAACAACATGAAACAACTAGACTCTATGTGTTGAGTCAACCTAAAGCGGTAGATGAACGCAAGGGGTAATAGTCAGATAAGAGCTTTTCCATTTTAATATACCTTCTCATGATTTTATCTGATAATCATAAGAAGGATTGATGTTATTGACTTCCCTATTGATTGCCCAATGGGAACATAGGGAAGAAACGCTAAGAACTAGAATTTATATTTTGTTTAGTATTCTTTTAAATGCTTTATAATTGCTCTTATCTGTGTGAAAGAGGATGAGGTGCAGAGGTGATGCCTGGAGAAAATCCAGGGATGCTAAGTCATATGCTTTGATGATATGAAAAGTAAGGAATATGATAGTAAACAAAGTGTATACTACCTAATCTCAGTACTTGTATACCCTGGCCAGGTATTCAACAATTGAAAATAAGGTAAGTATGGAACTCTTAGATTGTTATCTTTCTGATTACTCTAATCAAGTAGTCATTTTGAGACAATCTAGTGAGCATAACGAAACTGGAAATATGGAATGGATATTTTTATCACATCCTAAGTGCAATAAATTAGAATATGAGATGATCTCAGATCAATCTGTGTGTATGAGGAAGTAAAGAGTATAATCCTCATGATAAGAGAAAGAGAACAAGGGAGATAATCCCTATTTGATAAAGTCTGTGTGACTAGTTAAGATCTTTTACATAATATGGAAATGGGAAATGTGATAAAATCATGAAATGTTCATGAACCTGTTAGACAATAACAAAGAAAGGAATGATGATATGTAATCATCCATATAATTCCTACGTATATGGCAAGGAACCTAAGATGTAACAAGTATAAATGACTCATGAACAGTGAAAGTTCATGTAATAATCTTAGGAGATGATGATGTCTACCCTGGGTATTGATGGGGTGAAGAAAGGAATATGTTTCTTTGTGTTCTTTCCCTTTAGGGACATGGCAATCAAGTGAGTCTGAGGACACTTGATGTGCATGAGTTAGACATGATCTCTTGATGGATACTTAGAAAAGTATCAGTTTGTATTGGACCTTGGTTCCAAGATAAAGATATGTGTAATATATAATGTTCCAAGATAAAAGAAAGATCCTTTTGTATGTTTGACTTTAGTATTAACAATAGAGAGATGGAAATGATGAGGATGTAATGTGTTTTCAACACATGTGAAGGGTACCAAGGTAAGGGATTCTGGTATCCAAGATGTGCTAGGTGGTATGAGAAAGTGAGGATATGACTCCTGATAAGATGAATAATGTTTGATTATCTAGAAGGGTCAACCTTGAGATAACTCTAGTATGGAGATCATATGTTAGGGGTTTATGCTCTGCATAAACATAACATTGATAAGACTTGTAGTCCCAAGTGGGTGACAGAACGTAACCCTGGTCTTTCCTTGGAAGTGAAATGCTAAACTGAATGAGGAATATGGAAGACTCCCTAGAATCAAGAATCTTATCACATAAAAAGATGTGAGTCAATAAGGTTTGACACCTAAATTATTCGAATGTATGAATAAGTACTTCTCTGACTTAGAAAATGTCACTTGATATAGAGTTGACTCTGCAGTCAGTAATGGATAGGATAGCTGAGTATGTGTCATGTGTGACAAATTTTATGATTATCTTTAATGAAGGACTTTGTGTTGGTTAAAATTATTTGACATCTCCATGATATCAAGATGTTATGTGAAGACTTGATTCTATAATGTATGAATGACAATTGTCTTCCTTCATCTGGGATTTTGGGGACGAAATCCTTGTTAGGGGTTTATAATTGTAATACCCCTGACCTGGGTTATGAGATAACCCTATTTATTTTGGCTAAGTAAGTTGATTAGAAATTTAATATAATCCTCTAAGGAGTTTTGTTATCATGTGACACACTTATGTTTCAAATTTGGTCATGATTGAATGTTGTTTGAGCAATGTTCCTTTATTTTGGACCAAAGTGCAACTTGCCCAAGATGAGGGGTTGCATTGCAATATGTCACATGTTGAATGTGTTCGAAGTGGTTTAGTATCATACGAGAGAGAATTATTCTAATTGGTGGCTTTTGAAAAGCCTAAATCCCAAGATATAACTTATTTAAATAATGCTTGTACTGTGTGCACCAATTTTGGTACAATTTCTAATTTACCCAATGTATGGGGTTGAAATGCAAACATACCATCTCTAGAGTGTCCTTACTCCCTCTATGTATATTTTAGAGGAAATATAAATATGGAGACATTATGTTTGAATCATCTTTGAATGATGATACTCCAGGTGATGAATAAACCTAGGAAGAATTAAAGGTAAAGTTTTATATATGTGTTGTATCGAGTTATGGACTTGATATAGGAGTCCTATCGGCCAAGCATCCATAGTAAAAGCCTTCTATTGGCTTGTTGAGCCTTGGAAAAGGCCATGATGGGAAAATCACCTCAAGGAGGTGGACCATGACGATTTGCAAGCCCCTTGCATAAAGTGTATCAGGTTGCCTTGTTGATGAGGTAAAGATGAGGAAACTTATCCAAGAAGATAGAGGATGGCCAAGATATTGTCTCTAGCTTATCCTCAAGACTCTTTCATGGCAAGATATAGATATGTGTATGCATGGATACGTGTCAACCATGCATGGCCATGTGTCATCTAGTAGCATGAGGTGAAGACACCTCTTATACACTTTATCTCATGAAACCAAGTATATATACTTCCCCTTTCACCAACTTATGGAAGTTTACAAACCCCACAACCATCCTTCTTGGAGATATCATTCAAAGCCCCTTAGATATCGTGAAAAGTAGCTCAAAGAGCAAGGAGAGCTCTATCACCAAGCTTAAGGTAAGGCTTTGGTCATCTTCAACCTTGGTTGCAGTAGGATATCGGGTTATGGATATTCCTTTCTTTCCTTCTTCACCAAGTACTTAACTATGGTGATTTCTTGTCTATGGAAGAGTTGTGAATGAGCCTTGGACCTTGGAGAAGTTCATCTTCAACCTTTAGATGTAAATCTTTGGAGCTTGGAGCTTTGAAGTTGTTCACAGGGTGGGTTATATAACTTGAACTCAATCATATTATTATTTGTCACCTAACTTGCTATACTTAATGATCTACTTATAATTCCGAGTTATTCTAATATAGTTGATAAAATTATGAGTTCAAGACATGTTTAGACCTGTTTCCATGGACTATAATAGTTAGAATGAAGTTCTAGAGCTTGAAGAAGATGGTATCACTTTATAAAGTGATATCGGGTTCAAGCATACACATTAGTACCTCTAACCCGATATGGGTATGTGCAACCATCAGTTGCACGATATGCTTGTGAGATTATATATCCTTGCACTATATGGAGATGAAGTTCATACCTTGGAACACGATATGGTGTTAACCATAATACCTATTGCACGATATAGATTCCATGCACGATATAGGAACAAGGGCATACTTCTAAATCTATATGAAACCCTAGTTTGGGTAACCCGATATGAATGAGAATAACAAGTGCTCCTTGCATGATATGATCATGAAATACACCTCTTGTGCACGATATCATGAAGCACACATATGGTGCATGATATGGTTAATGAAGTATACACTTATGCATAATATAAGACATAGAATTAAATACATGGTATAAACCGATATGGTTGAAATGCCTTAACCCGTTATCAAACCTGAGATGGGGGTTAACCCGATATGGGGATAGAGGATAGCTCATACATGATATGAGCCATGCCCTTGCACGATATGGGAGATACCCATGTACCCCTTATACATGATACAAGTCTAAGACTACACCTCTTGCACAATAGAGAGATAGTGAACACTCTAAACAATATAGAGTTGGATAACCCTAGGTGATGGGTAAGCTAACACAAGTGGTAAGTGATACCACATGGATGATATGAATGATATCCCTTGAATGATAGGAATAGAACCTACTCCTATCTTGTGAACGATATGAGGTTCAATACATACTTCATGCACGATATGACATAATCTACCCAATTTGGTGGAAAACCCTAGATGATGGATTGAAACCCGATATACCCTACCCTTTATGTAATGGATTATGGTTTAATAATTCAATAAGACACCTAGCTTGTCTAGTAACTATATGATAAGGTATATCCTTGAAGGAATGAATGGGTTATGAGTCTAAGGGTCTACCAAACATGGTAATCTGATATGTTACCCAACATGGAGACCCAATATGATAATCTTGAATGGGAAACCGATATGGTATTTTGTATATATACCACTCAAATGATACATGATGAGGCATATGCTATATGCCCGATATGGTGCACAACATGTGCATGATATGGTATCAAGCACATAGATTATACCCAATATGGGGTCAAGAACCTAGTTCATACCCGATATGAAGTTATCTTGAAATGATAAGAACTAAGTGATAGTCAATTTGCTATGGGTACATGATATGATGATTAGGGGATACACCCTGAAACATGACATGGTGATGTGACTATCTCACATGCTCAATTTGGATACACAACATGAAATAAAGAATGTATCTTTAAGCATGATATGATAATGAACACACAATTTGATATCCAATAGGGTAGAGACACTTCAATCATATGTGATTAATTGTGTGACATATATTGCAAAAAAAATATGATGTGAATTGTTAATGATGAACTATATTCCTCAAAGAGGAGGATTGAACCAAAAGTATGATGTAATCAATATCCTAGTGTGGATGAGATAGAAACTCATACTTTGTGTTGATAATCATTTAATGATAAATGATGAGAATAAATAAGTATGATTGAATAATTATCATATCAATGTGTGCTCCTCGATGTATGGAGCAATGAATTAGGGTTTGGATTAATAATATGAACTTGAACCCTATTTGTATTTAAAGGGAAACTCTAACCCTAATAATGGACTTGTGAGCCATATGTATAGTTGTTGCCCAGTGAGAGGTTGCAAGATGTTCAATGGCCTTGTGAGCCATGTAAAATAGTTGTTGCCTAGTGAGAGGTGACAAGATGTTCAATGGCCTTGTGAGCCATGTAAAATAGTTGTTGCCTAGTGAGAGGTGACAAGATGTTCAATGGCCTTATGAGCCATGTAAAATAGTTGTTGCCTAGTGAGAGGTGACAAGATGTTTAAATGGGCCTTGTGAACCATGTGTATAGTTGTTGCCTAGTGAGAGGTAACAAGGTACTTATTCAAACCATGTGAACTATGTGAAATACTTGTACAACAAGTGAAATACATACCTTGGTATGAGGACCTAGAGGTAATGGTTACCTTTTACAGAGGTAACAATGTTGTGTGGTGATCTAAGGGTTTGAATACCCAGATCCGGTAATCATGATGATAATGATGTGAAGTGATGAAAATTCCCAGTAATTTGATAAGGGACTGAGATCCCAAGTGTTATGCATCTAAATGTGTTCCTAAGATTTGAAAAGCACTCGATAAATGTAGTATAGCTTTCTTTGTAGCATTTGTTTATGATTGATGCTTATAACTTGTTTGATGCTAAAATAATACTATAATGCACTTAATATATCACTAGAAATCATAAAACGTTGCCCTGACCATAGATCCATCAACATCAGGATTTGCTGAATGGTGAAACGGGTTCCCCGTCGCATAACTCAGAGTGCATATTTTTTAATATGTGGAGGCGTAAGTATAAAGGACGACCATGTGTGAGTCGATCCCCTTTCTAACTCAAAATAAATGTGGATTTGGCTATATGCCATATCCTTGCTCAAGTGCGACTTCAATCGTAGACTCTATGTTGAGCATGGTGAACGGGCCTGTGGCTCAGAGTATATAATTTCATAACTGGAGATGGTTGTTAGTAGATGTTTCCCCTAAGAGAGTGCAGTTGATGCTGCAGCTCTGACCATAGATTCTTGTATACCCTGGCACACTCTTTTACAGATTGACACGAGATGTCACTGCTAGTGGTCTCGTACTGACCGAGACAACTGAGGTCATGGCAACCGACTCTCCCATTGACCTTGTATGGTACCGACTTGTGAGAAGTTTGTGGTTGGTTGGAGATGAACGATGTATACTTCATCTCCTCAGGGCATAAGTGTGATTGCAAAATATGTTTAGCCGTGTAGCATATTTGCTTAAGGATCGAACACGGAAAACATTATTTTGATGTGTAATTCAGTTATACATCTTAGCTTGATAGATGTTGTTTATTTTCCTTTACATTCCTTGTAAAGTAGATATATGGTTTATTATTCTACTATGGGTAGATGCATCATTTTCTTAAGTAAAGAGATTACTTTATCCTATTCATACAATGAATAATCATTTCTATTAATATAAATGAACCCCTACTCAGTTTTATAATATTTATCTGCAATAATAATATGGTCGACGAAGAGTTATATCTCTCGCTGGGTGAGCACGAAGCAGTGGAGACCTTTCTACAGAGAAGGAACAACAATTGGGGCAACAGTAATAGCTCAAGTTGAGTGTATTGTCTATCATGTCTTGTAGATATAAGTCCTATGTGTTGTCTCTATACTCTCAGGTCCTTGGAGTCGGTTTGTAATGGTTTCATGAACGATCTGAGCATTTTGTCTTGTATGCCTCAAGGTTTTATGTTGCTTCAGAATGTGTTGATAAAACAACTAAAATATGTTATCCTCGAGATGAGTAGAAACAATGTTTGTATAATGAGAATCATGATATGTATAAGTTTTGGATCTTTTAGTAAGAGTTTCTTGGAAGAGGATCTCCTTGCAAAATGGTTTTAAATTTTAGTGATTTTTGCTAATCCGTTGTTTATGATTATTCCACATAATTACTAACAATTTGGTTGTCGGTTTGATGATGGTCGTTACAAGTTTGGCATCAGAGCTTAAGGTTCGTTGAGTCTATAGAAACATAGGAATAATGTGTTGAGTCTATTTTAGTGTCCTCCAGTATATACTATAATGACTTTTGCTTATGCAGAAGAAAGGGTGAAGTTTAAAAATGACTAGAGAATACAATAAACATGTTGTTAAGAGCAATGTTGTTGCACCAAGAGGGGGTGCATGGGATCATGCAAGATAAGAACGAGTGCCTGAGAATTCCCATCAGGATAGAGAAGCCTGCTTTTTATGATCTTGTTGGCAAGTTAGGACAATGGTGATGCATATAGTAGACTGGATACTAGCATTAGAAACTAGGATTACTAGTCCTCAATGCAGAAACTTTGGGTTCTGAAAGGGTTCCTGAATGACATAGTCATGTTGGAACAGTGGAAAATGTGGGAAGAGTTAACCTATGGTGAGAAAATAGACTCTGCCATAAGTACAGACAGATAGTACATCTGTGATGGCAGTGCCCAAGAAGGGGCAATAAGCTGAGAATTAAGGAAAAGTCTCTAAAATTGTAGAAACATTTTCCTAGTTGTTCTAAAAAGCCAAAGTTTTTGGTGCCACCAGTGCAATAAATGCCTAGTGCACTAGAGAAGTAGTCACTAAGTAAAGGCAAAGGTCCTAACCTTCCACCTGTAAGAACTTCTAACTTAGCTTCTAAATCGGTAATAAGACCAATAAGACCAAGTATGAGGACAAAACATGTTATAGATACAAAAATGTTGAGCATACTAAACTCTTTTGTTTAAAAATAAGGGAGGAAATGACTCAACAACCGAGGTAGACTCGACAGGGCTTATGAAAGTTACATACCAATAGTGTAAAAAGGCAAAAGCAACAACATGAAACAACTAGACTCTATGTGTTGAGTCAACCTGAAGTGGTAGATGACTGCGAGGGGTAACAATCAGATAAGAGCTTTTCCATTATAATATACCTTCTCTTGATTTTATCTGATAATCATAAGAATGATACTGTTATTGACTTCCCTATTGATTGCCGTATGGGAACATAGGGAAGAAATGTTGAGAACTATAATTTATATTCTATTCAGTATTCTTTTAAATGCTTTATAATTGCTCTTATCTGTGTGAAATAGGATGAGGTGCAGAGGTTATTCCTAGAGAAAATCTAGGGATGCTAAGTCATATGCTTTGATGATATGAAAAGTAAGGAATATGATAGTAAAAAAAGTGCCATTGACCTTGTATGGTACTGACTTGTGATAAGTTTGTGGTCGGTTGGAGATGAATGGGGTATACTTCATCTCCTTAGGGCATACATGTGATTGTAAAATATGTCCAGTCATGTAGCATATTTGCTTAAGGATCAAATATGGAAAACATTGTTTTATGCGTAATTCAGTTATACATCTTAGCTTGATAGATGTTGTTTATGTTCCTTTACATTCCTTATAAAGTAGATAGGTGGTTTATTATTCTACCATGGGTAGATGCATCATTTTCTTAAGTAAAGAGATTACTTTATCATGTTCATACAATGAATAATCCTGTCTGTTAATATAAATGAACCCCTTCTCAGTTTTATAATATTTATCTGCAATAATAATATGGTCGACAGAGAGTTATATCTCTCATTGGGACAATTGTCTCACCCCGTGGGATCCACAATTTTTAGGTGGATGAGCACGAAGCAGTGGAGACCTTTCTGCAGAGAAGGAACAACAACTGGGGTAGCACTAATAGCTCAGATTGAGTGTACTGTCTATCATGTCTTGTAGATATAAGTCCTATGTGTCGTCTCTATACTCTCAGGTCCTTGGAGTCAGTTTGTAATGGTTTCATGAACGATCTGAGGATTTTGTCTTGTATGCCTCAAAGTTTTATGTTGCTTCAGTATATGTGTTGATAAAGCAACTATTATATGTTATCCTCAAGATGAGTAGAAACAATGTTTGTATAATGAGAATCACGATATGCACACGTTTTGGATCTTTTTAGTAAGAGTTTCCTGTAAGAGGATCTCCTTGCAAAATGGTTTTAAATTTTAGTGATTTTTGCTAATATGTTGTTTATGATTATTCTGCATAATTAGTAATGATTTGGTTGTCAGTTTGATGATGGTCGTTACAAGTTGCGTGAGGGTCGTCTGAGATGGTATGAACATGTGTAACACAGACTGACTAAGGCATCTATATGGAGCAATGTTATTGAATCAAGCACAATTAAAAGAAGAAGAGACATGCCTAAATTAACTAGGCAAGAGCTTATAAAGAGAGATTTTGAATCCCAACATCTTAATCTGATATGACCCATATCAATGTTGATTGAAAAAAAGGATTAATGCAACTGACCTAATGTGTTTGGGATTGAGACTTAGATGATGACGATGAATATGAATGTTTCTAAACTATGGCATTTTATTTAGGCGATACCAATTTCATGTTGGTGATACAAAGTACTTTATCCCTACATAAAATAAAGACAAATTATCATGGTCCAAGATCTTATCTTGTCAAGGGAGACATATTTTGAGGATGACATTCTTAATGAAGAAAAGTTGTAACATACTTTTCTTTAGGATAGAATCCATAATGATTGATGTACATCTACAAGTATAGGCTACTTTTGTGTTTTAGAACATCTTTTAGATGTAAATATATTATAATATCATTATTTATAACCTCAACATGGTGCATTTAGTGGTTGATACATAGATATACAAAATGTCACATTGCCTTGCCTAAGAGAGTTTAATAATCTAAGTGAACTACTACCTGATCAAAACACCATAGTTTTTACCATTTGTTGTAAATGTGTAAGGTATGGTTTGGGTATGAGTATACTCATAGCCATACCAATTTAAGTCAATGGGTACATTGATGGATATATATCCACTTTCTCCAACATCATTCCCATACTATACCCATACTTGTGAAACCACATGCACATGGAATGGTTATGCAAGTGTGTGGGTATGTAACCCTTCTAAATGGTAAAAATAAATTATTGTGCGTATTTGGATGATGACAAGAGCAATAGAAGAATAACAAAAATATTTTTATTTGAGGACCCTAAAAAATGATCTTGTTGATAATAATGTATTTAAAAATAAGGATTGTGAGATACACCTCTTCATGTATCAAAATCTATAGTGTGCTTGCATGACAGTGGTGTGTGTGTCCCTACAACTTTTATCACCTTCCTTTTCCATGCATGTATTGTTGGATAATATGGGCACAGAGTCTAGCAATGAAACAAAAGTTTTATCTATCTGCATTCCCCAATACAGTAAGATCGCGTCAACTACTATGAAATAGAAAGGATGGTTTTAGCAAGTTATACCTGGTCCTGGAGCAAGTACGGTGACAAAACTTGCTTCTTTGCAAATGCTGATAAGTTACTCTTGGACGGTGATTGTGCAACTTCTGGTCTGAACCATGAACAACATTTGTACTACCTCTACAGTGACTCCGGTGGTCTGGCCACAGACTACAGGTTGACTTTTCTCTCCAAGAAAGAGCCAAAAGACTCCTGCCTCTAGAGTAGTCCACACGGACCAACTAGAACTCATGTGGTTCACCAAGAACAGACAGGAAGGAGTTGTCCTCCCCATTGGTGTACTAGTCACCAACCTGCTCTCCCACATTGACAACTTCATAGTTGTTCTCTCCCGTTGGCTATCCCTCCTTTTTAGGTAGGACTTGCTCGAGCCCTCTTCGTTACCAAAACTAGAGAGGAAAAAATTTGTCAGAGGAACTGATTCTTAGTTGTCTGTTGTTGTGTTGTACTTTTTGGGAAGCCTCCAATACCCCTCTATATATAGTAGAGGCTAGGGTCAAGGTTCCTAGTTGCTATCAGATACGCGATAAAGATGCAAGAGTGGAAAGAACTGAAAGATCTTGAATTTTCACAACCTGTAACAGCTAAAATGGTCATTTTGCACACCTAGACGGTCATCTGGTGTACAAGACAATCGTCTCGCATTGCCAAACAGCTGTTTGGCAGTTTCCAATCTGAAATGAATTTGGCTATGTCAAATTCAATTAATATCTCATACTAATTTCCTTGTTCCTCAAGTAAAGCACAATCAATACTATTCAGGAAACATCCCAAACCTTTGTTCGACCCAACTGGGCCATCTCTCCCAAGCAAGATGTCTATCTCACTCACCCAAATGGCTGTCTGGTGAGTTGAGTCGAGGCAGTCAGTTCAATCACATTGAACCATTCAGTTCAAGGAAGAACAGAGCCAATTCATTCTTCGATCAACTTGACCCCTAAACGGCCGTCTCAACTACTTGAGATGGCCGTTTGGATGCCCAAAGGGCCATCTCACCCATTAAGATGGTCGTTTGGTAGACCTAGTCAGCCAATCAAGCAATTAGTTGTGTGAATTGAATACCTAAAAACTTTAGTAATCAATCCAATTCTCATTCAAGATCAAACTCCTCTTCTAGATGAGTTCCTATGTGTGATACCCTATAGGTCCCATGTCACGTTGACAGTGAATGTCCATAACTTTTATGACATCACAAGCAAAAAGTGGTGCCTAGTTGCACATTAGTGTTACCCAATTGAAATGGAAAGTTGGAGAACAACTTCAACCTACAATCTGTGTAAGGTGTTGCAGTGATTGTATAATTCCTTTGTCTCTGATATCCACAATGAACTTTGTAAGGACCATGACCTTCATTCTAGGATTACCCTATTTTTTTTGCCTAAACTTGGTATTTAGAGGCTTGCTTAATCACCAAGAGGTGTGACTAGTGTTTGTTGTGTTTTTTTGTGGGGTTGAGGTGCAACTTGCAATTTACCCAAGATCTAGGGTTTACGTGAAAGTTTGCCACCTTGAGAGATCTCTTTGTCTCTCTTTGCATCCTTTAAGGTTGATAGGATGGGATGGGTGCCAGGTTTTGCCCCAAGACATGCTACTAAAGGATTGGCCAATACAAAGGTAGATATAACATAACGCCCAACCTGATCTAGGGGATGTATCGGACAACAGTGTTACTAGCTAAAGCATGAGCATTACTAGCAAGATAAGCATAGCCGATTAAGATAACACATCAAAGCAACATATAAAAGAGATAATATAGCTAGGTTAGAAGTTATGTAACCCACCTTAAGCACAAGCTTCTCTAGGCTCCAAGCTCCACAACACCACCTTCGACCACCTCAAGAAGGGAAGAGAGACCTATCACACTCATGGATGAAAGGGTAAGGAAGAAGATGACACCAAGAGAGAGAGAGAGAGATAGAGAGAGAGAGATTTACCAACTAGAGAAGAAAAGAAACAAGCACTACTATGTGTATCGGCCACCACCTCTTCTCCTTCTCTTCTTCTCGTTCTTGGCCAGCAAGGGAAGAGCAGCAGCTAAGGAACTAAAGGGACTACTAGCAAGCAAGGTGGGTGGTATATATATAAGAGGGTAAAGGGGGAGAGTATAGCAAGGTGGCGCCCGGCCTAGGTACACTTGTCCAAGGGCCATGCCACATTCTAACACCCCAAATACCACTTGTCCATGACTTGCCACTTGCTAGAAGCGAGCACCATGTGTCCAAGAGAGGGTGACACAAACGATGCTAGGGTGGAGGGGTGTGTGTCGCCCAACATAGCAACCCGACACACCAACCAGCACTACATGGCCAATACACCTCCTGGCTGACACACCTATGGCTGACACACTACAAGCACCTCTTGCCCGATACACCAAGCAAGGAGGAAGGGCTTCAAGCCCAAGCTTAAACAAGCTAAAGTGAGGCCCAAAACAACTCAAGCAAATCTCACTTAGTTGTTGAGAGGTGAGCCTATGGTGTTGGGTGACATAGTGAGTTGGTTTGGCCGATAGAAGTGCTGATCTACCCTAGTTGCATAAAATGCCTTTAGGATTAAACCTTTAGTTGATACCTTGGGCGATAGGGTGCGACCATGCCTTTGATGGTGAGCTTTGAGCAACACCCCTCCTTCCTTGAGTTGTGAGGTGAGCTCTAGATTCTGCCTGACATGCTTGGAGATTGTGCAAGACCCCTCTCTCTTCAAGTTGAGAGGTGAGCCAATACTCTTGATGCCCTAGGAGATATGGTGTGGTTTCCCGATATGGATGGTGGTGTCTTGGTTCTTGTTGCCCGATATCCCTCTTCCTCCTTTGAGTTAGGTCTTAGGTGGTACAGTAGTATGAGGCTTGGACGTTACAATAGGAAGATGCCTTGTTGATCCTTGACCTGATATGGTTGAGATGTTTGGGCGCCATGGTCTTTGTTTCCCTTGGGCGATGTCTTGTAAGGTGCTAGAGGCATTCCTGATATGGGTGATGACCGTTACATGTATGTTAGATGGGTGTTGGCCGTTGCTTGTGTGTTGGCTGATACATGTAGAAGTGTGCTACCTGACACTCTGTCTTAGAGTCATTGTCCGTTATGATGCATTGCCTGCTATGATGCGTTGCTCGTCACGGGGCACTGTACATTATGGTGCTTTCCTGGTATGATGATGTATCGATCTGGTTGGGCAATAGGGGTGTGTTGTTTGGGCAATACAAGTTGGCTCTTAGAGTGTTGCCTGACATGGTGTCTTGAGCGTTACACTTGAGAAGGTGCTTCCTGTTATCTGTTCAAAGAGGCTTGCCCGGTATGGGAGATAGCCGACACCAATAGGGTTTGGTTGTAATCGATACCTTTGGTGAGGGTCGTTGTACCTTTAGTACGGGTAGATGTATCTTTTGGCAAGGGTAATCCCTTACCCGATATGCTTTTGTGAGGGTTATACTCTATAATTAGTTTGTAACCTTAATATCATTTGGAATGATTATATATGGATGTTATGTATATGCATGGTCATCTAATATTGCAAAAATATATCTCGATGATGAAGTGTTTATCTACCCTTGAGCATACTAACCATGCATGTTTCATTAATTGAGATGTGTGATCAACTATGAGCTATAAAGATTTCATTAGTGACATTTGCTTAATGATGAAATAATGAGGAACACTATGTGTTATGAGAACTATGATGGCACATAATGAGTGTTTCTTGTGTGTTGGTGACATGTGCTTAATAGTGGGATGGAATCCTTGTGATGGATCATGATGATTGGTAAGAGGCCAAGTGACAACATGTAATGTTGGATCCTTGAGATGGATCATGATGGTAATGATGTCATTGAGAATAATAGTAACAATGTGATACAAAATAATGGAATCTTTGTTGTTTACTCTTGTTTATGGTATGCAAAATATAACTTGGTTGACCCTAACAATCCACTTAAAATGTATTAATTAATTACAGATGAACCTTTCATGTAGTTTGCCCTGGCCATAGATCCATCATCGTTAGGAGCTGGTGATGGTGAAATGGGTTCTCCTACGGGTTAACCTAGAGCGCATATTGTTGAATATGTGGGGTTTCTCCTAGCCAAAAATAGGAGGAATAAAGTACAACTTTGGATGTAGACTCAAGATGTGTATAAGAGCATGTTGAACAAGCCCACAGCTTAGTATGATAGAGCATGAATGTGTTCATGGCTCAGGAGCACGGTGAACAAGCCCGTGGATCAAGGTATGCTAGCGCTGAGACCTGTACCAAGACGAGCTAGAGGAAAAGATAGCCTGCGGAGCTGACCCTGTGACTAAGGTAACTTAAGCAAGAGACTGTGGTCCTGCTTTGGATATTGTGCATTGACCACAAAGAGGATGACGTCGTGGAGTCTGACTCTTCCATTGACCTTGTATGGCACCAACTTTGGGATTCACAACTTAAGGTTGGATTTGAGCGGTACAACTCACTTCCTCAGGGCATAATAAATGGTAACCAACCATATAGTATATTTGCTTTGGGAAAAAACGGAACATTGGTTGTGGCCTTTAATAATGTATGATTGTCTTATATACATGCTCTAAGTATTTCTTGCAGTTAGTTATATGCCTCTCAGATTTCATGGAAAGTTGTTATATATATAATCTTGTTCTTCATATTTCATATATGATCTAGTTATCTGCTACATGCTTTATCTATTCTAGCTTTCAGAGATTTTATAGTTTGGCGGGGAGTTATGTTTCTTACTAGGACTGAGTGTCTCACCCCGCTAGTTTCAACCTTTTTAGGTCATCAAGCTAGACATGGTGGTGATCGTAGTGTTGCGGCTGAGTAGCAAGAAGATCAGTAGAAGGCAAGGTTGGATATGTTGCAGTTGTGGCTGTTTTGTAGTAGAGTCTTAGAGTCTTCCCTGTACTCTCAAGTCCTTAGTGGTGTTTTGATGAGGTTTCACGATGTATGATCTTAGTATGGTTTCTTGCATCCTGTTGTTGGCCCTGGTAAGGCCTGTTATGTATATAAACATGTGATGTATCCTTGATGGATATGAAATAGATGGATCCTGTGTGTTGGTGCACATATATCATGCTCATATATATATATATATATATAACATGTTCTTTGTAGGATGTGGATCTGGTTGTAATAGTTCCTTTCTTATGATGTTTTCCGCAATCGATTTTAATTAACATGTGTTTTTGGTAATGTGCTGATTATGGTGGTTCTGTGCGTTTTCGCATGGCATTTCATTGTCCGTGTTATAGCGGGATGTCACAACAAATTTTTGTATCAGAGGTCTAGGTTCGTTGATTCTACAGGGATCTAGGACTAGGCTTGTATCTATTCTTGTGATTTTTCCAGATTTTCTTATAATGACTTCTGTCCCTAGCAGAAGATAAAGCTAAAAGATGTCTGGGAATCATGAAGAACATGCTGCCGAGAGTAGTTCTGTTGCATCTATTGATGGAGCTAGTATGCAGGCATATGAAGATCAGGTGCCTAAGTTCCCTAAGTTTTATCCAGCCATTCTTGAGAACCCTGCCTATCAACACCTTATGGGGCATCTAATGGCTACAATGAATCACATGGTGGAGAGATTACATGTGCCTCCGCCAAGAGCACCAGTTCCCCATGGTGAATCTTTGAGTATTGGGAAGACCTTCGAGCAGCTTCATCGAGTCAGAGCTTCGGATTATGCTGGAACGAACGATCCAGCGGATGCAGATCTATGGCTGATAGGTCTTGAGAAGGCCTTCCAGATCCTCGACATCCTCAAGGCAGACAAAGTAAAGCACGTTGTCTACCTTCTGAAAGGTAGTGTTGGCCACGAGTGGGCCATCAAGGAGGAGAAGTGACCTGGTGAGGTGATCGGTTGGGATGTTTTCCGGTAGGATGTCGTCAGTCGATACTTCCCGAAGACGTATCTGGATGAGAAGATCAACCAGTTTGAGAATTTGCACCAAGGTCCTCTGAGCATCACCGAGTATGAAGACAAGTTTATGGAGCTGCTGAGGTTCTGTCCTCACATGGAGGCAACAGATGATGAGAGGATCAGACAGTTTGAGAAAGGTTTGAGTGCCGAGATGACAACACCTGCTGCTGCTTTGGAGAACCAGGAATGGTTTTCCACGTTTTTGGAGTCTATTCATAGGATAGAGTGGTTGGTCTGGGAAAAGTGAGAGGCCATGTCTAAGAAAATACATGTTCAGTTTCAGAGATAGAGGTTTGATGGCCCCAAGAAGCCAAGGTTTTTTGCACCTTCTATAATACAAAATTCTAGTGTGCCATCATAATGGTCACCAAGTAAAGGAAGAGGGCATGGTTTTTCGCCATCTAGGACCTACATTACAACTTCAGTAGCAGTGATAGGACCAGATATCCAGGAGGCATATAACCAGATATTTCTTTATGGAACATGATTGACAAGATAAGCTTTATAAGAACTTATCACAAAATATAAGGATCGTACAAATAGCTACAAGGTATAACTAGATCAACTATACAAGCAAGGCATCAATCAATGTTTCATGTTTTGCCTTAAGTAGTATATTCTATATGAATGGATTGTGATTTATTATGCCCTGATGAAGTGAGCCATCCCGCTCAAATCCAACCTTTGGCTGCGAAGCCCAAAAACCAGTTCCATACAAGGTCATTGGGAGAGCCGAACTCCATGACCTCACCTCTGTGTGGTTAGTGTACGAAAACCAAAGTAGGACCACAGTCTCTTGCTTGAGTGGCCTCAACCATAGGGTCAGCTCCACAGGATACCCTTCTATAATACTGAGCCATGTGCCTATTCACCATGCTCTATAATCACTGAGCCATGGGCCTGTTCACCATGCTCTATACTCACTGAGCCATGGGCCTGTTCACCATGCTCTATACACAACCACAGTTGTACTCAAATCCTCCTACTTTCAGCTAGTAGAAAACCTTGCATATTCAACAATATGCACTCCAGGTAATCCCACAGGATAAACATGTTTCACCATCACCAATTACTAACGATGATGGATCTATGGCCAGGGCAAACTACATGATATGTTCCACTATAATTAATTAGTATATTTTAAGTGGATTGTTGAGGAAACCAAGTTGTAAAACATAAACATCATTGAGTTACATTAATACTGTCATTATCACATTATCATGGTATCTCAATCCCTCATCAAAGAATTCTACTGCCTCTCAAGGCTTACATCATCACCATGGGATAGCAATCCCTTATCTCAACATCAGAGGATAACACATCAACTAGGCACTCAGCCTTTATCAGGTCAACAAACCCTTTTCACATCATAGGGGTGATACATGTTATCCCATCAACGAGGATTATCATCATTGTGTGTTATACAGAACACATACACTTCATAGCTCTTACCTGGGTATGAATTCACTTGATTCACCTGCATGGTTAGTATGCATATCAAGAGAGATAACTAAATCACCAAACATAGATTTTTATGATTATCATGCTATTAGGGTTAAATGGTACATTATTGGAACACCATCCATCATTATAATTACATGAAGCACAAATATGTATCTTGTAAACCAATTACATTATTGTTATCAAACCATGATAATCCACTATGCCCTAAAATCTCACGAGCATGATCTTTATCAAGGAATACATCCCTAAGGATTTCACAACCATAGCCTAGTCATACATCATTGGTCACAACCTTTCATCCATAACCCATCATCCACAAGGTACAAGAAAGTAACTACTAGGGTTTCTCGGGTTAAGCATAACCCTCACCAAAGGTACTATCTTCCCTCACTAGAGATGTGGTGGGCAGCACCATCCCTCACCCAAAGGGGTAGCAGGCAGGATCATAACCCTCACTAAAACTCTAACGACTAGGGAACTTAGCCACACATATCGGCCATCCATGTCATGCACCCATGCACCAAGGGTATCGTGCAACCATGGCTAGTGTTGTGTCGTGCAACCTGATCCAAGAGTATGTATCGTGCATGCAAGGACATACTCACCTATCGGCCATCCACATCACCATATCGTCTATGGCCATATCGGCCAAGGCCATGACTCCCAAGGTCATGACGTCTAAGAGAAAACCCTAACACCCAACAAGCTCTTAATGATGCCCAAGGGATTCTACTGCCCTCCACCATGTTGCCCAAGACACCTGATCATCCAGCTAGGGTTTGGGTCCACATATCGGCCAAGACTCAACCCTTCAACTTGTATCATCCAAAGCACCATCCATGCTCAATACATGTATCGGCCTAGCTCTGAACTCTAGAGCTATCTAAGCTATCAAGCACCTATTCATGATGTGTAACTGACCAAAAGGAGACATGTGATGGGCAAGGTAGGTCCGTCAAAGGGTAACACACCTCCATATGGGGTATCGACCAGGCACAACATATAGGTCAACACTAGGGCATTTATCTAGAGTTCATCACCCAAGCACCATATCAGGAAACAAGGTTAATACAACCCTACTAAGCATATCATCCAATACAAACCCTAGATGAGAGGTATCGTGCAAAGCACCAAAAAGGATATCGTGCAAGGGCACAAGAATCACATTAGGTTGGTCATCTTCAACCTCCAGACCAACATCATCAAACCCTAAAAGATCAAGAGAGTCGGCTCACCTCTCAACAACCAAGAGAGAGGGGTTTTGCACAACCTCCATCACATATTGGGCATCAAGGTAGGTCATCCATATCGGTCAACCCTTGAACCTCAACTAGGTCATCAACAACCAAAGGCTCACCTCTCAAATCCATGGTGAGAGAAGGGTGTTGTCCAAGCAACTAGAGTATAGAATCACCTCTCAACGACTAAGGAAGAGAGGGGTTTTGCCTACACCACTAGAGCTCAAGATCACTTCTCAAAACCAAAGAGAGAAAGGGGTATTGCCCCAAAGGAAACCCTAAACCATATGTTTGGCCAACAAGGTCCAAGGTCACACAACTATTAACAACATAACCACTAAGTCCAACAAGATTAAAGGTAGAAACTAGAGCAAGAAACATATCCAACAAGATGCAAGGCCGATCAAGATCAGATATGAACATGAAACATAAAAGAAGGTAGTATAGTAAGGGTTATGAGTTATGTAACCCACCTCAAGCAAGCTCCTCAAGCTCCAAAGCTCCAAGCACCAAGCTTTAAGCTCTTAGCTCCAAAGCACCCCACCTTCAGCCACCACAAGAAGAGAAGCAAAGCTCATAACCACCATGGCTGAAGAACAAGCAAGAAGGAGAAGAAGGTGCTAAGGAGAGAGAGAAGATGCTTACCAAGGAAGCAAGGCCCTTCTAGGGTTCGGCCACCACCTAGAGGAAGAAGAAGAAGGAGACTCCACCAAGGAGATCATCCACCAAGCTTGCTCTACTAAGGGAAGGTGTATTGGCCACCAAAGGAGAAAGGAGCAACTAAAGGAACTAAAGAGATAAGAAACTAAGGAGAGGGTTGTATATATATAAGAGGGTCTATGGGGCGCCCACCTTGGTGTTTCTCCACATGTGCATGTCCAAGGCACCACTTGTCCAAAGCCATGAAACCTTGCTAAACCACATGCTCATGTCATGCCACCAACTAACAAAGGGTCGACCACTTGTCCAAGATATGGTGACAAAAACAAGGCAAGGTCAAAGTGGTCAACTTGGGCGACACAGCCCACTGGGCGACACACCCCATCTGGGCGACACAGGTCACCAAGGTTCTCTTTGCATGACACAAGGCCTCAACAAGGCAAATCAAAGCCCAAAAAAGCTCAACAAGGCCTGAAACTACTCAAGCAACAAGCCCAACTCATCCTCTCAACCCTAGAGGATGCAAGGAGAGAGAAAACATCTATCAAGGTGACAAACTTGCACATCAACCCCAAAACTTGGATAATTTGCAAGTTGCACCTCCAACTCTCAACAAAGCACAAACAAACCCTAATCACAACCTCAGGTGATTAGTAAGAATCTTAACACTAGGTTTAGGCAAAGCAAACAGGGTAAACCCAAAACGAAGGTCAAGGTCCTTATAGGCTTGTTGTTGGGCTTGAAGCCCTTCCTCCTTGCTTGGTGTATCGAGAAAGAGGTGCTTGTAGTGTGTCAGCCATAGGTGTATCGACCAGGAGGTGTATCCGACATGTAGTGCTGGTTGGTGCATCGAGTTGCCATGCTGGGTGACACACACCCCTCCACCCTAGTATCCTTTGTGTCACCCTCTCTTGGACACATGGTGCTCACTGCTAGCAAGTGGAAAGTCATGGACAAGTGGTATTTGGAGTGTTAGCATGTGGCATGGCCCTTGGACAAGTGTACCTAGGCCGAGCGCCACCTTGCTATACTCTCCCCCTTTACCCTCTTGTATATATACCACCCACCTTGCTTGCTAGCAGTCCCTTTAGTTCCTTAGTTGCTGCTCTTCCCTTACTAACCGAGAATGAGAAGAAGAGAAGGAGAAGAGGTGGTGGCCGATACACATAGTAGTGCTTATTTCTTTTCTTCTCTAGTTGGTAAGTCTCTCTCTCTCTTGGTGTCATCTTCTTCCTTACCCTTTCAACCATGAGTGTGATAGGTCTCTCTTCCCTTCTTGAGGTGGCCGAAGATGGTGCTGTGGAGCTTGGAGCTTGGAGAAGCTTGTGATTAAGGTGGGTTACATAACTTCTAACCTGGCTATATTATCTCTTTTATATGTTGCTTTGATGTGTTATCTTGATCGGCTATGCTTATCTTGCTAGTAATGCTCATGCTTTAGCTAGTAATACTGTTGTCCGATACATCCCCTAGATCAGGTTGGGCGTTATGTTATATCTACCTTTGTGTTGGCCAATCCATTAGTAGTGTGTCCTGGGGCAAAACCCCTCTCTCACTTAGTTGTTGAGAGGTGAGCCTAAGGTGTTGGGTGACATAGTGAGTTGGTTTGGCTGATAGAAGTGCTGATCTACACTAGTTGCACGATATGCCTTTAGGGTTAAACCCTTAGTTGGTACCTTGGGTGATAGGGTGCGGCCATGCCTTTAATTGTGAGATTTCCTCCTTCCTTGAGTTGTGAGGTGAGCTCTAGATTCTTCCCGACATGCTTGGAGATTGTGTAAGACCCCTGCCTCTCTTCAAGTTGAGAGGTGAGCCAATACTCTTGATGCCCTGGGTGATATGGTGTGGTTTCCCAATATGCATGGTGGTGTCTTGGTGCTTGTTGCCCAATATTTCTCTTCCTTCTTTGAGTTAGGGCTTGGGTGGTACAATAGTATGAGGCTTGGATGTTATAGTAGGTAGATGCCTTGTTGATCCTTCACCTGATATGGTTGAGATGTTTGGGAACCATGGTCTTTGTTTCCCTTGGGCGATGTCTCGTGAGGTTCTAAAGGCCTTCCTGATATGGGTGATGGTCGTTACATGTGTGTTAGATGGGTGCTGGTTGTTGCTTATGTGTTGGACGATACATGTAGAAGTGTGCTGCCCGACACTCTGTCTTAGAGGCGTTGCCCATTATGACGCGTTGCCTACTATGATGCGTTGCCCATCACGAGGCGTTGCACGTTATGGTTCTTGCTCGATATGATGTTGTGTCGATCTGGTTGGGAGATAGGGGTGTATTGTTTGGGCGATACAGGTTGGTTCTTAGAGTCTTGCCCGACATGGTGTCTTGGGCGTTACACTTGAGAAGGTGCTGCCTGATATCTGTTCGAAGAGGCTTGCCCAGTATGGGAGATAGCCGACACCAATAGGGTTTGGTTGTAACCGATACCTTTGGTGAGGGTCGTTGTACCTTTAGTAAGGGTCGATGTATCTTTTGGTGAGGGTAATCCCTTACCTGATATGCTTTTGTGAGGGTTATACTCTATAATCGGTTTGTAACCCTAATATTGTTTGGAATGCTTATATATGGATGTTATGTATATGCATGGTCATCTAATGTTACACAAATATATCTCAACAATGAAGTGTTTATCTACCCTTGAGCATACTAACCATGCAGTTTTCATTAATTGAGATGTGTGATCATGTATGAGCTATAAAGATGTCATTAGTGACATTTGATTAATGATGAAATAATGAGGAACGCTATGTGTTATGGGAACTATGATGGCACATAATGAGTGTTGCCTATGTGTTGGTGACATGTGCTTAATAGTGGGATGGAATCCCTATGATGTTGGATCCTTGTGATGGACCGTGATGATTGGCAAGAGGCCAAGTGACAACATGTAATGTTGGATCCTTCGAGATGGATCATGATGGTAATGATGGCATTGAGAATAACGGTAACAATGTGATACAAAATAATGGAATCTATGTTGTTTACTCTTGTTTATGGTATGCATAATATAACTTGGTTGACCCTGACAATCCACTTAACATGTATTAATTAATTACAGATGAACCTTTCATGTAGTTTTCCCTAGCCATAGATCCATCATCGTTAGGAGCTGGTGTTGGTGAAACAGGTTCTCCTATGGCTTAACCTGGAGTGCATATTGTTGAATATGCGGGGTTTCTCCTAGCCGAAAATAGTAGGAATAGAGTACAACTTCGGTTGTAGACTCAAGATGTGTATAAGAGAATGGTGAACAAGCCCATGGCTCAGTGTGATAGAGCATGAATGTGTTCATGGCTCAGGAGCATGGTGAACAGGCCCGTGGCTCAAGGTATGCTAGTGTAGAGACCTGTACCAAGGTGGGCTAGAGGAAAGGATAGCCTGTGAAGTTGACCTTGTGACTAAGGTCACTTAAGGAAGAGACTGCGGTCTTGCTTTGGATATCGTAAACTGACCACGAAGAGGATGCGGTCATGGAGTTTGGCTCTTCCATTGACCTTGTATGACACCCACTTTGGGTTTCGCAACCAAAGGTTGGATTTGAGCGGTACAACTCACTTCCTCAGGGCATAATAAATGGTAATCCATCCATATAGTATATTTGCTTAGGGCAAACACAGAACATTGGTTGAGACCTTGCATAATGTATGATTGTCTTATATACATGCTCTCAGTATTTCTTGCAGTTAGCTATATGCCCCTCAAATATCATGGTAAGCTGTTATATATATATAATCTTGTTCTTCATATTTCACATATAATCTCGTTATCTGCTACATGCTTTATCTATTCTAGCTTTTAGATATTTTATAGTTCGGAGGGGAGTTATGTTTCTCACTCGGACTGTGTGTCTCACCCCACTGGTCTCAACCTTTTTAGGTGATCAAGCTAGACGTGGTGGTGATCGTAGTGTTGCGTCTGAGCAACAAGAAGATCAGTAGAAGGCAAAGTTGGATATGCTGGTGCTATGGTTGTTTTGTAGTAGAGTCTTCCATGTACTGTCAGGTCCTTGGAGGTGTTTTGACGAGGTTTCACGATGTATGATATTAGTATGGTTTCTTGTATCCTGTTGTTTGCCCTGGTAAGGCCTGTTATGTATATAAATAGGTGATGTATCCTTGATGGATATAAAACAGATGGATCCTATGTGTTGGTAGACATATATCATGCTCATATATATGTATATATATGTATATATATATGTATATATATATATATATATATATATATATATATATATATATATATATATAACATGCTCTTTGTAGGATGTGGATCTGGTTGTAATAGTTCCTTTCTTATGATGTTTTCCACAATTAGTTTTAATTAACCTGTGTTTTTGGTAATGTGCTGATTATGGTGGTTCCACGCATTTTCGCGTGACATTTCGTTGTTTGTGTGACAGCGGGATGTCACAAACTCGAGGCATGGTAGGCCATCCTCTCAACATTCTACCCATGTTTCTTGAACAAACAACAAATTGTTTGAGATAATGTGACATCAATATCATATATTGATTCACATGTGCATGCACATGCGTTTCTCAGTCTCTCTTATCAAGTGGCCAACATATCATACTCCACTAGGAGGGACAAATCCATATCTATCATTCACAGTCTATGTAACATCTCTGACTTGGGTTAAGTATAACCCTATTTTTTTATCCTAAATAAGTTTCTTAGAACTTTAATATAATCCTCTAAAGAGTTTTGTTATCGGGTGACAAACTTATGTTTCAAATTTGGTCCTGTTTAAATAATGTTTGAGCAATGTTATATTGTTTTGGACCAAAATGCAATTTACCCAAGATGAGGGATTATATTGCAATTTGTCACATGCTAAACATTCCCTAAGTGTTTTAGCATCATAATAAAGAGAATGATGCTAGGTGGTGTCTTGTGGAAATCCTAAATTCCAAGTTTGAACTTGTTTGAATAATGCTTGTGCCTTGTGTACCAATTTTGGTACAAATTGTAATTTACCCAAAATGTAGGGCTGATATGCAAATAACCAACTTTAGAGTGTCCCTACTCCATCCTAGTATCATTTAGAGGAGAGTTAAATAATGAGGCATCATGTTTAAATCATATTTGAGTATGATACTCTTGGTGATGAAAAGACCAAGAAAGTGTTGTATGTGAAACCCTAATTTGAGCTTGTATCAGGTTGTAGAGTCCATATGGGAGTGCCTATCGGCCAAGGAGCCATAGAGGGGATCCCATATCGGTTTTGGAACTCTTGGCCTTGTCAACTATGAGCTAAGAACCTCAAGGAGGTGATCCATGATGAGTTAGGTGCTCCTTGCAAAAGTTGTATCTGTTTGCATAATTTATGAAGATAGAGATGAGATATCTTATCAAACAAGATAACTAATGGCCCAAATATCATATCTAGATTATCTTCAAGTGTTTTCCATTTCAAGATAAATATGAGTGCATGAAATGACACATGTCAACCATGCATGGCCACGTGGAACCTAGTAGCTTAAAAAGATGACACCTCATATACACACTTTTTCATGAACCTCAAGTATATATACCATTCCTTTCACCCATAAGTGGAATTGTTTCGAAATATATCACCTCCTTGCTCTTAGATATCATGCATAGAGTATTTATATCGTTCAAGGGTGAATTATTATCATGCATAGAGCCTTGGTATCACCCATAGCAAAGTGATATCACCCATTGCAAAGTGATATCGGCCAAGTGAGGGATATCGACCATAAGTGAGGGATATCAGCCACAAGTGGTGAGGTATCATGCATAGGGCTGAGGAGATCAAGTCTTGGACCTTTTAGAAGCTCACTTTCAACCTTGGGAACTTGAAGATTTGGAGCTTGGAGCTTTGAAGTTGCTCTTGAGGTGAGTTGTATAACTTGAACTCAATCATGTTATTATTTACCATCAATCTTGCCTTAGTTAAATGATTTACTTTCAAATAGAATTTTCTTGCATAATTGATGAATCCATGATCTCTAGTAGTAACCTAGGACTGTATTCCATGAACTAGAATAAGTAGAACGAAGGTATAGAGCTTGAAGATGATGGTATCACCTTATAAAGTGATATCAGGTTCAAGCACACAAGCAAGCACCTCTAACCCGATATGGTGATGTACATACACCACTAAAACGATATGGATATGAGTTTATACTTCCTTGCACAATATGTCAATTTATCATACACCTCTTGGAATATATGAGGTCAAGAACACACACACCTCTTTGCCCGATATGGTGTGAAGCATACACACACCTCTTTGCCCGATATGGTGTGAAGCGCGCACACACCTCTTTACCCAATATGGTGTGAAGCACACACACACCTCTTTGCCCAATATGGTGTGAAGCACACACACACCTCTTTTCCCGATACGGTGTGAAGCACACACACACACCTCTTTTCTTGATATGGTGTGAAGCATACACACACCTCTTTTCCTGATATGGTGTGAAGCACACACACATGTTTTCCCGATATGGTGTGAAGTACACACACACCTCTTTGCCCAATATGGTGTGGAGCACACACACCTCTTTCCCCGATATGGTGTGGAGCACACACACACCTCTTTACCCGATATGGAACCAAGCACACACCTCTTTTCCTGATAGGGTGGAAGCACCTCAATTCAATATACTTGATTGAGTGACACATGTAGTGTGTTATGTCAAATGATACATTAAGACATACAAAGTTTAATACACTTTGATAAGTGTAGTCTAACATACCTTTGAGAAAGGGTTAAGCCAAGTTAATAAAGTATGATTTAATCAATATCCTAGTGAGGATGAGAGAGAAACTCATACTTTGTGTTGATAATCATTTAATGATAAATAATGAGAATAAATAAGTATGATTGAATACTTATGATATCCATGTATGCTCCTAGATGTGTGGAACAATGAATTAGGTGGATTGATAATATGAACTTGAAACCCTATTTGGCTATAAAGGGAAACCCTAACCCTAATAATGGGAAGGTTGTATTTCTCTTATTTCAAAAGCCTTGTGAGATATGTAAAATACTTGTACAACAAGTATAATGTTTATATAGGCCTTATGACCTAGAGATAGTTGTTGCCTAGTGAGAGGTGAAAAGATGTTTAATGGCCTTGTGAGCCATGTGAATAGTTGTTGCCTAGTGAGAGGTGACAAGATGTTTAATGGCCTTGTGAGCCATGTGAATAGTTGTTGCCTAGTGAGAGGTGACAAGGTGTTTAATGGCCTTGTAAGCCATGTGAATACTAGCTGCCTAGTGAGAGGTGACAAGATGTTTAATGGGCCTTGTGATCCATGTGAATAGTTGTTACCTAGTGAGAGGTGACAAGATGTTTAATGTCCTTGTGAGCCATGTGAATAATTGTTGCCTAGTGAGAGGTGACAAGATATTTAATGGCCTTGTAAGCCATGTGAATAGTTGTTACCTAGTGAGAGGTGACAAGATGTTTAATGGGCCTTGTGAGCCATGTGAATAATTGTTGCCTAGTGAGAGGTGACAAGATGTTTATAAAAGTCTCATGATATAGAGATTAATTTAAGAGATGGTAATGTTCAAAATAAACTAGGGAACTTGGAAACCCGTAACGTATTAATAATAAAAAATGGTTACAAAGATAATAATAAATCTTGGTCATCCATGAATTATGGTTATAGCCAAATAAGGGCTATAGTGTTTTTAATATGCTAAAATGAGATATGGGGTATACTTGTATCACATAACGGATGTTAATGTGTATGATGGTTGGACTGAGGTATAATGCCTAGTAAAGGTGATGTGGTATTCAATGATGAGTTTAAGGGATTGATATCCCATAATGAAAGTGAAAGGGAAACATAAAGGTATTCCAACTCTCATGGAATCCTTAGCAATATGACCATGATCTCATAGGATTGGTATAATCCAATACCTGGTTGTACTCTCAAAGTGATCTCACAGGATTGGAGCAGTCCAATGCATATTTGAACTCTCACAGGATTGGGATAACCCAATACCTGGATGTGATCTGACAGGATTGGTACAATCCAATACATGACTGAACTCTCACAAGATTGGTACAACCCAATGCCAGACTGAACTCTCACAAGATTGGGATAACCCAATAACGACCGTGATTTCATAGGATTGGTATAATCCAATACCTGGCTGAACTCTCACAGGATTGGTACAACCCAATGCATGGTTGAACTCTCATAGGATTGGGATAACCCAATACCTAGCTATGATCTCACATGATTGGTACAATTCAATACCTGGATGTAATATCACATGATTGATACAATCCAATACCTGGATGTAATATCACATGATTGGTACAATCCAATACCTCACTGAACTCTCACATGATTGGTACAACCCAATGCCTGGCTGAATTTACATAGGATTGGGATAACCCAATACCTGGCTATGATCTCACAGGATTGGTACAATCCAATACCTGGCTATAATAGCATAGGATTGGTACAATCCAATACCTGGCTGTAAAATCACATGATTGGTACAATCCAATACCTGGCTGTAATATCACAAGATTGGTACAATCCAATACCTGGCTGTAATATCACAGGATTGGTACAATCCAATACCTGGCTATAATATCACAGGATTGGTACTATCCAATACCTGGATGTACTCTTGCAAGATTGGTATAAAGATGGAACATGATGATATTATCATAGGATAAGCTTGAGATGTTTGTATAATATGATGGGTAAATGATACACATATTCTTCATATTCCTGATAAAGTGAATAGATGATTTACTGGTCTATCATAGATAGTTGCAATATTTTAAAAGATGAGAATGTTCTAATCTGCTTATCCACAATGATTAACCTTGCTTATTAATATAAAAGAACCCCTGCTAAGTTTTATACTATTTACATGTGATAATAACATTGTTGGCAGAGAGTTGTATCTCTTGCTGGGACAATTTTCTCACCCCGTGGGATCCACAATTTTTATGTGGACGTGCACGACGAGGTAGAGACCATTCTATAGAGGAAGGAAATCAACAACAGGGACAACAATAATAGCTCAGGCTGAGTGTACTATCTATCATGTCTTGTAGATAGAAGTCCTATGTGTCATCTCTATACTCTCAGGTCCTTGGATTTAGTGTGTGATGGTTTAATGAACAAACTGAGATTTGGGCTTGTATGCCTCAAGGTTCTATGTTGCTTTAGTACATGTTTTGACAAAGCAACTGTTATATGTTAACCTCGAGATGAGATGGTACAATGTATTTTCAATGTGAACCCTTCTGTATATAAAGTTTTGGTTCTTTCATTAAGAGTTTTCCAGGAAATGGATCTCTTTGCAAAAATGGTTTTAATTTTTAGTGATTTTAGTTAATCTGATATTTATGGTTATTCCACATTATTAGTGACAATTTAGCTATCGGTTTGGTGGCAGTCATTACAAGTTTGGTATTAGAGCTTAAGGTTTGCTGAGTCTACAGAGACATAGGACTAAGGTGTTGAGTATGTTGTAAGTGTCCTCCAGTATACCCTATAGTGACTTCTGCTTATGCAGAAGAAAGGGTGAAGTTTAAAAATGACTAGAGAACACGAGGAACATGTTGTTGAGAGAAATGTTGTTGCACTAGGAGAAGGTGTAAGGGATCAGGTAAGAGAAGAATGAGTGCCTGAGAATTCCCATCTTGACCCAGTCAGGATAGAGAATCCTGCTTTTTATGCTCGTGTTGGGCAGGTTAGGACAACAGTGATGAATATAGTGGACTGTATACTAGCAATACAACATAGATTAGCAACCCTCAATGCAGAAACTTTGGGTTCTAAAAGGGTTCCTGAATGACATAGTCATGTTGGAACAGTGGAAAATGTGGGAAGGATTAACATATGGAAAGAAAGTAGACTCTTCCATAAGTATAGACAAATAGTACATATGTGATGGCAATGCCCAAGGAGGGGTAATAAGCTGAGAATCAAGGAAAGGTCTCTATAATTCTATAGGCATTTGCCTAGTTGTCTAAAAGCCAACGTTTTTGGTACCATTAGTGCAATAAATTCCTAGTACACCAGGGGAGTAGTCACTAAGTAAAGGCAAAAGTCCTAACTTTCCACCTGTAAGAACTCCTGATTTAGCTTCTACATCGATAATAAGACCGATAACACTATAGTACAAGGATAAGACATGTTATAGATATGGACATGTTGAGCATACTAAACCTTTTTATTCAAAAAGAAGGGAGGAAATGACCCAACAACCAAGGCAGACTCGGCAGGGCTTATGAAAGTTACATCCCAATAGTGTAAAAAGGAAAAAGCAACAACATGAAATAGCTTGACTCTATGTTTGAGTCAACATAAAGTGGTAAATGACAGCGAGGGGTGACATTCATATAGCACTTTTTCATTCTGATATGTCTTCTCTTGACTTTATCTGATAATCATAAGAAGGTAGTTATTGTTGAGCTTCCTTTAATTAGTCCTATGAGGACATGGGGAAGAGATAAGAAGGATGAGAACCTATATTTAGTCCAATATTCTCTTATATGTTTTGAAATTTCTCTCTTCATGTAGAAAGGGAAGAGATGTAAAAGAAACACCCAGAGAAAATTTGAGATACTAAGTAGTAAAACTTAAAGAGATGAAACATAATATAAAACAAATGCATACTACCTAATTTCAGTTCTTGAATACCCTGGCCAGGTATTCATCTATTGAAAGCAAGGTAAGCATGAAACTCTTAGATTGCTATCTTTTTTATTACTTTGATCAAGCAGTCATTTTGAGACAATCTAAAAGAGCATAATGAAGTAGGAGATGTGGCACAGATATTTCTACCACATCCTAATTGATATATAAAGGAATTTGAGTTAATCATAGATCAATTTATAAACAAAAGGAAATGTTTAGTATAATGAATACCTTGGTCTGAGGACCTTGAGGTAACATTCACCTGATGAGAGGTGACAATGTTCAGTGATGAACTAAGGGTTTGAATACCCAGATCTAATAATCATGATGATGAAAATGCTAAAGGATGGTGACTTGTAATAATCCTTATAATTCCTATATTGATGGCAAGGAACCTAAGAGGAAACAATTTAGAATGACACATGAACAATTGAAAGTTCATGCAATACTCAAACAAGGTGATAATCTCTTTTCTTTAATAAATAACCTTGGATAATGATGGGGCGACACAAATGAATATGTTTCCTTGTGATCTTTCCTTTTGAGAACATGACAATCAAGTAAGTCTTATGACACTTGATGTGCATGGATTAGAAGTAATCTATAGATGGATACTTTGAAAGGTATCAGCTAGTCTTGGATTTTAGTTCCAAGACAAGTATATGTGATAAGTAATACATTTGGTCTTGGTAAATAACAATAGAGGATGGAAATGATGACGATGTGATGTGTTTTTGTCACATATAATGGATACCAAGGTAAAGAATCCTAGTATCCAAGTACTTTCAATGATATGAGAAAATGAGAACATGACTCCTGATAAGATGAATAATGTTTGGTTACCTAGAAGGGCCAACTTTGAGATTAGTCTAGTTATATACTGTAGTATGGACACCACATGTTAGGGGTTTATGCCCCACATAAACATGACATCAACAAGGATGTATGATTTGAAGGAACAATTGTGGAATCATTTTGGGAGAAGCTTATCAAGCTAAAAATAATTCCTTAGAATATCCCTATCTAGATCTGTTGAGGCAACTTATAAATAACATCTAGAGATACCTCCAAGATAAGTTCTTGCTTGACAAGTAGCCTCTCCTTATGATAAGAAAATAAATAACTAACGGGATAGATGATACAAGTCATAAGAAAGCTAGTGTTGAACCTACAGATTAAACTAGTACAACAGAAGTATAATAGGACTTGTAGTCTCAAATGAATGATAGAATGTAACTCTAGTCTGGGAAGGACAATTGAGTGTGATAGATTCTATGATAACCCTATGTGAAAGAACTTTGTGCTAGTCAAAGTTCTATGGCATCTCCATGACATCAATATGTTATGTGAAGATTTGATGATATGATGCATGAATGACAATTGTCTTCCTTCATCTGGGATTTCGGGGACGAAATCCTTATTAGGGGTTTCTAACTTTTAACATCCCTAACCTGGGTTAAGGATAACCCTATTTTTTCAGCCTAAATAAGTTTCTTAGAACTTTAATATAATCCTCTAAAGAGTTTTGTTATTAGGTGACAAACTTATGTTTCAAATTTGGTCTTGTTTAAATAATGTTTGAGCAATGTTATCTTGTTTTGGACCAAAATACAATTTACCCAAGATGAGGGGTTGTATTGCAATTTGTCACATGCTGAACGTGCCATAAGTGTTTTAGCATCATAATAAAGAGAATGATGCTAGGTGGTGGCTTGTGGAAAGCCTAAATTCCAAGTTTGAACCTGTTTGAATAATGCTTGTGCCTTGTGTACCAATTTTGGTACAAATTGTAATTTACCCAAAATGTAGAGTTGATATGAAAATTACCACCTCTAGAGTGTCCCTACTCCATCCTAGTATCATTTAGAGGAGAGATAAATAATGATTCATCATGTTTGAATCATATTTGAGTATGATACTCTTGGTGATGAAAAGTCCAAGAAAGTGTTGTATGTGAAACCCTAATTTGAGTTTGTATCGGGTTGTAGAGTCCATATGGGAGTGCCTATCAGACAAGGAGCCATAGAAGGGATCCCATATTGGTTTTTGAACTCTTGGACTTGTCCATGATGAGCTAAGAACCTCAAGGAGTTGATCCATGACGAGTTAGGTGCTCCTTGCAAAAGTTGTATTAGTTTGCATAATTTATGAAGATAAAGATAAGATATCTTATCAAACAAGATAACAAATGGCTGAAATATCATCTCTAGATTATCCTCAAGTGTTTTGCGTGTCAATATAAATATGAGTGCATGAAAGGACACGTGTCAACACCTAGTAGCTTAAAAAGATGATACCTCATATACACACTATTTCATGAACCTCAAGTATATATACCCTTTCTTTCACCCATAAGTGAAATGGTTTCGAAATCTATCACCCCCTTGCTCTTATATATCATGAATATAGTCTTGATATCATGCAAGGGTGAATGAGTATCGTGCATAGAGCCTTGGTATCACCCATAGCAAAGTGATATCACCCATTGCAAAGTGATATCGGCCAAGTGAGGGATATCAACCATAAGTGAGGGATATCAGCCATAAGTGGTGAGGTATCATCCATAGGGATGAGGAGATAAAGTCTTGGACCTTTGAGAAGCTCATTGGATCTTGGAGCTTTGAATTTTTTCTTGGGGTAGGTTATATAACTTGAACTCAATCATGTTATTATTAACCATAAATTTTCCTTAGTTAAATGATTTACTTTCAAATAGAATTTTATTGCATAATTGATGAATCCATGAGCTCTAGTAGTAACCTAGGACTATTGTCCATGAACTAGAACAAGTAGAACAAAGGTCTAGAGCTTGAAGATGATGGTATCACCTAAAAAAGTGATATCGGGTTCAAGCACACAAGCAAGCACCTCTAACCCGATATTGTGATGTACATACACCACTAAAACAATATGGATATGAGTTTATACTTCCTTACACTATATGGTAATGTAGTATACACCTCTTGGACGATATGAGGTCAAGCACACACACACACACCTCTTTTCCCGATATGGTGTGAAGCATACACACACATCTTTGCCCGATATGGTGTGAAGCACACACACACACCTCTTTGCCTGATATGGAGTGAAGCACAGACAAACCTCTTTGCCCGATATGGTGTGAAGCATACACAAACCTATTTGCCTGATATGGTTTGAAGCACACACACCTCTTTGTGCGATATGCTATGAAGAACGCACACACCTCTTTGCCCGATATGGTGTGAAGCACACAAACACCTCTTTGCCCGATATGGTGTGAAGCATACACACACCTCTTTGCCATATATGGTGTGAAGAATACACACACCTCTTTGTCCGATATGGTGTGAAGAACACACACATCTTTGCCCGATATGGTGTGAAGCACACACACCCCTCTTTGCCCGATATGGTGTGGAGCACACACACACCTCTTTGGCTGATATTATGTGGAGCACACACACACACACCTATTTACCCGATATGGAAGCAAGCACATACCTCTTTTCCCGGTAGGGTGGAAGCACCTCAATTCAATATACTTGATTGAGTGACACATGTAGTGTGTTTTGTCAAATCATACATTAAGACATACATAGTTTAATGCACTTTGATAAGTGTAGGCTAACATACCTTTGAGAAAGGGCTAAGCCAAGTTAATAAAGTATGATGTCATTCATATCCTAGTGAGGATGAGAGAGAAACTCATACTTTGCATTGATAATCATTTAATGATAAATGATGAGAATAAATAAGTATGATTGAATACTTATGATATCAATGCATGCTCCTTGATGTGTGGAATAATGAATTAGGTGGATTGGTAATATGAACTTGAAACCCTATTCGGCTATAAAGGGAAACCCTAACCCTAATAATGGGAAGGTTGTATTTCTCTTATTGCATAAACCTTGTGAGATATGTGAAATACTTGTATAACAAGTATAATGTTTATATAGGGCTTATGACCTAGAGATAGTTGTTGCCTAGTGATAGGTGACAAGATGTTTAATGGCCTTGTGAGCCATGTGAATAGTTGTTGCTTAGTGAGAGGTGACAAGATGTTTAACGGCCTTGTGAGCCATGTGAATAGTTGTTGCCTAGTGAGAGGAGACTAGGTGTTTAATGGCCTTGTGAGCCATGTGAATAGTTGTTGCCTAGTGAGAGGTGACAAGATGTTTAATGGCCTTGTGAGCTATGTGAATAATTGTTTCCTAGTGAGAGGTGACAAGATATTTAATGGCCTTATAAGCCATGTGAATAGTTGTTGCCTAGTGAGAGGTGACAAGATGTTTAATGGGCCTTGTGAGCCATGTGAATAGTTGTTTACTAGTGAGAGGTGACAAGATGATTATAAAAGTCTAATGAACTAGAGATTAATGTAAGAGATCGTAATGTTCAAAATAAACCAGGGAACTTGGAAACCCGTAACATAATAATAATAATAAATGGTTACAAAGATAATAATAAATCTAGGTCATACATACATTATGGTTGTATCCAAATAAGGGCTATACTGTTTTTATATGCTAAAATGAGATATGAGGAATACTTGTATCACATAAAGGATGTGAATTTGTATGATGGTTCGACCGAGGTATAATGCCTAGTAAAGGTGATGTGGTATTCAATGATGAGTTTAAGGGATTGATATCCCATAATGAAAGTGAAAGGGAAACATACATGTATTACAACTCCTATGGAATCCTTAGCAATATGTCCATGATCTCATAAGATTGGTATAATCCAATACCTGGCTATACTCTCAAAGTGATCTCATAGGATTGGAGCAGTCGAATGCCTGGCTGAACTCTCATAGGATTGGGATAACCCAATACCTGACTGTGATCTCACATGATTGGTACAATCCAATACCAGGATTAACTCTCACAGGATTGGTACAACCCAATGCCTGGCTGAACTCTCATAGGATTGGGATAACCTAATACGTGGCTGTGATCTTATAGGATTGGTACAATCCAATACATGGCTGAACTCTCACGAGATTGGTACAACCCAATGCCTGGCTGAACTCTCATATAATTGGGATAGCCCAATAACTGGCTATGATCTCACAGGATTGGTACAATCCAATACCTGGCTGTAATATCACATGATTGGTACAGTCCAATACCTGGCTGTAATATCACATGATTGGTACAATCCAATACCTAGCTGAACTCTCACAGAATTGGTACAACCCAATGCCTGACTGAACTCTCACAGGATTGGGATAACCCAATACCTGGCTATGATCTCACATTATTGGTACAATCCAATACCTGGCTGTAATATCACAGGATTGGTACAATCTAATACTTGGCTGTAATATCATAGGATTGGTAGAGTCTAATACTTTGCTGTAATATCATAGGATTGGTACTATCCAATACCAGGCTATACTCTTACAAGATTGGTATAAAGCTGGAACATGATGATATTATCACATGATAAGCTTGAGATGTTGGTATAATATGATGGGTAAATGATACACATGTTCCTCATATTCCTTATAAAGTGAATTGATGATTTACTGCTCTATCATAGATGGTTGCAATGTTTTAAAAGATGAGAATGTTCTAATCTGCTTATCCACATTGATTAACCTTGCTTATTAATATAAAAGAACCCCTGCTCAATTTTATACTGTTTACCTATGATAATAAAATTGTTGGCGGAGAGTTATATCTCTTGCTGGGACAATTGTCTCACCCCGTGGGATCCACAATTTTTAGGTGGATGTGCATGAGGAGGTAGAGACCGTTCTATAGAGGAAGGACAATAGCAACAGGGACAACAGTAATAGCTCAGGTTGAGTGTACTGTCTGTCATGTCTTGTAGATAGAAGTCTTATGTGTCGTCTCTGTAGTCTCAGGTCCTTGGATTTAGTGTGTGATGGTTTTATGAACAAACTGAGATTTTGGCTTGTATGCCTCAAGGTTTTATGTTGCTTCAATACATGTTTTGACAAAGCAACTATTATATGTTAACCTCGAGATGAGATGGTACAATGTATGTATAATGTGAACCTTGATGTATATAAAGTTTTTGTTCTTTCATTAAGAGTTTTCTAGGAAATGGATCTCTTTGCAAAAATGGTTTTAATTTTTAGTGATTTTGTTAATCTATTGTTTATGGTTATTCCACATTATTAGTGGCGATTTAGCCATCAGTTTGGTGGCGGTCGTTACAGTATATCCCCATGTGTCAAAGTCACCCAATCATCATCGTTATTACAACGCATGTTTCAGGACTGTGTTTGATGATGTCAATGCATACCCAATGACATGTGACGAGTTCAGTGATTTTAGATATAAGAATCACAACCACCACCTTCACTATGAGAGATGATTCTGACCACCATAACCATGTGTCACTCTCAAGGTGGGTCTGTTTGACACACTATTCTCTAACATGTATTTGTGTGCTTATTTTGATATTTCCATATCATGACTTTGTGAGACTTAGTCATCAACCAACTCATACTCTAGTCTTGTGTGTTACTAGTGTCTATCTACCTTACACAGTAATAACCCACTAGGGACATAATGAGAATATGTATATGTACTCTTAACATCCGTATGATCTCATTTCAACAAGGCTAATACTTGAAGACATACACCATTGAGTAATATTATTATCTAGACATTCACTCTGTATCCTCATTATCTCATAACTAAGTGAAACTAATGAATTGGAAGCTTGCCTTTATATATGTTATTATTATCAATCAAATCCTCTTAGGTAATTATGCCATGTCAATCATCATATGATTGGCTCTATAGGAATATCTTACCAACAAAATCCCACTTTCACTTAGATCCAATCACCAACATATCTCATCCGTAGTGATCTAAACATGTCCAACATGCTTTTGCTACGCTAGTGCTGATTTAGCGGGTTAGCAACACTTTGCTTGTAGTCAGTTTATTGCATATTTCTTATCTCTTTTCTCTGAGATGAAACCGCCGTAATATGGTATCTGATTTTCCTTGCCTAACAATTAGCTCCATTGTTGTCACAACATCTCTACCGAGTCATTAATGGTCAGAACATCTATAAATTCATCATATGAACTTTTAGATCCATATTGTATCACTCTGTGTTCGTGAAACAAGTATACTCAACTTCTATTGTAGATTAGCATTAATGGAATTAGCTCGGAATCTTTCCAACTAATCATCACTTATTCTTTTGAATCAAAACATACTTTAATTTGCGATCATTTTTGTCATTTATGGAAGCTTGCATCAATGTAACCCTTTACATCCAACTCTTCCCTTTTATTGCTATCATCATTGACTAGCAATATATCCTTAGTCACTTCTCAAGTACTAATGGATATCTCTAATGACTTTCCAATAACCCTTATTGGAATTTATATCATCTTGTCATGTCCAATACATGCAAGATTATATGGGATAAGCATGGTAATAGCTTACATGATAGATCCACTATTGGGCTAGACCATGGAATCTAATTCATGATATTTACATTCTTCACAAGAATAAGAATATAGGGTTCATGAGAGACTAATCCAAATTCTCTCTCATTGAATCCATTCATGTTGAACTCTTTCAACACATTGCTATTGTATGTGCTCAAACTTCCATTGTGAAACATTCAAGAACTATCTCAGAGGTCTTGATCCTTATCTCCTAAGATGTTTCACTTGTACCTTCATTGTTGAAGGGTTTTTTCATGCTAGTTCTCAATATTCACAATATCGAGATGTTATTCCCATCATATATGGAATATTCATATATGCTCCCACTAAATCTTTTGTAAACACAGATTTCATCTTTTTTCTTGATTTAAGTCAAACTCTTTGGCTCTCTTATCAAGTCATAATATCCTACTTCTGAGTTGCTTATTTCAATCACAGATTGAACTTTTAGTTTATAGAATTAATTTGCATTCATGAAGTTATGAAACCTTTTAGGCCATGTCACATACACATCCTCTAATGTATTCCCTTATAGAATCTGGTTTTCGATCTTCATTTGCAAAATATCATAGTCCATTCTAACTACTACAACAAGCACGACAATTGGTAAAGGAATTTCTATCATGTTCAACATTTTGAACTTGATTTATTCAACCAATTTGTCATTAATGTTATCCATGTAGGTCTTGATCATAAGACCCTATTGTACCCTTTAAGTGTTACCCTTTTAGGTGGTGCTATCAAGGTCCTAACTTGTTATCTTACATGGATTCCATATAGCTCAGAAAAAGGCTTCTAGTTGACTAGTTTGCTCATCCTGTATGACCAACCCATCTGAACAGTTGGATTCACAATCCTCCAATCTCAGATGTTTTCTACTAGAATATTTTGCTTTGTATTACATGATAAACCTGATATTCCACAACTTGTAATTCTCATTGTTCTCATTTTACCCTTGTTGTTGACCTCAACACTTTGAGTTCTACTTTTTCTCCCACTGATTCTTTAGGAATTTAGTTATCCTATTAACAAAACAATTATGTTATTGGATTGGGACTAATTGTAATATTCAACTATCATGGTTTATGAATAAACCTTCTCAAGAAACAATTTTCTCAATGTAGGTATCAATCCCTTAGACATATTGGGACATTCCCAAATCATATCATATATGTTGTCTTACAAACCATTTAGGTGGTACATTATTTAGTGATAAGTATATATTTGTGAGGATATAAGTATATTAGATTAATTGACAATTGTATCATGACTCGTCATGGTATAATTCCTTCATTCTGACACATCATCATACTCAGGTGGATTTGACTTGTGATACATTATCACAATCTTTTCCAGAAGGTACTCAAGATATTGATGTAAAAGTATTTCAACATTTGATCATATCAAAGTATCTTAATACTTTCATCAATGTCACACTATATTTATAATCTTCTTGAACACTTTCAAGAGAATAATGTTTTCATTTCATTTGGTACATATCATCATATTACCAATAAATGAAAAGGAAGTATTATTTTTCTATAGAATTCATTCCAGAAGATCTTCATACATCATATGCATAAGGTCTAATGAAAGCTTTATCCTCCCACTACATTTAGTGAAAGATGTCATGTCATATTGTGTGTGAATAGGACTTGAAAATTTCCTTAGGTTCAATAACCAAGGGAATCTAGATCAACATCAATATGTATTTTAGGTATGCATTTCTTATGTGTACATACAAGATCACTAATGCTAATGATAATCTTGAGTTATCAATTATATTCCTCTGGTATAAAAATTCATCTTAGGATCATTTCACATAAATATCACAAGATGTTTTAGGGCCAATGTCATGCAATATCATATCTTTGAAATAGAAACACTAATAATTCTTTATTAATAATCATCCTTGTCCATACAAGATGCATAAAGAAAATGTTTCAATTCTAATGGCATAATGAAATAGCAGTTCTAATAACTCTATTACATGCCCATTGGGCTAAGATAAATTTAAACGTAGACTATGGATTCCACAACACTTGCTCCACCTTGTCCATCCTTGTCCTTCTAAAGGTCTTTACTTCTTGTCAGATCCTGCACATCAGTATGTCAGATCACTATTTGGTATCACATACCAAAATGAGAAGTAATCAAATTTATATTATGTTGTTTATACCTGAAGTGGAGGCCTCAGTGCCATCCTTCTTCTTCTTTAATTCCTCTAACCAGAGTGGGCAATTTCTCTTCCAATGTCCAAGATGGTGACAATTGTCTCTTTATTTCTTTACTCCACCTTTTGCCTTGAGATATGAAGACTTGGTCTTCTGGCTAGCTTTAGAACTCTTCTTAGATTTGCCTTTGCCTTTAGACTTCCCATTTGTCTTACTGATCATCATCAAAGACTCGAGCTTGTCTTTCTTCATTTGTGTCTCCTCTATTATCAACATGCCAAACAACTCTGTCAACGTCTTATCATAGTCGTTCATGTTGTAGTTCATGACAAACTGACTATAAGACTCTGGTAGGGACTATAGAATCATGTCAGTGGCCAACTCTTAACCCAAGGGGAATCCCAGTCTAGTTAGGTTCTCCACATACCCAATAAGAATGAGCACACGAGGACCTACTAGGTCACCTTCTTCCATGGTATATTTTAACAACGCCTTGGATACATCATATCGCTCTTGTCTTGCCTAATCTTGGTACATGTTCTTGAGATGTGTGACCATCTCAATCACCCCATGTTTTCATGCTGCCTTTGTAACTCATGGTTCATGGAACATAACATCAGATATTTGACATCCACGACATCCTCAATATGCTTCTTATAAGCATCCTTGTCAGCCCTTGGAAAATTTTGAGCAGGTTCCTCTAGTTCTGGCATTTCCAGGACATAGAGCTTGCACTCCTACGTGAGAACAATTCTCAGCGTCCTAAACCAGTCACAGAAGTTGTTCCCAATCAGTTTGTCCTTCTTAAGGACCGACCATGAGAGAAAAGTGATTTTTTGGTGTGGCCATTTGATTCTGCAAAAGAATTTGCAATTTTGTCAAAAACTCATTTTTTATTTGATTTGATTAAAATTTGGGCGATAACAATTAGGTATTTAATTAATTATCATTCTCATTATTTTGTTCAAATCCATAACCCTCAAGTATCAATTCGGAAAATTGCAGCATATAATTTTCTAATGAGACAAGATACAAAATGATTCAATTCTTACCCGACCTACACCAACGTCCATAATCAACCATCAAGGTAGGCAAACTTGCCAATTGCATCATATGCAACTATTGGATAGATGACATGTGCAACTTATTTCCATAATCATTTACATGCTTCTAGGCCCACACTCTCTGAGAATCACCAGTTAAGCCCGACCCAATAGCCAATACGATAATGATTCACCCCTTTTGGCAGCACCCACATTACTACCATCACACTTCCACGAGGTAGATGTAGCACCACGCTTTGGCGTAACCTACCCTTGGTTGAACATGTTTTTCATATGTATTGCTATTAGAAAGCATCTCAGACTTAATATGATTGATTTGAGGGATTTTATATATATCGCATATATATACATATATTATATCCAATCACTACATATATAGTACATATCATATACATGCTATATCCCACAACGTAAACATGCAATATAAAACAAAAAAGAGATGGATATAGCCATGTCTACTTGTAATTTCTTGGAACCACAAGGAATTACTACCACCTAGTTCAATCATCACATCACATGCATGAACGTTTGGTTGATGTAGATATGTGCTTGTCAATCTGGGTAGATCGGTTCAACCATTGAACCATTCGTCTCACCTCTTGGTCATTCGGTTGGTCCACCTGTCTAACTAATGTTTGGACTCCTTCCAAACGGTCGATCAGACCTTTTGGGACGGTTGTCTAGCCTCTTGTCCAACTAATGTTTGGACTCCTTCGAGACAGTCAGTTGGGCCCACTAGGTGGTCGTATGGTTCCATTGTACTCTTTCCTCTATGATCCTATAGACGGTCGGCTCATCTCAGAAACTAGTCATCTCAATTGGAAAGGAACATCTTCAATGTCATTGTATGGAAAGAAACTATATTATATTGCTACTTTATTACATTAAATAAGGGAAAAATTGAGTTACATTCGAGGGGAGCATAGATAGGAAAGAATTAACTTTACATTGGGAAGAAAGAGATAGAGGCTTGATATGTAGACCGAGATAAACAAGAACCAAACCATCCAACCACACACAAATAAAGGGTATTGGTCATAACCACGCTACACATCCACCCTCAAAACTACTTCTAGGGACACACACACACACAAATATATATATATATATATATATATATATATATATTAATTTGAGATTATGTAGTCTTTGATAGGATACACATATGAGTGTAGTTTAAATATTCACATCATATGCGATAAATAAATGATAAAACCAAAAATATGATCATATCGATTACCTAAAACATAGTAAATTGACATGCCTCTAAAACCACTGTTGGGTAATAAATGCACAAAGTATAGTAGCGAAAACAAAAAAATTGTCTATCCATATTCCCCAATGCAGCAAGATCGCGTCAACTACTATGAAATATGACGGATGGTTTTAGCGAGTTACACCTGGTCCTGGAGCAAGTCCAGTGACAAAACTTGCTTCTTTACAACTACTGATAAGTTTCTCTTAGACGGTGCTTCTACAACTCCTGGTCTTAGCCACAAACAATGTATGCACAACCTCTGTAGTGACTCCTGTGGTCTGGCCAAAAACTAGAGGTTGACTTCACTCTCTGAGAAGTAGCCAAAGGACTCCTACCTCTAGAGTAGTCTGCACAGACCGACTAGAAATCCTGTCGTTCAACCAAGAACGTATAGGAAGGAGTTGTCCTCCCCGTTGGTGTACTAGTCACCAACCTACTCTCCCACAACAACAACTTCACAGTTGTTCTCTCCCGTTGGCTATTCCTCCTTTTCAGGTAGGACTTGCCCGAGATCTCTTGGTTACCACAACGAGAGAGGACAACAGTTGTTAGAGGAACTGATTCTTAGTTGTCTTTGGTTGTGTTCTACTTTCTGGGAATCCCCCAACACCCCTCTATATATAGCAGAGGCCAAGGTCAAGGTTCCCAATTTCTATCTGATACAAGATAAAGATGCGGGAGTGGAAAGAACCAAAAGATCTTGAATTTTCACAACCTGTAATAGATGAGACAGCCGTTTCACACACCCAAACATTCATCTGGTGTGCGAGACGGTCATCTTGCATTGCCAAACAGAATTTTGGCAATTCCCAACTTGAAATGAATTTGGCTATTTCAAATTCAATTAATATCTCATATTAATTTCCTTGTTCCTCAAGTAAAGCACAATTGAAACAATTCCGAAAACATCCTAAACCTTCGTTCAACCCAACCAGGCCATCTCACCCAAGCAAGATGCCTGTCTCCCTCACCTATATGGCCATCTGGTGAGTTGAGTCGAGCCGGTTGGCTCAATCACATTGAACCAGTTGGTTCAAGGGCAGAACTGAGCCAATTCATTCTTCGATCAACCTGATCCCCAAATGGCTATCTCAACTACTTGAGACGCCTGTATGGCTACCCAAACGGCCGTCTCACCCAGTGAGATGGTCGTTTGGAAGACCTGGTCATCCAATCAAGTAATTAGTTGTGTAAATTGAATACCTAAATACTTTAGTAATCAATCCAATTGTCATTCAAGATCAAACTCATCTTCTAGATGAGTTCCTATGTGTGTAACCCTATAGGTCCCATGTCACGTTGGCAGTGAATGTCCATAACTTTTATGACATTACAAGAAAAGAGTGGTGCCTAGTCGCACATCAGTGCTACCCAAGTGAAATGGAAAGTTGGAGAACAACTTCAACCTACAATCTCTGTAAGCTATTGTAGTGATTTTATAATTACTTTGTCTCTAATATCCAAGATGAACTCGAGGCACAATAGGTCATCCTCTCAATGTTCTGTCCATGTTTCTTGAACCAAGAGAAGACTGTTTGAGATAATGTGACATCAATAACATATATTGATTCACATGTGCATGCACATGCATTTCTCAGTCTTGCTAATCAAGTGGCCATGATATCATACTCCAATATGAGGGAAAAATCCCATATCTATCACTCACAGTCTATCCCAATGTGTCAAAGTCACCCAATCATCATCATTATAACATCCCATGTTTTAGGAATGCGTTTGATGATGTCAAAGCATACCCAACGACATGTGACTAGTATAATGATTTCAAGTCTAAGAAGCACAACCAACACCTTCACTATGAGAGATGACTGTGACCACCATAACCATGTGTAACTCTCAAGGTGGGTCTGTCCAACACATTGTTCTCTAACATTTATCTGTGTGCTTGGTTTGATATTGCCATATCATGACTTAGTGAGACTCAGTCATAAACCAACTCACACTCTAGTCTTGTGTGTTACTGGTGTCTATCTACCTTTGACAGTAACAAATGACTAGGAACATAATGAGAATATGTATATGTACTCTTTACATCCATATGATCTCATTTCAACAAGGCTAGTACTTGAAGACATACATCATTGAGAAATTTTATTCTCTAGATATTCACTATGTATCCTCATTATCTCATAACTGAGTGAAATAGATGAATTGGAAGATTTCCTTTATATATATGTTATTATTATTAATCAAATCCTTTTAGGTAATTATTCCATGTCAATCATCATATGATTGGCTCTATGGGCATACCTTACCAACATGTATGTAATGAAGTTGTTCTCCAAACTTAAGTGCCCCATGCTTAGATATCTACTCATTTACATGTATGGAAATGAATTCCATTAGGAAGGAGGGCGTAGATTCATACAAGTGATGGCTCTAAGGATCTATTTCTCTCCAACTTACTTTGTGATAGCCAGAATCTTCAATGATATGCCATCATATTACAAATATTGAACGACATAAATATTTACTCCTTGATTTTAATATATATCATGTTTTACATGATTCATTCACGAGTCCAACGATGCACAAATTGCCTCAATCCAACCTAAAAATCTCGAGACATGATATTTTAAAATTGGCTCAAACTAAACTTGATTTAATTGATTTGGCTTGATTTTGAGCCTTATAGCCCAAATTGGGTGTGCGGCCCAATTACGGTGGGTGACTTTCTTTCCCTCAGCCATGTCAAGAATCTCATATCCATCCTCTATCTAATCAACTCTTGCCGCTTTAGATCAATCCTAACCCTTGAATGAGTGCCCATGGATCAACCCCCTCCAATCCAACGACTAGGGACACATATTCTTCCTTTGTACCCATGTTTGGCTACTTTGCCACAATATCCCCACTACCACCACAAAAATCACCCCCATCTCACCTCCTTTTGCAAACTAGAAACCCCCATTTGACTTGCTTCTTCTCCCTCATTGGTCTCCCTGCTATTTCCCTCTCTTTCATGCCCTAGGGCACCCTTTTCCTCTTCATCCTCGATGGACTCCAAGACAGATGACTCATTGACCTCCTTTGGGCATTTCTCCTCCAGGGTTCATCGCCCTATTTTTTCTTCACCCACAACTTCAGGTGTTGATGTGATCTGTAGCGGCCAGATTTAGAAAGGTCTCGATGCCTCTTTGTTGGGATTTTGGGCAGTAGATAAGGCAGAAGAAACAATTTTTTTTTTGCACATATCCCAAACAAGTAGATCACATTAACAATGATGTATTTAGGAAAGAGGCTTTGCGGGGTATATACCTGGTCCTTGAGAAAGTCTAATGACAATCCTCATAACATAGTGCTCCTAGAACTGGCAGCACCTAGAATGTAGTCTGGGAGGTCTCCTGGTGTGACATCACAGATGACAGATGACGTAGTCTCCTAGTAGGTTGGTAACAACCTTCACATCTCTATTTTTTTGGAAATAGGTAAATAGTATTGCCAAAAGACCGTATAGAAAGCTATACACATACAACAGACCAACGACCACCAACAGACCAGGGATATTATCTACAAAATCCCTGATACACACATACAAAGAGGTCATCGACCACCAATTGACCAGGGGTATTATCTACAAAAACCCCAGTACAGTTTAGAGCTTGAACTCAAGTAAGATATCATTTCGGGGCTAATAACAACAACCCAACACATGTACCTACTGATACATTTCTGTATGCAGTTAAAGTTCAAAGTACCCTTGTTATGTATCCTCTTGTTTCTTTCTCTCCAGACGTGATAGAAGACGCATGTGAGGAACAAGCCACCCAAGCTGATCTCCTTAGGCCTGTTGCAAGAGCGAGTAAGGATCCAGTTGATAGTGTCTTCTATATTTTTGGGCACATGGTGTCCCCATTCATTATGTAGGAAAGTGATTTTCCATAAGTTCTTTGTGAACTGGCAGTAAAAAATAGATGATCTTTCGACTCCGCCACCGTGTTGCAAAGGCAACATTTGTTATCAATCTGAATACCCCACCCCTCCAATCCGTCGTACGTGGGTAATCTATCCTGCTTGGCTCTATATAATAACATGCTCCATTTGGGGCAGTGGAAATGACCCCAAAGGACATGGAACCATGGTACATCAGGTTTAACACTTATGTTGATGCTGGGTAATGTAGTAAGGGAACTAGCATGACCCAAAGAATCAACATGCGGCATCCCTGAGTTTTTGCTGAACTGGTTACACATCTTCCTCCATATCCTGGAAGGGTTGGAGCCATCATCTAAGGTTAGGGCTGGTCCATATCTTTTTCTCATCCAAAGGACCCAAACATTATCAGCATGATTGTAGAAGTTATCAATGCACTTCCTTGTGCAAACCTCCATCATTTTATGTCCATCCTAATTTGCAGCCCACCTTTCCTATATGGTTTTCCATATTGCACCAGGACACACCATGGCTTCTTCTTCCCCATAAAAAAGATTCAGACATAGCTTTGATTCTGTTCAGACAGGCCATCGGAATGTCACATAGATATCCCCAATATCTCACCATGCTTTGAATAACGGTTCTAATTAAAACCATGTGTCCCGCCATGGAAATGTTGATTCCAGACCATTTATCCACTTTGTCTTTGATTTTGGCCACCAGCATACTGAATTGTTTCACCGTACCTCTGCCACCCATGATGGGAACACCCAGGTATCCTTTTGGCCACACACCCCTCTTGAATCCCATGGACATTTTAAGCCTACCTCTTCTCGAACCACAAGATTTGGAATTGAAAATATGGGATTTTATTGCACTAATGTACAACCCAGTGGCACAGCCAAAAGTGATGAGAAACTTCTTGTAAGCTTTCAAACGACTGACATGTCTCGCCGAGAAAAGAAGCACGTCGTCAGCGAATATAAGGTGTGTCATCACCTTGCAACCTTTAACACTGAAGCTTTTAACTCTGCCCCTACCTTCCTCCACATTGATGGCAGTGGTGAGCCCCTCCATCATAATTGTGAATAGTAAAGGAGACAATGGGTCACCCTGTCTCAGACCATTAGTAGCCTGAAACATACTCGTAGGCGTGCCATTCACCAGAATGGAAAAAGAAGTCGTCTCAATTCATTCTTTCAGCCAATTGATCCAGCTAGTTGAGAAATTCAAAGATTGCATGATCCGCCACAGGGCATCCCAGTTCACTGAGTCATAAGCCTTCTTAATATCAATTTTGATACAGGTTTTAGATGAGGATCTTTGTTTATTAAAATCCACCAAGAATTCATTGGTTAGCAGTACACAATCAACTATCTGTCTTCCTTTGATAAAGGCATTTTGTTCGGCTGAAATGATGCTCAGAAGAATCTTTTTCAATCTACCAGCAAGAACCTTGGATATTATCTTATACAAAACTGAGCAGCAGGCTATAGGTCTATAATCACCTATTGAGCAAGCCTGCTTAGACTTGGGAATTAGTTTCATAAAGGCATGATTGACTGCTCTGACCATACGTCCTCCATTAAAGAACCGATTAATGGCTTTGCACACATCGACACCTATGAGGTACCACATCTTCAGATAAAATCTGCTATTGAACCCGTCAGGTCCAGGTGCTTTCAAATAATGAATGGAGTAAATAGTAGCTTTAATTTCCTCTTCCTCCACCATCTTGCACAATTCAACATTCATGGTATCATTGATTCTAGCTCCAGGAAGATGATCCTCTTTAAATCTAGTGCAAATGATGTTTTGGTTGTAGATCTTCTAGAAAAACTCAACAACCTCGAGGGCAATCTCAGTCTTCCGCCCTACAGACTGTCCCTCCTCATTAATTAGATCATGGATGGTCTCAAGCATCTCTTTCTTCTTTACTGCACTATGGTAAAGTTTGGAGTTATGGTCTCCATCAGCTACCCATCTCATCCGGCTCCTCTTCCAATAGAACAGTTCATTTGCTTTTTCCAACTGTCTCATTCTATCTTCTGCTTTACTTTCATCTTCAATAGCTTGGTTATCAAGAAGACTCAATCTGGATTCAAGCGTTGCCTTGTTGTAGATGTCAATGGCCTCCCTGGTCAGGTTAGGCAAGTTAACCTTTTCTTTAGCCCATTTCTTCAATGCCATCTTCATCCATTGCAACTTCTTGAGCATGATATACAAAGGGTTACCCTCTATCTCAATAGCCCAACTCTCCTCTCCAATAGCATTAAACCTAGACCAGTCACACCACAGGTTAAGAAACTTGAACGGTTTAGGAGATGGAGGATGATTAACAAGCTCAAGACACATCCAAGCATGATCACTGAAGGGATGTGATCCTAGCTTCATACAAGCATGGGGGAAGATATTCATCCATTGCTCATTAACCAACCCTCTATCTAGGTGACTTGCAATTATCCTACTCATGCTTTGCTTGTTAGTCCAAGTGGTGATGCCCCCCAATAGTAGGCAGTTCCAGCAGCTTGGCTTCATCCACGGTGTCATTGAAGGCAACCATGATTCTTTTGGGTACGGGTAGGCCCCCTTTCTTGTCTCTAGCACGTCGTACATTGTTGAAATCACCAAGAACAATCCATGGGATTTTATTTTTAGAAAACCCTTTAATATCCTGCCATAGGCTTTTCGGATCACACTCCAGATTTTCACCATAGACTCCAGTGATGATCCCTGAGAACCCTCCTCCATTGAAGCAGCTCACCATAGATGCTTGGTCAGAAATATGAATGGTCTCCACCCTCCATATGAGAGGGTTCCAACCCACATCAATTCTGTCCCTCTCCACTTCATTCATGTTATCAATCGTTTGCCATGAATCGGGAAAGATAGACTTAACCCGACTCCCTTCAGCTCTCCTAATATTTGTTTCAAAGCAGAAGACTAGATCCACCTTCATCTCAAGCAGAATCAACTTGAGTTTTCTCTGTGTCCTAGGAAAGGACGCCCCTCGCACATTCCATGTGAGGATGGACATATCTAAATGCGTTTGGAGCAGCTCCCTTCCCCGGAGCCACTGCCATTCTTCTTCTTCTTGGCCATGTATCGAGTATGCCTCAGACTCCAACTTCTTGTGTGAACCTCCTTGCTACCTTCGTCACCCATATTCTCAAGGACAGCAAAAGGATTCTCATCCCCTTGGTCAGTATGGTAGTCCATGTGAACTACTGGGAACTCCTTATTGTGCTTTTCCTAGAGCGAATGAGAAGGAATTTGTCTCTTTAATGTCAATGTGCTAGCACATTCTCCTTGGTTGTCTCTCACTTTTACGGGTAAGACTTGCTCAGGATCTGACGTTACCAAAACTATGAGAGGACAACATTTGTTAATGTTAGTTGTTTCTTGTGAAAGCCTTGACTATCCTTCTATTTATAGGAGGGTCAGGGTTAGGGTTTCCAGATCAACTGGGAGTCAAAGAGATATATTTTCATAATTTTTTGACTACTCCGGATCAGAAGTTGATTGACTCAAAATTTGAGTAGGTCGACTTGCACCCCAGCTGATCGAATGGACTCCCAGTTGACTGATTGGAATGCTTTCCTATTTGCAAACAGATTGGCTTTCAATGCAATAATCAATGCACAACATGATGTCAGTATCAATCCTTGATCCAGTCTTATTGATTGTCTAGTCGTTTGAGTGGATACTTGAATCGGTGGACTCGACACGTGAATCGGTCAACTCAACTCTTGAGTCGAACAACTCACATTCCCAATCAACCAATTATTAGCCAATGTTGTTTAAATCGATTACCTAAACACTTTAGTAATCATGACACATGAATCGGTCGACTCAACACTTGAGTCGGTTGACTCACATTCCCAATCAGCCAATTATTCATGAGTAAACTTCTATTCCAGGTGTATCATATGTGTGTGACCCTATATGTCCCAAGTTATATTGGTAGTGAACTTCCATAACAAATTTTATGACATCATAATAAATGAGTTGTATCTAGGAACACATCATTGCTACCCAAGTAATTGGAAAGTTGAAGAACAAGTTCAACCTAGATTTGTGATCATTGTTACTATGATTGCATAATTCCTTTGTCTCAAATATCCATATTGCACTCAAGGCATGGAAACATCATCCCCTTAATCATTCAATCCATGTTCCTTGAACCAGAGCATACTGTAGAGATGCATGTGAGCTCAATATCATATATTGACACACATGAGTATGGTCATAAATTTTCCCAGTCTCACTGATCAATTGGCCAGGATATCAACTCTAGTAAGAGGGACAAATCCCATCTACATCTCTCATAGTTAATCATCATGTGTCACAATGTACCCAAGCATCACCTTTATGGCAACCCTTATTCGAAGTCATGATGTATGATGTTAAAATACATTGAAAACATGTGTTGAGTGTAGTCACTTTATGTCTGAGAATCACAATCACCACTATAACATTAAGATGTAATTATGACTGTTATCCACGTATCACTTCTTAGGCTGGGTCTTTCTGGTACACTATTATCTAACAAGTACATATGTGTTTGGTTTGATATCATATATCATGAATAATGAGATTATGTCATTAACCAACACACACTCTAGTCTTATGCATTATTGTTTTCTATTAGTGTTCATAATAATATCTAACTAGGGACATAATCAAGAATGCAAATAGTCTTATCATACGTATAATCTCATTGTTCAGGTCCTAAACCTAAAGGCATATGTCATTGAGATTTATCATTCTTTATACATCTATCATGGTATATCATTATCTCATATTTGAACAAACATATAGATTTTTTTTGAAAGGACAAACATATAGATGGAATTTCCTTTATCATTAATCAAATTATTTACAAGTTATACAATTACAATCATCGTATTACTGACTCTATGGGCATACTTACCAACATACTCCCACTTGCACTTAGAGCCAGTCATCCATGAACTTAATCCCAAGTGACCTTACATGTCCATCATGCTTCTACTATGAAAGTACCTTTTTCAGCGGGTCAACAACATTGTTTTTAGTTGGTACTCTATAAATCTTCACATCTCCTCATTTTTCAATCTCTTGTTGATATGAAATCATCATAGTATATGCTCAGAACACTGATGTGATATGGGTTCCTTAGCTTGTGCAATAGATCCATTGTTGTCACAATACAACTCTACTGCATCACTAATGCTTGGAACCACTCCAAGTTCAGAGATGAACTTCTTGATCTAGACACCTTCCTTTACTGCATTAGATGCAACAATTTACTCGACTTTTGTTGTACAATCAACAAATATCTCTTTCATGGAACTCTTCCAACTTACAACTCTGTTGTTAAAGAAAAATACAAATCCAGATTGCTATTTATAGTCATTTTTGTCTGATTGGAAGCTTGAATAGATATAACCCTTTACCACCGGCTCTTCCTTACCACTATAGATAAGGAACTGATCCTCAATTCTTCTCAAGTACTTAAGAATGATCTTTACAAAAGTCCTATGACTTACACCATGATCTAACTGATACTTTCTAGTCATAATGAAGACATATGAGACACTGGGACATGTACATAACATTGCGTGTATGATAGATCCAATTGCAGATGTAAATGGAATCTTACTCATACCTCCCTATTCTTCACAAAATCTGGGACATTGAAATCTAGAGATACTAACACCATGGGACATGGGTAAGTTTCCTCTCTTTGAATTCTCCATGTTGAACCTCTTTAGTACCTTGTCAATGTATGTGCTCTATCTTAGGCCTAGAAGCCTTCTAGATCTATCTCTATAGATCTTGATTCCTAAAATATAGGATGCTTCACCTAAATCCTTCATAGAGAAGGTACTTCCTGGTCAATTCCTTACCATCTGTAAAGTAGGGATGTCATTCTCCATCAATAGCATGTCATATACATACAATATGAGGAATACAACTATGTCCCACAAACCTTCCATTACACAAATGGTTCATCTTCATTTTGACTAAAGCCAAACTCTTTGACTATTTTGTAAAATCGAAGATTCCAACTCCAAGATGCTTGTTTCAATCCATATATTGACCTTTGTAACTCAAAAATTTTATTTGCATCCTTTTGGATTTATAAAATCCTCTGTTTGTGTCATTTACACATCCTCAATAAGAATTTTTTTAAGGAATGTGGTTTTAACACCCATTTGCCAAATCTCATAGTCATAATAAGCTACAATGGCAACCATGATCTTGATGGATTTAACCATGGAAACTGGAGAAAAGGTTTTGCCATACTCAACACCTTGAACTTGTCTGAAGCCCTTTGCAACCAATCTGCCTTTATAGATTTGTACATTACCATCCATGTCTGTCTTTTATTGAAGACACATTTGCGCCGTATAGGTTCTACCCCTTCAGATGGATCCACCAAGGTCCATACCTTATTGGTGTACATGTATTCCATCTCAGATCTCATGGCCTCAAGCCATTTCTCAGACTCTACTCCCTTAATAGCTTCTTAGTAGGTTGTTGGCTCATCATCAATGACCAACTCATTGCCTTCTTGAGTCACAAGATAACCATTTTTTTAGGCTCAAGGCATGTCCTACTAGATCTACGAGGTTCATGTGTCATAAAAGGAACTTGAGATTCCACAACCACTTGTGGTTCTTCTTGTTCCTTAAGTACCTAAGTAGGTTTAATATTTTTTTCATGGTTTTGAAGTTATTCAAGTTCTACATTTATCCCACTGATTCCTTTGGATATGAATTCCTTTTCTAGGAATTCACCATTCTTGGAAATAAACAATTTGTTTTCAGATGGAGTATAAAAGTAGTATATGTTGAGAAATGTGGGCACATGGTAGGCAACAGAAAAAAAGAAATTATGTCAATATTCCCCATAACAACAAGATCCTGTCAATAATTATGTAATGAGAAGGATGGTTTAACGAGGTCATACCTGGTACTGGAGCAAGTCTAGTGACTATTCCTCATTGTAGTAGTGCAGATCTCCTAGTTTACTAGGACGATGTCTGTAGCAGCTCCTGGTCTCCACCATAGAGAACAGGCTGACATTGTCCTCCTAGCGGCAAACAAAATCCTCCTGGCTTCCATGGAAGTCCACACAGATCGCTTACAACTCCTATCATTCTAGTAGAATGGATAGAAAGAGTTGTCCCTCCTGTATGTACTAGTCACCAACTTGCTCTTCCACAATCGTTATCCCTTTTGATCCCTCCCTTTAGCGGGTAGGACTTGCTCGGGCTCTCTATTGGTTACCACAACTAGAGAGGACAACAATTGTCAGAAGAAATTGAGTTGTGTCTCTAGGAAGCCCCCAGTACCCCAATATTTATAGGAGGGTCAGGGTCAGGGTTCTCAGTCTGTGTGGGAGTGGAAGGGACTAGAATCTCATGAATTTTCACAACCTGCAATAGGAGAAATGGGCGATTCACAAGTGAATCGATCAGTTGGCATGTGAGCCGACTGGTTCACCTAGTGAACAATTTGTTTCATCATGTTTCCCAATCATAATTGTATTGACAATTAATATATGATTTAATGCACAACATGATGACAACACAAATCCTTGAATCAATCAAATTGATCCACCAACCGTTCAGTTTACAACTTGAGATGACCGGTTCATGGACCTGAGCTGATTAGTTCACCCTGTTAACTGGTCAGTTCAAAGTCTAGAATTGCAAAACTTGGTTCTATAGACTTGACACACTGAAACTACCATTTCAACACTTGAACTGGTTGGTTCAATTGTCCAGACAGTCAATTTTCAACCAATGTTGTTAAAATTGAATACCTAAACACTTTATCAATCAATTTAATTATCATTCATGATTAAAATCCTCTTCTAGGTGTATACTATGTGTGACCCCATAGGTTCCATGATATGTTGGCAGTGAATGTCCATAATTGATATATGACATCACAAGCAAAGAGCGGTGCTTAGACACACATCATTTCTACCCAAATAATCAGGAAAGTTGGAGAACAACTTCAACCTACGATCTGTGTTAGGTGTAACAATGATTGTCTAATTCCTTTGCGTCTAATATCCAGAATGAACTCAAGGCATGGAATCATCATCCTCTCAATGTTCAATCCATGTTCCCTGATCCAGAGAAGACTGTCTGAGATATATGTAACCTCAATATCATATATTGATTCACATGTGCATGTGCATAGTTTTCTGAGTCTCGCTTATCAAGTGGCATGGATATCGCTCTCCAGTAGGAGGGACAAATCCGATCTACATCACTCACACTCATTCCCATGTGTCACAACATATCCAATAATCACCTTATGGTAACCTAAATTCAGGATCACATTGGATGATGTCAAAACATACCGAACGACATGTGATGAGTGTAGTGGCTTCAGGTCTAAGAACCAAAATCACCACCTTCACCATGAGAGATGATTATGACCACCAATTATGGTTTCCATGTCTCACTCTCAGGGTAGGTCTACCCGATACACTGTTCTCTAATAAGTATCTATGTGTTTGGTTTGATATCACATATATCATAATTGATGATATTCTATCATCAACCAACACACACTCTAGTCTTTATTGTTATTGCTGTCTATCTGCCTTCCATAGTAACATCCGATAAGGGACAAAATAATAATGTACATACTAACATTTCTTTGATCTCATTGTTCAAGTCACGTGCTTGAAGACATACGTCATTGAGTATTGTCATTCTTTAGACATTCATTATATTTCCTCATTATCTCATAGCTGACTAAAGAAAAATGAATTGGAAGCTTGCATTTATTATTTATCAAATCTTTTACATGATATTCCATCAAAATCATCATATGATTGACTCTCTGGGTATATATACCAACATACTCCCACTTACACTTAGAGCCAGTCACCCACGAATCTTGTTCTTTGTGATCTAAACATGTCCATCATGTTTCTACTATGCAAGTGTTAATCCAGTGGGTTAGCAACATTTTTCTATAGTCAGTATGTTGCATGTTTCACATCTCTTTGCTGTATGATATCTCCTATGAGATGGAATTGCCATAATGTGCTATTTGATATTCCTTGACTAACCAATATCTTCATTGCTGATATAGTATTTCTACTATGTCATCAATGGTTGGAACATCCATAAGTTCACCCGTATGAAATTCTAGATCCATATAGTATCACTTCCTGTGTTCTCAACACAAGGATACTCAACTTCTATTGTAAAATTTCAAAATGATGGTCTGTTGGTTCTGAACCTTTTCCAACTAATAACTCTTCTTTAAGATTAAGCACAAACTTTTATTTTTTGATCATTTTAGAAGCTTGCATCGATGTAACCCTTTACACCCAACTCTTCCTTTACACCATAGTGCAACAATTGTTCCTTTAGTGCTTCTCAAGTACTAATGGACGTTGTTAATGGGATTCTAATGACCTTCATTAGTTATGACTAACATCTTCTTATCATTTCCAATACATACAAGATGATGGGATGAATAACTATATTATAGATAGATCCAAATGTGAATGCATATGGCATTTGTACCATTCTTCATTAGAATTAGAACATTGGATTTTTGAGAAAGTAGTCCCATCTTCATGGATGGATTCTCTCTTATTGAATCCTTCATTCTGAGCCATTTCAACATTTTTCCAATAAATGTACTCGTACTTCGGCTAAGAAACTTTCCAAAACTATCTCTATAGATCTCAATTCCTATCACATAGGACGTTTCACCTAATCTTCATGTTGAAAGCAATTTCTATGCCAGGTTTCAATATTTTGTATTGAAATGTCATTCCTCATCAATATGTAGAATATTTATATAATTCTATGCCCCAACTAAATCTTTTGTAATCATATATTTCATCTTTTATCTTGACTCAAGTCAAACTCTTTGATTGTAACACCCAAAAAATTTTAATCTTATAAAATGACCCTAATTTGAAACCCTAATTTTTTTAGTCTCAAAATTGATGTTTAAGTCATAGACTAATGTGTTGATAGCTCTCAATTATGTTACTTCAACTAGTTTAGATAAAATTTTGTATTTAATCAGTTCAAGTGAAACTTAATATCACCAATTTAGCCCTAACTATCAAATAATTGACATTTAGGGTTTAAAATAAAATTAACCCAACTATTATTATTTATATGGCCTAATAATTTTTACCTAAGTTGGTTTAGATAATCCTCTTTTTTTCCTAAAATATTATCCCCAAATTCATTTTAAGTGATCCTTTATGATTTATTAAACAAAAATCTAAAAAAGATAAATATAGTAAGCTAGTCTGGTAAAATCAGGAAACTGCCTATATTTTTAGATTCCTTGTGCTAACATTGGGTAATATACCAATTTTCATTGAATTTGGAGATCCCTAGATACCCCAATTGATTTAGGAAAGGAATTAATATGATTTTAATCATAATTTTGCAATATTTTAAATTAATCAATCGATTTCATATAGTAGCCAACATTTATGTGTCACGCGACCTATTGAGACATAGTCTGGGTCGAACACAGACACGGAGGTGACCGCACATGAAGGAGTTCCTCCTTTTCCTGATTCCTTCTAACTCTGGGATGCTACAGGAGAAATGCTTCTCTCCCTCTCCACTCTCTCTCTCTCTCTGCTCAATGCCTCTATATACCAAGACTCTTTTTGTCATCAGTGAAGCTTCCCGAATCAGCTAATATAAAACTTGATGTGATTTTATGCCCTAGAGTTCCCTGTCGGCTATACTCACCCCCTTTCCTCCTTTATTGGTAACTCTAGCCCTCCGACCACCAACCTATATAAGATAACACCCAAAAAAGTTCCTTGACATCTCAAGAACTCAAAGCAACCATATTTTCTCTCTCAGATTCCTCACAACTCTTCGGCAACCACCTATCTTCTACCTCTAAACACCCATGGTTTGTCATGGCCAATGAAGTCCTCACTGTCCTACCTTATGATGAGCACCAACTCCTATAAGCCCCAACAAGGTCCCAACACTACCAATTGGGCAAGATGACTGGCAATCTGTGTCTTCCCCCTTTTTATTTCATGTTACTATTTCATCACTATGAAGTTGTTCTCTGTGTCTTGGCCTCCCTCGGTTACTGCTTTGGCCTCCATCAACATCGTCAATGTTCACGAGTCTTCCCTTAGTCTTGGTTCTCAACACAGTAGATCATATCACTGTTTGCTTCTTTTCTTTATGGGTTCCTACCATTGCGGGAGGTTGTGTACCTCCATCTGACCATCACACTCTGCGAGCCCTAGCTCGCCTAGTCCGACTGGTGACAATATAGGTGTTGACACCATAGCTTTGTCAATGTGAATGAGATGTGAGTTTAGTCTCCTGAGTTTTGATTGCTCCTCTAGAGGTTCATCGTGATGTTCATCGCTGATAAGCAAAAGATCCCATGCTTTGTTTTGTCGATTATACCCCCACACTCCTTCATCTAAGACATAGGCTGTTCTGGGGTATTTCAGTCTTTTGACACCCTATTGTACTCGACTGTGTGTCTTGGTAGAGAGGGGGTAACCAGTCCACACCGTCAATGCATATTGGGCCACCTTATCTCACATTAAACTTATGTATACACATGTAATTTTCTAGAATTTCTATTGGTCAGTGCTTCCAAATTTCACATCTATTTAATGCTTTGTCAGAAAATTTCCCAAACATATGCATTGCAAAGGGTTTTTTGAGATCTAGATGATGGGCTATGTTCCAAAGCCTGATTTGACTCAATGTTTCCCTATTTTAATCAAGAACCCTAAAACCCTAGAAATTAGGTTTAATATTAATTGTTAATGAATTATAATTGTCATAAAAGTGTAATTAGGGTTTCTTAACCCCATGAGCATGATTAGAATCTTACCAACCAACAATAAGCAACTAGGATCTTCTTTAAGAGAGATGGAAGTGGTCCACACACTTTTAACATAATTATTGGTTGATTTTAAGTATAAGTGTACAATGAATGTTGTGCATGTACTATTTATTGTTTCAATTATTAAAATCCAATTCATTTATGATAAACTGAATGTCATGATTATTTTCAATATTATTGTATCATCTTCATGCACATTAATAATTAAGTCAAGAATAAAGTTAAGAGCAAAGTTAAAAGTTTTAAGAGAAATATATTGCTAAAAGATAACTTATATAAGATCCTCACCAAGAGGCTCCTCAGAGAAAATCTAAGAGGCACTTCAGTGCATAAGAGAAAAGGCACTTTGGTGCAACCCAAGAGGGACTTTAGTACTTAAGAGAAGAGGCACTTCAGTGCAAAACCAGAGGATTCTTGTATAGGTCAAGGTAAAAGACATAATTTAAAAGCAATCATCTCTTTTTCAATGTTTAATGTTTGAAGTTTATTTTCAGTTTACATGCTTTCTTTAAATTATAATATGTTCAATTTCACTTACCAATTTGTTTGATGCATGAATGGAGCGTGATGCTTATAGGAAAGGATCAACGTAAAGGATAAAGCTACCTAAGGACCAACTAAAGAAGGAGCTCGAGGACATCTGAGACCAAACTTGGTAGGGTGCCAACTATCAATAGATTATATTTCCTTTATGTTTATGAGACAAGTGTTTAGTTTAGAGTGTGAGTTTTATGTTATGAGTTTGAGATGCAAGAAATTGTGCAATGTATCTTATGTTGGGTTATCAAACTTTATTTTTATGCAATGATCATCATGTTTGTGACATTCCTAATAAGATTATGCTTCCGTTTAATGAATTATATGTTTTAGAAAATTGGGATGTTACATTGATTGTCTTATCAAATCAAAGATTCCAGTTCTAAGATGCTTGTTTCAATCTTTAGATTGAACATTGTAGCTTAAAAACTTTATTTGCATTAATGGAGTCATAAAACCTTTAGATGATATCACATACACGTCCTCTTCATTATTCCCATTAAGGAATGTTGTTTTAAGATTCATATGACAAATCATATAGTCCCAACAAGCAGCAATAACAAGTACATCTATTAGTAAGGGGATTTCATCATGTTCAACATTTTGAATTGATTTGAAAAACCTTTCAACCAATCTATCCTTTTATGTTATCCATGTTAATCCTCTGTATGAAAACCCAACTGCACCTTGTGGTTTCTATCCCTCCAGGTGGTACCGGTCATACCTGGTTGATCTTCATGGATTCCATTGTGGATATAATGGCCTCAAGCCATTTCTCAGACTCTGGTCCCTCAATAGTTCTTATTAATTGTTGGATCATCATCTTATGACCAATTCGTAACTTATTTCAGTTACAAGATTCACAATCTTTTAATCTCAGACGTGTTCTTCCAAAACTATAAGTTTGTGTGACATAAAGAACTTCTGATTCCACAACCACTTATGACTCTCTATGTTCTCATTGTGCTTCCTATGGTCCAAATGTTTTCTTGTTGAATTCAAAACCTTTTGAGTTTTACTTTTACTCCCACTGATTCTAATGGAACTCATCTATCCCAACAACAAATACTTTTGTGATTGGTTTGAGATAAGTAGTGTTAAAAAAACTAACATTTATGTGATTGAATCCTTTTAAGAAACTATTTTATTGTACAAGTTTCAATCTTTGGGACATATTGGGACATTCCCATTACATATCTCATATGGTGTGCATTAAAACCATTTGTGGATGGTACATTATTTTGGTGCTTGGCATATTCCTTCGAAGAAATTAGAAGATTAGATTAAATGATAATCATATCATGACACATCATGATGTGATTCCTTTTTTCTGATACATCATCATGTTTTAGGTGTAGTTGACTGTGATACACTATCACAGTCTTTCCAGAAGGTCCTCAAACTATTCCTATAAAGTATTTCAACATTTGATCATATCAAAGTATCTTAATACCTATAAGGATGTTGAGTACTTCATCTGTGTGATCTTCTTGAACACTTCAAGAGATCTGTATTTTATTATATACATATCGTAATATTACTGGTTGAATGAATGAATTATAAATAACTATCTATAACATTCATTCCAAAGATCTTTATACACCATTATGTACACGTCCTAATAGAATGTTTATTATACCACTACACCTAGTAAGAGGTGGCTTGTCATGTTGCTCATGTATAAGATTTGAATGTCTCTTATTGATTCAACAACCAAAAAGAGTCTAGATAAACATCAATATGAAATCTAGGAATTCATCTCTCATATGTGTGCTCTAGATGACAATGCTATCAATTGTTGATTGTTTGAGTTATCAACTATAATCCTTTGGTATTTACATTATGAGCATTCATATTTTGATCCAATCACATAAAGATCATAAGACATTTCCATAAAAGATCACATCTTTGAAATAGAAACATTAACAACTCTTTATTTATAATCATACTTGTCCATACTAGATGCATAAAGTAAAATGTTTCTATTTATTGGCATAATGAAACAACATTTCACTTAACTCTATTACATGCCCAATGGACTAAGATAAATTCTAAATGTAGACTAAAATTGTAGAAACTCTTGCTCATCACACTCCATCCTTGTCCTTTCATAAAGGCTTTACTTCTTATCAAATCCTGCACATTAACATATGTCATATCTACATAAGATATAATATATCAAGATGAAAAAGTATTCAAATTTATCGTATAATGTTTATACCTGAAGTAGATGCCTTTACCTCTTCCTTCTTCTTCTTTAGTTCCTCCAAAAAGAGAGGGCAATTCCTCTTCCAGTGTCCAACTTGGTGATGGTGGTGAAATTTTCCTCCCATCTTTAATCCTCCTTTTGTTTTGAGATTCGAAGACTCAGGCTTAGGGCTGGAAAAACAAGACCCGACCCGATCGACCCGACCCGAACCCAAAATTTTAAGCAAGTTTAGGGTCTTAGGTTTTTTGACACGACACGAAATAGACCTAAACCCGAAGAACCCAAAATTAATCTAGGGTCAGGTTTGGGTTTGGACTTTAGACCTGAATTGACCCGATTGACCCAAAATTCAGAATTATATTTTCAAATAAAATTACAATACTATACTTTAAGACACCCGATGACCCATTAATTTACTAATCCATCAATCATGAAGTTTATTTTGGCAATTCTACATGGTTTTGTATTGATTTGTATGATTTATTATACTAATTATATTAGGAATTTGTGTTCAAAAGTCTCGAACAAACTACAATAGGCTTTATATGTGTTTCTTAATCACATTGTAAGTTTATCACAATGAAATTTGTTGATTACACTTGGGAATTATCAATGACTATACAAATCATATCATTTTTTTAAAACTATTGTCATGGTGTTGGATTTACGGGTCAGACTCGATAGACTCGTAACTATTTGCGGGTCGGGTTAGGGTTAAGGGTTTCAACCCAAAAAATCATCTTTTACAAGTTTAAGGTCTAGCCAAAATGTGTTGATCCGAAATGACCCGAAATAAAACCCACTCAACCCGAACCCTATTGCCACCCCTACTTAGGCTTTTGGCCAACTTTAGAACTGTTCTTAGCCTTTAGATCTTCCCTTTGTCTTGTTGATCATCATCACATATTTGGGTTTGTCTTTCTTCATTTGTGCCTCAGTTGTTCTCAACATGCCTTGTAACTCTATCAATAGCTTGTCAAAGTCATTCATGTTGTAGTACATGACAAACTGACTATATGATTATGAAAGAGACTGTAGAATCACATAAGTGACCAACTCTTGATCCAAAGGGAATGCCAGTCTAGACAGGTTCTCCACATACCCAATGAGCTTGAGCACATGAGGACCTACTGGATCCCCTTCTGCTATGTTATGTTTGAACAGTGCCTTGGAGACATCATATCTCTCCTGTCTTGCCTAATCTTGGAACATGTTCTTGAGATGTGTGACCATATTAATAAAATCAATATTCTCGTTCTGTCTTTGTAACTCATAGTTCATGGAGCATAAAATCAGACACTTGCCATCTATGACATCTTCAGTATGCTTCTTGTAAGCATACCTATCAGTCTTAAGTGTGGTAGGAGGAGGTTCATCTGGCTCTGGTGTCTCCAGGACATAGAGCTTGCACTCCTGCATGAGATCGATTCTCAACATCCTAAACCAACCATGGAAGTTGTTCCCAATTAAGTTGTCCTTTCTTAAGGACTGGTCACAGAGAAAATGTGTTGTTGTGTGTTTCCATTTGATTCTACAAAAGAATTTACAATTTTGTCAGAAACTCAATTTTGATCTGATTTGATTTGATTTGTAAATTTTGATGATATTAAATTATATTTTTAATTAATTATCTCTCCCACTATTTTATTCAAATTGATATCACTCACATATCAATTCAGAAGATTACATCGTACAACCTTCTAGTGAGCCAAGATCCAAAATAATTCAACTATTTCCCAGCCAACACCAACGTCCTTAGTCGTTAATTAAGGTAGGCAAGCTTTTCCAATTGCATCATATGCAATTCTTAGATAGATGATATGCACAACTCCTTTCCATAGTCATCTTCATGCCTCTGGTGCTTTATCCCATTACATACACAATTAAGCCTGACCCAAAAGCCAACACGATAGATATGCACCCTGCTTGGGCAGAAGCTACATATCTACCATCACAATTCTATGAGATGGACGACGCACCATGCTTGGGCATAATCTACACTTGGTTGATAAGATTTTCATGTGTGTTTCTTATAGAAAGAATCTAACACTTAATATTTAATTTGAGGGAGTTTGTATTTATAAATACATATACTTTATCCAATCACCACATTTATAGTATGTTTCATATACATGGTATTTCCCACAACGTAAACATGGAATATTAAAACATTAGCGATGGTTATGGGCACACTACTATATATCCTTAGATCCACAAGGAATTACTACCACCTAGGTCAACATCACATGCATGAACCTGTTGTTGGTGTAGATCCGTGCTTGCCAATCCTGGTTGATCGGTTCAACACTTGAATTGGTCGGCTCACCTCTTTGTCGATCGGTTGGTCATCTGACGTGGTCATCTAGCCTCCTATCCAACTGATGTTTGGACACCTCCAGGTGGTCGATTGGGTCCACCAACTGGTCAATTTGCTCCTCCTATGGTCTGCCCTCCTTGGTCGTCCGGGCGGTCGACTTGTCATGTGAAATGGTTGGCTCACCTAATGCTGACCAACATCTTTGTCATTGCAAGAAAGAAACTATCCTATTGCTATTAAAGTTATTACATGGTAATCAGAAACATAAGTTACATTCTAGGGGAGCAAAGGTAGGAAATAAAATACTTTTACATTGGGAAGAAGAAGGTAGAGGCTCAGTATCCAAATCAAGATAAAACATGCACAAAAGAAACCATCCAACCTCACAAATATATTATGGTTTTGGCCATAACCATGATATACATCCACCATCAAAACTCACTTTTAGAAACATGTGAAATTTTCATATATATATATATATATATATTAGTTTGGGATTATATGTGGTCTTTGATCGTATATTCACATTATGCAATTTAAGCATTCACATCATATGCAATGAAAAAATGATGAAAACCAAAAATTTGATCATATCGATTATCCCAAAACATAGTAAACTGATGTGGCTCTGATACCACTATTGGGAAATGTGGGCATAGAGTAGACAGTGGATTTTTTTAATCCATATTCCTAATAACTACAAGATCGCATCAATAATTATGTAATGGAAAGGATGGTTTAACGAGTTCATATATGGTCTTGGAGCAAGCCCAATGACTATTCCTTGTTGTAGTAGTGTAACTCTCCTGGTTGCACTGGGATGACGTCTACACCAACTCCTGGTCTCCACCATAGACATCTGGCTGGCATTGTCCTCCTAGTGGTGGACAATAACCTCCTCGCCTCTATGGAAGTCCACACAGACCGCCTAGAACTCCTATCATTCTAGTAGAACATATAGGAAGGAGTTGTTCCTTGTGTTAGTGTACTAGTCACCAACTTGCTCTCCCACAATTGTTCTCCCTTTCTATCCCCCCTTTAGCAGGTAGGACTTGCTCGGGCTCTCTATTGGTTACCACAACCAGAAATGACAACAACTATCAGAAGCAATTGAGTTGTGTCTTTGGGAAGCCCCCAATACCCCTCTATTTATAGGAGGGCCATGATCAGGGTTATAGTCTACATGGGAGTGGAAGGGACCAGAATCTCACAAATTTTAGTTGGATCAAGTTCGGAGTTCTGGCTTTTCTTTGCCTATTCTGGGAGCAAGAGAGTCGATAAAGGGGAGTAGTAGTTGAGTCATTGCACATCGCAACATGCGACAGGAAAAATGGTTGATTCACAAGTGAACCGATCAGTTGTCATGTGAGCTATTGGTTCATCCAGTGAACCAATATTTTCATCATGTTTCCCGATTGCAATTGTATTGGCAATTAGTATCCATTTAATTCACAACACGATGTCAGCACAAATCCTTGAATCAATCAAATTGATCCACAAATTGCTTGATTCACAATCTGAGCTGGCTGGTTCATGGACCTGAGCTGATTGGTTTACCTAGTGAACCGGTTGGTTCATAGTCCAAAATTGCCAAACTTGGTTCTACTGACCTGACACATTGAAATGACCAGTTCAACACTTGAACCTGTCAGTTCAATTGTGCAGTTAGTCAATTTTCAACCAATATTGTTTAAATTGAACACCTAAACACTTTAGCAATCAATTTAATTATCATTCATGATTAAGATCCTCTTCTAGGTGTATCCTATGTGTGTGACCCCATAGGTTCCATATTATGTAGGCAGTGAATGCCCTTAACTGATTTATGACATCATAAGCAAAAAGTGATGCCTAGTCACACATAATTGCTACCCAAATAATCAGGAAAGTTGGAGAACAACTTCAACCTACGATATGTGTCAAGTGGTATTGTGATCATCTAATTACTTTGTCATTGATATATGGAATGAACTAAAGGCATGGAACCGTCAACCTCTCAATGTTCAATCTTGATCTAGAGCAGACAACCTGAGATATATGTGACCTCAATATCATATATTGATTCAAATGTACATGCACATACTTTTCTCAATCTCACTTATCAAGTGGCCTGAATGTCATACTCTAGTAGGAAGGACAAATCCTATCTACACCACTCACAGTCATCACCAAATGTATCACAACATATCCAATGATCACCTTTATGCCAACCCTTATTCATGATCATGTTGGATGATGTCAAAACAATCAAACGACATGTGATGCATGTAGTGACCTCAGGTCTAAGAACCACAATCACTACCTTCACTATGTGAGATGATTATGACCACCAATTATGGTTTCCATGTCTCATTCTCAAGGTGGGTCTGTCCGATACACTATTCTCCAACAAGTATCTATGCGTTTGGTTTAATATCACATATATCATGACTGATGAGATTCTTCCATCAACTAACTGTTGGCTAAATGGACATCATCAAAATCCCTTTGTTTTGAAAATAACAAACATTTCATTCTTGTGGTTTTAACGTTCTATTTGAGTGTTGCAGGAACTAGGTGGATGACATAACTTTGGAAGATCTAAATGCTCACAATGTGTTAATTTCATGATTGTAATCAAATGTAAAAACTTGTACAAGTATATAATGTACAAGTACTTAGATATCATGTAAATCAAGCATTTAGATCTTCCCTAGCCATTCACAACACTTAGATAGGCCATCCCCTATAATAGTGTCACAACTGCACACTCATACACACACTTAGTATTCATCTAGAACCACCAAAATAGAGACATTTTCGGTCGAACTATTTGTCGACCGAGACACACTCGGTCGAACATCTTCTCAACTGAGATTCTCCCGGGTTAATCCTTCTAAAAGGTTCTATAGTCGTTAGACCTAGCAAACAAGGTGGTTGGGAGTTGGAATCGAACATTATATACACTTGCTCCAGACCATTCCTCGGTTGATGAAGTCATCGACCGACTGACTCGTGGTCGACAAACTTCTCGACCGAGAAGAACTCTGTCTGCACTTTTTAGAATTAATAAACTAGCCATTGCTAAAGTAATTAGTGGATACCGGTTAAAAATAGTAGCAATCCCGGTCGAGAAATTGTCGACCGAGTCAAGGTCGGTTGAAGTATTTGTCGACCGAATGAGGTTCTGAGAAGCTTAAATTATGTAATCATGTTCATTTTATCATTAAAAGTACCTCACCATAATGGACCATCACATGTGTACCAAAATCCATATTTTGTTGCAGGATTGGGTGGTTGATAGTGGATGCTCCAAACAATTGACTGGAAATAAGGATGCTTTTCAAACTTTTGAAGAAAAAGAAAAGTGGAACAATCACTTTTGGATATAATGGCAAAGGTAAAATTGTTGGAATAGGTAATATTGGTACAAACCTTGAAATAAAAAATGTTTTACTTATTGATGGTCTACATCACAACTTAATTAGTGTTAGTCAACTATGTGATACTGGATATGATGTTTTATTCAATAAAAATTGCTGCAAGTTACTAATAGAGAACACTACAAATGTTGTGTATGAAGGTAAACGAATTGGAAATCTTTATATTCTCAGACCTAACTCTATGCAATATGTAATTGGAAAATGTTTACTTGCAAAAGATAATTATCTCCAATTATGGCATAGAAAATTAGGTCATGCTAGTTCACATGTTATGAAAAAGCTACTTAAATATGATCTTGTTCGTGGTTTGCCTAAGCTATCTTTTGATCAATCTGAAAATTTTGAACCATGTACTTTGAGTAAACAAACTAAAACTTCTTTTAAACCCAAAAACATGCTTAGCACCAGTAGATCACTAGAACTTATTCATATGGATCTATTTGGACCTATGAGGACACAATCTATTAGTGGAAAAAGATATTTCTTTGTTATTGTTGATGATTACAGTAGATATACATGGGTTCATTTTCTTATAAATAAAGATGATAAGTATTTATACAATTTTGCTCAAAGATTGAAAATCAATTACAAAATAAAATATGCACAATTAGAAGTGATCATGGTGGAGAATTTGAGAATCATATATTTGAAGAATTCTGCACAACTCAAGGCTACACTCACAATTTTTCAGCTCCACATACACCACAACAAAATGGTATAGTTGAAAGAAAGAATAGGTCCTTACAAGAAATGGCTAGGACTATGATGCTTGAACATAATAGACCTAAAACATTTTGGGCTGAAGAAGTAAACACAACTTTCTATGTGCGAAATACAATAACTGTACACTCTTATTTGATGAAAACACCATCTGAACTCATTTATGATAAGAAACCAAGGGTTGATTATTTTCACACTTTTGGCTTAACTTGCTATATCTTAAACACAAAAGATGATAGAGAAAAGTTTGACTCTAAATCACAAAAATCCATTTTCTTAGGATATTCAACTTCTAGCAAAGCATTTAGAGTTTACAATACCATCTCTAGAAAAGTTGAAGAATCCATTCACATTACTTTTCATGAAGAACAAAAACAAAGTGATAACATAGTTGATCTTACTCATCAAATCAAAGATATAACCATATCAATTAAAGATGATCACTGTGCTGAAAATGATCAACAAATTGAGACACAACAACCCGTCCCTAGAATCATTAAGGATCATCCTCAAGAACTGATCATTGGAAATCCTAAGGATAAAGTAAAAACCCGATCATCTTTTAGAGATGTTGCAAATATGGAATTTGTATCTATAATTCAACCTAAGAAGGTGACAAAACTCTAAAAGATGATTATTGGATAATGGCAATACAAGAAGAATTAAACCAATACACTAAGAATGATGTATGAGACTTAGTTCTTAAACCTCAAGATAAAACCATTATTGGAACTAAGTGGGTTTTTAGAAATAAGTTAAATGAAGCTGGGGAAGTAGTAAGAAATAAAGATAGGTTGGTAGCACAAGGGTATAATCAACAATAAGGAATATACTTTGATGAAACTTATGCACCAATGGCAAGACTTGAAGCCATTAGAATGCTACTAGCTATAGTTGCCCACAAAAACATCAAACTATTCCAAATGGATATAAAAAGTGCATTTCTAAATGAAATACTACAAGAGGAAGTATATGTTGCCCAACCACATAGTTTTGAAATTCTTGGTAAAGATGATCACATTTACAAACTTAAGAAAGCACTTTATGGTTTAAAACAAGCACCTAGAAATTGGTATGAAAGGCTCAAAAACTATCTCTTTGATAACAATTTTTCAATTGGAAATTCAGATTCTACTTTATTTTTCAAAACATATGAATTTGACTTGCTAGTTGTTCAAATTTATGTTGATGATATTATCTTTGGTGCATCTAATGAATCTTTATGTAAACAATTTAGTGATATTATGCAAAAGGAATTTGAAATGAGTCTCATGGGAGAATTGACTTTCTTTCTTGGTTTTCAAGTAAAGCAAACGCCCGCTGGGATTTTTATAAGCCAGGAGAAGTATACAAATGAACTTTTAAAATGTTTCGAGATGGAACATTGCAAACATGCTACCACTCCAATGTCTACCTCTACTAAAATTGATAAGGATGAAAATGGGGAACCCATTGATGATTCCTTATATAGGGCCATGATTAGTAGCTTGCTTTACTTAACCACTTCTAGACCGTATATCATGTTTTCCATTGGAATTTGTGCTAGATTTCAATAAAAAACCATGCAAACTCATTTTCAAGCTGTCAAACGGATTCTAAGATACTTAGCTGACACCACAAACTATGGTTTATGGTATCCTAAAAGACAATCTTTGGATTTGAAATCTTATACTGATGCTGATTACACTGGTTGTCGACTTGACTGAAAAAGCACAAGCGGAAGTTGTTTCTTATTAGGAAGAGCCTTAGTATCATGGTTTAGTAAGAAACAAAACATGTTTGCCCTGTCTACCACTGATGCTGAATATATGGAAGTCGGGTCTTGTTGTGCTCAAGTGCTTTACATGCAACAAGTTTTAAATGATTATGGTTTTACATTTTCATCTATGCCTATATTTTGTGACAATACAAGCGCTATAAACTTGGTACATAATCCTATTTTACACAGTCATGCCAAACATATTGAAATCCATCATCATTTTCTAAGGGATCATATCTCTAAAAATCATGTATCCCTTCATCATGTTGATACGGAAGATCAATTGGCTGATATTTTCACAAAACCACTTCTATTAGATCAATTCAATAAAATAAGGAAGCAACTACTCATTACTCCCTTAGAATATGTTTTCTTTGACATTTGTGCTTCTTAAATTGGTTGGTTTTTCTGATCCTTACATTTTGGCTTCAAATGGACATCCTTTTAAATGATTTGATGGTTATCTTTTTGAAAGGGGAGAACAAATTAAGGGGGAGTTTTAACACATGATTTTAACAGCTATCTTTTTGAAATGACAAAGGGGGAGAAATAATATAAATCTTAAATACTCAATCAATGAGTTTCATAATCTCTTGGCTTTACATTAAAAGTTGCTATATTCCCAAAGAATTAGATTTTATGTTCCACACTTCTTTGGGAATAATAAGCATACATTCCATAAATAAGAGAAGGAATACACAAGGTGAATCTCAGGTATGAAACTCAACTCATTTTACGATTATTTGATTTATATTTAGAAATGTTTGTCATCTTAAAAAAGGGGGAGATTTTTGGCTAAATGAACATCATCAAAATCCTTTTGTTTTGAAAATACCAAACATTTCATTCTTGTGGATCTAACGTGCTATTTGTGTGTTGCAGGAAGTAGGTGGATGACACAACTTTGGAAGATCTAAATGCTCACAATGTGTTAATTTCATGATTGTAATCAAATGTAAAAACTTGTACAAGTATATAATGTACAAGTACTTAGATATAATGTAAATCAAGCATTTAGATCTTCCCTAGCCATTAACAACACTTAGATAGGCCATACCCTATAATAGTGTCACAACTGCACACTCATACACACACTTAGTATTCATCTAGAACCACCAAAACAGTGACATTCTCGGTCGAACTATTTGTCGACTGAGACACACTCGGTCAAACATCTTCTCGACCGAGAGTCTCCCAGGTTAATCCTTTTAAAAGGTTATATAGCCGTTAGACCTAGCAGTCAAGGTGGTTGGGAGTTGGAATCGAACGTTATATACACTTGCTCTAGACCATACGTCAGTCGAAGAAGTCCTCGACTGACTGACTCTCGGTTGACAAACTTCTCGACTGAGAAGAACTCTGTTTGCACTTTTCAGAATTAATAAACTAGTCGTTGCTAAAGAAACTAGTGGATGCCTAACGGCTAGTTGATCACTTAGAATCCCCTAGAAAGTGTCTAGAACGTCCTTATGCATTCATAGTCCAGTCCTATAAATAGGACATGCCTTAGGACACCCAAAACACACTTGTGCAATACTTGAGTATACATACTTACAATTGGCAATCCTTTCTTGTGAGCAATTGATCAACTTCTACACTTGCTAATCTTTCCCATTGCTACAAGCTCGTGTCCTATAGGCTAGAATCTCCTTTCCACCATACTTAAACTTTCACACACATTGGTTAGGAGATCAAAATTCTTGATATAGGAAATCAAGCCTTGTGTTACAACAATAATTGTAATTTCCATTTTCCCTTCTTATTCCTTCTTATTGCTTGTACTCTCCTTGCTACTCCTAGGGTTGGAGGCTACGGATTGGAGAGGGTGCTATCTTCTCATGTGGAGAAGGATCTTATCGTTAGAAAAGGAGGACTTTGGACTACTTCTAGAAGGTCTCAACGGGAAGCTACTTCAAGGAGGAAGGCTACTTCAAGGGGGAGCTTGAAGTTACTTCAAGTGAAGGCTGCTTCATAGTTGGTGAGATGACTTCAGTGTGAAGGCTGTCCAAAGGGTGAGGAAGGTATTTGTAATTTTGTTTAACATCCTAAAAAGGTAATAAAATTCAAATACTTTCAAATCCCAATTAGAAACAATTGGGTAGTGGACTGACTCCCTTAATTTTTGCTAAGGGTAGGACCACTCTAAACACCTTGCCTCTTTCTTCTTATCTCAATTGTGGTTGCTTGAGTTGAATTATTGTTAAAATATTTATAAAACCCTATTCACCCCCCTCTAGTGATTTTTTCATTTGGTATCAGAATAAGGCTTCAAGGAACTCTAACAAAGTCTTAAAGAATGGGTGACGGGGTACTCAACAACCTCAACTTGGAAGGGACACTCGTGGCTAGACCTCCACCTTTTGATGGAACTAACTACACCTAATGGAAGAGGAGGATGTAGTTCTACTTCCAGGGAATTAGCTGGGATCTCTGGAGGATGGTGTCAAATCCATATGACTTTCCTCAAACAGAGTATGCTACTTGGGATGCTAATACGGTAAGATCAGCCCAAATGAATGCAAAAGCTGTAAGTATACTCTATTGTTCAATTTCTGTTGGTGAATTCAACAGAATATCAAATTGTGAAACAACATATGAGATATGGCATAGGCTTTCTATTACCCTATGAAGGAACTGTTCAAGTTAAAAATTCCAAAATTGGAATGCTTAAACAAAAGTTTGAACGGTTTCGTATGGAACCAAATGAGTCTATTAGTGAAATGTATGCAAAGTTTTCTTCTATTGTTAATGGTTTGAATGCATTAGGTAAAGCCATTAGTGAAGAAGATCAAGTGTCAAAAATTCTTAGGTCTCTTTCTCCTAAATACAAGCCTAAGGTGACCGCAATTGAAGAAGCCAATGACCTCACCCGACTAAGGATGGAGCAACTCATTGGCAACTTAGAAGCACATGAAGCAACCTTAGAGGAGGAAGAAAGATGAGAGCGTGAACTTCAATAAGGAAGAAAGAAGGGCATGGCTTTCAAGGATACAAAGGTCATCACTCAAGAAAGTGATGAAACAAGTGATGTAGATGAGGGAGAAGAAGCTCTAATTGTAAATGGTAAGAAATATAGAAGATTTAAATCTAACAAAATTATAGGTTCTTCTTCTTCTTCCTCTCCTAGGTGTTTTGAATGTGGAAAGAAGGGACATTTCAAGAATGAATGTCCTAAAACAAAGAAAGGAAAGAAAACCTCATCCAAGAAGAAGGGAGAAAAAGCATACAAAGCTGCATGGGATGAGTCAAAGTGATAGTGAAAGTGGAGAAGAGAATGTGGAGTGTCTCATGGCCAAAGAAGATGATAGTGATGATTCTCAAGAGGTAAGCCTTCTTGATTTTCCAAAATAAGATCTAATTGTTAGTCTACAAGATACTCATGACAAATATGTTGATTGCTAAAAGAAACTAAAGAAGGTTACTAGAACTAATGAGGATCTATATGCTAGATTAAATAATCTTTCTTTCGAAAAGGACAATATTGCTTCTGAAAATTTGACCTTGAAATCATCTTTAAATGATTGGAATATGAAGTTTCTTACTTTAGAAACAAATCATGATCTTCTTTCTCAAGAAAAGGTTGATTTGCTTGCAAAACTGAATAATTTTCAGACTCAACCTATCCTATGTAATCATCTAGATTATGATGCTATTGTTAAGGAAAGAGATGCTTTATCATGTAATCTAGATCAAGCAAAGTTAGATATCCAAAAGAAAATTGATGAGATTGCTAAGTTACAAAAAGAAGTTAGTAGCTTGAGAAACAATGGTATTCTTGATAAGATCCTAAAGAACTCTTCTGGTTATAGTGGAAGAAGAGGTTTAGGATATGTTCCAAAAGAAAACTCTTATCAACCAAAACCTAGCAGAACTCAAGCACCCAAGACCAAGATCATGTTTGTACCCAAGAATACAACTCAAAATCCTAGAAAGAGAAATGAAATTGATTCTGTTTGTTGTCATTATTACTTGTGTCTTGGACATTATTCCTTTTCATGTCCTTACAAGAAAAAGGATGTTGATTTAGTATGGGTTCCAAGACCCTAAACTTAGCAAATTTAATATGATTAAGTTGAGATTTGACTTAACACTTCATTTGAATATCCTAATGTCTCATCTCAACTAAATAGAAAGGTACCTTAGCATATTACAACGATTTAAGCCCAAATCAACAAAAATAGATTGGTGAAAACAAACAGAAACAATATCGGTTGACAAATAGTTCGGCCGAGACACTCCTCGATCGAGAAATTATTCGACCGAAGGAATTCCTGTACCAAATCTGAAATTTGTAGTTAAAAATAGTAGCAATCCCGGTCGAGAAATTATCGACCGAGTCAAGGTCAGTCGAAGTATTTGTCGACCGAATGAGGTTCTGAGAAGCTTAAATTATGTGATCATGTTCAGTTTATCATTAAAAGTACCTAACCACAATGGACCATCACATGGGTACCAAAATCCATATTTTGTTGCAGGATTGGGTGGTTGATAGTGGATGCTCCAAACAATTGACCGGAAATAAGGATGCTTTTCAAACTTTTGAAGAAAAAGAAAAGTGGAACAATAACTTTTGGAGATAATGGCAAAGGTAAAATTGTTGGAATAGGTAATATTGGTACAAACCTTGAAATAAAAAATGTTTTACTTGTTGATGGTCTACATCACAACTTAATTAGTGTTAGTCAACTATGTGATACTGGATATGATGTTTTATTCAATAAAGTTGTTGCAAGTTACTAATAGAGAACACTACAAATGTTGTGTATGAAGGTAAACGAATTGGAAATCTTTATATTCTCAGACCTAACACTATGCAATATGTAGTTGGAAAATGTTTACTTGCAAAAGATAATTCTCTCCAATTATGGCATAGAAAATTAGGTCATGCTAGTTCACATGTTATCAAAAAGCTAGTTAAATATGATCTTGTTTGTGGTTTGCCTAAGCTATCTTTTGATCAATCTGAAAATTGTGAACCATGTACTTTGGGTAAACAAACTAAAACTTCTTTTAAACCCAAAAACATTCTTAGCACTAGTAGATCACTAGAACTTATTCATATGGATCTAATTGGACCTATGAGGACACAATTTATTGGTGGAAAAAGATATTGCTTTGTTATTGTTGATGATTATAGTAGATATACATGGGTTCATTTTCTAGCAAATAAAGATGATAAGTATTTATACAATTTTGCTCAAAGATTGAAAATCAATTACAAAATAAAATATGCACAATTAGAAGTGATCATGGTGGAGAATTTGAGAATCATATATTTGAAGAATTCTGCACAACTCAAGGCTACACTCACAATTTTTCAGCTCCACGTACTCCACAACAAAATGGTATAGTTCAAAGAAAGAATAGGTCCTTACAAGAAATGGCTAGGACTATGATGCTTGAACATAATACACCTAAAACATTTTGGGCTGAAGCAGTAAACACAGCTTGTTATGTGCTAAATAGAGTAACTGTACACTCTTATTTGAATAAAACACCATCTGAACTCATTTATGATAAGAAACCAAGGGTTGATTATTTTCACACTTTTGGCTCAACTTGCTATATCTTAAACACAAAAGATGATAGAGAAAAGTTTGACTCTAAATCACAAAAAGCCATTTTCTTAGGATATTCAACTTCTAGCAAAGCATTTAGAGTTTACAATACCATCTCTAGAAAAGTTGAAGAATCCATTCACATTACTTTTCATGAAGAACAAAAACAAAGTGATAACATAGTTGATCTTACTCATCAAATCAAAGATCTAACCATATCAATTAAAGATGATTACCATGCTGAAAATGATCAACAAATTGAGACACAACAACCCATCCCTAGAATCATTAAGGATCATCCTCAAGAACTGATCATTGGAAATCCTAAGGATAAAGTAAAAACTCGATCATCTTTTAGAGATGCTGCAAATATGGCATTTGTATCTATAATTGAACCTAAGAAGGTGATTAAAGCTCTAAAAGATGATTATTGGATAATGGAAATGCAAGAAGAATTAAACCAATTCACTAAGAATGATGTATGGGAATTAATTCTTAAACCTCAAGATAAAACCATTTTTGGAAATAAGTGGGTTTTTAGAAATAAGTTAAATGAAGCTAAGGAAGTAGTAAGAAATAAAGCTAGGTTGGTATCACAAGGGTATAATAAAAAAGAAGGAATAGACTTTGATGAAACTTATGCACCAATGGCAAGACTTGAAGCCATTAGAATGCTACTAGCTATAGCTGCCCACAAAAACATCAAACTATTCCATATGGATATAAAAAGTGCATTTCTAAATGGAATAATACAAGAGGAAGTATATGTTGCCCAACCACCTAGTTTTGAAATTCTTGGTAAAGATGATCATATTTACAAACTTAAGAAAGCACTTTATGGTTTAAAACAGGCACCTAGAAATTGGTATGAAAGGCTCAAAAACTATCTCTTTGATAACAATTTTTTAATTGGAAATTCAAATTCTACTTTATTTTTCAAAACATATGAATCCGACTTTCTAGTTGTTCAAATTTATGTTGAAGATATTATCTTTGGTGTATCAAATGAATCTTGATGTAAATAATTTAGTGATATTATGAAAGAATTTGAAATGAGTCTCATGAGAGAATTTCTTTCTTTCTTGGTTTTCAAGTAAAGCAAACGCCCGTTGGGATTTTTATAAGCCAAGAGAAGTATACAAATGAAGTTTTAAAATGTTTCGGGATGGAACATTGAAACATGCTACCACTCTAATGGCTAACTCTACTAAAATTGATAAGGATGAAAATGTGGAACCCATTGATGAATCCTTATATAGGGCCATGATTAGTAGCTTGCTTTACTTAACCACTTCTAGACCGGATATCATGTTTTCTATTGGGTTTTGTGCTAGATTTCAATCAAAATCCATGCAAACTCATTTTCAAGCTGTCAAACGGATTCTAAGATACTTAGCCGACACCACAAACTATGGTTTATGGTATCCTAAAAGACAATATTTGGATTTGAAAGCTTATATCGATGCCGATTACGCTGGTTGTTGAATTAACTGAAAAAGCACAAGAAGAAGTTGTTTCTTATTAGGAAGAACCTTAGTATCATGGTTTAGTAAGAAACAAAACATGTTTGCCCTGTCTACCACTGAAGCTAAATATATGGCAGTCCAGTCTTGTTGTGCTCAAGTGCTTTACATGCAACAAGTTTTAAATGATTATGGTTTTACATTTTCATATACGCCTATCTTTTGTGACAATACAAGCGCCATAAACTTGGCACACATTCCATAAACAAGAGAAGGAATAGACAATGTAAATCTTAGGTATGAAACTCAACTCATTTTATGAGTATTTGATTTATATTTAGAAATATTTGTCATCTTCAAAATGGGGAATTTTTTTTGCTAAATGAACATCATCAAAATCCCTTTGTTTTGAAAATAACAACCATTTCATTCTTGTGGATCTAATGTGCTATTTGAGTATTGTAGGAACAAGTTGGATGACACAATTTTGGAAGATCTAAATGCTCACAATGTGTTACTTTTATGACTGTAATCAAATGTAAAAACTTGTACAAGTATATAATGTACAAGTACTTAGATATCATGTAAATCAAGTGTTTAGATCTTCCTTAGCCATTCACAACACTTAGATAGGACATCCCCTATAATAGTGTCACAACTGCACACTCATACCCACACTTAGTATTCATCTAGAACCACTAAAACAATGACATTCTCGGTCAAACTATTTGTCGACCGAGACACACTCGGTCGAACACCTTCTCAACCGAGAGTCTCCCAGGTTAATCCTTCTAAAAGGTTCTATAACCGTTAGACCTAACAGACAAGGTGGTTAGGAGTTGGAATTGAACGTTATATACACTTGCTCCAGACCGTCCCTCAGTCGATGAAGTCCTCGACCGACTGACTCTTGGTCGACAAACTTCTCGACCGAGAAGAACTCTGTCAGCACTTTTCAGAATTAATAAACTAGCCATTGCTAAAGCAATTAGTGGATACCTAACGGCTAGTTGAGCACTTAGAACCCCCTAGAAAGTGTCTAGAACGTCCTTAAGCATTCATAGGCCATTCCTATAAATAGGACATGCCTTAGGACACCCAAAACACACTTGTGCAATACTTGAGTATACATACTTGCAATTGGCAATCCTTTCTTGTAAGCAATTGAGCAACTTCTACACTTGCTAATCTTTCCCATTGCTACAAGCTCGTGTCCTATAGGCTAGAATCTCCTTTCCACCATACTTACACTTTCACACACATTGGTTAGGAGATCAAAACGCTTGATATAGGAAATCAAGCCTTGTGCTACAACGGTAATTATAATTTCCATTTTCCCTTCTTGTTCCTTCTTATTACTTGTACTCTCCTTGCTACTCCTGGGTTGGAGGCTACGGATTTGAGAGGGTTCTATCTTCTCAGGTGGAGAAAGAGGACTTTGGACTACTTCTAGAAGGTCTCAATGGGAAGCTACTTAAAGGGGGAGCTTGAAGTTACTTCAAATGAAGGCTACTTCATAGTTGGTGAGACGTCTTCAGTGTGAAGGCTGTCCAAAGGGTGAGGAAGGTATTTGTAATTTTGTGTAACATCCTAAAAAGGTAATAAAATTCAAATACTTTCAAATCCCAATTGGAAACAATTGGGTAGTGGACTGACTCCCTTAGTTTTTGCTAAGGGTGGAACCACTCTAAACACCTTGCCTCTTTCTTCTTATCTTAATTGTGGTTGCTTGAGTTGAATTATTGTTAAAATATTTATAAAACCCTATTCACCCCCTCTAGTGGTTTTTCACTAACACACACTCTATTATTTAGTGTTACACCTATCTATCTTCCTTTTGTAGTAACATCTGACTAGGGTCATAATAAGAATGTACATACTCTTAACATTCATATGATCTCATTGTTCAAGTCATGTACTTGAAGACATACATCATTGAGTATTGTCATTCTTTAGACATTCATTATGTTTCCTCACTATCCCATAACCAAAATGAATTGGAATCTTGCCTATATTATTAATCAAATATTTTATATGATATGCCATCAAAATCATCATATGATTGGATCTCTGGGCATATATATCAATAATATCCCCTTATTTCTCTGGGATATCCAACAAAATCACATTTATCTGATTTGGGTCAAATTTTTTTTAGGAAATTACTTTTTTCACATAAGCTTCACATCCCCAAATATTCATACAAGACACATCGAGATGTTTCCCATGCCATGTCTCATATGGTGTCTTTTTAATCAATTTATATGGTACTCGGTTAAGTGTCAAAACAGTGGTTTCTAAAGCATATCCCATAATGAAATTGAAATATTAGTGAAACTCATCATTGCTCACATCATGTCTAGTAATGTGTGATTCCTTCTTCATTATACACCATTATGTTGTGGGGGTCTAGGTGGAGTCCACTATGGTATGGTACCACGGGCTCATAAAAGATCCTCAAACTCTTGGCTTAAGTATTATCCACCTTGATTAGAACAAACTTCGTTAATACTTTTACTAAGTTTTTTAGTACTTAATTCATGAAATCCTTGAACTTTTCAAGGGTTTCTAACTTGTGTTTCATCAAGTACACATAGCTAAACCTATTGAGATCATCAATGAAGGTAATGAAGTATTGGTAAAAATTGTTCTAAAAGGTTCGCACACATCAATATGTATCAGTCCTAATAGATTACTTGCTCTCTCATTATGACAAGTGAAATGAGTCTTTGTCATCTTTCCAATAAACAAGATTCACATGCCTCTAATGATTTGAAAGCAAAAGAATCTAGATAACTATCTTCATGGAGTTTAGATATGCATCTCTCATTAATGTGCCCTAGATGACAATGCCAAAGGTATGTTTTGTTTCAGTTATTGAGTTTTAGCCGTTTGGTATTTACATTATAAGTACTTGTCTCAAGATATAGAAAATAAATGACAAAGACATTGCGACACTCTATTGTAAAAGATTTCATCTTTAGAAATAGAACATCGACCATTCTTGATGTGAAATTTGAATCTATCCTTATCACAAGATAAAGAAATGGTGTTTCTATTAATGGTAGTTACATAATATCACTTATATAGCTCTATTGCAAGCCCACTGGGTAGAGATAAATGTTAGGTTCCAACTATAGTGGCAGCAACTCTTGCTCCATTTGCAACACACAATTTGACCTCACCCTTTCTTTAAGGCTTACTTCTGTTCATATGTGAGATCCACATTCGGTATCTAGTACCCAATATGAAGAAGTAGACATATTTATCACAATAACTTATATACCTAAAGTGGTGATATCTATCCCCTACTTCTTCTTCCATAATTCCTCCAGATAAAGAGGACAATTTCTTTTTCAGTATCCATCCTGGTGATAGTGGTGACAATTGCCTTCCTTATTCACCCATCCCTTATCTTTCAATGCAAAAGACTTGGGTTTATGGCTAGCTTTATAACTCTTCTTAGCTTTAACATTTCCCTTAGACTTCCCTTTGCCTCTTCTAATCTTGATCACAAATTTGGGTTTGTCTTTCTTCATCCGCACTTCAGCTATTCTCAACATGCCAAGTAATTTTGACAACAACTTGTCAAAACCATTCATGTTGTACTTCATGAAATAGTAGCTATATGATTCTAACAATGATCACAAAATCACATATGGCCAACTTTTGGACTAGGGAAAATCCTAGTCTAGCAAGGTTCTCATATCCACTCAAATTGAGCACATGGGTACCCATTGGTTCTCCTTTTTCCATGTTGCACTTGAACAATGCCTTTAAGACATCATATCTCTCTTCTCTTTCCTGATCTTGGTACATGTTATTAATATGTGTTACCATCTCAATAACATACATGTTCTTATGTTGTCTCTGCAACTCATGGTTCATTCAGCATAGCATCAGGCACTTGACATCCAATTGACATCTTTAGAGTGCTTCTTGTAAGCATCCCTGTCAGCCTAAGGTGCAGTGGGAGTGGGTTCTTCTGGATCAGGTGTCTCCAGGACATAGAGCTTGTGCTCTTGTGTGAGAACAACTTCCAACATCCTAAACTAGTCATGGAAGTTATTCCCATTTAACTTGTCCTTATAAAGGACTAATCGCAACAAAAATGTGTTGTTGTTTTCCATTAGTTTCTACAAAAGAAATTTGCATTTTGTCAAAACACTTTTGATTTTATTTGATTAAAAGAAAATTTTGACAAAATTAATTAGGCTTTTAATTAATTGTCACTCCCACTATTTTTTTTCTAGATCTATAGCTCTCACTATCAATTTGGAAGATTGCAGCGTACAACCTTCTAGTGAGTCAGCTAGGGCTGATCTCCCATAACTTGACTTTTTAGGTAGGCAACACTTTCCAATTGCATCACATGCAACTCTTGATAGATGGCATGCACATCACTTTTTCATAATCCATCTTTATGATTCTAGGTGCTTAATGCCATTAGGATCACTTAGTTAACCCTAACCCAAAAAGCCAACATGATAAAATATGCACCCTATAAAAGCAGACCCATATATCTATCATCACACTTCCACGAGATACATGACACACCACTTTATGGCATGTTGATGCTTATTCGATCAAGATTTTCATGTGTGTTTCATATGGAAAGAATTTAAGACTTAATATTTTATTGAGGGATTTGTATTTATAAATACATATACATATCCAATCACATAGACATACTTATAATATATATCATATGCATGCTATATCCACAAACAAAACATGCAATCACATAATACAAGTGACAGTTATGGCCATACTAATGTAATTCTTTGGAGCTACAAAAAATTTCTACCACCTAAGATCCACATCATATATAGCAACCTATTGTTATAGAAAATATGTGTTGGAATCATCCTGGTCGGTCGACTGAACCTTTTAGTTGATCAATTGACATTTTGGTTGGTCGATTGGTCTTGATGGATCGGTCAAATGGCTTCTGGCTCAAGTGGTGTATGGACTCCTCCAATCGATCAGTTGGGCCTCCAATTGATCAATTGATTCCTCCTATCATTTGGTCTCCTCAGTCCTTTGGTCGATCGACTTGAATTTCCAATCAGTCAACTCGTCTGGTGCAAGAATGCCTTCTCTTATTGAAATATAAATTAAAACTATCATATTCCTATTTATCTTATTACATTGTTAAAGTGAAACCTCTATTTACATTTAAGGGGAGCATAGGGAGGGAAGAATTAATTTACATGTGGAGAAAAAGGTGGAGGTTCAATATGCAAACCGAATAATAATAGGAAAAAAAACCATTCAAAGAAGCACTCATCCACAAAGAGTTTTGGCCATAACAATGTATACATCCACCACCAAAACAACTTTTAGGGTGACATGTATTGATTGCATATATATACATATTATATATATATATATATATATATATATATATATATATATATATATATATAGTAGAGCATGTGGTTTTAATCAGATATGCATGTTAATAATTTTAAGTGTTTGCATTGCATGAAACAAATAAATGATTAAATGAATTTCGACCGTATCAGTTATATCCCAATACACCATAAATTAATGTGGGTATGATACCACTATTGAGATTTCTAGCAGTAGAAACACAATTTTTCATCCATATCACAAAGAAGAAAATCATATCAACAATGATGTATTTAGGAAAGAGGGTTTGTGAGGTATATACCTAGTCATGAACTAAGTCCAACGATAATCCTCGCAACATGATGCTTCTAGATCTGTTAGCACCTGGACGATAGTCGGGGTGGGCTCCTAGTGTGAGACCACGAGCGACAACAGACACAATCTTCTAGCATGTTGGCGACATCCTCCATGCCTCTATGGTAGTCCATGCGACCATTGTGGAACTCCTCATTGCTCTTTTTCTAGGGCAATGGGAAGGAATTTGTCTCTTTGATGTCAACATGCTAGTGCTGACTTGTTCTCCCTGGCAGTCTCTCCGTTTTGTCAGTAATACTTGATCAGGATATCATGTTACCAAAACTATGAGAGGATGACATATGTCAGTGTTAGTTGTGTCTTGTAAAAGCCCTGACTATCCTTCTATTTATAGGAGGGCCAGGGTCTGGGTTTCCAGATAAATTGGGAGTCAAAGAGATGGATTTTCACAATTTTTTTAACTCCTATGGATCACGAGTCAGTCGACTCAACTCTTGAGTCAGTCAAATCACACCTTAGTCAGTCGATTGGACTCCTAGTTGTCCGATTAGAATGCTTTTCTATTTGCAAATGTATTGGCTTTCAATGCAACAATCAATGCACAACATGACTTCAACATCAATCCTTGATCCAGTTTTACTGATCGTCTATTCAGTTGAGTGTAGACTTGAATTGCTCAACTCGACACATGAATTGATCGACCTCACACTTGTGTCAGTCAAATCAACATTTTACTTGATCAACTCACATTTCTAGACAACCAATTGTCAATAAATTTTATTTAAATTGATTACCTAAACACTTTAGTAATCACGACACATGAATCGGTTGACTCAACACTTGAGTTGGTTGACTCACATTCCCAGTCAAATAATTATTCATGAGAAAACTCCTATTCTAGGTGTATCCTATGTGTGTGACCCTATATGTAACACTGGGGCCCACTACCCTACACTCTAGCTATGACAACCTGACGCCACACGAGCGAGATTACTCAAAACTAAAGCAAAAATTTAATACTAAACATCTAGATTACTAGAAAACACGGTAAATTAAAACTAATTTCATATAACCTCAAAAGGGGAGCATATTACAGCAAGATCCAAAAACTATGCCACATGTATCACATATAATATCATAAATGTATCTACATCATCGTAAGTGGCCATCTTGCCACAAATCTATTATAAAAGATAACCTATTTATATATTCAAATCATACATGTACAACCATGACATACTACCAAAGACCTCATATCAATGTAAAACATCTAAAAAACACCCCCAGGGACCTGAGAGTGCATGGATGACACATAGGACTCTACTACAAAATAGTAGCATCATCATATCCAACCTTCAACAACTATTGATCTCTTGGTTCCTCTTCCTTAACCACACAATCTCTACCGCATCGTGCATGACCACCTAAAAGATGCGGAATCCCACATGGAAATACCAATGTACCAGTGAGAGATATAACTCTCTGTCAACAACTATTGTTAGCACAAAGAGATATATAGTAGGAAAGTAATACTATTAACAGTATGAGAAGATTTAGATAAGTGAATATTTAAATTAATAACACAGATTAAGTAGTTTAAGAATCTACTACTGGTTAATAGCACATCATATACTTTCAAAAGGAATATGAAGAACATGTATAAAAGATAACAACTAAGCAGTATAAGAAACAAGGCAAAGGGGTCATCCAATGTGAATTGTGTTTAACCCTAAGAAAATATACTACACGCCTATATTACATCTTTTATTATGCCCTGAGGAGATGAGGTATACCACTCATGCTCCAACTGACCATTCCTAAGTTGAAATTAGTGCCATACAAGATCTAGCAGATTCAAACTCCTATGATCTCCCACACCCTCTGTCAGTCCGAGTCTGCCACAATGACATATAGAGTCAAACTACAAATCATCCTAGTCTGCCTTGGTATACAGGCATGACACTAGTGAGATATGACTACAACCATTCTCCTGCCAGGGTATGATCACAACCATCCCTTTAAACATATCATTTGAGATACAATCTCAACCTTTCTCATGACGAGGAATGCTTAAACCAACCTCAAAACTAATGATTGTGTATGCAAGGATATACTCTTAACTTACACCCCCCACATATTCAACAATATGCACTCTGAGTTTCCCACATGAATTACACTTTTCACCATCCAACAAGTACTAACGCTGAACATATATGGCATAGGGAACCTACATGATTAGGGTTTAACTTAATTAGTTATGCCAATTATGTGAATTAAGGATGAATCATACAAGTGGACATACAAACCCTAATTCATTCTAGCAAGCATAATTGTAAAATAACTTCAGAACATATAAAACGTATGAGGTATAAAGTTGTCACATCACTGCATGATATTACTACCATACAAGACCATCATCATCATCACATCATCCTAGGATAACCATCCCTCATCACATCACTATAGGATATCACCTCAAGCCAGGCACAAAGCCTCTGCGTGGTCAAATAACCCAATCACATAGTTCATGCATATCATCCTGCCTCATAAAGGCTCATAATCATAACCTTGTGTCATACGAGAGATACAATAGAAACCACAAGCTATGATGTCATTAAACCTACAACATTAGGGTTACACAAATAGGAGAGAGAAAATACTTTATTACATGCTACTCATCCAAGCAAGCTATGCAATTACATCATATGCCCAAATTAGTGTTAGGGTTTCCCATAGGTAGCAGACTAGGGTTTTCATAATGGAATTCAACATCAACCCTATCTACATCACTTCCCACACTCTTGGAGCATATAGACCAGGCATCATCATGAAAAATGAAGTATTCAAAATAGTAGCATGTATCAACCATGAAGATGGGGTACAATAGCGACCATAAGGGTTAGCACATGTAGCGACCACTAGAGTACACCCATGTAGCGACCACTAGGTACACCCATGTAGTGAACACTAGGGTAAACCCATGTGTAGAAACCAAACCACATAGAACATGTAGCGAATGCACATTAAGCATAGCATCCACACATAAATCAAAGTGTAGCGACCTCCATGGATAAAGGTTTAGCGACCAACCAAATTGAACTACATGTGGAGACCGCAAGAGAAACTAGGGTTAGGGTTTGCTGTGACGAAACCACCCAAGGTAGAGACCATCCATCAAACAAAGGCCATTTCAGCCAAACAAGACATCTTAGGTAGTGAAAAACACAAGGCTCAAAGCATTGCGACCACAATAAGAATTCATATATAGAGACCATCAAAAGGGCTCAAATGTAGCAACCCCTAAAGCAACTCATGTAGCGACAAAGGTAGATAGGTTAGGATTATGGGGACCAAATCAGAACCCAAGCTCACAACCAACATGATCATAGCGACCACATGAAACCAAGGAAGCATGCCAACTGAAATATATGTATAACATCAAGAAACTCAAACGTCACCAAGGTGAAAACTCCATGAAAGGATGGACATCAAAACCCTAAAACGACCACCACCAAGATCAGCAAAGAAACCATGCTAAGAGATGAAACCAATCATCCAACACATGTAAACAAGAACCAAAGCCTCCATCTAACATATGATATCTGAACCATAAACATGATGATAAAACCAACATTCAAGATGCATGTAAGAACCATCAACTCCATCATCTACTGGGTTCTGGGTACATGAATTAGGGTTAGGAGAAAGAGCTAATATATGCTAGATTACTACAAAATCATAAATGCTAAATCATGGTAACATCATCAAGCATCTTATAATCATGTTCTAGAGATGAGATAACATGCATGCAAGGTAAAGTGCAACAATAGACGAGGGGAGAGTTATATAACCCGCCTTAAGGTGAAGATCAACTCCAAAAGCCTAGAAGCTTCAAGAGAGAGAAGAAATGCCAAGCTTGGATCAACTACAACTCCAAGAAAGATCACCTCAACAAAACAAGATCAAACCAAGGTCAAAGGAAGCTCAAAAGAGAGAGGGTAAAAACCCTAGGCCAAAAAAGAAAAGGGAAAGATGAGATCTTTGTCTCACTCAGGTACTACCATGGAGAACCATGGTTTCGACCTCTGTTGGAGAGAAGTTCCTCAAGAAAGACACCATGGAGAACCATGGTTTCGACCTCTGTTGGAGAGAAGTTCCTCAAGAAAGACACCATGGGAACCATAGTTTGGCTGAGAGAAGAAAGAAATGGTAGGGGTCAAGAAAAACGAGATCAAGGAGATAAACCATTCACCAAGATCAAGGATCACCAGGAAACACCACAAGGGAGATGATCAAACCCTAGATCACCACATGTAAGAGATTGACCTCCTTCTTCAAGCTATAGAGCCTCCACTTGGACCACCAAGCACAAGGGCTGAACTCAAGAAATAATAGATAATAAGAGGGATAAAAGGGTTACTTGCATGTGAAATAAGGGGTATAAATACCCAAGGGTAGGAGAGAGGTAGAGGGATATGAGGTGTCAAGATACTAGAGCCTCTCATAATACTTGTCCCTCAAACACCTCGGTCATGAAAGAACTCAAGATATGCATGCATCTAAGGGTGATAACAACAAGGCCTAGTAGAGACCACTAGGTGCACTACCCTCCTTTGGTTGAAGTTAAACAAGGAGATCACCATGGTAGCGACCACTACCCATGTCACCCAAGACAAAGGGTTGATATACCAAAGCACAAGCCAAACCCTAGAGACCAAAATGAAGGACGAGGCACATAGGTCTCTACAAACATAACCAAGAATAAGGTGTATCAGTCAAAACACTCATAAAACACATCAAGCGTTATAAAACCAACATCAACATGGTCGACACTGCCATCAACACAAGCATCCATGCAAATCCTAGCATCAACTCATGATGCCACCTCATCAACCAAGGTACAACAAGGTTCCCCTAAACATCACTATCTCTCTCATGATGCCAAACATAGGAGGCACAACCAACATGTGACAAATTGCAAGATAAACCCTCAACATGGTAAATTGCAACTTGGTCTAAAAAAACATACATATAGCATAACTAGCCCAAACATGATGCAAACAAGACCAAAATAAAAATATAAATGTGTCAAATGTTATTAAGATGCATCTCATGATTAGATTAAGGTTTAAACATCTTAATAAGCAAAGCAAGCAACATAAAACACTAATCTAGGTAAGGGGTCTTACAACCATAAACCCCCAACATGGATTTTGCCCCCAAAATCCTACGCAAAAAGAGACGGATACTTCCTATGCATCTCATCCTCAAACTCCCATGTGGCTTTCTCCACACCATGGTGATGCCACAAAACCTTAAGGAAAATGATATCCTTCTTCTTCAACTTCTTCACTCTTCTATCCAGGATCAAAATAAGACCCTCTACATACAACACGTCCTCCTCTAACTCAACCTCCACAGACTACAACACTAGATCTATGTCAGGATGACACTTCCTCAACATACAAATGTGGAACACCAGATGCAACATGTGCAACTCATGGGGTAGGCCCAACTTATAATCCACCTTCCCAACATGTGCCACCATAGGGTAAGGTCACATAAACCTAGGAGCCAACTTACCCTTCTTCTCAAACCTCAACACGCCTTTCTAAGGAGAGACCTTGAGATACAACTTGTCTCCCACTTGGAATTCTAAGGGCCCATGATGATTATCAGCATAAGGCTTCTTCATATCCTGGGCCACCTTAAGTTGTTGCTGAATCATATTAATCTTCTCTGTCATCTGCTGTACAATCTCAGGCCCAAAAAGCTAATATTTGCCTATCTCATACCAACACAAAGAAGACCTACAACACCTCCCATACAAAGCCTCATACAGTTCCATGTAGATACTCCTCTGATAGTTGTTGTTGTAAGCAAATTCTATCAAAGTGCGGCATACATCCCAACCACCCAAAAACTGCAAGACACATGCTCTTAAAAGTTCCTCTATGGTCTAAATTGTCCTTTCAGACTATCCATCTGTCTATGAGTGAAACATTGTACTGAACCTCAATTGCATACCCATCGCTGTGTGTAGACGCTCCTAAAAGAGATAGGCAAACTGAGGATCTCTATCAAACAATATTTTCACTGGGATACCGTACAGACGTACTATCTCATCAACATACACCTGCTCCAACTTCTTAACTGTATACATTGTCTTCACAGGGAGGAAGTGTGATAATTTGGTCAACCTATCAATGATCATCCAAATGGAATCATGACCTTTGGTTGTCCTACAAAGTCCAACCACAAAGTCCATTATGATATGATCCCATTTTGACTGTGGTATAGACAATGGTCACAAAGTACCTGCATGTTTTTGAAGCTTAGCCTTAACCTGTTGACAAAAAGGACACTTCACCACGAACTCAGCTACGTCATGATTCAAACCAAACCACCAATACATATCTTTCTGATTATGGTACATCTTAGTGCTGATCAGATGAATAGAATACATCAAAGAGTGAGCATCTTCCAGAACCAAATTCCTTAAATCATCGAAATCTAGCACCACTGCCCTAGTGGTAACACACTGTCCCATTCCCAGACTTGTGAAATCCATCACACTTCTCAGTGCCAAACTCTATTCAGATCAGCTGTATCATAGTATTATCACATTGTGCATCTCTGATCTACTGTCTCATCATAGGCTTCACCTATAATTGAGCCAATAAGCCTGCCAACAAGGAGACCTCTAACTTCACATTCATCTGATGAAGAGACACCAACATGTCTTGTTTATGGCACACCAAGGAATAAAAGTGTGCCTTATCAACATATGATGAAAAAAAGACTTCCTACTTAAACATCTACCACCACATTTTTCTTCTATAGATGGCAGTATATGGTGAAATCATAATCTTTGATCAACTCCATCCAACATCGCTGCCACATATTCAGTTCTTTCTTCGAGAATATGTACTATAGATTCTTGTGGTCGGTGAAGATCTGACACCTCTCAGGTAGTGTCTCCAGATATTAAAGGCATGGACCACAATAGAAAGCTCCAGATCATGCGTTGGGTAGCTCTCCTAATGTTTCTTTAGTTTTCACAAAGCAAAAGAAATCACATTCTTATCTTGCATCAACATACATCCCAAACCATTCTTTGATGCATCATAAAAGACAATGTATTCTTGTACCTACTTAGGAAACACTAACAATGATGCGCTAGTCACCTTCTCATTCAAAAGCGGGAAAAAATGCTGACACCTCCCTCCCAGATAAAAGGCACACCTTTCCTCATTAGCTTCGTTAGGAGTAATATTGTGGCACTAAAGTTCTTGATGAACCTCCTGTAGTAGCCTGTCAAATGAAGGAAACTACAAACCTCTATCGGCGTCTTCGGTTTCTCTCATTCTAACACTGACTGAACCTTCTTGGGATCCGCACAAATGCCTTTAGCATATATCACGTGCCCAATGGACCACACCTCCTTTAGTCGAAACTCACACTTGCTAAACTTAGTGTACAACTTCTTCCATATCAACAAAGTCAATGCCTGCCGTAAGTGCTGCTCATGATGCAGGCTATCTCTAGAGTAGATTAGAATATCATTGATAAACTCAACCACAAATTGATCAAAATATGATAGAAACACTTTGTTCATTAGGTCCATGAACACAACTAGTACATTAGTTAGCCCAAACGACATAACCATAAACTCATAGTGACCTTACTAAGTCCTAAAAGCTGACTTGGGTATGTCATCCACCTTGATCCACAATTGATGGTATCCTAACCTCAGATCTATCTTTGAGAACACTACAACACCTCTCAACTGATCGAACAGATCATCCATCCTTGACAATGAGTACTTGTTCTTGACCTTCACCTTGTTTAGCTATTAGTAGTCGATGCAAAACCTCATGGAGCTATCCTTCTTATTAACAAACAACATGGGAGAACCCAAGCGGAACTGCTTGGCCTGATAAAGCCCTTATCTAGCAGCTCCTACAACTACTTCTTCTGCTCTTGCATCTCAGCTGGTGCGATCATGTACGGTGTCTGTACTATAGGACATGTACCAAGAACTAGATTGATCTCGAAATCAATATCTCTAGGCAGGGGAACTCTAGCAAACTCATCAAGAAACACATCCTAAAACTCACAAAGTATGGACACCTCTTGAATACTAGGACTCCTCACCTTAGTATCCACCACATGTGCTATAAAAGCCTCACAACCTTGCCTCATCAACATTTCCTCTATCATCGTTGACACCAGACACGTCAAAAGAATCTTCCTATCTCCTTGGAAGATCCACGAAACATCACCATTAAAGAACATTGCCACATAGGAAATATAGTCCAAGACCACCCATTACTTCTCTAAGGTATCCATTCCAAGAATCACATCGAATCTGTGCATGTCAAGTGGTATAAGGTCCACTTGACTACTGCATCCTGAGAAAGAAAGAACATAGGATGGACACACCTCCCACAACTCGGCAGAACCAACCAAAGGGGTTTCTAAGAAAAGACTATCACATCCATGATTAACATGCAAATAACAACTAGATATCACTTCTCTAGTGATAAAAGAGTGTGTCGCACCCATGTCAACCAAAACAGAAATAAAGTAGGAAGAGGACAAATTAGGATGAAATAACTCCATCTGACCTATCACAACCTGTGGGTTGACTATTCCCTCTGACTGACTCAGCAAAGAATCAAGATGTTTCCTATTGTCATCCCCGTCCTTTATTAGCCTACCCACACGACCCTTCCTGTGACGCCTGACCGCGTCCTCCTCCATGACCACTACTGAACTGTCATTACTACAACCCTAGATGACCATGTCTCAAATATTGCATCACCTCCTTGACCTTCATCAGAAAAAATGACTTCATACGTCCCTTCTGTCCACACATATAACAGTCCTCATGTCAAACTGTGGCCTTGACGACCTTGTCACTGATACTAATGTTGCACTGTGAGCTCCTACCAATGAAAAACTACGACCTCTACCCTTGCTTGGTGACCACTGAGACTGAATTGCTGACCTCTGTTGTGACTGAGGTTTTGAAAATCTAGGCTTGTTGAAGCCTCTAGAAGACTATCCCTAGAATTGTGCCATTCTCTTCTTAGTGTTCACCTCACACTTCTCCACAACTGACTGTTCTATCCTCATAGACTCCAAAAATGTGGCAAACCACTCCCTGTTCTCTAAAGCTGATAGCATCATCATCAACTCTGGGCTCTAACCCTTCCCAAAACATTAGATCCACTCCTTATCTGTCGCATCTATGTGAGGATAAAACCTAAACAGCTCCATGAACTTGGCATCATACTCGTTAGTCGTCATAGATCCCTGGAAAATCTTCTCAAACTATGAGATCTTCTTGTCTAGACATGTCTCCAGGAAGTATCAGCTCACAAACTCCCATCGAAAGTCTTCCCAACTAATCACTACACTAGGTCTCTTCTTTTCCTTGATGGCCCACCAATGGCCATCATTGCCCTTCTATAGGTACACTGCGTGTTTCACCTTATCCTCTTTTAGGATGTTGAGGATCTTAAAGGCCTTCTCCAACTCTGTCAGCCACATATATGCATTTTTCGACTCTACTGTACCAACATACTCAATACCCCCCACATGCCTTGACCTCTCAAAGGTCTTCCTAGAACCCTAGTATTCTGCATTGGGGACTGTTGCCCTTGCTTGGGGTATGAGCATTCTATCCACCTTATGCGTCATCGTGGCCATGAACTATCCAAACATGGATGGGAAAGCGGGATTGACCACATTTGTAGGGTTGAACTGAGGCATATTAGGAACTCCATCTACTCTCACCTGCCTCTTGGCACCACTTCCTAGTGTAGCAACACTTCTCTCAACATGTTCTTCATGTTCTCTAGACATATCTTCTTCTTCTTTTGCAAAAGCAAAATCTACAATTAGATATATTAGATATAAAATAACATACACAAAACCTAGTCCTATGTCCCTATAAACTCAATGAACCTAGAGCTCTGATACCAACCTTTAGTGTGAGAACCCAATGCCACACGAGTGAGATTACTCAAAACTAAAGTGCAAAATTAAGACTAAACATCGTGTTACCAGAAAACATGATAAATTAATATTTATTTTATATAACCACAAAAGTGGAGCATATTCCATCAAGACTCACAAACTATGCCACCTATATCACATATCATTCCATAAAGGTATCTACATCATTGTACAATGGCCATCTTTCCACAAACCTATTACAAAAGATAACCTATTTATATATACAAGCTATACATGTACAATAGCCTATTTATATGTACAAGCCATACATGTACAACCATGACATATTGCCAAAAACCTCGTATCAATGTAAAACATCTACAAAACACCCCCAAGGACCTGAGAGTATAGGAATAACACATAGGACTATACTACAAAATACTAACAACACATCCAACCTTCAACAACTACTGATCTCCTTGCTACTCTTCCTCAACCACACGATATCTACTGTGTCATGCATGACCACCTAAAAGATGTGGAAACCCACATGGTGAGACCAACATCCTAGCGAGAGATATAAATTTCTTCCAACAACTATTATTAGGACATATAGATATATAGAAGGAAAGTAATACATTTAACATGATGAGCAGATTTAGCTAAATGAATACTTTGAATTAATAACACATATTAAGCATGTTTAAGAAGCTACAACTAATTGGTAGAACATCATATACTTTCAAAAGTAATATGAATAACATGTATAAAAGATAACAACCAAGAAGTATAAGAAATAAGGAATAGGTGCCATCCAATGTGAATCATGTTTAACCCTAAGGAAATATACTACACGACTGTATTATGTCTTTTATTATGCCCTGAGGAGATGAGGTATACCACTCATGCTCCAACTGACCATTACTAAGTCAAAATTAGTGTCAAACAAGATCTAAGAGAGTTGGACTCCTATGATCTCCCACACCCTCAATTAGTCTGAGTCCGTTGTAGTGACATATAGAGTCAAACTGTAAATAAACCTAGTCCACCATTCTCCTGCTAGGGTATGGTCGCAACCATCCATGTAAATGTATCATCTGAGATAATCTTGATTGTTCTCCTATAGAGGCATGACCGCAACCATCCTCAAAACCAATGATTGTGGACACAAGGATATATCCTCAACTTGCACCCCCATCATATTAAAAAATATGCGCTCTGAGTTTCCTACATGAATTACTCGTTTCACCATCCAACAAGTACTGATGCTGAAGATGGATCTATGGCACAGGGAAACTACATGATTAGGGTTTCACTTGATTAATTATGCCAATTAAGTGAAATTAATGCTACACCATACAAGTGGACATACAAACCCTAACTCATTCTAGCAAGCATAACTGTAAAAATAACTCAAGAAGATATAAACCATATGGGGTATAAACTTGTCACATCATCGCATGATATTACTACCATATAAGGCCATCATCAGTATCACATCATCTTGTGATAACCATCCCTCATCTCATCACTAGAGGATATCACCTCAAACTAGGCACAAAGCCTCTACCAGGTCATAAGACCCAATCACATGGTCCATGCATATCATCATTATTCCATAATGTCTCATAAAGGCTCATAATCATCACCCAATGTCATATTAGAGATACCATAGCAACCACAAGCTATGATGTTCATTCCACCTGCAACATTAGGGTTACACAAATAGGAGAGAGAAAATACTTTATTACATGCTACTCATACAAGCAACCTAAGAAATTACATCATATGCCCAAATTAGGGTTAGGGTTTCTCATAGATAGCTGATTTAGGGTTTCCATAACAACATTCAACATCAAACCCTAGGTACATCACTTCCCACACTCTTGGAGCATATAGACCAAACATCATCATGAACAATGAAGCTTTCAAAATAGAAACATGTATCGACCATGAAGATGCGGTATAGTAGAGACCATAAGGGTTAGCACATGTAGCAACCACTAGGGTACACCCATGTAGAGACCACTAGGGTACACCCAAGTGTAGAAACCAAACCACATATCACATGTAGAGATCCAAACTAGGATGTACATCAAGCATAGCGGCCACACATAAATCAAGGTGTAGCAACCTCCATGGATCAAGGTGTAGTGACCAATCAAACTGAACTACATGTAGGGACTGCAAGAGAAACTAGGTTTAGGGTTTATTGCAATCATACCACCCTAAACCATTCTTCAAACCAAAGCCATTTCAGCAAAACTAGCCATCTTTAGTAGCGACCAACAAAAGGCTCAAAGCATTGCGACCACAACAAGAATTCATGTGTAGAGACCATCACAAGGGATGAAATGTAGCGACCCCAAAGGCAACTCATGTAGAAACCAAGGTATCTAGGGTTAGGATTATGGTGACCGAATCAGAACCCAAGCTCACCACCAACATGATCATAGCAACCATAAGAAACCAAGGAAGCATGTCAACCAAAACAAATGTATAACGTCAAGAAACTCAAACGTCACCAAGGTGAAAACTCCATGAAAGGATGGACATCAAACCCTAAAGCAACCATCACCAAGATCAGCAAAGAAACCATGCTAAGAGAGATGAAACCTCCATCAAACATATGATAGCTGAACCATACACATGGTGATAAAACCAACATTCAATATGCATGTAAGAACCATCAACTCCATCATCTACTAGGTTTTAGGTACATGAGTTAGGGTTAGGAGAAAGAGATGATCTATGTTATATTATTACAAAATCATAAACCCTAAATCATGGTAACATCATCAATCATCTTATAATCAAGATTTAGAAATGAGACAACATGCATGCAAGGTAAAGTGAAACAATAGAAGTGGGGAGAGCTACATAACCTACCTTGAGGTGAAGATCAACTCCAATAGCCAAGAAACTCCAAGAGAGAGAAGAAATGCCAAGCTTGGATCTACCTTAACTCCAAGCAAGATCACCTAAAGATAAGAAGAACAACCAAGGTCAAATGAAGCTCAAAAGAGAGAGGGTAAAAACCCTAGGCCGAAAAAATAAAAGGAAAAGAGGATATGTTTGTCTCACTTAGGTACTACCATGGAGAACCATGGATTCGACCTCTGTTGGGGAGAAGTTCCTCAAGAAATACACCATGGAGAACAATATTCTGGCTGAGAGAAGCAAGATAGGGTAGGGTGCAAGAAAAATGAGTTCAAGGAGATAAACTACTTACCAAGATCAAGGTTCACCAAGAAACATCACACGGGTAATGCTCAAATCCTAGATCACCACATGCAAGTGCTCAACCTCCTTCTTCATGTTCTAGAACCTTCAATTGCACCACCAAGCACAAGGGCTTACCTCAACAAAGAAGAGAGAAAGAAGAGGGCTAAAAGGGTTACTTGCATGTGAAAGAAGGGGTATAGATACCCACAGATAGGAGAGATGTAGAGGGATTTGAGGTGTCAAGATACTAAAGCCTCTCATGACACTTTTCCCTCAAACACCTCAGCCATACAAGAACTCAAGGTATGCATGCACCAAAGGGTGATAAAACAAGGCTTGGTAGTGACCACTAGGTCCACTACCCTCCTTCGATTGAAGTAAAATAAGGAGATCACCATGGTAGCGACCGCTACCCATGTCACCCAAGACAAAGGGTCAATACACCAAAGCACAAGCCAAAACCTAGTGACTAAAAACAAGGACAAGGCACATAGGTCTCTACAAACACAACTAAGAACAAGGTGAATCAGTCACAACACTCATAAAACGCATCAGGGTCTACAATAAACATCCATGCCAACCATGCAAACCCTAGCATCAACTCATGATGCCACCTCATCAATCAAGGTCCAACAAGGCCCCCCTAAGCATCATTATCTCTCTCATGATGCCAAAACATATGAGGCATAGACAACATGTGAAAAATTACATGATATACCCTTGACATGGGTAAATTGCAACTTAGTCCAAAACAAACATACATATAGCCCAAGCATGACCAAACTAAAAAATAAATGTGTCACATGTTATTAAGGTGACATTAGATTAAGGTTTAAGCATCTTATTAAGAAAAGCAAGCAAGATCAAGCTCTAAGCTAGGTCAACCACTACTAGCCTTAACTACACCCTTTTTCCTCACTTACACGCAAGCCAGGATAAACTTCCCGACTGGTCTCCCATCCTAGTACTACTCTGGAATGAGCACTCTTAACCACAAAATTCTTTAGTGATGCCCCCCCTGAAAAGGAGGTGCACCTTGGTGATATGGGTACTGCAATCTTTCCTTTTAATATCATTATATCTGAGGCCTCAAATCCTGGGATGTTACACTATATGTCCCAAGCTATCTTGATAGTGAATGTTTGTAACTAATTTTATCACGTTACAAGAAATGAGAGGTATCTAACAACACATAATTACTACCCAAGTAATTAGAAAGTTGAAGAATAACTTCAAACTAGATTTGTGATTAGTGTTACTATGATTTTGTAATTCGTATGTCTCATATATCTAGATTGAACTAAAGGCATGGAAACGTCATCCTCTTAATCATTCAATCCATGTTCCTTGAACCACAACAGATATAGAGATGCATATGAGATCAATATCATATATTGACTCACATGAGTATGGGCTTACATTTTCTCAGTCTCACTTATCAAGTGGCCAGGACATCAACTCCAGTAGGAAGGACAAATCCTATCTACATCTTCACAGTCAATCCTCATGTGTCACAATTACCCAAGCATCATATTTATGGAAACCCTTATTCAAGGTCATGTTGGATGATGTTAAACTACATCAAACAACGTGTGTTGACTGTAGTCACTTTAGGTCTAAGAATCACAATCACCAGTATCACATTGAGATGTGATTATGACTATTATCCATGTATCACTTCTCATGGCAGGTCTATCCAGTACACTGTTCTCTAACAAATACCTATGTTTTTTATCTGATATCATATATCATGACTAATGAGATTCTGTCATCAACTGACACACACTCTAGTCTTATGTATTAATTTTTTCTATTATCTTCCACAATAATATCCAACTAGGGACACAATCAAGAATGTAAATACTCTTATGATAGATATATTTTCATTGTTCAGGTCCTCAACATGAAGACATATGTCATTGAGCATTATCATTATATAAAAATCGATCAAGTTATATCATCATCTCATGTTAGAAAAAACATATAAAAAATAACCTTTGTCATTAATCAAATCATTTTAAAAGTTATTCCACTACAATCATCATATGACTGGCTCTTCAGGCATACTTACCAACACTCTTCCCCCCATGCTTGTGCTTCAGCAAGCAATAGAAGTATTGCCATCATGGATGGAAATGACCTACATGTGGGCTACTTGATGGGAGGAATGAGGCCCCATGCCCTTGAATCTAGTGTGGACGACCCATATTGCCTTGCCCCTTTGCTCGTGGGCCCCAGGGCCAACATTGGCAACATATCCATGAACTGCGCGTGGAAACCACCTGAGCATTTTGGGGAGATGTGCGTTGGTGGGGTGATGCATGCAAACTGATAGTGAGGGCACAAACAATGGATCATCTTCTAATAGCCTAAATTGGTCACTGCATCGACAACACGAAATAATGCAACACCCCCTTGATTTCCAACAATTTTCATGCAAATTCTTGTAAAATGCATAACTCCCTCATATTAAGGCCAAAATATACAAACCTATATATCATTTTGATCTTTTTTTGAAAATCTAAAACATGGAATAGATTTTAGACCACAATTATACTATTTTACACCATGTTTTCCCTAAAGATGATAATTTTAATGATTTTGAGTATAGTTGTTGCATCATTAAGATAAATCTTGGACTTTTAATGATCATCCACCCTCCTAATCATGAAATCAATTTCTCTTGCGTTAAGGTCCTAATAACCTTCATTTCTCAATGGTTGACTTTGATACACATGTGTGGCTTGTGTTGAATAAAAATCATGAACTTTTCCCTAATTTTCTAATCTTATTTATAAATGACACCTAGTCTCACCCTAACCTTGAAAATATTAGTAACTTTGTACTTCTCTATGACATTAAAATTAACCATAAACCCTTTCTCTCTTGTTTTGTCGATATAACTTTCTTTGCATGTATATGACTCCCTTTTATTGATACCTTGTCATATATGATTCAAGTGATGATATTTTCCTCCTTGGTGCTTAATAGTATTTTAGATCTCTAAAATTAGTTATATTATGATGGAGTTGTGACCTAGATGGCTAAGACCAACCCCTTTTGTGATATAATGATGTTTAAAATCCTAAATCCACTAGTTTTGGCTAATGTGAACTTTTATGACATGATATGTGTTCTTGTTCTCTAATCTCTATTTGAATCTAAATCTTGTGATCTCTCTTCACAAATCATGATTCTGATGTTCTTGACCCATTTGATGTGGATGCCCACCTAAGTAATATGTTGAACCTTGATGGAATATGTAAACTATGTTGATGTTTCAATGTATGTTGATATGTTGATATCATGTTTGGACTTTGATTCTTAGACCATAGGGGATCTCCAAATAACTTTTAATATGATTCTCATGTCCTAATCTTGTTTATGTAAATCACATTTTGTGATTGGTTCTCATGTATTGGTGAATCTTGACCTTGTTGATATAAATCATATTTTATGCTTAGTTCTCATGTCTTGATGGTCTTTGACCTTGATTTCTCTACTGTGAGTCTTTTGAACCTAAAATGCAAGTGAGTGACTTAAACCTTTAAATATTCATATAATATAGAAAAAATATTGAAATGACTTAAAACTTGAACCATACTTTTATGATGAACTTCAATCAGTAAAAGATCATCAAACATGAATTAATAAAATTTGAACCTAACTTGGTTAAAACCCTAAAAATGGATTTGTCCAAGGTTAATGATGAGAATCTAATATATGTATTTCATATTATTCTTGACCAGGTGTGGCTTATGAAAAGATGATCAAGGATAAGTGGATTGAAGAACCTCTGACTTAGGTAAGTGCTTTACTATTTACATAATTAATGTTTGCTTTCTTGAACATTGATATGTATGTATGCTTGTTTACTTTCTGAAATATTGTCATGTAGTATGGAAGTATTATACTCAATGCTTTGTGTATTTGATTTTATAGATTAAACACATAATATAGATCTCCATTATATAAACCTTGTGCACCAACATCTATTCTCAAGCTAAGGACACAAATTTGGGTATCCTACTTGAGTTTTCAAGTAGGATTGACCATGTTGATAAATAGGTTATGACAATGGTTTTGAATATTGAGCACCCTTACAGAAACCTTCCATTGGATAGTTGGTCAAAGGTCTTATGATACATGATATTGTTGATATAATGGATTAAAATCATTACATGATGGGTTTTCATTTTGATAATTACTTAAATCTTTTACTTTGGTTCATTTAATTCTACAAATCTTTTTAAATTATGAAAACCTTATATATATATATATATATATATATATATATATATATATATATATATATATATATATATATTTCTACCATGTACTCAACACAATCTGTATTGACCTGCTTATTTCTCATATGTTTTTGGTTCAGAGATATGTTGAGAATGAATGGTTGGTGAGCAAGTGTTCAGGTTTTACTTATTGGAAGATCTAATCTATTGTACATGATTAAACTTATATGACATACTTTCAATATGTAATTGAAATATGATAATAAATAGTGTTGTTTAATAAAACTTGTTGAATGTTGAGATAATGATGGTGGTTCATCTTGTTAGTAGTTCATTCATTATAAGCTTTTATGCTTCCACATTTGTGCTTTGAATATTACCACGTTAGGGATGGACACTCGAGGCCATAACTATTAACATACTAGTCATTTGGAGTTTGGATTAGGCTAATAGACGGTTCCATGACATTTGAGTTGCACTAATGAGATTTAAACCATACATAAGTATCCATAAATGCAATAGAATAAAGGTTTCTAACCCTAACAAAACATGGTTTGGTTCACATGAATCATTTCTTATCTAATTATTTTTAACTATGAGAAGGCTCGAGTATTTTCACTAACTTTTAATTAAGCAATAAGTAAAAAAGTTGATTTCTTTCCAACTACATCCTTATGGGTGTGACCATATATGTTTCACATTATGTTAGTAATGATGTTTGTAATCATATTACAACTTCAAAATCAATGAGAACTATCCAAAAAATAATCATTCTGCCCAACTAGTTGGATAAGATGGAGAAAAACTTCAACCTTTCTGTGACAAGAGTTACCATGACCATATAACCCCTTTTATCTTTGATATATATATTGAGTTTGAGGAATGTAATAATCATCTTCTTAGTGTTTAATCCACGTTTCTTGATTTAGAGTAAACTATTAGATACATGAGTATACAAGATTGACTCACATGAGCATAGCCATGCATTTTATAGTCTTAGTCATCAAATGGTCAAGATATCACTCCAATATAAGAAAAAATTACCATCTTCATTAGTCACAACCATATACATATGTCACACTACACATGAATACTACTTTTTTGGAAACCCTTATCTAGGCTACTTGAGTAGTGCTAAAGTACACTAAACAACTTGTGATCCTTTTACTGACTTTGGGTTTAAGAAACACACTCAATAATATCACATTGAGATATTATTATGATTTTCATTCCATGGCATCTATGTATCATTCACCGATTGGGTTTGTGTAGTAAACTTGTTTTTATGGACCCCTCCCCTAGTTACCCACAATTGATGAAATATTGTAAGGACATGGATCATAATCTTGGTTTTCTAAGATCTAGACTTAATATATAACTAATAATAACAAATACTTTCATTCATAAACTTAAATGATACAAAGGGGACACAAATTTCTCGTCAAAGGAGTTTACATAGTTTTCGAAGTAAAAGGAACTACAAAAGAGAGATATACTACATGGAAGGATATAATATAATAGAGAAGATATAATGAATTACTATCTAGATAATCATCCACGTGACATTAACATTAAGATCTTCAATGTATTCACTGTAGTATCCACATATTCAATCTTTGTATATGTCACTGTAGTATCCACATATTCAATCTTTGTATATGTCAATTACCTAAAACACTAACAAACAAACACAAATTAGTATATTGTTATATTATACACATAGGTGATAATAACATATACTGACAACATCAAAATAATTGTGCATGTGAACTTATATATTCATTGAAGTATTCTAAAACATACTTGTCATGCCACTTTGGATGTATTCATTTCTTTGTTCATGTGTAGATTCGCATGAGATTACCCCTTGGTATGTCTAACCCTGAATTTTGAATATCATAGTTTTCATTTATATGATGCACATATGCATTATATATTGAACTAGAATAAAATAAATATCCAATTAGTTTATTCATTGATTAAGCATGTAGAATCATCAACATCCCTCATAATTCAATATTTCTGAGTATTAGTGTAACATCCCTGACCTGGGTTATGTACTAACCCTAGGTGTTTTGCTTAAATATGTGATTATATGATTGTGGTTATCTTTTGAAATGTAATTAAGGCTTTTGAGGAACCTATATTTCAATTTCAGTCCTTTTTTGCATAATGTTGAAACATTGTTTTTTTAATTATGGACTATAGTACAAATTACCCAAGTTGAGGGGTTAACTTGCAAATTGCACATGTTAAGATGTTCCTCTGATGTTGAGACATCATATGAATGTATATGATGTGGTGATATCGATTCCACAAGCTTGAGCACCAAGATATAGCTTGTAGAGCAATCCTTGTGCTTTAAAACCTAGTTTTGGTGTGATGTGTAAATTACCCAAAACCTAGGATCCAACATGTAAAATATACCCTATATAAGATATCTAATGTTTCTTGGCATCAAGTAGAGCAAATAAAATGAGAGGGGCACCTTATTTGAATGATCAAGGAGGAGAGATAATCTTGATATTAAAATAATCAAGGTTTAAGCAAATGGCCCTTTAATATATATACAACTTATTTAGATGTTTGGTCTCTTTTCCTTTAAACCTTGGATAATTGAAAAGTCTTGGAAGGTTTTAGAAGGTGTCCACGTATCCAAAACGTGGAGGAGGACTTGGTGGATATACTTAAGAGATAAAAGGAAATAAGTTTTTTTCCCTTTTTCCCTAAAAACCCATAAATATATAAGGAACCTTTTTCTAACAAAGCAAGGGATCGTTTCCCTTAGTTATTTTACTTATCTTCTTGATTTGGCCGAACAATAAGGAGCCTTGGACCAGAGGAAGTACGACCAAGCTAGTTTGGTAAGATTTGATCACCATCTACCTCGAATTCATGGTGGAAACCATAAAACAAGGTTGGTTTATTAGTGTTTTTCACACGATTCTTCTTTCTAGCCATCTTCTCCATCCAAAACTTGAAGAACGAAGCTTGGACAACACCTGTAGATTCATACACCATTAAAGCTACTAAGCTTGAAGCTCTGGATCAGTCCTAGAGGCAGGTTTTATAACTCTAAACCTTGAGCTTTGTTTATGCATCTTCATCTCCATGAAAAATCATTAGTTATTCTTCTTCCTTTGCTACTTTTGTGTTTTTGCTAGCAATTCCGTGAAGAACAGCCCCTATTCTTGAGGTAGACGAAGGTGACATTAATCTATATTTTTATCCAAGATTTACTTTAGCAAACGATCTCCTAACTTTTCTCAAATGGTTTGCTAAACCATTTGGAGCAAACGGTTTCAAACTGTTTGAATGCAAACGGTTTCAACCAAACCGCATAGAAGCAAATGGTCCAAGACCATTTGGATGCATTTACCAGGTGTTGACCATTTGGAGGACTGTTGAGAGTAATGTAGACTAATTACCTACCAAAAATCATCCATTAATTCCAAGGGGTTCACCAATTGAAGGCTCATCAACCATCTAAACCCTAATCGGGTCAATTGCTGATTTCAATATTTGAGTTAAGTTGAAGTTTGGGTTGAGTAACCCAAACGGTTTCAAAACCATTTGGGGATCACCCAAACAGTCTCAAGACCGTTTTGTGATCACCCAATATAGTTTGGAGGTCTAGGTTTAAGCATAGTTGACCAATTGAGGATCCAATAATATCAAGTTGATGAGAAATCTATTGTTGATTTTGGTGACCAATTCCAATATCTAAACCCTAATTGAATGACTTGATTTTTGATAAAATAATGGGCAAACGGTCTCAAGACCATTTGGAGGGTATCCAAACGATCCCAAGACCGTTTGGGGTCAGGTCATAATCAAATTGAATGATGGATCAATGGTTTCAATTCATTCAGACTCACATTGAAACATGTTGAAGGGTAATTGATTTCAAACCCTAATCCAATTGATCCAAGCTCTAATTGATGATCAATTGAGGGTTAATTGAGTGTTAAATCAGTTGAGGGTTGACCTAATTGACTCAATTGATGAGTGGATAATATGTGCATGATCAATTGAGGGGTTCAACATTGGAAACCCTAACTCAATTGAAGAGGTTGAGACACTTTTTGGTCCTTACGATTTTGAGGTAGTTTGGACCAAACGGTCTCAAGAACGTTTCGGTCCAAACGATCTCAAGATCGTTTCGGTCCAAACGGTCTCAAGACCGTTTGGAACCAAACTATCCCAAACCGTTTGGACTCATGTGGTTTTAAGATCGGTTATGTCCATGCGGTTTCAAAGTCAAACTTGACCAAACGGTCTTCATGACCAAACGGTCTTCATGACCAAACGGTCTTCTCCCCCATCTTGGGAAAATGGTCTTGAGTGTGCACTTTACCAAACGGTTTCAAAAGTCAACATGACCAAACTGTCTTCACCACCAAACGGTTTCAAGGGCAGTCCAAGACCGTTTGTAAGTTTAGTGTACAAGACCGTTTGATGTCTAAAAAGGTTAAGATCGTTTGATGCCTTAGTGGTCAAGATGTTTAGTGGTTGATTAACCTAAACCTCATGGATATCTAATGTGATTAAAGGACCAAGTATTTAGTTGATTAAGACATGATGAAATCAATGATGACTATAACAAAGATACTCTTGATGGGATAGAGTGAGTAGTACTCTTTGGATGAGAAAGACTTAATGATCACAATAGAAATGAGATAACCCATGATGATAATATTGAATTGAATTAGCCTAATCAAGGGTGATGCAAACATCAACTTATAGAAAGAGGAGATAGAAGATTTCTTATATGAATGTTAATCAAGAAATGGACTCCCAACATGAATGAATACCTAATTGGGTATGATCCATGATAGTGAGATCATGAAACCCTAGTTATGAAAGTTAATGAATCTTAACCCTAATTAAGGGAATTAATGGAAGTAATCCTTATACATGATGATAGTAAGATCTTAATTCATTGTATATGAATAGTAAACCCTAATCTAGGGTAATGTGATGATATGAACAGGAAACCCTAATTTTGGGTTATGCTTTATAGCATGAAGCTGTTTAATTGAATAATGAAATGAGGAATCATTATTCCTAATTAATCTAAAAGGGTTGGTTAACCCTAATTGAATTGAATAGGAAACCCTAACCCTAGATACCAGTCGTGGTAATGTAAAATGGTCGTGGTGATCTTCTATAGAACGGCCATGGTGGCTTCCCCTTGCACGACCATTTTTGGCTGCATGGCCATGGTACTCTATACTTGACTTGGAATAGTTTTGCAAATAAACCTTAACCCTAGTAAAAGCATAGTGGTACAACCCTTGAATAGTAAAGTTATCTATGCTTTGTATTGTATTGATGTAGAGATAATGTGTCTGTTATCATTTGTATTAATCATGTAGGTGCTTATGAAATAGGGAACATAGCCAGGCAAGAGCTATGATGTCATATTTATTGAAAGAACTTTATAAGCTTTGGAAGTAATGATATGCTATGTTGCCTAGTGAGAGGTAACATATGAGATTGATCGGCTATATGAGCCATGAGAAATACCTACATTGCTACAATCATATTCATACTATTAAATGACTTGATGGAAATATGTTATTTGGTAACAAGTGTTTTGATGATCTAAGGGTTTGAACACCCATAATCCTGAATCATAATGATAAGATGGTTAGGGATTGATATCCCAATGTTAACAAGATGTGAAATAAACTTGATAAAAGTAGTACTCTTTCTTTATAGCAATTGTCTTATTGGTATATGTTTGAAAACATGCCTGATGACAAAACAATGCTATAATGTACTTAAACAATCAAGTATAATGATATCATGTAGAGCCCTGACCATAGTTCCATCATTGTCAGAAATTAAATTATGGGGAACAAGTTTTCCTAAGGGAACTCCTGGAGAGCATACTTTTGAGTATGTGGGGGTTATGGATGCGAATATCCTTACGTCCTAATGGAGGAATTGATGTGAGATAAACATCAAATATCTCAATCCTTCATTATATGTTTATGCTGGGATGATGTATCACTAATCTCTCGATGATGTTGTTAATGCCGCATCGATGTGAGATAAACAAGAAATCCCTCGATGGCGAAGAGAGTACAACATGCCACTGTAACTCTAATAGCGAAGTTGCCAGAATACCCTGGAAAGTTATTATAGAAGAGACACAAGATGTCCTGCATGTTGTACCTCACACTGAATGAGGAAGATGAGGTCATAGGAATCCGACTCTTCTGATGACCTATGTATGGTACCGATTGTGATTTCGTAATGGTCGGTTGGAGTATGAGCGGTATATCTCATCTCCTCAGGGCATAAATATGTTTGAAAAATGTAATCAGCCATGTAGCATAATTGCTTAGGTTGAACAATGAGAAACAATGATTGATGATACATTGTCTATAATGTCCTAGTTGAACAAATAATATACATGTTCTTCATATTCCTTATTGATATAAGTCTTGTCATTCAATCAAGTTATAATTGAAATGATTGCTTAGAGAATATTTCTCTACTTAGTTTATTCAATAAATTGCCTGCTGTTAAATAATTATAGTTCTTCTGTTCTTTATTATTTTAATATTTGCAATAACAATGCTTCTGGCTGAGAGTTATAACTCTCGCTGGGATAATTATTCAATTGTATCACCCCCCGTGGGATTCGACTTTTTAGGTAGACACCGAGGATGAAGGAACCCTTCAGTGGGTGAGCAACAACAACAACATCATCAACATCAGGGACAGCAGTGATCCTCAGGTGGAGACACTATATGTCAAGTCTTATAGATAGAAATGTCCAATGTGTTGTCTCTGTACTCTCAGGTCCTAGGAGTCTTTAGATGTTTTATATAGATATGAGATTTTGTCATAATGCCTCAAGATGTGATATTACAGAGATGTAGTGGTGAATCAGTTTGTAAATAACTTATCTTGTTTCTTTATAAAAGAGTTTCAAAGTTTGTAGATCTCTTTACAAAAGTTTTAAAATTTTATGATTTTCAATGATTCCACTGCTAACGAAACGCTTCCGCATTAGTTTAAATTCGTTGATCTTGTTTTCGCGAGACGGTCATTACAATTATAGGATAACCACTTATCATAATTGAAGAACATCTACAATATTATACATTTTAAGTTACATGTACAAGCAATCAAACCAATGTATATCCAAGCAATCAACATGTTCCAAAATTATGACAACCTAAACTGTCACCATGTATCCATATTATATTAATCAGGGCTGATTCCAGGGTTCAGGTTTAAGGTTGATGTTAGGGTTAAGTCTCAAAACCCTAATTCACATGTTTATGACCCAATGACTTAGAAAGCATAATTAGATATTATTATCATTATAGTATCTTGGAATGTCATTATTATTCAACCAAAGTAATTCATATCACAATATAAACATATTCTAAACATTCAACATCTTATTTATCAAATTTAGGATTTACATGTAATAATTACCTTTATCATGCATTACTACATACTTTTTGAAATATGATTAGAACTAGGCATCGAAACCATTTTATTTAGATTCTACATTTTTTTATCATTTTAATATATGCTTTTACTATATTCTTCCCTACCAATTATATTGTACAATATTTATGATACAAATATTGTTAGACCAATCATTTATTGCAATGTTAATAATTTAAAACCTATAACTAAAGTTGGCTGACTCGGGCTTGAGGCAAGGAGCTTTAGCCACATCAGCTCCATGTGGTCTGATTTTGATGATGAACAAGATGACCTAATTGCCATTGTGTAGCAATCTAGATGTGTCACACATACCAGGTAAATTTGATCAAATTACCATGAGGAATGTCTTCCTTCCTCACAGAACAATACCTCACCATGGATTGTCAAACATTGTAGTTGATTAATCCTCCTGGTTGTGAGAGGTCTGCCTGAGGACCCACTAGCTTTCCAATGCATGAATTAACTTGGCTATCCCTTTGGTCGAGCCTGATGGGGGCTGGGAGGTTGGCTTTCCACCCCAAGTTCTCTAGTTTTGGCACATATGAGGGAGAGAGGGCAACCGGGAATTTACCTCACTAGTTTCCACTATCAAGATTAGAAGAGTTTTGCATTGCATTCATGATCCTCCCAGTATCCTCACTGTATCCTGAGATGGTCAACACCCTAAAACTCAACGTCTCAATCAAGGCAAGAGTTGCCATAGAAGATGAAAAATTTGATGGAAGTTTGTAGAAGTATGTAGGGTAGATGAGGATTGCATGGGGATCTCTAGTCTGAGTGGAGCTCTCAAAACATTATTATAGGAGTAGGGATGAGAAAAGCACCGATGATGTTCCTCCATAGAGTTTAGGATACTTAGGGATCTTGGAGATCATTAGAATCCAAAGAAATAATGGAAAATTAAAGGTTTGTTGGACTCAACTTCCTCTCTCAAAGACAACGAGATAAGAAATAGGGTGAGAGGTGGTATGTGGAGGGAGGGAGAGATCTCTAACAACTCTAATACCTTTAACATCTTATCTAAAGGTAGGAGACAACTGACTCAGGTTGGATTTACATCCAATAGTGCCTGGGAGATCCTACATCTATATTAGACCGCATATGTCTTGGGTAATAGGGACTTTAGGCATGATAGTGCTACATCAATTGATAATCAAGATCAATCTCCAAAGTATACTAAACTCATCACAAACTTATAGAAATACTATAGGTCTCTAGGATTATCCAATCAATACCAAATTTTATAGTTACCTCCATATAATCCTTATCTCAAATTTGACCAAGTTTGGGCTCAAAAAAGATTCAATAGATACTTGTTCCTTAATCTTTAAGTATTACTTAATTTAACTACCTAGCTCACAAATAATCATATTATTATCTCAAAGCATGGATTTATCCTCATTTAAAAATTATCTCGTGTTGGACGTGGTATCAGATCATATTAGCTTTATTTCATACTCAAAACTTGGAACCTAAGAAAAGACTAAATATGAAACGAGCCGAACCCATTAACCAAGTTTAGGATTTCCAAAGAGGGATTAAGAGTAACCATCAATTTAACAATTTTCATGAAATTTCTTAATGATTTCTTTTCTCTAATCATAAAAAATACATAATATATTAATGTATCTGAACTAACACCATCAAATTATTCAAACATAAAATATTATAATAACTTTTAACTTATGTAAGAAAAAGGAGTTATTTGATAATTTATATCAAGTACCACATATTACAAACTTCTCTCATCTCACTCTTTCTTCTTCCCAATATATACAAGAAGGATAAGAGATTGACTAACCATTCTAGATACTTCTTCATAAGACCTTTCCTTTATTTTTTGATAAAATCTGGCTTCCATATCTTCTGGAAGAGCTAATCCTTTACCTAAAAAATGTTTCGGTAGGTTGATGGGCTACTTGATCTGTGAGTAGAAAATCAATAGATAACCATGATAGTATAGTTAGATATAATGACCATTTAGTGTACAAGTAGTTATACAAGTTAATTGGAACTATATATTTATTTAGACATAGCATGAGTAAGATAATAACTGCTTAGTGTCATTGAATAAATGTTTAATTGTTCATTTATTATATACTCTAGACCCACACTAGGTGTACCATAACATGTGAAATCATCATAGAAAGCCACGATCTTTCTATACAAGACTTAGAAGCATGCTCATGTTCCTGTGCCTTTAATCTCAATACCCCATCTGCAATAGGCATCACTACATCTGTCTCTTGATGGATAATGGGAGTGGCAGAACATCTGGACTCCTCTAAACCTAGGTACTTAGGTGGAGGGTCAAAGAACTCTACCTTATCCAACATCATTGGTCCTACTGAAGTTTATCACTAATTAGTAGCACATGTACCACCATCATTCTCGATTGGTGTTGGGTACTACAGTATGTTTAGGAGTCTATCCTTACTAGGATAAACCCACACACCCTAATCTAGTGTGCTTCGTACTAACTCAATCTGGATGAATCCTCCAGTTGGTAGAACATTTCCTCCTCACAACACATACCTCCTATGAAGGATTCTATGTATCCAAAGTATCTAATGTGAAATGATTATTTAATTAATTATGAACAAATCATCATCCTTTCTAATCATTATCCTACTTTTTACAGTTAAATATTCAATATTAGATATTGAAATCATCTGACCAAATAACAACTTTCATAAATGTCATAAATCATAATTCGATTCTTTAGATATGAATACGGAAAATCTGACTTCTCTGGTGCATCTAAATCCACAATTTCATCACCTATCATGCATAACTCACATAAAAAACTTCCAATATGGTATAGAATCACAAAATATACTTAATAAATCATCTTTACTACTAAAAATCACTACACAAACTTAATTAATATATCACAGCTGTTACAAAGTAAGATTCAATATTGGAAAACCGTTATTTCAAATTTGTATGTTGTAAATCAAGTTCAGAAGGTAATTTTCCAATCACATATTATGTCTAAATTTACTTATCTAGTCTTTTCATCAACTAAGTTTGGATCCTATCTCAAACAAGTCCCATTCGAGCTTCAATCCTCAAAATCTTGTCCAGAACTAATCGCCAAGAGGAAAACAGAAGAAGTTGGTTGGAGGTAGAAGACTATGAGGGGAGGAATATGACATGTGAATTAGTCAAATAGAAGATATTAACAAAGAAAGGGATCAAAAGAGAAGAGATCTATTATCTAAAATTAGTTACTACAATAGATCTGTGGTTAGATATCTTATCTCCTGCTGTTCTTCATGTTCATCCCAAAAGTTGCCCCTAAGTCGTTTCTCCATCAGTATCATGAGCTTTTCAGGGCTCTGGTTGTGTGGGGGAATTTAAAGATGAATCTATTGAGATACATTTTCCATATTTGCATATATATTGCAAAAAAGTATGGTTATTTTATTGATTGGCTATCCTTGGTGGTTGCGTAACTTATTTCTATCTATCTTCATAGCTCGTCGGCCTATGTGGCTGTTGGTCTACATGGACCTTTGGCCTGCATGGCCCGTCATCCTGCATGACCATCAATCTATGTGGCTGTCAGCCTATGTGGCCATCATCCTATGTGTCCTTATATCTATGTGGCTATCGACCTACATGTCGTCAGTCTGCGTGGTCATTGACTCGACAAAAAAAGAAGACTAAAGCTAGTTCTGGACATGTTTACTAAAAGAGCCATAACTCTCTAATTTTAACTCTAACTTGGTTCATTTTTTGCATTTGATTCATAATTGAACTCTCTACAATTCTAAAGTATTAGTTTGATAAAATTCTCAAATGAGAATTTCTACATTAATTATTTATTCAAGTATCATTAAGTCTCTTCTTGAATACATGTGTAGGTTATCTATATGTCTACATAAGCTTGGATCTCATGGTATACTCATAGTGTAAGGACCCTGACCCATGTTTATAGATAACCCTATTTGTTATTCCTAAGTATGTTTCTTAGAATCTTTCTCTAATCATATGAGATGTAATTAGGGCATGTAGAAAGCTTAAGTTTCTTGTTTGAACTTGTTTGGATGATGCTTGTGTTTTGTGATGTGGTTTTAGTGCAAGTAGCAATTCACATAGAGTAGGAGTTGATGTGCAAGTTTTCCACCTCTACAGTGTTCCTTCTCTCTCTTAGAACCATCTAGAGGGGATATAGAGAGAGTTGGGAACCTTTTTTGGGTCTTGGTTGTATTGTGACATCCTTGGTGATGTATAAAATACATGAGTGAGATGTGTTTTGCTCTTAGATGTGTTGTCTCGAGTTAGAGAGCCTTGGAGAGGCTGCATATCGGTTTGTGAGTTTGTAGGGTTATGGCATATCCGTTTGTGAGTGTGTAGGGTTATGGCATATCTATTGGTGAGTATGTAGGGTTATGGCATATCAGTTTGTGAATGTGTAGGGTTATGTCATATCAGTTTGTGAGTGTGTAGGGTTATGGCATATCGGTTTGTGAGTGTGTAGGGTTATGTCATATTAGTTTATGAGTGTGTAGGGTTATGGAATCTCGGGTTAATGAGACCATGACTTGGTGGGAGACCAAGATGATGAGATCTATCCTAGATGATATCACCATGTCTTGCATGTTGTTGTATGTGGCCCCTTTTTCATGGAAAAGTGTCACCTATGCTCCTAAGGTGATGACACCCCTCCCGTGATCCCTCTTTCATTCCCCTAGGGAGTAAGTGTGGATCCCAAGAAGGTGGAGTCAGTGACAGAGTGGGAACAACCAAAGACACCGACAAAAGTGCACAATTTTCTAGGTTTGGCAGGCAATTACAAGAGGTTCATCAAGGACTTTATTTGCTATCGCTTTACCTCTAACAAAGTTGATAAGGAAGGACATACTGTTCATTTGGGATGATAGATGCCAACGTGCTTTTCAAACGTTAAAGGATAAGTTGACAAGTGCACCGATTCTGGTCTTTCCTGAGCAAGGAAAAGGATACATAGTCTTCTATGATGCGTCCGGGAATGGCTTGGGTTGTGTGCTGACGCAGGACAAGCAAGTGGTTTCTTTTGCTTCCCAACATCTTAAGAAACATGAGGAGAATTACCCAATCCATGATCTGGAGTTGGCTACTGTAGTTCATGCTTTGAAGATTTGGAGGCACTACCTGTATGTGGAGAAGTGTTAGATCTTCACAGATCACAAGAACTTGAAGTACATCTTTTCACAACAGGAGTTGAATATGAGATGATGTCACTGGATGGATTTAATCAAAGACTACGACTGTATGATTGATTGTCATCCAAGAAAGGTGAACTTCCTGCTAAATGCTTTGAGTAGGAAGTCTTTGTCTTCACCTCTGGATAGAGTCTAGTTGAGTCCTTTGGTGTGCCACAAGTGAGACATGTTGGTTTCCTTGCATTCGATGAATGTTAAGTTGGAAATTTCCTTGCTAGCGGGTCTATTGGCACACTTACAAGTGAAGCTCTCACTAAGATAGCAGATTAAAGAGGCACAACAAACTGATACCATGATACAACAGATTAGATTAGAGTTTGGCACTGAAAAGCGTGATGGTTTCCACGAGTCAGACAATGAGACCGTTTGTTATCATGGTAGAATGATGGTTCTTGATGCTAATGACCTAAGGAAGATGGCACTGGAAGAGGATCACTCATCCATGTATGCTATGCACCCAGGTAGCGCTAAGATGTATCATAATATGAAGTATATGTATTGGTGGCCAGGTTTGAAAAAGGATGTGGCTGAGTTTGTTGCAAGATGTGCTGTATGTCAGCAGGTTAAAGCTGAGTATCAAAATCCAACAGGGACATTGCAACCATTGCCTATACCATAGTGGAAATGGGATCATGCGACTATGGACTTTATGGTTGGTCTGCCTAGGACAGCCAAAGGCCATGATTCCATCTAGGTGATCATTGACATATTGACCGAATTAGCACATTTTCTTCCTGTAAAGATGACATTAACAGTAGAGAAGATTTCCCAGATCTATGTGGATGAGATAGTGCATTTGCATGGTGTTCCAACAATTATCATGTCTAATAGAGGTCCCCAGTTCACAAGTAACTTTTGGGAGGGATTCGTTGTGGGTGAAATGGATCAATGGAAAATATTTAAGAAATGAGTCTTCCTGGAGTTGTCTTATTTCTAACAACCATTCATGGATGTTTAACTCTGTTATGAGATGTAGGGAGCCTCTTCTTAGCCGTATTGAGTTGAAGATCGGTTCTGACGAGTATATCTCTCTCTGGAAAGAGCCTTGGTGTAATAGGAGATTTCTTCATGAGTTGGTTGACAGGGGTTTGTCCATCAGGGCAGGTCTGTCTCAAGAGGCTATGCTCAACAACATTATTAGCAATAAAGAATGGAAGGTCAAAGATTGTCATTGCTCGTCTATGCTCCTTGAGGTCATTAAAGACATTGATATCTGTAAAGGGGAGGAAGATGATCATTGGCTTTTTCTGGGGAAGAAGAAGATTGAGTTTAAGTCTGTTTGGGATAGCATTCGAGAGAGATCCACAGCTGATCTGAAATTTAAATGGCTATGGAAATGTAAAAGTCATGTGAATAGTATCTTTCACGTATGGAAGGCAATGCATAACAAGCTCCCCACCAATGATTACTCGAGGAGAAGAGGGATTTCAGTTGTGTATGTATGTATTTTGTGTATGGATGGGTATGAAGACACTCATCATGTTTGTTTTGAATGTGATTTTACATCTGCTATTTGGAATTGCGCTTGGAGGAAGGGTTGGATATCACATATTCTGAAAAAGTGGGAAGATGTTACTATTTTCACTCAGAGGTCTGAAAGAGTTTGCATCCCTCTTATACTTTATAATGTCTGGCTGGAGAGGAATAGAAGGATCCATGATAATCATAGTAGTACTGTCGAAAAAGTTTGGAGGGGTGTGGAACATGACTTCAGGCTGTTGTATTAGTTCTGTGCTGCTGTTGGAGGAGGTGTATGTGTTGGCGGCTAGAGGTGCTAGGCTTCTCTTTCGTTTCTCCTCTGGCTCGCTCGTTTATCTTCTTTTTTGGGTTTTTTCTGGAGATGGTCGTCTGTGGTCGTTCTTGATGCCTGATGTCACCAGGAGTGAAGGTTGCACCTTTCTTGTCTGCTCAGGTGGTGTTCAGGTGGTCAGATGTCCTTGGGGACAGAAGTTTTGGAGGCAGATCAAAAGTCAGCACGGTAATCTGATCAATGGAGATGCAAAGAAATTTTCTGGAGGAAAAGAATCGACTCCACCATTAAAGATTTTTTTTCAGCAGATGACAACGATAATTTTGTTTTAGATGTTGTTCTAAAACTTCTAATATGCATATCTGATGTTGGTGGGTGTGCTGTTGAGATGCCTGGGGTTGTGCTGATTTTCCTGAGGGGGTTTGGAGGAGCTCTCTGTTTTCTTCCTGCTCTGCTTGGAGGGGTGATCCCTGGTTTGTTCGTCAACTTGGTTTTGAGCTTGGTTGGACTTTTGGTGTTGTTTCTGCTTCTTTTCGTTTGAGGAGGTTCTGTTATCTGGTTTGACTGAGCTTGGAGCTGTTGTGGTTGGCATGAAGTTTGGCTGCCCCGTTCACTTATGAGTTTCTTCTGGTTTATCTTTTTCCTCTGTGGGTTTTGTTTTTTTTGGGTATGCCTGGTTCTTGTCCTTTTTCTTCCTGTTGGGTGCCCAACTCTCAATGCTTAGGAGTAACATTGTACAGTTTTTCTTTTCTTTCTCCGTTTGGAGGAAGAAGCATTGTACAGATACCACAGAAAAAAATACAAAAAAAGCAACACGAAGTTTTCCGACCAAAAAAAAAAGAGTAGCTTTTGGGAGTGACTGCATACAAATTTGGTTATGCAGTTGAAGTTTAGCATTACCTTCCACCCATAGACATATGGTCAACCTGAGAGGACCATTCAGACCTTAGAGGATCTGTTGAGGCTGTGTTCTTTAGTTTTTAGGAAGTTGGGATATACACCTTAGTCTGATAGAGTTCATCTACAAAAAAAGCTATAAGAGTAGCATCGACATGGCACCTTATGAGGCATTGTATGGGAGGCATTGTAGATCTCCATTGTGTTGGTACGAGATAGGCGAGTATCAGCTTCTTGGTCCCAAGCTTGTGCAGCAGACGACGAAGAAGATAAAGGTAATCTAGCAACAGTTGAAGGCAACATAGGATAGATAGAAGTCGTATGTAGATAACCGTCATAGGCCCTTGAAGATTCTAGAAATCCTAGCTATTCTTAGCATGATATTGGGGAATCTCATTGCTATTACTCAAACAAGCATGAAATGGTTCCAAGTGGGAGACAAGGTATATTTGAAAGCCTCTCCTTGGAAGGGTGTTCAGAGGTTTGTGAAGAAAGGTAAGTTGGCTCCCATGTCCGTGGGACCTTACCCAATGGTAGGACATGTTGGGAAGGTGGCCTACAAGTTGGAGTTTCCACCTGAGTTGGAAATGTTGCATCTAGTGTTTCATGTGAGTATGTTGAGGAAGTGCCATCTGGATGCAGAGCTACTTTTGCAGCCCATGGAGGTAGATCTTGATGAGTATATGACCTATGTGGAAGGTGTGGTGTTGATCCTTGACCAGAGAGTGAAGAACCTAAAGAAGAAGGACCTAGTTCTTGTGAAGGTTCTTTGGCATCATCGTGGCATTGAGGAAGCCACGTGGGAGCTCGAAGAAGAGATGAGGAGGAAGTACCCCTCTCTTTTCAGTTAGGGATTTGGGGGTGAAATTCCTATTAGGGGTTTATGGCTTGTAAGGACCCTGACCAATGTTTTGGGATAACCTTTTTTGTTTTTCCTAAGTATTTTTCTTAGAACCTTGTTCTAATCATCTAAGATGTAATTAGGGCATGTAGAAAGCTTAAGTTTCTTGTTTGAGCTTGTTTGGATGATGCTTGTGTTTTGTGGTGTGGTTTTGGTGCTAGTTGCAATTCATCCAGAGTAGGGGTTGATGTGCAAGTTTGCCACATCTAGAGTGTTACTTCTCTCTCTTGGCATCATCTAGAGGAGAGAGAGTTGGGCACCTTGTTTGGGTCTTGGTTGTATGGTGACATCCTTGGTGATATATAGAACACATGAGTGAGACGTGTTTTTCTCTTAGGTGTGTTGTCTCGGGTTAGAGAGCCTTGGAGAGGCTGCATATCAATTTGTGAGTGTGTAGGGTTATCACAAATCAGTTTGTGAGTGTGTAGGGTTATGGCATATCAGTTATGAGTCTGTAGGGTTATGGCATATTGGTTTATGAGTGTGTAGGGTTATGCCATATCAGTTTGTGAGTGTGTAGGGTTATGGCATATCAGTTTAATAGTGTGTAGGGTTATGGCATATTAGTTTATGAGTGTGTAGGGTTATGGCATCTCGGGTTAATGAGGCCATGACCTTGGTAAGAGACCAAGAGGATGAGATCTAGCATAGATCATATCACCATGTCTTGCATGTTGTTGCATGTGGCCCCTTTTCCATGGATAAGTGTCACCTATGCTCCTAAGGTGATGACACCTCTTTCATTTTCCTAGCATATAGTCTTCTTTCTCTCCATGTAATAGGATCCTTTTGGCCATCCTTGCTTCCTCTCCTTCTTGGTGGATGAACTTGAGAATCTTTAGGAGCTAGGAAGGTTCTCTTGGAGCTTGGAGGACAAGTCCCAAGCTTGTGGTGTTCCTTGATCATCTTCCATCTTCTACCTTGGTAAGGTAGGTTTCCTAGCTCTCTTCTTCTTCTTCTTGGCCATGGATCATGGATATCTCCTTTTCTTCTTGAGCCATCTTAGCCTTGGTCTCATCTTCTTCCTTGGTGGTGTAGTGGTGACCAAGTTGGTGGGTCATCTTCTACCTTGATCTCATGAGCTTAAAGCTTGACCTTGGAGATTGGATCTTGGTGGTGATCTTTGAGGTAGGTTATATAACTCTTAACCTCCTTTGTTATTTTGACTCTTTCATGTGTTTATGTTTTTTCTCATCTCTAGATTATTTATCTCATATATACTAGTAGTTCTTAGTGGTTTTGAGAACTGATTTGACAAAAGAATCTCGTTTAGTTTGCTATCCATATCTTGTACTTTCTTGCCATGACAATAGATGGACTAGTGGTTGATCTTCCTAAGGTTGAAGATGACAAGTTGCCACACACATACACTAAGTTGTGAGTGGTCATCATGCACTTGTGGTTCTTAGACTGATATGTTGGCTAAACCAACTTGCTTTGAGGGTGCTAACTCGTCATGCCCTAGAGGAGCTAAACCGATATGTTTGCTAAACTGACATGCTTTGAGGATGCTAGCTCATAATGACCAAGATGATACCTTGGCAAAACCCTAACCCTAACAACCCATCACACTTAGGGTTTCCCATCACACCTTCAAGTAGAGCTAAACTGACATGCCTTGGGGATGTTAGCCCCTTGTGCCTTGCATAGAGTTAGTCGACATGTTATGGTGGTGACAAGTTAACACCCTATGGCAAGTATCAACCCGAAACCCTTGGTGCTAAACTGAGACACCACATGTGTGGTTAACCCAACACCATGATTGTAATGACCCATTTTCAAATTAGTCATCTAATTATGGTTTACTTGGATGATTGTATGCTTAACTAAGTTGATCATTGATGTTTTACATATAATGATAAGGTTTAATCATACTTTGATGTACATAATTAGGGTTAAGATTTGGAAACCCTAATCGGCCCAAATTAGGGTTTTAATGACATATGAAAATGGAATTTGATAAGTATAGTGTCTCACTAAATGATTTTTGATATTTTATGTGTAACTCTGATTTAATTCAAATTTGGATATGATTTGGATATCTCAAATGTGAACACTCTTGAAAAATATGATGTTGTAAATATGATCAAATGCTAAAGTTGAAGGTATTAATACTTCAATTGAATATGATGAGTCTTACTAATATCATCTAAGTTTAATGCATTTGTTTTAATATAATAAAGAATGATCATTGTTGATTATGGGAATGACATTAGTAGTCAATAATAAGGTACACTTGTCTGAATATAAGAGGCAATATGACCAAGATGTACTTAATGGTGATTGCAAGATAAAGATGAAACTAATGAAGATAGTATGATGAAGTATTTTATCTTTTATTTTAATTACATGTGGCTTAACCCAAATTAAATGAAATATACTAAGAACTGTACTTTGATAAATTTTATGTAGAAGAGAAGCATTGTATGTAAAGTGAATCAAGAAAGATTGGTCCAGATAATGTAATGAACATGAAATGAAAGAAGTTGAGACTACTGAGTATAAAATTATGGAAAAAGATAGGAATTAGTAGATGATTCTAAGAATGTAACTCTTACCCTAAAATGATGAGTTTGATGATGCTAGTGAATGAAAATATCAAATGGGGGATTAAGAGATGCACATAACTATAGTTGAATTCAACTAAAAGTTGAAAGTCAAGTATTTGAATTGATTTACAAGAATGTGTTCTTGAATTGTGAATTGTACTTTGAGAATGGACTAATAGTACAAACTTCAATTGATAGTCAACATGTGTTGATTAGTAACCCCATATGAAGAATGTGAAATAAAAGAAGAAGAGAACTAAGTCTTGTATGCATGTATATGCATGAAATTTATTGGCGTCTATTCAGATTGGATGGAATAAGCATATGTTGTATGATAAATCTATTTTGAGTATGAGGAATGATACCTGATATCTATATGCTTTTACTATTTCTAGTTCTAATGCCTCTGCTAATATTTGTTAAGAACAGTGATATACAATGAACTGATAAGATTTATGTTGAAATTGAATTTAAAATGCACTCCTTACATTGAGAAACCCTAATAAGGGTAAATGTTGCATACTGAGATTATGTCTAGGGCTGAAAGCCCACTGATGATGATAAAACCCTGATGGAGTAAACGATGGACAATAAGATTATGTCTTGGGATGAATGCCCACTGTTGATGATTGCTATGAGTTGATGTAGAAGATAGAAATAATCATATTTGTTGCAATATATAGATTTATTGTGCTTATTTCTTTGATCATTGCCCTTATTGATAAACTTAATATGTTTCATGTTATTCTAGTTATGCGAGAATACACATATATGATATATGATGTTTTGAATTCTTGTAAGATGAGTAAAAGAGATTAATAAAAAGTGAAATGATGGAACATCTAGTTAGGTGCCCTGAACACCGTGAGTTTCCCCCGAGGACCACACTGGGGAAACAAAACGGATCTCCTTGTAGTAATCGATGAATTATGAGAAGGATTTCCAGAGTGTGGATTGAGACCTTAAAGGTTAGACCACCAGGATTTAGGAGTGAGTCATCTGGAGTGGTTCTGGCCCTAAATCCTTGCTGTGAAAGTCTATGTCCAGATGGAATAGACTCTGTTGAAATGAAATATGTGAAATGTGAAAAATATGTGAAATACTGTGATATGTAATATACTATTTTGTTGGTTCCTATCTCGTGTACCTGAGATGAGGATGTGAGCCTCTTTAGGCAACCCTGAGGTGGCCAAGGTCTGTTGTTGATATCTTAGGGTGGTCGGCTAAACCCTAAGATAGTGATGATGAGTCATTGACATGAGAATTAGGCGTGGCGATTTCTACTTGGTGAGGTATAAGCCAAGTAGTTTTAGGGTAAATGAATAAAAGATGATAAGCCGTGTAGAACATGATTTGAATGGTTGTTACATTCCTTATACATCTACTTGATGATTTCTCATTGTTGATTATGCTTCTTGTTGTAGAAAGTAATCATGTTGCTGTGGACATTTTCATATTATGATATGTCATTTGGACAAGTTATAAATGTTGGGATTTATATACATTCTGAATATGTGTTGGATTGCTTGCTATTTGATAGTATTGTTTGGTAGATATGTATTACGTGTACTTCAGCTTCAGGACTAAAGGATTTGTTCCTAGTTTAGCTGGTGGAGTGTCACAAAGATAATGTTATTGTTATGTATTGATTCAAAATGCTTAGAACTCGACTTATTTCTCATGCAGCAGGGTTCTTAATTTGAATTAAGAAGTATTTGATGATTTATTCATTGACATGCTCTAAAAGATGTTTCATAGTTATAATTGGTTTAAGTGATTACCTTATCTATTGGATTAGATTACCATTGTAAGTTAGTTATGGCTTATGATAGAACTATCTGCTATACTTTTCAATATATGCATGTTTCTATTAAGTTTAATATACTTAATCTGATGTTGATGCATGTACCTACCTTGAGTGGGAGGTATCCACTCACTGGGGCTCTATATGAGTCTCATGAGGTTGTTTGAAATGTTTTTAGGTATAATGCTATCCAGTAGAGAGGTCGTGACAAAGAAGATATAAACAGTATAATCTAGATAGATTAGAATGTCCCTATACACTCTCTTTCTCGGGATGGGTTGTAGACTAAGTTTGTTCATCAATGTAAATGTATCCGATGTAAACTGAACCGCATAAGAGAACAAGATTTGATTATGGTTTTAATGGAGTTGAATATGATTTGTGATATCCTTGATGTGACATTGATTTATGAAATTGTGAAGATAGGAAAAGGAAAAATGAAAAAATTAACTGTGTTTTTCGTATATTGTTTATTAACCTTTGTCGAGAATTCATTGTTTTATTTCATAATCTGGGTTTAGGTTTTGGGATTATCTCTAATGGTTGGTATTTATGCTGATCAAAAGAGTGGGTCCCAAAAAATGTGGTATCAGAGCCTAGGTTAGATGAGTCTACAAGGACAATATGATCTAGGACTAATTGATAATGTCGATGTTGAATATAACCTGAATGATGTGAATACTGACTGAATTCAGTATCCAGATACTCTGGTTTAGTATTTGGGTATTGAGCTAAGCTAGTATGGAATTTCCGACTATACTTCTTCTGGATGCCCTGACCGAGTATCTAGATGAACATAGTTTGGTAGTATAATAAGATACATGATGAAAAAGAAAAGAATGGCGAGAAAATGGTGAAAGAGAAATGGATTTTATAATTCAATATGGAACCTATGGAAAACATGAAATTTCATATAAGAAAGATGAAAGCTTAATGGATTATGAACATAATCTCTAATGAGTTTGAGTTTGAGTATGAAATATGAAATTGTGAGAAAAATCTATGAACTAAGATGCACACTAGATGATCTTCTTTATAAAGGAAATTGATGAATGCAGATGATAATATGTGAATGAGTCATAATCTTAATCCATGAGATACACAATCAAATTAAAAAAAAGGATGTGAAAGGTGATGTGAATCAGATCTTGATAAATGATGTATTACTAATATTAGTGATTCAAATGTTTATAATACTCAAGGAGAGATATGATGATGACATAGGATGAAATATCCATCTAATACAAAAAAAAGATGTCATATGAAATAAAGATAAAATGGAATACTTTCTAACTGGATGTCGAGAGAGGTGAATGATTAGATGATATGATATTATTCCATATCTTTTCTTTGATTTTGGGATGAAATCCTAAAAGGAGGGGAGAATTTGTAATGACCCATTTTCAAATTAGTCATCTAATTATGGTTTACTTGGATGATTGTATGCTTAACTAAGTTGATCATTATTTAAAGCTTGATTAGTGATGGTACTTAATTTTTGATGTTTTAAATATAATGAGAAGGTTTAATCATACTTTGATTTAAATAATTAGGGTTAATATTTGGAAACCCTTATCGACCCAAATTAGGGGTTTGATGACATATGAAAACAAAATTTGATAAGTATAGTGTCTCACTAAATGATTTTTAGTATTTTATGTATAACTATGATTTAATTCAAATTTGGATATGATTTGGATATCTCCAGTGTGAATACTCTTGAAAATATCAGAATTTTTGAAGAATGTTCTAACCTATTTGTCGGTCGAGTTTCAAACTCGACTGACCATATTTTTAGATTGAAATAGCAGTGTGGTAATTGAATTTTATCTTTTTATTGGTATATCCAATTGATCTCAAATATTAACTATATTTGTTAAACTCCATTATAGACACTCTTAAATTTGTATAATTTTTGGATGATTTTTGATCCCTACAAAGAGGGGTGTCGGTCGAGTTCTGTGAAGAATAAACTCGGCCGACCATGCTGCTGACTGCAATATAGTAGTGTACTATTTGATTTTTAATTATTTATTAATAACTCCAAATGATCTAAACATTTTATTGTTTCTTAAAAATTCAATGTTATATATTGGGTTAAATTTTTGTAATTTTTGGATGAGGTTTGCATTCTGAAACGTGTGTTTTCGGCCGAGTTTATAACTCAACTGACCAACCAGTCTGAGCAAAATAAAAATACATTGAGGGGCTTGTTTGCAAATGTTGTAAGCACCTCAATTCATCTATATCACTAACCTAACACACAAGGAGCTCTGATAACTCACCCTTTCTATCAAAGAAACAAAATTCTTGAGATAGAGGAGAGCTAGGGTTTTGAGAAGAGAAAGTGGTGGAGATGTTGACCTAGGGTTTCTCTATCCACAATATGATGAAATCAAGTAAGATTAACTTCTTTGCATAGTATTTCATGATGAATCTTCTCTCACATGTCAAGATTCCGTCCCTCCCCTGATTTGATTCAAAATCACATCAAATCTCCCCCTTTTCTCACTCTTTCTCTTCTATTCCCCATTTCTAGGGTTTCTGAGTTGATAGGAGAAATAATTGGATTCTTTTGCGAGAGTTTGATTGGGTTTCCAAAAACTCAGAGGCTGACCTACGAATTTAAGATGATTGGCCCCTGAGGTGGGTAGTTTTCTCCCTCCTAAGCTTTGTATTCATGTTGAAAGCCTAATTCTATCCGGGTAAAACAATCAGAAACCTTGTTTGTATATGTATGTGATTGGATTTGATTTGGAAAAGATATTGGGGATCCAATTCTACTGATTTTGATTTTTTTATCATTGATTGGAACTTGATTAGTTCTTGATATATTGATTTAGGATCTATGGGTTTTTCTTATGGGTAGATGACTATGCTATTTCATGTGAATTTTTCCTAAAAATCAACCCAATGGCCGATATGCTTGGAATTGAATTGACATGTGTAAAATCATATTTGAATTGTACTAGATTGTATGATACAAGTGTATTGTTGAATGTTAATGGAATTGAATGACCACATATCCTGATTAGGATTTGTGTTGAGGAAGTGAATGAAAGGAGTCAATTAATCAATGTATAATTATGATTGATGAATGAAATGTGTGAAAATGGAAACTAGGGTTTCCATGTTTGTGAATAACCCTAATGAACCCTTGAGTCATGATTGGATTACTGAATGATATGATTATTATGGTATGTTGAACTAAGGAATTACTTCTTGAAAACCCTAACTGTTTATTATTAAGATGATTATGAGTGATAAAGTTAGAACTTGTATATGATGTTGTAAATGTGATCAAATGCTGAAGTTGAAGGTATTAATACTTCAATTGAATATGATGAGTCTTACTAATATCATCTAAATCTAATGCATCTGTTTTAGTATAATAAAGAATGATCATTGTTGATTATGGTAATGTCATTAGTAGTCAATGACAAGGTACACTTATCTGAATATAAGAGACAATATGAACAAGATGTACTTAATGGTGATTGCAAGATAAAGATGAAACTAATGAAGATAGTATGATGAAGTATTTTATCTTTTGTTTTAATTATATGTGGCTTAACCCAAATTAAATGAAATATACTAAGAACTGTACTTTGATAAATGTTATGTAGAAGAGAAGCATTGTGTGTAAAGTGAATCAAGAAAGATTGGTCTAGATAATGTAATGAACATGAAATGAAAGAAGTTGAGACTATTGAGTATAAAATTATGGAAAAAGATAAGAATTAGTAGATGATTCTAAGGATGTAACTCTTACCATAAAATGATGAGTTTGATGATGCTAGTGAATGACAATATCAAATGGGGGATTAAGAGATGCACATAACTGTAGTTGAATTCAACTAAACGATGAAAGTCAAGTATTTGAATTGATTTACAAGAATGTGTTCTTGAATTGTGAATTGTACTCTGAGAATGGACTAATAGTACAAACTTCAATTGATAGTCAACATGTGTTGATTAGTAACCCCATATGAATAATGTGAAATAAAATAAGAAGAGAACTAAGTCTGGTATGCATGTATATGCATGAAATTGATTGGCATCTATTCTGATTGGATGGAACAAGCATATGTTGTATGATAAATCTATTCTGAGTATGAGGAATGATACTTGATATCTATATTGGATTAAGAGAGAAAGATTTCTCCCCCCTCTCCCATGCCCGTGGCGGAGGCCGAATGCCCGGGAATGTGGTAAATCAAGGCGGCAACTGGGATTCGAACCTGAGTCCCTTTATTAGGAGACGCCGTGCTTGGCCACTTGAGCCACTCCTTGTCGGCATACCTGATATCTATATGCTTTTACTATTCCTAGTTATAATGCCTCTGCTAATATTTGTTAATAACTGTGATATATAATGAACTGATAAGATTTACATTGAAATTGAATTTAATATGCACTCCTCACATTGAGAAACCATGATAAGGGTAAATGTTGCATAATGAGATTATGTCTAGGGCTGAAAGCCCACTGATGATGATAAAACCCTGATGGGGTAAATGATGGACAATAAGATTATGTCTTGGGCTGAAGGCCCACTGTTGATGATTGCTATGAGTTGATGTAGAAGATAGAAATAATCATATTTGTTGCAATCTATAGACTTATTGTGCTTCTTGCTTTGATCATTTCCCTTATTGATAAACTTAATATGTTTCATGTTATTCTAGTTACACGACAATATAAGTATATGATATATGAGGTTTTGAATTCTTATAAGATGAGTAAAAGAGATTAATAATAAGTGAAATGATGGAACATCTAGTTAGGTTCCCTAAACACCGTGAGTTTCCCCCGAGGACCACACTGGGGAAACAAAATGGATCTCCTTGTAGTAATCGATGAATTACGAGAAGGATTTCCGGAGTGTGGATTGAGACCTTAAAGGTTAGACCACCAAGATTTAGGAGTGAGTCATCTGGAGTCGCTCTGGCCCTAAATCCTTGCTGTGAAAGTCTATGTCCAGATGGAATAGACTCTGTCGAAATGAAATATGTGAAATGTGAAAAATATGTGAAATACTGTGATATGTGATATACTATTTTGCTAGTTCCTATCTCGTGTACCTGAGATGAGGATGTGAGCCTCTTTAGGCAACCTTAGGGTGGCCAGGGTTTGTTGTTGATATCTTAGGGTGGCCGGCTAAACCCTAAGATTGTGACGGTGAGTCATTGACACGAGAATCAGGCATGGCGACTTCTACTTGGTGAGGTAAAAGCCAAGTAGTTTCAGGGTAAATGAATAAAAGATGATAAGCTGTGTAGAATATGATTTGAATGGTTGTTACATTCCTTGTACATCTACTTGATGATTTGTCATTTTTGATTTTTCTTCTTGTTGTAGAAAGTAATCATGTTGCTATGGACATTTTCATATTATGATCTGTCATGTTGACAAGTTATAAATGTTGGGATTTATATACATTCTGAATATGAGTTGGATTTCTTGATATTTGATAGTATTGTTTGGTAGATATGTATTATGTGTACTTCAACTTCAGGACTGTAGGATTTGTTCCTAGTCTGGCTGGTGGAGTGTCACAAAGATAATGTTATTGTTATGTATTGATTCAAAATGCTTAGAACTCGACTTATTTCTCATGTAGTAGGGTTCTTAATTTGAATTATGAAGTATCTGATGATTTGTTCATAGACATGCTCTAAAATATGTTTCAAAGTTATAATTGGCTTAAGTGATTACCTTATCTGTTGGATTAGATTACCATTGTAAGTTAGATATGACTTATGATAGAACTATCTTCTATACTTTTCAATATATGCATGTTTCTATTAAGTTTAATATACTTAATCTGATGTTGATGCATGTACTTACCTTGAGTGTGAGGTATCCACTCACTGGGGCTCTATATGAGTCTCATGAGGTTTTTTCAAATGTTTTTAGGTATAATGCTATCCAACAGAGTGGTCATGACAAAGACGATATAAATAGTATAATCTAGATAGTTTAGAATGTCTCTGTACTCTCTCTTTCCCAGGATGGGTTGTAGACTAAGTTTGTTCATCAATGTACATGTATCCGATGTAAACTGAACCACATATGAGAACAAGATTTGATTATGGTTTTAATGGAGTTGAATATGATTTGTGATATCCTTGATGTGACATTGATTTATGAATTTGTGAAGAAAGGAAAAGGAAAAAGAAAAAAATTAACTGTGTTTTTCGTATATTGTTTATTCAACTTTGTCGAGAATTCATTGTTTTATTTCATAATCTTAGTTTAGGTTTTGGGATTATCTCTAATGATTGATATTTATGCTGATCAAAAGAGTGGGTCCCGACAATGATGGTCTAAACCCATACACTACAAGATGGTGAAAACTGATACCTTGTGATGATAGTCATGATACATCATGTTAATGTTAGGATTACATGGTATGATATGATACCCTATCGGGTGGTTGTATGAACAATAAAGGAGTGCTATTTTCTATGACCTTTAATTTCATAACCTACTTTATAGTGATAATGGCAGTGATGAATGGAGGTTGGTTGTTGATCCAAACCTGTAAACCCTATTTGGATGGAAAGAGAACCCTAACCCTAATGATGTAGTGTGATTGACATGAATCCTTATGAGATGGTAGTAATGATGAGGTATTATCTTTCTTGTTATATGTCTCTAACCATGCAAGTCTCACAAGTTGATATGCATATCTAGATAAGATCTATGGTGTTTATGATATGTTTGAATGGGCCTTATGAGGCATGCGTGATGTTGGTATCATAGAAGGAGGAGGTGAATGGGTCTTATGACCTAATGATGGCTTATTAACTTATATGAGATGATAATTTCCTCAACAATTAGATGGGGGTGTTACCTCAAAGTGTGTGCTCCTTGTGAAGAAAAATATGGTGAATAACAATAATCAAGTGTTAATGTGATGAGATCACACCTTATATGCTCAATTACTTTCTGGTAATATGTTATGCCCTTATTTTTTTAGAACTTGTTTAAAGTTTATACGTTGTAACTTGATTGATGCTAAAAGGCACTTAAATGACCTAACTAATCAAGTGGAACTTAGTTATGTAGCTTGCCCTGTGCCATAGATCCATTCAGTGTCAGCATTTTCTAGATGGTGAAACAAGTTTAACTCGGAGCTCATATTTTTGAATATGTTGGGTGCAAATAGAGTATTCCCATGCATCCTTAATTACAAGATGTGTAAGATGACCATGTGTGAGTCGATCTCATTGTGATCTAGATGGCCATGCATGATCCACTCCTTTTTGTTGGAACAGCCATGCGTGAGCCTATTCTTCTAGTGTTGTACTTGTACCCAGGTGGGCTAGGTGTGATTATATATGTGGATGGTCATGCGTGAGACAATACCTGAGCTTGACTATATGTCATTGTTGCAGTTGACTGATATGTCTCTATGATTTTTTTTTCTTGTGTTGACCAAGAGGTGTGGTAAGGTCATGGATTCTGGCTTTTCCATTGACCTTGTATGGCACCGATTTTGACTTAGTAGTGGTCGGTTGGATTTGGGTGGTACGACTAAAATCCTCAGGGAAAAATAAAATAAATAAACAACCGTGTAGTATGCTTGTGTAGGATAAAATATGGAAACATTGGATGAGGGATTGCATTCTTTTATATAGTATAATTGATAGGGAATATACATATTCTTCATATTCCTTTAAAATATTAAAGAAGTTTCACAATCCAATAGTATTCTGTTAATAATGATTACCTACTTATCATGGTTGTAACTTTATTTCTTCTAATCATCTTTATCTGTGATAATAATAGAGTTGGTGGAGAGTTATATCTCCCACTGAGATTTGGAATCTCACCCCGTGGGTTTCCCACACCCTTTTTAGGTGGATGTGTACGAGGAGGTAGAGATCATGCAACAGAGGTTGAAGAGCAGCAAGAAAGACAATAGCTGACAAGGTTGGAAGTGCTTCTAGATGTCTTTTGTCGTTAGAGTCCTAGAAGTCATCCATGTACACTCAGGTCTTTGGGGATGTTTTGTAGATGTGCTTTCGATATGTGGTTGGCTTGTGTGCCCTTTTGTGCATAGATGTGGTGGATATATGTATATATGTTTCTGACATGTTTTCTTGTAACAGGCTGATGATAGTCACAATAAGTGCTTTGTGACATGAAAGGACTTGTATGTAAAGGCTTATAATGTTTGGTAGTTTTATTCAAATGATTTTCATTTTTAGTATTTTTCCAATAATCTTTTGGTTTAGTCTTTCTTCCGTGGTTTTGTTTTGAGTAATCTCGCTTGTGTGGCATAGGGCGTCACATTTAGTTTTGATTAGAAAAGCACAAGTTCAAAATAAAACAAGTCCAAAATTAACTATAAGGTAAATAAGGTACCGTCAAAGTCATAAATAACATTAAAGTTATCATTAAGCCTAAAATTACTAATAAGAAGAGTTATGGGTTGTAACAATCTCACCTCTAAAAAAATCATCTTGAAATTCATATAAGAGGAAAGGATACTTGAGACACATCACTAACATTAATCCCTAAATAGCTTCTTCTACACCGTAATTACTCAATAGAACCTTTACTAGAGGTATCTCACTCTTTTTAACCTTTCAAATTCTACGGTCTAGTATTTATATAGTACCTTCAACATAGGAGATATCCTATCTTAACTATGTAGGCTTCGGGTCTATGATCTTATCCTACCTATATGACATTTATTCAACATAGATACATGAAATACATCATGTAGATTGGCTAGCTCTGGAGGTAACTCAAGCTTTTATGATACTGGTCGAATTCTCTGAATGATTGAATAGGGAATTATGTATCTAGGAGTTGGTTTTCCTTGTTGGCTGAATTGGACATTAGGTTATCTTCACTTTTGATGATGAAAAACATTCCCCATTTGTACATTTAACATGTCATCTAAGCGTTTCATGGAACAAGAACATCTCAAAAAAGATTAAAAAAGATAGACATATCAAATGCTTGAATTTTTGTTCACACGTACTCATTTGCAATACAAAAATGTACAAGTATTTATAACTCATGTAAAATCAAGCTATGGACCAAGCCCACCTATCACAAACTCACTCTTATGGAAAACCAAGGGATGAGGATAGGTAGGTCTTATTGAAAAATCATTGGATAGGATTTTCCAAATTTTACATACTACTTTACATGGTTTTTCTCAGTAAAAAATTAACACACTCAGTCTAAGACTTTGTTGACTAAAACCCACTCAATTAAAGTCTTAGACAAACGGAGAAGAACTGCCACAATACTTTGATCCCTGAATCAGTCTAGGTCAAAGTCTTTGTCAACCAAAACCAACTCGGTCAAAAACTTTGCCGACTGAAAAAGAAACATTACACCTTGTTGACCAGGAAGATCGACCGACATGTAACCGTTAGAACCAATTGAGCTTTCAGAACACTTCTTGGTCAAAAAGCTTCTTGACAGAGACAGTCTTGGTCGTACTACTTGTCGACCGAGAAAATTCTATAGACTAAATCTATTGACGATCAAACTAGCCTTTACAACCCAACTAATTTTGTCCTAGCGTCTGGTTGACCACTAAATCCACCCTAAACGCCCCCCTATAGTAGCCCTGACCACTTGGGAGCCATTAATATATATAGTAGTGGTTTTAATATACTTAAAAACACTTGATCATTCTATCTTTGAGCAATTTGAGCTAAAACACTTCACTTGCAAATTCACAATAGCTGAAATTCTGTGTCCTATTCAAAGCATCCCAACACCACCACTGAACCTTGCCCTATCTAGTGAATATTGGCCCATATGCTTGATACAAGATACTTGTGAACTAAATTGATTATTTCCTTTCTCCAATCTCTTTTTGTACTTCTGGACTACTTTTGGACTACTTCTTGGAGTGCAGGTTGTCTAGGAGCCTGTGACAGAAGAAGGAGTCTTCTCAATTGGTGCTCTTCTTTGGCTATCAAAGAAGAGGTGAGGTATGGCGCTCTATTACATCCATTAAAGAAAAGCTGAGATATGGTTCTCTTCTACATCCATTACAAAAGAGGCGAGGACCTGTGATATTCCGTGTCCATGAAAGAAGAGGTAAAGCATGGTGCTCTTCCTTTGCTAGTAAAGAAGAGGGTAGCAACAATTGTATTTTGTAATTTGTTCATGCGAGGTAAATAATAAAATTGATTTTTGCAAATCCTAGTTGAAGACAATTAGGTAGTGGACTGACGTCTTTGATGGAACCACTCTAAATCTTATCTCTTATGGTTTTATTGTTCCTCTCTTCAATTGTGAGTAAATTTATTTTATTTAATTAAAATTATTTTAAAAACTATATTCACCCCCTCTAGATCTTTCAATTGGTATCAGAGAAGGTCTTCAAGGAGATCTAATAGGTCTTGAAGAATGGGGGATAATGTTCTCAGCCACATCAACCTTGAGAGACCACATGTGAGATGGCCACAAGTGTTTGACGGATCCAACTACGTGTCTTAGAAGAGGAGGATGAAATTTTACTTTCAATCCATTAGCTTCAAGCTATGTAAGATGATTGCTCATCCTTATGCGCTTCCAAAAGCAAAGTTACAACAATGGGATTCTAAACTGGTACAGGGAGATACACTCAATGCAATGGTTGTAGGTATTCTTTATTGTTCTTTATCTTGTAGAGAATTTAATCGCATATCCTCTTATGAAACAACTTCTGAGATTTGTCATAAATTGTCCATAACTCATGAGGGTATTACATAAGTAAAAAATACAAAGATTTACATGCTAAAACACAAATTTGAGTCATTCCATATGCATCCTAATGAATCAATTGTAGAGATGTATGCTAGATTTTCTAAAATTATCAACAACTTGAGTGCTTTGGATAAACACATAAGAGAAGGAGACCAAGTTTTTAAAATACTTAGGTCATTGCCACCCTAGTACAAATCAAAGGTCACCGCAATAGAGGAGGCAAATGATCTTACAACCATGAAGATGGAACAACTCATAGAGAATTTGGAAACACATGAAGTCACTCTTGAGGAAGAGGAAAAAGTGGAGGATGAACAACAAAAGGGAAGAAGGATTTTTCTCTCAAAGCTACCACCATAGCATCTTCAAAGGATGTGACTCTAGAAAGCAACAACACAAGCAATGATGATGATGAAAATGCTTGATTGTAAATGGTAAGAAATATAAAATATTTCATTCTTCTAGGTTCTTTGAATGTAAGAAGAAAGGCCACTTGAAGTGAATACCCAAATCTTAAGAAAAGCAAGTCCTCATTCAAGAAAAAAGACAAAGGAGACAAAGCTGCATGGGATCAATCAAGCGATGATAGTAAAAGTAGCGAGGAGGAGGTAGAATGTCTCATGGAAAAAGAGGATGACGAAGAAACCAATGAATTTGATATTTTTGTATTATCTAAAGTAGAATTAGTTAGTAGTCTTGAAGAATTTAATGCAAAGTATATTGATTGCAAAAAATAAAAGAGAAACTTGCCAAAATCATTCATGAACTTCATGTTAACCAAAATAATCTTAGTTCTAAATATGATTCTTTAAAACTTCAAATAGCGTATTAAAAGAATCTATTGAAAGTTGTAAGGCTAAAATACTCATTCTTTAAAATAACAATAAACGTGTCTCTCAAGAAAAGGTTGATATGCTTGCTAAACTAAATGATTATCAAATTCAACCTATTTTGTGCACACATTCAAATTATAATGTTTATTAAAAGAGAGAGATACTTTGCTTTCAAATCTTGCTCAAACAAACTTAGATGCATCTACAAAACTAGTTGAACATATTGAGTTACAAAAACAAATTTCTAAATTAACATAAGGAAACAAAATTCTTGAGAATATTCTAGATAATTCTTCTAAACAAGTAGTGAGGAGAGTCTTAGGATATGTACCTAATAACTGACGTTCACATATAACTAAAACAAAGAAGGCATATGTTCCCAAAACTATAACTATATATGTACCTAAAACTAAAACTGAAAACTTTGAAAATGTTGAAAAGAGAAATGAAATATCTTTTATCTCATGCCATTGCCGTCAATGTCTTGGACACTATTCTTTGTCATGTGAATATCAAAAGAAATGATCCATTCACATGGTTTGGGTTCCAAAACCCCCAACTGAGAGTAAAAAGTCATTGGTAGGTTGAGATTTGACATGGTCTGGGTTCCAAAACCCCCAACTTAGGCTAAAATGTCATTGACATGTTGAGATTTGACCTATTCTTAATCTTGATAAATGTATTTTTGTCTTATCTCAACCAAATTTGATGTTAATTTGTATATATTTTTAATTAAACAAAAAAAATCATTTACTTATCATTTATTTATCTAAATATAGATTCATCTTGCTTAATTTGTTAAATTTCTAGACTGCCTCTTGGTCGACAAAACTTTGACCTAGGGGCCCTACAGTAAAAAAATAGTTCAATTGAAAATAAGAAATGTCATAAATTTAACTTGAAAATTCAAATCATTGTAAGAAAATGTCTTAATTTCATATCCTTCAAAATATTTTTTTCTTAGATAATATAAGTTTCATTCATGATATATATTTTATACTAACCATCATGGACTCTGCTTGAGTACCAGAACCCTCTCAACTTTGTAGGATTGTCTGGATGATAGTGGATGCTCCAAGCTTATGACTTCAATACACTCAAAAAGAGAAAGGGAGGATCAATCACATTGGAGATAATGGAAAAGACACCATCATGGGAATATGTGATAATGAAGAAGAAGGAGTACATGTAAGTTCACATGATGAAGATGAAGTTCAAGGTAATGATAAACTAGAAAAATATAAGAATAAAAAGAACAAATTGTCTGGCATGCTTGATTCCTTGATTTCAGACCTAAATGAAATTAAAGAACAAAATGTTATTGATGAAAAGAGATTGTATGATATTATTTTTAAAAATGCTTCTTTTCAAAATCAAATCTTTGCATTATAAGAAAATCTACTTTACATTAAAAAATTTACCTCCTTATTTTTGTGCTCATATTGATCATAACATTATTCTTCAAGAAAATTTTGATTTAAGTGATAAAATTTATATGCTCGTAGAAGATCTTGCTAGCATTAGACAATGCTTGATTTTTACTATAAAAGACAATCTATCTCTTGATAAAGAAAGTGAAATCACTTTGAAATTGTCTTTAGATAAATTTTCAAATAGTAGAAATGTGTTGAATAACATATTTTTCTTTTTGGATGTTTCAAACATTATGCATTGTCATGTCCTTTCAAGAAGAAGAAGGATAACACCATGGTTTGTATACCTAAAACCTCTCTCTAGATAATCTATAAAAAGATAATGAGCCTTATTTACAAATTTTAATATGGAGATAAATAATATGTGCTATCACACTCATGCTTATTGTACTTAAATTAGTTTCCTATTGCAATCTGTGAGCATCTTGGTCGACTTACACTTGGACTGAGCAAAAATTTGATCGAACACCTAATCAACTAAGAATTTATTTACGATAGAATTTATTTGGATCTTTTAAAACATGATTTACATATTAGACCTTTTACTATATTTCTTAGTTTCTACATCTGACATGAACGCTTTATCATGGAATTTGGGTTCTTAAATGGCATTTTCTTATTGAACTCTTTTTACTTGGTATGAGATTAAGGGGGAGCTCAAAATATTCTAATATAAATTGCATATTTTTTCTACTTTTAATTGATTCTCTATATCATAAAGGATTAACATCCTTTTACATTTGATTTAGAGATACTTTTATAGTTGTTATTATGATGCTTAATAACTTCTATGCACCAATATGGGCTTAACATCCCTTATATTTGGTCTAAAGATTCTTTAGTTTATCTCTTTTTGTGATTAATAGATTCTCTAATCATTTCTAGGATTAACATCCTTTGAAAATAATTGAGAAATTAGTTTTGGATTTATCTTTATATTTTTATGGAAAATCTCTATATCATGGAAGACTTAATATTCCTTACATTGATACTGAGCTATTCTTTAGGAAATATATATTTTGATATCTTTACACAATGATTTATATTATTATTATTATTATTGAATGTTAATTATGTCATGAACAAGATTGCTTAGTAAGCTCACTCATTATTCAAGACATAACCTATCCATTGCTCAAATGCTTAAAACTATGTCACATTTGGTCGAACGAATTCTCAACTGAACATTGTCTCGATCGACCAAGTCCTTGACCAAAAGCCACTCAGTCGATAGTCTACGTGTTTGTCAAATGACTCTTCTAGTCAGTCCCCCTTTTGAAAAATTTCTTGACCGAGCAAAAATCCGACTGTTTCCATCCTTGAATGACTAACCATTTTTTTTACCATTGGGATGCTTGGTCGACAAATTCATCAATCGAGACATTCTATTCTGGATATAAATTGAGCCTAACTTGTACATTCTATTCACAACTCCTTGAGAAAACTTTCTTAGCATCTCGTGGGTGATCCATACACTAATCCATCAGTTGTGTTTGGTCTCCATATCCACCATATATTCTTCTACTCATTTTTTATCATCTCCACCATTCTACATCACATGGATTCATCCTCAATCCATGGTTATGAGAAGAAAATTTCCTCTAAGAAGGGACCATCAGTGTCGGATCCTCCTGCTCCATCTCAGACAGTCATCAATGACATCTCCTTCATCAACATTGTTGTAGGAGAAAAGTACTTGCACCTACCTTTAAAACTCCTCTTCCTCACCGACCGATGGAAACACATGATTTTTCGGATCTCCTAAACCTTCCATGTCTTTTTGTGTTCTAAAACCCTCAAGAGTTTCTTACACCCACCTATTGTTTTTGGTCCGCTCAAGCTTTTTATGAATTTCATTCCAATCTTATTTGGGACAAAAATGATATTTTTTCTTTCAATTCCATGATTCATGGGCTATCTTTTGGTTTTTCTAAAGTGGATATCCTAGACATGCTAGAAATAGAGAAAGACGCATATGAAAAATTTGTAAATCTCTCTTTTGGAAATCTCTCAACAAATTCTTCAAATATCAAGAAAAGGTACTCAATCTTAGTATTGTAAGAAGATCTATTTTCATCTCTAATGTCGCTCCTCAAGAAATAATGGAAACTGTTTATGCTACTTCTGTTACTATTGAAGACAAAATTGTCAACCTTATTCTTAGTCACAATATTATTCCCCAATCCAACAAAACTAAAATTACACAATTTAGGATGATCCTCATCTTTTCCATTCTTAAATGAATTCCTATCAACTTCATTCAAGTTATTCTTTCCAACATGGATGAATTTATTGGACATCCACCTTGTGCTGACTTTGTTTGCCAAAGTATTGAACACTCCATTGGAAAGTACTTAGTTGATTTAGGTTAAACCCCTGACCTTCATACCCAAAGAATCACCCAAAATACGGATGATAAAATGCGCATTGACTTCAGGCATAAACAAGCTAGGCATGAGGAAGGTACCTGAACCGATATCATTCCTCCACATTCCTCTCCTCTTACTAGTTACTCCTTAAGTACCCTTGCTAATGATGTTTCTTACCTCAAAGGAGTTTTTTATGAGATTGGGAGACATTTTTATCATAACCACAATGTCGTGGTCTATCTAAACAAAAAGATACAAGCCTTGACCCCAAATACTCCTGATAACTTCACTTGTGATTAATACCCTAGGAGTATCCATCCTTTTAACCCATCCATAAAGTACACTCATGTTCCACCTCCACCATTGCCATACCCAATTCTCCACTATGCATCTTCAAGATATAACTGCCCATTTTTGTTTCGACTGGGCACCTACTATTATTGAGGCATACACTCTTGTTATTACTCATGCACTGGATTGGAGAACTATTGTCCAATATTATGGCATTGAACCTTTCTATGGCTACGATCTGGAAGTAGATGAGATACTTAATATGTTTAGTTTGATCTCTTGGCTGCAATCCTTTGGTTATTTTTATGTATTTTTTTTGAGCAAAATTTATGTACTGGTTTTCCTTTATAAATGAATTGATCTTACTTAGGTACTTGTTCATGACTATATCACTTTGGATGAGTTTGACATTTTTTTTAAAGGTGGATATATCACTTTCTATTGCCACGATATGGAAGTAGATGAGATACTTAATATGTTTAGTTTGATCTCTTGGCTGCAATCCTTTGGTTATTTTTATGTATTTTTTTTGAGCAAAATTTATGTACTGGTTTGCCTTTATAAATGAATTGAGCTTACTTAGGTACTTGTTCATGACTATATCACTTTGGCTGAGTTTGACATTTTTTTTCTTAAAATGGACATCATATTAAGGGGGAGTATTCAACTAAGGGGGGTCATCTTATTATTTTATTTTCTACTTTATTGATATGACAAAGGGTGGTAAATAATTAAAATAAAAATTTCATTCCTTGATCTTTATGATTATATTCTCTTAACTAAGATGGATAATTCATATCCTCTCTTAGCGAAAGAGATATATTTCTCTTGATATAAAATTTTGAACATTTAGTTTGATAGATGGATAATATGTTCCATAGCTCTCCAATAATAAAATCTACACACACTCAAGGAGAAGCTCACTAAGTTATACACTTTTCATTTTAAGTTTTTGCTTATAACTAGAAATGTTTTCCAACTTCAAAACGGGGGAGATTATTTGCTAAATTGGACATTAGCTTATCTTCTCTTTTGATGATGACAAACATTTCCTAATTGTGGATCTAACATTTCATCTAAGCTATTCAGGAAACAAGAGCGTCTCAACAAAGACTAATCAAGATAGGCGTATCAAGTGCTTGAATTTTTGTTCATATGTACTCATTTCTAATAAAAAATGTAAAAGTGTTTAGAACTCATGTAAAATCAAGCTATGGACAAACCCCACCTATCCTAAACGCAATCCTATGTCAAAACTAAAGGTTTAGGATATGTTGGTCTTATTAGAAAAAACATTAGATAGGATTTTCCAGATTTTACAAACCATTTTATAGGGTTTTTTCTTGGTCAAGAACATTGTCAACCAAAACACACTCGTTCGAAGACTTTGTCGACCATGACCCACTCGGTAGCGAAGACTTAGAGGATTGGAGAAGAACTTCCACAATACTTTGAGCCCTAAGTCAATCTCGGTCAAAGTTTTTGTTGACCACAACTCGCGTGATCAATGACTTTGTCGATCGACAAAGAAACGTTACACCTTGTTGACCAGGAAGATTGACTGACACACAACCATTAGAACCAGTTGAGCTCTTAGGAAACTCCTCAACTGACAAAATGTCGACCAAGATAGTCTCAATCGAACTACTTGTTGATCTAGAAAGTTCTACAGACAGAATATGTTAACAATTAAATTAGTTGTTACAACCCAACTAATTTTATCCTAATGGCTAGTTGACCAATAAAACCACTCCAAACACCCCCTACAGTAACTCTAACATATTGGGATCCATTCCTATATATAGTATTGGTTTTAGGACACTTAGAAATGTTGACCTAGAGGTTATACATTGTCCATATTTTGATAATGACTTAACCATTCCATTTATATGTATCTAATATGTGTATTCAAGATTGATTTCAGGTGTTAGGTACATGAAAAGGATCAAATTACACAAGCTCTAATTTGCTAAAGTTCAAGTCAAAAGCAATACAAGTGTGCTAATTAGGAAATTCATGTGAATGACCTTAGAAGATTTTTGTAATCACTTGTATTGATGATGTGACTTGTAACTAAGATGAGAAAATTATGTGGGACACTTAAAACCAAGTTTTAATCACTTTTCATGCACTTTAGAAAATTGATCACAGGTAGTTAATCGGTCGAGTTACAATCTCAACTGATCCACTGGATTAATTCTCTGAAGAGTGCATTGGTCGAGTCACACACTCACATAACTCGACCGATCGGGTTACTGACCAAATGCAACTTTCATTGGTCAGTCGAGTTTCCTTAGGACAAACTCGACTGATGGTTTGAAAATTGGGTTTGTCTTTTACCCAATTGGTAGAGTTACCTTTATTGAATCTCGATCAAATGTACTGTACGGAAAATGTAGAAAAAGTGATTCTAACTGTTGGTGACTTGTTTGGGCAAAAATAGATCTGTTGCCTTGGGCAAAAACGGCTATAATTCGACCCTAAGCGTTCCCCAACTCAAAGGGGCATCCCCAATAGGACCACTTGGAGTTCATTCCAAGGTTTCTCATTCCATATATGCTTGGTTCTTGCTTAGTTGAGAGTGTTACACACCATTGAACCCCTTTCTCTCTCTACCCTCAAGTCAAAGTTGTGAGTATGAGTGAGTTAGGATCTGTTGTAAGAGAGCTACATCTTGTATCCATGTAAATATCTCCACCTCCATATTCCTACCCCCTTTCCTTATTGAAGAAAAGGCTTGAAGATCTTCTCCGAGTGAAGGAGAAGGATTTTCTGTTCTTCAAGGTTGAAGAAATCATTTCCAGATCTCCGAGTGAAGGAGATAGGCAAGGCAGATGTTCAAGAAGGATAGGTAATTCCTTGAGGGCCAAAGACTTGAAGATGGAGTGGGTAAGTCCTTATTGAAGGCTGAAGACTCCATGGTTCAAGTGGTTAAGTTCCTTAGGTAGGTTGAAGATCCTTGCTTGAGGTATTAAGTCCTTGTATGAATGTGGTTTTGTCTTGTAATCTTATGAATGAATATAAGAGCATCAAGATTGCAAAGTCTTAGAGCCTAACCACCTCTAGGTAGTGGACTGACTCACTTCTAGTTGAAGTGTGGAACCACTTTGTCCAAGTGTATGTTCTTCCTTGTCTCTCACCCTAGCTATGCTTGTTAGTTAGGACTTCAAATTGGCTATATGCTTGAGTTTCTACACTTATATAATTTGAAGGTCTAATTCATTTTGTGAGATTTATGAAGCTCTATTCACCCCCTAGAGCCCTTGATCCAACAAGTAGTATTAGAATAGGTCATCTCCAAGCTACTTCCACAAATAGGAGAAGATGGGCAATTTAGCACTTAGGTCTCTCAACTTGGAGGGAAGTTTCTCCATGCGACCCCAGTCTTTGACGGCACCGACTTCCTCTATTAGAAGAGAAGAATGTAGTTCTATATTCAAGGAGTAAGTTATGAGATGTGGAAGGTGGTGCACCTAAATTATGAAGATCCAAAGGGGGAAATCTACACATGGACGGAAGCCCAAATGAAGCAAGCTCAGCTCAATTCCAAAGATGTGAGCATCATCTATGCAGCCCTCACCCCATCCGAGTTCAACCAGATCTCTTCATGGGACACCACACATGAAATTTGGAACAAGATATGTGTCAACTATGAAGGAATGGAGCAAGTGAAGGAAGCTAAGATCTACATGCTTGGTGTTCTACTTGAGAACTTCAAGATGGGAAGAATGAAAGAGTGGCAGACATGTACACAAGGCTTAATGTGATCATCAATGGATTGGCAGCCCTTGGTAGTGTGATGGACAAAGGCACAATCAACTCAGAGATCTTGAGATCTCTTCCAAAGAGATGGGATCCCAAAGTGACATCCATTGAAGAAGTGTACAAGCTTAGTGAATTTTCAATTGAGGAGTTGGTTGGCAACCTTCAAGCTCATGAGCCAAGGCTTGATAAGCAAGAGGAAGAAGAAAAGAGAGAAGAGAAGAATTCCAAGAAGATCAAGGACACAACCTTCAAATCTCAAATTGAAGAGATGGTTCGACAGCAACAACTTGTTCTCAAGTCCCCTACTCCTTCCTCAAGTGCAGATGAAGGCCCAAATGAGCATGAAGCTAACTACTCCAAGGGAAAGCACTTCAAACAGAAGTCTTCTTCATCTACTCCTAGGTTCTATGAATGTGGTCAAAAAGGCCATTACAAGAGTGATTGCCCCAAGGCCAAGAAGAGCCACCACAAGAGCAGCCACAAGAAAGACAAGGAGTACAAGAAGGAAGGAAAATATAAGAGAAAGGAGAAGAAAGAAAGAAGAAGCAAAGATGCATCTCATGCAGTTTGGGAGGAGTCTTCCTCAAGTTCTTCTAGCTCAAAATATGGAGAATTCCACCTTGCTCTCATGGCCTCTACAAGTGATGATGTAGGTGAGGTAAGTGAGGTAAGTGAAGTCAATTTGCATGAGTTGTCTAAAGAAACTCTTATTGATATGCTTAATTCTTTCCGATCATCTTTTACTAAATGCAAAGCTAAAAAGAAAAGGTTAGGAAAAATTATAGATGATCTTTATGCTAAGATTGAGATTCTTCATCAAAATGAAAAGCTACACCTTGACAGTATTGATACTTTGCAAGCACAATTTCTTGATCTTGAGCTCCAATACAATGGTGTTGAGGTTGAGAATGGTATCAACCTTAAGACCATTGCTACTCTTAAGGAAGATAACCAAAAATGCCTAGATGAGATTGATGTTATTAAAACTGAAAATGTAGAACTTAAGCTCATTGATGAAGCTAGGAAGCAAGAAACTCATGCTTATAAAAAAGAAATTCATTTTCTTAAATCTGAAAATGCTAAGTTGCTTGCTCAAGTTAATGATCTATCCTCCAGACCTATTTTGCAAAGTAATGAGGTAGCTAGCACTGCTCTAGAATGTGATTCCTTTCATACTAAAGCCCTCTATTTAGAGGTCGACCTATTGCATGCCAGAGATGATCTTGCTTGCTTATTTTCTATTGTCATTAATCTTCGTGTTGATAATGCTAAATTAAGAGCTTCTTTGCAAAAGTTTCTTACGGGAAAGAAATCCCTTAATGCTGTCCTAGAACACTCTACCAAACAAATTGGTACTAGTGGTTTAGGATATGATGATATTGCTCCTAAGGGTAAGAACAAGAACAAGAGTAAGGGTAAGAAGAAGAGTGTGGAACCTCCTATCTTCCATGGAGAGACTTCTGGCTCTAAGAACCCTATGGTATGTGCTCATTGTAAATGTGATGATCGTTACTCTACTTATTGTCCTTACAAGCCAAAGGGGACCAACCCAAAGATGAAATGGGTCCCCAATCTAACCCCGGATCCCAAAGTTTGAGTTGGGTACCGACATACTTCTTTCATGAAGGTCAAAAGAAGGTGGATTGTTGATAGTGGCTGCTCAAAACATATGACAGGTGAAGTAAGCCATTTTAACAAATTCATGAAAAAGAAAGGAGGACCAGTGACCTTCGGGGACAACAAAAAGGGTAAGGTAATAGGTGAGGGTGATATAGGCAATGAGTTTTGTATAAAAATGTTTTTCTTGTTGATGGTCTACATCACAATTTGATAAGTGTAAGCCAACTTTATGATAATGGTTATCTTGTTCTATTTACCTCTTTAGAATGTTTGCTTCTGATTCCTTCACTTTCAATGTTATATATAAGGGAAATAGAAATGGTAATCTTTATGTTATTGTGCTTGATTCTCTAAAGCCCGTACTTGATAGATGCTTAGTTGTGGATAAAAATGATATTTCTCTTTGGCATCGCCGGTTGGGTCATGTGAATATGCATCAAATGAAAAAATTGAGTAAAAACGAATTGGTTTGGGGACTTCCTAAATTGGATTTTGATAAGGATGAGGAATTCCAACCTTGTACACAAGGAAAGCAAACCAAGTCCTCCTTCAAATCCAAAGGAGTCCTTAGTACCAAAAGAGCTCTTGAGCTTCTTCATATTGATCTATTCGGACCTATGAGAACTCAAACACTTCGTGGGTCCAAGTATTGTCTTGTGATTGTCGATGATTTCTCTCACTATACTTGGACATTCTTTCTCGTTTCTAAAAGTGACACTCTTGATGTTTTATCGAGCTTTTATAAATGAGTTGAAAACAAAGCTTCTTACTGGATTGTTTCTATCCATAGTGATCATGGGGGAGAGTTTGAAATTGATCTTTTTGAGCATTTTTGTGAAATATCTGGTTACTCACACAATTTCTCTTCTCCTCGTACACCTCAACAAAATGGGGTAGTAGAGAGAAAGAATAGGTTGCTACAGGAGATGGCTAGGACCATCTTATGGAATATTATATTCCAAAGAAGTTTTGGGCTAAAGACGTTAGCACCTCATGCTTTGTGCAGAACTGAGCTTTTATGCATCCATCTTTGAAGAAAACCTCTTGTGAGTTATGGCATGGTAGAAATCCATCCATTGATTTCTGTCACATTTTCAGATGTCCTTGTTTTGTTTTGAACATGAAGGATTCTCTCGACAAGTTTGATCTGAAATCGTACATGGATTTCTTCCTAGGCTATAGCACTACAAGCAGGGCTTCTAGAGTTTTCAATATTGAACTATCTAAAATTGACGAATCTATTAATGTCAAGTTTAATTAATCTAACCCTGCTCTTGGAAAGAATGTTGTTGATAATGATATTGCAGATGACTTAATTCCTATCTTGAAAGACCTCAACATCGACAACAAAGGTAAGTAGGTGGTTGAAGCAGAAGATGAAGAGAAGAAAGATCCCACTCCTCACTTTGCAAAGAATCATCCCAAAGAGCTAATCATTGGCAATCCATTTGAGAGGGTGAAGACACGAGTTGCCTACAACAAATAACAAGCACATAGTGTCTTCATCTCACAACTGGAGCCAAAGAACATCAATGAAGCTCTTGGAGATGACGAGTGGATCCTAGCCATGTAGGAGGAACTAGAGCAATTCGAGAAGAATTGTGTGTGGACTCTAGTGCCAAGACCAAGTCACAGAAAAATCATTAGCACCAAGTGGGTCTACCACAACAAGCTTGACGAAAATGGCAAGGTGGTAAGGAACAAAGCAAGGTTAGTGGCTCAAGGCTACAATCAATAGTAAGGTATTGATTTTGGTGAAACTTATGCTCCTGTTACTAGACTTGAATATATTAGAATGCTACTTGCCTTTGCTAGTTATAAGAATTTCTTGCTATATCAAATGGATGTTAAAAGTAGATTTTTGAATGGTACAATCGAGGAGGAAGTAGTTTTTGCTCAACCTCCAGGCTTTGAAAATGACAAGCTACCTAACCATGTTTATTTGCTACAAAAATCTCTCTATGGACTCAAACAAGCACCTCAAGCTTGGTATGAGAAATTAAAGAACTTTTTGTTAGACAATGGCTATGTCATGGGTAAAATTGATTCTACTCTATTTTTAAAACACACTTCTAAAAATTTTCTTATCATTCAAATTTATGTTGATGATATCATATTTGGCAGAACTAATCTTGATCTGTGCAAGGATTTTAGTTCTCTTATGTAGAGTGAGTTCGAGATGAGCATGATGGGTGAGCTTACTTTCTTCCTTGGCTTCCATATCAAGCAAACCAAAGATGGAAACTTCATCAACCAAGGCAAGTACACCAATGAACTACTCAAACACTTTGGAATGGAGAACACGAAGCCGATGGACACACCCATGCCCAACACTGCCAAATTTGATAGATATGAAGAAGGTGAGAAGGTAGATGAGAAGCTCTATAGAGGTATGATTGGAAGTTTACTTTATTTAACTACCTCTAGACCTGATATAACGTTTAGTGTTGGCTTGTGTGCTCTCTTTCAATCAAGTCTAAGGAAATCACATATTATTGTTGTTAATAGGATTTTGAGATACTTAGACAAAACTCAAAACTTTGGTCTATGGTACCCTAAGTCAAGGGACTTTACTCTTGTAGCATATAGTGATGCTGATTATGTGGGCTGTTTGGTTGATAGAAAGTGCACAAGTGGAACTTGCTTCCTTCTAGGACCATGCTTGGTGTCTTGGTTTTATAAGAAATAGAGCATCGTGGCATTATCAACTACCGAGGATGAGTACATTGCAGCCGGGAGTTGTTGTGCCCAGGTCCTATGGATGAAGGATATGCTCCAAGACTTTAACATACATTTTGATGCTTCTCCTATCTATTGTGATAATACTAATGCAATCAATCCTTCTTATAATCCTATTTGCATAGTAGAGCTAAACATATAGAGGTGCATCATCATTTTCTTCGTGATCACATTGACAAAAAGGGTATTTATATCACACATGTGGACTCAAAAAATCAGTTGGTAGACATTTTCACCAAACCTCTAGCTAGAGAGAAATTTAACTTCATTAGATCTAAACTGCTCATAATTGCTTTAGATGATATTGACATGTTATCTAGCTAGTTTCTTTTATCCTATATGTCTTGCTCATGCTTTACTCACCTTGCTTGCCTAAAATTGCTTAATTTGCTTGTTGTCATGCTAAGATTCACTTGTTTTTGGGCATTTCTCGAATTTTAGGTTTTTATCGCTAAATAGTACCCAATGATGAGTGATATGTTCCTAAGTATGTTCAATATACATAATGGAATCAAAAAATGAATTCAATTAGCATTGATATGGCTAGAACTTAAGTTTGATGGTTTTAGGTCAGGTTGACCATCATTCGAGTTTCCCCTAGGACAAACTCGACTGATCTATGGCTGAGAGTTGTTCTAAAATGGACAAATCAGTTGAGTTTCCGAATTTCAGAACTCGACCGATCAGTGGGCTGAAGCCAACTTAAGTTGGGTTTGGCCGACTATTCTCCCTCTCAACTAGAGAATAGCCGATCGATTCCCCTTCTTCTAGCCCTAATATCTCATCCCAAACCCTTACCTTCCCTATCCTAGCCCTTTCCCGACCTAGATAGGCTGACCTAGACCTCCCCTTTACTCTTCCTTGGTGTTTGCTTTGGCGGCTTGCTTTGTGAATTTTCTCTCTTCTTCTCCTTCTTTTCGCCTCCATGGCTTATCATAGAAGAAAGAGACTCGCCCCTAGCAATGCTCCATCATCTTATTCATATTCTCGCTTGATTTCCTTTGATGACACCTCCTTTGTCTCAATAAAAGTTGTAAATAGGTATAAGGACCTTCTTCCTAGGATTCCTTTTCCATTTAGAGCTTTGTTAGAGCCTAGACCTAGGCATCAAGTAGTCATAGATCAAGTGGTGAAGTTTCTAGTCATTAATCACCTCTCTTAAGTCTTCTAATAGGAAAAATAAAAAGTTTGCTAAAATTGTTGATAATTTGCATGTAGAACTAGGTGATCTTGAATATGCTAATTCTTGCTTGCTTGATGATAAAAATGATTGTCTTAGCCAAATAGACTCTCTTAAACTTGAAAATGTTAGTTTGCTTGATATGAATAGATTTCTAGAAGCTCAACCTCTCATGCCTAGTTCTAATGAAGAGAATACTTTAATTATTGATTCTCTCATGCATGATATTGATGTTCTTAAATCTGAAAACAAGGACAAAGATTTTGTTTTGCATGAATTAGAAATAGAAAATGCCTCCTTGCTTGCTAAAATCAATGGGCATGAATCTTGTTCTAGTTCTACAAATAGAGAGAATGATGTTGCTTCTCTTCATATTAATAGAGATTCTTATTTAACTAAAGCTCTTTTCTTAGAAAATGATCTTTTGAATACTAGAGATAATATCAATAATTTGTCTTCTACTATTGCTTCTCTTAAGCATGATAATGATAGTTTGAGATCCTCTTTGCAAAGATTCTTAGTTGGTAAAAAGAGTCTTAATGACATCCTACACCATACTACTAAACAAATTGGTAGACATGGTTTAGGGTATGATAGTAGTCAAGGGAACAACAAAGATAAAGGACCTCCAATATTCCATGGAGAATCCTCTAGTTCCAAGACTATGGGCACATGCAACTATTGCAATGATTTTGGTCATTATTCTACTTGTTGTCCTTTTAGGAAAGCACCCAAGAGCGATAGGACTTGGGTTGCTAAGCTAACCCCTTCGGAACCAAATATATGATTGGGGACCATTTCATCTTTCTTCTTGTAGGTACTTGAAAATGGATTGACTTGAGCTATTGAATTGAAAATTGACTTCTCAATCCACATGAAAGAAGAAAGGTGAGATGTGTAGAGGGTTACAACAAGTGGAAAAAGGAATGGTAAGCACAAAAGTAATGTTTTTCTTGCTTATAACCAATCCTAACTTGTTTTGCCAAGATGATGTACACTATACATATGGTTTTTGAGTCAAAAGTGGTATTTTATGTTTCTCTTAACACACTTGCTCAAAAACTGTTTCTAATGCTTCTATAGTGCATTACTAACTTGCTTAGACATGTTTGGATATGGTTTGTATTTTTAGCATGCCTTTAAATATGTTTTTATGATATATATATATATATATATATATATATATATATATATATATATATATATATATATATATATATATATATATGCCTTTTGATAGCTTCTCTGTCGGTCGAGTTTTCCCTGCTTGAAACTCGACCGATTGGCACCAATGGGTGTTGCCAACAACTATCATCGGTCGAGTTTTCAATGCACAGAACTCGACCGATAACACTGTGCACAGAATATACATTTGGCTTATTGAATGAGAATTTCCCTCTCAACTAGATTTTCTCAACCAATAGCCTTATTCTTTGGCACTCCTTTGGTACCTTTATATATGCATATTTCCATGTTATAAATTGTCTATCCTACTTACAACTCTATCTTTCAAATTGCTCTAAAGTGGTATATCTATATCTTGCAATTACTTGCTTTGAGTTGTTTTGCAGGTTTTGATGATGATCTCTTTGGATCTCTTGGTTGTTTCTAAAATTGCTTCCGTTGTACTCAAACTTGCTACATCTATCTAGGTGTATATCTTGTTTTGATACAACCTTAAGGTTCTTAGGGGTAATCATCTTATGGTAAGGATGCATATTTTTTAGTGAGTTATATCCTTTCATGCTTCTAAAATTGCATATCTCTTTGTTTGGATATATCTCTTCATCTACTCATAGCTTGCTTTATTGTGTGTATCTTTTGGTATTTCTTGCTATGATCTAGATCCTACTAGTAGTCCTAACTTCTGATATAATCTACTAGTAGTTCATATACATGTAGTTCTAACCTTATTTATAATTGGCATCTTTTCTCATCTATATGTTATGCTTGTGTCGTGTCTCATACATGCTCAAGCTTGCTTCTTAAATTGCATATCTACTATCTTGAGCTACTTGCATAACATTGTGATGCAGGGTACATAGATCTACTTGATATGTAGAAATTGGAGTATTTATGGATTTTTATGCAGATTTTGCTCCAGTTTCAGTTTTTGGTGCAAGACTAGTGTTTTTCATGCAGAAACAACCTTCTGAGCAAGACTCATTGCTAAAGAATGAGCTCTGATGGTTTTTGGTCAAGTGCCATCATCTGGAGGGTCAAAATTGCAATTTATTGTTTTTTTGCAGCACTTTATCTTACATTTTGGGTTGTTCAAGGATATGCCTTAACTTGTTTTTCTTTCTATGCTTGGGCAAGCCCCTATCTGTGCTCTTCTACTATCCTTATATATATTTGTGTTATCTGCTTTCTCTTTAACAAGTGATGTTTCTTATTTTCTTCATAAGCCCACTTTTTGAAATGACAAAGGGGGAGAAAGGTATGTCTTCTTTTAAAAGAGGAAGAAGGCATGTCTTACATGAAGATGAGAAGTATGCCCATATAAAGGGGAGAAGGTAAATGGGAGAAGCCATATATGTGTAGAATATATATGTGTAGAATATATATGAGTAGAAGACATAGTATTCTATAAATATTGTGAAAGCTAACCATGCAGGAGAAACATCATCAATTGAGGGGGAGTATGAGAACTTCCTGCGCATCAATTGAGGGGGAGCATATGAACTCCATTCTATTGAAACCCCTAGGTTTCTCAGAAGGTATGAATCTACTTAAAAGCTTTCAATACATTTATGGAATGGTTTGTCATCTTTAAAAAGGGGGAGATTGTTGACTCAAGGTCAATTAGGTCAATGTTGGCTCACGTCTAAATTGACTGAACCCGTGTTTTGATGATGACTAACCATTCCACATATTGGTGTCTAATGCTTCTACTTGAGTGATTTCAGATTAGGTATAGACACACTCCAGTTGCCCTAACTTGCGCATATCAAATTGGAGAAAAGACAAGTCAAAGTCATACAAGTGCACATTTTTGTAATATGATGTATATCCATTAGAATCATGTTGTAAATCACTTGTAAGGATTGTATGACTTGTAATTAAGATTAGAAAAATATCAAGAACACTTAGATCGAATATTAGAGCACTTTAGATGCAACTTTGAAAATTGATTACAGGCACTGTGTCGGTCAAGTTTCCCATCCTGAAAACTCGACCGATCATCCTTGATCAATTTTCTGAAGATTGCATCGGTCGACTTGTGTTTACACAGAACTCGACAGATGGAATAACTGACCCAATCGATTTTCATTGGTCGGTCGAGTTTCCTCAGGACAAACTCGACCGATGGTCTGAATATCGGCTTTGTCTTTTACTCTATCGGTCGAGTTACCCTTATAGAAACTCGACTGATTGCACTGTACCGAAAAGTGCATAAAAGTGCTTCTAGCCATTGTGGAGTTGCAATAAGTGAAAATAGATCCATTGCAAGCCACAAAACGGCTAGTTTTTGTTCACAAGTGTTCCCAAAGGCTAAGAGGCATCCCCAACTATAAATAGGACCCCTTGGGCTTCATTCCAAGGTTGAGCATTCATTACAAACTCTATGTGAGGTTCCTATTCTATAGTTGAGTGCTTCCCACAACCTCCTCTCTCTCTCTAAGCTTAATCACTTGCTACATCCATTAGAGTGAGTAGGAAATCTGTAAGAGAGCTAGTCCTATATGTATATCTTTTGAGGCTCTCACTTCCACCACCTCCTTTTCTCTCATTTCAATCATGAAGATGAAGGTTCTCTCTCTTATCCAAGAGAGGTGAAGAAGAACAAGGGAAGGAGTCCCTTGGTGAAGATCAAGGATGAAGACTTTGAGCTAGAGAGGGTAAGCCCTTGGTGAAGGCAGAAGACTCCTTGCTCAAGTGGGTAAGACCTTGGTGGAAGCTTCTCCGAGTGAAGGTGAAGTCAAAAGCTGAAGAACCAAGAAGAGTGGGTGATCCCTACAAGGCTGAAGACTTGTGCAAGAGTGGGTAAGTCCTTGGAGAAGGCCGAAGACTCTTTCAAAGTGGGTAAGTCCTTGGTAAGGTTGAAGAATCTTTGTATTGGATAGTTAAGTCTTTTGTTTGGTCATGCATTGTATGTCTTATGAATGAATATAAGAGTGCAATAGTTTGGAAGTCCTAGAGGTTGACCACTCTAGGCAAGTGGACTGACACACTTCTAGTTTGAAGTGTGGAACTACTCTAAATATCTTGTCTAATTGGTGCATGTTCAATCTCTCTCTCCCTTGCTATGTATGTTTTAGTTGCACACAAATTTCCTATTTAGCAACCTTATCTTGTGATATATCTTGAAGGTTTAATGAATTTTGTTTAAGTGCTTTCAACTCTATTCACCCCCTCTCTAAAGCATCTAATCACCCATCTAAGATCCAGCAATTGGTATCAGAGCGGGTCTTCTCCAAGCATACTTCAACAAGTAGGAGAAGATGGGTGATTATCTAGGAGGGAGATTCTCGACCAGCCTTCCAATCTTTGATGGGAGCAATTTCCTCTACTGGAGAAGAAGGCTTCAATTCTACATCCAAGGATCAAGTATTGAGATGTGGTAAATGGTGAACAACCCATACATGCTACCAAAGACAAGGATTGAAGAATGGGATGAAGATACCTTGAAGAAAGAAACCTTGAATGCTAGAGCCATGCACATTCTCTATGCCTCCATGACCCCACCGAGTTCAACCGGATTTCTTCATGTGAAACAACCTATGAGGTATGGAGAAAGTTTTGCATCACTTATGAAGGGACAGATCAAGTGAAGGAAAGCAAAGTCTACATGCTCAAAGGGCTGCCTAAGAACTTCAAGATGGGAAAGGAGGAGAGCATAGCCAACATGTACTCAAGGCTCAACACAATTTTGAATGGTCTTGCTGTTCTAGGACATCCCATGTCTAGTGGAGAGATCAACTCAAGATCCTTAGATATGGGAACCCAAGGTGACTTCTATTGAAGAAGCAAGGTCTCTCAAGGATATCCCTATTGAAGAGCTCATTGGAAATCTACAAGCACATGAAGCCACACTTGAAAAGAGGGAGGAAGTAGAAAGACAAGAGAAGAAAGAGCTAAAGAGAATGAAGAAGGATGAAATGAAGGCTCAAATTGAATCTATAATGGAACAAGTCTCTCCATCCTCTCAAGCTAAAGAAGATGCCATGTACTCCAAGGGTAGACTCTACAAAGGCAAGTCATCCTCCATCCGGTGCTTCACATGTGGAAAGAAGGGTCAATACAAGGAAGATTGCCCACAAGGCAAAAAGACCCATCTTCACAAGAAGAAATGGCAATCAAGCTCAAGTGCTCCTCCAACTCAAGCTCAAGTGAAGATTCAAGTGAAGGATCAATCTCAAGCTCTAGTGATGAAGGAGAATGCCATTTTGCTCTAATAGCATCAACAAGTGAAGACTCAAGTGAGGTGAATCTAAAATTTTTAGATAAAGAATCTTTGATTGATATTATTCATGATATTTGTGCCTCTCTTAAGTCTTCTAAAAGGAAAAAGAAAAAGCTTGCTAAAATTGTTGATAATTTGCATGTAGAACTAGATGATCTTGAACATGCTAATTCTTGCTTGTTTGATGATAAAAATGATTGTCTTAGACAAGTAGACTCTCTTAAACTTGAAAATTCTAGTTTGCTTGATAAGATTAGATTTCTAGAAGCTCAAACTCTCATGCCTAGATCTAATGAAGAGCATACTTTAATTATTGATTCTCTCATGCATGATATTAATGTTCTTAAATCTGAAAACAAGGACAAAGATTTTGTTTTGCATGAATTAGAAATGGAAAATGCCTCCTTGCTTGCTAAAATCAATGGGCATGAATCTTGTTCTAGTTCTACAAATAGAGAGAATGATGTTGCTGCTCTTCATATTAATAGAGATTCTTATTTAACTAAAGCTCTTTGCTTAGAAAATGATCTTTTGAATGCTAGAGATAATATCAATAATTTGTCTTCTACTATTGCTTCTCTTAAGCATGATAATGATAGTTTGAGATCCTCTTTGCAAAGATTCTTAGTTGGTAAAAAGAGTCTTAATGACATCCTACACCATACTACTAAACAAATTGGTAGACATGGTTTAGGGTATGATGGTAGTCAAGGGAACAACAAAGATAAAGGACCTCCAATCTTCCATGGAGAATCCTCTAGTTACAAGACTATGGGCACATGCAACTATTGCAATGATTTTGGTCATTATTCTACTTGTTGTCCTTTTAGGAAAGCACCCAAGAGAAATAGGACTTGGGTTGCTAAGAAAACCCCTCCGGACCCAAATATATGATTGGGGGACATTTCATCTTTCTTCTTGTAGGTACTTGCAAATGGATTGACTTGAGATATTGAATTGCAAATTGACTTCTCAATCCACATGAAAGAAGAAAGGTGAGATGTGTAGAGGGTGAAAAAAAGTAGAAAAAGGAATGGTAAGCACAAAGGTAATGTTTTTCTTGCTTATAACCAATCCTAACTTGTTTTGTCAAGATGATGTGCACTATACATATGGTTTTTGAGTCAAAAGTGGTATTTTATGTTTCTCTTAACACTCTTGCTCAAAAACTGTTTCTAATGCTTCTATAGTGCATTACTAACTTGCTTAGACATGTTTTGATATGCTTTGTATTTTTAGCATGCCTTTAAATATGTTTTTATGATATATATATATGCCTTTTGATAGCTTCTCTATCGGTCGAGGTTTCCCTGCTTGAACCTCGACCGATTGGCACCAATGGGTGTTGCCAACAGCTGTCATCGGTCGAGTTGTCAATGCACAAAACTCGACCGATAACACTGTGCACAGAATATACATTTGGCTTATTGAATGAGAATTTCTCTCTCAACTAGATTTTCTCAACCAATAGCCTTATTCTTTGGCACTCCTTTGGTACCTTTATATATGCATATTTCCATGTTCTAAATTTCCTATCTTGCTTACAACTTTATCTTTCAAATTGCTCTAAAGTGGTATATCTATATCTTGCAATTACTTGCTTTGAGTTGTTTTGCAGGTTTTGATGATGATCTCTTTGGATCTCTTGGTTGGTTCTAAAATTGCTTCCATTGTACTCAAACTTGCTACATCTATCTAGGTGTATATCTTGTTTTGATACAACCTTGAGGTTCTTAGGGGTAATCATCTTATGGTAAGGATGCATATTTTTTAGTGAGTTATATCCTTTCATGCTTCTAAAATTGCATATCACTTTGTTTGGATATATCTCTTCATCTACTCATAGCTTTCTTTATCATGTGTATCGTTTGGTATCTCTTGCTATGATCTAGATCCTACTAGTAGTCCTAACTTGTGATATCATCTACTAGTAGTTCATATACATGTAGTTCTAACCTTGTTTATAATTGGCATCTTTGCTCATTTATATGTTATGCGTGTATCGTGTCTCATACATGCTCAAGCTTGCTTCTTAAATTGCATATCTACTATCTTGAGCTGCTTGCATAACATTGTGATGCAGGGTACATAGATCTACATGATATGTAGAAATTGGAGTACTTATGGATTTTTATGCAGATTTTGCTCCAGTTTCAGTTTTTGGTGCAAGACTAGTGTTTTTCATGCAGAAACAACCTTCTGAGCAAGACTCATTGCCTCGCGATGAGCTCTGATGGTTTTTGGTCAAATGCCATCATCTGGAGGGTCAAAATTGCAATTTATTGTTTTTCTGCAGCACTTTATCTTGCATTTTGGGTTGTTCAAGTATATGCTTTAATTTGTTTTTCTTTCTATGCTTGGACAAGCCCCTATCTGTGCTCTTCTACTCTCCTTATATATTTGTGTTATCTCCTTTCTCTTTAACAAGTGATGTTTCTTATTTTCTTCATAACCCCATTTTTTGAAATGACAAAGGGGGAGAAATGTATGTCTTATTTTAAAAGAGGAAGAAGACATGTCTTACATGAAGATGAGAAGTATGTCCATGTAAAGGGGAGAAGGTAAATGGGAGAATACATATATGTGTAGAACATATATGAGTAGAAGACATAGTATTCTATAAATGTTGTGAAAGCTAACCATGCAGGAGAAACATCATCAATTGAGGGGGAGTATGAGAACTCCATGCACATCAATTGAGGGGGAGCATATGAACTCCATTCTATTGAAACCCCTAGGTTTCTCCGAAGGTATGAATCTACTTAAAAGCTTTCAATACATTTATGGAATGGTTTGTCATCTTCAAAAAGGGGGAGATTGTTGACTCAAGGTCAATTAGGTCAATGTTGGCTCACGTCTAAATTGACTAAACCCGTGTTTTGATGATGACTAACCATTCCACATATTGGTGTCTAATGCTTCTACTTGAGTGATTTCAAATTAGGTATAGACACACTCCAATTGCCCTAACTTGCGCATATCAAATTGGAGAAAAGACAAGTCAAAGTCATACAAGTGCACATTTTTGTAATATGATGTATATCCATTAGAATCATGTTGTAAATCACTTGTAATGATTGTATGACTTGTAATTAAGCTTAGAAAAATATCAGGAACACTTAGATCGAATATTAGAGAACTTTAGATGCAACTTTGAAAATTGATTACAGGCACTTTGTCGGTCAAGTTTCCCAGCCTAAAAACTCGACCGATCATCCTTGATCAATTTTCTGAAGATTGCATCAGTTGAGTTGTGTTTACACAAAACTCGACCGATGGAATAACTCACCAAATTGATTTTCATTGGTTGCTCGAGTTTCCTCAAGACAAACTCGACCGATGGTCTGAATATCGGATTTGTCTTTTACTCTATCGGTCGAGTTACCCCTATAGAAACTCCACCGATTGCACTGTACAGAAAAGTGTAGAAAAGTGCTTCTAGCCGTTGTGGAGTTGCAACAAGTGAAAATAGATCCGTTGCAAACCACAAAATGGCTAGTTTTTGTTCACAAGTGTTCCCAAAGGCTAAGAGGCATCCCCAGCTATAAATAGGACCCCTTGGGCTTCATTCCAGGGTTGAGCATTCATTGCAAACTCTATGTGAGGTTCCTATTCTATAGTTGAGTGCTTCCCACAGCCTCCTCTCTCTCTAAGCTTAATCACTTGCTACATCCATTAGAGTGAGTAGGAAATCTGTAAGAGAGCTAGTCCTATATGTATATCTTGTGAGGCTCTCACTTCCACCACCTCCTTTTCTCTCATTTCAATCATGAAGATGAAGGTTCTCTCTCTTATCTAAGAGAGTTGAAGAAGAACAAGGGAAGGAGTCCCTTGGTGAAGATCAAGGCTGAAGACTTTAAGCTAGAGTGGGTAAGCCCTTGGTGAAGGCAGAAGACTCCTTCCTCAAGTGGGTAAGACCTTGGTCGAAGCTTCTCCGAGTGAAGGTGAAGTCAAAAGTTGAAGATCCAAGAAGAGTGGGTGATCCCTGCAAGGCTGCAGACTTGTGCAAGAGTGGGTAAGTCCTTGGAGAAGGCCGAAGACTCTTGCAAAGTGGGTAATTCTTTGGTAAGGTTGAAGACTCTTTGTATTGGATAGTTAAGTCTTTTGTTTGTTCATGCATTGTATGTCGTATGATTGAATATAAGAGTGAAATAGTTTGGAAGTCCTAGAGGTTGACCTCTCTAGGCAAGTGGACTGACACACTTCTAGTTTGAAGTGTGGAACCACTCTAAATAGCTTGTCTAATTGGTGCATGTTCAATCTCTCTCCCTTGCTATGTATGTTTTAGTTGCACACAAATTTCCTATTTAGCAACCTTATCCTGTGATATATCTTGAAGGTTTATTGAATTTTGTTTAAGTGCTTTCAACTCTATTCACCCCCCTCTAGAGCATGTAATCACCCATCTAGGATCCAACAATAGGTATCAGAGCGGGTCTTCTCCAAGCATACTTTAACCAGTAGGAGAAGATGGGTGACTACCTGGGAGGGAGATTCTCGACCAGCCTTCCAATCTTTGATGGGAGCAATTTCCTCTATTGGAGAAGAAGGATTCAATTCTACATCCAAGGATCAAGTATTGAGATGTGGCAAATGGTGAAAAGCCCATACATGCTACCAAAGGCAAGGATTGAAGAATGGGATGAAGATACCTTGAAGAAAGAAACCTTGAATGCTACAGCAATGCACATCCTCTATGCCTCCATGACCCCCACCGAGTTCAACCAGATTTCTTCATGTGAAACAACCTATGAGGTATGGAGAAAGCTTTGCATCACTTATGAAGGGACATATCAAGTGAAGGAAAGCAAAGTCTACATGCTCAAAGGGCTGTTTGAGAACTTTAAGATGGGAAAGGAGGAGAGCATATCCAACATGTACTCAAGGCTCAATACCATTTTGAATGGTTTGCTGTTCTAGGACATCCCATGTCTAATGGAGAGATCAACTCAAAGATCCATATAACTCTCCCCAAGAGATGGGAACCCAACGTGACTTCCATTAAAGAAGCAAGGTCTCTCAAGGATATCTCTATTGAAGAGCTCATTGGAAATCTACAAGCACATGAAGCCACACTTGAAAAGAGGGAGGAAGTAGAAAGACAAGAGAAGAAAGAGCTAAAGAGAATGAAGAAGGCTGAAATGAAGGCTCAAATTGAAGCTATCATGGAACAAGTCTCTCCATCCTCTCAAGCTAAAGAAGATGCCATGTACTCCAAGGGTAGACTCTACAAAGGCAAGGCCTCCTCCATCCGGTGCTTCACATGTGGAAAGAAGGGTCACTACAAGGAAGATTGCCCACAAGGCAAAAAGACCCATCTTCACAAGAAGAAATGGCAATCAAGCTCAAGTGGCTCCTGCAACTCAAGATCAAGTGAAGATTCAAGTGAAGGATCAAGCTCAAGCTCTAATGATGAAGGAGAATGCCATTTTTCTCTTATAGCATCAACAAGTGAAGACTCAAGTGAGGTGAATCTAAATTTTTTAGATAAAGAGTTTTTGATTGCTTTTATTCATGATATTTGTGCCTCTCTTAAGTCTTCTAAAAGGAAAAAGAAAAAGCTTGCTAAATTGTTGATAATTTGCATGTAGAACTAGATGATCTTGAACATGCTAATTCTTGCTTGCTTGATGATAAAAATGATTGTCTTAGCCAAGTAGACTCTCTTAAACTTGAAAATACTAGTTTGCTTGATAAGATTAGATTTCTAGAAGCTCAAACTCTAATGCCTAGTTCTAATGAATAGAATACTTTAATTATTGATTCTCTCATGCATGATATTGATGTTCTTAAATCTGAAAACAAGGACAAAGATTTTGTTTTGTATGAATTAGAAATAGAAAATGCCTCCTTGCTTGCTAAAATCAATGGGCATGAATCTTGTTCTAGTTCTACAAATAGAGAGAAGGATGTTGTTGCTCTTCATATTAATAGAGATTCTTATATAACTAAACCTCTTTCATTAGAAAATGATCTTTTGAATACTAGAGATAATATCAATAATTTGTCTTCTACTATTGCTTCTCTTAAGCATGATAATGATAGTTTGAGATCTTCTTTGCAAAGATTCTTAGTTGGTAAAAAGAGTCTTAATGACATCCTACACCATACTACTAAACAAATTGGTAGACATGGTTTATGGTATGATAGTAGTCAAGGGAACAATAAAGATAAAGTACCTCCAATCTTCCATGGAGAATCCTCTAGTTCCAAGACTATGGGCACATGCAACTATTGCAATGATTTTGGTCATTATTCTACTTGTTGTCCTTTTAGGAAAGCACCCAAGAGCAATAGGACTTGGGTTGCTAAGCTAACCCCTCCAGACCCAAATATATGATTGGGGACAACTTCATCTTTCTTCTTGTAGGTACTTGCAAATGGATTGACTTGAGCTATTGAATTGCAAATTGACTTCTCAATCCACATGAAAGAAGAAAGGCGAGATGTGTAGAGGGTGACAACAAGTGGAAAAAGGAATGGTAAGCACAAATGTAATGTTTTTCTTGCTTATAACCAATCCTAACTTGTTTTGTCAAGATGATGTGCACTATACATATGGTTTTTGAGTCAAAAGTGGTATTTTATGTTTCTCTTAACACTCTTGCTCAAAAACTGTTTCTAATGCTTATATAGTGCATTACTAACTTCCTTAGACATGTTTGGATATGGTTTGTATTTTTATCATGCCTTTAAATATGTTTTTATGATATATATATGCCTTTTGATAGTTGCTCTATCGGTGGAGTTTGCCCTGCTTGAAACTCAACCGATTGGCACCAATGGGTGTTTCCAACAGCTGTCATCGGTCGAGTTGTCAATGCACAAAACTCGACCGATAACACTGTGCACAGAATATACATTTGGCTTATTGAATGAGAATTTCCCTCTCAACTAGATTTTCTCAACTAATAGCCTTATTCTTTGGCACTCCTTTGGTACCTTTATATATGCATATTCCCATGTTCTAAATTGCCTATCTTGCTTACAACTCTATCTTTCAAATTTCTCTAAAGTGGTATATCTATATCTTGCAATTACTTGCTTTGAGTTGTTTTGCAAGTTTTGATGATGATCTCTTTGGATCTCTTAGTTGTTTCTAAAATTGCTTCTGTTGTACTCAAACTTGCTACATCTATCTAGGTGTATATCTTGTTTTGATACAACCATGAGGTTCTTAGGGGTAATCATCTTATGGTAAGGATGCATATTTTTTAGTGAGTTATATCCTTTCATGCTTCTAAAATTGCATATCTCTTTGTTTGGATATATCTCTTCATCTACTCATAGCTTTCTTTATCGTGTGTATCTTTTTGTATCTCTTTCTATGATCTAGATCCTACTTATAGTCCTAACTTGTGATATCATCATCTATTAGTAGTTCATATACATGTAGTTCTAACCTTGTTTATAATTGGCATCTTTGCTCATCTATATGTTATGCTTGTATCGTGTCTCATACATGCTCAAGCTTGCTTCTTAAATTGCATATCTACTATCTTGAGCTTCTTGCATAACAATGTGATGCAGGGTAGATAGATCTACATGATATGTAGAAATTGGAGTATTTATGGATTTTTATGCAGATTTTGCTCCAGTTTCAGTTTTTGGTGCAAGACTAGTGTTTTTCATGCAGAAACAACCTTCTGAGCAAGACTCATTGCTATGCAATGAGCTCTAATGTTTTGTGGTCAAATGCCATCATCTAGAGGGTCAAAATTGCAATTTATTGTTTTTCTACAACACTTTATCTTGCATTTTGGGTCGTTCAAGTATATGCTTTAACTTGTTTTTCTTTCTATGATTGGACAAGCCCCTATATGTGATCTTCTACTCTCCTTATATATATTTGTGTTATCTCCTTTCTCTTTAACAAGTGGTGTTTCTTATTTTCTTCATAACCCCACATTTTGAAATGACAAATGGGGAGAAAGGTATGTCTTCTTTTAAAAGAGGAAGAAGGCATGTCTTACATGAAGATGAGAAGTATGTCCATGTAAAGGGGAGAAGGTAAATGGGATAAGACATATATGTGTAGAACATATATGAGTAGAAGACATATTATTCTATAAATGTTGTGAAAGCTAACCATGCAGGAGAAACATCATCAATTAAGGGGGAGTATGAGAACTTCGTGCGCATCAATTGAGGGGGAGCATATGAACTCCATTCTATTGAAACCCCTAGGTTTCTCCGAAGGTATGAATCTACTTAAAAGCTTTCAATACATTTATGGAATGGTTTGTCATCTTCAAAAAGGGGGAGATTGTTGACTCAAGGTCAATTAGGTCAATGTTGGCTCACGTCTAAATTGACTGAACCCATGTTTTGATGATGACTAACCATTCCACATATTGGTGTCTAATGCTTCTACTTGACTGATTTTAGATTGGGTATAGACACACTCCAATTGCCCTAACTTGCGCATATCAAATTAGAGAAAAGACAAGTCAAAGTCATACAAGTGCACATTTTTGTAATATGATGTATATCCATTAGAATCATGTTGTAAATCACTTGTAATGATTGTATGACTTGTAATTAAGCTTAGAAAAATATTAGGAACACTTAGATCGAATATTAGAGCACTTTAGATGCAACTTTGAAAATTGATTACAGACACTTTGTCGGTCGAGTTTCCCAGCCTGAAAACTCGACCGATCATCCTTGATCAATTTTCTAAAGATTGCATCGGTCGTGTTGTGTTTACACAGAACTCGACCGATGGAATAACTGACCAAATCGATTTTCATTGGTCGGTCAAGTTTCCTCAGGACAAACTCGACCAATGGTCTGAATATCAGCTTTGTCTTTTACTCTATCGGTCGAGTTACCCTTATAGAAACTCGACCGATTGCACTGTACGGAAAAGTGCAGAAAAGTGCTTCTAGCCGTTGTGGAGTTGCAACAAGTGAAAATAGATCCGTTGCAAGCCACAAAATGACTAGTTTTTGTTCACAAGTGTTCCCAAAGGCTAAGAGGCATCCCCAGCTATAAATAGGACCCCTTGGGCTTCATTCCAAGGTTGAGCATTCATTGCAAACTCTATGTGAGGTTCCTATTCTATAGTTGAGTGCTTCCCACAACCTCCTCTCTCTCTCTAAGCTTAATCACTTGCTACATCCATTAGAGTGAGTAGGAAATCTGTAAGAGAGCTAGTCCTATATGTATATCTTGTGAGGCTCTCACTTCCACCACCTCCTTTTCTCTCATTTCAATCATGAAGATGAAGGTTCTCTTTCTTATCCAAGAGAGGTGAAGAAGAACAAGGGAAGGAGTCACTTGGTGAAGATCAAGGCTGAAGACTTTGAACTAGAGTGGGTAAGCCCTTGGTGAAGGTAGAAGACTCCTTGCTCAAGTGGGTAAGACCTTGGTGGAAGCTTCTCCGAGTGAAGGTGAAGTCAAAAGCTGAAGATCCAAGAAGAGTGGGTGATCCCTATAAGGCTGAAGACTTGTGCAAGAGTGGGTAAGTCCTTGGAGAAGGTCGAAGACTCTTTCAAAGTGGGTAAGTCCTTGGTAAGGTTGAAGACTCTTTGTATTGGATAGTTAAGTCTTTTGTTTGGTCATGCATTGTATGTCTTATGAATGAATATAAGAGTGCAATAGTTTGGAAGTCCTAGAGGTTGACCTCTCTAGGCAAGTGGACTGACACACTTCTAGTTTGAAGTGTGGAACCACTCTAAATTCCTTGTCTAATTGGTGTATGTTCAATATCTCCCTCCCTTGCTATGTATGTTTTAGTTGCACACAAATTTCCTATTTAGCAACCTTATCTTGTGATATATCTTGAAGTTTTAATGAATTTTGTTTAAGTGGTTTCAGCTCTATTCACCCCCCATCTAGAGCATCTAATCACCCATCTAGGATCCAACAATTGGTATCAGAGAGGGTCTTCTCCAAGCATACTTCAACAAGTAGGAGAAGATGGGTGACTACCTAGGAGGGAGATTCTCGACCAGCCTTCCAATCTTTGATGGGAGCAATTTTCTCTATTGGAGAAGAAGGCTTTAATTCTACATCCAAGGATCATGTATTGAGATGTGGCAAATGGTGAACAACCCATACATGCTACCAAAGACAAGGATTGGAGAATGGGATGAAGATACCTTGAAGAAAGAAACCTTGAATGCTAGAGCCATGCACATCCTCTATGCCTCCATGACCCCCACCGAGTTCAACCCGATTTCTTCATGTGAAACAGCCTATGAGGTATGGAGAAAGATTTGCATCACTTATGAAGGGACAGATTAAGTAAAGGAAAGCAAAGTCTACATGCTCAAAGGGCTGCTTTAGAACTTCAAGATGGGAAAGGAGGAGAGCATAGCCAACATGTACTCAAGGATCAACACCATTTTGAATGGTCTTTCTATTCTAGGACATCCCATGTCTAGTGGAGAGATCAACTCAAAGATCCTTAGAACTCTCCCTAAGAGATGGGAACCCAAGGTGACTTCCATTGAAGAAGCAAGGTCTCTCAAGGATATCCCTATTGAAGAGCTCATTGGAAATTTACAAGCACATGAAGCCACACTTGAAAAGAGGGAGGAAGTAGAAAGACAAGAGAAGAAAGAGCTAAAGAGAATGAAGAAGGCTGAAATGAATGCTCAAATTGAAGCTATCATGGAACAAGTCTCTCCATCCTCTCAAGCTAAAGAAGATGCCATGTACTCCAAGGGTAGACTCTACAAAGGCAAGTCCTCCTCCATCCGGTGCTTCACATGTGGAAATAAGGGTCACTACAAGGAAGATTGCCCACAAGGAAAAAAGACACATCTTCACTAGAAGAAATGGCAATCAAGCTCAAGTGCCTCCTCCATCTCAAGCTCAAGTGAAGATTCAAGTGAAGGATCAAGCTCAAGCTCTAGTGATGAAGGAGAATGCCATTTTGCTCTTATAGCATCAACATGTGAAGACTCAAGTGAGGTGAATCTAAACTCTTTAGATAAAGAATCTTTGATTGCTATTATTCATGATATTTGTGCCTCTCTTAAGTCTTCTAAAAGGAAAAAGAAAAAGCTTGCTAAAATTGTTGATAATTTGCATGTAGAACTAGATGATCTTGAACATGCTAATTCTTGCTTGCTTGATGATAAAAATGATTGTTTTAGCCACGTATACTCTCTTAAACTTGAAAATGCTAGTTTGCTTGATAAGATTAGATTTCTAGAAGTTCAACCTCTCATGCCTAGTTCTAATTAAGAGCATACTTTAATGATTGATTCTCTCATGCATTATATTGATGTTCTTAAATCTGAAAACAAGGACAAAGATTTTGCTTTGTATGAATTAGAAATAGAAAATGCCTCCTTGCTTGCTAAAATCAATGGCCATGAATCTTGTTCTAGTTGTACAAATAGAGAGAATGATGTTGCTGCTCTTCATATTAATAGAGATTCTTATTTAACTAAAGCTCTTTGCTTAGAAAATGATCTTTTGAATGCTAGAGATAATATCAATAATTTGTCATCTACTATTGCTTCTCTTAAGCATGATAATGATAGTTTGAGATCCTCTTTGCAAAGATTCTTAGTTGGTAAAAAGAGTCTTAATGACATCCTACACCATACTACTAAACAAATTGGTAGACATGGTTTAGGGTATGATAGTAGTCAAGGGAACAACAAAGATAAAGGACCTCTAATCTTCCATGGAGAATCCTCTAGTTCCAAGACTATGGGCACATGCAACTATTGCAATGATTTTGGTCATTATTCTACTTGTTGTCCTTTTAGGAAAGCACCCAAGAGCAATAGGACTTGGGTTGCTAAGCTAACCCCTCTGGACCCAAATATATGATTGGGGACCATTTCATCTTTCTTCTTGTAGGTACTTGCAAATAGATTGACTTGAGCTATTGAATTGCAAATTGACTTCTCAATCCACATGAAAGAAGAAAGGTGAGATGTGTAGAGGGTGACAACAAGTGGAAAAAGGAATGGTAAGCACAAAGGTAATGTTTTTCTTGCTTATAACCAATCCTAACTTGTTTTGTCAGGATGATGTGCACTTTACATATGGTTTTTGAGTCAAAAGTGGTATTTTATGTTTCTCTTAACACTCTTGCTCAAAAACTGTTTCTAATGCTTCTATAGTGCATTACTAACTTCCTTAGACATGTTTGGATATGGTTTGTATTTTTAGCATGCCTTTAAATATGTTTTTATGATATATATATGCCTTTTGATAGCTGCTATGTCGGTCGAGTTTACCCTGCTTAAAACTCGACCGATTGGCACCAATGGGTGTTGCCAACAGCTGTCATCGGTCGAGTTGTCAATGCACATAACTCGACCGATAACACTGTGCACAGAATATAAATTTGGCTTATTGAATGAGAATTTCCCTCTCAACTAGATTTTCTCAACCAATAGCCTTATTCTTTGGCACTTCTTTGGTACATTTATATATGCATATTGCCATGTTCTAAATTGCCTATCTTGCTTACAACTCTATCTTTCAAATTGCTCTAAAGTGGTATATCTATATCTTGCAATTACTTGCTTTGAGTTGTTTTGTAGGTTTTGATGATGATCTCTTTGGATCTCTTGGTTGTTTCTAAAATTGCTTCTGTTGTATTCAAACTTGCTACATCTATCTAGGTGTATATCTTGTTTTGATACAACCTTGAGGTTCTTAGGAGTAATCATCTTATGGTAAGTATGCATATTGTTTAGTGAGTTATATCCTTTCATGCTTCTAAAATTGCATATCTCTTTGTTTGGATATATATCTTCATCTACTCATAGCTTGCTTTATCGTGTGTATCTTTTGGTATCTCTTGCTATGATCTAGATCCTACTAGTAGTCCTAACTTGTGATATCATCTACTAGTAGTTCATATACATGTAGGTCTAACCTTGTTTATAATTGGCATCTATGCTCATCTATATGTTATGCTTGTATCGTGTCTCATACATGCTCAAGCTTGCTTCTTAAATTGCATATCTATTATCTTGAGCTGCTTGCATAACATTGTGATGCAGGGTACATAGATCTACATGATATGTAGAAATTGGAGTATTTATGGATTTTTATGCAGATTTTGCTCCAGTTTCAGTTTTTGGTGCAAGACTAGTGTTTTTCATGCAGAAACAACCTTCTGAGAAAGACTCATTGCTTTGCAATGAGCTCTAATGTTTTGTGGTCAAATGCCATCATCTAGAGGGTCAAAATTGCAATTTATTGTTTTTCTACAACACTTTATCTTGCATTTTGGATCGTTCAAGTATATGCTTTAACTTGTTTTTCTTTCTATGATTGGACAAGCCCCTATATGTGATCTTCTACTCTCCTTATATATATTTGTGTTATCTCCTTTCTCTTTAACAAGTGGTGTTTCTTATTTTCTTCATAACCCCACATTTTGAAATGACAAATGGGGAGAAAGGTATGTCTTCTTTTAAAAGAGGAAAAAGGCATGCCTTACATGAAGATGAGAAGTATGTCCATGTAAATGGGAGAAGGTAAATGGGAGAATACATATATGTGTAGAACATATATGAGTAGAAGGCATAGTATTCTATAAATGTTGTGAAAGCTAACCATGCAGGAGAAACATCATCAATTGAGGGGGAGTATGAGAACTCTGTGTGCATCAATTGAGGGGGAGCATATGAACTCCATTCTATTGAAACCCCTAGGTTTCTCCGAAGGTATGAATCTACTTAAAATCTTTCAATACATTTATGGAATGGTTTGCCATCTTCAAAAAGGGGGAGATGGTTGACTCAAGGTCAATTAGGTCAATGTTGGCTCACATCTAAATTGACTGAACCCGTGTTTTGATGATGACTAACCATTCCACATATTGGTGTCTAATGCTTCTACTTGAGTGATTTCAGATTAGGTATATACACACTCCAATTGCCCTAACTTGCGCATATCAAATTGGAGAAAAGACAAGTCAAAGTCATACAAGTGCACGTTTTTGTAATATGATGTATATCCATTAGAATCATGTTGTAAATCACTTGTAATGATTTTATGACTTGTAATTAAGCTTAGAAAAATATCAGGAACACTTAGATCGAATATTAGAGCACTTTAGATGCAACTTTGAAAATTGATTACAGGCACTTTGTCGGTCGAGTTTCCCAGCCTGAAAATTCGAATTGTTCTTCTTTACCTCTCTTGGATAAGAGAGAGAACCTTCATCTTCATGATTGAAATGAGAGAAAAGGAGGTGGTGGAAGTGAGAGCCTCACAAGATATACATATAGGACTATCTCTCTTACAGATTTCCTACTCACTCTAATGGATGTAGAAAGTGATTAAGCTTAGAGAGAGAGAGGAGGCTGTGGGAAGCACTCAACTATAGAATAGGAACCTCACATAGAGTTTGCAATGAATGCTCAACCTTGGAATGAAGCCCAAGGGGTCCTATTTATAGCTGGGGATGCCTCTTAGCCTTTGGGAACACTTGTGAACAAAAACTAGCCATTTTGTGGCTTGCAACAGATCTATTTTCACTTGTTGCAACTCCACAACGGCTAGAAGCACTTTTCTGCACTTTTCCGTACCGTGTAATCGGTCGAGTTTCTATAAGGGTAACTCGACCGATAGAGTAAAAGACAAAGTCCATATTCAGACCATCAGTCGAGTTTGTCCTGAGGAAACTCGACCGACCAATGAAAATTGATTTGGTCAGTTATTCCATCGGTCGAGTTTTGTGTAAACACAACTCGACCGATGCAATCTTCAGAAAATGATCCAGGTGGTGAAGATCAAGGCTGAAGACTTTGAGCTAGAATGGGTAAGCCCTTGGTGAAGGCAGAAGACTCCTTGCTCAAGTGGGTAAGGCCTTGGTGGAAGCTTCTCCGAGTGAAGGTGAAGTCAAAAGCTGAAGATCCAAGAAGAGTGGGTGATCCCTGCAAGGCTGAAAACTTGTGCAAGAGTGGGTAAGTCCTTGGAGAAGGTCGAAGACTCTTGCAAAGTGGGTAAGTCCTTGGTAAGGTTGAAGACTCTTTGTATTGGATAGTTAAGTATTTTGTTTGGTCATGCATTGTATGTCTTATGAATGAATATAAGAGTGCAATAGTTTGGAAGTCCTAGAGGTTGACCTCTCTAGGAAAGTGGACTGACACACTTCTAGTTTGAAGTGTGGAACCACTCTAAATAGCTTGTCTAATTGATGCATGTTCAATCTCTCTCTCCCTTGCTATGTATGTTTTAGTTGCACACAAATTTCCTATTTAGCAACCTTATCTTGTGATATATCTTGAAGGTTTAATGAATTTTGTTTAAGTGCTTTCAGCTCTATTCACCCGCCCCTCTAGAGAATCTAATCACCAATCTAGGATCCAGCACTTCTCACATGTACATAATGAAGAAGGTTTATCTCATCCCCAAGATCATCGTAAGTTTGTTCCATATAGATACTTATGTACAAATCCAATGTGAAGAAACAATAAGTCGGGACAATTTATCAACTTTCAAATTTGGTGGTGATATTGTTTTCATAATTTCTCAGCAAAATGTTATTAGTTCTGCTAACTCAATTTCAAATACTAAAACATCATCAAAGAATTCTTGCTTAAGCCACATAAAAAAAGACAAATCATATTCATTCAATGACACACTCTCATGGAAAAAGAAAGATCTACCTCATCATCTGCTTGATGTTCCAAAAAAGAGTGAGGCATAAAAATTAAAGTGTGAATAAAAATAGAGAGTTGTGCCCTAGTTTTAGTCAACGGTACTATCCAAATGGTATATAGTCACACTCAAGAGTGCATATATGTCACTCTCAGTGTTTTCTAAGACCAAAAAAATAAATAAACACCCCAATTTTCTAATGGTGTTCATTAATGGTATAGTAATCCTGGGTAGTGGTACTTAGAATGTGCAATCACTGCTTTAAAACCAACTCATTTTGGAATGCAGAGACCACTTGCCCACTAAATGATCGATAGTTGAATGATCTAAAGAAAAGAAGGGAACGACCATAATACTTTCATCCTACCCATTCATTCTGTCACCTTCTAAATAAAAAGGATGGGAGTGAAATCTACTTTGGAAGAGACTTGTGTGTCAAATATAGTTCATGATTACTAGTTGTTGATGAATTGGAAAGACCAAATATTTTGAAACATGATGTTTCAAGAGGAAAAATCATTTCAATAGTTGGTTAGAAATCTTGGGATGAGGTTGCATACAATATTTTATCAATCCTATCATTCTACTCATTTAACCTTAAGTGATGATTTCTATGCTTCTAGCATGAGGGATACGTTTGGGGGAGCTAGTAACATCAGTTTTCATGAATATTTCACACCTCTTTTATCCTAGAAAATTATCTTTATGTGAATAATAAATATTAGAAAACCTTCATTATGTACTTAAATATTGAATCTATTCTAACCAAATTACCTTAAAAATGTAGTAAATGTGGACTTCGACTCATAAAGATTGATTGACAAGCTATCGACCTCCAAGGCCTATCATAAAAAGACATCAACAAAAAGGAAGTAACATGTATCAACTGACCTTTAAATATAGATAAAGGAAGCTCACTCATAGATCATGATAGAGAAGTCCATCGAGAGCAATCCCAAATTTGATCAAAGTAACGCTAGCCTTCTCTCGAGTTTAGTAAACCCATTGACTTGATGCACTAAAGACATAAATACACCTTCAAGTGATAATTCAGAAAGCAATAAACCTTCAAGTGATAATTCAGAAAGCAATATAGCTCAAAGAAAAAGGTAAACCTTGATCATAATCTCTCAAGAAAAGATTGGCTTGAGGTCTATAGCTAGTATATCAATTAAGAATCCCATCAAGATCAAAAGCTCGATCGCCATTATCCAAAGGGTCGATTCCACGTGGAACGATCATAGGTTTACACAAGACTGGTCAAACCCTATAAATAGGACTTCAAGGCATCATATTCAAGGCATCTTATTTTTGAATGAACAAGCTGAATTTTGTTGTAGAGTACATGGAAGAAGGTCATATTCATTGAACTTGCAAGATCCATTGACCTAGCGAGAATGATCGACCTCTAAGCTTGGCACCAACCACTTTTCAACATTAGATCAATAAGATTTATCTTGATTTAAGCATCAACAAAAACCTAAGTGAATCATATTGACCTCCAAGTTCAATAGCTGATATCAATTGACTCCTTCAGGGATCGACCTCTCATACAGTGTCAATCGAAAGGTGGGTAGATCAACCTCTCAACCAGAAAGGAATTATAGGATAAATCTGACAAGATAATACATAATGAGCAACAAGAAGAAGAAGCCCTCCATTGAGCAATGGACCTATCTTGATATGAATGTGTGGGAAGTGTTTGTTTCTTCAAGACAAACCAATGAATTCAAGGTATTAAGCCTCCTTTGGAATACATTCTTATGATTGATCAGATGAATTCAATGATTTATGTAATTCATATATGTTTTTTATTAACCAAGCATTACAAAATGCTAAAAAATAAAGGTGTGCAAAGAATGTGTACGACCACAAGTTGGGTCCTAGTGGTTATGTCTAGCATCACCAATAGAGACATCAAGCATCTTCAATTGTGTAGCCTACTAATGGGTTTGTTGAGTCTTATACTACTACCATGCCTCTATCTCACCACGAGGCATGGATAGATGCAAGGACAAGATGTTCTTGAGAAATACCCAACCCCACAACTATTAAGGTAGCTACAAAATTGTAAAATTCAACTCTCAGAGTGCATATTTATTTTTGACCTTGATTTTCATGTTTTATTGAACAATTACTATTGGTGATGATTAGTGGGATCTCTACAAATAAAGAAAATAATGTAAATTCATCCCTGAAGGCCAAAGGGATGAATTGACGATTGCTTTGAGTACTCAAGAGCATCCCAGATGTGTTAGGACTGTTGGGGCTGGTATAGGTATAAGATCCTTGTTTGGCACATCAAAGAAAAATTGTACATGTGTCAAGAAAGGAATATTGTCACAATAGGAGGTAGAGGACATGATTTCAAAGAGAATAGAGGAAGAAACAATATAGTTTCAGGCTTCTCAGTGTAACATCCCTGACCTGGGTTATGGCTTAAACCTAGAATTTTTGCTTAATTAAGTTGTTTACAAACTTTTTTTAATATTTTGAAAAGTAATTAAGACTCTTGTAGAGTTTAAATTTCAAGTTTGAGCTTATTTGCAAATTGTTTGTGCATTATATGATAGTTTGGGCATAAAGTGCAATTTACCCAAGATGAGGGGATATATTGCAAAATCTCACATGTTGAACATTCCTTAATTGTTTTAGCATCATAAGAGAGAGAATGATGCGAACTGGTGGCTTGTGGAGAGACTAAATTCCAAGATTTAACTTGTTTGTATAATGTTAGTGCATTGTGCACCAATTTTGGTACAAATTGTAATTTACCCAAATTGTAGGGATAATATGCAAATTACCACCTCTAGAGTGTCCCTACTCCCTCCTAGTATCATTTATAGGAGATAGAAAGAAGGAGACACCATGTTTGAATCAATTATAAGTGATGGTACTTTTGGTAATGAAATGACCAAGAAAGGGGGTTGAATATGAAACCCTAACTTGAGTTGTATCAAGTTGAAAAGCTTATATATGAGTGCCCTATCAGCCAAGGAGCCAAAGGAGGAGCCTCATATCGTTTTTTGTACTCTTGGAAATGGTCATGTCGTGCAAAGTACATCAAGGAGATGAGGTGTGTCGGGTTACAACTTCCTTAGAAACGTTGTATCGGGTTGTGGATAAAGTGGTGATTTAGTTGATATATTTTATTCAAAGGGATAAGTAATGGACGAAAATTCATCCCCAGCTTATCTTAAACTGTTTTGAATTTCAATATAAATGTTTATGCATGCATGTAAACGTGTCACCCATGCATGGACACGTGGCGCCTACCAGCTCAAATTGATGACACCTCATTTTTACACTCCTTCATGAACAACAAGTATATATACCCCTAGTTTCACCCCTTAGTGGAATTTTTCAAATCTTACCACCCTCCTTCCCTAGGGTATCGTGAATAGAGTTATTGTATCGTGTATGAGTGAAAAGATATCGTGCATAGGTCCTTGGTTATCACCCATAGCAAGAGCATATCAACCAAGTAGGGTGATATCGTCCATATAGGGTGATATTAGTCGTAGTGAAGAGTTTTGATCCCAAGTGAGTGGCGTATCGTGCAAGTGAGTGGAATATCATGCATGAGTGGTGGCATATTGCGCAAGAGAAATAAGGTATCATGCAAATGTGCTAAGGAGCAAGAAGGAGCTCATAATTAACCCTAAGGTGAGACAATGATCATCTTCAACCACAGATTGAAGCATGATTTTAGGGTTATGATCTTCCTTTCTTTTGTTCTTCACCAATTGCTTATCCATGGTGATTCTTTGCATATAGAGTATTTGTGAAGTTCATCTTCAACCTTAGGAACGTGGATCTTTGGATCTTGGACCTTGGAAGTTGTTCTTAAGGCGGGTTATATAACTTGAACCCAATTATATTATTATGTACCTTCAATTTTGTCATACTTGTTGATCTACTTGAAATTTCGATTTTTCTTGAATAATTGATGATCCTTTGAGTTCTAAAAGCTTCATGGGACTATTTTCCATGACTTAGAATAGTAAGAACAAAGGTCTAGAGGTTGATGATGATGACATCATCAAAGGTAAAGTGATATCGGGTTCAAGCACACAAGCAAGCACCTCTAAACCGATATGGTGATACACCTACTCCACTAAAATGATATGGATCTGATTTTATACCTTCTTGAACGATATGGTGGGGTAGTATACACCTAAAAAACAATAGGAGGTCAAGCATACACCTTAAAAAGGATAGGAGGTCAAGCATACACCTAAAAAATGATAGGGGTTAAGCACACACCTCAAAACCGATATCGGGTTAAGCACACACCTCAAACCCGATATGGTGATGTAACCCTATATGATAGGAAAAACAATATACTTTGTAACCCCACACCCTTATTTATTTGTACAATGGGTTGATAAAGGTTCAACCATTTGTCTAGCCTGTCACTTAGACCATGGTGAAGGGCAGGTCGAAGCCATGAAGGTTTGAAGAGGTTTGAGGATAAGGGGCTAACCCGATATAGAGCAAGCATACATACACCTCCAAACTGATATGGTGGAAGCAAGCATACATACACCTCCAAACCGATATGGTGTGAGCAAGCACACACACACCTCCAAATTGATATGGTAGGAGAAAGCACAAATACACCTCAAAATTGATATGGTGTGGAAACACCTTAAATGTAATGTACTTGATGGAGTAACACATGGAGTATTTTATATCAAGTCATACATTAAGAGGTATGGAATTTAATGAATAATGATTAAGTAGGCTAATGTACCTTGAAGGAAACGTTGAGACAACTTAATAAAGTACAGAGTAATCAACATCCTAGGAAGTATGAGAGAGAAACTCATACTTGTGTAATAAACATGTAATGTGAATACATTAATGCTTCTAATATGTGTAGGGTATGAATTAGAGTTTGATCCTTGATAATGTGATCTTAAAACCCTAATTGATAAGAAAGGGAAACCCTAACCCTAATATAGGGTAATGGTATGTGTAACCCTAATCAATAAGAAAAGGAAACCCTAACCCTAATGATGGAATAGTGGTATTACCCTTGTATTGCATGGTATTGATATGTATTTGGTATGGCTGTTATCATGTATACTAACCATGCATGTATTATGAGATGATGAGCATAGCCAGGTATGACCTATGATGTTTTATATTATAAAGATGCTTAATGGGCCTTGTGAGCCATGTGAATTATTTGTTGCCTAGTGAGAGGTAACAATATGTTTAATAGGCCTTGTGAGCCATGTGAGATGCTTGTGTAACAAGTATCATGTATACCTTGGTCCTCAGACCTAGAGGTAATAGTTACCTAAAAAGTGGTAACAAGTGTTCAGTGATGAACTAAGGGTTGAATACCCAGAACTAGTAATCATGATGATGATAATGTTGAGGGATGAGAATTCCCAGTAATGAGATAAGGGAATGAAATCCTAAATGTTATATGTGTTTTTTTTAAAAGATTTGAAAAGTACTTGATACATGTATTACACCTTTCTTTGTAGCATTTGTCATAATAATTCATGTTTGAATACTTGATTGATGCTAAAAGAATATGGTAATGCACTTAATTAATCAATTGGAATCTTATCATGTAGTGCCCTGGCCATAGATCCATCATCGTCAGTAGTCGGTGATGGTGAAACAGGTTTTCCCACAGGATCTCCTGGAGAGCATATATTTTTGAATATGCAGGGGTGATGGGAACGAATATCCTTATGCCCTAATGTGGGATTGATGTGAGATAAACACGAGATCTCTAAATCCTTCATTATATGTGCCAGGATGGATGTATCACGAATCTCCCAATGATGATTAATGCCAGGATTGATGGTAGATAAACACGAGATCTCTCAATCGCCGAAGGAGTGCAGCCGTTGTTGTAGTTCTATAGAGAAGTTGCCAGTATACCCTGGAAAGCTATTTAAGTAGTTGACATAGTCCTTCTTGTATTCTCGCACTGACTAAGACGGCAGAGGTCATGGCAGCCGTCTCTTCCATTGACCTTGTATGGTACTGATTTTGACTTCGTAGTGGTCGGTTGGAGTATGAGCGGTATACCTCATCTCCTCAGGGCATAAGTGTGATTGTAAAATGTAATCATCCGTGTAGCATATTTGCTTAAGGATGGAATATGGAAATCATTGGTTTATGTTACATTTCTTAAAATGCATCTTAAATGGATAGATGTTATACATGTTCTTCATATTCCTTATAAAATGAATAGATGAATTACTGCTTTATCATATATATAGCTGCAGTGTTTCATAAGATGATATTGCTCTATTCTGCTTATATAGTAATTAAATCCTACTTATTAATATAAAAGAATCCTCTGCTCAGTTTTATTACTGTTTATCTGCAATAATAATATTGTTGGAAGAGAGTTATATCTCTCGTTGGGAAATGGGTCTCACTCTGTTGGTCACCAACATTTTTAGGTGGACACGGACGAGGAGGTAGGGACCATATAGCAGAGGGAGGACAACAACATCAGGGGTAGTAGTAGCATCTCAGGTTGAGTGTGATGTCAGTCATATCTTATAGATATAAGTCCTATGTGTCGTCTCTTTACTCTCAAGTCCTTGGAGTCAATACTTAGTGGTTTTATGATCGATCTAAGATTTTGGCTTGTATGCCTCGAGGTTTTATGTTGCTTATGTATAGTTTGGTAAAGCAAATGTTATATGTTATCCTCGAGATGAGATGGTACATGGTATGTACAATGTGAACCATGATGTATGTAATACTTTGGTTCTCTTCTTAAGAGTTTCCTAGAAATGGATCTCTTTGCAAATGGTTTAATTTTTTTTTAGTGATTTTTGTTAATCCGTTGATTATGGTTATTCCGCAATTGTTTACTGGTGATAGTTTGATTTGTTTTCGGATAGTCACAAAGTTTTGGTATCAGAGCCTAAGGTTCATTGAGTCTATAGAGACTTAGGATTAAGGTTGTTGAGTCTGTTCTAATTGTTATCCAGTTATCTGATAGTGACTTCTGCTCATATAGGAGAAGAAGTAAAGCTTAAAGATGGCTGGATCGCACGAAGAACATGCTGCTGAAAGCAGTGTTGCCGCACCAGGAGGAGGTGTAAGGGATCAGGCTAGAGAGGAACTAGAACCTAAGAGTCCCCAACTTGACCAAGCTTCGATAGAAAACCTAGCTTTTCATGCAATGTTTGGACAGTTCATGAATACAATGACGCATATGGTAGATCGGATGCCAACACCAACACCTAGGGCACCAACTCCCAATGAAGGACATGGATCTGGTAAGACCTTTGAGCGGTTACGTCGGGTAGGATCCACCAAATATGCCAGTATAGCTGACCCAGCAGACGTAGATTCATGGCTTACTGAGTTGGAAAAAGCCTTTACAATCCTCAACATTCCTGAAACTGAGAAAGTTAAGCATGTCGTGTACCTATTAAAAGGAAGCGCTGGCCACTGGTGGGCCATTGAGGAGGATAAACGACCAGGTGTTGAGGTCAAAAAGAGAGATATCTGACGTGAGTTTGTCAGTAGATACTTTCCTAAGACTTTTCTGGATGAGAAAATCTCAGAGTTTGAGTGGATTCGGTAGGGACCAATGAACATTAGCAAGTATGAAGCTAAGTTTATGGAGCTTCTATGGTTTTGTCCACACATGGCTACTACAGATGAGGAGAGAATTTGGCATTTTGAGAAGGGTTTGAACACTGATTTAACCACACTTGCATCTTCTCTAGAGAATAGAGAGAGGTTTGCCACCTTTGTGGGTGATAGAAATGTCTGTGACTGAGAAACGTATAGCCAACAATAGGAAAGTGCATGCACAATTCCAAGGACAGAGATCTGAAAGTTTTAAGAAACCAAAGTTTTCTGCACCAATAGCACCATAGAGGTTCAGTGCTCAGACACAGTGGACATCCAACAAGGGTAGAGGTCGTAGTTTACCGCAAAATATAGCCCAAAGTTCAACATCAATGTCAGTAACAGGACCATCTAGGCCAAAATGGGAAAACCTAAGATGTTATAAGTGTGGGAAGCCAGGACATCTGATGAGGGATTGTCCATTTGGAGACTGGAATGTAACCCAACCACTGAGGCAGAGTCAACAAGGCTCTCATAAGCAACTATTTAGTAGTGGCACATGAGGATGTGGACAGGCGTCCCAAGCTGGTTCATCTACACCCAACAACAGGACGCATGACCGACAACCACCAACGGCGAGATTCTATGCTATGAATCAGCCGGAGGCAGTGGTCAACCCACGATTTGTGACAGGTTAGATGGAATTATTTCATTCTGATATGTCTTCATCCTGCTTCATATCTGTTTTGATTGATCCAAGTGCTACACATTCCTTTATCACTCAAGAAGTGATTCATGACTGCAATATGACTGTCAGTTGTAGAGTAGACAATCTGTTATTTGAAATTCTGTTAGTCGGATTTGTGGTGTTGCGGGAGGTATGCTCTCCCTGTGTTCTTTCCTTTTTAGAACACAATATTCAGGTGGATCTTATACCACTTGAGATGCACAAGTTTGACATAATTCTTGGGATGGACACCTAGAAAAGTATAAGGTTGCTTGGGTTGTGGTTCCAAGCAAGCTATGTTTACAAACAATGGTGAGACATGGGTTTTTTAGGGGGATAGAAATATTCTTCCAACATGTCTAGTGTCATCTATGGTAGCAGAAAAGTTGATGAGACAAGGATGCTTCACATTCTTGGTACATGTGGTAGACACCAGAGTAGAGAATCCTAGTCTTTTTGAAGTTCCTGTTGTTAGGGAATTTGAGGATGTGTTTCTTGAAGAACTTCCAGACATTCCTCCACCTCGAGAGATTGATTTTGAGATTAATCTAATTCTGGGTACGCAACCTATAGCTCAAACACCCTATAGGATGGTGCCAGTTGAGATGGAAGAACTTAAGAAACAGTTACATGAGTTGCTTGAGAAAGGTTTGATTCGACTGAGTACTTCCCCGTGAGGCGCTCCAGTTCTTTTTGTTGAAAAGAAGGATGGGTCTATGAGTTTATGCATAGACTATAGACAGCTTAACAAGGTGACTATTAAGAACAAATATCCTCTGCTAAAGATAGATGATATTTTGACCAGTTGCGTGGTGCAACCATATTCTCTAAGATAGATCTAAGGTCAGGATATCATCAGTTACGTATCAAGGAGAGTGACATACCTAAGTCAGCCTTTAGGACAAGGTATGGCCATTATGAGTTTCTAGTTATGTCATTTGGACTAACTAATGCACCATCTGCATTCATGGAGCTAATGAATAGAATCTTCCGGCCATTCCTTGATCAGTTTGTAGTGGTCTTCATAGATGACATCCTGTTATATAGTAGAGATGGTCACCAACATGAACAACACCTTCGTCAAGCCTTGACAATGTTGAGACATCACAAGCTATATGCCAAGTTTACCAAGTGTGAGTTTTGGTTGTCAGAAGTGTCTTTTCTTGGACACATTATATCTGCTTCAAGTATTTTTGTTGTTCCACAGAAAGTGGAATATGTGTTAGAGTGGGAACAGCCCAAGACGCCGACTGAGATTCATAGTTTCTTAGGCTTGGCAAGTTATTACAGGAGGTTTATTAAAGACTTAAGTTCTATAGCCTTACCCCTAATCAAGTTGACTAGGAAGGAAGTTCCTTTTGTCTAGAATGACAAGTGTCAATATTCTTTATAGTTGTTGAAAGAAAAGTTGACCAGTGCACCTGTGTTAGCTTTACCTGAGTAGGGAAAGGGATACATTATTTTTTGTGATGCCTCTAAGAATGGTCTAGGATGTGTACTGATGTAGAGTGATCATGTAGTTTCTTTTGCTTCCCGACAACTTAAGAAACACAAGGATAATTATATGTCGCATGATCTAGAATTAGTTGCAGTGGTTCACGCGTTAAAGATCTGGAGACATTATCTCTATGGAGAATCATTTCAGATTTTTATAGACCATAAGAATTTAAAGTACATCTTCTCACAACACGAGTTGAATATGAGACAACGCTGTTGGATGGAGTTAATCAGGGACTACGATTGTAGAATTGATTATCATCCAGGAAAGGCTAATATAGTGGCAGATGCACTAAGTAGAAAATCATCATCGCCACCCATAGATAAAGCACAGTTGAACTATTTAGTGTGCTTTAAATGAGACATGCTTGTCTCTTTGAGGCAAAACAATGTACATCTTAAAGTATCTTTGTTAGCTGGATTGTTAGCTGAGATGCATGTGAAACCTACTCTGAAACAACAGATCAAAGAGGCACAACAGGCTGATATTGTGATTCAGTAGATCAGGTCAGAGTATGGTAGTGAGAAACGAGACGGTTTTCATGAGTTAGAGGATGAGGTAGTCTATTACCATGGTAGGATAGTAGTACCTGATGTCAATGACTTAAGGAAGATATTCATGGAGGAAGCTCATTCTTCCATGTATGCAATGCATCCAAGGAGTACCAAAATGTATCATAACTTAAAAGATATGTATTGGTGGCCTGGTTTGAAGAAAGATGTAGCTGAGTTTGTTATGTGGTGTCCAGTATGTCAGCAGGTTAAAGTTGAACATCAGAAGCCCGCAAGAACATTCCAACCTTTACCTATACCACAATGGAAATGGGATCACGTGACCATGGACTTTGTGGTTGGTTTACCTAGAACAGCCAAAGGTCATGATTCCATTTGGGTGATAGTTGATAGGTTGACTAAGTCACCACATTTTCTTCCTATCAAAACAACCTATACTGCTGAGAAACTGGCACAAATCTATATAGATGAGATAGTGTGATTACACGGAGTTCCAACTACAATTGTATCTGATAGAGGTCCCCAGTTTACAAGTCATTTTTGGGAACGACTACATAAAGACTTGGGTACTCAGTTGAAGTTTAGCACAACTTTCCACCCTCAGATAGATGGGCAACCTGAAAGAACTATACAGACTTTGGAAGACTTTCTTAGAGCATGTGTTCTTTAGTTTGTAGGAAGTTGGGACATACACTTGAGCTTGATAGAGTTTTCCCACAACAATAGTTACCAGACTAGTATTGATATGGCACCGCATGAAGCATTATATGGTAGACGGTGTAGATCTCTGTTATACTGGTATGAAACAAGAGAATACCAACTTTTGGGTCCTGGGTTAGTGCAACAAATAAATGAGAAGATTAAGGTAATACAACAACAGTTGAAAGTCGTACAAGATAGATAGAAATATTATGCTGATAAGCGTCGTAGACCTTTAGAATTCCAAGTTAGATACAGGGTGTATCTCAAAGTCTCTCCTTGGAAAGGTGTTCTCAGATTTGGGAAAAAGGGTAAGTTAGCTCCTAGATTAATGGGACCTTATCCAGTGAAAACACGAATGGGAAAGGTATCTTATAGGTTGGAGTTGCCACCTGAGCTACATAGACTACATCCAGTGTTCCATGTATCTATGTTGAGAAAGTGTCATCTCGATACAGAGTTGGTGTTGCAACCTTTAGAGGTAGAATTAAAAGAGGATATATCCTATGTGGAAGGTTCAATGATGATTCTTGACAGAAGAATCAAGAAGTTGAAAAAGAAAGACATAGTTCTTGTGAAAGTTCTATGGCATCACCGTGGCATTGAAGAAGCCACATGGGAGCTAGAGGAAGAGATGAGGAGGAAGTACCCTTCTCTTTTCTCTTGAGATTTTGGGGATGAAATCCCTGTTAGGGGTTGATAATTGTAACATCCCTGACCTTGGTTATGGCTTAACCCTAGAACGTTTGCTTAAGTAAGTTGTTTACAAACTTGTTTTAATCTTTTGAAAAGTAATTAAGACTCTTGTAGAATTTAAATTTCAAGTTTGAGCTTATTTGCAAACTGTTTGTGCATTATATGATAGTTTGGGCATAAAGTGCAATTTACTCAAGATGAGGGGCTATATTGCAAAATATCACATGTTGAACATGCCTTAAGTATTTTAGCATCATAAGAGAGAGAATGATGCTAATTGGTGGCTTGTGGAGAGCCTAAATTCCAAGATTTAACTTGTTTGTATAATGTTAGTGCATTATGCACAAGTTTCAGTACAAATTGTAACTTACCCAAATTATAGGGCTAATATGCAAATTACCACCTCTATAGTGTCCCTACTCCCTACTAGTATCATGTAGAGGAGATATAAATAAGGAGACACCATGTTTGAATCAATTATAAGTGATGGTACTTTTGGTAATGAAATGACCAAGAAAGGGGGTTGAATATGAAACCCTAACTTGAGTTGTATCAAGTTGAAAAGCTTATATATGAGTGCCTATCGGCCAAGGAGCCAAAAGAGGAGCCTAATATCGTTTTTTGGACTCTTGGAAAAGTCCATGTCGTGCAAAGCACATCAAGGAGGTGAGGTGAGTCGGGCTACAACTTCCTTAGAAAAGTTGTATCGGGTTGTGGATAAAGTGGTGATTTAGTTGATATATTTTATTCAAAGGGATAAGTAATGGACGAAAATTCATCCCTAGCTTATCATCAACTGTTTTGCATGTCAAGATAAATGTTTAGGCATGCATTTACATGTGTCACCCATGCATGGACATGTGGCACCTACTAGCTCAAATTGATGACACCTCATTTTTACACTCCTTCATGAACAACAAGTATGTATACCCCTAGTTTCACCCCTTAGTGGAATTTTTTGAATCTTACCACCCTCCTTCCCTAGGGTATCATGAATATAATTCTTGTATCGTGCATGAGTGAAAAGATATCGTGCATAGGTCCTTGGGTATCACCCATAGCAAGAGCATATCAGCCATATAGGGTGATATCGGCCATAGTGAAGAGTTTTGATCCCAAGTGAGTGGCATATCGTGCAAGTGAGTGGCATATCATGCATGAGTGGTGGCATGTCGTGCAAGAGCACTAGGGTATCGTGCAAAGGTTATAAGGAGAAAGAAGAAGCTCATACTTAAACCTAAGGTGAGGCAATGATCATCTTCAACCTCGGATTGAAGCATGATTTTAGGGTTATGATCTTCCATTCTTTTCTTCTTCACAAATTGCTTATCCATGGTGATTCTTTGCATATTAAGGAGTTTTGAAGTTCATCTTCAACCTTAGGAACGTGGATCTTTGGAGATTGGATCTTTGAAGTCGTTCTTCAGGCGGGTTATATAACTTGAACCCAATTATATTATTATGCACCTTCAATTTTGTCATCCTTGTCGATCTACTTGCAATTTCGATTTTTCTTGAATAATTGATGACCCTTTGAGTTCTAAAAGCTTCATGGGACTGTTGTCCCTGAATTAGAACAGTAAGAACAAAGGTCTAGAGGTTGATGATGACGACATCATCAAAGGTAAAGTGATAACGGGTTCAAGCACACAAGCAAGCACCTCTAAACCGATATGGTGATGCACCTACTCCACTAAAACGATATGGATCTGATTTTATACCTTCTTGCACGATATGGTGGAGTAGTATACACCTCAAAAACGATAGGAGGTCAAGCATACACCTCAAAAATGATACGAGGTCAAGCATACACCTAAAAAATGATAGGGGTTAAGCACACACCTCAAAACCAATATCGAGTTAAGCACACACCTCAAACCTGATATGGTGATGTAACCCTATATGATAGGAAAACCGATATACTCTATAACCCCACACCCTTATTGATTTGTACAATGGGTTGATAAAGGTTCAATCAGTTGTCTAGCCTATCACTTAAACCATGGTGAAGGGAAGGTTGAAGCCATGAAGGTTTGAAGAGGTTTGAGAATAAGAGGCTAACCCGATATAGAGCAAGCATACATACACCTACAAACCGATATGGTGGAAGCAAGCATACATACACCTCCAAACCGACATGGTGTGAGCAAGCACACACACACACGCCTCCAAACCGATATGGTGGGAGCAAGTACACATACACCTCAAAATCGATATGGTGTGGAAACACCTTAAATGCAATGTACTTGATGGAGTAACACATGGAGTGTTTTATATCAAGTCATACATTAAGAGGTATGGAGTTTAATGAATAATGATTAAGTAGTCTAATGTACCTTGAAGGAAATATTGAGCCAACTTAATAAAGTATGGAGTAATCAACATCCTAGGAAGGATGAGAGAGAAACTCATACTTGTGTAATAAACATGTAATGTGCATACATTAATGCTTCTAATATGTGTAGGGTATGAATTAGAGTTTGATCCTTGATAAAGTGATCTTGAAACCCTAATTGATAAGAAATGGAAACCATAACCCTAATATAGGGTAATGGTATGTGGAACCCTAATCAATAAGAAAAGGAAACCCTAACCCTAATGATGGAATAGTGGTATTAGCCTTGTATTGCATGGTATTGATATGTATTTGATATGGCTATTATCATGTATACTAACCATGCAGGTATTATGAGATGATGAGGATTTCCAGGTATGACCTATGATGTTTTATATGATAAAGATGCTTAATGGGCCTTGGGAGCCATGTGAATTATTTGTTGCCTAGTGAGAGGTAATAGTATGTTTAATAGGCCTTGTGATCCATGTGAGATGCTTGTGTAACAAGTATCATGTATACCTTGGTCCTCAGACCTAGAGGTAATAGTTACCTGAAAAGTGGTAACAGTGTTCAGTGATGAACTAAGGGTTGAATACCCAGAACTAGTAATCATGATGATGATAATGTTGAGGGATGAGAATTCCCAGTAATGAGATAAGGGATTGAAATCCTAAATGTTATATGTGTTTTTTTTTAGATTTGAAAAGTACTTGATACATGTATTACACCTTTCTTTGTAACATTTGTCATAATAATTCATGTTTGAAAACTTGGCTGATGCTAAAATAATACGGTAATGCACTTAATTAATCAAGTGGAATCTTATCATGTAGTGCCCTAGACATAGATACATCATCGTCGACAGTTGGTGATTGTGAAACAAATTTTCCCACGGGATCTCCTGGAGAGCGCATATTTTTGAATATGCAGGGGTGATGGGATGAATATCCTTACGCCCTAATGTGGGATTGATGTGAGATAAACACGAGTTCTATCAATCCTTCAATATATGTGTCGGGATGGATGTATCACGAATCTCCTGATGATGATTGATGTCGAGATTGATGGTAGATAAACACGAGATCTCTCAATCTCCGAAGGTGTCACACCTCATCCACAACAAAACACGATTACATACTAACCAGTGGAATTACAGAAAATCACGGGAAATTAAAACTAATCTACAACAAGCACCACAAGGTGAAACATATAATATATGAGCCAACAATTTTCATTTCATAGCATATTTACAAGGTGCTACAACATAATTTCCCATCATCTCGTTACATGAAATAAACATTTGCCATGTTGCTTTACATCAAGATACATATCGAAAACTGTACATGGATTATTGTATAAGAAACGTCGAAAACCTCTCCCGAAGACCTGAGTGTACATGGACGACACATAGGAGTCTATTGCTAGACACTATCTATCCAACCAGGTACGATACCTCTGCATAACATCCGTAGCCACATGATCTTCAACTCGCCAGGCACGTCCACCGAAAAAGGGTTATCAACCAGTGGGGTGAGACACACAGTCCCAGTGATAAACATAACCCTCTACCAGCTTTATTATGATCACAAATAACTAATATAAGCAGATTATAAGAGTAGTATACTGAGAAGGGCTAATCTTACAAAGATGTTTATGAGGCCTATAACCAGGTATTCTTTATGGAACATGATTGACAAAATAAGCTTTATAAGAACTCATCACATTATATAAGGTTCATATGATAAACTACACATTATAACTAGATCAACTTGTACAAACAAGGCGTCAACCAATGTTTCGTATTTTCCCTAAGAAGGATACTATATAGCTTGATTACGAATTATTATGCCCTGAGGAAGTGAGCCGTACCGCTCAAATCCAACCTTCGGTTGTGAAACCCAAGTCGGTGCCATACAAGGTCAATGGAAGAGCCGGACTCCACGACCTCACCTCCTCGTGGTCAGTGCACGATATCCAAAGTAGGATCGCAGTCTCTTGCTTAAGTGGCCTCAACCACAGGGTCAGCTCCAGCAGGCTACCCTTTCTCTAGCCCACCTTGGTACAAGTCTCGGCGCTAGTATATCTGAGCCACGGGCCAGTTCACCATGCTCCTTGAGCCATGAACGCATTCATTCTCTATCACACTGATCCATGGGCATGTTCACCATGCTCCTATACACATCTTGAGTCTATAACCAAAGTTGCACTCTAACCTCCTCATTTTCGGCTAGGAGAAACCACACATATTCAATAATATACGCTTCTAGATTAACCCGTAGGAGAACCTGTTTTACCATCACCAGCTACTGACGATGATGGATCTATGGCCAGGGCAAACTACATGAGAGATTCATCTATAATTAGTTAATGTATTTTAAGTAGATTGTTAGGGCAAACAAGTTGTATTAAGCAACCATATATAAAACATGAACAACATTAGATTCATTACATTGTTATTATATTGCTACTGCTATTTCCATTGCCCTCAACAATCATCACATTTCCATGGGATATAAATCCCTCACATCATCTCATAGTGCTACTACCTCTCAAAGCTTCATCATTTCACATCATCATGTGATATCAATCCCTGGGTTTATCAAATCACACCAGTGCCTCTCAAGGCATCATCAACATCATTAGGGAATATCAATCCCTCATGTCATCACTAGAGGATCACACCTCAACATGTCTTTCTCATCATATTGGTGATGTATGTTATCTCATCGACAAGACATATCATTATTACTTAGATATTGCACATATCTCAAGTGTTGTATAAAGAATGTAATCATATAATCACCATAGCTCTTATTTGGCTATGAATTCAATACACCTGCATGGTTAGCTTGCATAAGAAAGAGATAACTGGATCACTAAACATAGAACATAGGTCTTAGAGAACATATTATGATTATCATGCTATCAAGAATTTAGGTGCACAGGATTGGAACAACATCCATGTTCATAGTTGTGTCCGTAGTCAAATTAGAGCATCTATCATGCCCCATATCTCATGAACATGTCTTTGATTATCATGTCATCAAGATTAAGGTTTATAGCATTGGAATATTCTTCCATCATTATGAACATAAGCAGATTAATGTCATAACCAGTGTGTAAATCAATACATACTACTGTTACCACATCATGGGTATCCCATCATACCCTATAACTTAAAACATATGCACATCATCCCTAAGGATTAACTTTAAGGATCATGCACCATGATCCACCATCCAACTTAATCAGAAGTTCATCTATCATTAACCATAGGTAACCACTATACAAGGGTTCTCAACCTATCTTGTCATAGCTCATCATGATCAAAGGTGTAAGCTCAAGAAACATGCATAGGTATATTGGGTTAGGCACAACCCTCACCAAAGGTGTCACCTACCCTCACCAAAAGCATATAGAGACCAAACAATCCCTCACTAAAAAGGGAGTATCGGATAGAGTACCAATTCTCACCCAAGATTGTCGGCTATCAGCATGTCATACATTCATGCACAAAGGGGGCATCATGCAACTAGGGCTACAACATGTATCATGCATCCACATGCAGGGTAGTATCGGGAAACTAGGCGTTGTGTAGCACATGGGCACCATCTATCATCCAAAACCCTACCGCCCATTAGGGTTAGGGTTTCATACTGAGCAACCCTTAACTCTGTACCGTCTAAGGCCATATCGGCCAAGATCATGGCACTCAACAAACCCACCTACTTGGTTAAAACATCAAGATACTCAAGGGGTTTTCATACCACCCAAGGTACACTCAACATTGCCATGACATCCATGGTACCCTATTGTAAAGACTCGATCTTTACGGTCGAATATTTATAAAATAATATCACAATTATAAACAATCTTTATTACAATCATGCTTGTACATCAGAGTCGCGGAAGCTTACAAATATGATTACAAGTTTAAGGAATAGAATTTGTTCTATCTAGTCTTCAACGGAGGACTACCCAGTGCATGTCTCTTCTGGTTCTTCCATCTATCACCTGCCCATGAGTTCCCAGAGGGAACGAAACCACACATGGACCCCATTGAAGGGAAAAAAGGGTCAGCAAAACTGGTACTAAATCCAAATAATTGAACTATGCACGAAATAGGTTTAGATGTATAATAAAAGTAGGAAAGGACTATTTGGTGGACTAAAGGCTTACAAAAAGAAATTCCAATATCAACTTCAAGATAGCAAATCTTTCACAAGAATATCATTAAGCAAGATTCAATAATTCAAGTATGCAAACTTTATCCAAACTATTCACAAGGTATATCAATTTCAAAATATTCTATTTGGCAAGTTTTGGCACTTTCCTATCATATCTTTTCTAGGGCTAAGTGCCTTGTGTTCTCACACTCTAGGAGAGAACGACACTAGTGCCTTATTAGCTATTCCAGTTAACTGGGGGACAACTAATCCCTATCCACTGCGTAGGGTTGTGGGGTTCTTGGCCCACTCAAGTGATCCAAAGCTCTATATGGCCAAAGCCTAAGGGACCAAAGTCCACAGGGAGTCAAAACTCCAAATAGATCAAGTCTAGTGCCAAAATAATTATCAACAATAATTTATCAATTACTAAATGAGAGTGGTGAACCTTCAAGAATAAGTAGAGGTTTCAAAACTATATGGAATTCACCACGAATCAAGATATATGTGTGTCCATCAAGAGGGAAAATAATTCAACAATAAAATAGAAGATTTAGTACCTCAATTATTCAGGGCTCCAAGAATTTCATAATCATAATGTGTCTCCAAGAATTTATGAAGAGGTAGCTACAAAGAATAACAATCTTGTCACCATTTGACTTGGAATCAATGTTGTTCAATTTGTCTTATCTAGGATTAGTTTGTTTTCCACATTGGATTACTATTTCATATCCTATCTTCATTATGATTTATATATTTTCATCTAGGTTGGTCATCTTATTAAGTGAGCATATGGTTCTTAGTATATTTGTGTCCATGTATGTTCATCCATGATCATGTACATATTAATATTTAGTTGGGGACTATAGGATTAGGTGTCTATGCCATCCACATAACTACATATTCAATTGTCAATTTTCATATTATAGACTATGACCCAATGTTCCACATTCTCTTTCTACTTCATTTCTCGACATAAATTTCTTAATGTCTATACGCATTAATTCATTCAAGTCATAAGGGTATAAAACTCCATAGTATCCATTTCATGTGATCTATAATACCATCTATGTTCATGCATCAAATTAACCCGTAATTCATTATATGTCTTCTCTTAGATTATTAAATTATAAATAAGGCTAGGACAAGAATACTCATTACTAATTATTTTATTTTACAAAATATATGTTCTCTATATATATTAAAGGTTTAGGGATTTGGTCTATATACATGGATTTATCTCGCAAATCTTATATAACCAGTTCACCCACAAATCAAATTAGATCATTTCCTCGTGATATATATTATATGGTACAATCGGTATCTAGGCTTATTTGTTAGTGGAATTCTAAACACTTTTCATTTGCTACTATAGTAACGGTTATATGTATACATTAATATGATTTCATTAATTGTGATGGTTTGACTTATCTGGTATATCTACATGATCGAGTGGACATAATGAGATTCCAGATTATTATAGGTTGTCTCGTCTAATATGATCATAAGAGATTGATCTACTGAAATATCTGGTTTGTTATGCAATTAACTAACTTCAGTATATATGAAGAAATACAATGAGAAATTGCTGACCTGTGGAAGGAGAGATCAGTTTTGATCTTCATGGATTAGCTTTATGGTAGAGCTTGTTCTAGTTGTTCGTTGAGTTCTCTGAAGATCTGGCCATTAAACTAGCAGGCATGGCTGGGTTTTGAGGGAACTACGAAGCTGGGATCTACACCATCATCAAGTGGTTGCAGGTTCAGAACATGGTGACGTCTGAAAGCTTCCGATTTTTATAACTTCAATCATCGAGAACAAGGATCTTAGGGGATAGGAAAGGGATGACAAGGCTCGTGGATGCATTTCAGATTGGTAGTTGTGATTGGGTTATGATATTGCAGGTCGTGTTTGCAACTATCACATCGTCGGTGCGTGCAACTGTGGTTGCTGATGGCCAGCCGAAGGCAACCATGTCGGGCGGGTATGTTTGTAGGCTACTGGTAGTGGTGCACGATCTGCAGACGTTGTTGGCGAGACCCAGTGATGGCTTGGTGACACAGCAGAACCAGAAGAGACCACCACAATGTTGTAATTGAGGACAGATGTGGCCGGCGATGACAGGGTGATGGGTCACTGGAGATGCTGGGATGCAGAGACGGTGGTGGCGTAACAGCACCTGGCATGACCCAACGCAAGCTGGCTGGTTGTTTGTAGACTTGACATCGTGGGTGAGTGCAGGAGGCACCGATCTGGGTGCAGCGATGTCGGTGGTCGAGGAAGATCATGACCAGGCAGAGTCGAAGAGGAAGGCACCGCGGCAGTGGTTGGCAAGATCTACTACTGGTTGGGCAGTGCCGCAGGTCGGAGGGGCTGGAGGTGTTGCCGCAGTGAGGATGACCATAGCTACAGATCACATCGGAGAAAGGAGGAGGTCGAGCCCAGGTCAAAGGTGGTCTACAGGTTCCAAGGAGGAAGCAGCAGGTGCGTGAGGCTCTACTTCGAACTCGGGGTGATCGGCGGCTTGTCCTTGGCTTCGACGACCAAGGAAGGTGGTTTCTATGATCCGTAAACCAGACTAGAGGCATAACAGGCTGAGGGAGGTAGGAGTTGAAGAAGGTAATCACCCAAGCTTCGGCACGATCGCAGGACAGAAAGGAATGCCCTGGTGTCCGCGTTGCCGGAGAGTGATTAGGGGCGAAGATTTACAGGTTGAGGGTGGAAGAAATCGAGAGAGGAAAGGAATGCAGCGGTGGTGGTTGTCAAGGTGTGGTGCTATGGATCTATAGGTGGGGTGGCCGGGTATTTGTAAGAGTGTGAATCCTAGGGTTTTCTGTCAAAGAGGCAGGCGCAGGGACAAGATGGCTGGGCGCCTGGAGGACGGTGCGTCGGCCGTTTCTTCTGTAGGTCTCCGGTCTTTAATGGCCAGGGTTGTTTCTTTACTTCGGTTATCCTTGATGGCGAGGCCATTGGCAGAGGACGCAACCTTGGTTAGGGAAGTCGAATCTAAGGACTAATCGGAGGTAGCGAGGATGTTGCCGTTATGGTCACTGTGATCATAACCGGCGCATGGAAGCCCGACACGAGGAAGGAAAAATTGCAACACTGCGGTGAGGGGCTCGGTTGATTCAAGGCCCAATTATTTAGTAACGTGGAAATCGAATTCCCTATATGTACTTTAATTAGCAATTTTTAATTCTATATCCCTTTATTTCTGTGTCCGTTTCTTTGGAAATTTTCCACATGACTTCCATGGTCAATCCTCTCATTCATAATAATAACAAATCTCTTGTTGGTGACTCTAGGGTGGTTTAATGTGATTAATCTCATAATTAATCTAAGTATTAATGTTTATGCTTAATAATGTCTTTTTATACAATTTTAAATCCAAGGATTCTAATGGGGGTTCAATTATTCAATTGGGGGTCCAAGTGAGATACCTAGACCAATGATGATCGAGTTTCAATGTATTTAGGTACAAATAAATCAATTTTGACTAAATGATTTCAACCATGAAGATGATGCTCAAATGAGGGATTGGATTGCAATTGTTTCTCAAGTGTGGATAATTAATTTATTAGGACACAAGGGAATTCAATTGAAGCCTATTCCTATTAAGGACCATGATAATTGAATCAAATAAGTGTAATTTGGAGTGAAGGGTAATATTATAAATAAATTCAACTTAGGGGAAAAAATAGCTCAATACAAATATAATAGCCAAAATTGAGTATGTTACACCTATCGTCCAAGGCACTATCAAGCTCAACACATGTAACGGCCAAACCTCAACCCTAGGACCATCCCAGCTATCAAGTACGAACTCATGTTGGGTAATCATCCAAGAGAGAGACCATGTGTCGGGCAAGGCATATCGGCCAAGGTAACATATCTCCTTGTGGGGTATTGGCCACACACTTTGTCCTGATGTCACCCAAACCATGCACACCTACATACTTATAAAGTTCTAGGGTTGATGATATCAGGCAGCATATCAAGGGATCGTCCATATCGCCCATCCTCATATCCTGGTCATTCATGGAACACCATATTGGGTATCTAGCATATCGCCCAATAAATCCTCACAATAAGAGTACCCCTATCGGTCATCTTAGGATTAGAGAAACTCTATCACTCAAGGCTCCATGTCGTCTACGGGCAGGGTGACCACTGAGGCACCATGTCGGGAAACTCACTTAGAGAGTGTCGTGCAAGCACAACCCCATGCCCGACACAAAAGCCCCTCAACCATGCACATAATAGTCAGGGAAGTATCCATGGTATCGCCCACCTAGGGTTTTATAATTCTAGGCTCAAGACTTATCCATATCGCCCAACAATACTACCATGGTAAGGAGTCATATCAGGAAACATAACGTTCAAGGAAAACCCTAGATGAGAGGGGTATCATTTAGGGAACCAAAAAGGTGTATCGTGTAAGGCACAAGGACCATATCAAGTTGGTCCTCTATCTTCTCAAGACCATGTCATGCAAAAAAGGGTAGATCATCTATATCGCCCAGGACAACCCTATCGCCCAAGCTAGGGTTGAAGTTCCATATCGGTCAAGACACTAGAGTTAAGGTTTTATGTCGGCCAATCACAATATCACCCACCATCATCATCTTGGGTATATGGGCATATCAGTTACAAGGTCAAATAAGAGTTCACTTATCATATCACCCAAGGTTCAACTCTAGAAGAGGGTATCAGACAACAACCTCAAGGAGCCACCAAGTAGAGAACATAATGGCCAAGGGATCAACTAGGTGTCCACCAACCATATCATCCATATATCTAGGTCATAGGCTCACCTTTCAAGTCCAAAGGAGAGAAAGGGGTGTTGCCATAACCATCAACCAAAGCATAGGCTATAGAATAAGGTATTGTATCGGGTAAAGACCCCTATCGGGCAACCCGGTTGTATCGGCCAAAGACTCATATCGTGCAAGTCATCTTCAACCTCTAGCCATTCTAAGCATTTAGTATAAGAACAACATATGGACAGTACTAAAACGTGTCCATCTCTATCCAAACAGATCTCAAGCTCCACATGCATAAACATCATAAGAGATGGATACCAAATTAAGGAACAAGATCAATATCTGAGCATATGGAGAGTATATACAATAGAGATGGTTGAAAGTTATGTAACTCATCTTAAGAGGATATCCATGGAAGGCATCAAGATTCATGATCCAAGCAGCAAACACACGTTCTTCTCCAAGAACAACACCCATCCAAAGCTCCAAACATGCCTTCAACACCATCATCATCACCTCAAGAAACAAAGGAAGAAGAAGAAGAAGAAGAAACCATGGTTATGTATAGCTCAAGAAGAAGGAAGGAGGGGAGATAAACATGGCCTTGCTTACTCTTATCAAGGGCCTATCCATGGCCGAGAGGGGAAGAGGAAGGTGAAGAAGAAAGCACAAGGAAAACTAGCAAAGAAGCATGACTCACCAAGGTCAGATCTTGAGCAAGGAGTTTCCATGGCCAAGGAGCTCACCCCTCCATGCTCCATGGGAGTCTTCCTTAGCTCCCAAAGCTCCCATGCTCGTCAAATACAGGTAGGGGAAGGAAGGTGGCCGAAAAGTATTGCTTGGCTAAGGAGGAAGGGGGTTATATACACCAAGGAAGAGAGAGGCAACAAGGGAGAGGTGTCATAACCACATAAACCAAGGTGCCACTTGCTCTAGCTCATAACGCCACTTGTTGCCACCCTAGCAGCTCATGCATGGCCTGGTGATACACTCTAGGAAGTGTATCGTGCATCTGGGCAACTACCATGGCCGATACACCCCTATTGGGCGACACACCTTCATGTCCTAGCCAATACACTAAAGGACAAGGTGACATATGTAACACATATATGTTATAAAGACCATATAAAGATGTCATTCCTCATCTATCAACCAAACATGGTGCCCCATCATCCGTACTCGTTCTAGATGATGTCAAAAACAAGAAATAAGATTCTAGAGCTGATAAATTGCACATTGACCCCTCCACTTTGGGTAAATTGCAATTTACACCAAAACTAGCACACAAAGCACAAGCTTCAACCAACTAAGCTCAAACTTGAAGCATAGGTCCTCCACAAGGTGTCCCACAACATCATTCTATTTCTAATGATGCAAGATAACTAAAGCATGCTCTATATGTGACATATTGCAATATAACCTCTTACTTTGGGTAAATTGTACTTTGGTCCAAAACAAGAAAACATTGCTCAAACAGCATCCAAACGGGACCAAACTGGAAACATGAGCTTGTCACATGATAATAAAACATATAGAGAGATTAGATTAAGGTTATAAGCACCTTTCATAAGAAAAGCAAAGAGGGTTAGCCCAAAACCTGGGTCAGGGTCCTTACAAGTCATAAACCCCTAACAAGGATTTCATCCCTGAAATCCCGAGCGGAAAGAAGACAGGTGTTACTCACACATCGCATCATACAACTCCACAAGACTACTAAGTGTCACAAATCTACAACCAATCATACTTTCTCTTCTCCTAGAGCCACTCCGGGCTTTCTTGTATTGGTCATAGACTCAACCCTCGGTCTCATCATTCTTTGTCTGGTAACACTCTTAGATACTGGAACATCATATGCAACTCGTATTACTCAGCCTTCTACTGATGTATCATATTCCTTGTTACGTTTCCATTGTGCTACTTTGATCTCACAGGCTTGGCATTTAAGCTTTACATAACTTGTATCACTGTCTTTCTGCTATATATGTTTCAACTGTTCCTTCTCTTCTCACAAAGGATGTCTCTACTCAAGGGGGATCTTTTCTCAGAAGAGGTTATCACAAGATACATACTCTACAAAACACCTGTAAGCACATGACAGGGCTCATACGACACCTCACTATGTATCGCTTAAGGCTCAACACAAAATGAGTTATACATATTGGGTTAACAACAACCACATCATCTCGGTTTCAAGCCTGTCATGTGTTCATGTCAGCTCCCAAGAGCACAACGAGTACCAACCCATATGGTAATAGATATGTTGTTACACCCCGATCTCACAATTTCCACTAATCATGAGATTAGAGCATAAATTAGGATTTATATGTAATACAAAGAACACCCTTAACTTTTTTTTTTCTTTTCTATTAAAACTCTTGTTTCCTCGCATTGAACCACATAAATCATCTTAACAAGGGAATCTGAACATTTCTTTTACTAATCAGACTTTAATAGTAAAGATACATGTATAAACATTCATGATGTCTCTCACACCTTACGCACATAAGACCAACTAATTAGCATACAATTTCAAAAGAGGAATAATATTACACAGCGTAATTACAACTCTCTCTCTTATCTCTTACTGAGGACCTAGAGTGACAAGGACTGACTGACTCAACTAATCTTGTACTTAACTCTTGTGGCAGATCTACACTGATGCTCTGACCATCTTCAAGTCCACGCGGTTAACCCTAAAATGTTTGAGTAGAGGGGTGAGCCTACTCTCTCAGTGAATGAGTACTTCAAAGAAATAGTCTAAGGCACTAATGTGATTACAGATATATTTTTGAGTAAACGATATGAAATTTAACAACAATAAATACTACACTGAGCAGTTCTAAAACAATATAATTGAAATCACAAGAATGTAAATATTGCATCCAAAGAATAACTACTAGAAGACTATGCTCTAGCCTTCCTTAACTCTTTCATTTATAAGGAACTCTGTGAACCTATATGATCATATTTTAGCTTATGCCCTGATCTTATGCAGTGTACTCTGCATATGAGACTCGCAGTGCACTACGACCACACCGTACAAGACTTAGCGACACCCCGGGAAATGCTAAGTCTGACTGCTCATCCTGGTCTACTATAGGACCTCACTGCACTCTCAAAAGAGTGTAAACTGGACCCCTCCTAACCTGAGCACACAGGCGGAGTTTCGAGTCGTGCCCGTCTGGACTGTCCTCCAGGTAGGTCACACGACTACTCGACCATATGGACTGTCCTCCAGTAGGTCACTCTCTCTCCAACCATCTGGACTGTCCTCCAGTAGGTTGCCGACCGTCTGGACTGTCCTCCAGTTAGGTCGTCTCATCCCCTTAAGATCGTAGACCGCACAAAGGGGATTCTATGGTGTTCAGGGAACCTAAGTCTAACATTAACATTATAAATACATTTAAAACAGAAATCATAACTCATTTTACATTTCTCACAAGGCTCACACGGCCTGTCATATCATATCATATAAAACATCATAGCTCATGTATTCAAACATATATCATGTATGCCCAACAAGTATTCTCATTCTAACATTTCATACATATATGCATGATCTCAGTAACATCCCTTTCTAGGGCATGTCATATCTCATCACCTACAATTCACGAGATATGTATTGTGAAAATAAGAAACCCTGTAGTATATATATACCAACTCAAAGAGAACAAGCATGTAAAGTTAAATGCACAAGAAACGTACAATTCAACAGTTAAGCATCACCACATCGCATATGGAAACCTTTCATATCACCATAACTTGATTCATTGAACACCCTATCCTTAGGGTTTCCTTTCCTTATTCACTTATCACATGGAAACACCCTGCTCTTAGGGTTTCATTTACCTCATTCACTTATCACATGGCAACACCCTGCTCTTAGGGTTTCATTTGCCTCATTCACTTATCACATGGCTCTCATAAGGATTTCATACGATATAAACATTCACAAATTAAAGACTGCTTTCAACAATCATATACAATCAATATATGTATGAAACCATGGAAATTGAACTAAATTTAGGTTTCCATGCTATTCACTGAGATATCATGCACCAAGAATAAAATTCAAATAAGGTAACCCATGAGGTACATCCTAACCACTTATACGATTACTAGTCCTCTTCATTAAACTTTGACCTTTAAGTATTCATTTAGGGTTTGCTTCAACACGGTCGTGGTGTCACCCCACGGTCGTGGCACAGTTACCTCACCACGGTCGTGGCTCTTCCCCATGGTCGTGGTGTATAGAGATCAGAGTTTCAAAAGCATTCAGTACGGCCGTGCTACCTAGCACGCCTGTGGCACAGACCCTTCACCACGGTCGTGGTCACCCACCACGGTCGTGCCACAGCTCGATTGAGCTTCAACTTAGTGAAATCAAAAGTCATAGACTTAATGGTGAATCCAAATGGGCTTGTATATTGAAATATGTTAGACATGCACTTTATTAGGAGCATTAAGATCTAGACTTAGTTCAAGACTAAATGTCTCTTCAATAAGGTTGAAACTCTAGTGATATCTCAATTAGGTTAAACCCTAATTACATCATATGGTATAAATCTGAAAAGCATTCTTACTAGGATGTGTTGTATACGTTTCTGATGTGAATCTACCATCAAAGAGTCATTCAAACAGAGAAGGAATCCATATCATATCAATTTGCAACAACTTAAATCAAACGGCCATTTCAGGGTTTAGAATCACATACTAAGCATTTAGGGATTTGGATGCTATAATCAAATTTATTACATTATACTATTTAAAGGAAGTACCCACTCACCCCAAGGTGTGAAAACACCTCAAAACTGCAGCTCATCCCTGAGAATTTCGAACTCATATCAAATCCCTAGCAAATTTCCCAATTCTTCTTCCATTCAACTCGAAAACCTTGAAAATGAGGGATTATGAAGAAAGAGTGAGAAAAGAGGAAATTTTGATACCATTTTGGATCAAATCAGAGCATGGACGGAATCTTGACATGTGAGAGAAGATTCACCAATAAAGTCTATGCAAAGAAACCAAACTTACTTGATTTGACCATACCTCGGACCGCAAAACCCTAGGTCGGCGATTCCACCTCTTTCCCCTCTCCAACCCTAACTCTCCCTCTCTCTCTAGGTTTTCGTTTCTCTGGAGTGAATGACGAAGAATGAGAGCTACTTGTGTGTGTGGTTGATCATATAGACCATTTGAGCTGCTTGGGTCAATTGCATATTGACCCTACACTCAACTTTTATTATATTGGCTGAATATTCAGTTATACAAAAGTTACTGTAATTCAACTAATGAATAGCTAACAGAAGCTCCAAAAATTCTACAAATTTTATATGTTATGCATAATGGAGTTTCAGACCTCCAGTAAAAATTTCAGATCATTTCAAGTTACCAATAAATAAAGAAAAATCGAACAGTTCACTGCTATATTGCAGTCTGCAGCATATTCGGTCGAGTTGCAACTCGGCCGACCAATAGGTCAGAACATCCTTCCAAAATTATGATATTTTTCAATAGTGTTCCTATTTGATATATCCAAACCATATACAAATTTGAGATAAATAAGAGTTACACATAAAATACTAAAAATCATTTACTGAGACACTATACTTATCAAATTTTGTGTTCATGTATCATCAAAACCCTATTTTGGGCCAATTAGGGTTTATGTTTCTCAAACCCTAATTCTCAAGGCAAACGAATACTTAAACTTCTTATCATAGTTAAAACATTCTCATTGGATTATCATCATTCATTAGATTTCAAGAGTGATCAGTCCAATTAATCATGTAATCATCTTGGTAACCCTAGTTTACCAATTAAGCTCAGATGCGGTCATAACAACTCTTCCCCCCTTAAAATGTTTCGTCCCCGAAACATAAACATACAAGAAAGGTACATTCAAGGTTATTTTAAGCTTCTAAAATCTTCCATGTCATTATATTCTTGTATTTCATACCTGAATGTAGTTTTCAACATTAAATCCTTTAATTCTTTACTAGCTCACAACATATTTGAAATAGTTCTCACTGATATCAAGCAACTCTTTATGCCACAGTCAAACATATATAGGATAAATAAATAAACAACTATTTGAATATTGCATACTCTTGAGATATTATCTCAACACTGATAATTTGATACAACCGTCTCAATTTATATGGATCAATATGTTCTATTGTTCTGTATCACCTTTAAGTGACAAAAGAGAGTTCACCATGCTATTTTGAATTTTAATAACGTGCTACTTAGATAGCAAAACAGTCTTGAGTTGAAAAACTAGATTCAATAACAATTGTAAAGTATTACTCTTGGAATCCCCATTGGTTCATGGAAGCATTACTATCGCATTCCATACTATCCTCAGTATGAACCCACACATAAGTCAAGGTGTAACCATCAGGTTATATCATACTAGGGTTTCAACAACAGTAACAAAGTAATCCACAATTGTATTAGTCATTCAAGCTTTGTTCATACCCAGTTACCATCACTTAGTTAGATTAAAGCTAGGTATAACAAGATATACCTCATTAGGGTTACTTATCAACACAATTTGATTAACATCCCTTCTATTAATATGAGTGAGTAGGTATAACTACCTTATTCAGGATATCCCTCCATGTCTTCCGTCATCATCCAAACTGTATCACTATATCACAAATACACAATACTAGGATGCATATCTGGTATGAATTACTACAACTATCATACACCTTTAATTAACATATAGCTTGCACAAATACACTGAAATCATACATAGAACCAACTTACATACCTTAGTATGCCTTCAACAAAGCATACTTCTAAAAATGAGTTCACATATTACACAAAGCTAGTGTTTTCCTTTATCTCTCTCCTCATTCTTTACTACTTATGGTTTGCTACCTCTCCTCCTCATTTTGATCATATACAATAAACATCCCTAACATTAAAACATTCAAGGTAAGAATAGATTATTCATCATTCTTGCTATCACACAAGAATTTATTTCTTATCGCACTTCATCGTAATGTATGTCACTATTACATTCACTAGATGACCCTACCAAGGTATTTATGCATCATATATGATTCATTTTCTTATCATTTCATTCCCACCTTGCTATTGTTAAGGAATATATGAGAGAGAAGATGATTTTGAGACTTAGAATTCTTGTATTCAAACATTCCTTTAATACCTTAAATATTCTTCATTTTTAAATCAAAGGGATCATGCATGGGTCAAACACAGTTTCTCTTTCAATCAAGTTTTCCCTCCTGAATATAGTCTACCCTTGTATGACTTATTCATTCATTAAACTACACCTATGTTCTTCACTTAGGAACTAGTTTGTTGTTCTAGTCTTATGAATTATATGATCATATGATTCTCTTCACTTTTACTCTTTTGAAGACTCTTCACTTCTATGGACCTATTGAATGCTCAACTCTAATCTTCTACTTAGCCTTTGCTTTAGAGTTCATAAAAGCATTATACTAAATTATATGATCCATTCTTCATGATCGATTCTTGCTATCTAGAACCATACATACATTTCACATATCTTTTCTATATTTCATATGTATAGCTCATATAATATTAATCAATAAACTGATTATGAACCTTATATCATGTTCCTTTATTCCCAATTAAGGGTTTCTCTTATGAGGCCCCAAAATTGAACCTCAGATACCAGTTTCAACTGATTCTTAGTTTTTCTGATCTTGCCCATCTGTTTCAACATCTTACTGTATGCACATTCTCACTCTAATGTGGGTCTAATTATCCAGAGTCTATTCTTATTATACTATTAATAGGAGTCATTAGATCCCGCTAACGCATCCTGCCAGCCGGACCAGGCCAAACCTGAAGTCCTGAAGCCAAGAACTACTGAGGATTACTCAACTTCTATTCATCTCAAAAGTGTGGAAGAAAACTTATCCACTAAGGAAAGATCATTCAAAGATGATTTCTAATCTACATGTTACAAAGAATGAAATCAATAAATGCTACAACTGCATAGTGTGCAACAAATCTTAGAGACCCATATATATTTCAAAGTACTGAATATTTCAATTCAAACATATAAGAGCATTTCTATTCATTTCCAACATAAAAAAACATTATGAAATGTAAGTTCTATCTCCTTTTATTTTTATGCTCCAAATTCTTATTACTTTTCTCATTTTCTAACCCTAACATTTCTAGGGTTCCTCTCTAGCCCATTCTTCCACTGTATACCTGGCCAGGGTATACGTGAAAGAATAGACAGAGTAGCTTGTACTGGTTGATCCAAGTACTCAGATATCGGGCCAGGATATCCAAATACTCAAATCCCCAAAGCTAACATCAAAACATCTCCTATCTGCCACACTTAGGACTCTAACTTACTAACTTAATGGTCCTTGACAACTCACCCTAAGCTCTGATACCAAGCTGTTACACCTCGATCTCACAATTTCCACTAATCATGAGATTAGAGCATAAATTAGGATTTATATGTAATACAAAGAACACCCTTAACTTTTTTTTTCTTTTCTATTAAAACTCTTGTTTCCTCGCATTGAACCACATAAATCATCTTAACAAGGGAATCTGAACATTTCTTTTACTAATCAGACTTTAATAGTAAAGATACATGTATAAACATTCATGATGTCTCTCACACCTTATGCACATAAGAACTACTAATTAGCATACAATTTCAAAAGAGGAATAATATTACACATCGTAATTACAACTCTCTCTCTTATCTCTTACTGAGGACCTAGAGTGACAAGGACCGACTGACTCAACTAATCTTGTACTTAACTCTTGTGGCAAATCTACACTGATGCTCTGACCATCTTCAAGTCCACGCGGTTAACCCTAAAATGTTTGAGTAGAGGGGTGAGCCTACTCGCTCAGTGAATGAGTACTTCAAAGAAACAGTCTAAGGCACTAATGTGATTACAAATATAATTTTGAGTAAACGATATGAAATTTAACAACAATAAATACTACACTGAGCAGTTCTAAAACAATATAATTGAAATAACAAGAATGTAAATATTGCATCCAAAGAATAACTACTAGAAGACTATGCTCTAGTCTTCCTTAACTCTTTCATTTATAAGGAACTCTGTGAACCTATATGATCATATTTTAGCTTATGCCCTGATCTTATGCAGTGTACTCTGCATATGAGACTCGCAGTGCACTACGACCACACCGTACAAGACTTAGCGACACCCCGGGAAATGCTAAGTCTGACTGCTCGTCCTGGTCTACTATAGGACCTCACTGCACTCTCAAAAGAGTGTAAACTGGACCCCTCCTAACCTGAGCACACAGGCGGAGTGTCGAGTCGTGCCCGTCTGGACTATCCTCCAGGTAGGTCACACGACTACTCGACCATCTGGACTGTCCTCCAGTAGGTCACTCTCTCTCCAACCATCTGGACTGTCCTCCAGTTAGGTCGTTTCATCCCCTTAAGATCATAGACCGCACAAAGGGGATCCTACGGTGTTCAGGGCACCTAAGTCTAACATTAACATTATAGATACATTTAAAATAGAAATCATAACTCATTTTACATTTCTCACAAGGCTCACACGGCCTGTCATATCATATCATATAAAACATCATAGCTCATGTATTCAAACATATATCATGTCTGCCCAACAAGTATTCTCATTCTAACATTTCATACATATATGCATGATCTCAGTAACATCCCTTTCTAGGGCATGTCATATCTCATCACCTGCAATTCATGAGATATGTATTGTGAAAATAAGAAACCCTGTAGTATATGTATACCAACTCAAAGAGAACAAGCATGTAAAGTTAAATGCACAATAAACATACAATTCAATAGTTAAGCATCACCACATCTCATATGGAAACCTTTCATATCACCATAACTTGATTCATTGAACACCCTATCCTTAGGGTTTCCTTTCCTTATTCACTTATCACATGGCAACACCCTACTCTTAGGGTTTCATTTGCCTCATTCACTTATCACATGGCAACACCGTGCTCTTAGGGTTTCATTTGCCTCATTCACTTATCACATGGCTCTCATAAGGATTTCACACGATATAAACATTCACAAATTAAAGACTGCTTTCAACAATCATATACAATCAATATATGTATGATACCATGGAAATTGAACTAAATTTAGGTTTCCATGCTATTCACTGAGATATCATGCACCAAGAATAAAATTCAAATAAGGTAACCCATGAGGTACATCCTAACCACTTATAAGATTACTAGTCCTCTTCATTAAACTTTGACCTTTAAGTATTGATTTAGGGTTTGCTTCAACACGGTCGTGGTGTCACCCCACGGCTGTGGCACAGTTACCTCACCACGGTCGTGGTGTATAGAGATCAGAGTTTCAAAAGCATTCAGTACGGACGTGCTACCTAGCACGCCCGTGGCACAGACCCTTCACCACGGTCGTGGTCACCCACCACGGCCGTGCCACAGCTCGATTGAGCTTCAACTTAGTGAAATCAAAAGTCATAGACTTAATGGTGAATCCAAATGGGCTTGGATATTGAAATATGTTAGACATGCACTTTATTAGGAGCATTAAGATCTAGACTTAGTTCAAGACTAAATGTCTCTTCAATAAGGTTGAAACTCTAGTGATATCTCAATTAGGTTAAACCCTAATTACATCATATGGTATAAATCTAAAAAGCATTCTTACTAGGATGTGTTGTATACGTTTCTGATGTGAATCTACCATCAAAGAGTCATTCAAACAGAGAAGGAATCCATATCATATCAATTTGCAACAACTTAAATCAAACGGACATTTCAGGGTTTAGAATCACATACTAAGCATTTAGGGATTTGGATGCTATAATCAAATTTCGTACATTATACTGTTTAAAGGAAGTACCCACTCACCCCAAGGTGTGAAAACACCTCAAAAATGCAGCTCATCCCTGAGAATTTCGAACTCATATCAAATCCCTAGCAAATTTCCCAATTCTTTTTCCATTCAACTCGGAAACCTTGAAAATGAGGGATTATGAAGAAAGAGTGAGAAAAGAGGAAATTTTGATACCATTTTGGATCAAATTAGAGCATGGACGGAATCTTGACAAATGAGAGAAGATTCACCAATAAAGTCTATGCAAAGAAACTAAACTTACTTGATTTCACCATTCCTCGGACCGCAAAACCCTAGGTCGGCGATTCCACCTCTTTCCCCTCTCCAACCCTAACTCTCCCTCTCTCTCTAGGTTTTCGTTTCTCTGGAGTGAATGACGAAGAATGAGAGATACTTGTGTGTGTGGTTGATCATATAGACCATTTGAGCTGCTTGGGTCAATTGCATATTGACCGTACACTCAACTTTTATTATATTGGCTGAATATTCAATTATACAAAAGTTACTGTAATTCGACTACTGAATAGCTAACAGAAGCTACAAAAATTCTGCAAATTTTATATGTTATGAATAATGGAGTTTCAGACTTTCAATAAAAATTTCAGATCATTTCAAGTTACCAATAAATAATTAAAAATCAAACAGTTCACTACTATATTGCAGTCTGCAGCATATTCGGTTGAGTTGCAACTCGGCCGACCAATAGGTCAGAACATCCTTCCAAAATTATGATATTTATCAATAGTGTTCCTATTTGATATATCCAAACCATATACAAATTTGAGCTAAATCAGAGTTACACATAAAATACTAAAAATCATTTACTGAGACATTATACTTATCAAATTTTGTGTTCATGTATCATCAAAACCCTATTTTGGGCCGATTAGGGTTTATGTTTCTCAAACCCTAATTCTCAAGGCAAACGAACACTTAAACTTCTTATCATAGTTAAAACATTCTCATTGGATTATCGTCATTCATTAGATTTCAAGAGTGATCAGTCCAATTAATCATATAATCATCTTGGTAACCTAGTTTACCAATTAAGCTCAGATGCGGTCATAACATATGCACTATCTCAACTGATTAGGATAGGATGCCCAACCCTTGTTCATCCATCTCTAATCACTGCACATCCCTCCTGGATCTTTCATTACTCGAAACTTGGCTAGTAGTATTCTAAGGAATCAGGCTCAACTAGATGAACTTTCCCAAGATGACCTTACAACACTTCTTTCCCTTGGGTGCATACCTTCCGATGTCATGTTTATGCGGAGCATAAACCCTTAACATAAGATAGACACACTATAGGCACTTAGCTGGATCAAACTAAAGCCAACCTTTCCATCTGAGACAACTTCACATCTTTCCAAGGATATCTATTCCCGGGGTTATAAAGATTCCTTGACATGTCACACAGGAAGGGATTCACCCAACTATCACATCCAGGAAAGGAAAGGATATGGAGAAGAGTATACTTCATCCCGCACAACTAGGTCATCAACAAGGAACTCGACAACAGACTATTTCTCTTCTGACTAACAGGAAGGAAACATCTTCCAAACGTACAACAAGCGCTCGAAGGAGGGTACATCCTGAACTGGATCAACTAGAGAAGATAAGAGGCAAGAAGAAGACAAAGAAGTATGGAGTGACTCCATTTGACCTGTCACCACACACTGGTCATTCTACCATTTCTGGCCAGCTCATGCCACAAGATCTAACTGTTGCCTGTTGCCATCTGTTACCTGATCAAACCATCCAGTTCTCACTTGCTTATCCTTATCAACGTTCCTCTGTGATGTTGAAATGCTACTTCGAGGGTCACCACACAGATCCCAAACGCCAAACAAGCTTCTAGCTTGTAGGTTCAAGGTCAAGGATGATCGATCAGGACGGTTCACCTTCATACCTCCACGATCTAGGCATCTTGATTCTCAACCCCTTCTCAGAAGGCATTCCAAGAGGATCCTATTGTCATCATCCATCACGTACATCCCCATCTTGGAAACCAAAGTCTAAGATTAGCTGATACTTTTCGAAGTATCCAAACATCGATCACTTCAAAGGCACACATATCAAGTGACACAAGGTCCACTTGACTGCCACTCCCTCGAAAGGAAGGGATGCAAAAGAATAAACTCCTCCCATCAACCCATCAACGTTTATGGTTTCATATCAAAGAGGAGGATATTATCACTTTCTTTGATCCTTACATGAGTTTCCAACCGTTTATACAACGTTAAACCTTGTTCCATCTGGTTTTTATCTTGTATCTTCTTGGGTTCCTTGCACTCAACACAGGAAACATCAAGACAATTACATGTTATTATTCTTCTTTTCGTGTTACCATTTCATCATAATCATAATTAGTTCCTGATTATATCATATTTTTGTTTTCTCTTTGTGAAAAAGATCGTTATTATTCACATATTCTTTCAAATTTTTGCTTACGTTCATAGGTTGGTCTGAGATTATCTCAGGTTCCATCTTGTTTACTCATCACTTATTCTTCTCTTTCTTCTAACTTTATTTTTTTGCTTTTAGGTACTTTCTTCATCTTGTGTAAGTTCTATGGTTTAACTTACGTTGTTATCACAAGTTAATCTCTCTTTTTATCATATATATCTCTTGAGATTACAGTTTCAAGAACTTATCTCATCATATTCTTAGTTTTGTTATGCTCTTTAGATTGCTCCAGAATGACTACTTGATCAGAGTAATCAAGGAGGAAACAATCTAATGCTCCATACTTACCTTTGTCTTCAATATTTGAATACCTAGCCAGGGCATCAAGTACTAAGATTAGGTAGTATACACCATATATTATGTCACGGTCCAACCTTAGACACCATCCTAATCCTAGACCTAGTGTCCCTGTAGACTCGGCGAACCTAGAGCTCTGATACCAAACATGTCACACCTCATCCACAACAAAACACGATTACATGCTAACCAGTGGAATTACCAAAAATCATGGGAAATTAAAACCGATCTACAACAAGCACCACAAGGTGAAACATATAATATTTGAGCCAACACTTTTCATTTCATAACATATTTCCAAGGTGATACAACATAATTTCCCATAATCTCGTTACATGAAATAAACATTTGCCATGATGCTTTACATAAGGATACATACCGAAAACCGTACATGGATTATTGTACAAGAAATGTCGAAAAGCTCTGCTGAAGACCTGAGTGTACAGGGATGACACATAGGATTCTATTGCTAGACACTATCTATCCCACCAGGTACGATACCTCTGCATAACATCCATAGCCACATGATCTTCATCTCACCAGGCACGTCCACCTAAAAAGGGTTATTAACCAACGGGGTGAGACACACAGTCCCAACGAGAAATATAACCCTCTACCAGCTTTATTATGATCACAGATAACTGATATAAGCAGATTATAAGAGCAATATACTGAGCAGGGCTAATCTTACCAAGATGTTTATCAGGCCTATAACCATGTATTCTTTATGGAACATGATTGACAAGATATGATTTATAAGAACTCATCACATTATATAAGGTTCATATGATAAACTACAGAATATAACTAGATCAAATTGTAAAAACAAGGCCTCAACCAATGTTCTGTATTTTCCCTAAGCAGGATATTATACAGCTTGATTACGAATTATTATGCCCTAAGGAAGTGAGTCATACCGCTCAAATCCAACCTTCAGTTGTGAAACCCAAGCCGGTGCCATACAAGGTCAATGGAAGATCCAGACTCCACGACCTCACCTCCTCGTGGTCAGTGCACGATATGCAAAGTAGGATCGCAGTCTCTTGCTTAAGTGGCCTCAACCACAGGGTCAGCTCCAGCAGGCTACCCTTTCTCTAGCCCACCTTGGTACAGGTCTCGGCGCTAGTATATCTGAGCCACGAGCCAGTTCACCATGCTCCTTGAGCCATGAACGCATTCATTCTCTATCACACTGAGCCATGGGCCTGTTCACCATGCTCCTATACACATCTTGAGTCTATAACCAAAGTTGCACTCTAACCTCCTCATTTTCGGCTAGGAGAAACCACACATATTCAATAATATACGCTTCTAGATTAACCCGTAGGAGAACCTATTTTACCATCACCAGCTACTGACGATGATGGATCTATGGCCAGGGCAAACTACATGAGAGATTCATCTATAATTAGTTAATGTATTTTAAGTAGATTGTTAGGGCAAACAAGTTGTATTAAGCAACCATATATAAAACATGAACAACATTAGATTCATTACATTGTTATTATATTGCTACTGCTATTTCCATTGCCCTCAACAATCATCACATTTCCATGGGATATAAATCCCTCACATCATCTCATAGTGCTACTACCTCTCAAAGCTTCATCATTTCACATCATCATGTGATATCAATCTCTGGGTTTATCACATTACACCAGTGCCTCTCAAGGCATCATCAACATCATTAGGGAATATCAATCCCTCATTTCATCACTAGAGGATCACACCTCAACATGTCTTTCTCATCATACTGGTGATGTATGTTATCTCATCGACAAGACATATCATTATTACTTAGATATTGCACATATCTCAAGCGTTGTATAAAGAACACAATCATATAATCACCATATCTCTTATTTGGCTATGAATTCAATACACTTGCATGGTTAGCTTGCATAAGAAAGAGATAACTGGATGACCAAACATAGAACATAGGTCTTAGAGAACATATTATGATTATCATGCTATCAAGAATTTAGGTGCACAGGATTGGAACAACATCCATGTTCATAGTTGTGTCCGTAGTCAAATTAGAGCATCTATCATGCCCCATATCTCATGAACATGTCTTTGATTACCATGTCATCAAGATTAAGGTTTATATCATTGGAATATTCTTCCATCATTATGAACATAAGAAGATTAATGTCATAACCGATGTGTAAATCAATACATATTACCATTACCACATCATGGGTATCCTATCATACCCTATAACTTAAAACATATGCACATCATTCCTAAGGATTAACTTTAAGGATCATGCACCATGATCCACCATCCAACTTAATCATAAGTTCATCTATCATTAACCATAGGTAACCACTATACAAGGGTTCTCAACCTATCTTGTCATAGCTCATCATGATCAAAGGTGTAAGCTCAAGAAACATGCATAGGTATATCGGGTTAGGCACAACCCTCACCAAAGGTGTCACCTACCCTCACCAAAAGCATATAGAGACCAAACAATCCCTCACTAAAAAGGAAGTACCGGATAGAGTACCAATTCTCACCCAAGATTGTCGTCTATCAGCATGTCATACATTCATGCACAATGGGGGCATCGTGCAACTAGGGATACAACATGTATCGTGCATCCACATGCAGGGTAGTATCAGGAAACTAGGCATTGTGTAGCACATGGGCACCTTCTATCATCCAAAACCCTACCACCCATTAGGGTTAGGGTTTCATACTGAGCAACCCTTAACTCTCTACCGTCTAAGGCCATATCGGCCAAGATCATGGCGCTCAACAAACCCACCTACTTGGTTAACACATCAAGATACTCAACGGGCTTTCATACCACCCAAGGTACACTACTTCAACATTGCCATGACATCCATGGTACCCTATCGTCCAAGGTACTATCAAGCTCAACATATGTAACGGCCAAACCTCAACCCTAGGACCATCCCAGCTATCAAGTACAAACTCATGTTGGGTAATCATCCAAGAGATAGGCCATGTGTCGGGCAAGGCATATCGGCCAAGGTAACATATCTCCTTGTGGGGTATCGGCCACACACTTAGTCCTGATGTCACCCAAACCATGCACACCTACGTACTTATAAAGTTCTAGGGTTGATGATATCGGGCAGCATATCAAGGGATCGTCCATGTTGCCCATCCTCATATCCTGGTCACTCATGGAGCACCATATTGGGTATCCAACATATAGCCCAAGAAATCCTCACAATAAGAGTACCCCTATCGGTCATCTTAGGATTAGGGCAACTCTATCACTCAAGGCTCCACGTCATCTACGGGCAGGGTGATCACTAAGGCACCATGTCGTTAAACTCACTTAGACAGTTTCGTGCAAGCACAACCCCATGCCCAACACAAAAGCCCCTCAACCACACACATAACGGTCAGGGAAGCAGCCATGGTATCGCCCACCTAGGGTTTCATCATTCTAGGCTCAAGACTTATCCATATCGCCTGACAATACTACCATGGTAAGGAGTCATATCGGGCAACATAACGTTCAAGGCAAACCCTAGATGAGAGGGGTATCGTTTAGGGCACCAAAAAGGTGTATCGTGCAAGGCACAAGGACCATATCAAGTTGGTCCTCTATCTTCTCAAGACCATGTCATGCAATAAAGGGTAGATCATCTATGTCGCCTAGGACAACCCTATCGCCCAAGCTAGGGTTGAAGTTCCATATCAGTCAAGACACTAGAGTTAAGGTTTTATGTCAGCCAATCACCATATCACCCACCATCATCATCTTGGGTATATGGGCATATCAGTTACAAGGTCAAAGAAGAGTTCACTTATCATATCACCCAAGGTTCAACTCTAGAAGAGGGTATCGGGCAACAACCTCAAGGAGCCACCAAGTAGAGCACATAACGACCAAGGGATCAACTAGGTGTCCACCAACCATATCGTCCAAATATCTATTTCATAGGATCACCTTACAAGTCCAAAGGAGAGAAAGGGGTGTTGCCATAACCATCAACCAAAGCATAGGCTATAGAATAAGGTACTGTATCGGGTAAAGACCCCTATCGGGCAACCTGGTTGTATCGGCCAATGACTCATATCGTGCAAGCCATCTTCAACCTCTAGCCATTCTAAGCATTTAGTATAAGAACAACATATGGAAAGTACTAAAACGTGGCCATCTCTATCTAAACAGATCTCAAGCTCCACATGCATAAACATCATAAAAGATGGGTACCAAATTAAGGATCAAGATCAATATATCATATGGAGAGTATATACAATAGAGATGGTTGAAAGTTATGTAACCCGCCTTAAGAGGATCTCCATGGAAGGCATCAAGCTTCATGATCCAAGAAGAAAACACACGTTCTTTGCCAAGAACAACACCCATCCAAAGCTCCAAACATGCCTTCGGCACCATCATCATCACCTCAAGAAACAAAGGAAGAAGAAGAAGAAACCATGGTTATGTATAGCTCAAGAAGAAGGAAGGAGGGGAGATAACCATGGTCTTGCTTACTCTTATCAAGGGCCTATCCATGGCCGAGAGGGGAAGAGGAAGGTGAAGAAGAAAGCACAAGGAAAACTAGCAAAGAAGCATGACTCACCAAGGTCGGATCTTGAGCAAGGAGTTTCCATGGCCAAAGAGCTCGCCCCTCCATGCTCCATGGGAGTCTTCCTTAGCTCTCAAAGCTCCCATGCTCGTCACATACAGGTAGGGGAAGGAAGGTGGCCGAAAATGATTGCTTGGATAAGGAGGAAGGGAGTTATATACACCAAGGAAGAGAGAGGTAGTAAGGGAGAGGTGTCATAACCACATAAACCAAGGTGCCACTTGCTATAGCTCATAATGCCACTTGTTGCCACCCTAGCAGCTCATGCATGGCCTGGTGATACACTCTAGGAAGTGTATTGTGCAGCTGGGAAACTGCCATGGCCGATACACCCCTATTGGGTGACACACCTTGATGTCCTAGCCGATACACTAAAGGACAAGGTGACATATGTAACACATATATGTTATAAAGACCATATAAAGATGTCATTCCTCATCTATCAACCAAACATGGCGCCCCATCATCCATACTCATTCTAGATGATTTCACACACAAGCAAGAAGACTCTAGAGATGATAAAAATTGCACATTGACCCCTCCACTTTGGGTAAATTGCAATTTACACCAAAACTAGCACACAAAGCACATGCTTCAACCAACCAAGCTCAAACTTGAAGTATAGGTCCTCCACAAGGTGTCCTACATCATCATTATATTTCTAATGATGCAAGAGAATTAAATAATGCTCTACATGTGACATATTGAAATATAACCCCTTACTTTTGGTAAATTGCACTTTGGTCCAAAACAAGCATACATTGCTCAAACAGCATCCAAACGGGACCAAACTGGAAACATGAGCTTGTCACATGATAACAAAACATCTATATAGATTATATTAAGGTTATAAGCACCTTTCATAAGTAAAGCAAAGAGGGTTAGCCCAAAACCTGGGTCAGGGTCCTTATAGAAGGAGTGCAACCACCACTGTAGCTCTATAGTGAAGTTGCCAGTATACCCTGGAAAGCTATTTAAGCAGTTGATGTAGTCCTGCTTATGGTCTCGCACTAACTGAGATCATATAGGTCATGGTATCCAGCTCTTCCATTGACCTTGTATGGTACCGATTTTGACTTCACAATGGTCAGTTGGAGTATGAGCGGTATACCTCATCTCCTCAGGGCATAAGTGTGATTGTAAAATGTAATCAACTGTGTAGAGTATTTGCTTAAGGATGGAATATGGAAATCATTGGTTGATGTTACATTTCTTAAAATGCATCTTAAATGGATAGATATTATACATGATCTTCATATTCCTTATAAAATGAATAGATTAATTACTACATATTCCTCATATATATATATATATATCTACAATGTTTCATAATATGATATTGCTCTATTCTTCTTAAACAGTGATTACATCATGCTTATTAATATAAAAGAATCCTCTGCTCAGTTTTACTACTATTTATCTGCAATAATAATATTGTTGGCAGAGTTATATCTCTCACTGGGACATGGATCTCACTCTATTGGTCATCAACATTTTTAGGTGGACGCGGACGAGGAGGTAGGGACCATATAGCAGAGGGAGGACAACAACATCAGGGGCAGCAGTAGCATCTCAGGTTGAGTGTGTTGTCTGTCATGTCATGTAGATATAAGTCTTATGTGTCGTCTCTATACTCTCAGGTCCTTGGAGTCAGTACTTAGTGGTTTTATGATCGATCTGAGATTTTGGCTTGTATGCCTCAAGGTTTTATGTTGCTTATGTATAGTTTGGTAAAGCAACTGTTATATGTTATCCTCGAGATGAGATGGTACATGGTATGTACAATGTGAACCATGATGTATGTAATAATTTGGTTCTCTTCTTAAGAGTTTCCTGGAAATGGATCTCTTTGTAAATGGTTTTAATTTTTTTAGTTATTTTTGTTAATCCATTGATTATGGTTATTCCACAATTATTTACTGGTGATGGTTTGATTTGTTGTCGGATCATCACACTCGGTCTCAAACTCCTCAGTCAATACCTCAGTCATCCCATTCTTCTTATGAAGTAGACCCTCCTCACACAGAGGTGGTTGGGAGTAATCACGTGGACCCCCCAAGCATGCCTGGTGTAATGTTTTTTGTGATATAATAGTTTTTTAGGTGAATTCATAATCTGTTGTGTTTGGGTATATATAGAGCTCTACAAATTATAGACATTGAGGTCATACCATCTTGCATTACTAAAACCTAGCTTCTATGTTGTTTCATTGGGAAACGCTTTTCTTCCCCTCTAGATGCCAAGATTCATGGTGCTCTAATGCCTGACAATGTAGTTCATATGATTATCCAACTTGTCTACCCATATTGGAGGCAAACACCACTACCATATGGCCACCCTGACCCTTGACATGATAAGAGATGTAGAAGGAGACATGGTTGGTGTGGCATCCAACTTACAAAACACAAGATTAACTAAGCGGAAGCGTATCATTTGCAGTGGATTACTGAAAATCACTAAAAATTAAAACTTTTTGCAAGGAGATCCAAACATAGGAAATCTCTTACATAAAAAACCATTGCATAACATTTACATCTTGATACAAGAGTACATGACTTATACCTTCTCTTCTCGAGGATTACAACATCAACTGCCCTATTATAGACAGACAACATAAAAACATCGAGGCATCAAGCCAAAAATCTCAGATCGATACATTAAAACACTAACTATAAACTCTGAGGACCTGAGAGTACAAAGAAGACACATAGGACTTTCTAACTATATGACTTGACAGTCAGGGTCTCCACCTGAGATCTCACTGCTGTCCAGGTTGTTTCTCTTCTTTTCCTACAAGAGAGTATCTGCTTCTTTGTCTACATCCACCTAAAAATGTTGGATCCCACGGGGGTGAGACAATTTAAAATTACCCCAGCGGGAGATATAACTCTTCACCAAAACATTGTTATTGCAGATTATTATATTAAAACTGAACAGAAGATCTTACATATTAACAGTAGCATTATTCATTGTATGAACAGAGTAAGATAATCTTCTTTCCTAAGGAGAAAATTATATCTACTCATGGTAGATTCATAATTTATCCATCTACTTGCAATGAATAAAAAGATATATGAATAACATTTATCAACTAGAGTTGCATAAAAGAAATGTAACATCAGCCAATGAGTTTCCATATTCAATCCTTAAGCAAACATGCTTAATGACTGATTACATTTTACAATCATACTTATGCCCTGAGGAGATGAGGTATACCGCTCATGCTCCAACCGACCACTGCGAAGTCGAAATCGGTACCATACAAGGTCAATGGAAGAGCCGGATTCCCATGACCTCCCAATATCTCGGTCAGCACGAGATCACATGCAGGACATCTTGTGTCTCAGCTATATATAGCTTTCCAGGGTATATTGGAAACTTCACTATCAGAGTTACAGTGGTGTGCTGCACTCTCTTCACGATCGTGAGATTTCATGTTTATCTCCACTGATCCGACATTAACATTATTGGGAGATGTTTACGACATCTAACCCAATCATCGGGAGATTCGTGATACATCTATCCCGGTACATATAATGAAGTATTGAGAGATTTAATGTTTATCTCACATCAATTCCTCCATTAGGGCATAAGGATATTCGCGCCCATAACCCCCACATACTCAAAAGTATGCCCTTCGGGTTTTGCCGTGGAGCACCTGTTTCACCATCACCAATTTGCTAACGATGATGGATCTATGGTCAGGGCTCTACATGATATGATTTCACTTGATTAATTAAGTACATTAGCATATTCTTTTAGCATCAGTCAAGTTCTCAAATGTAACTTATTCAAACAAATGCTATAAAGAAATATGTACTATTTTCATCAAATACTTCTCAGTCTTTATAAGACATTGGGATTTTAGTCCCTCATTTCATTTCTTTGAAAGTTCACATCTCTCAATAACATCATTATCATATTTATCAAGTCAGGGTATTCATACCCTCAATTCATCACTTTCACTGTTACCGCTTGTTAGGTAACTATTACCTCCAGGTCCTCAGACTGAGGTATTAATGATACTTGTTTCGCAAGCATCTCACATGGCTCACAAGGCCTATTAGATGTTTTGTCACCTTTCACTAGGAAACATCTTATTCATGGAACTCATAAGGTCAATACACATTTTGTTACTTTCACTAAGCAACAACGACATTAGGCACATAAGGCCATTCAACATATTTATTATATGAATGTCATAGCTCAAATCTGGCTATGTTCATCATCTCAAGATGTCTACATGATTAATAGACATGATAACAGTCATGTAAATCATTTATCACATCATATGAAACAATAGTAACACCGCCATCCTTTATCAGGATTAGGGTTATCTATCAAATAGGGCTTTTCATTCCCTTTACCCAAAATTAGGGTTAGGGTTTCCCATCTTACATTAATTAGGGTTTCATGCTCATATTATTAGTTCAACCCTAATGTATTTCTCCACACCTCTAGGGGCATTCAAAGATATCATAAGTATTTTCTTATGGTCATTATTCTCATCATATATCATTTATAATCATCAATTCAAGATATGAGTTCATTTCTCATCCTTATCATGGTATGATTACATCATACTCATTGATTTGGCTTACTCCATTCTCAAGGTATATTAGTCAACATCTATCAAAGTACATTGAGTTCATTACATGTTTATTATAACAATTGCATAACACACACTTCATGTGTTTCTTATTCAAGAATATTGGATTAGAGGCTCATCAAGGTATGTCTACCCTGGAATGTCAAATGTGATATCTATCATGTCTTGATGTATCACTTACTTCTCATTTCCATCTTATTTAAGTTAATCAACTAACCTTGTATTAAGGTAGTTCCCTCTTAATACTTTATTCACTAACTTGTCACTTTCATCATATGGTGCATAGGTCACACATTAGAATTGTCCAACTATTTTTAATGATATGGACTTATTCAATGGTTAGGCATTGTTGAAATAGGATAAATCAATATCAACCACTTTAGGTGTCTCAATCCATAGGATGTTATTCAATCCATTATATAGTATTTTATGCATCACTCCTAAGAGTTTCATACCCTCATCATTGTAATATGTATAGGGTTGTTACACATGCATGAAATTAGATATATAATAATCTAGGCATCATCTTATCCCTTAGTCCTTTATTAATTAGAATAACCACATTACCATTCATATGGTTCATCAACCTTACCTTACATGGTCATAGCATTCTCATTTTATTTTATTATATTAGCCACACCCCACTTTAGCATATTGGCTATTATACCATCACTAGGATTTCACATATCATGGTATCATTACATGGCATCATCCTGGATTGAGTCTTACATCACATCATTCCATCAGGGTTCCACATAACATCATTCTAATTTAGGGTTTCATATGGCATTACTCTAGATCAGGGTTTCTCATTCCATAACCCACAATTAGGGTTTCTCATAATATTAACCGCAATTAAGGTTTCTCATAACATCACCCTCAATTATGGTTTCTTATAACATTAACATCAACTAGGGTTTCTCATAACATTAACCTCAATTAAGGTTTCTCATAACATCACCCTCAATTGGGGTTTCTTATAACATTAACCTCAACTAGGGTTTCTCATAACATTAACCTCAATTAAGGTTTCTCATAACATCACCCTCAATTAGGGTTATGATTCATTAACCTTCATAATTAGGGTTTGTCCTCATGGTTAGGGTTTATGATCTCCCTATCAAGAATCATACCCTCATTAGACATTCATTCATATTAAAAGTGTTAAGACTTAACCATTACATGGTTATCATTCATATAGGAAGTCTTCTCTCTCATCTTCTATAAGATGATGCTTACTTCAGCCTTTATTAGGCTAAGTCAACTCAATCTTGAAAGAAGAATTGACACAATGGATTATATCATTACTTTCATCATCATTAAAGATTGATTATCCAAAGGGTACTAATCACCCTACCTCATTATGGGTACAATTATTATAATTAACCTTGGTTCACATCATGTAATTTTCAATTAGACAATTAGCCTTTAGTTACTTCAAGTGTTCATACAGTTTGGTTAATTACCTTCCAAATGATCTTGGCCAATTAGACCCCAAACGGTCTTGACCATCCAGACCTCAAACGATCTTTCTACAATACCTTCAAACAGTCTAAGACCATTTAGACCTTCAAACGGTCTTGGTCATATGGTTTGAAACCATTTGGTAAAGTAGCACTTGAAACCATTTGATAAAGTGGTCCTTGAAACCGATTGCTAAAGTTAGAATTTGAAACCGTTTAACCCTCAAACGGTTTGGGATCGTTTGGTCCCAAACGATCTTGAGACTGTTTGGTCCCAAACGGTCTTGAGACCATTTGGACTCAAACGGTCTTGAGACTATTTGGTCCAAACCTCCTCAAAACCGGATGGACCAAATATGGTCTCCACCAATCATGTTGATTTAAGGTTTCCAATGTTGATCCCCCTGATCGATTGAAATCAGGTAATCAATCATCAATTTAACCTATCACCATACTTAAAGTGAGCTTAATAAATTATCCTTCAACAAATTTAACCCTCATTTGATCACCAATTAGGGTTTTGAATCAATTGGATTAGGGTTTGGAATCCATGAACCTTCACTATTAGTCAATGTGAAACTAGTTGCTTTGAAATCATTGGATCACCATCCAAATTGGTGATGAACTGACCTCAAACGGTCTTGAGGTCATTTGGATGACCTCCAAACGGTCTTGAGACCGTTTTCCCATCATATCATCAAAATCTATAACCTCCAATTAGGGTTTGGAACATTGGATTGATCATCAAATCAACATTGATTGCAAATCAGTTTGGTATCTTTAGATCTTCAAATACCCAACCATACTCAACCCTAGACCTCCAAATGGTCTTGGGTGACCCTAAAACGGTCTTGAGACCGTTTGGGTGATCCCCAAATGCTTTTCAAACCGTTTGGGCTAATCAACCCAAAGATTCAACTCAATCAATTGAGAAATCAACATTTACCCGATTAGGGTTTGGTGATTGATTGTCCTTCAACTCATGAACCAATTGAAACTAGTCAATTATATTTAATGGGTCATTAACAATCAACATTATCAACAATTCCCCAAATGGTAAACCATGGTAAACACCCTCAAACGGTTTTGAAACCATTTGCTCTCATTCGGTTTGATGAAACCGTTTGCCACTAAACGGTTTGAAACCGTTTGCTCCCAAACAGTTTGGGAAACCGTTTGAGAAATTATATGGAAATCATTTGCCTTGGATATTTGGTGAGGTGTATTCTTATGATGCTGTCATCATCATCAAGCTCTATACTCACGAAACCTGCTATGATTTCCATGGTGATTGCATCACTCAACCAAATCAAATTTCAGAAATGTAAAAAGGATCATCAAGTGATAAGGAATTGATTGAAATAACAATATTAAGGGTTCAAGTTAAAAAACCCACCTCCAATTGAGCTCCAAAGCTCCAATATCACGCCGACAATGGTGTATGAAGCTTTTGCAACTCCCCCTAGGCTCGTCCTCAAGCTTTTGGTTGAAAAGATGGGCTAGGGTTGAAGAGGAGATCGAAATAAGAAGAAATCAATGGTTTATTTTTGATTTCCACCATGGAATCAAGGTGAAAAGAGATCAAGAACCTTACCAACAGGTTGGGGGTCTTCCTCCTGATCTTCCCAAGATTCTTGGTCGGTTTCCAAGCAAAGGGAAGAGGTGGGTTCTGAAAAAGCCTTTGTTTGGGCTAGGAAAGGGTCTTTTTATATGAAAATCAATGAGAGAGAAAGTGCCTTATAAAAATCCTTTTAATCCCAAAATTTGTGCCGCCTCTTTCCACTCACTTCCTTAGATACGAGGATATCTTCTTGCCTCTTTATTCCTCTCAATTATCCTCAAATTAAAGAAAATCAAACTAAGCACCTTAAATCATTTTATAATAATATCCATAAGTGAGTGGATATTTCTTTTTCTTATAATAAGGTGGGTGGAGTTTTCACCTCCTTAGGATATACTTGTGCCTTTGCAAGGATTAAGCTCGTCCAAAAACTTTGCAAATTCATCCTCCAACTTTTTTCTGAAGGGCTCTTCAATTAATATATTTATTTTTGCACTAAAATTGAATTAAAGTTCCATATATGCTTAAATCTTAATTATTTTAATATCGAGATTCTCTCTCCTCCAAATTAATATAAATGAGGCGCCCCTCTCATTTTATTTACTCTAAATGATGTCAAGAAACATTAGGGACCTTATTGAAGTGGTAATTTGCATATTGAACCCTAGGTTTTGGGTAAATTGCACTTTACACCAAAACTAGGTTTTAATGCACAAACATTATTTTATCAGCTATTTCTTGGTACTCAGGCTTTCATAAGCCATTCCTCTGCATCATCTTCATTATCATGATGCCAAACTACTTGAGGAACATATTACCATGTAACATTTGCAAGTTAACCCCTCAACTTGGGTAATTTGCACTTTAGTCCTAAATAAGCAAACATTGCTTCAACATTATTCAAACATGACTAAAATTGAAGCATAAGTTCCTATTGAGCCTTAATTACTCTTCACCAAATGAAATTAAGGATTTAATTAACTTGCTTAAGCAAAACTCCCAGGGTTAAGACATAATCCAGGTTAGGGACGTTACAAATTATAAACCCCTAACAAGGATTTCGTCCCCGAAATCCCAGATAAAGGGAGATAGATATTATTCATGCATCATATCATCATGTCATCACATAACATCTGATCATTATGGAGACGCCATAGAGGTTTGATCAATACAAAGTTATTCCATACAAGTTTATCATGGAATGATTCACATGGAACATATACTCCCATGTTCCTTAGTTGATTTAGCATTTTTCTTTCTAGATCACAATTATGTTCTGTCATCCTCTTGGGACTATAAGTCCTTTCATACCCTGATTGTGCCATCTCTCCTGATGACACCATACTAGCGTTCCTTATTACTTGCACTAACTATCTCATTAGTTGTACATTTTCTTATCATAAGGAAAGGTTACTTATCAATCAAGAACCTATCTCAAAGATATCTTCAACTATTATGTTTATGAAAAACATAAACCCCTAACATGTGATGTTCATATTATTTTACATGTTTAATTTGATTTCATGGTTGACCATTTCACATATTCAACATAAACCACCTGATATTTCTCAGATACCAGAATGTCTTACCTTGGTATCTATCACATGTCTTAAAAACACATCACATATTTATCTTCCTTTCATCTTGGGACATTACTTGTTACATACATCTTCACCTTGGAGCCAAAATCCAAGATAAATTGATACCTTTCTAAGTATCCATCACATAAACATCTTTATATTATGCACATCAAGTGTCCTATGACCCACTTGATTTCCATGTCCTTGAAAGGAAAGAGAATAAGGAATCATATTCCTATTATTATTTAATGTATTTTCAACTATTCATGAAACATTTACTTTTTATCTCATGCTAGGTTCCTTGCCCTAGCATAGGAATTATAAGGATGATTATATGAAATTATTCCTTTATTTATTATTATTTAACATGTTTATGATCATCTTAGGATCTCATCACATTTTCCATTTCCACATTATGGAAGGATCTTTATAATACTTACAACTTTATTGGATAAGATTCATCTCCCTTATTCTCATTCTTATCTTATGAGGATTATACTTTTAATTCCTCATACAAACATGCTCATCTGCGGTTATCTCAGATTTCTCTTTCTTATGCTTAGGATAGGACACATTTATTTATTCCATATTTCTTATTTCATGATACTCATTAGATTATATCAGAATGATTACTTGATCAGAGCAATCAAAAAGATTACAATCTAAGAGTTTCCATACTCACTTTATCATCAATAGTTGTATACATGGCCAGGGTATATAAATACTGAGATTAAGTAGTATGCACTTTTTATATTATCATATTCCTTCCTTTTCATATTATCACAAGTATAAGATTTAACATTCCTGAATTTTATCCAGGCATCTGTTCTATACCTCATTTTCTCTCATAGAGGTGAGAACAACATAAAACATTTGTAATGTTTACTATACAAAATATAAGTCCTCATAGGACTAAATCAAAGAAAACTCAATCAATTACTTTCTCAATTTAACTCAGGAAACCATAAAAAGACATATTAGAATGACATTATTTTGTCTAACCTGTCATGGTTCGTGGATTATTCACTACCTCAGGCTGATTCTGCCTCAGGGGTTGATTCACAGTAACATTTTTGGTTGAGAAGTCTCTTGCTAGATGTCTTACTTGTCTACATTGGTAGCAAATTCTAGGTGTTAAATGTATTCTAGAAGATTCTTTACCCTTTCCGGGTAACCATTGCCTTGGTGCACTAGGCCCTAGTTGTACTGGTGATACCAAAGTCTTTCCCTTTTTGGAACTACTAGGCCTCTGTCCCTAGATTTGGATAGGCCTTTCCTCAATCATCATCTTGTTTTTCTTCTCTGGGAAATACCTTCTGATATGTCCAGGTTTCCTATACTTGTGACAGACCCTAATTTCATATTGTAGCCTATTCTTTACATCACTATTTATTGATTCAACAAGCTGAGATTGAGCACAGACTTGATCTAAGTCCAAAACTTCATCATTTCCTATTGCTTCAACCTACTGATGTGGATTACATATCTTGTTTATGTCCAAAACATCATCATTAGGGGCTAGTAATCTAGATTGTATTTCTAATGCTCGATCCACTAAATACATCATGGTTGCCCTGAGTTCCCCAACAGTGATACCTAAGGAAGGATTTCTTATCATAGTTGGATTAGCTAGGGGATTCTCAGGCAATTGTCCCTCTCTTGCCTGCTCCCCTACACCTCTTCTTGGTGTAGCATTGCTTCTTCCTGTAGCAAACTCCTCATGTGACCCAGTCATCTTCAAGTTCTTCTTTTCCTATAAGAGTAGAAGACACTATCAGATATATTGGAAGACACTAGAATAGACTCTACTACCTTAGTCCTATGTCTCTGTAAAGTCAGCGAACCTCACTTTGATACCACTAAATTGTGGCATCCAACTTAGAAAACACAAGATTAACAAAGCGGAAGAGTATCATTTGTAGCGGATTACTGAAAATCACTAAAAATTAAACTTTTTGCAAGGAGATCCAAACATAGGAAATCTCTTACATCAAAAACCATTGCATAACATTTACATCATGATACAAGAGTACATGACTTATACCTTCTCTTCTCGAGGATTATAACATCAGCTGCCCTATTATAGACTGACAGCATAAAAACCTCGAGGCATCAAGCCAAAAATCTCAGATCGATACATTAAAACACTAACTATAAACTCCGAGGACCTGAGAGTACAGAGACGACACATAGGACTTTCTAACTATATGACTTGACAGTTAGGGTCTCCACCTAAGATCTCACTATAGTCCAGGCTGTTTCTCTTCTTTTCCTGCAAGAGAGTATCTGCTTCTTTGTCCGCATCCACCTAAAAATGTTGGATCCCACGAGGGTGAGACAATTTAAAATTGCCCCAATGGGAGATATAACTCTCTGCCAAAACATTGTTATTGCAGATTATTATATTAAAACTGAACAGAAGATCTTACATATTAACAACAACATTATTCATTGTATGAAAAGAGTAAGATAATCTTATTTCCTAAGGAGAACATTGTATCTACTCATGGTAGATTCATACTTTATCCATCTACTTGCAATGAATAAAAATATATATGAATAACATTTATCAACTAGAGCTGCATAAAAGAAATGTAACATCAGCCAATGAGTTCTTGTATTCAATCATAAAGCAAACATGCTAAATGGATGATTACATTTTACAATCATACTTATGCCCTGAGGAGATGAGGTATACCGCTCATGCTCCAACCGACCACTGCGAAGTCGAAATCGATACCATACAAGGTCAATGGAAGAGTCAGATTCCCATGACCTCCCAACATCTTGGTCAGTGCGAGATCACATGCAGGACATCTTGTGTCTCAGCTATATATAGGTTTCCAGGGTATACTTCCAGCTTCGCTATCAGAGTTACAGTGGCGTGCTGCACTCTCTTCACGATCGTGAGATTTCATGTTTATCTCCACCGACCCGACATTAACATTATTGGGAGATGTGTACGACATCTAACCCAATCATCAGGAGATTCGTGATACATCCATCCCGGTACATATAATGAAGGATTGAGAGATTTAATGTTTATCTCACATCAATTCTTCCATTAGGCGTAAGGATATTCACGCCCATAACCCCCACATACTCAAAAGTATGCCCTCTGGGTTTTGCCGCGGAGCACCCGTTTCACCATCACCAATTTGCTGACGATGATGGATCTATGGTCAAATCTCTACATGATATGATTTTACTTGATTAATTAAGTACATTAGCATATTCTTTTAGCATCAGTCAAGTTCTCAAAAATAGCTTATTCAAACACGTGCTATAAAGAAATATGTACTATTTTCATCAATCACTTCTCAGTCTTTATAAGACATTGGGATTTTAGTCCCTCATTTCATTTCTTTCAAAGTTTACATCTCTCAATAACATCATTATCATACTTATCAAGTCAAGGTATTCATACCCTCAATTCATCACTTTCATTGTTACCGCTTGTTAGGTAACTATTACCTCCCAGTCCTCAGACCGAGGTATTCATGATACTTGTTTCACAAGCATATCACATGGCTCACGAGGCCTATTAGATGTTTTGTCACCTTTCACTAGGCAACATCTTATTCATGAAACGCATAAGGTCCACACACATTTTGTTACTTTTACTAAGCAACAACAACATTAGGCACATAAGGCCATTCATCATATTTATTAAATGAATGGCATAGCTCAAATCTGGCTATGTTCATCATCTCAAGATGTTTACATGATTAATAGACATGATAACAGTGATGTAAATTATTTATCACAGCATATGAAACAATAGTAACAACATCATCCTTTATCAGGATTAGGGTTATCTATCAAATAGGGCTTTTCATTCCCTTTACCCAAAATTAGGGTTAGGGTTTCCCATCTTTCATTAATTAGGGTTTCATGCTCATATTATTAGTTCAACCCTAATGTATTTATCCACACCTCTAGGGGCATTCAAAGATATCATAAGTATTTTCTTATGATCATTATTATCATCATATATCATTTATAATCATCAATTCAAGATATGAGTTCATTTCTCATCCTTATCATGGTATGATTACATCATACTCATTGATTTGGCTTAATCCATTCTCAAGGTATATTAGTCAACATTTATCAAAGTACATTGAGTTCATTACATCTTTATTATAACAATTTCATAACACACACTTCATGTGTTTCTTATCCAAGAATATTGGATTAGAAGCTCATCAAGGTATGTCTACCCTGGAATGTCAAATGTGATATCTATTATGTCTTGATGTATCACTTACTTCTCATTTCCATCTTATTTAAGTTAATCAACTAACCTTGTATTAAGGTATTTCCCTCTTAATACTTTATTCACTAACTTGTCACTTTCATCATATGGTACATAGGTCACACATTAGAATTGTCCAACTATTTTTAATGATATGGACTTATTCAATGGTTAGGCATTGTTGAAATAGGATAAATCATTATCAACCACTTTAGGTATCTCAACCCATAGGATGTTACTCACTCCATTATATAGTATTTCATGCATCACTCCTAAGAGTTTCATACCCTCATCATTGTAAGATGTATAGGGTTGTTACACATGCATGGAATTAGATATATAATGATCTAGGCATCATCTTGTCCCGTAGTCCTTTATTTATTAGAATAACCACATTACAATTCATATGGTTCATCAACCTTACCTTACATGGTCATAACATTCTCATTTTATTTTATTATATTAGCCACACCCCACTTTAGCATATTGGCTATTATACCATCACTAGGATTTCACATATCATGGTATCATTACATGGCATCATCTAGATTGAGTATTACATCACATCATTCCATCAGGGTTCCACTTAACATCATTCTAATTTAGGATTTCATATGTAATTACTCTAGATCACGGTTTCTCATTCCATAACCCACAATTAGGGTTTCTCATAATATTCACCTCAATTAAGGTTTCTCATAACATCACCGTCAATTAGGGTTTCTTATAACATTAACCTCAACTAGGGTTTCTCATAACATTAACCTCAATTAATGTTTCTCATAACATCACCCTCAATTAGTGTTTCTTATAACATTAACCTCAACTAGAGTTTCTCATAACATTAACCTCAATTAAGGTTTCTCATAAGATCACCCTCAATTACGGTTATGATTCATTAACCTTCTTAATTAGGGTTTGTCCTCATGGTTAGGGTTTATGATCTCCCTATCAAGAATCATACCCTCATTAAACATTCATTCATATTAAAAGTGTTAAGACTTAACCATTACATGGTTATCATTCATATAGGAAGTCTTCTCTCTCATCTTCTATAAGATGATGCTTACTTCAGCCTTGATTAGGCTAAGTCAACTCAATCTTGAAAGAAGAATTGATACAATGGATTATATCATTACTTTCATAATCATTAAAGATTGATTATCCAAAGGGTACTAATCACCCTACCTCATTAAGGGTACATTTATTATAATTACCCTTGGTTCACATCATGTAATGTTCAATTAGACAATTAGCCTTTAGTTACTTGAAGTGTTCATACAGTTTGGTTAATTACCTTCCAAACGATCTTGGTCAATTAGACCCCAAACGGTCTTGACCATATAGACCTCAAACAGTCTTGCTACAATACCTTCAAACGGTCTAATGCCATTTAGACCTTCAAACGGTCTTGGTCATATGGTTTGAAACTGTTTGGTAAAGTAGCACTTGAAACCGTTTGACAAAGTGGTCCTTGAAACTGATTGCTAAAGTTGGAATTTGAAACCGTTTAAGCCTCAACCGGTTTGGGATCGTTTGGTCCCAAATGGTCTTGAGACCATTTGGACTCAAACAGTCTTGATACCGTTTGGTCAAAACCTCCTCGAAACCGGATGGACCAAATATGGTCTCCACCAATCATGTTGATTTAAGGTTTCCAATGTTGATCCCCCTGATCGATTGAAATCAGGTAACCACTCATCAATTGAACCTATCACCATACTTAAAGTGATCTTAATAAATTATCCTTCAACTAATTTAACCCTCATTTTATCACTAATTAGGGTTTTGAATCAATTGGATTAGGGTTTGGAATCAATGAACCTTCACTATTAGTCAATGTGAAACTAGTTGTTTTAAAATCATTGGATCACCATCCAAATTGGACATTACCTGACCTCAAACGGTCTTGAGGTCGTTTGGATGACCTCCAAACGGTCTTGAGACCATTTTCCCATCATATCATCAAAATCTATGACCTCCAATTAGGGTTTGGATCATTAGATTGATCATCAAATCAACATTTGATTGCAAATCATTTTGGTATCTTTGGATCTTCAAATACCCAAACATACTCAACCCTAGACCTCCAAATGGTCTTGGGTGACCCTCAAACGGGCTTGAGACCGTTTGGGTGATCCCCAAATGGTTTTGAAACCATTTGGGCTAATCAACCCAAAGATTCAACTCAATCAATTGAGAAATCAACATTTACCCGATTAGGGTTTGGTGATTGATTGTCCTTCAACTCATGAACCAATTGAAACTAATCAATTATATTTCATGGGTCATTAAAAATCAACATTATCAACAATTCCCCAAATGGTCAACCATGGTCAACACCCTCAAATGGTTTTGAAACCGTTTGCTCTCATTCGATTTGATGAAACTGTTTGCCACTAAACAGTTTGAAACCGTTTGGGAAACCGTTTGAGCAATTATATGGAAATCGTTTTCCTTGGATATTTGGTAAGGTGTATGATTATGATGATTTCACCATCATAAAGCTCTAGACTCACGAAACCTGCTGTGATTTCCATGGTGATTGCATCACTCAACCAAATCAAATTTTGGAAATGTAAAAAGGATCATCAAGTGATAAGGAATTGATTGAAATAACAATATTAAGGGTTCAAGTTATACAACCCACCTCCAATTGAGCTCCAAAGCTCCAAGATCACGCCAAAAATGGTGGATGAAGCTTTTGCAACTCCCCCTAGGCTCGTCCTCAAGCTTTTGGTTGAAAAGATGGGCTAGGGTTGAAGAGGAGATCGAAATAAGAAGAAATCAATGGTTTATTTTCGATTTCCACCATGGAATCAAGGTGAAAAGAGATCAAGAACCTTAACAACAGGTTGGGGGTCGTCCTCCTGATCCTACCAAGCTCCTTGGTCGGTTTCCAAGCAAATGTAAGAGGTGGGTTCTGAAAAAGCCTTTGTTTGGGCTAGGAAAGGGTCTTTTTATAAGAAAATCAATGGGAGACAAAGTGCCTTATAAAAATCCTTTTAATCCCAAAATTTGTGCCGCCTATTCCCCCTCACTTCCTTAGATACGAGTATAGCTTCTTGCCTCTTTATTCCTATCAATTATCCTCAAAGTAAAGAAAAGCAAACTAAGCACCTTAAATCATTTTATAATAATATCCATAAGTGAGTGGATATTTCTTTTTCTTATAATAAGGTGGGTGGAGTTTTCACCTCCTTAGGATATACTTGTGCCTTTTCAAGGCTTAAGCTCGTCCAAACACTTTGAAAACTCATCCTCCAACTTTTGTCTGAAGGGCTCTTCAATTAATATATTTATTTTTGCACTAAAATTGAATTAAAGTTCCATATATGCTTAAATCTTGATTATTTTAATATCAAGATTCTCTCTCCTCCAACTTAATTTAAATGAGGCGCCCCTCTCATTTTATTTACTCTAAATGATTTCCAGAAACATTAGGGACCTTATTGAAGTGGTAATTTGCATATTGAACCCTAGGTTTTGGGTAAATTGCACTTTACACCAAAACTAGGTTTTAATGCACAAACATTGTTTTATCAACTATTTCTTGGTACTCAGGCTTTCATAAGCCATTCCTATGCATCATCTTCATTATCATGATGCCAAAATACTTGAGGAACATATTACCATGTAACATTTGTAATTTAACCCCTCAACTTAGGTAATTTGCACTTTAGTCCTAAATAAGCAAACATTGCTTCAACATTATTCAAACAGGACTAAAATTGAAACATAAGTTCCTCTTGAGCCTTAATTACTTTTCACCAAATGAAATTTAGGATTTAGTTAACTTTCTTAAGCAAAACTCCCAGGGTTAAGACATAATGTAGGTCAGGGATGTTACAATTGTGTGGCCTAAAGATGGATTTATCCATCAAAATGTATGATAAATTTACATTACATTTGTATTTGTGATTCTTTTCTATTTATGTCTATAATTAGAAACTGATATGAGAATACATGCAGATCATAGTACCTAAGAAGCCCCCTACTCAATTACCTACTTGGATTATAAATGGACTATTTGTATCTCTATGTCCTTAGTTTAGGGGGTTTTCACTATTGTTACACAAATTTATAAAAATGGTCGACTATGATGGTCCGTATCCAGGAGGATGTTGCATGTCAAGATCATAATACTAGTGTATTCTTGACAAATATTGTGGAGCTATTTACTTATGATTAGTTGAATAATACCGTGATAGAACTTTGGATATGGTGGAACCTTATGGCTAAATAACTCATTCTATATATGTGAAAATATATGTTGATTTGTTTTGTCATATATTAATTCATACATATATGTTTTCAACTACTACTATACAATGTGTGGATAGTACACATTAACCAATGGAATTTGTAGTTCCATCATTGATTAGCTGTGTAGATAGATACCCAACATATTTTAGTGATTACTTCTCTACTACATTTAAATATTTTGGAAAAGAGCATGATTTGTAGATCCTTTTAATGTTAGGTAAGGTTCAAGAACTTTACTTATAATTTTAAGTTATGAAATATATTACATTGTGGAATTTAAGTTTTGTTTTGTTTGCCTTCTTTTCACTCTGTAATAAGCAGTCAGAGTTGTCGGTAATTGTCCCTGAGATGCTATTTGTACATTATCTAGATCCTTCAGCTAACAAATTAGGGGTTGGGAAAACACAATGAATGTGGCATTAGTAGCATAAGTAATTTTTTAATCCATCAAAATATATTAATGTCTGAATCATTTCATGACTATTAACTAATTCAAGTAAATGCATTACATTAACTTATGGGGGTATAAAAACATTCAAATAAGCTACAGGAAAGTAGATAAAAAATATTAACTTGGAAGTATTTTATAGTTCTATGACTTAAATATATATATATATATATATATATATATATATATATATATATATATATATATATGCCAATAATGCTTACTTCTATTTATTAACATTCCACATAAATGTAAATTTATAGAGCCCAATACATGATAATAATTTGGCATGCAGATACTATGTGATGCGGTATATAGACCCGATTGTCAAGTAGGCATCATAAGACATCCATTGTATAGAAAGGTAATCTATGTAGTCTTGATCATCACAAGTAAACAGTCATATTTGACAACATAAAAAAATCAAATCAAACTCTTGAATTATGTCATTCACTTTGCATATGTTTGATAAAACAAAGCCATACAAAAGAAGATTTGGATGAGATACAGGAAGAGTGGGAACAATCCTTTGATAAGGAAGTCAACTTTGTATTTGATTGGGATTAAAATATGAGTTTTCTACACTTTGATGTCATTATTTCTATGCACATGTGAGGGTTATGACTTTTTGAAACATTAAATTTGATGCAAGTGCATTGTTGGTGGATATGTCAATGATGTGTGTATATATGCATATGTGTGTAAATTAATACGAAAAGGAATAAATACAATAAGAATTGCATTTGTACACATGACGATAATTGATTTGAAGAATGGAATTGTATGTGTGTTTTCTGAATTGTATGCGCATGAGAATTGAATTAGGTGTTGATGAGAATGGAAATGCATGTATGTGAATAAATTGTGTGGATGTGAACTATTGTATGCATTGTTTATTATAGGTTATGTAGGTATGCTAATGAATTGTAGCATTTGCATCATGCTAAACAACTAAAAGCAGGTTTGTAGACCTTATATATATATAAAATATCATACCTTCTATGTCAGTTGTTATAAAAAATGACATCGTAGATATACTTCATCGACTTTTCGTAAAAAGCCAATGCCACAACTGTTCTTATGAGTTAAAATTTTTATTGATAAGGAAGCACAACATCGATTGTTTGAGGAAAAATGATGACTAATTGTTTATTGATATCACTCTATGTTATCTATTTCTTTGTTTAGAACCAAAGACATCTATTAGTGTCATCGATTCCAATCTATTGAATCGTTTACTATAAACCCAAAAAAATATTATACTTATTGATGAAATCACTCTGTGTCATAAGTTTCAATTTTCATTGGAATTGGTATTGTCTATGTGTCGTTGGTTTTATATTACCCTAGAAATAAATGCAGAAGGCCCTTAGTTGTAGTGTCTCCCACTTAGGTGAGATACAGAACTGAAGATGTAGGTCTATTTTGGCTGACACTATAGATGGTATCTATGCTAGTGCATGCATTAATCTATCTAGGGTAGAGCAACAATGGATATCCATTTATCAATGAACAACATGCCTATCTTGACGGGTGTCACATCCATAATGCTAGATAGATTATACAACTCTTCATGATAGATGCTTTTTATCTCTGATTTGGTGAAGAGTATGTTGGAAATTATTTTTTGTATGATACACCACATGCTAGGAAGAATTTTAGTATCATTAGCAACGTTGGACTTGTATCTAGGCTGGCCAATGAGTTTTGCATAGATTTTTTTAGCTTTGAAGTAGGGATCCTCCTTATCAATCTAACTAGAATTCACTGATTCTACTTCTTCTTTTTTGGTGCAGAAGATTTTGTTAAGCCTCTTCTCGATAAGAACCTCCACTTTGTTGAAGAGGCAAACTTGAATCTGTCAGCAGTTGCCTCATTTTTATCTATCATCCAGTGCAACAATGAGTTCTTTGATTGAGGACATGATCTATCATGTCAGTTCATTATAAGATAACAACCACAAGTTTACATGTCATTTGGTGCAACAATGCATTCTTTGATTGAGGACATGAACTATTGTATTTTCTCATTACAAGATAGTGGTGCCACAAAATAGAGGACATTTGAGTTAGAACCAGCCATCACTTCATACACTCTTTGCCAGATGCCCAGTTCATGGAGTATCCGCTTGTTTGCAAAACACATGGCTTTGAAGGTTTTTCCTACCATCTATCATACACTACTTTGTATTAATTATTGTGAAGGTAGAAAAGGCCTTGTTGGAGTTCATGAGTATGGTTGTACTCTCATGCTACTTGTTCCACCTTGAGGGACAGATGTTCTAGATTTTGACATTTGCTTTGTTCCAAAGTTGAGCACTCAGGGTGGGTCTCGTAACCCCAAGTTGTTGTTATGAAACAATGATTTTCTTGGTACCATGTTCAGTCATGGTGGTCGTAGCATCAACAATAGTGACCATAGTGACCTCTCCTCTATGTGAGCCATTGACAGTTCTGAAAAGGTCACAAAGATGGTGGTTAGAGTTGTGAATTTGATTTAATGAACATGAAGTGAATTGAAAAACTGATTAAGCAAACAGTCTCCTCATGATATAAAAGTAATGGACCCGACTTCTAAAATGTCAATACGAATCACATAGAACTGGAGATGGATATGTTCTTGTGGAGACTATTGAGCTTTGAAAACATAAGAGGTCAATATAGATCTAAAATGGCTATCAAGCTATGAGGTCTATAGAGAATGTTTGATAGTGGATATATTGATCATTGGGAGGCAATTGAGATACTCAACTTTAGGTTGATATAGAAATAAGGAAATGGAGGGGTATAGATCTATTGAGGTTGATAAACAATATGATTGACCTATCTTTAAACAACACAATCAACATGTGAGTATTGATCGATAGTATGTTTAAATATACCTTAAGGTTCATAGAATGAGGTTGATTAGATAGGATATTGAGCTAGGTAGCTTTTGAGCTATGAGGTGGATTGTTTGCACCATAGTCATAAGTCGATAAGGTGAAAGATAAAAGTGGCAGCGGTCTACAATAAAAGTTGGCAAGTAAAAAGAAATCACTACCCTTGACCTCCTTGTATAGTCAAATGGTGATTAGTAGGAAGGAAGGTAGAGCATTAGACATGTTTCAAATTGAACTCCAAGGTCGATAGTCAAAGATATATAGGTAAAAATCAATAGAGCTCCATAAGTTAAGTTTAAGGTCAATCGAACAGGTCGACAATACCCAAAAACCAAGATACAAGGGAGGTTGATATGCCAATTTACCAAGCTATGCATGTAAGAGTTTAGGTCGATAGTCCCTTAGAGTGGATAATCAACCTATCATCACTTTAAAATGATCGACCTTCAAGGTTGATATGTTACATAGACAAAAAGGAGGTTGACTAACTAGTTCAATCGAGTTCTTACGACTAAAATAACTAATATGAGAAAATAAAACAAAACATAGAAAAAACAAAGATAGGTCTTGGGATGCCTCCCAAGTAGTACTTATTTAGAGTCAATTAGCTTGACTATATAGTCTTTGTTTAGTCTGTATCAAGTGGATTAGAGAGGTTCATGTCAGTGTTTCTTTTGAATAATTTATCTTCATGATATCTCTTCAGTCTATGTCTATTGACAAAGAAAGTACCAAACTTTTCCCCCTATGGATGTCCATCATACCAGAAGGATAGATTTTAATGAAAATGAACAGTTTGGATCAACAAGATCATAATTTTCCATGACAACCCAAATAGATGAGTTAAAGAACAAGATCTTATCACCTTCAGATATATCTTTGCATTTGATGTGAGAAATTGTTCCATGTTTTAGTTCTTTCTTTGTAAATCTTAGTGTTCTCATAATCATGTAGTTGTAGTTCTTAGCTCTTGTAACTGGAGGAACCTCTTCTCCTTAGCTAGGTTATAATCCATATTATTATTCTTTTTGTCTCAGTATGGTTTATGATATAACTCTAAGGGAAGGTGACAAGATTTTACATAGATAATCCTATAAGGAGTTGTTTTGATGGGGGTCATATATGCGGTTGGTTCATTATGCAGAGAGAGATTATCGAGTTTTCAAGACCAATCTTTCTTAGACTTTCCAACAGTTTCTTAAAAATTCCTTGATTTGGTGATTTGAAAATTCTACTTGGACAATAGTTTGAGTATGATATTGGGATTGAAAATCTTGTGTTGTACCCCATTTCTTTTTAGAAATGCTTCAAATTGTTTTTCTACTAAATGAGAACTTCCATCACTAACCACAGTATTGGGAACTCTGAACCTAGGATAACCAATCTTATTAGAAAGGCACACTAACAGTCTTTGAGGTTTAGGTGGGTGAGGCCAGATCCTCAATCCATTTGGATACAAAATCAACATCAACTAAGATGTACTAGTCCCTGAAGGATGAAGGGAAGGGACCCATAAAATCTATCCCCAGAAATAAAAAAAAATCCACCTCAGTCCATTCAGAAAATGGCATATCATTCCTTTTACTAATATTTCATTTGCTTTGGCATGTGTTGCACAGTCACACATGATTATGAATCTTTAACAATGGTTGGCTAGTAGAAACCAGAATGTAGAACTTTTGTTGTTGTCTTCTTGTCTCCCATATGTCCCCTATATGGGGATGCATGACACTTCTCAATTATAGAACAAGTCTCTTCTTCTAGAATACATATTCTATATACATTTTCTATGCATCTCCTGAAAAGAAGAATATCATCCCAATAATAGTTCTTTAGGCCGGTGAAAAACTTCTTCTTTTGGTTTTATGTCATATCAGGTGGTAGCTGTTGACATGCCAGATAATTGTGAAAATCTACATACCAGGGAGCGACCCGGTCAATTATTCTTACAACCATCAAGCACTCATATCTCTATGAATCATTTATCAACATATATCCATTATCCTCGACACAAATCCTAGAAAGGTGGTCTTCTACAAAATTTTATGACCCTTTCTTATACACAATTTTCTGATCATATTCTTGAAGAAATAGATCCCATCATAAGAGGAGGTTTCATATCTTTCTTTTGCATAAATTATTTGATGGCTCCATGGTTAGTGTACACAATAACTTTTCCTCCTAGTAAATATGACATGTTTATCAAAGACATAGATAATTGCAAGAATTTCTTGTTCTATTATCGTTAAATTAACCTAGGCTTCATCAAATTTTTTGCTTGCATGGTAAATGATGTGGTGCTTTTTATCTTTCTTATGATCGAGGATTACCCCTACAAAAAATTTGTTAGCATCATACATGAGTTTAGATGTAAGATCCCAAGCAGGAGTTTTCAAAATGGGTGTTGACGTAAGAGAATTTTTCAAGGTGTGGAAAGCCTTTATGCATTCTTCATCAAAAGTAAACAAAGTTTCTTTCACTAAAAGCCTAGATAGTGGTTTGGAGGTTTTGGAGAAATCTTTGATAAATATTCTATAATAACCAACATTGAAAGGAAAAATTCTAACATAGGTGGCTGAAGAAGGAGGTGTTAACTTATAAATTACTTTAGTATTACTTTTATCTACTTATATTTCAGCATCAGAAACCTTGTTTCCAAGCACAATGGCTCCACATACCATGAAATGGAATTTCTCCCAATTTAATACTAATTGTTTCTCTTCACATATTTGTAGAAATCAAGAAAATTTCCTCAAACAATCTTCAAAGGACGATCCACATACAATTTTTCAAGGTGTCAAAATCCTTCATGCATTCTTAATAAAAATTAAACAAAGTTGCTTTCACTAAAAGCCTTGGCAGTGGTTTGGTGATATTGGAGAAATCTTTAATCAATCATCATTAGTAACCAGGATGGACAAGAAAACTTCTCACGGGGTGACTGAATAAGGAGGTAGCAAATCAGAAATCACTTCAATCATACTTCTATCTACTTCAATTCCATTTTCTAAAACCTTGTTCCTATGTACAATGCCTTCCAAGTACCACAAAATGACATTTCTACTAGTTTAAAATTATTTGTTTCTCTTCACATCTTAGTATAACTCGAGATAGGTTCTTCAAACAAATATTTAAAGGAGGATCTATATACATAGAAATTGTCCACAAAGACTTTCATAATCACCTGTATGAAAATAGAAAAAATAGCAAACATACACCTATGAAAGGTGGTAGGAGTGGTGCATAGTCCAAGAGACATTCTACAAAAATCATATGTTCCAAGTATACATGTGAATGTTGTTTATTCCTAATCATCAGGGTGAATGGGTACTTGAAGAAATCGGAATATATATCTAAGTAACATAAATGAGAGTGGTATCTTAGACGTTCAAGAACTTGGTCGATGAATAACAAGGAGAAATGATCTTTCTTTGTGGGGGAATTTAGTATCCTATAATTGACACATATCTGCCATCCTGTAATGGTGCAAGTCTTCAATTATTTACTATGACTTCCTTTAAAGATCACCATTCCTCCTTCTTGGGTAGGAAGTGAACTGAACTAAACCAATATATATCTTTGATGGAGTAAATAATCCCATCATCATAGATCTTTATGACTTCTTTGCACACAACTTTGTGAATCTTATCATTTAGTTTATTCTACCATTGAACACGAGGCCTTGCATTTTCTTCAAGGTATTCATGCAATGGGGCTAGACCCATTTATATCATTAGTGGCGTAACCAAGATCCTTTCTTCATAACTTGAGCTTGGTAAGAAGTTGTTCTTGCTAGTCGGTGGCAGTTCTAAATCGATAATGACAAGGTTTCTCCTTTCATAGTCCAAAAATTTGTATTTGAGTCCTTTAGGAAGGGGTTTCAACTTCGGGAGAGTTTTTGGTAATGATGAATATTTGGGCTCTCTTTAAAGAGATATATATTTGGATGTTTCAATCATCCCTTGTTGATTTATCATTTCTTCTTCCACTACTTCAAAATAAGCCATAATTTCTTCTACCAGATCAATCATTCTAGAAGTCAGATTGGTGAGAAATATTAATAAGGGATCCATTATAGCATGGTGCACTTGGATCTCGACACATAAATTGTGACGCCCATCATCACGCCAATGTGAGATAACTCAAAACAAAATGCCGAACTAATACTAAACATCTAGGATTACCATAAAATAGGGTAAATTAAAACCAATTCCATATTACCACAAAAGCAGAAATATATTACATTTGAGTCCACATGAAGCCACATGTATTACATATCTTGCCACAAGATTATACATATCACTATTCACTTGGCCAACTAGCCACAACTTGTTCACATATACAAGCCATATTTGTACAACAATGGCCTACTTCCAAAACTTGTGTGGATATACAATGTCTACAAAACACCCCAAGGACCTGAGAGTCAATGGATGACATATAGGACTCTACTAAAAAACACTACATGAATATCCAACCTATAACAACTATTGCTCCTCTTGTCACTCAGCCTCAACCACACAATCTCTACCTCATCATGCATGACAACCTAAAAGATGTGGAAACCCATAGAGTGAGACCAATGTCCCAACAAGAGATATAACTCTCCGCCAAAAACTATTATTCACACAGATAAGCTCAAGCGGGAACATAACATTATCATTAGGTTGGGTAGATTCATCTAAATGATTTGAATAAAGCAATTAACATTGTTTAAGCAAATTAGGCATTTACAACTGTAGAAGGAATATGAAGAACATGTATAACAATTGATTTCTTTTACCACATTATAAATTATCTAATCAGTACAAGAGATAAGGGAAAACATCATCCAATGGGAGTTGTGTTTAACCCTAAGAAAATATACTACATGGTTATATTACATATTTTATTGTTCCATGAGGAGATGAGGTATACGACTCATGCTCCAACCGACCACTACTAAGTCGAAATCAGTTCCATACAAGATCTAGGAGGAGACAGACTCCTATGATCTCCCACACCCTCAGTCAGTCCGAGTCTACTACAGTGACATATAAAGTCCAGCTGCAAAACAGCCTAGTCTGTTTTGGTATATAGGCACATCACTAGTGGGAACTGAGTTACGATCACAACTGCACTCCTACTGAGGTATTACCGCAGCCATACTCAAAATATATCAAATATATACTGAATCACATCACTAACATACAACCTTGACCATCTCCTGTCAGGGTTTGACAACTTGTGAAATGCATATACTCAACATTATATGACTCTGAGCTTCCACTAAGGGAGAACCTGTTTCACCATCCAACAAGTACTGACGTTGAAGATGGATCTATGGCACATGGAAACTACATGATTAGGGTTTCACTTGATTAATTAATGCAATTGGGTATATTTTATCATCAATCAAGTTACAACGTACAAACCCTAAATAGATTCTATAAAGATAAGGGTAAGGTACAACTCTAGAAGATACAAAATGTATGAGGTATAGTCTTGTCACATCATCACTTAATACCACTGCCAAACAAGGCCATCAACATTATCACATTGCTAGGGAATAGTGATCCCTCACCACATTAGTAGAGGATATCACCTCAAAGTAGGCACAAAGCCTCTTCCAGGTCATAAGACCCACATTATATAGTTCCTGCACAACATCATTATCTCATCATGCCTCATAAAGGCTCATATTCATCACTCTATATTAAAAAAGAGATATCATAGCATTCACAAACCATGAATATTCTACCTGTAAGGTTAGGGCTACACAAGGAGGAGAGAGAAATGATAATTCATTGCATGCTATACACTTCAAACAAGTTAAGCATTACATCATGTGTTTACAACCAGGGTTAGGTTTAACTTATATGTATCCAATTAGGGTTTCTAGATCAGCAATTATCAAAACATCGTAATCACCATCTTTCCCCATATTCTTGGAACATCTCACTTTGTCATCCACCACTACTATTAGGTCAAGCATACCAACCAAACACATGTCATAACACCTCACTGGTCAAAGAGAATTCAAGGTCACTCACCTTATGCGATTGAAGGAAACATCAAGGTCGAATACAAACACAAAGCTCTACGACCATAGAGATGACATCACATGTCTTTGACCAAAGAGACACTGCTTACATGGTCAAAGATCATCAACCCATGTAAACCAAGAGAAAACTAGGTCTTCAGTGACTGAAGAAACCATATCATACCAGCGGTTGAAGGGAATCATCATGGTCGAAGACCATCAATCTATGCGACCAAAGGAAACAATCCAAAATAGAATGATCAAAGATAAAAGGTCATCTATGTGACCAAGACAAAAGGGAACCATCTCATCGACCAAAAATCACCTCTAAGCCTTCAACTACTTGGAACACAACATGACAAACATCTTAGAGAAAATACTACTCACAAAGCATGATAAAAATAGATGGATAACCAACAAGAAACCAAAATCTCAAGAGATAGAGATGCATCAAGGAAATCACCACATAAAACCCTAGGAATCCAATCACCAAAACATAGTAACAACCAAACCATTATCATGAGGGAAGAATCGATGATCCAAACTGTCACATGCATCTGAAAAATCTCCATTATAACAAAAGAAAATAGAACCTTAAGTAAGGTGAGAAATCAACAGAAAACATGTACATGTGAAACTAGCACTTCCACCATCCATAGAATTTCGAATAAGAATTATGGTTAGGTAAGGGAGAAAATTCATTCAAGATCATTATAGGAACTCAAACTCTAAACAAGATAACATCATCAACAAGATGTGATCACATTTTAGGAATAAGTTTTGCATGTAGAATTGAAGTGCAATAATAGTAGGGAAGAGAGTTATATAACATGCCTGCTTATGATGAAACAACCTCTAAGAAAAGAGCTCTGAAGAAGAAAGAAGACCTAGATTTGATGACCTCCATGACCAAGCTAGTTACCACCTCAAATGAGAAGAAAACCCTAAGTTAAAGGTCAAGGAAGAGAGATCCAAAACCCTAGGCCAAGAAAGGAAGGAAGAAGGAGAAGATCTTCATCCAAAATTGAACACATGCTATCACCAGGGTAAGGTCCCATAAACTTGGGATCCAACTTACCCTTCCTCCCAAACCTCAACACGCCTTTCCAAGGAGAGACTTTGAGATACACCCTATCTCCCACTTGGAACTCCAAAGACCTAGGATGATTATCAGCGTACCACTTATGCCTATCTTAGGCTACCTTCAATTATTTTTGTATCATCTTAATATTCTCTATCATCTATTGCACAAGCTCAGTTCCCAAAAGTTGATATTCACTGGTCTCATACCAACACAACAAAGATCTGCAACGTCCCCATACAAGGCCTCGTACGGTGCCATGTTGATACTCCTCTATATAATTGTTATTGTATACAAACTCTATCAAACTAAGATGCACATCCCAACTACCCAAAAATGGCAAGACACATGCTCTCAACAGATCCTCTAAGGTCTGTATAGTCCTCTCAGATAGGCCATCTATCTATGGGTGTAACACTATGATGAACCTCAACTGCATACCCATTATTGTGTGCAGGCACTCCCAAAAGTGACTAGTAAACTGAGGACCCATGTCAGACACTATGGTAGTTGGGATACCGTGCAAGAAGACTATCTCATCAACATAGATCTGTGCCAAATTCTCAGCTATGTAGATTGTCTTTACAAGAAGAAAATGTGTTGACTTGGTCAACCTATCAACAATAACCCATATGGAGTCATGAACTTTGGTTGTCCTAGGAAGTCCAACCAGAAAGCCCATTGTCAAATGATCCCATTTCCACTATGGTATTGACAACGGTTGCCTAATCCCTACATGTTTATGATGCTCTCCTTAACCTATTGACACACTGCACACAACCACAAACTCAGCTACACATTGGTTCAAGTCAGGCTACCAATATAATTCTTTTAGATTGTGGTACATCTTGGTGCTACATGGATGCATAACACACATCAAAGAGTGAGCCTCTTCTAGAACCAACTTCCTCAGATCATCAACATTAGGTACCAATGCTCTGCTATGGTAGCATACTGACCCATCCTCTAACTCATAGAAGTCATCATGCTTCTCGCTGCCAAACTCTGCTCAGATCTAATGTATCATAGTATCATCACGATGTGCATCTTTAATCTACTAACTCAACGTAGGCCTAACCTGTTACTTTGCTAATAGGATACCTCCAACTTTACATTCATATGATGCAAGGAGACCAACATGCCTCTTTTATGGCACACCAAAGAACACAACTGCAACTTATCCACATATGATGATGAAGAAGACTTTATGCTCAAAGTATCTATGACCATGTTTTGCTTTCATGGATGGTAGTCTATGGTGCAATAATAGTCCTTGATTAGCTCCATCCATCATCTCTACCTCATGTTCAACTCCTGGTTTGAAAAAGATGTACTGTAGGTTCTTGTAATCGGTGAAGATCTGACACTTCTTGACATAAAGGTAGTTCCATATCTTCAAAGCATGGACCACAACTACAATCTCCTAAATCATGCATAGGGTAACTCTCCTCATGTTTCTGAAGCTATCACAAAGAAAAAGAAATCATGTTCTTATCTTGCATCAGCACACAACCCAACCCATTCTTTGAAGCATCACAAAAGACTATATAACCTTTCCCTTGCTCTGGAAACACTAGCACTGGTGCACTGGTCAACTTCTCCTTCAAAAGCTGGAAGGAATGTTGACACTTGTCATTCCAGAAAAATGGAACACCTTCCTTGTCAGCTTCGGTAAGGATAACACCACTGCACTGAAGTTCTTAATGAACCTCCTGTAATATCTTGCTAAACCAAGGAAATTGTGAACCTCTATTGGTGTCTTCACTTTCTCCCACTCCAACACAGATTGAACCTTCTTGGGATCCACACAAACACCCTTTGCAGGTATCGCGTGTCTGAGAAAGAACACCTTCTTCAGCCAAAAAACTTGCATTTGTTGAATTTATCATACAACTTGTGTTGTCTCAATAAGATCAACGCCAGTTGTAGGTGTTGTTCATGTTGTTGCTCTCTAGAGTATACCAAGATATCATCTATTACTACCACTACAAATTGATCAAGGTAAGGCCTGGACACTCTGTTCATCAAGTCCATGAACACTGCTAGAGCATTGGTTAGCCCAAACGGCATAACCACAAACTCGTAAGGACTATACCTAGCCCTAAAAGTTGACTTGGGTATGTCATTCTCCTTGATCCATAACTGGTGGTATCCTGAGCTCAAGTCTATCTTCTAGAACACTACAACACCCTTCAACTAATTGGATAGATCATCCACTCACGACAAATGATTCTTATTCTTGATCATCACATTGTTCAACTATCGGTACTCGATGCACAACCTCATCAAACCGTCCTTATTCTTCACAAACAACATGGAAGAACCCCAAGGGGACATGCTCGATTTGATCAAGCCCTTCTCAAGAAATTCCTACAACTGCTTCTTCAACTCTTGCATCTCAATGGGTGCCATCATGTACAGTGTATGTGCTATCGGCTATGTACCAAGAACCAAATTGATCTCAAAATCAATCTCTTGAGGAGGGGGAACACTAGGAAACTCATTAGGAAACACATCCTCAAACTCAAAAAAAACTGGCACCTCCTAGATACTAGGACTCTTCACCTTAGTATCAACTACATGCTCCAGAAAAGCTTCACACCCTTGTCTCATCAACCTCTCTACTATCATCGCTGACATCAAACACATCAGGAGAATCTTTCTATCTATCTCCTTGGAAGATCCACAAAACATCACCGTTGAAAAACGTTTCCACTTTGGTACTACAGTCTAGGACCACCCAATACTTCTCCAAAGTATCCATTCCAAGGATGACCTCAAATCCATGCATGCCAAGTGGTATGAGATCCACTTGAATGTTGCGTCCTAAGAAAGAAGAAACGTGGGAAGGACACACCTTCTGCAACTCGACAGAACCAACCAAAGTGGTTTATAAGAGAAGACTATAACGTCTACGACTAACATGAAAACAAAAACTAGCTATTACTTCTCTAGTGATAAAAGAGTGCATCACACCCAGGTCAACCAAAACAGATATAAATCATGAAGAAGACAAATCAGAATCAAATCACTCCATCTGACTTGTCACAACCCTTGGGTTGACTACTCCTTTTGGCTGACTCATAGCATAGAGTCAAGCTCTTGCCTATTGTCACCCCATCCTCTACCGGCTTGCCTAGATGAACCAGCTTGTGATGCCTGACAACATCCCCGCCTCCACCACCGCTGAACTATTGCTACTACAACCCTATCTAACTTTGCCTTGCTCGTTGTGTCACCTCTTCATCCTTCACATGACATGCCCACCTCAAGTGTCCTACTTGTTCTCACTTGTGGCAACTATAGTTTTGTACTGCAGCCTAGACAACCCCGTCACTGACACTAATGCAACACTATGAGCTCCTACATGTGAGAAGGTACCACCTCTACCCTTGCTCGATGACCACTGAAACTGAATGCCAACCTCTGTTGTGACTGAGGTGCTGAAAACCTAGGCTTCTTGAAGCCTCCATATGATTGTCCTTGGTACTATACATGTCTCTTCTTGACATTTGCCTCTTGCTTCTCTACAACTGACTGCTCTATTGTGACAAAGTGGTTTTTAGCAAAATATTGAGATAATTACTCTTTTGACCTCATTATATTCTTTCATGGTCTCAAATAATTTTTCTTGGCTTCATAATCAATATTGAGTCTCAAATCCAAGATATGGCGACCAATGTGGATTTTATACACATTATAACACTTCAAATTTGATTCATTCGTCACTTTGTCCAAAGAATCAAATTGGTCAATCAAACTTTGTCTTTCTATTCTCAAACTTTTTATAAAGGTTATCCACATTTTTTCTAAAGCAGTGGTCCAAATTTGAGAACAATTGGACATTCCTACAATTTACTATGACTTCTTGAAGTTTATGTATTGAAAACCCCCTTTTTCCCCTTTTATTTGTGCCTTTTTCTTAGCTTTGCCATGTCAACGATCCATACAAGGGATCCGGGGTGACTGTTGGCCCTTGGATCTGCCTCTTGCGGATCCCGTCCCGATCCAGTGGCTACATGTCTGTCTTCTACCTCCCGTTGATTGTGGGGGAGTAGCTTTGGAATCGAAACAACAATTCTCTCATCCGGACCCCATTTTGAAAATCAAATAGAACGACGATGCTCGTCCCGCCAATCCGGATTCAGCTATGCCCTTTTTCCCCCTCAAATCAGCCTTTTTCAAAGAAAATGAGAGCTTTCTCTCACGGCCTCCACCATGGATGTTGTGGCCCTAGGAAAACCCTAAACCCAACCTTGATCGCTTATAAAAGTACCACCCCTGGCTTCGTTTCTCTTTGACGAACCCGAACGGCACCTTGCCTTTCTCTCCCATGGCCTGCTTCACCCTCGTTTTCTCATCGGCGTTCTCTTCTTCCAGTTCCAGCGCCACCGCACATGGCCCTATGGGATTTCCCACTCCTCGCCTCCTCGCCCATGCCCTCGGCTCCCATTGAGTCTGCGGGGCCAAGCCGCTATCAGGCGGCATTCTTACTGTCGCCATTGGCCCCTTCTGCTCCCAAAGCCCCTCCACGCCGGTGAGGCTTCTCGGCCTCATTTCTGGGCTCGTGAGGACCTACGCGAGGAAGAGAGGATCCCAGACCGGCTGGTCTAGGAAGGAGAGCACCGGTCCAATTGCTAGTTGAACCAAGGTCTGAAATGAGAAATCAAGTGTGAACCGGCCAATTAAAGTTATGAACCGGACCCTGAACCAAGCAAACCACCTCGTCTATGCGGCTCAATCTTGGCCATCCATCATGCATCGTGCGGCCATCCTTTTTTTCGCAAATAAGGTAAATATTCCCTCTCTATTATGAAATTTAGATTAAATGCCTAGATCTTGTTTAAATCATAGAAATTGCTTTCGAACTCCAAAAATGATGAATAAGTAGTCCATTTTGATCAGAAAAATCCATTGAATCTGTTAAAAATACTCTTGAGACTTGATTCCAAATCATTCTCACGGATTTTCATATATTTGATATATTTCTTATGTAATTGGTCTAAATGACTCTAATTGTTGTTAATCTTGACTAAATATTGAAAACCCTATTTTTGGACTCTGATGATATTTTGTAACCTAGATCTGATCTTTTTGAATCATCTACTCTTGAAAGTGAATCATTAGTGAATCTAGATCTATTTACTTGATTCAATCTTGATAATAATCTTGATGATGAGCAATCTTGATCTTACAAAATAATTGATATAGTTTTGACCCATCAATATGATATTGGATACAAATGATGTAGAACATGATGATGACCTAAAGACTTGATGACTTGAATAATGATGATAATATTTAGGGTTGACATATATTCCTAAAATACCTAGGTAGATCATCCATCCTCGAATATGCTTGACACTTGAGTAAATATTGAAATCTTGATATAATGTTGACTATATATGAATGATCTACCTTAGGGATGAATAGGATTGGAAAACCCTAATTTGGTGTACTTGATTTTGGTCTATAATATGATCTTGATCCTTGATCCATGTCTTGATTGATCTAGGAACCACTTGAGACCCTGATCTTCTACTCTAGTTGTTTAATACTCGAAATCCTCGGTGAAAGGTACGCTATTTATATAACTCCTCCTTGATTGTATTGAAGATACTTTTATGTATCTCTTGACCGTATGCTTGGCTATTTACTTGGATGAGCTATTGTTCCCTATGATTAGTCTTCTGTTTTTCTATATTATATTTTGAAAAACATGAAAACATAAATTGAATGCCCATTATGACTGCCCGTATATTGATGTTGATAATGATGATGATATTGATAATGTTGATAATGTGGATATATTGAGTACAACAATCCCCTCATTTGGAAGTGGGACTTGTACTTTGGCTTCCTATGTTCCTATGGTGAAAAGGGGCCTAATGACCTTCCACATCGCGTTGGGGTAATAGAGTCACACAAATTATATAAGCATGCTTCTTGAATTACAGCATAATGGGAACTCGTAATAAAATTCGAATTGCTTGAAAAACTTGTTGAATAAATGTTGGTTTTGCAAATTGCTTATTATTCTTTGAAATATAAGTCCTGCCAAGCATATTATTTTGTTATAAATCGTTTTACTTGATTTTGATAGCGTACCGTGCATTTGCATGATTGTGTCTCGATTTTCTTGATTTTAGGCAATATACATGGAATACTGAATATGATCGTTTCCACACTCATACACTCTGATGACAAAGATATATTGGTGAAATCTCCATATTGGGTTAGTTGTTCTTTAATTATCCAGTTTTTGAGTTATTTATTTCTTATTGTATATGCCAGTGTGTTAGATCCTACGGGGCCACTCAGGGACGGGCGCTTCAATCATTTTTCTACTGTTTTGGCAGTAGGATTGGGATTGGGGTAAGAACGGTTCCGTGACAGTTGGTATCAGAGCTTACACACTCTCATATACTTTAAGTAAATAATTTCTCAAGTCTCTTACACCCAAGAAACCCTAAAGTCCATAATGGTGAAAATTAAGGTGTCTAGGCTCGGGGTCCTGACATAATTTCTCCTATCCGTTTTCACGGTGGCTGAGATCCCCCGCTCTACCTGGCCTTAATTGATCCCGAACTGGACCTAAAGGTTCTCTTGTGAAACCCTAGAGAGTTTTCTAGCATCTCATCTCTTCTTTAAGGACAATCCTAATCCACCCATGTAGATGAAGATTAGGTTGTCTTCTCATCTCCTCATGTGGTCCTTCCTTGTGACCTTATACCACATGATGTCTCGATTATGGGTAGCTTAAGCATGGGAATCGCTAAATCTTGGAAGTTGATACCATGATCTGACCCTAGTTTGAAAACTCTATTTTGATCCATAGAATAAAATACTCATGTATGATCCCTAATATCATGAACACTCAATTTTGACTATGTTTGAGATTATGATATGGTGAAATAAGGATGACTTATACCTTATTGTTGATAAGGTCCCTATTTGATCAAATCCGTGTTGCCCTATTATTTTGACTAAACCTCAAACATAGTTAAGCAAACTTATACCCTATTTGATACATATCATGACTAAGCCATCAAGCGACTAAGCTTAGGACTCACAAAATTGTGATATAAGAAAATGATGCAAAAAGAAGTTTTCATATTGACTATTGATGCCTTTTTGCAATCTAGATTTTGATATGATTCATTGCCAAATTCAAATCCTCGATTTCCAAATTATATCACTACCTTGATCATGAAAGGAAAGAATTTAAAATTCTGACATTTTTGCTCTATTATCTTGAATTTTGATGTTATGACCTTATAAAACATGTTTTGATCATTAGTACTCTCCCTATTTGAATATGCTCGATTGATAATGACTAATGTCGATAATGTGCTAGATTAGGGTGGTAGTTGACTCATGACTCCCCTAACCTAGGTCACATCCATATTATGACTGCTTCTAAATTTTCATATGGTTGATTATTTAGAGTTTGGAAAGGTATTCCCTTCCACCCTATTTGGATTGATTGACCTAAACCTAATGGGTTAAACCCATGGTTGATACTCGATCTTGAAAATTGATTCGATAATGACCTTGACATATGGCAATATTAACTATATCTTGAGGTTGACTTCCTAGATAGACCTAAGTCTAGATCATTCATCAACCTTGGAAACCATGATAGTGAAATTTTGACATGGTGATTAAATATTACTTGAATATTGTTGCTAGAAATGGGATATAGATGAATGATATCCCCTAAGGTCTAAATAGGAATGTAAACCCTAGCTTCAAAATTTTGGACCTTTGATGTCCAAAAATCTCAACTCGTGATACTGATATATAATATTGCGACTCATGATTATCAAATCTCAATAATGACACAAATCCTATGATCACACTATTTGGATATTGAGATATATGACTAATGGCTTCAAAATCCCAAATCTTGAAATTTTGAAATGATGACTATATCGACCCTCTCAATTAATGACTTAGGGTTTATCTCTCATTAGGACTAGGGTGGGACCTCCCATTGATATTGAGTTTGAAATCATGATATTGAAAGTATGATGTTGTCTTGAAATTGTGAAAATATGAAATCTCAAATCATGGGTGTATAACGCCACCTAGGACAATGTAGAGTCTAAGACCCTGAGATATTGGGATTGAAAGTCACCTTGTATACTTGATTCAAGGTATCTATTTGCTTGACCTAAAATATGATCGCTCCAAATTTGTGATCAATAGGATGCGCTCGATGACTCATATAATGACTTCAGACAATATATGTGCTGATCTTGAAACTCAATTGCTCAATGATGAAATGATGTTAGTACCAAGTTGAATATGATGATGGAACATGGAATCTCAATTGTGATTTTTGGGACTAATTGAAGCTTGAGGACATGATTTTGATTACATAGTTGAGGATGTTCTAGTAATTGAGGATATGATATGGATTTGAATAATTCCAATTTTGAGGATATTTTTGAATTTTGGGGACAAAATTACTTTTTAAGGTGGGAAGGATGTGACAAAGTGGTTTTTAGCAAAATATTGAGATAATTACTCTTTTGACCTCATTATATTCTCTCATGGTCTCAAATAATTTTTCTTGGCTTCATAATCAATATTGAGACTCAAATCCAAGATATGGCGACCAATGTGGATTTTATACACATTATAACACTTCAAATTTGATTCATTCGTCACTTTGTCCAACGAATCAAATTGGTCAATAAAACTTTGTCTTTCTATTCTCAAACTTTTTATAAAGGTTATCCACATTTTTTCTAAAGCAGTGGTCCAAATTTGAGAACAATTGGACATTCCTACAATTTACTATGACTTCTTGAAGTTTATGTATTGAAAACCCCTTTTTTCCCCTTTTATTTGTGCCTTTTTCTTAGCTTTGCCATGTCAACGATCCATACAAGGGATCCGGGGTGACTGTTGGCCCTTGGATCTGCCTCTTGCGGATCCCGTCCCGATCCAGTGGCTACATGTCTGTCTTCTACCTCCTGTTGATTGCGGGGGAGTAGCTTTGGAATCGAAACAACAATTCTCTCATCCGGACCCCATTTTGAAAATCAAATAGAACGACGATGCTCGTCCCGCCAATCCGGATTCAGCTATGCCCTTTTTCCCCCTCAAATCAGCCTTTTTCAAAGAAAATGAGAGCTTGCTCTCACGGCCGCCACCATGGATGTTGTGGCCCTAGGAAAACCCTAAACCCAGCCTTGATCGCTTATAAAAGTACCACCCCTGGCTTCGTTTCTCTCTGACGAACCCAAACGGCGCCTTGCCTTTCTCTCCCATGGCCTGCTTCACCCTCGTTTTCTCATCGGCGTTATCTTCTTCCAGTTCCAGCGCCGCCGCACATGGCCCTATGGGAGTTCCCACTCCTCGCCTCCTCGCCCATGCCCTCGGCTCCCATTGAGTCTGCGGGGCCAAGCCGCTATCAGGCGGCATTCTTACTGTCGCCATTGGCCCCTTCTGCTCCCAAAGCCCCTCCACACCGGTGAGGCTTCTCGGCCTCATTTCTGGGCTCGTGAGGACCTACGCGAGGAAGAGAGGATCCCAGACCGGCTGGTCCAGGAAGGAGAGCACCGGTCCAATTGCTAGTTGAACCAAGGTCTGAAATGAGAAATCAAGTGTGAACCGGCCAATTAAAGTTATGAACCGGACCCTGAACCAAGCAAACCACCTCGTCTATGCGGCTCAATCTTGGCCATCCATCATGCATCGTGCGGCCATCCTTTTTTTCGCAAATAAGGTAAATATTCCCTCTCTATTCTAAAATTTAGATTAAATGCCTAGATCTTGTTTAAATCATAGAAATTGCTTTCGAACTCCAAAAATGATGAATAAGTAGTCCATTTTGATCAGAAAAATCCATTGAATCTGTTAAAAATACTCTTGAGACTTGATTCCAAATCATTCTCACGGATTTTCATATATTTGATATATTGCTTATGTAATTGGTCTAAATGACTCTAATTGTTGTTAATCTTGACTAAATATTGAAAACCCTATTTTTGGACTCTGATGATATTTTGTAACCTAGATCTGATCTTTTTGAATCATCTACTCTTGAAAGTGAATCATTAGTGAATCTAGATCTATTTACTTGATTCAATCTTGATAATAATCTTGATGATGAGCAATCTTGATCTTACAAAATAATTGATATAGTTTTGACCCATCAATATGATATTGGATACAAATGATGTAGAACATGATGATGACCTAAAGACTTGATGACTTGAATAATGATGATAATATTTAGGGTTGACATATATTCCTAAAATACCTAGGTAGATCATCCATCCTCGAATATGCTTGACACTTGAGTAAATATTGAAATCTTGATATAATGTTGACTATATATGAATGATCTACCTTAGGGATGAATAGGATTGGAAAACCCTAATTTGGTGTACTTGATTTTGGTCTATAATATGATCTTGATCCTTGATCCATATCTTGATTGATCTAGGAACCACTTGAGACCCTGATCTTCTACTCTAGTTGTTTAATACTCGAAATCCTCGGTGAAAGGTACGCTATTTATATAACTCCTCCTTGATTGTATTGAAGATACTTTTATGTATCTCTTGACCGTATGCTTGGCTATTTACTTGGATGAGCTATTGTTCCCTATGATTAGTCTTCTGTTTTTCTATATTATATTTTGAAAAACATGAAAACATAAATTGAATGCCCATTATGACTGCCCGTATATTGATGTTGATAATGATGATGATATTGATAATGTTGATAATGTGGATATATTGAGTACAACAATCCCCTCATTTGGAAGTGGGACTTGTACTTTGGCTTCCTATGTTCCTATGGTGAAAAGGGGCCTAATGACCTTCCACATCGCGTTGGGGTAATAGAGTCACACAAATTATATAAGCATGCTTCTTGAATTACAGCATAATGGGAACTCGTAATAAAATTCGAATTGCTTGAAAAACTTGTTGAATAAATGTTGGTTTTGCAAATTGCTTATTATTCTTTGAAATATAAGTCCTGCCAAGCATATTATTTTGTTATAAATCGTTTTACTTGATTTTGATAGCGTACCGTGCATTTGCATGATTGTGTCTCGATTTTCTTGATTTTAGGCAATATACATGGAATACTGAATATGATCGTTTCCACACTCATACACTCTGATGACAAAGATATATTGGTGAAATCTCCATATTGGGTTAGTTGTTCTTTAATTATCCAGTTTTTGAGTTATTTATTTCTTATTGTATATGCCAGTGTGTTAGATCCTACGGGGCCACTCAGGGACGGGCGCTTCAATCATTTTTCTACTGTTTTGGCAGTAGGATTGGGATTGGGGTAAGAACGGTTCCGTGACAGTTGGTATCAGAGCTTACACACTCTCATATACTTTAAGTAAATAATTTCTCAAGTATCTTACACCCAAGAAACCCTAAAGTCCATAATGGTGAAAATTAAGGTGTCTAGGCTCGGGGTCCTGACATAATTTCTCCTATCCGTTTTCACGGTGGCTGAGATCCCCCGCTCTACCTGGCCTTAATTGATCCCGAACTGGACCTAAAGGTTCTCTTGTGAAACCCTAGAGAGTTTTCTAGCATCTCATCTCTTCTTTAAGGACAATCCTAATCCACCCATGTAGATGAAGATTAGGTTGTCTTCTCATCTCCTCATGTGGTCCTTCCTTGTGACCTTATACCACATGATGTCTCGATTATGGGTAGCTTAAGCATGGGAATCGCTAAATCTTGGAAGTTGATACCATGATCTGACCCTAGTTTGAAAACTCGATTTTGATCCATAGAATAAAATACTCATGTATGATCCCTAATATCATGAACACTCAATTTTGACTATGTTTGAGATTATGATATGGTGAAATAAGGATGACTTATACCTTATTGTTGATAAGGTCCCTATTTGATCAAATCTGTGTTGCCCTATTATTTTGACTAAACCTCAAACATAGTTAAGAAAACTTATACCCTATTTGATACATATCATGACTAAGCCATCAAGCGACTAAGCTTAGGACTCACAAAATTGTGATATAAGAAAATGATGCAAAAAGAAGTTTTCATATTGACTATTGATGCCTTTTTGCAATCTCGATTTTGATATGATTCCTTGCCAAATTCAAATCCTCGATTTCCAAATTATATCACTACCTTGATCATGAAAGGAAAGAATTTAAAATTCTGACATTTTTGCTCTATTATCTTGAATTTTGATGTTATGACCTTATAAAACATGTTTTGATCATTAGTACTCTCCCTATTTGAATATGCTCGATTGATAATGACTAATGTCGATAATGTGCTAGATTAGGGTGGTAGTTGACTCATGACTCCCCTAACCTAGGTCACATCCATATTATGACTGCTTCTAAATTTTCATATGGTTGATTATTTAGAGTTTGGAAAGGTATTCCCTTCCACCCTATTTGGATTGATTGACCTAAACCTAATGGGTTAAACCCATGGTTGATACTCGATCTTGAAAATTGATTCGATAATGACCTTGACATATGGCAATATTAACTATATCTTGAGGTTGACTTCCTAGATAGACCTAAGTCTAGATCATTCATCAACCTTGGAAACCATGATAGTGAAATTTTGACATGTTGATTAAATATTACTTGAATATTGTTGCTAGAAATGGGATATAGATGAATGATATCCCCTAAGGTCTAAATAGGAATGTAAACCCTAGCTTCAAAATTTTGGACCTTTGATGTCCAAAAATCTCAACTCGTGATACTGATATATAATATTGCGACTCACGATTATCAAATCTCAATAATGATACAAATCCTATGATCACACTATTTGGATATTGAGATATATGACTAATGGCTTCAAAATCCCAAATCTTGAAATTTTGAAATGATGACTATATCGACCCTCTCAATTAATGACTTAGGGTTTAGCTCTCATTAGGACTAGGGTGGGACCTCCCATTGATATTGAGTTTGAAATCATGATATTGAAAGTATGATGTTGTCTTGAAATTGTGAAAATATGAAATCTCAAATCATGGGTGTATAACGCCACCTAGGACAATGTAGAGTCTAAGACCCTGAGATATTGGGATTGAAAGTCACCTTGTATACTTGATTCAAGGTATCTATTTGCTTGACCTAAAATATGATCGCTCCAAATTTGTGATCAATAGGATGCGCTCGATGACTCATATAATGACTTCAGACAATATATGTGCTGATCTTGAAACTCAATTGCTCAATGATGAAATGATGTTAGTACCAAGTTGAATATGATGATGGAACATGGAATCTCAATTGTGATTTTTGGGACTAATTGAAGCTTGAGGACATGATTTTGATTACATAGTTGAGGATGTTCTAGTAATTGAGGATATGATATGGATTTGAATAATTCCAATTTTGAGGATATTTTTGAATTTTGGGGACAAAATTCCTTTTTAAGGTGGGAAGGATGTGACAAAGTGGTTTTTAGCAAAATATTGAGATAATTACTCTTTTGACCTCATTATATTCTCTCATGGTCTCAAATAATTTTTCTTGGCTTCATAATCAATATTGAGACTCAAATCCAAGATATGGCGACCAATGTGGATTTTATACACATTATAACACTTCAAATTTGATTCATTTGTCACTTTGTCCAAAGAATCAAATTGGTCAATAAAACTTTGTCTTTCTATTCTCAAACTTTTTATAAAGGTTATCCACATTTTTTCTAAAGCATTGGTCCAAATTTGAGAACAATTGGACATTCCTACAATTTACTATGACTTCTTGAAGTTTATGTATTGAAAACCCCTTTTTTCCCCTTTTATTTGTGCCTTTTTCTTAACTTTGCCATGTCAACGATCCATACAAGGGATCCGGGGTGACTGTTGGCCCTTGGATCTGCCTCTTGCGGATCCCGTCCCGATCCAGTGGCTACATGTCTGTCTTCTACCTCCCGTTGATTGCGGGGGAGTAGCTTTGGAATCGAAACAACAATTCTCTCATCCGGACCCCATTTTGAAAATCAAATAGAACGACGATGCTCGTCCCGCCAATCCGGATTCAGCTATGCCCTTTTCCCCCCTCAAATCAGCCTTTTTCAAAGAAAATGAGAGCTTGCTCTCACGGCCGCCACCATGGATGTTGTGGCCCTAGGAAAACCCTAAACCCAGCCTTGATCGCTTATAAAAGTACCACCCCTGGCTTCGTTTCTCTCTGACGAACCCAAACGGCGCCTTGCCTTTCTCTCCCATGGCCTGCTTCACCCTCGTTTTCTCATCGGCGTTCTCTTCTTCCAGTTCCAGCGCCGCCGCACATGGCCCTATGGGAGTTCCCACTCCTCGCCTCCTCGCCCATGCCCTCGGCTCCCATTGAGTCTGCGGGGCCAAGCCGCTATCAGGCGGCATTCTTACTGTCGCCATTGGCCCCTTCTGCTCCCAAAGCCCCTCCACACCGGTGAGGCTTCTCGGCCTCATTTCTGGGCTCGTGAGGACCTACGCGAGGAAGAGAGGATCCCAGACCGGCTGGTCCAGGAAGGAGAGCACCGGTCCAATTGCTAGTTGAACCAAGGTCTGAAATGAGAAATCAAGTGTGAACCGGCCAATTAAAGTTATGAACCGGACCCTGAACCAAGCAAACCACCTCGTCTATGCGGCTCAATCTTGGCCATCCATCATGCATCGTGCGGCCATCCTTTTTTTCGCAAATAAGGTAAATATTCCCTCTCTATTCTGAAATTTAGATTAAATGCCTAGATCTTGTTTAAATCATAGAAATTGCTTTCGAACTCCAAAAATGATGAATAAGTAGTCCATTTTGATCAGAAAAATCCATTGAATCTGTTAAAAATACTCTTGAGACTTGATTCCAAATCATTCTCACGGATTTTCATATATTTGATATATTGCTTATGTAATTGGTCTAAATGACTCTAATTGTTGTTAATCTTGACTAAATATTGAAAACCCTATTTTTGGACTCTGATGATATTTTGTAACCTAGATCTGATCTTTTTGAATCATCTACTCTTGAAAGTGAATCATTAGTGAATCTAGATCTATTTACTTGATTCAATCTTGATAATAATCTTGATGATGAGCAATCTTGATCTTACAAAATAATTGATATAGTTTTGACCCATCAATATGATATTGGATACAAATGATGTAGAACATGATGATGACCTAAAGACTTGATGACTTGAATAATGATGATAATATTTAGGGTTGACATATATTCCTAAAATACCTAGGTAGATCATCCATCCTCGAATATGCTTGACACTTGAGTAAATATTGAAATCTTGATATAATGTTGACTATATATGAATGATCTACCTTAGGGATGAATAGGATTGGAAAACCCTAATTTGGTGTACTTGATTTTGGTCTATAATATGATCTTGATCCTTGATCCATATCTTGATTGATCTAGGAACCACTTGAGACCCTGATCTTCTACTCTAGTTGTTTAATACTCGAAATCCTCGGTGAAAGGTACGCTATTTATATAACTCCTCCTTGATTGTATTGAAGATACTTTTATGTATCTCTTGACCGTATGCTTGGCTATTTACTTGGATGAGCTATTGTTCCCTATGATTAGTCTTCTGTTTTTCTATATTATATTTTGAAAAACATGAAAACATAAATTGAATGCCCATTATGACTGCCCGTATATTGATGTTGATAATGATGATGATATTGATAATGTTGATAATGTGGATATATTGAGTACAACAATCCCCTCATTTGGAAGTGGGACTTGTACTTTGTCTTCCTATGTTCCTATGGTGAAAAGGGGCCTAATGACCTTCCACATCGCGTTGGAGTAATAGAGTCACACAAATTATATAAGCATGCTTCTTGAATTACAGCATAATGGGAACTCGTAATAAAATTCGAATTGCTTGAAAAACTTGTTGAATAAATGTTGGTTTTGCAAATTGCTTATTATTCTTTGAAATATAAGTCCTGCCAAGCATATTATTTTGTTATAAATCGTTTTACTTGATTTTGATAGCGTACCGTGCATTTGCATGATTGTGTCTCGATTTTCTTGATTTTAGGCAATATACATGGAATACTGAATATGATCGTTTCCACACTCATACACTCTGATGACAAAGATATATTGGTGAAATCTCCATATTGGGTTAGTTGTTCTTTAATTATCCAGTTTTTGAGTTATTTATTTCTTATTGTATATGCCAGTGTGTTAGATCCTACGGGGCCACTCAGGGACGGGCGCTTCAATCATTTTTCTACTGTTTTGGCAGTAGGATTGGGATTGGGGTAAGAACGGTTCCGTGACAGTTGGTATCAGAGCTTACACACTCTCATATACTTTAAGTAAATAATTTCTCAAGTCTCTTACACCCAAGAAACCCTAAAGTCCATAATGGTGAAAATTAAGGTGTCTAGGCTCGGGGTCCTGACATAATTTCTCCTATCCGTTTTCACGGTGGCTGAGATCCCCCGCTCTACCTGGCCTTAATTGATCCAGAACTGGACCTAAAGGTTCTCTTGTGAAACCCTAGAGAGTTTTCTAGCATCTCATCTATTCTTTAAGGACAATCCTAATCCACCCATGTAGATGAAGATTAGGTTGTCTTCTCATCTCCTCATGTGGTCCTTCCTTGTGACCTTATACCACATGATGTCTCGATTATGGGTAGCTTAAGCATGGGAATCGCTAAATCTTGGAAGTTGATACCATGATCTGACCCTAGTTTGAAAACTCAATTTTGATCCATAGAATAAAATACTCATGTATGATCCCTAATATCATGAACACTCAATTTTGACTATGTTTGAGATTATGATATGGTGAAATAAGGATGACTTATACCTTATTGTTGATAAGGTCCCTATTTGATCAAATCTGTGTTGCCCTATTATTTTGACTAAACCTCAAACATAGTTAAGCAAACTTATACCCTATTTGATACATATCATGACTAAGCCATCAAGCGACTAAGCTTAGGACTCACAAAATTGTGATATAAGAAAATGATGCAAAAAGAAGTTTTCATATTGACTATTGATGCCTTTTTGCAATCTCGATTTTGATATGATTCCTTGCCAAATTCAAATCCTCGATTTCCAAATTATATCACTACCTTGATCATGAAAGGAAAGAATTTAAAATTCTAACATTTTTGCTCTATTATCTTGAATTTTGATGTTATGACCTTATAAAACATGTTTTGATCATTAGTACTCTCCCTATTTGAATATGCTCGATTGATAATGACTAATGTCGATAATGTGCTAGATTAGGGTGGTAGTTGACTCATGACTCCCCTAACCTAGGTCACATCCATATTATGACTGCTTCTAAATTTTCATATGGTTGATTATTTAGAGTTTGGAAAGGTATTCCCTTCCACCCTATTTGGATTGATTGACCTAAACCTAATGGGTTAAACCCATGGTTGATACTCGATCTTGAAAATTGATTCGATAATGACCTTGACATATGGCAATATTAACTATATCTTGAGGTTGACTTCCTAGATAGACCTAAGTCTAGATCATTCATCAACCTTGGAAACCATGATAGTGAAATTTTGACATGTTGATTAAATATTACTTGAATATTGTTGCTAGAAATGGGATATAGATGAATGATATCCCCTAAGGTCTAAATAGGAATGTAAACCCTAGCTTCAAAATTTTGGACCTTTGATGTCCAAAAATCTCAACTCGTGATACTGATATATAATATTGCGACTCACGATTATCAAATCTCAATAATGATACAAATCCTATGATCACACTATTTGGATATTGAGATATATGACTAATGGCTTCAAAATCCCAAATCTTGAAATTTTGAAATGATGACTATATCGACCCTCTCAATTAATGACTTAGGGTTTAGCTCTCATTAGGACTAGGTTGGGACCTCCCATTGATATTGAGTTTGAAATCATGATATTGAAAGTATGATGTTGTCTTGAAATTGTGAAAATATGAAATCTCAAATCATGGGTGTATAACGCCACCTAGGACAATGTAGAGTCTAAGACCTTGAGATATTGGGATTGAAAGTCACCTTGTATACTTGATTCAAGGTATCTATTTGCTTGACCTAAAATATGATCGCTCCAAATTTGTGATCAATAGGATGCGCTCGATGACTCATATAATGACTTCAGACAATATATGTGCTGATCTTGAAACTCAATTGCTCAATGATGAAATGATGTTAGTACCAAGTTGAATATGATGATGGAACATGGAATCTCAATTGTGATTTTTGGGACTAATTGAAGCTTGAGGACATGATTTTGATTACATAGTTGAGGATGTTCTAGTAATTGAGGATATGATATGGATTTGAATAATTCCAATTTTGAGGATATTTTTGAATTTTGGGGACAAAATTACTTTTTAAGGTGGGAAGGATGTGACAAAGTGGTTTTTAGCAAAATATTGAGATAATTACTCTTTTGACCTCATTATATTCTCTCATGGTCTCAAATAATTTTTCTTGGCTTCATAATCAATATTGAGACTCAAATCCAAGATATGGCGACCAATGTGGATTTTATACACATTATAACACTTCAAATTTGATTCATTCGTCACTTTGTCCAAAGAATCAAATTGGTCAATAAAACTTTGTCTTTCTATTCTCAAACTTTTTATAAAGGTTATCCACATTTTTTCTAAAGCAGTGGTCCAAATTTGAGAACAATTGGACATTCCTACAATTTACTATGACTTCTTGAAGTTTATGTATTGAAAACCCCTTTTTCCCCTTTTATTTGTGCCTTTTTCTTAGCTTTGCCATGTCAACGATCCATACAAGGGATCCGGGGTGACTGTTGGCCCTTGGATCTGCCTCTTGCGGATCCTGTCCTGATCCAGTGGCTACATGTCTGTCTTCTACCTCCCGTTGATTGCGGGGGAGTAGCTTTGGAATCGAAACAACAATTCTCTCATCCGGACCCCATTTTGAAAATCAAATAGAACGACGATGCTCGTCCCGCCAATCCGGATTCAGCTATGCCCTTTTTCCCCCTCAAATCAGCCTTTTTCAAAGAAAATGAGAGCTTGCTCTCACGGCCGCCACCATGGATGTTGTGGCCCTAGGAAAACCCTAAACCCAGCCTTGATCGCTTATAAAAGTACCACCCCTGGCTTCGTTTCTCTCTGACGAACCCAAACGGCGCCTTGCCTTTCTCTCCCATGGCCTGCTTCACCCTCGTTTTCTCATCGGCGTTCTCTTCTTCCAGTTCCAGCGCCGCTGCACATGGCCCTATGGGAGTTCCCACTCCTCGCCTCCTCGCCCATGCCCTCGGCTCCCATTGAGTCTGCGGGGCCAAGCCGCTATCAGGCGGCATTCTTACTGTCGCCATTGGCCCCTTCTGCTCCCAAAGCCCCTCCACACCGGTGAGGCTTCTCGGCCTCATTTCTGGGCTCGTGAGGACCTACGCGAGGAAGAGAGGATCCCAGACCGGCTGGTCCAGGAAGGAGAGCACCGGTCCAATTGCTAGTTGAACCAAGGTCTGAAATGAGAAATCAAGTGTGAACCGGCCAATTAAAGTTATGAACCGGACCCTGAACCAAGCAAACCACCTCGTCTATGCGGCTCAATCTTGGCCATCCATCATGCATCGTGCGGCCATCCTTTTTTTCGCAAATAAGGTAAATATTCCCTCTCTATTCTGAAATTTAGATTAAATGCCTAGATCTTGTTTAAATCATAGAAATTGCTTTCGAACTCCAAAAATGATGAATAAGTAGTCCATTTTGATCAGAAAAATCCATTGAATCTGTTAAAAATACTCTTGAGACTTGATTCCAAATCATTCTCACGGATTTTCATATATTTGATATATTGCTTATGTAATTGGTCTAAATGACTCTAATTGTTGTTAATCTTGACTAAATATTGAAAACCCTATTTTTGGACTCTGATGATATTTTGTAACCTAGATCTGATCTTTTTGAATCATCTACTCTTGAAAGTGAATCATTAGTGAATCTAGATCTATTTACTTGATTCAATCTTGATAATAATCTTGATGATGAGCAATCTTGATCTTACAAAATAATTGATATAGTTTTGACCCATCAATATGATATTGGATACAAATGATGTAGAACATGATGATGACCTAAAGACTTGATGACTTGAATAATGATGATAATATTTAGGGTTGACATATATTCCTAAAATACCTAGGTAGATCATCCATCCTCGAATATGCTTGACACTTGAGTAAATATTGAAATCTTGATATAATGTTGACTATATATGAATGATCTACCTTAGGGATGAATAGGATTGGAAAACCCTAATTTGGTGTACTTGATTTTGGTCTATAATATGATCTTGATCCTTGATCCATATCTTGATTGATCTAGGAACCACTTGAGACCCTGATCTTCTACTCTAGTTGTTTAATACTCGAAATCCTCGGTGAAAGGTACGCTATTTATATAACTCCTCCTTGATTGTATTGAAGATACTTTTATGTATCTCTTGACCGTATGCTTGGCTATTTACTTGGATGAGCTATTGTTCCCTATGATTAGTCTTCTGTTTTTCTATATTATATTTTGAAAAACATGAAAACATAAATTGAATGCCCATTATGACTGCCCGTATATTGATGTTGATAATGATGATGATATTGATAATGTTGATAATGTGGATATATTGAGTACAACAATCCCCTCATTTGGAAGTGGGACTTGTACTTTGGCTTCCTATGTTCCTATGGTGAAAAGGGGCCTAATGACCTTCCACATCGCGTTGGGGTAATAGAGTCACACAAATTATATAAGCATGCTTCTTGAATTACAGCATAATGGGAACTCGTAATAAAATTCGAATTGCTTGAAAAACTTGTTGAATAAATGTTGGTTTTGCAAATTGCTTATTATTCTTTGAAATATAAGTCCTGCCAAGCATATTATTTTGTTATAAATCGTTTTACTTGATTTTGATAGCGTACCGTGCATTTGCATGATTGTGTCTCGATTTTCTTGATTTTAGGCAATATACATGGAATACGGAATATGATCGTTTCCACACTCATACACTCTGATGACAAAGATATATTGGTGAAATCTCCATATTGGGTTAGTTGTTCTTTAATTATCCAGTTTTTGAGTTATTTATTTCTTATTGTATATGCCAGTGTGTTAGATCCTACGGGGCCACTCAGGGACGGGCGCTTCAATCATTTTTCTACTGTTTTGGCAGTAGGATTGGGATTGGGGTAAGAACGGTTCCGTGACAGTTGGTATCAGAGCTTACACACTCTCATATACTTTAAGTAAATAATTTCTCAAGTCTCTTACACCCAAGAAACCCTAAAGTCCATAATGGTGAAAATTAAGGTGTCTAGGCTCGGGGTCCTGACATAATTTCTCCTATCCGTTTTCACGGTGGCTGAGATCCCCCGCTCTACCTGGCCTTAATTGATCCAGAACTGGACCTAAAGGTTCTCTTGTGAAACCCTAGAGAGTTTTCTAGCATCTCATCTCTTCTTTAAGGACAATCCTAATCCACCCATGTAGATGAAGATTAGGTTGTCTTCTCATCTCCTCATGTGGTCCTTCCTTGTGACCTTATACCACATGATGTCTCGATTATGGGTAGCTTAAGCATGGGAATCGCTAAATCTTGGAAGTTGATACCATGATCTGACCCTAGTTTGAAAACTCGATTTTGATCCATAGAATAAAATACTCATGTATGATCCCTAATATCATGAACACTCAATTTTGATTATGTTTGAGATTATGATATGGTGAAATAAGGATGACTTATACCTTATTGTTGATAAGGTCCCTATTTGATCAAATCTGTGTTGCCCTATTATTTTGACTAAACCTCAAACATAGTTAAGCAAACTTATACCCTATTTGATACATATCATGACTAAGCCATCAAGCGACTAAGCTTAGGACTCACAAAATTGTGATATAAGAAAATGATGCAAAAAGAAGTTTTCATATTGACTATTGATGCCTTTTTGCAATCTCGATTTTGATATGATTCCTTGCCAAATTCAAATCCTCGATTTCCAAATTATATCACTACCTTGATCATGAAAGGAAAGAATTTAAAATTCTGACATTTTTGCTCTATTATCTTGAATTTTGATGTTATGACCTTATAAAACATGTTTTGATCATTAGTACTCTCCCTATTTGAATATGCTCGATTGATAATGACTAATGTCGATAATGTGCTAGATTAGGGTGGTAGTTGACTCATGACTCCCCTAACCTAGGTCACATCCATATTATGACTGCTTCTAAATTTTCATATGGTTGATTATTTAGAGTTTGGAAAGGTATTCCCTTCCACCCTATTTGGATTGATTGACCTAAACCTAATGGGTTAAACCCATGGTTGATACTCGATCTTGAAAATTGATTCGATAATGACCTTGACATATGGCAATATTAACTATATCTTGAGGTTGACTTCCTAGATAGACCTAAGTCTAGATCATTCATCAACCTTGGAAACCATGATAGTGAAATTTTGACATGTTGATTAAATATTACTTGAATATTGTTGCTAGAAATGGGATATAGATGAATGATATCCCCTAAGGTCTAAATAGGAATGTAAACCCTAGCTTCAAAATTTTGGACCTTTGATGTCCAAAAATCTCAACTCGTGATACTGATATATAATATTGCGACTCACGATTATCAAATCTCAATAATGATACAAATCCTATGATCACACTATTTGGATATTGAGATATATGACTAATGGCTTCAAAATCCCAAATCTTGAAATTTTGAAATGATGACTATATCGACCCTCTCAATTAATGACTTAGGGTTTAGCTCTCATTAGGACTAGGGTGGGACCTCCCATTGATATTGAGTTTGAAATCATGATATTGAAAGTATGATGTTGTCTTGAAATTGTGAAAATATGAAATCTCAAATCATGGGTGTATAACGCCACCTAGGACAATGTAGAGTCTAAGACCCTGAGATATTGGGATTGAAAGTCACCTTGTATACTTGATTCAAGGTATCTATTTGCTTGACCTAAAATATGATCGCTCCAAATTTGTGATCAATAGGATGCGCTCGATGACTCATATAATGACTTCAGACAATATATGTGCTGATCTTGAAACTCAATTGCTCAATGATGAAATGATGTTAGTACCAAGTTGAATATGATGATGGAACATGGAATCTCAATTGTGATTTTTGGGACTAATTGAAGCTTGAGGACATGATTTTGATTACATAGTTGAGGATGTTCTAGTAATTGAGGATATGATATGGATTTGAATAATTCCAATTTTGAGGATATTTTTGAATTTTGGGGACAAAATTCCTTTTTAAGGTGGGAAGGATGTGACAAAGTGGTTTTTAGCAAAATATTGAGATAATTACTCTTTTGACCTCATTATATTCTCTCATGGTCTCAAATAATTTTTCTTGGCTTCATAATCAATATTGAGACTCAAATCCAAGATATGGCGACCAATGTGGATTTTATACACATTATAACACTTCAAATTTGATTCATTCGTCACTTTGTCCAAAGAATCAAATTGGTCAATCAAACTTTGTCTTTCTATTCTCAAACTTTTTATAAAGGTTATCCACATTTTTTATAAAGTAGTGGTCCAAATTTGAGAACAATTGGACATTCCTACAATTTACTATGACTTCTTGAAGTTTATGTATTGAAAACCCCTTTTTTCCCCTTTTATTTGTGCCTTTTTCTTAGCTTTGCCATGTCAACGATCCATACAAGGGATCCGGGGTGACTGTTGGCCCTTGGATCTGCCTCTTGCGGAACCCGTCCCGATCCAGTGGCTACATGTCTGTCTTCTACCTCCCGTTGATTGCGGGGGAGTAGCTTTGGAATCGAAACAACAATTCTCTCATCCGGACCCCATTTTGAAAATCAAATAGAACGACGATGCTCGTCCCGCCAATCCGGATTCAGCTTTGCCCTTTTTCCCCCTCAAATCAGCCTTTTTCAAAGAAAATGAGAGCTTGCTCTCACGGCCGCCACCATGGATGTTGTGGCCCTAGGAAAACCCTAAACCCAGCCTTGATCGCTTATAAAAGTACCACCCCTGGCTTCGTTTCTCTCTGACGAACCCAAACGGCGCCTTGCCTTTCTCTCCCATGGCCTGCTTCACCCTCGTTTTCTCATCGGCGTTCTCTTCTTCCAGTTCCAGTGCCGCCGCACATGGCCCTATGGGAGTTCCCACTCCTCGCCTCCTCGCCCATGCCCTCGGCTCCCATTGAGTCTGCGGGGCCAAGCCGCTATCAGGCGGCATTCTTACTGTCGCCATTGGCCCCTTCTGCTCCCAAAGCCCCTCCACACCGGTGAGGCTTCTTGGCCTCATTTCTGGGCTCGTGAGGACCTACGCGAGGAAGAGAGGATCCCAGACCGGCTGGTCCAGGAAGGAGAGCACTGGTCCAATTGCTAGTTGAACCAAGGTCTGAAATGAGAAATCAAGTGTGAACCGGCCAATTAAAGTTATGAACCGGACCCTGAACTAAGAAAACCACCTCGTCTATGCGGCTCAATCTTGGCCATCCATCATGCATCGTGCGGCCATCCTTTTTTTTGCAAATAAGGTAAATATTCCCTCTCTATATAGAAATTTAGATTAAATGCCTAGATCTTGTTTAAATCATAGAAATTGCTTTCGAACTCCAAAAATGATGAATAAGTAGTCCATTTTGATCAGAAAAATCCATTGAATCTGTTAAAAATACTCTTGAGACTTGATTCCAAATCATTCTCACGGATTTTCATATATTTGATATATTGCTTATGTAATTGGTCTAAATGACTCTAATTGTTGTTAATCTTGACTAAATATTGAAAACCCTATTTTTGGACTCTGATGATATTTTGTAACCTAGATCTGATCTTTTTGAATCATCTACTCTTGAAAGTGAATCATTAGTGAATCTAGATCTATTTACTTGATTCAATCTTGATAATAATCTTGATGATGAGCAATCTTGATCTTACAAAATAATTGATATAGTTTTGACCCATCAATATGATATTGGATACAAATGATGTAGAACATGATGATGACCTAAAGACTTGATGACTTGAATAATGATGATAATATTTAGGGTTGACATATATTCCTAAAATACCTAGGTAGATCATCCATCCTCGAATATGCTTGACACTTGAGTAAATATTGAAATCTTGATATAATGTTGACTATATATGAATGATCTACCTTAGGGATGAATAGGATTGGAAAACCCTAATTTGGTGTACTTGATTTTGGTCTATAATATGATCTTGATCCTTGATCCATATCTTGATTGATCTAGGAACCACTTGAGACCCTGATCTTCTACTCTAGTTGTTTAATACTCGAAATCCTCGGTGAAAGGTACGCTATTTATATAACTCCTCCTTGATTGTATTGAAGATACTTTTATGTATCTCTTGACCGTATGCTTGGCTATTTACTTGGATGAGCTATTGTTCCCTATGATTAGTCTTCTGTTTTTCTATATTATATTTTGAAAAACATGAAAACATAAATTGAATGCCCATTATGACTGCCCGTATATTGATGTTGATAATGATGATGATATTGATAATGTTGATAATGTGGATATATTGAGTACAACAATCCCCTCATTTGGAAGTGGGACTTGTACTTTGGCTTCCTATGTTCCTATGGTGAAAAGGGGCCTAATGACCTTCCCCATCGCGTTGGGGTAATAGAGTCACACAAATTATATAAGCATGCTTCTTGAATTACAGCATAATGGGAACTCGTAATAAAATTCGAATTGCTTGAAAAACTTGTTGAATAAATGTTGGTTTTGCAAATTGTTTATTATTCTTTGAAATATAAGTCCTGCCAAGCATACTATTTTGTTATAAATCGTTTTACTTGATTTTGATAGCGTACCGTGCATTTGCATGATTGTGTCTCGATTTTCTTGATTTTAGGCAATATACATGGAATACTGAATATGATCGCTTCTGCACTCATACACTCTGATGACAAAGATATATTGGTGAAATCTCCATATTGGGTTAGTTGTTCTTTAATTATCCAGTTTTTGAGTTATTTATTTCTTATTGTATATGCCAGTGTGTTAGATCCTACGGGGCCACTCAGGGACGGGCGCTTCAATCATTTTTCTACTATTTTGGCAGTAGGATTGGGATTGGGGTAAGAACGGTTCCGTGACATCTATCCTCCTGACCAAATCCACAAATGTGGCAAATCTCTATCTATTCTCTAGAGCTGACATCGATGTCGCCAACTCTAAGCTCAAACCCTTCTGAAAACATCTGATCCTCTCCTTGTCTATTGTCGCCATATGCGGGAAGAACCTCATAAGCTCCATGAACTTCACCTCATACTCATTGATCGTCACAGATCCCTGCATGATCTTCTCAAAATATGCGATCTTCTCATCCATATAGGTCACTGGGAATTATTGGCTCACGAATTCTTACCAAAACTCCTCCCAAATGATCACCGCCCCATGCCTCTTCTCCTTGGCGATGGACCACCAATGGCCAACATTGCCTTTTAATAGGTACAATGTGTGCTTCACCTTACCCTCTTCGGGAATATTGAGGATCTTGAAGGCCTTCTCCAACTCAGTCAACCACATGTCAGCATGTGTTGGATCCACCTACCGACATACTCTAATGCCCCCACATGCCTTAACCTCTCAAAGGTCTTCTCAGAACCTTGGGATTCCGCACTGGGGGTGGTTGACCTTGCTTGGGGAATGGGCATCCTATTTTCCATATGCGTCATCATGGCCATGAATTGTCCAAACATGGAATGAAAAGTAGGATTTGCCATAGTTGTTGGGTCGAACTGAGGCTCCTTAGGAACTCCATCATCTCAGGCATGCCTCTTGGCACCACCTCCTGGTGCAGAAACACTACTCTCAGCATGTTCTTCATGTTGGCAAGACATATCTTTTCTTCCCTTCTTCTTCTTTTGCATAATCATAAGTTACCATTAATTATGTTAGATAACATGAGAACATACACAGACCCTACTCCTATGTCCCTATAGACTCAGCAAACCTAAAGCTCTGATACCAACCAAACAATGTTACCCATTGTCACGCCAAAGCGAGATAACTCAAAATAAAATGTGGAACTAATACTAAACATCCAGGATTACCATAAAATAGGGCATATTAAAACTGGTTCCATATCAACACAAAAGCATAAACATATTACATCTGGGTCCACATGAAGCCACATGTATTACAAATCATGCCACAAGATGATACATATCATTGTTCACTTGGAAAACTAGCCACAGCCTATTCACGTATACAAGCCATATATGTACAACCATGGCCTACTGCCAAAAATCATGTTGATGTACAACATCTACAAAACACCCCCAATGACCTGAGAGTATAGGGATGACACATAGGACTCTACTACAAAACACGATAAGCATATCTGACCTTTAACATCTACTTCTCCTCTTGTGGCTCAGCCTGAATCGGGGGATCTGTACCTCGTTATGCACGACCACCTAAAATATGGGGAAATCCACGAGTGAAACCAACATCACAGTGAGAGATATAACTCTCCACCAACAACTATTATTAATACAAATATTCTCAAACAAGAAAGTAACAATATCATTAGGTTGTGTAGATTCAACTAAATGATATGAATAAATCAATGAACACTATTTAAGCAAATTAGGCATCTACAACTGAGCAGTAGAACATCTTATACTTTAATAAGGAATATGAAGAACATGTATAATAATTGATTTCTTTTACCACATTATAAATCAACTAATAAGTACAAGAGATAAGGCAAAATTTCCTCCAATGTGACTCGTATTTAACCCCAATAAAATATACTACACGGTAGTAGTGCACCTTTTATTACGCCCTAAGGAGATGAGGTATACCACTCATGCTCCAACTGACCACTGCTAAGTCAAAATCAGTGCCATACAAGAACTAGGAGGAGTCAGACTCCTATAATCTCCCACACTCTCAGTCAGTCTGAGTTCACTACAGTGTTATATAAAGTCCAATTGCAAAACAGCCTAGTCTGCCTTGGTATATATGCATAACACTAGTGATAATTGAGTTATGACTGCAGTTGCACTCCTATCGAGGTATGACCATAGCCATCCTGAAAATATATCACATATATATTGAATCACATCACTGAGATATGACCTTGACTGTTCTCCTGCTAGGTATGACTATAGCCAATCCTATGTAATGCATATACTTAACAATATACGACTCCAAACTTCCACTAAGGGAGAACCCATTTCACCATCCAGCAAGTACTAACGCTGAAGATGGATCTATGGCATAGGGAAACTACATGATTAGGATTTCACTTGATTAATTAAGCCAATTGGGTATCTTTTATCATCAATCAAGTTACAACATACAAACCCTTAAAAGATTCTACAACGATAAGGGTAAGATACAACTCCATAAGACATAAAATGTATCAGGTATAATCTTGTCACATCATCACTTGATACATGTAACATCCCAGGATTTGAGGCCTCGAATAAAATGATCTCATAAGGAATGATTAGACTACCCATATCATCAAGGTGCACCTCCTTTTCTGGGAGCCCATCACTAAAAAACTCCATAGTTAAGCGTGCTCAACTTGGAGTAGTACTAGGATGGGTGACCAGTCAGGAAGTTGATCCTGGCTTGCGCGTGAGTGATGAAAAAGTGTGCAGTTAAGGCTAGTGGTGGTATGTGGGGCCAGTCATCATTCCTGAAACTCTGCTAGAGCCTTAGGCAGTGGGCCCAGGCATTACAAATGGTATCAAAGCCATAACCCCTCCAGTAGGTGGGGCCCACATGGGCATGAAGGAAAGGGTTGTCCATGGTTGACATAGCCACCCTTGCGCTGGTATTTCATGATCGAGAGCTGGGTGTCCATGGGCCATTGTGGGTCTGCACTGAAATGGGGAAGAGATTATGATGCCTTATAGTTGAGCCTTGACGAGGATGTCAAGAGTCTAAGTGATGGAGATTGTAACATCCCAAGATTTAAGGCCTCAAATAAAATGATCTTATAAGGAATGATTAGACTACCCATATCACCAAGGTGCACCTCCTTTTTCGGGAGCCCATCACCAAAAAACTCCATAGTTAAGCGTTCTCAGCTTGAAGTAGTACTAGGATGGGTGACCAGTCGGGAAGTAGATCCTGGCTTGTGCGTGAGTGATGAAAAAGTGTGTAGTTAAGGCTAGTGGTGGTATGTGGGGCCAGTCATCATTCTTGAAACTCTGCTAGAGCCTTAGGCAGTGGGCCCGGGCATTACAATACCACTGCCATACCATGCCATCAACACTATCATATCAGTAGGCAATAGAAATCTGTCACCACATCACTGGAGGATATCACCTCAAACTAGGCACAAAGCCTCTGCCAGATCATAAGACCCACATTATATTGTTCCTGCACGACATCATTATCTCATCATTCCTCATAAAGGCTCATACTCATCACCCTATATTATATAAGAGATATCATAGCATTCACAAACCATGATGTATATTCTACCTGCAATGTTAGGGCTACACAAGGAGGAGAGAGAAATGATACTTCATTGCATGCTATACACTTCAAACAAGGTAAGCATTACATCATGTGTTCATAATCAGGGTTAAATTTTACTTATATGTATCCAATTAGGGTTTCTAGATCAGCAATTATCAAAACATCATAATCACCATCTTTCCCCATATTCTTGGAACATCTCACTTTGTCATCCACCACTACTATTAGGTCAAGAATACCAACCAAACACATGTCATAAAACCTCATCAGTTAAAGAGAATTCAAGGCCACTCACCTTATGCAACTGAAGGAAACACAAACCATCAAAGTCCAATACATAAACAAAGCTCTACGACCATAGAGATGACATCACATGTCTTTGATCGAAGAGAAACTGCTGCATGGTCGAAGATCATCAAACCATGTGACCAAAGAGAAAACTAGGTCTTCAGAAACTAAAGAAACCATATCATACCACCAGTCAAAGGGAATCATCATGGTCGAAGACCATCAATCTATGTGACTGAAGGAAACAATTCAAAATAGCATGGTCGACTCATCTATGTGACCAAGACCAAAGGGAATCATCTCATCGACCAAACATCACCTCCAAGCCTTCAACTACTTGGAACACAACATGAAGAACATCTTAGAGAGAAGACTACTCACAAAGCATGACAAAATAGTTGGATAACCAACAAGAAACCGAAATCTCAAGAGAGAGATGCATCATGGCAATCACCACATAAAACCCTAGGATTCCAATCAACTAAAAATAGGGACAACCAAACACATTATCATGAGGTAAGAATCCACGATCCAAACCATCACATGCATCCAAAAAAGATCCATTATAACAAAAGAAAATAGAACCTTAAGTGAGGTGAGAAACCAACATAAAACATGTACATGTGAAACTAGCACTTCCACCATTCATAGGGTTAGGTAAGGGAGAAAATTCATGCAAGATCATTATAGGAACTCAAATTCTAAACAAGATAACATCATCAATAACATGTGATCACATTTTAGGAATAAGTTTTGCATGTAGAATTAAAGTGCAATAATAGTAGGGAAGATAGTTATATAACCTGCATGCTTATGATGAAACAACCTCCAAGCAAAGAGATCCAAAGAAGAGAGAAGACATAGCTTTGATCACCTCCATGACCAAGCTAGTTACCACCTTAAAAGAGAAGAAAACCCTCTATTAAAGGTCAAGGAAGAGAGATCCTAAACCCTAGGCTGAGAAAGAAAGGAAGGAGAAGATCTTCATCCTACTTAGGTTCTACCATGGAAAACCATGGACTTGACCTCTATGGAGAGAAGTTTCTCAAAAGACCACCATGGAGAACCATGCGTTTGGCCAAGAGAATGGAAAGAGGTAGGCTTTTACAAGGAAACGAAATCAATAGGATGGATCACTTACCAAGGATCAAAGATCACCAAAAAATCAACAAGAGAAACTACTTCAACTCAAGATTACCACATGCAATATGGTCAGCCACCAAAGCTCCAAGGTGAGCTCCTCTTCACCACCAAGCTCCAAGGTCCAAAATCCAAATATGAGAGAGGGAAATAGAGAGCAAAAAGGATCATATGCATGGGAAAAGGAGGGTACGTATACTCAAGAGTAGAGAGAGGTGAAAGGAACTAGGTGTCATGCACATAGGTGTCACATGTGCATCTAATATCAACCATGCATAAACAAAAGCTATGCAAGCCACTAAGGTCGTGAAAAGCAAGAAGGATCAATGACTCACTTGGTCCTAGAGGACCATCGGTCGAAGGGAAACATGGCCACAAATGCTCTTGGTCAAAGAGAAACCTGCGACCAAACACATGAAACCCTTGGATTCCTCTTCGACCAAAGAGAAGGAAAACATCTTCGATCGGAGGGACACCAACACATGCAAAACCTCTTTGACCGTAGAGGTTAGGAAAAGGAAACATTAAGGGTGTTTAAAGAAAACTAAGAACTCAAATGGTCAACATATGGTCAAAACCTTACTAGGGCATCCAAGCAAACCCTAGAAACAACACTCAAGACGTCACCACTTCTCTCCTCATCAAATCAAGGCATAAAAAGGCACCCTCCAACATTGTACTCTTTCTCATGATGCCAAAACATGTGAGGCACATCCAACATGTGACAAATTGCAAGATAAACCCTCAACATGGGTCAATTACAATTTGTTCCAAAACAAGCATACATGTAGCAAAACTAGCTCAAACATCATCCAAACAGGAGAAAAATGAAAACATAATCATGTCACATGTTATTAAACTCATGACATGATTAGATTAAGGTTTAAGCATCTTAGTGAGCTTGACAAGAAAGATCAAGCACTACTGGTTACAACAATTAGATAAATAGCTCATTTCCCTAGAAGATGGTCCTTTCATGTGATCAAGGATGTTGAAGTCGATATGTTCATCCCCTATTCAGATAGTGATTAGCCCATATGCAACATCAATCAAAGCACACACAGTTGAATGAAATCATCTACCAAAAATCATTAGACACATTGGATCTTCAGTAGCATTGATGTTGATGATGTGACATGGAATAAAGAAGTTACCTATTTAAATAAGAACATTTTTGACAATGCCAATAGGTCTGGTATATGAGTTATCATCTAGTTGTATCTTCATATGAGAAGGAACTATATCAGTTAATCCTAGCTGAATTACTGGAGAGTGCAACTAAGATTGATGCTTGCTCCTAGTTCGGCTAGGCCATGCCTTTCCATAGTGTCCCCTAGTATAAATGGGATGGGGAAAGCACCATGATCTTTCTTCTTAGTTGGCATGGTGGATTGAACAAAAGTGGTAGCCATTCTGGCCAGTCGATTAGTTTTTATTTCACCTCTATTCTAGTTCTTAGTGATGAGATCCTTCATGAACTTAGCATAGGTTGGAATCTCATCTATAACATTGAGGATGAGAATATTTAGATGTAACTTTTTAATGGTATCCATAAACTTTGGGTATCTCCTCTCTAGGTTTTCTTTGATAAATCAGTGAGAAAAGGATGCTTCAAAACAATATTTCATTCGGTTTATTCGAGGAATTTATGTTATGGAATGGAATTTTCAAATTATTGGGTAGCCAATTTGGATAAATAGATTCATGAAATTGAGGAAAGGAATGGTCAACTTGACTTCTTATGTATGTATGAGAATGACGATGTCAACTTCATTGATTTTATATACTCATGAACCTAATTATGAAGATATAGGATTTCATGAATTAGTGTGATATGATGGTGGCCTTCAAAGTGTGTCGATCATGTAAAGGCATATCTTTTAGTTTGATGGGGTCTAAATATCTTTTGATGTTAATTCTATGTCTATATTCTTATGTGACTTTTTGAGATATTCAATTGGATGGTTAAACAATGTTATCTTGACACAAAAATCATATGAGATGTACATCATGTGAAGTGTAAGATGTAGTTCAATTTTGGTGAACTTTAGATAATCCAATAGAAAATTTATCGAGGATGTTTGAAAGACCAAATTCAATAATAATATCATACATATGTGGAGACATTTGGTTTGTCATGCGGCTTCTCTCTTGTTCAGTAGGAAGATGTGGATGTGTGCCATTCACAACCTTGGAGCCATGGATTGGCCTGAAGGAGCGTTGACTCTAGCCCTTCGATGAAATGAACGGCTGTGAGCTATGCCTTTAACCTTACACTTAGAGACAGAACATGTAGACGACCTGCCCATGATGCACATGCTGCTGATCGTGTCTGAGAGAAGTACCGGCTGACGAACTGCCCTGGGCTCATAACAAAGAGACTTCCCACACAGTAGGGTCTCTCCATCGTCAGTTGTAGATGGAGCAGGGAAGAAGTACAATAGATATAGAAGGAGTCTGTAGTGGAGTCTAGTAGAGAAGACTGTCCCAATAGGAAATCCACCTAGCTTCACCTCCAGTTACAACTTCCATGGCCGATAAACACTTTGATGTGCACAGGAGGCATATCAGCAGCGGTCGAGGAATTGGACATGGAAGCAGACAACGCAGCTCTAGGCATTGATTGTGTGAAAGAGAGAACACAGAGAGGACGAAGGAGCCACCATGGCATGTCAAAGCAGAGCAAGAGGCACTTGGAGGGGGCAGACGAAGCCATTGGAAGTTTAGTCAAAACTGAAGGCAGCCAGAATAGCAAGGGCTTTCTCACCGGAGAGAAGCCTGGGTGGACGGTGCTCACAAAGCAAAGGAGCGCATGCTCAGGCAGACGCGTCGAGCAGAAGTAATAGAGGGACCTGCACCTGCGACTTACCTAACGAAGGAATTGGAAGTTTACTTGAAGGACCAAAGGACATGTGATCGCTCAATAGAGTCGTCCCTACGGCAGCGGCCTGTGCAATGGAGCGTCGTCTGTTGCTGCTGGAGGAGAGAGTAACGGCGGCGGGCCTGTTACAGACTCACGCAGATTCATGACCATGATGAGAACGCGAAGAGGGAAATCCCTGAACCCGCCTGAACCCAGATCAAACCGGGCGGTTCACCAATGCTAGATAGGGTGGGTCATGGAGTTGCACCTCTCACAGGCCACGTGGCGACGTCAGATTGGCCACAAAGAGATAAAAACCTAGAAAATATGTGGATCTTCAATAAATTATAGAAGATAGTCCGTTTGTCAGAAAACTACAAACAAAATACCAAAATGTTCAGAAAAATGAGTAGAACAACATAAAAGTATTATATCAGTCTTTTGAAACTGAAATGTCAATTATATCATGTAAGATGTTATATACTTTCATGAGTAATAAATATCAAATCGTGACCTACAAATATGAGAATGCATCAGGAACTCCTAAATATGATATATAATTTGTATGATGTCAGTTCTGATCATGCTTAGATCATGTAATGATGTAATTTGCTCCATATATCTATCTAGGGCTAGTAACCCTAAATAAAATATAAAAAATACATATGTGGTCAATAAATGTTAGAATAATTAGTATAATCTTATATTAGTATATCCAACCTCATATTTAATCATGAGATCATAATGATTTACATAATTCATGTTATACAATGATCATTTCTCTTAATGTGATATAAACCCTAGTGTGTTTAATGAATATGATATAGGGCTAACACATGAACACAATGATATGGAAACTAATGGACATACAATCAACTCTAATATGTAATGCAACACCATTAACATCAGTCCCAAATAACAAGAAGATGACAAGACAAGTAGTGATGGAAATATTCTAATGAACTAAGCAAGCCCTAATGAATCAACTAGGGTTAAAATGATGAGAACCTGATGGTGATATGTGATCTTGTATTGATCAAGGTTTGACCAAGAGTGGTAGTTTAATCCATGAATATGCGATGATTAGGATATCTGGATTAAGGCACACCCTTACCTCTTACTTGGCCTACTACTTAGTATGGTTGTATTATGCATGTAAAAATACTTGGCATATGATATTGGATGAAATGATTGTTTTTTATATTATCTTTCTTGTTTTTCCATACATATGATTATGAACACATGAAACATAATATATCTATTCCACTATATGAAATGTTACAACCCGTTCCTAGCTTAGCTGGCAATCCTAGAGATTTAAGATAATCTTAAAGATTGTCATACACTTTTGTTAGTAATATTTTACTTTGTGTCTTATCTTAACTTTAGTAACCTTAAATACTTGTTTAGGAAACTCATAATCATGACTTAAGTATACTATAAAGACCCTAGTTGGAGTTAATATAGCATTAATCCATACATATATGCAAGAAGAGAGTTAATGATATTAGAGGAAATAATTAATAAATAATTTTTTGTTTGAGAATATTATCAAAATAATTTTGTAGGATTGTAGATAATTCAAGTATAAATCTAACTAAAAAAGAATGAACCAAATTGGAGTTAAAATGAGAGAGTAGTTCCCTTTTTAGTAAACATGTACAGAGTGCCGCAACCGCGACGTTGTGTCGTGTGCCACGACCGCAACGCTACACGACCACGACAGATGCCGCCAGGATAGCCAATCATAAAACGATCATATCTTGAGCTATACTTATCCATTTTCAACGAAAGAAAGTGTGTTGGAACTATGATTCGATCCTCTATCATCTCAGACACCTTTCTATATGAGAGGGTGAATTGGAAGGTGATTTCTGGGGTGATTTTTGGGGAAGAACCTAAAGAACGATGGAAATCCAAAAGAGTTGCCATAGATTCGACTTGGTAAGTAGTTTTAACCATTGATTCTTCCTTGTCCTCATTTCCCCTTGCTTGGAATCCCTAATCCAATGAATCTGAAGTTTTCTTTAACCTCTAATTTTCATCTTCTACCTACAACAGACCTCCTTTAGGGTTGAAAGGAAGAAGAAACTACTGATTTGCTTTGATTTTGATATGGATTCGAGATTTTCAAAGATGGGTTGCATTTTTAAGGTGTTTTCACACCGTAAGGTGAGTGGGTAATTCCTTTAAACCGTAGATTGCAGAAAAAAATCATCAAAAATCTTCAATTACTTGGCATGTGAGTACAAACACTAAGTTGCCTTTTTTATCTAGCTTTTGCAAGATGATATGAAATGGATTATTTCTCTATTGTGATGAATTTCATATTATGAAATCACATTATAAATGATTGCAATCCATCTATATGAGAATTCTTAAAGTAATTGTAGCAGTTACATGAATATACTAAAATCTAAGATTTTCAGTGATGACTGAAATTGTTGTATAATTGAATAAAGAAGTTTACCTAGTTGAATCTCCTTGGTTACGAATGATTATTTTATTTGTGAGTGTATTACATATATGTCAGATAAGATCTTGGATTTCATTTGATGATATCAATGGTTGCTTGATATATCAGTAAGAGGGTGAAACCCTAAATGAATGGAAAGTTGGAGGTTTGCAAATAGACATCTTGATTCAATGTTATTCTTGATGTATGATGTTTTACTAAATGGCATGGAAACCCTAGTTTAGTTCATTACATGGTTTCAAATATATATATTCAATTATATGTGAACTGTTGAGAGCAATCTTAATTCAATGATGTTATGATGTATGAAATCCTTATGCAAGTCATGTGATTAGTGAACGAGGTAAACGAAACCCTAAGGATAGGGTGTTCAATGAATTAAGTATTGTGATATTAATGTTTCTCAGTATGAGATGTGGTTATGCTTAATAGTTCAGTTGTGGTAAATGTTATCAGATGGTTTATGAAATGAATGGTTTATAAAGCTAAACTAAGATATGTTGATGTGATGATTGAATCCTCTAAGATAAACTAAGAGTGAATTAGACATTTAGATGCCCAGAACACTGTAGAATCCTCATAGGATGAAGCCTGCACTGTGGGGAGGAAACGATTTCCTGACTAGAGGTAGTCCAGATCAAGGTAAGTCAGAGGGCACCAGTAGGGTGCGGGGGTCTTGACTAGTAGGGCAGACTCCTTACAATTGTGTGGTACCCAACACCAACTGGGGATGTTGGTGGTGTCTGTGTTACATGTTGAGTGATCTATGGTCAGTAGGTCCACTAATGCACAATCAGCCTGAGGGCTTTGACTCACCGCCTGAGTACCCAAGTTGAGAGGTGGAGTCTGAGATATCTAGCTGCTCCCATTAGCCGCCGAGAGGCAGACATGCCAAGGCCCGCTCCAGATGGAGTCTTACTCGAGAGATAGGCTTAGGAACCAGGGCATGCTTCTAAGCCTTGTATAATGAGATTATGGCTTTCTGTGATTCTTTCACATGTTGTGGTACACCTCATGTGGGTTCAGAGCATAATAAGATGAATGAGAGGTTAAACAAGTGTACACAATTATTGAATTATTCTTTGTATGTTTCTAAGTTATTAGTTCTCTTTATAATCAATCAAACATGTTCATATATTGATTCACTCTTGTAGATGTCTAGAGTATTGTGCCATATTTACGTTTGTGAATGATTAGTCTCTTTAAAGCTCACTGCTATTATAATTGATATCAGTTGCTCGACAATATATCTGTAATTATATAAGTGCTTTGAACTATTTCTTTGAAGTACTCATTCACTGAGCGAGTAGGCTCACCCCTCTACTCACAATTTTTAGGGATAACTCTAGACTGAAGATTTCTTTGCATCAACATAGATCCGCCACAAGAATTAACTGTGAGATTAGTTAAGTTCAGTCGGTCCCTGTCACTCTAGGTCCTTGTATAGATGTGAGAGAATTTTAAATTATGTTTTGTATCTTTGTTTCCTTAATAAGAGAGAATGTATCTGATTATCATGTGGTATGTACATGGAAGTGTGAGAAACAAAATGAATGTATGTAAGCATATCATTAATGTTGAGATCATATTAGAGTAATAAAAGTTTAATTCTCTTGTAAAGTTTGTTTATGTGATTGGATGTGAGAAAACAAAGAGTTCGAAACAAACAAAAAAAACTAAGGGAGTGAACTTTGTATTAAGTATAATCCTCAAACTTATGCCCTAATCTCATGATTAGTGGTAATCGTGGGATGTGAGTGTAACATAAAAGAACTATATCTCATTGGTAAGCATAGTACTAGTGAGTGATCTATCTCTTTGGTATGCATATCACATGTACAATGATCTATCTCTTTGGTAAGGAGATCATAAGGCATGAATGCATCTATCCCATTGGCAGGCAGATGCACAATCATATAATGGAAAATGTGTCTAAATGATGTTTTCTCTTTTGTTAATAAACATTCTTTGTTCAAGTACACTTTTTTTATCTTTTATTACAGCCAAACATTAGTTTTATATTATTTTCAAGTCTTAGTAATGAGAGGTATATAAAAATACACGTAGGTGTACTCAGTACAATATTCTTGAATATTATGCTGACGTGTACCACATGTAATATTGTGTTTAGGTGATGTGGACATATGATCTTGAAGACCAGGATAGTTGAGAGTTGTATGGTGAGCTAATATACAGGTGGACCTATTGTCTTAAGATCCTATTGTTTAGTGGTAGTAATGTAAAAGTTTACTATTCAATATGTAATATCAAATGTTGTAACAATTCACTTTTTAAATATATGTTGAATGGTGAACATGTGTTGTATGGTTTTATTATTTTTCATGTGCTACTATTGTTTGCTTCTGACTTCCTATGGTATTCTTCTTCTTAGCCTAGTATGGGGTGTTTAAGTTGGGCTTCTCACTGAGGTGAGGTTTAAATGTGGATGTCACACATTCGATTAAGTTTTAGAAAATTTGGGGATGACACAGGTGGTATCAGAGCATGAACAACAACAAAGCTTGATATTTGCTCATTATGCAACTCAAAACTAAAGAAAACCTTGAACTTAAAAATCTTTAGGGTTAGATTAGTTGTCCTTTAGAGACTAGATCTGACCTAGCCTCTAGGTTAGCACCTAGATGTTTGGGAACTAGGTCTAGACTATTACTTGTTGTATAGCAAGTCCTAAGATGTCATTCTTTCCTTAGAATGTGATGGCATGGGATGTTGCATTATTGGGAAATGATTTGCATCAAGGGAAGAGAAACCCTTGACATGTGATGCATGTATGTTTTGGGTAGCTACTCTAGTCTACACTGTGTTCTCACCCTTTTCATTAGGTGACATGGCACTAGACTCTCTACTATGTGTGGTAAACTCATTTTGTGGGTTTGGTTTTGGATTCCAATCGGATTGAACCTCAATAGTTTTCTCTGACGCATGTTATATATGTAAGTATTACAAAAATGTGTCCCCACACATGCACAACTAGGAGGTGGTCACACAACCTAAATGAAAGTGAGTGACATCAATCTAGAAGAGAGAATAGTTCTATATTAGATGTCTAGAGCCTTGTTAGAATATGTGATAGATGGAATATATGAAATATATTTTTATGGTGATCTAAGTATTATATAGATGATATAAAATGGTTTATGACGATAAATGTTTGTCTTTCAGGATTAAGTCAGATTTGAGGATTTTAGATAAGTTTTGATGATGCAAGTATGTGTGCTTTTCTAAGTTAAGATAGGTTAAGTTAAGACAAGGTAGTGAGTCAGCATGAGCCTCAAGCTCTTTCACAAAGGAGGACCTCTAGTGTTGGGACTAGTTATGGGGTTAACTCCAGAGAGAGTGAGACTCGAAGGGAGAATTTCAGAGAACCTAAACTCCAATCTATGAAAATTATGAGAAATATGCATTATGATATGTCCTAACTAGAATACTCCTGAGTGATTGAGATAAGTTGCTTTATGCATGATTCCTAGATGTCTTGAACCCTAGATGTCCTTGGAAGGACCAAAACCTAGAGTCAGAGAGAGGTTGGTTATATGTGCATATGTGAATGTGAATATGAGTACCTACCATCTAGGTGAGAGAGAGAGAGAGAGTCCCAAGACCCTAGAGGAGGTAAATGTGTTAGTTGTTGTAAAGCCTCAAGCTCGGGGTGGCGGTTCATTGTAGGAATCTAGTGGTTGCATATATAAGAAAGTTTTGGGTAAGCATATCTCGTGGGTAAAGAACCTATGAAAAGAGTGTCATGTTTTAGTTTGGCTTGTGCTTGTGTGGCTAAATGTTACAACCCCAATTTTAGGGTTCTTTTGGTGAGAAATGTAATTTCTCCCATTAAAGATGTTTGAACAAATAATGATATAATTTGTTTTGAATAAATGGATTTCGTTTACAATAGCCTTGTTGGTTGTTTTGTGGGATTTATTGGCTATTGGGACCAATAACAAGGAAAGGATAAAAGAAACTCCATTATTAATAAGAAATGGAGAAAAGAAAGATGTAGAAACCTCTAGAAGGCAAAGGAATGTTATCCAAATATGGATTTCGTGCCTCTTGGGTTCCTTGGGTTCCAAGGAGTCCAAAGTTGAAAAAATAGTGCAACAATAAAAGAAAAGATTAATTAAATATTTCTTTATTAAGAAAGAAATTGAAAATAATGATAAAATGTGGAAAATAAGTGGAAAGAGGTATAATTGAGTTATCCTTGGTGGATTTTCGTATCCATGAGATTTCTAATATTAGAAGGAATTCCAATAAGGAAAATAAAAAGTGAGATAAAGAGAAATCCTCTAAAAGAGATATTTTAATAAAGAAATGAATAAGATTATGAGAAATAGATGCATCTAGAAGGATAATGAGTATCCACTAAAAAGGGATTTCGAAATATTAGAGTTTCTTGGGGTCCAAGGAGCCCCAAAGGAGAAAAAGAAAGAGAAAAATACCAATAAATACAAATAAGAGGATAATGTGATACATAACTAATGGATTTTGTGGCATTGCTAAAAAGGAGGTATTTTCTACTAAAAGGAAATATAAAATTTGTGCCAAGGAATTAAAAGGGCAAGTACAAAGAGAATAAAAGAGGTAATTTTTGAAATCCTAATATCTAAAGAATAAAGAATATTAAAGAGATAATTAGGAGAGAGAAGATTGCTTCTCCATGAAGGAATAGGGTTCCTTTTTAGAGTTGGACTTGTTTCCTCGTGGATGGACACCTTAGGGCGTGGATACCCTCCCCTATATAATGGGTAGAATCCCTGGTTCGAGTTCAAGAGAGATCCCATGCTCTTCTTCTTGTTCTTTCCATGAAAACCCTAGTCGAGGGTATAGATCTATACCGAGGGCACCAAGGAGAAGTGTTGAAGTCTTGATAGAAGCAAGATGCTCCCACAACAACCGAGGAGTGATCAGACATCATCTTCTTACATTCGACCTCGCGTAGACCACCTGCAACAGGATGCACGACTAGCCAAATGGCACAGGATGAGCGTGCTTGAAACGAACACCTTAGCTGCAAAGAGAGAGCACACTTGGTATGGAGGGGGGCGACAGAGGTAGGGTGGTAGTCTCTGGCCACCCTTGGGCCTTGGGAAGGAGGGGGTGACCCCCGCGATCAGCTACTGCGATAGAAGTAGAGGGCAATCGCGAGGTTGAAGACAATCAAGTATGTGTTGGAAGGAAATGCCCCTCCGCGGGCAGAAGTACCGACCACTTAAGTAAGGGAAAAACTGTAATTGTGTTATGTTTTCAAACAAGCCAAGCAATGTTGCATGGGATTGACGATGTGGCAGCCTCCCATTGGTTCAAGTAAGCTTATTTTGCAAAAATCATATCTCTTTATTGGTAGCTCAGATGAATGCGCATAAAATATGAAAGTTGCTCAAAAAAATGAGAGAAATCCACTAAAAATATATTTAGAAGCTAATTCCTGTTGCAATTCAAAAAGTAGTGGAAGTTATCAACTTAAATGCTTTAATGATTAAGAAACCCTAATTTGAGATAATTAATGTACTTAAGAAGGGTGTTATGGATGATTAGAGTTGATATTAGCCTGTTAATTATAAAAAGTTACATTAAGAACAAAAAGGATGAGCTTTGCACGTAATTGGTTTAATTTAGAATTCCATGTGCATAAACGAGCTTTAATGGGCCTTGAAACCCTAATGTTAGTAATTGTGGTTCTTAATGTCTTTAGTTGTTCAAATTCATGAATAAGCTGAGATACGTTGGTCCTAAGATATTTTGAGTATAAGAGTTCCTAATTTTGGATAAATACCCTTAATATGGTAATTAGGGTTTTCTAATGGATAAAGGTGGAATTAATGATAAATGGAGTTCATATGTGAATTAGATCATAATGAACTATGAGTTGTTAATCCAGAAGGAACCAAAGATGATAATAAGGCCTAATGATCTTGTTATGAATCAAAAGGATAAAAATGGTAGTTTTAATGTAAAAGAGGCATAATGGACTTAATGGATGTTTAATTGTGTCTTTAATCCAAAATTTGGGTTGTATGTGGTTAAAAGATAACCTTAATATCTTTTGTGAAGAATAGATGAGATAATTAGGGTTTGTGAGTAATTGTATAAATTTAGGGTTTAAAATAGTAAAAATGAAGAGGAACCCTAATTGCAATAGAAACCCTAAAAGTGGACTAGAAACCCTAGGAAGCGAGCTAGGTTTAATAGATCTTGATGGCATGATCAATGATAGGAGATTGTATGCATATTTTAGGATCTCTTTGTGTGCTTGCTTGCCTATTGGATTTCTTTCATTGATTGGATTAATTCTATCTCAAGTCAGCCTGACAGGTATGTGGTTAATTATGGTTAATCGCATTAGTTTCCCAAAGAGTTTCCAGGATGATTCATCGCATTGAATGCAACTTATCAGTTTGGATGTTCATACTTGCAAATTATAAAGTCACTATGATTATCACAATTGTAAAATAAGTGTGTATTCTTGCACCTACATGCCACCCTGATGGATGATGCAAAAAGGTCAAGCCCAGGAGGGAAGACCAATGAGAACCATGAGAGGTGACCCCAGACACCAAGCTCGGGAATGAGAAGGTGGTCTATGTTGCATGACTAATGGGAACCTTGAGAGGTGATCCCAGGAACCAACCTTGGGATTGAGAAGGTGGCCTTAAGTCAATGGCAAAAGAGAAACCCTAGAGGAGGTATTCCAGGGTTAGGGAAAAAGCGGTGGAGAATGACACACTGAAAGCGTAATTTGGCTTGTTAATTAACTTGATTGTAATATTTAGATTGTTAGCCATATTTGCGAAATTTTGGTTGTCCCCACATACCGACATATTTCGATATGCTGACCGACATTTTGTTTGTTGGTGTTTTAGGTGCAAGATTGAAAAGGACAAATAGTAAAGTAGCATATGTGGAATTAAATAAGAATTAAAGTACAAAGGAGGATTAGTTAGAATAGACTCCAAATGTGGATAGCAGTAGATATCCAAGTTTTTGAAAAAGGTATGCAAAGTTTTATTTTATACCAGATTTTAGTTTAGTCCAGTAGAATTTCATAGTTATTACTGATTAATTGTTGAACCTTTTATCTTGTTAATTGGGATAACGACTCTGACCTTCGGGTCTCCCTTAATTGGGGGTTACCGGGAGGCGGGGTCGTTACACTAAATCTTGGGAAGATGATCACCAATGCCAATGACGTATATCTAAGAACCTTAGACTGAGAGGGAAGATAAATTTGTGTGCATATGAGATACTATTAGAGTTGAGTTAGTTCAAAGACATTGATCATGACACTACCCTCATGATATGGGCCAGGAGAACCTCAATTGGACTAGATAAAGTTTTGATATATGTTTGAGGAGCCACTTTTAAAAGTTTGTTTAGTACAACCATGATATAATATGTGTAAGAATGTGATATGATCTTGAGACATGATGCATGAATATGACATGATGGAATACCTAGAGATGGTTTAATAATTCCTTTACATATGTTTAATAATATACATGAATAATGTTGAGATAATATGGTTAATGAATCTAGTGATGAAATCACTAATAAAGTTTGTGACCTAATGTGAATATTGAATGAGATCATAGTAATGATATATATCAATGATTTGTTAATGTTGGTTCTTAATAAAGATATTGAATATAATTGTGAAAATCAGCACAACATAAAATTGATGATAACACCTAGTTTTGGTCAAGATGGATACTTTGGGGAAATTATAGTTAAATCCCTCCAATAAAATGTTAATATTGTAATCTTTTAGTTTGTGTAAAAATGAGGAAGTAGGTCCTAACATATGAAATATGTCATGACATAACATGAGTTTCTAAACCTTTTTTGAAGGGGTAGTTCACCCTAGATGCTCTAGAAATCCTCCTAGCAGTGGTACATATATGTTCTAGAGTTCTTGTTGGTGGGCATATTACACATAGAGTGGTTCCCTTCATGTGGATGAAACCTTGGTTTTCCCATTCAGTGTGAGAATGGATTAATTTTGAGGACAAAATATTTCTTTTAAGATGTATATGATGTGATAGACTGGATTTTGGCTTAATTTTGAGGATGAATTTTTTTAAGGTGTGTAGGATGTTTTGAATGGAATTTTGAGATTATTGGGTAGCCAATTTGGATAAATAGATTCATCAAATTGAGAAATGGAATGGTCAACTTAACTTCTTATGTATGTATGAGAATCATGATGTCAACTTCATTGATTTTATACACTCATGAACCTAATTATGAATATAGAGGATTTTATGATTTAGTGTGATATAATGGTGGCCTTCAAAGTGTGTCGATCATGTAAAGTCATATCTTTTAGTTTGATAGAGTCTAAATATCTTTTGATGTTAATTGTATGCCTATATGCTTATGTGCCTTTTTGAGATATTTAATTGGATGGTTGAACAATGTTATCTTGACACAAAAATCATACGAGATGTAAATCATGTGAAGTGTAAGATGTAGTTCAAATTTGGTGAACTTTGGATAATCCAATAGAAAATTTATCGAGGATGTTTGAAAGAACAAAGTCAATAATAATATCATACATATGTGGCGACATTTGGTTTTCCATGTCGATTCTCTCTTGTTCGGTCGGAAAATGTGCCTGTGTACCATTCACAACCTTGGAGACACGGATTGGCCTCAAGGAGCGCTGACTCTAGCCCTTTGATGAGATGAACAACTATGAGCTTTGTCTTTAACCTTACAGTCAGAGACTGAACATGTACACTACATGCCCATGATGCACAGGTTCCAGACCGTGTCTGAGAGAAGTACCAGATGAGGGATTTCCCTTGGCTCATGACAAAGAGACTTCCCACACAGTAGGGTATCTCCATCATCAGTTGTAGATGGAGCAAGGAAGAAGTAAAATAGATGTAGAAGGAGTCTATAGTGGAGTCTAGTAAAGAAGAATCATGCCCCTATAGGTATCCAAATCCAGAAATCAACCTAGATTCACCTCCAGTTACAACTTCCATGGTCGATAAACAAGCTGATGCGTAGAGGAAGCATATCAGCAGCGGTCAAGGAATTGGACATGGAAGCAGACAACACAACTATAGGCATTGATGGTGTGAAAGAGAGAACACAGAGAGGAATAAGGAGCCACCACGACATGTCAAAGCAGAGCAAGAGGTGCTTGGAGGGGCCAGACAAAGCCATTGGAAGTTCAGTCAAAATTGAAGGTGGCCAGAATAGCAAGGGATTTCTCGTCGGAGAGAAGCCTGGGTGGACGGTGCTCACAAAGAAAAGGAGGACAGGCTCAGGCAGACACATCGACCTTAAGGAATAGAGGGGCTTGCACATGCGACTTACCTAACGAAGGAATTGGAAGTTTAGGAGAAGAACCAAAGGACAGGTGATCGCTCGGTAGAGTCATCCCTACGACAGCGACCTATGCAACAGAGTGCCATCTGTTTCCACCAGAGGAGAGAGTAGCGGCGGCGGGCCTATTACAGACTCATGCAGATTCATGATCATGATGAGAATGCAAAGAGGGAAATCCCTAAACCCTCCTGAACCCAGATGAGACCGAGCGGTTCACCAGTGTCGAATAGGGGGGTCATGTCGTCCACAGAAGGAGTTGTGCCTCTCACAGGCCATGTGGCAACGCTGGATTGGCCACAAAGAGGTAAAAATAGAAAATATGCAGATCTTCAATAAATCATAGAAAATAGTCTATTTATCGGAAAAATGCAAATACAGTACCAAAATTTTCAACGTTATATTAGTCTTTTGAAGCTAAAATGTCGGTAATATCACGTAAGATTTTATATACTTATTTTATGAGTAATAATATCAAATAGAGACCTAAAATTATGAGAATGCAGTAGCAACTCCTAAATATGATATATAATATGTATGATGTTAGTTATGATCATGCTTAGGCATGTCATGATGTAATTTGCTCCATATATCTATCTAGGGCTAGTAACCCTAAATAAAATATAGAAAATACATATGTGGTCAATAAATGTTAGAATAATAAGTATAATCTTATATCAATATATCAAACCTCATACTTAATCCTAAGATCATAATGATTCACATAATTCATGTTATACAATGATGATTTCTCTTAATGTGATATAAACCCTAGTATGTTTAATGAATATGATCTATTGTTAATACATGCACACAATGATATGAAAACTAATGGACATACAAACGACTCTAATATGTAATGAAACATTAGTAACATCAGTGCCAGATAACAAGAAGATGACAAGACAAGTAGTGATGGAAATATTCTAATGAACTAAGCAAACCCTAATGAATCAAATATGGTTAAGATGATGAGAACCTAATGGTGATATGTGATCTTGTCCCGATTAGGGTTTGACCAAGAGTGGTAGTTGAATCCAAGAATATGTTATTATTAGGATATCTTGATCAAGGTATGCCGTTACCTCTTACTTGGCCTACTACTTAGTATGGTTGTATTATGTGTACAAATACTTGGCATTTGATATTGGATGAAGTGATTGTTTTTGTATGTTATCTTGCTTGTTTTTCCATACATATAATTATGAACACATGAAACATAATAAATCTGTTCTATTATATGAAAGCAATATATCTCTTTGGTAAGCATAGTGCTAGTGAGTGATCTATATCCTTGGTAAGAAGATCACATGTACAATGATCTATCTCTTAGGTAAGAAGATCATAAGGCATAATTGCATCTATCCCATTGGTAGGCAGATGCACGAGCATATAATGGAAAATGTGCCTAAAAGATGTGTTCTTTTTTGTTAATAAACATTCTTTGTTCAAGTATGCTTTTGTTATCTTTTATTACTGCCAAGTATTAGTTTTATCTTATTGCCAAGTCTTAGTAATGAGAGGTATTTGAAATGATACATAGGCATACTCAGTACAATATTCTTGAATATTGTACTAATGTGTACCACATGTAATCTTGTCTTTAGGTGATGTGGACATATGATCTTAAAGACCATGATAGTTGAGAGTTGTATGGCGAGATGATGTACAGGTAGACCTATTGTCTTAAGATCCTATTTTTTAGTGGTAGTACATTCATATGTAAAAGTTTACTGTTCAATATGTAATATCAAATATTGTAACAATTCATTTTGTAAATATATGTTGAATGGTGAACATGTGTTGTATGATTTTATTAGTGTTCATGTGCATGTGATATTTTTGTTTCCTTCTGATTTCCTCTGATTTTCTTCTTCTTAACCTAGTGTGGAGTGTTTCAATTGGGATTCTCGCTGGGCTGAGGTTTCAATTTGAATGTCACATATTTGATTAAGTTTTAGAAAATTTGAGGACTTCACAATTTCTTTTGCCATTCCTCACACTTTCTTATTTGCTGGAACAACTTCTTATACATGAGTTGTTGGTTTGCAACCATCCTCAAATATAGGTTGGGGTGGTAGGGTAAGAGGTGCATTCATAGTAGTACAAGATCATAGTGTTTCCATCCTTGCAGTTTCATTCCTTGGATTTTATTCAGTACAAGAAGGGATTTGACCAGTTGGGTTCTTGATGGATGCCTCTATGAATGCCACTCATTGGTCAATCATTCTGTTGTGGTGTTGTAGTCACTAATTTTCATGTTCATAGTCCCTATTTGAGTTTGTATGTTGGACATAAGATCATTGTTGTTTGGGGATGCATTGTCTATGACATTCAGTCAGAGAGTTTAATTGATTTAACATATTCTATTATTGCTAGAATAAACTTCCTCTTGATAAAACATTGAAGTTTCCTTATTGGTTCAACATCCTATTCTTATTTTTCTGGAACCTTTTAGGATTTCCTATTCTTGTGCCTAACCTCTTCCTGTGGTGTCATGTAAATTGTTCTAGTGATGGGAATTTTCTACCACAGATGCGTTACCATAATAGAAACCAAGGTGTTCAGCTCTTTTATAATTCACATATGAAACCTTTTCTACGGATATACCTTGATGGTCTTCTATTTCATGAGTGTATATGAAATTATCAAGTTCATATCTGATTTTTTGTGGTGGCACATTTTAGGACAATCTACGTGTGATGGCTTGCTTTGGTGTTTGGCTCTTTCAGATTGTGAACATTTGTGGCCATTTTATCAATCTTGAAATTAAGGACATCAAACATCTTTGGATCAAAGGTGGTACCAACAACTGATACATTCTCAGTCAAACCCCTTTCATAATATAGGCCAACTTGTAATTCTTCCATATTATTGATAATTTCCTTCAGGAATTTAACATTGTGCCCCATGAAATCTCATCCTACTACAACATTCATAGATTTTCTCTCACTTGTAGTGAGCCCATTATAGAAGGTGGTGACCACATGGCTATCTTCAAACTTGTGGTGGTGGCTTCCCTCAGATATTATGGAACCTTTCTTAGGCTTCATATAAGTTTTGTTACTGGGATTCCTTGTGAAGCTGGTAATCTTGTGCCTACAATGAATGGCCTTTTCAATTGAGATTTTTTTTGACAAAAACTTCATGTAGTGGCTGCCTACTGATGATTCCCTCATGTTTAAAACTTTGGTACCATGCAAGAGCCTTATCTCTCTAGGAGAACTACAAATTCTTGAGGTAGATGACTTCTTTTGGAACTCTATAAATATTGAGGATATCAAAAATGTTCTTGAAGACATCTATATGGTGATGAGGATTTTTCCCAACTGAGTTTCCTCCAAAGGTTGACTATTGAATAATATTTAGGTTAGCTAGTTTAAATTTGAAATATTCCATTTCTATGTGGGGAATCACCATAGGTTGCCTATTTTTTGTTGGCATGCATAATTGTCAAAGAACAAAGGGATGTGCCATTTTGTGGGTATTTCCCAAATCCACATTGAGCGGCCATTGTTTGTTTTTCGAGTGGGATGGAATATAGGATATTTAGAATGAATAAATCACATTAATTAATAAAGGAATCAAGCAAGTCAATGTCAGTAATTGGACACCTAGACGAATCTTCAAGATATTATCTAATTGGAATAAAAGACGTGTGCAATCAAGTCTGTTGCTAAACTCAATAGCATTGACGAAATCTAAATAGACCTTTGTTCATTAGTGACTTCTTATTGCCTTGTCCCTGGTAACAACACCAAAAGTTGATTGCCCTTAAACTAGGGTCAAAATCTGAGCACAATTTCTTGGTTGAAGATATCAAACTTTAAATTTATATCCAACTTCAATAGTCATCCACAACACAATATGGATTCTATTATAGTAATAGCAATTTAACAAATCCGACCAAAAAAATAGCAATTTAACACATGGAAAAGGAGAAACAACAACATAAGAATGATATAATTTGTCTTACTTTAGTCAAACAAAATGGTTTAAATTGGTGCTCCAGTAAGGGAACAAATTAGTCTACTTCAAACTATAAACCTAAATTATAAAAAACCAAATGAAACAAAGGTAAATGTGATTATGATCAAGGGAACTCATATTGGGTTTCACCAACTAGATCAGCCTCGACAATGTAAAACCTTCTCTTCTAATATATATATATATATATATATATATATATATATATATATATATATATATATATATATATATATATATATATATATATATATATATATATATATATATATATATAGTGCAAGTCAATTACAAAAGATATCTAATACCTTCCTTTATTTCAAAATAAGGGTAGATTTTTATCTAAAGGCATCTATCTCTCAATATGATAACCAATAGATCAATGATATGTATATGACTTTCTCTATAGCGACTTGTCACTCTTGTGAATTGTCACTAATCCATACTCTATATCTTCTCGAACTTGTTCTCTCAAATAAATTTATACCAGACTTTGTATGAATGCAAATAATCAAACATGCAAGGGTTTTAAATAGGAGTATATAATAGAATTGCAAAATATATATTTAAATAGAAGAAGGAAAGATTACATGGTTGGGAGGACATGGTGGCTATTCCCAACCCAAGTTAATGAGTATAGCAACTCATGGTACAAGAAAGAAATAGATTACATCCTAAACAACTCACAATTCTCAAAATAAGTAAATAAAAACAAAAAAAGAAAAGTGGATAGGGTTGATACATTGGCACATGGAGTTGTGAGGTAGATCTACCCACCTTTTAGCTGAATCTGACTGAGAGGTCAATTGCTAAAAAGGTTGATTCATCTCACCTATGGATCTTGGAGGTTGATATTCTTCACTTATATTACTGGTGATGCTTGAATTAAGACGAATCTTCTCAATCTGGTGGTGAAAAGTGGCTAGTGGCAAGGTTGAGGTTGATCACTCTCACTAGGTTGATGGATATCTCGAGATCGATAAATCTGATCTTAGTCCTTACACTCTACAATAGTATTTTGACTTATTCATAGAAAACATGATGCCTTGAATCTATTGCCTTGGAGTCCTATTTATAGTGTTTGACAAGTATCATATTGACATGTGACTGGTTCACATGGCATCGACCCTTTGGCTTGTAGGATCAAGCTTTGGAGCTCGATCGATTTCTCGACCAATAAACTGGCTATTGAACTCAAGACAATCTTTGCTTGAAAGATAGACTAATGGAGTGGATTCAGCTTTGCCCTTTTCTTTGAGCTTGATTTCTTAGTGAACTATATACCTGAAGGTTGATTGATGGCTTGAGTGTAGTAACTCGATGGATTTATTGAGCTCGTGATCTCAATGGTTGAGTGTTACTTTGATCAAAGTTGGGATTACTAAATCTCAAAGGTCGATTGATGTGGTAGCTCAATGGACTTCTTTCTTGAGCTCTATGAGTGTGCTTCATTTATCAACCTCAAAGGCTAATTGATATAGATTACTTCCTTTGATTGATGTCTTTTTATTATTGACCTTGGAGGTCAAAATCTTGTTAATCGAGCTTTATGAATTAAAGTCCAATTGTCTACATTTTTCAAAGGTAATTTGGTTAGAACATACTTTTGATACTAAGTGCATAATGAAGGATTTTGTGATCTTTATTTGGATATTAAGATAATATATAGGATAATAGAGATGTGAAATATTCATGAAAAATGATGTTATCAATACCCTAGTGGGACATTATTATGTAATATTGTAAACTAAAAATGGTCATTACATTTATTTCCAATGATATACCTTGGTCTTTATGGTTTCCATTTTGGAAAGATTAAATATTAGTTATTCATCCATTATAAAAATATGTACATGTTTGTTATGGATGATGAATCTTATTTGGTTTAGTAGGGAGTGGATCCCCTCTTGGGTCACACTCCTTACAAGATGATATACAAGCTAAGGAAGTCGAATTTTCACTATTTCAATCTAATCTCCCTTAGGTTTCTAATTTTTCATCTAAGTTTCTTAGATGGCCTTTATCATATGTAATAATCCTAGATGAGATGTTTACTTTGGGTATAACATGGTGTTCATGAGGTGATGAAGGAATGTTTTGGAATCATATTTGGTACACATAAGGTTGATGAGTAAACCCTAATGTGATGAGACCCTAGTTGATCATACCCTATAATGTAGGTTAGTTATGGCAAGTGTCTTTTGATGTTATGAGCTTTGACTTTAGTATGGAGTTAAGTAATGAGGATGCTACTTGGATGATTCTAGATATATTTAGATTTAATCATGTTTTTATTTCTGTCATTCTCTGGCGATCTTCTAGGTCTTCGCTCGGCAGCGGCCTATGCTCGGGGGGGGGGGGGGGGGGAGGGGGAGGCAGCCATCTACCGGTTAGGTGTGACCTTCTCCCCTTGGGCGCTCTTCCCCTTGCCCTACTTTTTCCCCTTTGGTTCCAGCCCGCCTGGGGCTATCCCCATGTAGCGGATGATAACGGTCGAGCCTTCCCTCCTTCTTCCCTCTTTCCCATCTGCAGGTGTACTCAATGCTTGGTGGTTGACCGACGAGTTGGGTGTGCCCAGGTGCTTCGACAGGAACTGGAGCTCAAGCAGGGGTCTGTGTTAATTGTGGTGCCTTCGCCCCTCTACCTTCTCATACACTCAAGCAGATCTTGAGCGTGTAGGGGAGGTGGAGGTGGTCGGGAGTGGTGGTGGGGTTCCCTACTCCCTCTACCCCCCACCCTACACTCACCATGACCCTCTTGCTCCCTACTGTGGTACCTTTTGGATTTTGGTCCCTTCCTGACAAATACCAAGGTGGTGCACGCTACCTGCATGAAGGTTTTCCTGTGTGGATCATTTTTTGTTTGTTTCTTTTCTTTCAGTCTCGTAGTCTTTGGGTGTAGGTGTCGTATCTTGCTATTGTGTTGCTTAGTGTAGTTTTGTTTGGTGTTGTGTTTGTGGTAGAGCTCCTTTTCAGGTGATCATTCGTTGTCTGCATGATGGTGATCTTTTCTAATGACTATGCAAACTCCTCTACCGATATACTCATAGGCTTATGTAGATTAATGACTTCCATCCCAAATAGCTATTCTAGACGACCACTAAAAGAGGTGGACGGTGCTGAAATTTACCTATCACATCCCAATCTGATCCTTGTGCTAGGTCTTTCCACAAAAGGAGTTGCTTCTTGGTTATTTGATGAGAGATTTCTATCTTATAGATGTCGTATGGCTTGCTTTTATTGATATCGAGCTATTTAAAAAAAAGTAATGAGGATGCTATAGTAGTATGGTAAGAAGATCTTAACATAGAAGCTTGTGACTTGGTTCTCACATTGATTTTTGGTCACCATGATTGTTTAACATAGCATATTTTTCACCATCAAATAATATTTCCATTATACTATTACATGAATAAATAAAATTTTATCGATGTTATCTTGAACTAAGTCAAAATGAAGATATGTATAGTACTGGTACAGAAAACCCTAAATTAGCTATAATATAACTCGTAAACCCTAGTTTTAGGTATGGAAGTTTACTGGATGTACCATTTGTTACTCTATTAGGTTGTGGTTTTTTTTCCCTTGAGACTTATTGGATGTTCATAAGGTTGTTAGCTTGAAACAAAAGGACCTAAAACTCAACCCTAGGTGGTTATGACTTTTTAGTTGGTTGTAATATCTATGTCTACCCTAAACATACCCCTATGTGTGATCTAAAACCCTAATACCTTTGGTGTTATGTAGTTTGACTTATTAGGTTAAACATTTTAAGGGGTGGAGAGTAGTAGGTTGTTAGTGTATGGATGATCAGATTTCAAGTACGAAATCATCTTGAAGGGGTGGAGTGTTGTAAGGAACAAAAACATGATCTCCTAGCCTTCAAAACCCTAATCGTAAGGATTGGATGCATTTGGGTTTAGTTTAGAGATAACCCCCCAAACATTGTATATATCACAACCATCTAGGCCTAAATATGATTATAAGAGGTTGGATTGAAATATGCATTATTGGTTGAGGTAATTGAAGTTCTTAATCCTTGTAAAAATAAATGACCAGTTTCATATGATGAATACTATGTGTATACGTTCCCAATGTTTACAGTAAGTTAATTAATATGGTTAATGTAGTGGAAACGAGTTTGGACACATACATGCGAATAATATGTTGGGGAATTCATTAATAAGTCAAAAAAGGATATATACATGTATATATATACAAATATATATATATATATATACATATATATATGTACATGTATATATATATATATATATATATATATATATATATATATATATATATATAACGAAGAGTTGATTGATATTAATTGAAAAGATGATAGCATTGAATATCCTTGTAAGGGAAACTTATTGAAATAAAGATTGTGGATGCATCTATGGGCAAGGAAGTGAGTCATGTGAATATATCCTAAGAGTAAGTATAGTGATAAAATATTATCCATATATATCTTTTGGTAAATACAAATGAAGATAAACCCCTTTAAACCTAATCCATACGATCATCTAATAAATAGTCTCAAAAGAATAAAATAAACTTGCCTTCCAACTTAACATGCTTTATCTTGCTTAAGGGTCGGGTTTTACATTAATTGAATAATTATTGATGCCATGATTTTATTTTGGAAAGTACATATATGATTAACATGAAAATATCAAATAATATTTTTTTTTATCTCAGATGTGGAATCTAATCTAAAATTCATATTGCACATGTTAGAATAAGCCTATTGTATTACTTGATCATTATTTGAGTACTCAAATGAATAAGAACAATAAAAATTTAAAACATTTAAATTAAACTATATCTGATGCATTAAGTATCTTGATTTAGATATAGTTTCTAAATTTTCTCCAGTGGGTTTCTCGCTTAGTTTCCATGGGATTTATTTGAGCCACTGGATCAATATCGCATGGCTCCTAGTCTATCTCCTACCTTCGGCAGGAGACTAAGAGAGGGGTGGCATAGTGTCGTCGGGACTTTTCTTTCTCCCGATTCCTCTCTTTATGGAATCTTCCTCAGATCAAGATTTCAATTCAATCACCTCCGCCACAGTTTTTTTATGTTGTTGAATATTGTATTGATGGAGATTGGAAAAGTAGAGAGTTGGGTCATACAATGGTTGCCCTATGTGGATTCTTCAAACCTCTAGCAAACCCTATACCTGTAATCTATATAAACCCATCCCTCAACCATTAAGATACCCACCAAATTTGTTCTAAATCATTGGTTTTACATGTAAGTGTTCATAAATTGCCATCCCAATCTTTCTAAAACCCTTAGAAATTGTGAATTAGTCACAACTCTAAAAAATACCACAAGGCTTGACAATCATCCCAGTTCCTTCCCTGAGGTCATAGGTTACCATTGACATTGTCAATTTTATCCACATATGTGTTTTCTACTTTCCCCCTTTGGCCTTTGTTCCTTTCCGATTTGTGGTCGTAGATGTTGACTTTCCATCCAGTCATGCTTTTGTGTTAGATTTTCCATTGCTTAATCTAAAAAGAGCATTCAAATCATCCTCTTTTTTGGTTTTCAATGTCTTCCTTTATTTTTCTTGATTTCTGCTTCTATGCTTTCTCTTCTTCCTGGACTAAGTTTTGTAGTGATTTCTCTAAGTCATGTGATGTTCCTCTTGGGCTTGACGAAACCAAAAGAGACCCAAAAACCAGATGGGGATCTCTGATTGCCTTGCTTTCTATAAGAAATTGAGTTTTCAGTTCTTGAAGTTTATTCTACTTGAGATGCATGGTTTCTCTTTTCACGTATGAGCCATGGGAGAAGAGGATCACATGCTATTTCATGTTTCTAGCTCTTAGTTTCATAGTGTGATTTATTCTTCCTCCAAGGGGAAATAGTCATTTCTCCTTAGTTTTAGCTATTTCTCCACTTTTAGTCTTTTCCTAGGCCATTGTCACCTTGGTGGGCGAGCATTGGTCACCTCAGTTTGAGTGTGTGTGTGTTTTTGGAATCTTAAACATAGGATCTGCCCAATGGCATAGTGTTCATCATCCAAATCAACTATGATTAGAAGTCAATAACTTAGGTGCATAATATTCACCTAATGTGACATCATATACCTAATGTGATATTTGGTGACACCTAATTCATATCTTTTAGATTCATTTGTAAATTCCTATAGAAATTTTCTGGCTCGATAAATATACATATTCAATTTACTCTACAATGACTCTACTTGGGTACCAAAAACCTTCTATTACAAGATTGGGTAATTGATAGTGAATGCTCCAAACATATAACTGGAAACAAAAATACTTTCAATTCACTTGAAAAAAAAGGGAGGATCAGTCACATTTGAAGACAATGGAAAATGTACCATCACTGGAATAGGTAATATTAGAATTAATCTTACAATTAAAAATGTATTATTAGTAGACAGATTGCACCATAACTTGCTAAGTCTTAGTCAATTATGTGATAGTGGATATGATGTGCTCTTTAGTAAAAGTTGCTGGATATTGCTTGAAGAAGACACAAATAATATAGTATATTAAGGAAAAAGTGTAGAAAATCTTTACATTCTAATGCCCAACTCTATGAAATAAATTGTTGGTAAATGTCTTATTTCAAATGATGATCAAAATTCATCGCATAGAGGATTAGGACATGCTAACATCCATGTTATTAAAAAGTTAATCAAACATAATCTAGTTCGTGGTTTGCCTAAAATCTCTTTTCAAAATCCTAAAAATTGTGAAACATTAGGAAAAAAACTTAAAACTTCTTTTAAAGCACAATAAATCCTTAGTACATCTAGACCTCTTAAACTCATACATATGAACTTGTTTGGACCTACAAGAACACAATCTATAGGTGGAAAGGTGTACTGCTTTGTTATTATTGATGACTATAGTAGATATGTTTGGGTACATTTTCTTTCTACTAGAGATGAGACTATTGAAATATTGATTAAGTTTTGCTCAAAAGTTGAAAATCAACTTCAAAATAAAATTTGCACCATTAGGAGGGATCACGGGGGAGAATCATACTTTTGAAATTTTTTGCTCATCTAAAGGATATACTCACAATTTTTGTGCTCCTCGCACTCTACAACAGAATGGTATAGTTGAAATAAAAATGTGTCCTTTGCAAGAAGTGTCTAGAACTATGCTTTTAGAACATAATACACCTAAGATTTTTGGACTGAAGCTATTAATTCTGTATGTTAGGTTCAAAATAGAATCTCAATCATCCCCAACTTAAAAAGAATCCTTTTGAAATACTATTTTCTAAGAAACCCATAGTGGATTATTTTCATATCTTTTGGAACACCATGCTATATTTTAAATACCAAATATGATAGAGATAAATTTTATCCTAAATCACAAAAAGGCTTCTTCTTAGGTTACTCAACCTTGATTAAGGCCTATAGAATCTTTAATACTATCTCTAAGAAAGTGGAAGAATCAACTCATGTAACTTTTCATAAAATCCACCAAACAATGAAATAGAAAATGATCTTCCACTAGTAATTGAATAATTAACCATATCACCTAATAATGTTGAAAATGAACAAAGTCAATATCAAAATGGAGAATTACATCAACCTATTCCAAAAACAATCAAAGACAATCCGTAAGATCTTATTATTGGTGATCCTTTTGATAAAATAAAAACTAGATCCTCTTTTCAAGATACCAGTAACATCGCCTTGGTATCCATGATTGAACCTAAAAAGGTTGATGAAGCTTTGAAAGATGATTATGATAATTGCAGTGCAAATAGTATGCTCAAGTATATGTAAATGTATATGCAATTGTTGCATAATGGTTGTGTGTGAGTTCCTAAGATCACTACTATTTATAGGATGGTTTACAAGTGGCTAGGACATCTTAGGGAGTGTCTAGAGTGTTTTTTATTGTCAACTAGTCATTTGGACGATGTTAATTAAGGTGCAATGACTAGTTTGATCGTTAATTAATTTGTATTCTAGAACACTCCTCAGTTGAGATTTATTTCTACCGAGAATGTTTTGAGCGCAAAAAAGCTCAAACAGATATATCTTGGTCAAAGATAAAAAAACATATCCCAATGGCTCTCTATCGTTTCAGAAAAAGTTTGACCAAAGGTGTTTATGGTTGACATATATTTCGACCTAGGAGGATTATGTTCAAGATATTGCAAAGTATGTGAGGTCCTATAGAAACTTATTTGAAACTTATCAACCCTAAGGTCTTTATGTGAGGTAGGATAGGGCTTTTGGTAGGTTTTAGATGATCATCACTTGTCCTTACATCATATCTATAAAGTTGTACAAAGCACAAGAATACATAAATACATGGTACAACTTGGTTTGCAAGTATCCAAACATATATATTTGTCAAACATTTGACTTAGTTTCTTGATCACCTAAAATACTTAATACACGTGTTATTAATATAATTTAGTAAATATTTGCATCATAAAAATATGAAATATGAGTGTAGCATATCCAAAAGACCAACAAGTGATTGATCTGGATGTAGATTTTGTACCTTGACCTTTTACAAGCATCTTAGAGGTGTGTTGTATCCCATTTTAATCAAATGAGCAATCACCCATGTCCCCCCCCTCTAGGTCCTTTCGACATATCACCTCATGCAACTTATGTTTTTTTGAGAACTTGATTCATGAGAGTAGTTCTAAGATGATATCGATCTTATGATCTACGAAATTTGATGGATATATTTATTAAACTCTAATTTGTAATTGTAATCTTATTACACGTGAATACCCTGATTTGAAGAATGAAAAATACACTAAACCCTAATTTTCAAGTGATTACAATTATGATATTATGATGAATATAATTTGTGAAGATGATTTATATTGTCAACTTTTGTGGTGATGCCGTATATGATCCATTTTTGTGATGGAAATTTCATTGAAACCCTATCATCACTAAACTTTCACTTGCCTCTATATTATTGTATGCTTGCCAATATAGTAGATTTGGAGTGATATAACAGATTTGGTTTTTTGGGTTATCTTCCCATATTATGTTTTGGGATGGAGGTTATGTGCCACATACCCGGGTTATGTGCCCAAAACTACATATTTTGGAGTTTATTTATGTGCCATTCTCTACCAGATTTTGGGTTATGTTCCTTAATTGCCATTCTTCATTTATATTTCACTAGTGCTATGTTTATCTCACTCTCATGAAGATTGATTATTATTAATGATCAGTTGTGTGCCCAAATTTGATTGCGCTTATGTGGAATATGTTGATATCTTGATATATGACAAGTGCATCTTTTATATACTTTGAATTCTTCTCTTTAATATCCATTTGGATGTTCTCTTTCCTTATTTGATGGAAGCATTGATAATATTTAATTTTGTCATTTTTCCTTAATATTGCTTGATCCCCATTTATATGGTCATGTCGACATTTTTGTGCTAACAACTTTCACATGTGTTCTTTTGTGGGGTATGCTTCCAACTCCTTAGGTGTAGGATGTGGTAGATATGACTAAATGACTTGGACTAGGCATAGTTGATATTCTCTTGGGAAATAGACTTGAAATAGGTTGGATATCCCTTTGCTTAGATCTTATTGTTGTTTCCTTCATGTAAGCCCCTAGTGGGAGATTATTATGTAATCTTGTAAATTGAAAATAGTCATTGCATTTATATCTATACTTTGGTTTTTATGATGTTCATTGTTGAAATAATAAGTACTAGTTATTCATCCATTTCAAAAAAATTGTACGTGTTTGTTGTATATGACAACTCCTATTTGATTTTGTAGGGAATGGATCCCCTCTAGGGTCCCACTCCTTACATAATCAATCTTCAATTCCACTGAATTTCTAGTAGTCTTAAGAAAATCTTATTGCTAGAGTCTCCCATATCCTACTGAACCTTCACATGGGTTTTTGTGTGACTAAAAGCAATAAAAAACCACCCTCCCCATGGAAACAAGGAGGGAAGGATCTAAGACCCTCACATCACAACTGTGAGTCCTCCAAGCAAACCAGGAAAGCCTAAGGAAAACTGAAACTTGGGTCAAAGAGAACGAAGGAAAACAACAACTGCATGCCACATATCATTGTGGATACTAGACCAAGTAGAAAAGGTTATGAAAATGGGATTTGGGGATTTACAACATAAGACAACTAAATGAAGATGAGGTAGGCATCGGTAGAAAATAATGAAATATCAAGGTGTTATTTCTAGGGTGCAAGAGGGGCCATGGATCTCTGCTTAGAGGTGTTAGCAAGAAACAACTCCGCAAGTTGGGGAGAATGACTCCCAAAAAGATAGAGGAGGCAGAAGCTTAGGCAACTTCAAGACACCCTCAATATCATTTTGGCCAAGGCAATTGGGCTAAGACTTCTTCAAACCCAACTGATCTATATGAAGTTTGAAGGAGAGAGAAAGGGGTCCAGGGATACATTCTCTCCTATAGGACCGAGTCTAGGGTTCACATCTTTCAGATCAATTTTTTGAAGCATTTGGAGAATGAATCGGGATGTGATATTGAGGAGAGAGATTGGAGAGAGATCAGTAAGGCAGTAATAAGCCACATAAATAAATTCCAACTTGCCTTTTTAGAAGCAAGGAAGAAGACATACATAGTTTAGGTGATTAGCATCTATCGATATCAGAAGAGATGGTTTATAATATAAAACCCAAAAATATAACAATATGCATAATAATAGAAATTTATGAAATCATTCTGATACAAAATAATCTCCACCCTCTCTTTCTTATTATTTCCATATTTTGTCCACTAACTCATTCATGGAAACTATGGGATTAAGAGAGACAAATTTATCCCCCCCCTCTCCCACACCCGTAGAGGAGGCCGAACTCCCATGAGGGTGGTAAATCAAGGTAGAAATTGGGATTCAAACTTGGGTCCCTTTGTTAGGGGACACCGTGCTTGACCACTTGAGGCACTCCTTGTCAGCCATTCATGGAAACTAGCATTATCCAATTAAAGTGAAATTTTGTACCTAGCCCGGTTAATGTGTGTAGAACCCAAAAACCTCATAAGTTTCTAGTTGCAGGAATATTTATTATTTCATTTAGTTTATCTGAGTCCCCTCTAGAATTATCCATGAAATATTAATATAAAGCAAACATGGTGTCTGCACTTGGGAATTATACTCATCCTACTTATATTTTTTTAAGAGGGAAGTTTGACACATTAACATTGTATGATTTATTTTGTTTTAGCCAACATGTATCTAAAAGTAAATCAATAATTCATACTCCTAATTTAATCATATTAGTTACTTATGAATGACTTTAGTGATGTACTTTCCATGGTATAATTTTTTAATTATATTTACTTCATGTATTCAAAATAGACATTAGGATATTATTGATATATCCAATTTCCTTTTTGAAGAATTTAGGAGGAGATAAGTAAGTCTTATAAAAGGAAGGGGCATAAATAAGATGGTTACTATTTACTACTTGAACCCAATGATTAATTAGACATCTTTTAGGGTACCAACTACTTACAACTAACTGATACTCAACTTAATATTTATTTCCCTTATAAAATGGTAGAAAGATTGAGTTGTCCTATATATTATTTTAAATAATATAGGCCAAAAATTGGTTTCTTGATTAATTCGTGTGGTCATCTGTTGAATTATCTATTATCTTGGAGTTACTAAATAGTTTGCAATTTACATTAACATACTCGATATGTAATACATCTATGAAAACTAACTGATATGGGATTTTGACGTTGTGACTATATTGTTTTATATTTAGCAATATAAAAAAATATTTTATTTTAACTTAAAACATGTCTTTCTTAATTATAGTTTCACTTAAATAACGGAAGGATAAGCTATACAACTTAGTTTAAGTACATAAGAAATGTATACTAATATGTGTTGGAAATATTACATATACTTAGGCATATGTTATCTATTCACACATACATATATATTATTAATGTATTTTGATGCATATTGTTATAGCATTGGGTTAAGATTTGGCTCTTATTTTTATTCTCACTTAAAGTGTGGTATTAGGGTCATAGAGATTACCTTTTCTTAGATTTTAGGATGTTACAGAAACCCAAATTGATGATGATAGATCCAATCTATAAGTTTTCCTTTATATTTTTGTATTTGTAATAAAAATAAGATTATTGTATAACATCATTTTCTATTGTATTACTAAAAAATATATGAAATAATGATAAATAAAATAAAATGAGGCATTCCTAAAGTTAAAATTATATGAAGTTGATGACGAGTACAGAATTTCTAAAAATTTGAAAGAACCATGGAGAAAGTGTCAGATCAGCAACTCTCCACTAAAACCAGTGAAGTTATTTATTACAAACTTATATAGAGAATTTTAGTGCATATTTTATCTTGGACAACTAAAACAAACCTTTTAAATTGTAAGCTATTCAAACTAATGAGAACATACATATTAAGTTTCTTGGTACTATATTCTACTGGATAATTGACGTTACTAAGAATATTTAAATAGTAAATTCCATCACCTTCACCCCATATGCCAGTGACATATGTAGAATAAAATAGAATATGAGTTCTGTGTTCATAATCAGTCATGAAAAGAAAACAAAATTCAATGAATTTGAAACCCTATCTTAATGGAATAATCAAACTTATCAAGCTTATTGTGGATGATCTTCCATGTATTAAATTGGTATATTATTGATAATTTATAATTTTGAAGCCATTAAAAAATAGGATTTAGGGACATTGACCCTAAATACCTCTCAGGTATCTCTCAAGTTGATGTTTTCTTGTTGTCCAAATATAAAATAGCCCTATCAAACCTTTAGAGTGGACTCTGTCTCAATAGGAATAGAGTCTCCTTCATTCTAAATCAAGAATCTCCTACTTGACTATATAAAATGTCACATATATTAACCACCATCAAAATTCTAAATTTAAGAAAATGTTGGTTCTCAATACTATATATCATCAATGAACTTTAAATAAGGAAGCCAAGGATACAACCATAACTTGACCCTAGAACTATTGTTAATAGAAAATTAATGTGAGCAAGAAGCTTCTTTATGACTTTTAGAATATGGTAAATATAATAAGAAATTGAGTGAAGGATTCAACATACCACAAAGAAGTTTACCTAAGATTCTTCTCATGGATCCACCTAGCCTATACAACATTTTTTCCTTATTAGTATTACCTGTTCCAAGAGAATGGCATCCCTTAATATTTACATAGTAAATCATGCATTTTACAATTTCTTGACCCCAAAAATAATAAATTTTGATGTGTTTGAACTTGGTATCAGACCCTATAACTATATACCATCATCATAGGAATCATTTGAAGTATGTGAAGTTCTAGGGTATTGATGTAAGATCAACTAATGGTCAATTTTTTTTATGGTGTGGAATGTCTTATATGGTCAACAAGAATTTGGGACTAACGAAGAATTCATATGATATAAACTCTAGTTTGAACGTGTAAGATGATGATAATGAGTCCATTTGAGTTATATAATTTGTGATTAACCTTAAGGGATGAGCAAATTTGATGATTTTATTTGAGTATGATGTGACATGGATGCATGATCAAAGTTTTGAAATGAGCCAGAGTTATGGTGTGGGAGATATTAGTCATTGAAGATAATGATCCTTGAAGAATAATTGAGACTTTATTGGAGATGTCATACATCCTTTTTTCTAGAATCATTGGAACCATTAGCCGCTTAGTGTGTGGGGATAACAACCTTTGGATTAGGATCATGCGGCATAGCTTTCATATCCTAGCTTAAGAACAAAAAAAACTAACACATATAACTTGAATGTGGGATCATTGCATCTGATCACAAGTTTCCTAAGATTTTTGGCATGGTTGTTGAATATGTCACCCCTCTATGACTAAATTGACCCCTAATGGAGATCCATTGGTAGTCTTAGTTGGGAGAACAAACCCACTTCCATTAGGTCTATCTATGCTTCAACAACAAGACAAATAGAAGTATATGTGTAATGTTGGGGCAGTGAGTTTGGAGACCTATAGAGAAAAAAAATTCGTCCTTTGGTCTTGCTGCACCTTTTGGAGGGTTTTCCAAGAAGCGATGGTGTAGTTTTGATGGCCACAAAGCCAACTTCCATTTGAGTTTGAGGAGGATCTTGGTAGAAGCCTATAGGTGTTCCCCATTGTGATTAGAGGGTATAAAGGAGTCCTAACGTCACTATAGGGATCACTATTGCAATGCTTAAGCTAGGGTCCCTAGAAAGGAACATCCAATTTCAAATTCTAGATGTGAGTAGATATCTAGACCACCACATGCATGGGGACCTTGAAGTAGAGACCCTCGTGGGCATACCAAAGGTTGTAAAGATATGGGATATTGCAGGAGCATTACACACAAAGATAAGACTCATCATTGATGGCATCCTTATGGTGAAGCTCAAGATTGGGAGAACATGCCATTTCACTAGGCATGGATATGAGACACTTTTAATTACATGTTCAAAGTGGAGGATAAGGGGAGAGAGGTCTAGTTCGCCAAGCCAAATATAGCTAGATCAACCATTACAATGCATCCAACAATCTAAGTCATACACCATTTACTATCGATGGGGTAAATATCTAGAGCCAAACCACCATGTCCTACAAACTTGGTTATTTTAAAAAAGGTAAATAATGTTTTGAGATCCTTAAAATTTTAAACTATATAAATCAGTGTAAATGGATATCATTTTTTATTTTGCACATTAAGTAATGAGATTCTATGAAACTATGTGGGAATTAATGGAACCATCTCAACATTGGTTAGTGATATATAGAGATAATATGATGATTTTGTGTTTATTCATTTTATGTCAAAGAAATGCTATTGAGTCTAGTACAAATAAAAGAATAAGAAGAAGAAGCATGCCTAAATAAGCTTGGCAAGAGTTTATAAGGAGATATTTTGAATCTTTACATCTTAATCAGAATATGACTCATTACAAAGATATATCTAACCCCAACATGGCTTGGATTGAGTCTTAGGTTATGATTATGGCAATTTCTTATAAGATAATAAACATGGTTAAAATGTATCAAAATATGTTAGTAAGTTTATGAATATGTTCTTAATTTATGTCTGTTTCAGATATTTATCTCACTAACCAAAGAGATATAAATTTTATGGATGTAGAGAATAATGGCTAATAACCCTTAATAAAATGGAAAAGTACAATTATGGTCAATAATTATTGTAACATACATATAAACTTTATAGTAGTATATACAAAATAACTAGGAACTATGAGATTGTCATAACACATAATTCATGATTATATGTTCATGACATTTAATTTAAGGTATGATGCCCTAGTTTCATTCATGTAAGTTTTACTATTGATTGTATTTCAGTATGATGAGTTGACCATTTAAATATAGTTTGGACTTAGGCCTTCATGCAATTGATTAAGTTGATGCCATGAACTAGGTAAATCTAACTCTGAATGCATGATATAACACCTAGATAAAATCATATTTATATTTAGGCTGCTGACTACAGAAATCAGAACTACATATGACAAACCTCATATTTTGTGAATTGAAATCAAGAATTACGTTTACATATGAAGTTAGTTCCTATATAATTAAAAGACTAATATACCAGTTGAAAACAAAAACTTCCACCTTAGAGACATCTGTATTTAGTATAATTATTGTGTCATTTCAACATTACATGAATGATGAACTTGGAACCAAAATTTCTATCTCTCAACAATTGTATGCAAGACTTCTATCTAAAGTATGTTTCTTCTTGAAGAATGGTATCCACTGCATGGTTTCTACTTTCAATAGCTACTTGCTATAGACTAAAATGAAGAGGATCTCTATCTACATTCCTTTGAACTTTGATAGACTTTTTCTCATAGATTTTCACAAATTTAAAGAAAATTTCCCACACTCTTTTTGCTTCATAGAATTCTAATTTGTTTAGCACTTTTCAATTTCTAATAAACTGTAAACACATCGTGCACTGCAGAATGGGCCTTCTAGGCATTCTAAATAACATGAATCAAACCAATTTTATTAGACTAAGCATTAATAAACCTAAAAGGGAACTTCAAATTAGTACCTTTCCCAATAGGTAAGGTTAAAGTCAGTGTTCACCACTAATTTTAGTGTGACTATGACCTTAGAAGATGGAAAATCTACTCATAGATTCAAAATTGTAGACAACTATATCTACCTCTGATCAAATAAAGTCATTTACACCTTGCTTTTTATCACACATGTAGAAATGACCATTCAAGTTAGGATATAATTAGTAATACAATTGTTATATTATTCCAAAAATTTCTTAGTGGGAGGTTCCTTTCTAATATATTCAATATATTTCCTCACTACATTGAAATCCCTATTAATACCCAGGGCCCAAAAATAGATAACAAAGAGATTCAACAACATTAATTACGGAAGTCCTTTGGGCACCATTATTAGACCCATAAATGGTCTTAAAATAAATATATGCACTTTTGGGTTGAACTTTAGCATGAACCCTTTGATCATATTCACACACACACAATATATATATATATATATATATATATATATATATATATATATATATATATATATATATATATATATATATATAATAGTGCAACCATGTTATTTTTGTAGAATGACCACTGTACCAAGAACACAAGAATCATGATTTGAAATCCATGAGTAACCATGAAAGAATTTATTAATATTTCTAGCTTTTGCCTAACCTTCATTCCATACAGAATGATAATATGACGTTGGACCCTCATAGACTTTCATGAACTTTAGAGACCTTGACATTTACTGAAGGAATACAAAGATTTTATTTGTCCATTGGAAAATTATTAACAATCGGTGCTTTGCTAGTTTCAAATCCCCTTCTACTGATTTTTTCAAAAATTTGAAACATTGTTGAGCATAGATTTGTATTAAAATTATAATATTAGTAGATTTTGCACTCCTTCTCCTAAAGACATTTTAGAATCCTTGTTCATTACTAGGAACACACTAAGGTAGAAGAGTTGTTATAAAAATATCTTCATCATCTCTCCACACTTCTACTGATAGAACTGTGTAATATCCTGCTTCACCATGACAATATCACTATTATCCTAACTTGTTTTGATAGTAGCATTTACCTTTTGAGCAAGGGGTTCACCAGAAGCATTCCAATTAGAGGCATTACAAGAACCATTAGTACAATGATATACAATGCCATTAATCAAAAGCATAGTGTCAACCTCTTTTGAGTTGGTCTTTCTTCCAACCATATCTATTTGTACTTGTTCAAATTTTCTTCTTGAAATAGTCATGTGTAAATAGAACACGAGATGTATTTAGAGGAAATGCATTCATCCTCAAATTTTATGAATCGTAATATACCTTCTTCAGACCATACTTTGAGAATATTAAGGAAATTATGTACAGATTAAATCATAGATTCTATCATAGACCATCCTATGAAATTATTTGTCATCCTATGTGTGAAAATGATAATGCCCAAGTGAAAACTAATTCATTCAAACGTCCTCTTGTCCTATAGTTCAATTTACAAGTCATGAATCTTGACCTAGATAGAGAAATCTGGTGAACCTCTTCTTCTTCATAAGAATAATATTCTTGCCTTTATTTTTTGATCCTTTTAATATTAAAATATTCCAAAATAAATACTAAAACAAAACTTTTTTGGATTTGACATGTTTTTGGATCTATATGTATACATGATGAATAATTGTTCCTCAAATGTAGAATACAGTGAGATGATGATTTTTGTAAAATGGAACCCTATAGGATGATCAAAAGTCATATGTCCATGTATGTGTTTTTATGAAAGCAATATCAAACAGTTGAACTGGGTTATAAAATTAGGTAGCCAAATATCCCTAGAAGTAGTTAATATGATATTATTATGAATAATATTTTCAAACTATTAAATGATTTTGAATTTGTCTTATGATTCTATGAGACCAATATTAATGAGTTAGGTCAGCTAAATAGTATGGATAAAAAAGTATTGCAACAACGGACTTGATCTTGGTCACTTGAAAATTTTGACTCATTCATGTATAACTGACCCCAACCTTATTCTTGATTTTTACAAAGAAAGTTTAGATGTGTGATTGAAATTTTGGGTTTTTGAAGTTCTTATGGTATTTCCTGTGCTTTAATATCTTTTTACGAGACACTTTTAGAGTAATAAGTGAAGTGGACAAATGATCTCATATTTTTGCTCAATTTGGTTTGAGCACAAGATTAAGTGATGAAGAAAAGCAGGTTTAAATTTGTTCTTGTTGAATTATTTGTATGAATGTTATTGCTTTGTGAAAATAAAAAAATTATCAGATTGTCTATAGGAATATAATTGAAACATTTCTTAGTGCTTAGGATCTATATATGTATGGGAATTTTAATGGAACTTCTATCGTTATCTAGTTGTGGTCCTCATAAAAAATCTATGCATGAATGGGATGAAAAATCCAAAATACTTTGTCTGCGGTTATCATCTTTCCCACCTCTTGCAGATCTAAGGGACCCTTCTTAGTGGTTTATGAACACAATTTTTTATACTCCAAATTCATGCATTACATTACTTAACTTCCATATGTTGACTACATTTTAGCTTGTAGTTACTTAAACATGTTAGTTAATCTCTTCATTGTCATCTAGATTAGTTATGGATGTCTTAATATGAATGATATGAAGTTTGGTTCATTTGGAACCAAGTTCTCTTTCATCAACATAGACAAAGCCCAATAAGTTTGAGTATGTACTTGACATTTAGTAGCACGATATGCACCCTCAAGTGCACAATGTGCGCTCACCTAGGAGATTAGACAATTTTACCAAGTAAGATGCATGGCATCCATGATCTAGATTTGTTGGCATCAACAACTCCAACACACACGATGTACATTATGATCAAGTTGTATGCCACTCTAGTAACATCTCTCTTAACACTCACCCTATGGATGACGTGCTTAGAAAAGAACACACCATGCAATCTTACCAATAACTACTCCCCACAATGTCCTACATGACGTACACCCTTAATCATACGCCATGCCAAAAAGGTTTTGAGCTATATTTTAGAAATTGTTAAGGGGCACAAAATGGACAACCTTATGCATGACATGTAGCCTAGAATAAGTGAAAAATATAAATATCCATCATGCAATTATAGGAAGAGAGGTCTCACTTTTTTTGGAACCAACTTGGGAGAAAGAAAGGGGATGACTTCAGGGATGACTCTAGAGAATAAGTAGACAAAAGGAATGAGAAAGAAGGACTCACCAAAAGATTTTGTAAAACCCAAGACCACTACCCAAGGCTCTAGTAGAGTTTCAAGAATGAAGAATGACCCCATACACCACCATTGGCCTTAACTACACACTTTCTCCTCACTCACACACAAATTTGGATCAACTTCCCAACTGGTCACTCATCCTATTATTACTCTGGGATGAGCATGCTTAACCACAAACTTCTTAGTGATGGAATCCATCTAAAAGAAGTGCACCTTGGTGATATGGCTAGTCAAATCATTCCTTTTATGATCATTTTACTTGAGGCCTCAAGACCTAGGACTAACAATCTCCCCCAGTTACACTCTTGATGTCCTCATCAAGGATCAACTATAAGGCCTCAAAATAATTCCCCATTTTAGTGTAAACCCAGAACAACCCATGTGCACCCAGCTGGCCATTAGAGCTACCAGTGAAAATGTGACTAAATCACCATGGATAGCTACTTCTAACGTGTCTGGACCACACAACTCAAGACTGGCATTCCACATGCCCATGTGGGTCCCTCATACTGGAGGGCTCTGATACCACTTGTAACACCCAGACCCATTGCATAAGGCTCTAGTAGAATTTTAGGATTGGCAACTTCCCCAAGAAACTACAACTGGCCTTAACTGTTAAGCATGCTTAACCACAAAATTCTTAGTGATTAGCTCCCTAAAAAAGAGGTGTGACTTTTTTTTGGAATAAGGTAAATATATTAGACCAAAAGGGGGTATAGAGAACTATACACCTACAAAGCATGGCACCCTAATAAAGGGCCCAAAACCAGTGATACAGTCAACGAAGCACATCTGAGTAGTCTCTTTCTTCTCATGCATACGCTTGTTTCTTTCATTCCAGATCCAGTAGCATAAACCAGTGATACACAACAAAGCAAAACAACTTTGATGTTTATCGATCTTGAACTTAGCTTCTGCCCAGCCAATGGCATCAGTGAGGTTATTAGGCACCCCCTGTCCCCAACCATTCCTTAGATAGACGATGTACCAAATCTGTAATGTCCACCTACAGCTGAAGAACAAGTGAGCATTTGTTTCATTCTCTTCTTTACAAAGGCAGCATCTCTCTTCAATAGGAATGCCCCAAGCGGCCATTCTGTCCAGGGTGGGGAGTCTATTTTGAATTGCTCTGTAACAAAACACACTCCATTTCGGGTAATAGTTATGACCCCATATAAAATTTGACCAACATGTCCCAGCACTGGCTGTAATAATGTTGATAGGTGGTGACGGATTAACAACCATCCAAACACCAAATAGATCAACATTATACAGGTGTTGATGTGAAGCTACATGAGAGCACATCATGCACCAGATACGAGAGGGTCTGCAGCTTCTATCAAAAACCAAATTATTGCCGTATCTTTTCTTCATCCACTCACCCTAGCAGCAAGCATGGGAGTTAATGAATCTATCAACCCTTGTATTATTGCTTTTCCTCATCGCCTCTTCAGTGTCCACAACCTGCAACCCCCCGTCACAGAAAGGTTTAGCAACTATATGCCACGTGATCCCATGGTTTTTGCCAGCCCAAAGGAACCCAGCGGTCAGAGATCTGAAAGAGTGGAGAATTGGATTAGGAATGAAACCCATGCTAGTCCAGAACCGCACCAAGGCCTGAAGAACAGATCTGATTAAAACCAACCTGCCAGCCATCGATATCCTAATCCCACTCCACGATTCAATCTTTGATCTGTAGCTGTCAAGGCAACCACCAAAATCTCTAGAAGTGATAGTGCCCGCAATGAGGGGGAAGCCCAGGTACTTAGTAGGAAGCATGCCCACCTACATGCCTATAGCATTCTTTAACCTTCCACATCTGTTATCACAAGATTTGGAGAAAAAGACTTGGGATTTTATGGCGCTCACATATAAGCCAGTGAGCTTGCCAAAAAGTATCATTATCCTTTTGAATTCCTTCAATCTTCTTGAGTTGCCAGCAGAAAAAATAAGTACATCATCGACAAAGATGATGTGCGTTAAAACCTTGACCCCTTTAACTTTAAAGGCTTTTATCACCCCATTTTCCTCGACAGTGTTAATCAACTTAGTCAACCCCTCCATAACCAGCGTAAACAAGAGAGGGGATAGGGGATCACCCTGGCAAATCCCATTAGACGATCTGAAAAGTCCAACCAGACAACCATTAATAAGAACAGAAAACGAACAAGTTTCAACACATTGTTTAATAATGCTAATCCATTTTTGATTGAAACCCACTGCCTCCATCACCTTCCAAAGATAAACCCAACTGACATGATCGTAAGCTTTACTAATGTCGATCTTCATACAAGCTTTAGCAGTAGAATTATTTATATTGAATTCATTGAGGAACTCCGTGGCCAGCATAGAACAATCAGCCATGTGTCTGCCTTTGACAAACACGTTCTGGTTCAAAGAAATAATGTGAGGCAGAACCTCCTTCAATCTTTTAGCCAGCAGCTTCGATATGATTTTATAGAGTACTGAGCAGCACACTATTGGTCTAAAGTCGGTCATTTCTTTAGCATTGTTGTTCTTAGGGATCAGTTTAATAAATGCATGATTCACGGCTCTAACCATAGAACCCCCCATTAGGAACCAGTTCACAGCTAGGCAAATATCATCTTTGACAGTGTTCCACATCTTCTGGAAGAAATGGATGTTAAAACCATCGGGTCCTGGAGCTTTAGAATAGTGTATAGAGAATAGAGCATCCTTCACATCTTTTTCTGAAGCTTCCCTGCAAAGATCAGCATTCATCTCTTCCATGACAGTATTAGCCGGTAGACTCTCCTCCTCGAAGGGATAGTTATGCTCGTTGTTGTAAAGATTTTTGAAGTATTGAATAGCTAACAGAGCCATATCCTCACGGCTATCCACTGTTTCCCCATTAGCATTAATCAGTTCATAAACCGAGTCCCTCATTTCCTTTTTCTTTATAGCCGAATGGTATATTTTAGAATTCCTATCGCCATCCGATATCCATTTCATTCTGCTTCTTTGCCATAGGCACACTTCCTCCGCTTTTTCTAACTTTCTGATTCTGTCTTCACATTTCAACTCTTCTTCAATGTACCCCCTATCAAGAGGATTCAAGCGTAGTTTCTTGGCAACCTTCTCATATCTCATTCTAGCATCTTGAAGAAGGTTTTGAATGTTAACCTTCTCTTTAGACCACTTCTTTAAAACTTTCTTTGTATGTTGAAGCTTTTTGAGGACCCTGAAGAGAGGATTTCCAGGAATCTGTATAGCCCAGCAGTTTTTGATCATGTCGTTGAAGCCGTCCCAATCGCGCCACATATTAAGGAACCTGAAAGGGCGAGGGGGTTGAGGAGAATGATTAATATGTACCTTCATCTAGGCATGATCGCTGAAGATATGAGCCCCAAGCCTCAAAGCAACATTGGGGAGGATATCCAACCAAGCATTATTAACAAAACCTCTATCGAGGCAGCTGGAGATACGGCCCTTAGGTCCCTGCTTGTTGGACCAGGTGGTGACGCCCCCTATGGTATTGACTTGATGAAGTCCATCTTTGTCAAGAGTTGTATTAAAATTCTCAAGTATTCTGTCGGGGACTCTTTTGCCCCCAAACTTCTCACCAGAATTCCTCGTGTTGTTGAAGTCCCCCAAAACGATCCAGGGTATGTCATCTTGTGCTGTGGCTTCTAGGGCAGGTCACAGACTATCTCTGTCAGATTCCAGATTCTCTCCATACACAACCGAGAGTATACAAGAGAAGCCTCCACCATTGAAGCAGCTAACTGTAACAATCTGATCAGTTGCGCTTATCGGTTCCACCTGCCATATATTGGGGTCCCAACCTATGACAATTCTGCCTCCATCCACCTTGTCAAGATTGTTAAAGTTCCTCCAATGAATGGGAAAGAGGGTATTAACACGGTTAGCTGTAGTCCTCTTTATCCTTGTCTCAAGGCAGCACACAATCCCAGTATGCATCCCCTTCAGAATTTTCCTTAGTTTCCTCTGTGTACTTGGCACTGATGCCCCACGGACATTCCATGCCAATATATACATTTAATTATTTGAGTTTGACCCTCCTCCATTCTTGGATTTGGTTCATCCTTTAGTCTTTCCAGCAGCACTCCTAGTCTTCCTGGGGCTGCGGCTGCGAGGTCCCCCTTCATCAAGAGGGGTATCTCCAGCATCTTCTTGTTCTTGTTCCAGCAATGAGAACTAATTCATCACGGCCAGAACTGGAGTCTCAGTAACTGTGGCAGTACCCACTACCACGGTAGGGACTGTCATGGTATTAATCACATTGTCTTCCTGCTCCTTCGTACCACTGGATTCAGTAGCATTGGTGCATTCACCCTCCTCAATAACTATTGTTTCCTGTTCCACCTCAACCACCTTCTTGCCTTTGTCTTTATCGGCAGCATTTAAACTCTCGATCCTGCGATCAGTCTTCTCTTGTTCCCGCCTATTGATCTCATGTCTACTGGCGAACCTCTTAGGATGGGAAGTGTGACTTGGTAGTATGGGTAGTCTAGTCATTCCTCTTAAGATCATTTTACCCAAGGCCTCAACACCTAGGACGTTATAAATATCTCCCTCTCCAAGCCTTGGAAGTACCAAGAGCAACACCATCATAGAGAATAGTTCCTCAACGATAGTTATACATAATTTCTTTCCTTCTTTAATTTCATTTTGTTCTAGTTACTTCGTGTATATTGTTGAATTTGTGATGTTCACCTTTGTTGGGGTATCACCCATCATTATTGAGTAATCTCCCTAGTATTTGGCTCCTAAATGGAGATTATTGGTCATGTGACTAACATCAACTTTTAATTTTCTGAATCTAATATCTTGTTCCTCTAATTATTATTAATTGCAAATGAGAATATACGAACACAATTTTCTATCTCCCTAAATTCATACCTTGAAATAGATACAAATTTAGTGGAGGATAATTGGATATTGAACCCTAATCATATGAAAAATGATACAATCTCCTATATGACATACTCTCCTAGTTTTATAGATGAAGGTATATATGAATTGCCAGTAGTGATCTAAGAGAGCTTAAATCTAGTGCTAGGTTAATTTTTTGTAAGATAAGCAAACCTAGAAACTAATATCTGAAACATATAAATTGTAATGTTGTGTGAGTTGTAGACAAGATAGAAAATGAAGTCACTTTTGTAAAATTGTTATCATATTATTAATATTTGTCTAGGTACCAAATGTTTTCCTTGAACTTAATCATCTAAAATATACTTATGACAACCATAAAATAATTTTAGGAGTAATAAACCAATCAATATTTTCTTAGTTGAATTGCATGTTTTATTAGGACTTATTCACATTTCTAGGGAGCCCAATTTTTTTGTTATTTAAATTTCTTATAGTACTTGTTAATTATGTAATTCCCTAGGATTCATATCCTACATTTTTAGCTCTTATTTTTCATAAAATAAGTCATGTAGAACTATACTTGCTTATTTTGTTTAGAAGTAATCATGCATGGTTCTTACTTAATCTAATTTGTATTCTCTTTCTGAGATTCTTGACAACCCTAAGGTAGTGTTGAATAATAGGAGACCACAAGCTAGAAGAAGAAAAAAGCAAAATCAATCCAAGGCATATGCTTTCTCCAACAATGGAAGCCAAGAAGGCATTGGTTGCCCACACCTTCCCTCATGCTAATGAGGTTTTAATTTTGTTAATTAGTAAGATCGGTTTCGAATACCACATTGTTTAGATTAGACCTAAGTCTAATCAACATCATGTAGTAGAACTACTTTGTAGATTTTCCAATGAAGATCCAAAATTTTATGTGGAGAACTTCCTTAAGCTTTGTGATATAGGAAAGATAAACGAGATGATAGATGATGATCAACATCTTTGCCACTATTCCTTTATGATACAATCTTGGTCCAAAGAAAGGATACAAGGCATAGAGAAAGAGTCTATTTAAACCTAGAGTCCTTAATTAAAACCTTTTGTAGAAGTTCTTTCATTATATAAGGGTACAAGGGGACACTTTGATAAACGTTGGATGATGCCTGGGAAGGGTACAAGGATCTATTTTGACAATGTCCACACCACAACTTGTTAGAGTTAACACAACTAAGCAATGTTTATGGAGGCCTATACCATGATATGACCACCACTATTAATGTTTCCGCCTGTGGGATCTTATTCATAAGAATGTGAGTGACAATAAGATGATTGAGATCATGTCTATGAACCAATATTTAAGGGGAATGGATAATAAGAGCAATAACACTAACACTAAGGGGAACATAAACATCAGTGCAAAGATAAACAATCACACCAATCAACTTAATACCAAATGTGTCAATAGGGTACAATAGATGATCATGTGTGATTTCTATAGTGGTCCACACCATAATGTAGACTGTAATGCTTCTACAATAAGATTCAATGAGGGGTAGTGAATTTGATCGAGAAACACCCATAGAACAATCCATTTTCAATATCCTACAATCTAGAAGGAGAAAACACTCAAATTTTAGTTGGAAGGACAACAATGAGGTGCAACAAAATTTCTAAGATAGACATTCCAGATATTCTGAGAATAATAATCGTCTTGAAGGCATTCTCTCAAAGTTCATGAATGAGGTATTTGCTCTTATGTAGAACCAAGTAACCTCAACTACAAGGCTTGAGCACCAGTTATGGAAACCAGCTTCAATGGGTCTCAAAAGCAATGAAGGGGCTATTTAGGGGAATACCATGGTTAATGTGAGTGATCATCTAAATTCAATCTCTATAAACCAATTGAACCTAGTTGGTAAAGAGGGTGAACTAACAAAACAACTCATGTAGTCCAAGCAAGTGATAGGCAACAAGTTGTACCCAAAGAACATTGAACCCTAACTTGGGACGTACAAGAGGAATGCCACTGCAAATGATCTATAGGAGAAGATTACATCCCCATATGTTCCAACTCACTTAAAAATAAATAAGTTGCACCAACTCCACAACCTATTATGGAAAACACACACGAAGTGGAGATCTAGATATGGGCCTAATCTTTAATTTACTATCCAAGGGAGTCTAACTGATAAAGGAGAAGTGAGTGAACTTTAAGATATGGTGTTTGCATTCGAAGTGAGCTCTAGAGCATTATCCAATATCCCTCCTAAGCAACATGATCTGGGATCTTTCTAAATCTATGGCGATATACATAAAATAAATTTTCCTACCATTTTATGGGACCAATGCACAAACTTGAAAGTTATTCCATTAACAATCTCATCCCTATTGGGTTTAGAGGCACCTACTCAAATGAAAATAATTTTTTAGATGGTTGATTATTCTAGGCAAGCTCAATAGACACGGTGGAGAATGATCTCATGAAGGTTTAAGGTATCTATGAACCGATTGATTTAGTGATCATGGATGATAAAGGTGGAACTACAGGGGGACAATATTATTGGATATCCACTTCTAGACAATGTCAAGGAGTTTATTCAAATTAATCGAGGTGAACTCAGGTTAAAATATGTAAGAAGTAAATCATCTCATCTTTGAAGCCTCTAGACCTAGGTGGTTCAACATTTGAGATGAAAGTGAGAAGAGAAGGAGGTGACCTCCATGAAGAACGCATGGATGAATACATGTCATTTGAACCCACCCAAAGAAGGGGAAATACTTTGTCAGGATAAGGGACATTAAAACTAGGGGTTCATGGGAGGCAACCCATAATTTGCAACGTCATAAAGATTTTTGTACTTTTTTTTAGTTTATATAGTAGCATTTTGGGCATGCATATACTTACATGAAAGAACTCTCTCTCACACTTCGTTTGTTCATGATAATTTATATTAGAGAATTAGGTGCTAACCATTTGATATACTAACATGACATACTACGTTCTGGAAATCCATAATGCATGACATGCAAGGAACATAACACCACATGCACATGTTTAGTAGTGAGGAGGTGAGATTTGCATTTGATGTGCATTACATGCCCATCCAATGATACAAAATGCACACTCATTATGAATAATGTATTTTTACTGAGAAGATGCATGACATGCTTGAGCAGTAGCACGACATGTAAGATGGTGGGTTGAAAAGTAAAAAAAACTAAATTTTTGCACATCATGTTGATCCAACACATGACATGCCATGAAGTTTTTCAAGTTGAAGATAGTTTGGGTTTGCAAAAGATGTTCACAATTCAAGAACGATGTGCATGACCACACAAGTTAAAAAAGTAAGAAAGTGAGCAAGGACCAGCTGAGGTGCACAACATGCCCTAGGTCAAGCCCCTTCTCCCACACATAGTAAGAAGTAGTCATCATAGCATAGAGAAACATGTACACTACCATTTTCTCCATTGAGCACCCCTCAAAGGCCTTCGTGTATCATCATAGATGACACATGCAAAGGAGGAGGTGAACCCCCCCTTCTTTAAAGTTTCTACCACCACTAGCTATGAAGCAAGAAGCTCCTACACTGAAGACCTACATTGGAACCTCCATGTTACCATAACCGCCATGCAAGGACTTACTCAAGCATCCTTAACCTTGTTGTGTCCCCTTATCCACAATTTCCACTATCCATGAGACACTATAGTTTCTTCAGACATCAACAACATGGTGAATGACGTGCATCTAGTAGTGCATGATGTGCATAATGTAAAGAAGGTAGATCTTACTCAGATATTGCATGCCATGGAACAATTTGTACACACTATACACCACCCCATCTCACAATCCTCTACCTTCCCATATCTACCAAGACCATGGTTAGGAGTAGAGGAGGATGCAAGAGGCATGTAAGAGGCCCCTCTCATAGTCATGAACCTGATACTAATCCCAAGGTGGAGGAGGACAAAATTAAAAAGGAACAACTTGAGAAGGGCCCCTATGTGGTGGTTCCCTTCACCATCTAGTCAGAGGATGAGATCAAGGACTTATAAAAATCATCTTCCATCACATCCAAACCACAAAAATCCTCTACAAAGGGAGAATAAGGAGATTTATAGGAGTTATACTTGACCAACAAGGCAAGCCCCTACTCAAGAACATCTCCATCTTGAATGTGATCTCCAAGGCTAACACAAAGACTTACCTCAATATTATTCTTGAGTTTTTGACAACTTTTCAAGAGTTGGTCAATCAAGGGACTAGGGAGGTTGATTACCAAATGGTAGATGAGGAATTCTCACTGGGGAAGAATGAGTTGTCAACAAATATGGATATTTATGACAAAGGTTTGATCGTACTTTCCCAAGAGTTTAACTATCAAACTTTTTGGTCTGAGATTTCTAGTGATGTGGCCAACAAGCCCATGAGGGATAAGGTTCTAGTTCTTTCCATCCTCCACCACATTCTTTTAAACACAATTTTTAGGAGGAAGGAGACATAGGGTATGGTGTCTTTGTATGAGTTGTATTTTCATTATTGCATGTTACACAAGAAGAGGTAGCAATCCATTTTTTATTTGATAAGTTGTTCAGGGTAGCTTATGGTAAGAAGTATGACATGGACATACTCATTGAGGTATTGACTTGCAAGCTAGAAGAGGAGATGGATGTGAAATCCAAACCACATCCACTTGAGGGGCATAAATTGATAGACATTCAACTCTTGATGGCATCTACCATTCTATGACACAATACAGGGAAAACAACATATATTATGTTGATATATATGGGCATTTGAAGGACTCCTATACCCTACCTTATACAACCCAAGTCATGTTGTCTGACCCAAGGAACCTCATGTGACAACAACCATAGAGCATAGATGGCGTCAGTTCTTCTTTAACATTGCTTTTACTACCAACATTGCCTTCTACAAGGACTCTGACAGAGTATCCCTAGTCCACCCCAATGTGGCAACTAATGTACACCTTCACATCATCATCTTTTCAACAATAGCCAATGAGGATGGAATACCAAGACATAGATATGTACGCCATGTACAACTAGTTCAGGACATGTCCATTATCCTCAATCAAATGGATGCTTGGCACATCGACTAGTAGCACTATCTCGACCTAGGCTCCTCCTCCTGACCCTGATGATGTGTCAACCTACTGCTGGCCCAATTGGACATGATAGAAGCCTAATTCCTTTTACCATGATGCCCTACAATGAGCATCTAGTTGTTCCTTAAACAAGATTGTTCATGTAGACTAGATACTATCATAAATAATCTTGGGATGGGTGGCAATAATACTTTTCTTTCAGTTGTCTATTATTTATTCTATTGTCTCTTTTGATATTGTACCCCTCTGGTAGCACCACGCCTAAATTTATTCCATGTTTATGTAGCATCATTTCTCACCTAATTTGCATCTTGTTTAGAATTTTATGTCATGTATTTTGTTTGTTGGTAATTTTTGCATTTAGTTTAAGCATGCAAATTTTTTCTATGTAACTACGAAATTGCAAGTTGTCATAGACAAAAAGGGTGGAGTTTAACTAATTTAAAAAATTCATCATAAAATGGGCATTTGAGTCTATTATTGAATAGTTCATCAAGCATTGCATTGCCTAAGATATAGATTTCTCTTACCTATTGTTGAGATAATGATAACATAAGAATCCTAGACTCTAAAAAATATGTAAATTGAACTTTTCAACCTAAAATTGTTATAGTGTTGCAATTGATTCAAAGACATGAATGATTAAAATGACAATGGATTTTTAAATGAACTTGGGAAATCAATCTATTCTCGTGAGTTATGGAGTTATCCCGTCCCATTATCATCCTAAATTTAAATTTATCTTTTGGGCTTCATTAGAAAACTAGATGGACCGCTTAGACAAACTCAACTTTAGCATTAATCTCTAACTATTTTCATCTAATTGGTTAAGAGGCTATAAATTTCCCACATTTTCTAACCTATCTTACCATTCTAGTCATGATGTTTAGGTGTTTTGTGAATAATTCTTGAACAAAAATGCAAATATTTAAAATCTATAAAAGAGGAAATTTCAACCCACTTGGTATGCCTAATTTAGTTTTAAGTATTGATTTGGTCTCGAATGTTGCATACCATGAGCTTATGTAAAGAAGGGTGCAAAATGTGCCCCATATGTATCATGCTAGAATTCTTTCATATGAAAATAGGAAGGTAACATTGAGATGAGGTGAAGAGTTACTAGGTGAGAATGTTGTGGTTGGTGTTTGGAAGTAAACCTTACTGAAAGGTTGAATCTAGAGGAAGGGGAGATCTAGGTTGTTTGTATAACATTAAAGAAATCATACTCTAAATAATAGGATATGTCATGCATTTCAGCAACCCATTGATAAATCTTTTTGGCACATTTTGTTCAATTACATATTGTGAATGCATGCAAATTATGTTTGAATATTGTATTTGGATTTATTATTTGAGCATGAATAATAATTTAGGCTTGAGGCAATTTGGTGAACATATTTCATTCTTGGTGTGTTTGTAATGTAAGCTGATAGATCCATTGCATGCTCTCATCAACTTGTAGATCATTCCTTCTAGAAAGTAGCAATTGGTATATGTGTATGAATCTATGGAGAGAGAGTGAAAAGTGTATAGGAAATAATAAACAACAAAAAATTATTTCTCCATGTACCCATAATAAGATCTTGTCAACAATGATATATTAGGAAGGAAGGTTTTTGAGATTATACCTTTGTCACATACTCGATCCAGTGATGAAACTCACAAACATAGACAAGGAAGAAGGTTTCAAATATGATCTTTCAACATAGACACCAATGCATCCACGTATGTATATCATCAATGATTTAACTGATTACCTAACCCTTTTAGTAACTAATTAATCATATTCCCATGATTAAAATCCTCTTTCCTTTGCATCTTGTGTGTTTGACCTATATGATCCAAATTATGTTCGTAGTGATCTCCGTATTCATATTATGACTGCACATACAATGATTGATATCTAGCAAGACTTCTTTTCCACCTATGTAATTGAAGAAGTAGGAGAACAAATTCATCCTTGTATTGTGACCAATGTTATACTAATTGTATAATCCCTTTGTCTCCTATATCCAAATTGAATATGGAGCATGGATACATCATCCTCATATTGCAATTTTTTTTTACTTGATCCAGAGTAGACTATTTAAGATGCATACGAGCTCAACATCACATGTTGACTTACATGAGCATGGTCATGCATTTATGATATCACTCCAATAGAATGGACAAATTCCATGTACGTCACTCATAATAACCACATGTGTTACAATGCATTCAAGCACTACTTGTATGTCAACCCTTATTTAAGTTAACATTGGATAGTGTTAAAGTTCACCATGTGATCATTATATTGACTTTGGGTCTAAGGACCACAATCACCACTGTCACATAGAGTTATGATTCTGACTTGGATATATGGATTCCATGTATCATACTCAAGGTGGGTTTGTCCAGTACAACTTGTACTCCAATAGGTATTTATGTATCTGAGTTGATATCTAATGCCATGCAGAGAGACATAGTCATCACTTAACTTAAATAGTAGTCATATGTATTATGGTTGTCGTATAATGTTCACAATAATAGCTGACCAGGGATATAAGAAGAATGTGTACTCTTAAGTATATATATAATCTCATGTTTAGGTAAGTATACATATAATCTCATGTTTAGGTCCGCAACCCAAACCATATGCCATCAATCCAATACATTCTTAGGACATTATTATATTTATTCATTATCTTAATATTGACATAAACATAAAAATCGGGATTTCATTTATTATTAATCAAATCAAGTACAAAAGTATACCACTACCATCATCATACGACTAGATCTTATGGCATATACAAACACTCTCCCACTTGCACTGGATCCAATCTGTAGCATCCCATGATTTGAGGCCTCAAATAAAATGATCGTAAAAGGAATGATTTGGACTACTCATATCAGCAAGGTGCACCTCCTTTTTAGGGACCCATCACTAAAGAAGTTCGTGATTAGGCACGCTCAACCCAGAGTAGTACTAGGATTGATGACAAGTTTGGAAGTTTTTCCTGGCTTGTGTGTGAGTGAGGATAAAGCTTACAATTAAGGCTAGTGGTGGTCTGTGGGGCCGCTCGTCATTTTGGAAACTCTACTAGAGCCATGGGAAGTGGGCCCAAATGTTACAAATGGTATCAGAGCTAATTTCCCTCTAGTAGGTGTGGCCCACTTGGGTCTATGGCATGCTAGTCCTTGAGTTGTGCGGTCCAGGCATGTTGGAAAGAGATATCCTAGTTGATGGAGCCACCCTTGCATTGGTAGAAGTGGTCGGGAGTTGGGTGTACATGGGTCATTTGGGTCTGCACTAAAATGGGGATAGATTATGATGCCATATAGTTGAACCTTGACGAGGATGTCAAGAGTCTAAGTGGGGGATATTGTAACATCCCAAGAATTGAGGCCTTAGATAAAATGATCTTAATAGGAATGATTGAGCTACCCATATCACCAAGGTGCACCTCCTTTTTAGGGAGCCCATCATTAAAGAACATTTTGGTTAAGCATACTCAACCCAGAGTAGAACTAGGATGGGTGACTAGTCAAGAAGGTTTCCCTAGCTTGCACATGAGTGAGGACAAAGCACATAGTTAAGGCTAGTAGTGGTCTATGGGGCCAGTCATCATTTCTAAAACTATACTAGAGCCTTGGGAAGTGGGTTTGGGTGTTGCACAATCACTCTTGAACATAAGTCCATGTGATATAACATGACCATCATGCTTTGGTTGTGAAAGTTCTTTAGAAAAAGGATCAACAACATTTCTTTTAGTTGGTACTCTAAATTTTTTTACATCTACTTGATGTACGATATCTCATACGAGATGGTAACATTGTAGTATATGCTTGGAACACTGATATGATCTAGGTTCCTTAGCTTGTGCAATAGCTCCATTGCTACACTAAACACAACAGTGTACTTGACCTCTATTGTGGAATTAAATTCAATCTTTTGCTTAGAGATTTTCCATCTAACAACTTTGCCATTAAGGCAAAACACAAAACCTAACTGTGATCAGTAATCATCCTTGTTGTTTTGGAAACTTTCATTAGTGTAACCTTTTACAACCAATGCTTCCTCACCACCATAAATGAGAAACTAATCCTTAGTTCTTCTCACATATTTAATGATGTTCTTTGCCACAATCCAGTGCCATTCACCAAGATCTGTCTATTACCTACCCATTCTTCTCAAAGAATACGAGACATCATGATGTTTGCATAACATTGCATACGTGATATATCCAATTTCAGAAGCATATGGAATCTTATTCATGTGTGCCCTCTCTTTAGAAGAGCGGGGAAATAGAGCTCCAAATAGACTTATTCAATGAGACATAGGTAAGTTTCCTCTCTTAAACTCTTGCATGTTGAGTCTTTTTAGCATCTTGTCAATATATGCACTTTGACTTAGACCAATAAGCCTTCTATATCTATATCTATAGCTCTTGATTCCTAGTATATAGGTTGTTTCTCCTAAGTCGTTCATTGAGAAGGTATTTCCCAACCATGTTTTAATGAACCATAGCGTAGGGACTCCATTCCCCATAAATAGTATGCCATTAACATACAATATGAGAGATACAATCATGATTCCATTAAATTTACAAGGTTCATCTTCATTTTGAATAAAACCAAACTATTTGATTGTATCATCAAAGTGACGATTCTATCTATGAGATGCTTGCTTCAATCCATAGGTTTACCTTTATAGCTTATAGACTTTTATGGATTCATTTGAAGTGGTAAAACCTTAGGGATGTGTCATGTACACATCCTCAGGGAGATTCCCATTGAGGAATGTAGTTTTAACATCCATTTTTCCATATTTCATAGTCATGATAAGATGCAATGGTAAGCACAATTCTAATAGATTTAACCATGACAACTGGTAAAAAAGTTTCATCATAGTCAACACCTTGAACTTGTTTGAAACCTTTTGCTACCAATCAACCTTTGTAGGTTTGTGCATTACCATGCATGTTGGTCTTCTTCTTGAAGACCCATTCATGCATATGGGTTTTACCCATTCAGGTTGATCCACTGAGGTCCATACCTTGGTAGTATACATGGAGTCTATCTCAGATCTCATAGATTCAAGTCATTTCTTAGAATATGGTCCCTCAATAGCCTCATTTTAGGTTGTTGGTTCATCATCAATAATGACTGACCGGCCTAAATCGTGTGTCTGAAAAGGGAGCGGATTTGAAGTAGTTGAACTTTTAAATTTATAAACCGAAACCTTCTAGGCCCCCACAACTTTATTACGGGGTCAAAGTAGATATACGGGGTCGAACACATGGACAAGGGTGGTAGTGTTGAGAACGCGGAATCGACACGTTACACTTCGGTATGGGTAAGGAGATGATAAAGTTCCCCAAGGGAACAACAGGCTAAGATCGATAAAATAAAAGAAAACCATCTCCAACTGGAGCTACGAGGGAAATTAAGGTTTTAAAGGTTTATCAATTTTTAGGGTTTTCGCGCAATGGAAACAGAGAGGATAATACTATTGCCTTTAGTAAGGAACGAAGGAGAAATCTTAGGTAAAACAAGCGACAGCAGAAACATCATGTACCCCTTCTCTCGAAGCGGGTACCTCTAACTAAGCATCAACACCTCTCTCGAGGTTGCTGGTCTTAAGTTAGAGTGGAAAGGTTACTAAAGCAACTCCGATCCTGGGCACTCTCGTACTCCCATATCGGACCAAACACTAGAGCCACAACACCTCTCTTGAGGTTGCTGCAACGGGAAAACACAATTCGGTAGCTAGTCGAAACGTGATCCAAGCGTACAAGCTAGAGTTTGGATGTTAAACAAAACAATCATCCAACAAAAGGGACCAAACATAAAGCAACAGATAATTAAAAATCTTCTAATTCCATTAGCATAAAAGAGTCTGGTTACATTGCATAAGTAAAGAAAGTAAATGACTGAAATAAGTAAAGATAAATATCGCCTTCTTGATTTAGAAGGGAGACAGGCAGTAGCAGATCCCCAAGATCCCTCCAGCCCGATACTAGGCGGGAGCCTTGCCCGATACGCCCATGTCGGGCGGCACACCCTCTCGGGCGACACGCTCATGACGGGAAGACGTATCGTGCGGGGCGCTCATGCCCGATATGATTGTGTCGGGTGGCACCCTCTCGGGCGAAACGCCGTGAGTGGTGATGCGTATCAGGCTTGGTATCATGTTGGGCCAGAGTTTTGCTTAGAGTATCGGGTACTCATATCGGGTGTCCTTGTTGGCCGATATCGGTCTACAGCGGTACCCGGGGCCGATCCTAAGTGAACCATTCCCTCCCTCTCGAGTTGGGGAAGTGCTCACCTAGTATCGCCCAGTACACCTATGAGGCACGACACGCTAGCTCCAAATGCTTTCCCAAGTTGGCTTTCGGGAGATTCTGACCCGTCCCATCGGAGTCCTGTAGCTGCTATTTATAGGCAGTGGTTGGGAGAGGTTGTGGTCCTCCGGGCGCCACGTGTCCTCCTTCAGCTCCACCATCATGGATTCAAGGATGCCTGATATGTGTGTCGCCCGACACAAGGATGTCGGGATGTAAGCGTGTCGGTCGTCGTGACGAGTGGTGCCTGCCGGTGGGTGGCTTGTATCGCACGACACGTTTTAGTTGGCATGGCGAGTTTGTCTCCCTGTCGGGTAAATGGCGTATCACTCATCCGTTGCTTCTCATGTGGCATCCCCATGTTGTGCGGTAGTGTATCGTGCTACCTTGTGTCGGGCAGCGATCGTGTCGGCCAGCTGGTAAGAAGGCTGATGCAGGTGGAACACGTTCGTGGGCCGGGACGGGCCTTTTTGCTGATAAATGAGTCGAAAAATGAGGAAAACTCTGCAAAAGATGATAAATTTGAGTTAAGAGCGTAGCGTGGCCTGTTTATGCAAAAACATGAAAAAAAGGAGAGGAAAACAGTTTTAAAGGGCAGATTTGATAACGAAATAAGGGCCAAAACATCACAAAATTTGGTGTTATCAACTCCCCCAAACTTAGCATTTTAATTATCCTCAATCAATCTTTAAACTTTGTTTTGTGACGTTTCTTCTTGACCGGTATAGTTTTCAGACCATGGGTTTGAGCGAGCATTGATATGTCTTACAGAGAATAGAGCCCAACCACAAAAAATAGACTTTACTTCCCCTGCCTTATTTAAGCAAAATTTTTCTCCACAGCTTCGGCGAAACTTGGGTGCATGATTTCGAAGTTAGCTTTCACACCAAACAGCTTTTGGGAATAGAAAGTTGTGTGTTTGGGTAGGCTTAAGGTTTTTTTGGTTTTTCTTGTTTCCCATCAGTCCATCTAGGTACGGGTCCGTTAGTGGGCACGTGGTCCCTGCAGTCCAAGCCAGTTGGCTTTAGAGAAGTGATTTCACATCCTACGAACCACTGCCCCGGATCTACCATGCCTAAAGATGGGTACTTTTGGAAAATAAGTGTGTATATTTTTTTTTCTTTTCTTTCTTTTCATTTGGCACAACTCTCATGCTTTTATTCACTCTCATAAGGCTATTTTCTATTTTTGGGATTTTGTTGGGTAAGGGAAAACAAGAGGAATTTTTGCTGTTTGGGAAGCTTTTTCCTTCTGCATACATGTCTCTTAGTTGTTGCGAGATTATTTTTCAGAATTTTTGGCGTGGAAAGTCTTAGTCTTTTGTTGTTTGAGGCTGCATTATCAGAAAGACATAACAAATGTTGCATCTCTTTAGACACATAGAAAACCAATTGGCAAGAAGTCATATCAGGTTTTTACTATATAGCGTCTTTGTACATATATGTGGAGACAAAATAAGCAAAAATTTTCAAAATTTTTAGCAAAATGTTTGTATGAGGCATGTATATGTATATGTACACATGATATAGGAGAAGAACAAAAGAACAAAAAGGGTGGAGTTTGAAGAATTTTTTTATACCTCCCTCACTAGTACATGGTACCCCCCCACAAACTTACTCCACACTCTGTCCCAGAGTTGTGAAGTAGATAAGGTAGGGTAATGTTAACTCAGTGAGGGTTTTAATTGGTGAGCACGCCTTTGCCAGATAGAAGCCCCCACACATATTCTCCTCGTTTGCTGTGGTAGTCAATGTGGTGGAGTTGGTCAGGCGTCTCTTTATTTGATATCCATTCCAGAACGAAGATGCCGCATTCAGTTTGCCAGTAGCACAGAGTGCTGGGTGGATGGCTACCAAAGAAATTTTGTACCAAAAGGCAAATGTGGGTTCAAAATTGCAAGATTCAATGAGACCAGTCATGCGCTTTTGCTGAGGAAGAAGTTCCAAAACTATTAGGCATTCCCTTAAACCAGGTAAACTTTTTAAGATACTTCCATTGTGAACATGAACAAAAGGACTGATCATCAATCTCAGTTTCTTTAATCTTTCATCATCTATTGAACTCGTCAGAGGATTCCACTTATCTCTTCCAATACTTTTTCTTGATTTGGTAGCCCCCAAGATAGGAAAATTTCTAGAAAATCCAGGCCTAAAATTTGGCTCTTTTACTGTTATATGTTGGAGTTGATGGCAAAATTCGGCAGTATATTCCTCATTTCCAGCAATACAGCATAGCAGAATTTACATACTATTCCGAACTCGTCATCAAGGATATATGAATGCTTCTCTTGAGTACAATGAATAGAATGATTTTTTTCAGATTGCTTTTCTTCATCCTTTTCACTATCGTATGAACAAATATCAATGGACCTCAAGGATAAGTTATATTCATCCCATAATTTATCCATTTCCTTATCATAGTATGTCTTCTGTGGTGGTTTAAGACCATCTCCAAAAGAGAAAATCAGTGGAAGTCTTTCTCCAGTGGCCTTTGGATTGAATGTGGGTATTTTGGGTTCATCAGTCATGAAGCCACCTTCTTAATGGGGGGCATCTACCTTTGATATAGTATCCACAAGTGTTTTCAAGAACTCTCTGTCTACCATAGGTCGGTTTCTTGTTCGTGTTCTAGCCCTCCTAGGTCGGTCATCATCGTCATAATCTGCACGAGCCTTGCATTTCCTTCTTGAGAGCTTTGCACTTGTTCCGGTTGCATCCTCTGAGAAAAAAAAGGAGTTGTTACTTCTTCCGTCCTTGCTCTCTTCTCAGCGGTTGATGGCCCAGCTGCCTCAGGATTCGGGCGTTTCTGCCCGACCGTTGTTGCTTCAGCTGCGACCTCAGTGTCGATTCTTCTGCCGTGTTCGTCAACTCGAATGATGGTTTGCTTTGTTTGGGCCATCTCTGTAATCATTAAACAAGTTCATTTATCATTTAAATGTTCCGATATTAGGTAGGCAAAACTAAAAACCGATACCGGCATTTAAGAGAAAACTGATTGCACGATAAAAATTCGGCCCGATACAAAAGCTACCCGACACCACCGTATCGGGCTTCAACACTGGGCGATATGATGTTTTCCCGATACACTTGGGTCGGGCGATACGAAGCTTTCGAATAAATCACCGTAGGCTCTTTCTCGATACGAGATACTATGTCGTCCGTCTAAGGAAGATCTAGGTGATACAAAACTTGGATGATACAGAGAAAAATTGTGCGCCATACCCTTGCCCGATACGCTTGTGTCGGGCGATACGGTCACGTGAAACAAAGTGCCCGATAGGGTTTTCCCTGATAGAAAAATGTGTCGAACGAAAACAAGAACAAGCGAGGTGACACGGTAACTTCCCGATATGGGATATTGGGCAAGCGCCCGTTAAAGACGTGTCGCACGACACATGTGTCGGGCGATACAAGGAAATCAACTAAAGTCATCAGCCCGATACGCTGTGCGCGATATGAAGTTTGTGTCGGGCAAGTAGGATGACACGACTGTCGGGCTATACCTTTGCTATCTGAGGCTATCTTGCGCGACACGAGAGCAAAAGTTAGCTGGACGACACACGAGCAAAGGGAGAAATTACTACATGATACTGGTAGTTAGAAGAGTAAATGTAGAAGCCCGACATGGTAAAACCTTTGTACTATATATAGCAATCCCAACCGGGGGTAAAATGGGTAAATCCAGGATGTGTGTCGGCCGTTGAGACAAATCATTCCATCCGTCTAATCAAGGGTAATTACTCATGTTGCCCGACACAGGTGCGCGCCACCCGGGTGTGTCGTCCGACATGGCTCATGGCTTTATGCGATGAGCGATATACAGTCGCCCGATACGAGCGCGTTCTACGCTCCGGTTGATTCTTTTCCCGATACGATCAGGAAAAGGGGATACTTTCCCGATACAAAGTCTTTAGAACAAAATTCTACATGAAAAACCCAAAAACAAAGTGAAGGAAAAAGCAATTGATGGGTAAAACATCATTGGCCTAAGGTTAAGTTCCCGGCCTCAGATAGTATTACTCATCAATGCTCATAAAACAGAGTGGTGGCCCATAAAATAGAAGAGTCAGCGCACGTGACGCATGCACTGACTCGGGCCTTATTACATTCCAAGTGTTCATAGTGTTTTTCTTGCAAGAAAGTAAATAACATCCTATCCTAAGAAAAGTAAAAGCTCAGGCTGCCTCCCGAGGAGCGCTGTAGTTTGCGTCGCCAGCTCGACAGCTCCAGGTCCTTCACTTTTTGCCTTCAGCAGTATCCATATCTTGCAAATTGATCTTTGTCCTTCTAACGAAAGCTTCGTCTCCATAGAACCTTTTCACCCTATGCCCGTTCACTTGAAAAACCTTGGATGGATCATCTTTGTCATATAGCTCCATCGTTCCAGACGGGTATATCTTTGATATGGTGAAAGGTCCGGACCACCTCGTTTGTAACTTACCTAGAAAAAGACGAATGGAAGATTTAAATAATAAAACTTTGTCACCTTCACTTACATCCTTCCTCCTCAGGTGGGCATCATGCCACACCTTCGTCCTCTATTTATAGATCTTTGCGTTCTCGTAGGCATGCAATCTCAATTCTTCGAGTTCTTACAACTATAGATATGTCTTCTCTCCTGCCTTCTCTAGATCCATATTCAAGAATTTAATTGCCCAAAGGGCCTTGTGTTCCAGCTCAAAAGGTAGATGACAAGACTTCCCATAGATCAACTTGTAAGGAGTGGTTCCAATGGACGCTTTATAGGAAGTTCTGTAGGCCCAAAGTGTGTCGTCTAACTTCATTGACCAATCTTTCCTCGTGCGGTTGACAGTCTTCTCTAGAATCTTCTTGATTTGTTTATTCAAAACCTCTACCTGCCCAGAAGTTTGTGGGTGGTAGGGTGTAGCGACCTTGTGTTTAATTACATAATTTCGTAGGAGGGATTCAAACTGTCTTTCTCCGAAATGCGATCCACCATCACTTATTACAGTACGTGGTACTCCGAAACGAGGGAAAATAGTCTTTTCAAACAACTTGATCACTGACTTAGAGTCACACATTTGAGTTGCAATAGCTTCTACCCATTTGGATACATAATCCACTGCCACTAGAATGTACCGATATCCCTTTGATGGGGGAAATAGTCCCATGTAGTCGATTCCCCATACATCAAAGATTTCCACTTCGACCCAATTGGCCATAGGCATCTCATTTCTTCGTCCAATGTTCCCCGTCGATTGGCACTCTTTACAAACTTTTACATACTTTGCAGCGTCTTTGAACAAAGAGGGCCAGTAAAACCCTGATTGCAGTACTTTGGTGGCGGTCCTTTTGCTACCCAGATGTCCTCCATAAGGGGAGGAGTGACACTCTTTCAGAATGTTCAGGATCTCTTCTTCGGGAATACATCTTCGGTACAGGTTATTCGCACATCTTCTAAAAAGGAGAGGATCGTCCCAGTAGTAATTCTTTACATCTACGAAAAGCTTCTTCTTTTGGTTATAGGTTATGTCAGGGGGAAGTTCTCCGCAAATGAGATAATTACAGATATCTGCAAACCAAGGTAAACTCTCTTCCTTGGTTTCAATCATCATCAAAGCTTCGTCAGTATAATTGTCATGAATAGGTGGTTCCTTCTGCCCTTCCACAATGTTCCTTGATAAGTGGTCAGCGACCACATTCTCTGCACCCTTCTTATCGACTATCTCATGGTCGAACTCTTGTAGTAACAAGGCCCACCTCAACAGCCTGGGTTTTGTATCTTTCTTCTGCATGAGGTATCTTATAGCCCCATGATCTGTGTAGACTTTAACCTTTGCTCCAATAAGGTAAGATCTAAACTTATCGAAAGCGAAGACTATCGTGAGCATCTCTTTTTCTGTAGTGGTATAATTTACATGAGCTTCATCCAGTGTACAACTAGCGTAGCAGATTACATTGTGCTTTTTGTCCTTATTCTGCCCCAGGACCGCTCCTATTGTATAGTCGCTGGCGTCACACATAAGCTCAAAAGGTAACTCCCAGTCTGGAGCTTGGAGGATAGGTGGTGAGACAAGAGCATCCTTTAAAGCATGAAAAGAGATTAGACAATCATCAGAGAAATTAAATTCAACATCTTTTACCAGAAGGTTGGATAATGGTTTTGAGATCTTTAAGAAGTTTTTTATAAATCTTCGGTAGTAGCCGGCGTGCCCGAGGGAGCTCCTTACTCCTATCACAGACTTTGGTGGAGGAAGCTTGGATATGACTTCAACCTTGCTAACGTCTACCTCGATGCCACACCTCAAAAATTTATGTCCCAGTATGATGCCTTCTTGTACCATAAAATGGCACTTCTCCCAGTTTAAAACCAAACTCTTTTCCTCGCAGCGTTGCAAAACCAAAGAGAGGTTTTTCAGGCAAGTATCGAAGTCTTTTCCATAGACAGAAAAATCGTCCATGAAAACTTCCACGATATCCTCTAGGAAATTCAAGAACATTGATATCATGCAGCGTTGAAACGTTGCGGGAGCATTGCACATGCCGAAAGGCATCCTCCTGAAGGCATAGGTGCCATAGAGATAGGTAAAAGTTGTTTTCTCTTGGTCATCTGGCAGAATGGGGACCTGAAAAAATCCTGAAAAACCATCCAAGAAATAGAAATAGTCATGATGCACTAATCTTTCAAGAACTTGATCAATGAAAGGAAGTGGATAATGATCTTTTTTAGTGGCTTGGTTTAGCTTCCGGTAGTCAATACACATTCTCCATCCTGTGACATTCCGAACCACCACTTCATCGCCTTTATCTCCTTTAACTACTGTAATACCTCCTTTCTTCGGTACCATGTGGATCGGGCTCACCCAGTTACTGTCACTGATCGGGTAAATGATCCCACATCCCTCAACTTGATTACTTCTTTCTTAACGACTTCTTTCAGCATTTGATTCAATTTTCTCTACGGTTGAGCCAGAGGTTTGGCGGATTCCTCCAAATTGATGTGATGCATACAAAATGTAGGGCTAAGGCCTTTGATATCCTCTACCGAGTATCCTATAGCCTGCCTGTGGAGTCTCAACTCCTCAAGAAGTTTGTCCAATTGATCTTTTGTAAGATGGGCATTGACGATGACAGGATTCCTTTCCTCTCGATCTAGGAATTCATATTTCAACCCTTCTGGTAACTGCTTCAACTCAGGCTTGGCCTTGGGTGACTGTTCTTCTGGTGCCTCCTCAAGAGAGGCAAACTTAACAGTCTCCACTACCTCTTCCTCGTTGCTCAGGTCTTCATTAGACTGGTTATGATAGTTGAGAAACTCCACAACTTCTGGATTTTTAGAGTCAGAATCTTGATTTCTTATCGCCCTCACAAGAGGGTCTACCATTAGGATATCTTCTTCTAACTCTTCGCAGAACTGGTAGTAGCTTTCCGCAAAGCAAGCAGACTCTAACAGGGATGGTCCTTTCATCGCATCCTTTACTTTGAAGTCTAAGTGGTCATTTCCGACCCTTAGTGTGGGCTCTGATCTTTAAAACCACGATATAAACTTAGCGGAAGCGATTCGATTAACAGCGGAACACAAAAATCATAGGAAATTAAAACTTTTCAAAATAAGAGCTTGAATCTATAAAAACTTCTTTCATAAAAAGGAGATAAACTATTTACATCTCAGATAATTACTTCTTGAGTAACTATATACAACATGATACAAAATCCCAAGAACTCAAAACCAAAATCTCAGACCAAAAGACTCCAAGGACCTGAGAGTACAGAGAACACATAGGACTAACTATCTAACTATACAACTCAGCAGTCTGAATCTCCACCTGAGATTTACTGCTGCTCCTAATACTACTGCTGCTGATATTGGTCACCTAAAGATTGATTCCTTCGCCCTCGACGACCACCTAAAAAGTTGAAATCTACGGGGTGAGACAATTTTAAATAATTGTCCCAACGAGAGTTATAACTCTTCGCCAGAAGCTTTATTATAGAAACCAAGAATAACATAGGCAATAAAAGCTTTAAGGTAATCAGCATCAAATTGTTATCAAACTAGAACAACAACATTTAAGGAATATGAAGAACATGTACACTAAGTAATGTATCTTCAACCAATGTATCTCGTAGTTCAACCTAAGCAGATATGCTACACGGCTGATTATGTTTTACAAACATCATTATGCCCTGCGGAGATGAGGTATACCGCTCATACTCCAACCGATCACTATTAAGTTGCATCGGTATCATACATAGGTCATCAAAAGAGCCGGATTCTTATGACCTCATCTTCCTCAATCAGTAAGAGGATCAACATGCAGGACATCTAGTGTCTCTGCTACTATAGCTTACCAGGGTATTCTGGTACTTCACTATCAGAGTCACAGTGGCATTCTGTACTCTCTTCGCTACTGAAAGATTTCTTGTTTATCTCTCATCGATGCGGTATAAAAGATTTCCTCGGGAGATTAGTGTTACATCACCCCGGCATAAAACATAGTGAAGGATTGATGGATTAAGATACATCTACATCAATTCCTACACTAGGATGTAAGGAAATTCACATCCATATTACCCCACATATTCAAAAATATGTGCTCCAGGAATCCCCTTAGGAAAACCTATTTCACCATCATTTAACTCCTGGCGATGATGGATCTATGATCAGGGCTCTACATGGTATGATTATACTTGATTAGTTAGGTACATTTTAGTATTCTTTTATCATCATACATGTTTTCAAACATTAATCATTAGCATAGAAGCTATGAAGGAAGAATACTAAATGTAACAAGCCTAACTTTCATCAATTATTATTTCTCAATATTCTCATCACAAGTCATCTCTTAAAGCATGACCTTGATGGTATTCATGGCTCTCACAGCCTATCAATCTCATAAGATGCTATTAACAAGGCATCAGGATATATCACTATTCATAAAGCTAACAACATGCTTTCAATGAATATAGTATCATCATCCATACCTGGATATGATCATCCTCATAAAGGAACTTGCATGGTTAAATCAACTGATAATAGTAAATAACTTATTTAAAGAAGTTGTATCTCCCTACTCATACAAGAGCTAGGTTTTCTTGGTTTTTCATCATTAGGGTTTACTATTCAGATTATATGTCATCACCCTAGAATTAGGGTTTACTTTTCACCTCATGGTGAAATGATCTCATAACATACTCATGTATGAGAAACATCATCATTAAAGACCTCAGATAAGATTAAGATTCATCAATTATCATAATTAGGGTTTCCATGATCTCACATAAGTGGATCATACCTAAACTTGCACATCCATGTATATTGAAGGTATTTTACTTGAGTTTCCATTATAATTGGTACTTTCTCTCTCCTCTAACTAGTAGATAGTGATTACACCACTCTAGATTAGGTTGGGTTAAGTCCTCATTGATTAACACCAGTCAACTCATCACTATCATGTGATTAGGGTTTGATTAAAACAAGGTATCACTCAATTGAACCTTTCAGGGGCATTTTGGTAATTTACCCATTGACCATCATCATGGGTCAATTCATTAGCCACTTAGTCCCTTAACATCTCAGGTTACCATTAGGGTTTATATTAAATCATCATTGAACCATTTACACCTTCAAGTGATTAAGTATAATCAACCTTGAAAGTCTCCAATTGGTTTAGGGTTTAACCTTCAACCTTCAACCCATTTGATTCTTAAACAACCTTGAACTTGTTTAATCTCAAATGACCTTGAATCCATTTGAACCTTAAACGAGTGTGGAACCACTTAATCTTAAATGGGTGTGGACCCATTTAAGTCCAAATGAGTGTGGACCCACTTAATCTTAAACGGGTGTGGACCCATTTAAGTCCAAACGAGTGTGGACCCGTTTGAGCCTAAACGAGTGTGAACCTGTTCGAGCTTAAACGGGTGTGAACCCGTTTGGACTCAAATGAGTGTGAACTCATTTGGACTCAAACGAGTGTGGACTCTTTTGGGCTTAAACAAGTGTGGACTCGTTTGGACTCAAACGAGTGTGGATCTACTTGGGTTCAAACCGCATGAACATAAAAGGTGACACAAAGTTTATGCTTGAATAGGATTTCTTATGTTGAAGCTTTCAATTGGCCCAAGCCATGTTAACCATATACAAATTGAGTCAATTAGGATGAGCCTCAATCAATTTGACTTCAAATTGACCCTTAATTGAAAGCCAATTAGGGTTAAGTCTAACTCAATTAGGGTTTCCAATCGGTTAATCATCAATGTTCAACAATATGATTCAAATCAGAGTTGAACCTATCAATTGACCTCGAATTGGGACCAAACTTGTCTCAAACGGTCTTGAGGTCGTTTGGATGACCTCCAAACGTACTTGAGACTGTTTTCCCAAAGTTTGACCGAAAACCAAAATGATTTGATAAGGGTTGAGCCCTAATTAAATTAAGAATCAGCACTTTTCATCAATTTATCAACATTGTGTAATTGGACCCTCAAACCATCAAATTTATTTAACTCTAGACTTCCAAACGATCTTGGGGTGTCACTAAACGAGTGTGAGGTCGTTTGGTTGAACCCCCAAATGGGTTGGAACCCGTTTGGGTCCTTCAACCCAAAACTCTACAAGATCTATATTGAAATCAGCAACTTTCACCCGATTAGGGTTAGGTTATTGAAGTGTCTTCAACTCTTAATTGGTTAGGAATTAGATTAAAATTATTTGTAGGAATGAAATTCAATACATTATGAATAGACCATCAAACGGTCGTACCTTGGTCAACCCTATGAAACAGTCTTGGGGTCGTTTTGATCCAAACGATCTTGTAGGATCGTTTGAGATCAAACGGGTTGAACCCGTTTGACCTTAAACGAGTTGCACCCGTTTGGACCAAAAGGGTCCAAGTTCGTTTCATAAAGTGACCTAGAATCCACGCCCATCATCCTCAACCTCTGTTCAGGTCGGTTCCTCCACCGTTTTGCTTGCAAAAGAGCAAGGAAGAAGGGAGGTAGAAGAAGAACTAATCATAGAAAACAAGAACAAAGATATGTATAACAAAGCTAAGAGTTAGAGTTATAAAACCCACCTCAAACGTGGTTCCTAGAGCTTCCAAGCTTCAAGCCTTTAATGGAGTCTTGAGCTCCACAGGTCGGCCAAGGTCAATTCTTCAAGAAAAAGATGGGGATGGTCGACTAGAACAAGGAACCTAAGTAAGAAAACTAGCAATTCAACCTTGTAATACGAATTTCCTCCATGAATCCAAGCTAGAAGGTGGTGTTATCTTACCTATAACAGGTTGTTCGTCCCCTTGAGCTCCTGAGCTTTGCTTTGGGTGGTTGAGAAAGATAAGAAGTGAGGAAGTGAAGGAAAACGTTTGCTTGGTTTAGAAAGAAAGGTGCTTATATAGTTTAGGCTGATTTACACCATAAAGACCTCTAGAACTTTAAAATTCTCATCCAAGTCCTTTCTTATTTAAGGGAACGTCCAATTTCATCTAAACATATGCAAAGCTCATGAAATCTCAAGATCTTGGGGTAAAGAAAACCAACTTTCAACTAGGGTACATTCATGAAAGGTTTCCTTACTCAAACTTAGTGAATTTTATGTACAAAGGTCATTTTTCTTATCTGATTATTCATTGATGTGTCCCTTTCACCATTTCTACTCTAAATGATGACAAGAGTCATAAAAGATGTTCTAGATGGTGTATTTTACAAGTTGTACCCCTCAAATTGGGTAAACTGCATTTTACTCCAAATTAGGGTTTTTAAACATAAGGATTATTCCACAAGCTGCATCTAGATGCCCAAGCTTGGGAAATCCATCATGTCTCATCATATTCACTCATATGATGTCTCATTATCAAAAGAACATCTTAACATGTGCAATTGCAAGTTAACCCCTTAACTCGGTAATTTGCACATAAGCCCCTGCATTACCAAAATAATACTACAACTTTGTTTAAAAAGGATAAAATTGAAAGTATATGTTCCTGAGGAACTTAATTACATGTCAAAAGATAATCACCAGGGTTTAATTACATATTTAGGCAAAACACCTAGGGTTAGTTCATAACCCAAGTCAGGGATGTTACAAATTATCCACCCCTTACAAGGATTTCGTCCTCGAAATCAACAAAACATATTAGGAGAAAAGAGCAGGGTATTTCCTTCTCATCTCATCCTCTAGTTCCCAAGTGGCTTCTTCAACACCATGGTGGTTCCAGAGGACTTTCACAAGGCTTATATCTTTCTTCTTTAACTTTTTAGTTATGCTATCAAGGATTGACATTGGCCCTTCCTAGTAAGATATGTCTTCATTCAATTCTATTTCCATAGGTTGTAGAACTGACTCGGTATCGGGATGACATTTCCTTAACATAGAAATGTGAAACACAGGGTGTAGCCTCTGCAACTCCGGTGGTAACTCTAGTCTATAGGCTACCTTTCCAACCCGTTCAATGATTGGATAAGGTCCCATAAATCTAGGTGCTAACTTTCCTTTCCTTCCAAAGCGAAGGACTCCTTTCCAAGGCGAGACCTTGAGGTACACTCTGTCTCCAACCTGGAACTCTAACGGTCTACGACGCTTATCAGCATATGACTTCTGTCTATCCTGTGCAGTCTTAAGATGTTGTTGTATAACTTTGATCTTCTCTGTAGTTTGCTGCACAAGATCAGGACCTAACAACTGATGTTCACCAGTCTCGTACCAACACAAAGGGGATCTAAAACGTCTACCAAACAAGGCTTCATAAGGTGCCATATCAATACTATGATGATAGCTATTGTTATAGGCAAACTCTATCAAGCTTAGGTGTAGATCCCAACTTTCGGTAAACTGGAGAACACATGCTCTCAACAGGTCTTCCAAGGTCTGTATGGTTCTTTCCGACTGTCCATCAGTCTATGGATGAAAAGCCATACTAAACCTTAGCTTGGTGCCTAAGGCTTTGTGTAGCTGCTCCCAAAAGCGACTTGTGAACTGAGGACCTCTGTCAGAAACTATGGTGACAGGAACTCCGTGCAGATGCACTATCTCTTGAACATATAACTGGGATAACCTTTCAGCAGAATAGGTTGTTTTGACAGGTAAGAAATGTGCTGTCTTAGTCAACCTATCAACAATTACCCAAATGGAATCATGTCCTTTGTTTGTTCTAGGTAGGCCAACAACAAAGTCCATGGTCACATGGTCCCACTTCCACTGTGGTATGGGTAAAGGTTGCATTGTTCCTGCAGGCTTTTGGTGTTCAGCTTTAGCTTGCTGACACACAAGACACCTCATCACAAACTCTGCAACATCCTTCTTCATTCCAGGCCACCAATACAAATCTTTCAAATTTCGATACATCTTGTTGCTCCCTGGATGCATAACATACATCAAAGAATGAGCTTCTTCCAAAACTAACTTCCTCAAGTTATCCATATCCGGCACTATCATCCTCCCATGATAACACGCTACATGATCATTTGAGTCATAGAAACCATCTCGCTTCTCATTTCCATACTCTGATCTAATCTACTGAACTACAACATCAACCTGTTGTGCCTCCTTAATCTGCTCTCTTAGGGTAGGTTTAATATGCATCTCAGCCAACAACCCGGCTAATAATGACACCTTCAACTGTACATTGTCTTGCCGTAAAGAGATAAGCATATCTCTCTTAGAGCATACTAAAGAGTTTAGTTGTGCTCTATCCATGGTTGATGTTGCTGATTTCCTACTCAAGGCATCTGCAACCACATTGGCCTTTCCTGGATGGTAATCAATTGTACAATCGTAGTCCTTAATTAACTCCATCCAGCGACGTTGCCTCATGTTAAGCTCATGCTGAGAGAAGATATACTTAAGATTTTTGTGATCTGTGAAAATCTGGAATGTCTCTCCGTAGAGATAATGTCTCCAGATCTTCAGGGCATGAACCACAGCAGCTAACTCCAGATCGTGTGTCGGATAATTCTCTTCGTGTTTCTTAAGCTGTCGTGAAGCAAAAGAAATCACTTGCTTATCCTGCATCAACACGCATCCGAGTCCATTCTTGGAGGCATCACAAAAGACTATGTATCCTTTTCTTTTCTCAGGTAACACAAGCACAAGTGCACTTGTCAACCTCTCCTTCAACAGCTGAAAAGACTGTTGACACTTATCACTCTAGGTAAAAGGAACATCTTTCCGGGTTAACTTGGTTAAGGGTAAGGCTATAGAACTGAAATTCTTAATAAACCTTCGATAATAACCAGCTAATCCCAAGAAACTTCGAATCTCCGTTGGTGTCTTCGGTTGTTCCCATTGTAGAACAGATTCTACCTTTGTAGGGTCAACACGAATACCCGAAGCAGATATCACATGTCCAAGAAAAGATACTTCTGGCAACCAGAACTCACACTTGCTAAACTTAGCATATAGCTTATGTTTTCTTAGCAGAGTTAGAGCCTGTCGAAGATGGTGTTCATGCTGCTGAGCATCCTTACTATAAATCAGAATGTCATCTATGAAGACGACAACACACTGATCAAGGAAAGGTCAAAAAACTCTATTCATGAGTTCCATGAATGCAGCCGGTGCATTGGTTAGTCCAAACGACATAACCATGAACTCATAGTGACCATATCGTGTCCTAAAGGCAGACTTGGATATGTCACCATCCTTAATACGGAGTTTGTTACAACCCCAATTTTGGGTTCATTTGCTGAGAAATATAATTTCTCGTATTAAATATTTTTGAACAAATAATTGATATAATCTATTTTGAATAAATGGATTTCATTTACAATAGCCTTGTTGTTTGATTTGCGGGCTTTTTTGTCTATTGGGCCCAATAACAAGGATATTCGATTTATTAATGAATAAATGAGAATTTGAGATAAGAAAGGTTTGGAAACCTCTGGAAGGCAAATCCAAAGAGGATTTCGTGCCTCTTAGATTCCTTGGGTTCCAAGGAGTCTAAAGTTGCAAAGAAAAGGCAATAAGAAAAGAAAATAGCAATTAAGTATTGCCTTGTTAATAAAGAAATTGAAAACATTGATGAAAAGGGAAAATATGTGAAAAGAGGTATTTTTGAGTTATCCTTAGTGGGATTTCGTATCCCAATGATTTCTAATGATAAAAGGAATGCCAATGAGGAAAATAAAAAAGAAATAAAGAGAAATCCACAAAAGGAAATATTTTAATAAGAAATAAAACAAGATAATGAGAATTATGCATATTGATGCATTTAAGGATAATGGATATTCCTTAAAAAGGAATTTCGAATTCTTTGAGTTTCTTGGGGTCCAAGGAGCCCCAATAAAGGGGAAAGAAAGAGAAAATACCAAGATAGCAAAATAAGAGCATAATGTGGTATATTATTAATGAATTTTGTGAATTTGGTAAAAAGAAAGTATTTTCCTATTAAATGAAAATAGAATTTCGTGCCAATAGTTTAAAAAGCAAGAACAAAGAGAATAAGAGGGATAATTTTCAAAATCCTAATATCAAAGGAAGAAGGTATACTAAAGAATTATGAGAGAGAGAGAGAACTAGTTTCTTATTGAAGAAATCATTTTCCTAATAGGAGAAGACTTGTTTCCTCTTAGATGGGCATCTTAGGGCGAGGATATACTCCCCTATAAAAGGGGCCAGAGCCCAGGGTTGAGTTCCAGAAAGATCCCACACACCCCTCTCTCCCTCCTTCTTGTTTCTTGCACACAAAACCCTAGCAAGAGTGTAGTACTATCCCCGGAGATAGGAAGGGTAGTTTTGTCGTCATGATGGATGTAGGAAGACTCCACGACAACCCTAGACTGGTGGACAAGCTACCTCCGCCATAATCTTTGCATCACGCCTTACGAAGGTCTGCAAAGATGGCCGCAGTGCAGCAGCGACCGCAGACGGATCTCACTCGAAGAACGGCCATACTGGCCACGATCTGGAGTCTCCTAGAGTGCACAGGGGTGCTGCGGAGTCAAGGTTACGTTTTGGTGGCAAGATCCGGCCTAGGGAGGTGGGAACGACCTCCGTTTGACTGCAACCGCGGCTGCAGTTGCAGCTGCAAGTTGCAGGTCCGACCGACCCATCTCGGCCGACCTGGCCGTGGGTCAAAGCTTGAGGGAGGACGATGGTGGGTGGCGGAGGTGATAGCGCCATCCCCGAGGGTTGTCGAGGTCCCATGGAAGGAGGAGAAGTCGTGCAAGGCGCGGCTAGGGTGGCTGTAGCGCCATCGTGAGGAAGAAGATGGTGAATCGGTCATTGGACCGTTCTACCCCTATGGGTAGTGAAGGAACGGATGACTTACTAGGGGTATTCTCGTAATCTGGTTATAAAACTCAAGGCAAGCCGCATAGGGTGACGTGGCAGATTCGGATTGGCCCAAGTGAGGTAATTTTGCTAAATTCATAACTAAATATCCGTAGCTCGGATAGGTTCGCATAAAATATGAAAGTTGCTCAGAAAAATGAGGAGAATCTGATAAAAATAAAATTGAAGCCTGATTCTTATTGAAATGCGAAAAGTAATGGAAATTGTTAACTTTAGTGTATTAGTGATTAAGAAATCCTATTTTGGTATGATTAAAGTGATTAGTAGGGTTTAATAGATGATTAATGTTGATATTAGCCTGTTAATGATAAAATGGAATATTAGGAAGAAAAAGGACGAACTTTGCATATAATTAGGTAATTTAGAGTTTCATATGCATGAATATTCTTTAATGGGGCCTTGAAACCCTAATGTTGGAACTTAGGACTATTAATGTCTTTAATTGTTCAATTTCATAAATAGAACTAAGTTTTCAGGGTTATAACCTACTTCGAACATTAAAAAGTTGTTAATTTGTGGATAAATACCCTAAAGGTAGTAATTAGGGTTTTCTCATGAATCAAAGTAGAATTAATGATTAATAATGTTCATATGAGTAGTAGAGCATAATGAATTACAAATTGATGATAAATAAGCATAATGATATTGTCATGGATTAAAAGGATAAAAATGACAATTTCAATGTAAGATAAGTTTAATGGGTTTAATTGATGGATAGTGATGCCTTTAATTCGAAAATAAGGTTAAATGTTGTTAAGGGATAACCTTAATATCTTTTGTGAATAATTAGGGTTTAAAATAGTGAAAGATGAAAGGAAACCCTAATTGCAATAGAAACTCTAAAAATGAAATAGTAACCCTAGGGCTCGAATAAGGTCTTTTTGATACCATGATCCATGATAGAAAATATTGGATGCTTATTTCAGGATCTTATTGAATGCTTGCTTGCCTATTATTGATTGACTATTCTGTCTCAAATCTGCATGTACAGGTATGTGGTTACGCTTATGACTACCCGAATTAGTTTTCCGGGATTTTATCGATGTTTCCATCGTGGCTTGAAATAAACTGTTGAATGCAAATTATCAATTTTGATGCTCATACTTGCAAATTATAAAGTCACTATGCTTATCACATTAATAATAGAAGTATGGATTCCCGCACCTACATGCCACCCTGATGGATGATACCAAAGGTCAGGCCCAGATGGGTAGACCAATGGACACCTTGAGTGGTGACCCCAGGCACCAAGAAGGTGGCCTATGATATTGCATGACTAGTGGGCACCATGAGTGGTGACCCCCAGGCACCAAGCTCGGGATTGAGAAGGTGGCCTTAAGTCATTGGCAAAGGGCACCCTAAGGTGGGTATGCCAGGGTTAGGGCAAAAGCGGTGGAGAATGTCATACTGAAAAGTGTAAATTGGCTTGTTAAATAATTTGATTGTGATTATTAAGTTGTTAGCCATATGTGCAAACTTTTGGTTGTCACCACATACCAGTATATTTCGATATACTGACCGACGTTTTGTTTGTCGGCGTTTTAGGTACAAATGAAAAGAACAAACAGTAAAGTGGCATATGTGGAATTAAATGAGAAGTAAAATACACAGGAGGATTAGTTAGAGTAACATCTTCATGGATAGAAGTTTAGAAATCCCAGTTTTTCCAAGGTAAGAACAATTTTATTTTATACCAGTTTTCAGTTTAGTTGGTAAAGTTTATTAATTATTACTGATTATTTGTCGAACCTTTGATCCTGTTAATTAGATAACGGCTCTGACCTTCGGGTCTCCCTTAATTGGGGGTTACCGGGAGGCAGGGTCGTTACAATTGGTATCAGAGTGTAGGTTCCTCACTTAATCTTTAATAATTATTAAATTTTACGAATTCTATAGAACCCAAGGGAGTTATTAGAGGATTATCTGAAAGATAGAGGTGTCTAGAAAAGGATCACGACCGGGGGCTGGCAATATTTTCCTCCACACCGCTAGTCAGAATACGAGGACTCCCGGATCCGTGTGACTGCCTGGCCAAAGTCTTAGGGTATGAATCGAAATAAGATACCTTTAGGACTCTCTCATCTTATTCATCCCTTCTCAACTCAAATTCTATTAAGGATTAGGGTTTTCTCTCTTCTCCTCACCCTCTTGAGGTATGGGTAAGGTTGATAAGGATTAAGGAATCCTCCACCAAATTAATAAAAAGCATGTAAATAAGATGTCATGGACATAAGCTTAATAGAGTAAGCGTAAAGGAATAGATACATGCTTAGGTCGTATGACAAGAGTTGTCATTGCCCGCAGGAGAGATCTGAGGATAGACCTCCTTGGCAGGAGGATGTGTAGAGAGAGTTAGTCTTGGAGGTAGAGACCTCCATTAAAGGTAGAGACCTAGCACATCCTTTGAGGATGATGTTAACCCTAACCCTAAGAGAAGGTTAGAGAGAGAGAGACATGATGAGATTAGATGTCATGGTAGACTGGGTGTTTGGATGGACATGCCTATGGTTTGTCATATGAGCCATGAGAGGTTAGATATGAACCTATATAAACCTTATGGGTTGTTGCAAGTAGGATATAGCTTGCACCCTGAGTACATCAGTAATGTGAACAGTAGGTTAAAACTAAGGCCAGAAGGATATGATGGATGGCTTATGGGATAAGCATATGGATAATCTCGAGCCAAACATGAGTTGAGCATCGGCTTCACCCACATAGGGGTATGCTTGTGAGCATGAGCCTTCATGGAGAGGGGACCTCTAGTAGTAGGGCTAGCTCTAGAGAGAGAAAGCAAGAACCCATCAGGAAAGTTGGAAGCTTAGGTTCCGAGACTTAGGAACAATGGATAGTAGAGGATGATGCAACCTAAGCGGATGATAATGGTTTCCTCATGCATGATCCCTGGAGGTTGATGTCTTGGTTAGCTTGAGAGTAACCAAACCCTAGAGGGAGGATGGTGCTTCTGGTACCTAAGGTATAAGTGATTACCTACTAGATGTGATAGAGAGTGCTTTAGACCCTGAGGAGGTTAAGGCACCAGTTGTGAGGCTTTATACCTAGTAGTTGTCCAGGAAGAAGAATCAACTCTGAAGTGTTTCTTGAGTAGAAAGATCATGGGAGTACATGACATATCTTGGACATGTTGGATTCCTGGTTAAGAGAATGAGTATGCAGTTGGACACCCGGAGGCGAACCTAGGGTTCCTAGGCCTAAGAGGGGAAGCGGTGTACCCAATGCTCATGTTGAGATTTGAGTCTCTATAGTTTCGAGCATGGTACTCTTAATGTGTAGAGGTAAAGGAAAACCCCTTCAGGTAAGGGTATGTTTGATGAACCCCTCACGAATAAGTTGATCTGATGAGAAAAGAGAACGAGTGTGACCTAGCATGGTTTCGTAGGTACGCTTGTGCCTTAGTAGTTGTTGGTTTAAGCATGCTCATACAGATGTAAACCCTAAGGATGGTTGTGACATTGCTGTCACGGGTTGTAGTTCCTCCCATCCTGGGAGAGGACCCTTTGGTAGGGTGTGTACCAGTTCTGTCGGTTTTGAGATGACCTAAAGAGGTCTCATAGGATCTTGAGAAGCTAAGTGAAGAGTACATGGTATGAAAATGAACCTATAGGCCCATAGATAACCATCTCTAAGTGCATGTGGATGAGTTACCATGGAGGTAACCGGTATGGGGCCTGACCAAGGTAGGCAGGTTGCCATGACCCCTGTGAAGGGATGAAAGTCAGTCATGAATGCAGAAAGAGATGATGAAGGCTTGGGTAAGGTTCTAAGTCAGACATGTACTATAAGATAATCCCAAGTCTATCCTAGGGTCAGGTAGGGATAAGACCGATGAAAGACGGAGTTGCCTAATTCCCTAGTTGCGCATGACCATAGGGTCGGGAGGTAACAGCTATCATTGTCCGAGGGCCATGGGTTAGAAGATTGATCACCTTCATGAACTCATGGGACCCAAAGGGCAGATGAGTAGGGCACTCTCTGGTGCATAAGGGAAGAGGGATGACCCCAAAAGTGTCGGCACCCTATAGACCTAGAGGAGACGACTAAGGATTGTGCTTGGACCAAGTAAGTTCGGGACCAGTTTTCCATGGAAGTAATTTTGATATCAGGATGATATGTGGCACGTTTCAACTTAGATTTGAAAGTGTACTGGCGAGGTGGGTTGTACCATCTCTACTCTTGGAACAGGAAGAACTCTGTATTTGGACTGCAGCCAAATGCTTATTTCCTCTTGTTATGGGGGTGAGAGATAGGACAGTACGCATGCCATACACCAAGGATAAAAGATAATGCAAGTTGAAACATTGCTACAAGGTATGAGGACAGAGATGATAACATACCCCTGTGAAGTTAATGGTACATGGATGGTTTAATAACACTAGGAGTATTAAGGAAATCATCTTGTAAGGATGTCTTATCATGAGCCACGTGGAAATTGCAAGTTATGCAAAGTTGAGTTGGATCACCATGAGGATGAGTTCAGAGTTTCTTGATGAAGACCAACTTAGAATTTGACATGAGATGATAAGTATAATACATGGAGATGTATATCATCACATTACCTGACACCTAAAGAGGTGAAGTGGTAATGAATGCTCTGGTTGAGATCTAGCTGCCTAATTTAGTTAGAGGCTAGAAGAGGTTGAGGTTGTTTGGCTAACCCTAAGTTTGGAAAGAATATGTGTTTTGATACGTTGAACAAGTTAATGGTCATTTGGTTAGCCAGTTTAGCCCTTGATGTAGTAAAAGGATGGTAATAAGACCTCAGATACACTTCTTTGGATAGGGAGGTAATAAAACCCTGATGAAAATAGTTTAGGGTTTCTGAGGTATCGATCTTGAGGAATCATGATTTATAGAAGATCATGGTTTTAAGATCATGATACACCTTGATACTACAAAGATAGTAAGTGATGGTAGCATTCTGGATGCTTAAAACAAAGTTGCATGTAGCATGTGGCCATGCAAGCCAGGAGGTGAAGGACGAACACCATTATCCCAGTGCATGGATATAAAGTATAAATAGTTCCCGAGAAGGAATGAGAGTTCATCATTATGGATGTTGTGAGTCTCTCCTAGACCAAGAAGGTCAAGACACAATATGGGTTATGGTAGATCGCCTTACCTAGATGACATGAGAAAGGAAGAGTTCTGTCAAGGGACAGATCTGGTTGAACTACATATGAAAAGAGATGGTTCGACTACACCATGACGTGAATTTAAAAGTTCTTGATGTGACCTAAAGATTCACTTCCATGAGGTGGAAGTATATACATGAAGAGCTCAATGTTTGTACAATTTATCACCCCATACTAATGGACAGTATGATCCAGACTAGTGGGTCTGATGAGAGCATGTGTGCTCATTTAGGGTGATACATAGAGACAGTTCCTAAGATGTGATGTTAACCACCATGGCCTTTATCGGGATGCAAGATGTTCCATAAGGAGGTAGTGTCGGTCACCACTTCATTGTGACGATGTTGGTGAAGGAGGCCTCGCGAAGGTCATAAAAGAACCCCAGGTGTGTGCAGATGACGTCGCTTTGATCGTGCAATGGCTGAGAGAGAGCCCAGTAGTGACATGAGTCATGAGATGATGCAAAGCAGACTGACATGCAGTTCACTGTGGAGGAATAATGTGAAAATCCGACCCCTCTAAGCTACAACTAAGAGAGATGAATCCCCGATATAGGGATCCATTTGAGATGGATTGGTGGAGATGGTTGTGTTTAGTCTTACCCCTCAGGATAACATGATGTGTGATGTGTTCCATGAGTCTGATCTAGAGCACTATGTGAGGTACCCAAGCCATGTGTTGAGCCCTGAACCTATTTCAGCTTTTGAGAGGCTGAAATGTCCTGAGTCACCTATGAGGGTACGATATACCAAGGTAAGAAAGAACTCAGATGGAGGAATATGAGATGATGAAGGTTCTTGGAAAGCACCATGGATAGGGTAAAGCCACATGGTAGCCCTGATGGACATAAGAATGGATTATCCTGTTTGTTTGCTTGCTTGATGGAATTTTGAGGACAAAATTCTTATAAGAGGGGAAGGATGTTACAACCCCAATTTTGGGTTCATTTGCTGAGAAATATAATTTCTCGTATTAAATATTTTTGAACAAATAATTGATATAATCTATTTTGAATAAATGGATTTCATTTACAATAGCCTTGTTGTTTGATTTTTGGGCTTTTTTGGCTATTGGGCCCAATAACAAGGATATTCGATTTATTAATGAATAAATGAGAATTTGAGATAAGAAAGGTTTGGAAACCTCTAGAAGGCAAATCCAAAGAGGATTTCGTGCCTCTTAGATTCCTTGGGTTCCAAGGAGTCTAAAGTTGCAAAGAAAAGGCAATAAGAAAAGAAAATAGCAATTAAGTATTGCCTTGTTAATAAAGAAATTGAAAACATTGATGAAAAGGGAAAATATGTGAAAAGAGGTATTTTTGAGTTATCCTTAGTGGGATTTCGTATCCCAATGATTTCTAATGATAAAAGGAATGCCAATGAGGAAAATAAAATAGAAATAAAGAGAAATCCACAAAAGGAAATATTTTAATAAGAAATAAAACAAGATAATGAGAATTATGCATATTGATGCATTTAAGGATAATGGATATTCCTTAAAAAGGAATTTCGAATTCTTTGAGTTTCTTGGGGTCCAAGGAGCCCCAATAAAGGGGAAAGAAAGAGAAAATACCAAGATAGCAAAATAAGAGCATAATGTGGTATATTATTAATGAATTTTGTGAATTTGGTAAAAAGAAAGTATTTTCCTATTAAATGAAAATAGAATTTCGTGCCAATAGTTTAAAAAGCAAGAACAAAGAGAATAAGAGGGATAATTTTCAAAATCCTAATATCAAAGGAAGAAGGTATACTAAAGAATTATGAGAGAGAGAGAGAACTAGTTTCTTATTGAAGAAATCATTTTCCTAATAGGAGAAGACTTGTTTCCTCTTAGATGGGCATCTTAGGGCGAGGATATACTCCCCTATAAAAGGGGCCAGAGCCCAGGGTCGAGTTCCAGAAAGATCCCACACACCCCTCTCTCCCTCCTTCTTGTTTCTTGCACACAAAACCCTAGCAAGAGTGTAGTACTATCCCCGGAGATAGGAAGGGTAGTTTTGTCGTCATGATGGATGTAGGAAGACTCCACGACAACCCTAGACTGGTGGACAAGCTACCTCCGTCATAATCTTCGCATCACGCCTTACGAAGGTCTGCAAAGATGGCCGCAGTGCAGCAGCGACCGCGGACGGATCTCACTCGAAGAACGGCCATACTGGCCACGATCTGGAGTCTCCCAGAGTGCACAGGGGTGCTGCGGAGTCAAGGTTACGTTTTGGTGGCAAGATCCGGCCTAGGGAGGTGGGAACGACCTCCGTTTGACTGCAACCGCGGCTGCAGTTGCAGCTGCAAGTTGCAGGTCCGACCGACCCATCTCGGCCGACCTGGTCGTGGGTCAAAGCTTGAGGGAGGACGATGGTGGGTGGCGGAGGTGATAGCGCCATCCCCGAGGGCTGTCGAGGTCCCATGGAAGGAGGAGAAGTCGTGCAAGGCGCGGCTAGGGTGGCTGTAGCGCCATCGTGAAGAAGAAGATGGTGAATCGGTCATTGGACCGTTCTACCCCTATGGGTAGTGAAGGAACGGATGACTTACTAGGGGTATTCTCGTAATCTGGTTATAAAACTCAAGGCAAGCCGCATAGGGTGACGTGGCAGATTCGGATTGGCCCAAGTGAGGTAATTTTGCTAAATTCATAACTAAATATCCGTAGCTCGGATAGGTTCGCATAAAATATGAAAGTTGCTCAGAAAAATGAGGAGAATCTGATAAAAATAAAGCCTGATTCTTATTGAAATGCGAAAAGTAATGGAAATTGTTAACTTTAGTGTATTAGTGATTAAGAAATCCTATTTTGGTATGATTAAAGTGATTAGTAGGGTTTAATAGATGATTAATGTTGATATTAGCCTGTTAATGATAAAATGGAATATTAGGAAGAAAAAGGACGAACTTTGCATATAATTAGGTAATTTAGAGTTTCATATGCATGAATATTCTTTAATGGGGCCTTGAAACCCTAATGTTGGAACTTAGGACTATTAATGTCTTTAATTGTTCAATTTCATAAATAGAACTAAGTTTTCAGGGTTATAACCTACTTCGAACATTAAAAAGTTGTTAATTTGTGGATAAATACCCTAAAGGTAGTAATTAGGGTTTTCTCATGAATCAAAGTAGAATTAATGATTAATAATGTTCATATGAGTAGTAGAGCATAATGAATTACAAATTGATGATAAATAAGCATAATGATATTGTCATGGATTAAAAGGATAAAAATGACAATTTCAATGTAAGATAAGTTTAATGGGTTTAATTGATGGATAGTGATGCCTTTAATTCGAAAATAAGGTTAAATGTTGTTAAGGGATAACCTTAATATCTTTTGTGAATAATTAGGGTTTAAAATAGTGAAAGATGAAAGGAAACCCTAATTGCAATAGAAACTCTAAAAATGAAATAGTAACCCTAGGGCTCGAATAAGGTCTTTTTGATACCATGATCCATGATAGAAAATATGGGATGCTTATTTCAGGATCTTATTGAATGCTTGCTTGCCTATTATTGATTGACTATTCTGTCTCAAATCTGCATGTACAGGTATGTGGTTACGCTTATGACTACCCGAATTAGTTTTCCGGGATTTTATCGATGTTTCCATCGTGGCTTGAAATAAACTGTTGAATGCAAATTATCAATTTTGATGCTCATACTTGCAAATTATAAAGTCACTATGCTTATCACATTAATAATAGAAGTATGGATTCCCGCACCTACATGCCACCCTGATGGATGATACCAAAGGTCAGGCCCAGATGGGTAGACTAATGGACACCTTGAGTGGTGACCCCAGGCACCAAGAAGGTGGCCTATGATATTGCATGACTAGTGGGCACCATGAGTGGTGACCCCCAGGCACCAAGCTCGGGATTGAGAAGGTGGCCTTAAGTCATTGGCAAAGGGCACCCTAAGGTGGGTATGCCAGGGTTAGGGCAAAAGCGGTGGAGAATGTCATACTGAAAAGTGTAAATTGGCTTGTTAAATAATTTGATTGTGATTATTAAGTTGTTAGCCATATGTGCAAACTTTTGGTTGTCCCCACATACCAGTATATTTCGATATACTGACCGACGTTTTGTTTGTCGGCGTTTTAGGTACAAATGAAAAGAACAAACAGTAAAGTGGCATATGTGGAATTAAATGAGAAGTAACATACACAGGAGGATTAGTTAGAGTAACATCTTCATGGATAGAAGTTTAGAAATCCCAGTTTTTCCAAGGTAAGAACAATTTTATTTTATACCAATTTTCAGTTTAGTTGGTAAAGTTTATTAATTATTACTGATTATTTGTCGAACCTTTGATCCTGTTAATTAGATAACGGCTCTGACCTTCGGGTCTCCCTTAATTGGGGGTTACCGGGAGGCAGGGTCGTTACAGAGTTGATGATATCCAGACCTCAAGTCTATCTTTGAGAAGACTGTTGCACCACGCAACTGGTCAAAAAGATCATCAATCCTCGGCAACGGGTACTTATTCTTTATTGTTACTTTATTGAGTTGTCTATAATCAATGCACAACCGCATTGACCCATCTTTCTTTTTAACAAACAAAACCGGAGCACCCCACGGTGAAGTGCTCGGTTGGATAAAACCTTTCTCAAGCAACTCTTGAAGTTGTTTCTTGAGTTCTACCATCTCAGCAGGCGCCATCCTATACGGTGTCTGGGCTATAGGTTTTGTATTTGGAATCAAATTGATTTCAAAATCAATTTCCCGAGGCGGTGGTATACCTGGAAGTTCTTCAGGAAACACGTCCTTGAATTCCCTGACTATAGGAACTTCAGCAGGGTTGGGACCTTCTTTGGTAACATCTACTACATGTGCCAGGAATGCATAACATCCTTGCCTCATCAGCTTGTTAGCAACCATAGCTGATACAAGACAGGCGGGCATAATCTTTCTCTCTCCTTGAAAGATCCATGTGCTTCTATCATCAGCAAACACAGCCTGTTTGGATTCACAATCCAAGACAACTCGATACCTTTCTAAGGTATCCATCCCGAGGATTATATCAAATACTTGCATATCAAGTGGTATAAGGTCCACTTGAATGTGATGATCAGAAAAGAAGAGGATGCAGGGAGAGCATACCTCCTACAAAACGGCAGATCCACTCAACGGAGTTTCCAAAAACAAGCTATCTGCCCTATGACTAATTGTCATATTGCAGTTACGAATCACTCTCCGAGTGACAAAGGAGTGCGTAGCACCCGGGTCAATCAGAACAGATACAACACAAGATTTAGACATATCAGAATATAAAAGTTCCATCTGACCTGCCACTACCCGTGGATTGACCACTGCATCTGGTGGGTTCATAGCATAGAACCTCGTTGTCGCCTGGTGTTGAGGTGGTGCTGATGATCCAGCTTGAGACGCTTGTCCACGTCCTCGAGCTGTTCCTTGAGATTGCCTTCTCTATGATCCCTGTTGACTCTGTCTCGGAGGCTGTGTCACACTGACATGCCTAGATCGGCAGTCCTTCATCAAATGTCCCACCTTCCCACAGTTGTAACAGCTCTTCTCCAGTTGTTGTGGTCTGGGTGGTCCTGTAAATGACATTGATGCTGAACTGTGAGTCTCTTGTAGTGGTAGGCTGTGTCCCCTACCTCTACTCGGTGTCCACTGTGTCTGAGCACTAGTTCTGGGTGGTGGAGGTGTAGGTGCAGAGAATCTAGGCTTCTTAAAGTCTCTAGATGAAGAACCCTGGAACTGCGGATATCTTTTATGGGTTTGTCTCTTCTCGACTACGGATTTCTCTATCCTTCAGACTGACTCAACGAAGGTAGCAAACCTTTCCCGATTCTCTAGGGAAGACACGGGAGTAGTCAAGTCGGCGTTTAAACCCTTCTCGAACCTTCTGATTCTTTCTTCTTCTATGGCAGCCATGTGCGGACAAAACCGCAATAACTCCATGAACTTAGCTTCATACTCGCTAATGTTCATCATGCCTTGCCTCAATCTCTCAAACTGAGAGATCTTCTCGTCTAGGAAGGTCTTTGGAAAATATCTATTGATAAATTCCCGACGAAAATCTTCCCACGAGATCTCCACTCCAGGCCTCTTCTGCTCTTCCATGGTCCACCAGTGACCAGCACTTCCCTTGAGAAGATAGACAACATGTCTAACCTTCTGAGCTTCTGGGATGTTGAGGATTGTAAAAGCTTTCTCCAACTCGGTTAACCACAGATCGGCATCTGCAGGATCAGCTGTTCCACAGTATTCGGTTGCTCCGACACGACGAAGTCGCTCGAACGTCTTACCGATACCTTGTCCTTCAGGCTGGGCAGGTGCCCTAGGTGCAGGCATGGGCATCCTGTCGGTGATGTGTGTCATAGCAGTCATAAACTGCCCGAACATAGTTTGAACAGCTGGGTTTCCCATGTCAGCTGGGTCAAACTGAGGTGGCTCAAGTACAGGTTGTTCTATCTTCGGGTTCCTTGCACCTCCTTGGGATGCAGCAACACTACTTTCTGCCACGTACTCCTCGTGTTGTTCAGACATCCTTAATTATCTTCTTCTCCTGAGGAGCAGAAGACTCTATTAGATATGAAAGAGATACTAAGGATAGACTCGACATTCTAAGTCCTATGTCTCTGTAGACTCAGCGCACCTAGAGCTCTGATACCACTAATTGTGGACTCTGATCTCCAAAACCACAATATAAACTTAGCGGAAGCGATTCGATTAACAGCGGAAGACAAAAATCACGGGAAATTAAAACTTTTCAAAATAAGAGCTTGAATCTATAAAAACTTCTTTCATAAAAAGGAGATAAACTGTTTACATCTCAGATAATTACTTCTTGAGTAACTATATACAACATGATACAAAATCCCAAGAACTCAAAACCAAAATCTCAGACCAAAAGACTCCAAGGACCTGAGAGTACAGAGAACACATAGGACTGACTATCTAACTATACAACTTAGCAGTCTGAATCTCCACCTGATATTTACTGCTGCTCCTGATACTGCTACTGCTGATATTGGTCACCTAAAGATTGATTCCTTCGCCCTCGACGACCACCTAAAAAGTTGAAATCTATGGGGTGAGACAATTTTAAATAATTGTCCCAGCAAGAGTTATAACTCTTCGCCAGAAGCTTTATTATAGCAACCAAGAATAACATAGGCAATAAAAGCTTTAAGGTAATCAGCAGCAAATTGTTATCAATTAGAACAACAACATTTAAGGAATATGAAGAACATGTACACTAAGTAATGTATCTTCAACCAATGTATCTCATAGTTCAACCTAAGCAGATATGCTACGCGGCTGATTATGTTTTACAAACATCATTATGCCCTGCAGAGATGAGGTATACCTCTCATACTCCAACCGATCACTATCAAGTCGCATCGGTATCATACATAGGTCATCAAAAGAGCCGGATTCTTATGACCTCATCTTCCTCAGTCAGTAAGAGGATCAACATGCAGGACATCTAGTGTCTCTGCTACTATAGCTTACCAGGGTATTCTGGTACTTTGCTATCAGAGTCACAGTGGCATTCTGTACTCTCTTCACTACCGAAAGATTTCTTGTTTATCTCTCATCGATGCGGTATAAAAGATTTCCTTGGGAGATTAGTGTTACATCACCCCGGCATAAAACATAGTGAAGGATTGATGGATTAAGATACATCTACATCAATTCCTACACTAGGATGTAAGGAAATTCACATCCATATTACCCCACATATTCAAAAATATGTGCTCCAGGAATCCCCTTAGGAAAACCTGTTTCACCATCATTTAACTCCTGACGATGATGGATCTATGATCAGGGCTCTACATGGTATGATTATACTTGATTAGTTAGGTACATTTCAGTATTCTTTTATCATCATACATGTTTTCAAACATTAATCATTAGCATAGCAGCTATGAAGGAAGAATACTAAATGTAACAAGCCTAACTTTCATCAATTATTATTTCTCAATATTCTCATCACAAGTCATCTCTTAAAGCATGACCTTGATGGTATTCATGGCTCTCACAGCCTATCAATCTCATAAGATGTTATTAGCAAGGCATCATGATATATCACTATTCATAAAGCTAACAACATGCTTTCAATGAATATAGTATCATCATCCATACCTGGATATGATCATCCTCATAAAGGAACATGCATGGTTAAATCAACTGATAACAGTAAATAATTTATTTAAAGAAGTTGTATCTCCCTACTCATACAAGAGCTAGGTTTTCCTGGTTTTTCATCAATTAGGGTTTACGATTCACATTATATGTCATCACCCTAGAATTAGGGTTTACTTTTCACCTCATGGTGAAATGATCTCATAACATACTCATGTATGAGAAACATCATCATTAAAGACCTCAGATAAGATTAAGATTCATCAATTATCATAATTAGGGTTTCCATGATCTCACATAAGTGGATCATACCTAAACTTGCACATTCATGTATATTGAAGGTATTTTACTTGAGTTTCCATTATAATTGGTACTTTCTCTCTCCTCTAACTAGTAGATAGTGATTACACCACTCTAGATTAGGTTGGGTTAAGTCCTCATTGATTAACACCAGTCAACTCATCACAATCATGTGATTAGGGTTTGATTAAAATAAGGTATCACTCAATTGAACCTTTCAGGGGCATTTTGGTAATTTACCCATTGACCATCATCATGGGTCAATTCATTAGCCACTTAGTCCCTTAACATCTCAGGTTACCATTAGGGTTTAGATTAAATCATCATTGAACCATTTACACCTTCAAGTGATTAAGTATAATCAACCTTGAAAGTCTCCAATTGGTTTAGGGTTTAACCTTCAACCTTCAACCCATTTGATTCTTAAACAACCTTGAACTTGTTTAATCTCAAATGACCTTGAATCCATTTGAACCTTAAATGAGTGTGGACCCACTTAATCTTAAACGGGTGTGGACCCATTTAAGTCCAAACAAGTGTGGACCCACTTAATCTTAAACGGGTGTGGACCCATTTAAGTCCAAACGAGTGTGGACCCGTTTGAGCCTAAACGAATGTGAACCCGTTTGAGCTTAAACGGGTGTGAACCCGTTTGGACACAAATGAGTGTGAACTCGTTTGGACTCACACGAGTGTGGACTCGTTTGGGCTGAAATGAGTGTGGACTCGTTTGGGCTTAAATGAGTGTGGACTCGTTTGGACTCAAACGAGTGTGGATCTACTTGGGTTCAAACCGCATGAACATAAAAGGTGACACAAAGTTTATGCTTGAATAGGATTTCTTATGTTGAAGCTTTCAATTGGCCCAAGCCATGTTAACCATATACAAATTGAGTCAATTAGGATGATCCTCAATCAATTGGACTTCAAATTGACCCTTAATTGAAAGCCAATTAGGGTTACGTCTAACTCAATTAGGGTTTCCAATCGGTTAATCATCAATGTTCAACAATATGATTCAAATCAGAGTTGAACCTATCAATTGACCTCCAATTGGGCCCAAACTTGGCTCAAACGGTCTTGAGGTCGTTTGGATTGTTGGCTAAATGGACATCTATAAATCCCTTTGTTTTGATTATGACAAACATTTCATTCTTATTAATCTAACAAGCTACTTGAGTGTGCAGGATGACAAAGCAACAAGGGAAAATCTACAAGCTTACTTATTTATATTTTCATGCAATGTAATCACTATTGTAAAAACTTGTACAAAAATATAATGTACAAGTACTTATAATTGCATGTAAATCAAGCGTTAGATTCTCCCTAGCTAAACACCACAGTTAGACAAGTCATCCCATTCAAATAGGATTACTTATGCACACTCACACACATAATTAGTGCCTAAATTGAAACCTTGAAACATGATCAATCTCGGTCGACAAACTCCTCGACCGAGACACTCTCGGTCGACAATCTTCTCGACCGAGAAAGATCCAAAGTAGCCGTTAGACACAACAGACAAGTTAGTTGGCAGTTGAAGAAAGACGTTGCAAATCACTTGTTCCAGAGAGCCTGTCGGTCGACAAAAGTTCGACCGAGTAGGTGTCTCGGTCGACCATTTGTCGACCGAGATGGTCTCTGACAGCAACTGCAGAATAAATTAATTAGCCGTTGTTAAAGCAACAACTTTGTACCTAACGACTAGTTAAGCACTTAGAAACCCCTAGAAGTTGTCTAGAACGTCCTTAAGCATCCTTAGGCCATTCCTATAAATAGGACAAGCCATAGGACACTAAAACTCACTTGTTACACTTGAGAAATACTTGAGCATACTTGAGCAATCTGTTGCAAGCAAATTGAGCACTGTGATCATTGGCCTACTTTCCCCTTAGCTCAAATTCGTGTCCTATAGGCTAGCATCTCCTTACTACAGCACTTACATTTCTACACTCATTGGTTAGGAGATCAATACGCTTGATATAGGAAAATCAAGCCTTGTGCTTAAAAGGATAAGTTGTAATTTCTATTTTCTTTCTTGTTCCTTTTTATCCTTTGTATTCTCCTTGCTACTCCTAGGGTTGGAGGCTGCGGATTGGAGAAGGTTCTTCTCGGAGGAGAAGGTGGACTTCAAGCTACTTCAAGAAGGCTATCGCACGGGAAGCTACTTCAAGAAGGCTATTGCAACGGGAAGCTACTTCAGGAGGAAGGCTGCTTCAAGGTGGTGCAATTACTTCTAGGTGAAGGCTGCTTCAAGGTTGGGCGATTACATCTTGGTGAAGGCTGCTTGAAGGGTTTAGGGAAAGAAATTGTAATTTTATGTAAAGTCCTTGCGAGGTAATAAAATTAATTTCTTTCCAAATCCCGGTTGGGTAAGCAACCGGGTAGTGGACTGACAACTTTAGTATTTGCTAAAGTTGGAACCACTCTAAATCCTTGTCCCCTTGTCCAATACTTTTGTGGTTGATTGTTTGAGTTAATTAATTATTAAAATCTTTATAAAACTCTATTCACCCCCCCTCTAGTAGTTTTCAGTTGGTATCAGAGCGAGGCTTCAAGGAACCCTAACAAGGTCTTGAAGAAATGGGTGACGGAGTGCTCAACAACCTCAACATTGAAGGGACACTTGTTGCTAGGCCTCCAGCGTTCGATGGAACAAACTACCAATATTGGAAGAGAAGGATGCAATTCTACTTCCAAGGAATCAACTGGGATCTATGGAGAATGGTGTCTACTCCATATATGCTCCCTCAAAATGAATTTGCGGAATGGGATGCAAACACGGTAAAGCTGGCCCAAATGAATGCAAAAGCTGTAAGTATCTTATATTGTTCTATTTCGGTAGGAGAATTTAATAGAATATCAAATTGTGATACAGCTTATGATATTTGGCATAGACTATCCATAACCTATGAGGGTACAGTCCAAGTCAAAAATTCCAAAATTAGCTTGCTTAAAACGAAGCTTGAACATTTTCGTATGGATCCTAATGAATCTATTAGTGAAATGTTTTCAAAATTCTCTACCATTGTTAATGGTTTAAGTGCCCTAGGAAAACCTGTCCTTGAGGAAGATCAGGTATCAAAAATCCTTCGATCACTTCCTCCAAAATACAAGCCAAAGGTGACAGCCATTGAAGAAGCAAACGACCTCACTCGACTCAAAATGGAGCAACTCATCGACAATTTAGAAGCTCATGAGGCAGATCTAGAAGAGGAAGAAAGAAGAGAACGTGAACGTCAAAGTGGGAAGAAGAAGGATGTGGCTCTCAAAGCTTCAAAAGTCGTCACACAAGAAAGTGAGGAGTCAAGTGAAGAAGAAGGAGAAGAAGCCTTGATCGTCAACGGTAAGAAATATAAAAGGTTTAAATCTAACAAAATTTCTAGTTCTTCTACCCCTCCCAGGTGCTTTGAATGTGGGAAGAAAGGGCATCTCAAAAATGAATGTCCCAAAGCAAAGAAGGGAAAGAAAAGCTCACACAAGAAGAAAGGAGAAAAAGCCTATAAAGCTGCATGGGATGAGTCAAGTGAGAGTGAAAGCGGAGAAGAGGTGGAATGTCTAATGGCAAGAGAAGACAATGAAGACTCTCAAGAGGTAAGCCTAATTGATCTTCCTAAAGAAGAGTTAGTTACTAACTTACAAGAAACTCATGATAAATATATTGATGCCAAGAAGAAACTAAAGAAGGCTATAAAATCAAATGATGAGCTCATTGACAAATTAGATAAACTTTCTTCTGAAAAGAACAACACTGATCTTGAAAATTTATCTTTAAAAACATCTTTAGATGATTGTACTAGAAAGCTACTCACTTTAGAAACAAATGTTGATCTTCTTTCTAAGGAAAAGACTGAATTGTTAGCTAAACTACAAGATTTTCAAACTCAGCCTATTTTGTGTAACCATTCAGACTATGATAATCTTGTAAAGGAAAAGGACTCATTGTTTTCTGATTTAGATCAAGCAAGAAAAGATCTACACAAGAAAATGAATGACATTGCTATGTTGCAAAGAGAACTTTATGAGTTAAGAAGAAAAGATATACTTGATAACATACTAAGAGTTGGCACTGCTTTCAATGGAAGAAAAGGTTTGGGATATGCTCCAAAGAAAAATCAACCCAAAAGAACTCAAACTAGGTTTGTACCTAAGAATACAATGGCTAGAAAGAGAAATGAAGTTGATTCTATTACTTGCCATTTCTGCTTACGTCTTGGACACTATTCCTTTTCATGCCCCTACAAGACTAAGGAGTCCGACTTAGTTTGGATCCCAAAACCCCAAACTTAGTAGAGTGGAATGTAGTTGAGATATGACCAAATGCTTTATTTTGCTATTTATATTGTCTTATCTCAACTAAACAAAAGGTGTCATGCATATTGTTATTTTTTTGCATTATTGTACTGAAAAAGAAACCTTGTCGGTCGAAGTATTGTCGACCGAGCTTTGGATTGGTCGAAGTATTGTCGACCGACTAGATGTCTTTAACAAATCAAAATTTACAGCACCTATTTCGGTCAAAAATTGGTCAACCGAGCAAATTTCTGCGTTTCTTTGCTTGTAATACAGTAACCTTCTCGATCGACAAATTGTCGACCGAGACAGATGTCGGTCGAACAATTGTCGACCGACTGGACTTCTGATTCAGAACTTTCATATAAATCTGTATTTAAATGATTCTAACCATATCGGACCATCACATGGGTACCAAAATCTACATTTTAATGTAGGAATGGGTGGTTGACAGTGGATGTTCCAAACATATGACCAGAAACAAGGATGCATTCCAAACTTTTGACGAAAAGAAAAGTGGAACAGTCACTTTTGGAGACAATGGTAAGGGAAAAATCGTTGGAATAGGTAATGTTGGTACAAACCTCGAAATTAAGAATGTTCTACTTGTTGATGGTTTGCACCATAACTTGATAAGTGTTAGTCAATTATGTGATAGTGGTTATGATGTGTTATTTAACAAAACCTGCTGCAAGTTATTAATAGAAAATACTACAAATGTTGTTTATGAAGGAAATAGAGTTGGAAATCTTTATATTCTTAAACCTAACTCTATGAAAATAGTAGTGGGAAAATGCTTGCTTGCAAATGACAATACCCTACAAATATGGCATAAAAAGCTAGGACATGCTAGTTCACATGTTATCAAAAAGTTAGTGAAATATGATCTTGTTCGTGGATTGCCTACTTTATCTTTTGATCAAGTTGAAAACTGTGAACCATGCACAATGGGAAAGCAAACCAAAACATCTTTCAAATCAAAACATGTACTTAGCACCAGTAGATCATTAGAATTAATTCATATGGATTTATTTGGACCAATGAGGACACAATCAATCAGTGGTAAGAGATAGTATTTTGTTATCGTTGATGATTATAGTAGATATACATGGGTACATTTTATTGCAACTAAAGATGATACTATTCATGTTTTTATGCAATTTTGTTCCAAGATTGAAAATCTCTTACAAAATAAAATATGTACCATTAGAAGTGATCATGGTGGGGAATTTGAAAATCATACATTTGAGGCCTTTTGTACATCTCAAGGGTATACTCATAATTTCTCGGCTCCACGTACCCCACAACAAAATGGTATAGTTGAAAGGAAAAATCGATCCCTACAAGAAATGGCTAGAACTATGATGCTTGAACACAACACACCTAAAACCTTTTGGGCTGAAGCTGTAAACACTGCTTGTTATGTGCTAAATAGAGTAACTGTTCACTCTCATTTGAAGAAAACTCCATATGAAATAATACATTCTAAGAAACCTAGAGTTGACTACTTTCATACTTTTGGCTCCACATGCTACATTTTAAATACCAAAGATGATAGAGACAAATTTGATTCTAAATCACACAAAGCATTCTTTTTGGGATATTCCACTTCTAGCAAAGCTTTTAGAGTATATAACACTATCTCTAGAAAAGTTGAGGAATCCATTCATGTTTCTTTTCATGAGGAGTCAAAATCTGAAAATCTAGAAATTACTGATCTCACTAATCAATTCGAAAATTTAACCATACCAAATGATAATGAAAAAGTTACTACATCCAATCCCCAAGTTGAAACACAACCTACACCTAGGCTTATCAAGGATCATCCCCAAGAACTGATTATTGGAGATCCAAATGATAAAGTTAAAACTCGGTCTTCCTTCAAAGATGTAGCAAACATGGCTTTTGTTTCTATCATTGAACCTAAAAAGATATCCGAAGCTCTTAAGGATGATTATTGGATAATAGCCATGCAAGAAGAATTGAATCAATTCACTAAAAATGATGTATGGGATTTAGTTCCTAAACCACAAGATAAAACCATAATAGGAACTAAATGGGTTTTTAGGAACAAGCTAAATGAGTCAGGAGAAGTAATAAGGAATAAAGCTCGGTTAGTAGCACAAGGATATAATCAACAAGAAGGAATAGATTTTGATGAAACATATGCACCCGTAGCTAGACTTGAAGCTATTAGGATGTTACTAGCTATTGCTGCCCATAAAAACATTAAGCTCTATCAAATGGATGTCAAAAGTGCATTTCTAAATGGCATCATTCAAGAAGAAGTTTATGTTGCCCAACCACCTGGCTTTGAAATACCGGAAAAAGGTGACTATGTTTATAAACTTAAGAAAGCACTTTATGGTTTAAAACAAGCACCTAGAAATTGGTATGAAAGGCTCAAAACATATCTTTTTGATAATGGTTTTTCTATTGGAAATTCAGATTCTACTTTATTTTTCAAAACATATACATCTAATTTCCTAGTTGTGCAAATATATGTTGATGACATTATTTTTGGAGCTTCAAATGATTCATTGTGCACACAATTTAGTGATATTATGCAAAAAGAATTTGAAATGAGCCTCATGGGTGAACTAACTTTCTTTCTTGGTTTTCAAATTAAGCAAACACCTGCAGGAATTTTCATAAGCCAAGAAAAATATACTAAAGAACTCTTAAAACGTTTTGGGATGGATCAATGCAAACATGCTACTACTCCTATGGCTACTTCTGTCAAAATTGATAAGGATGAAAATGGGGAACCTATTAATGATTCCTTATATAGAGCCATGATTGGTAGTTTGCTTTACTTAACGGCTTCTAGACCGGACATTATGTTTTTTGTTGGTCTTTGTGCTCGATTTCAATCACAACCTATGCATTCTCATTTTCTAGCAGTTAAACGAATTTTTCGTTACCTAGCCGGTACTACTTGCTTTGGTTTATGGTATCCAAAAGGACAATCCTTGGATTTCAAAGCTTATACTGATGCGGATTATGCCGGTTGTCGACTTGATCGCAAGAGTACTAGTGGTGGATATTTCTTATTAGGGAGAGCTTTAGTATCTTGGTTTAGTAAGAAACAAAATATGGTTGCCCTATCTACAACCGAAGCTGAATATATGGCAGCTGGGTCTTGTTGTGCTCAAGTGCTTTATATGCAACAAGTGTTAAGCGATTATGGTTTTAATCTTTCATCTACGCCTATTTTTTGTGACAACACAAGCGCCATAAACTTAGCACACAATCCTATTTTACACAGCCGAGCTAAACATATTGAAATCCGTCATCATTTTTTAAGGGATCACATATCCAAAAATCATGTTTCCCTTCATCATGTTGATACGGAAGATCAATTGGCTAATATTTTTACAAAACCACTTCCACTAGATCAATTTAACAACATTAGGAAGCAATTGCTTATCACTCCTTTGGAGGATGTTTTCTTCGATATTTGTGCTACTTAAACAAACAAAAACTCTTATTTTGGCTTTTAAATGGACATCTTTTTCATTAGATTTGATGGGATACCTAATTAAGGGGGAGTTTTTATTCTTAACGGTTATCTTTTTGAAATGACAAAGGGGGAGATATAAATATAAAATTAACATTTAGTAATTATGTCAAACTCACATTAATGAGTTTCATAAATAAACTCTTGGCTTTACATTGAAAGTTGCTATATTCCCATATGATCTGGATTTCATGTTCCATAATTCATGGGGAATAATAAGCACACATTTTATACACAAGAGAAAAAGCTACAAAAGGTAATCTAAAGGTATGAAACTCATATGTTTTATATTTCCTTTATTTATATTTTGGAAATGTTTGTCATCTTCAAAAAGGGGGAGATTGTTGGCTAAATGGACATCTATAAATCCCTTTGTTTTGATTATGACAAACATTTCATTCTTATTAATCTAACAAGCTACTTGAGTGTGCAGGATGACAAAGCAACAAGGGAAAATCTACAAGCTTACTTATTTATATTTTCATGCAATGTAATCACTATTGTAAAAACTTGTACAAAAATATAATGTACAAGTACTTATAATTGCATGTAAATCAAGCGTTAGATTCTCCCTAGCTAAACACCACAGTTAGACAAGTCATCCCATTCAAATAGGATTACTTATGCACACTCACACACATAATTAGTGCCTAAATTGAAACCTTGAAACAGGATCAATCTCGGTCGACAAACTCCTCGACCGAGACACTCTCGGTCGACAATCTTCTCGACCGAGAAAGATCCAAAGTAGCCGTTAGACACAACAGACAAGTTAGTTGGCAGTTGAAGAAAGACGTTGCAAATCACTTGTTCCAGAGAGCCTGTCGGTCGACAAAAGTTCGACCGAGTAGGTGTCTCGGTCGACCATTTGTCGACCGAGATGGTCTCTGACAGCAACTGCAGAATAAATTAATTAGCCGTTGTTAAAGCAACAACTTTGTACCTAACGGCTAGTTAAGAACTTAGAAACCCCTAGAAGTTGTCTAGAACGTCCTTAAGCATCCTTAGGCCATTCCTATAATTAGAACAAGCCATAGGACACTAAAACTCACTTGTTACACTTGAGAAATACTTGAGCATACTTGAGCAATCTGTTGCAAGCAAATTGAGCACTGTGATCATTGGCCTACTTTCCCCTTAGCTCAAATTCGTGTCCTATAGGCTAGCATCTCCTTACTACAGCACTTACATTTCTACACTCATTGGTTAGGAGATCAATATGCTTGATATAGGCAAATCAAGCCTTGTGCTTAAAAGGATAAGTTGTAATTTCTATTTTCTTTCTTGTTCCTTTTTATCCTTTGTATTCTCCTTGCTACTCCTAGGGTTGGAGGCTGCGGATTGGAGAAGGTTCTTGTCGGAGGAGAAGGTGGACTTCAAGCTACTTCAAGAAGGCTATCGCACGGGAAGCTACTTCAAGAAGGCTATTGCAACGGGAAGCTACTTCAGGAGGAAGGCTGCTTCAAGGTGGTGCAATTACTTCTAGGTGAAGGCTGCTTCAAGGTTGGGCGATTACTTCTAGGTGAAGGCTGCTTGAAGGGTTTAGGGAAAGAAATTGTAATTTTATGTAAAGTCCTTGCGAGGTAATAAAATTAATTTCTTTCCAAATCCCGGTTGGGTAAGCAACCGGGTAGTGGACTGACAACTTTAGTATTTGCTAAAGTTGGAACCACTCTAAATCCTTGTCCCCTTGTCCAATACTTTTGTGGTTGATTGTTTGAGTTAATTAATTATTAAAATCTTTATAAAACTCTATTCACCCCCCTAGTAGTTTTCATGGATGACCTCCAAACGATCTTGAGACCGTTTGCCCAAAGTTTGACCAAAAACCAAAATGATTTGATAAGGGTTGAGCCCTAATTAAATTAAAAATCAGCACTTTTCATCAATTTATCAACATTGTGTAATTGGACCCTCAAACCATCAAATTTCTTTAACTCTAGACCTCCAAACGATCTTGGGGTGTCACTAAACGAGTGTGAGGTCGTTTGGATGAACCCCCAAATGGGTTGGAACCCGTTTGGGTCCTTCAACCCAAAACTCAACAAGATCTATATTGAAATCAGCAACTTTCACCCGATTAGGGTTAGGTTATTGAAGTGTCTTCAACTCTTAATTGGTTAGGAATTAGATTACAATTCTTTGTAGGAATTAAATTCAATACATTATGAATAGACCCTCAAACGGTCGTACCTTGTTCAACCCTATGAAACGGTCTTGGGGTCGTTTTGATCCAAACGATCTTGCAGGATCGTTTGAGATCAAACGGGTTGAACCCATTTGACCTTAAACGAGTTGCACCCATTTGGACCAAAAGGGTCCAAGGTCGTTTCATAAAGTGACCTAGGAATCCACGCCCATCATCCTCAACCTCTGTTCAGGTCGGTTCCTCCACCGTTTTGCTTGCAAAAGAGCAAGGAAGAAGGGAGGTAGAAGAAGAACTAATCATAGAAAACAAGAACAAAGATATGTATAACAAAGCTAAGAGTTAGAGTTATAAAACCCGCCTCAAACGTGGTTCCTAGAGCTTCCAAGCTTCAAGCCTTTAATGGCGTCTTGAGCTCCACAGGTCGGACAAGGTCAATTCTTCAAGAAAAAGATGGGAATGGTCGGCTAGAATAAGGAACCTAAGTAAGAAAACTAGCAATTCAACCTTGTAATACGAATTTCCTCCATGAATCCAAGCTAGAAGGTGGTGTTCTCTTACCTAGAACAGGTTGGTCGTCCCCTTGAGCTCCTGAGCTTTGCTTTGGCCGGTTGAGAAAGATAAGAAGTGAGGAAGTGAAGGAAAATGTTTGCTTGGTTTGGAAAGAAAGGTGCTTATATAGTTTAGGCTGATTTACACCATAAAGACCTCTAGAACTTTAAAATTCTCATCCAAGTCCTTTCTTATTTAAGGGAACGTTCAATTTCATATAAACTTATGCAAAGCTCATGAAATCTCAAGATCTAGGGGTAAAGAAAACCAACTTTCAACTAGGGTACATTCATGAAAGGTTTCCTTACTCAAACTTAGTGAATTTTATGTACAAAGGTCATTTTTCTTATCTGATTATTCATTGATGTGTCCCTTTCACCATTTCTACTCTAAATGATGACAAGAGTCATAAAAGATGTTCTAGATGGTGTATTTTACAAGTTGCACCCCTCAAATTGGGTAAACTGCATTTTACTCCAAATTAGGGTTTTTAAACATAAGGATTATTCCACAAGCTGCATCTAGATGCCCAAGCTTGGGAAATCCATCACGTCTCATCATATTCACTCATATGATGTCTCATTATCAAAAGAACATCTTAACATGTGCAATTGCAAGTTAACCCCTTAACTGGGTAATTTGCACATAAGCCCCTGCATTACCAAAATAATACTACAACTTTGTTTAAAAAGGACAAAATTGAAAGCATATGTTCCTGAGGAACTTAATTACATGTCAAAAGATAATCACAAGGGTTTAATTACATATTTAGGCAAAACACCTAGGGTTAGCTCATAACCCAGGTCAGGGATGTTACACTTAGAGTGATTATTCCCTCAGCAACATCGATCAACGCCCTTCCTGTAGCCAAGAAAGGACGTCCAAAGATAATAGGACAACCAGGGTCCTCCACGGTATCAATGACAATGATATCACAAGGAATGAAGAAACTTCCTACCCGGATAGGTACATCTTCAACAATGCCAACAGGCCTTTCAAAGGTATGATTTGCTAATTCAATTCTCATATTGGTTTTGACCATATCAGTCAAACCTAATCTCTACGCGAAGCTTAGGGGCATAAGGCTGATGCTATCCCCTAAATCGGCAAGACCTTTTCATTTGACATTATCTCCAATGGCGAAAGGAATGGTGAAAGCCCCTGGATCTTTCTTTTTGTTGGGAAAATCTGATTTGACAAAAGTAGAGGACATACTTGTTAGATGCACAGTTTCGATTCTTCCTCCTCTTCTCTTCTTGGTAATCAAATCTTTGAAAAACTTAGCATAAGTCGGCATCTCTTCTAAAGCATCCAAAAAAGGTACTTCGAGATAAAGTTTCTTTATTGATTCCATGAACTTCTCGTGGCGCTTCTTAAGGTGTGCCTTTATCAGCTTGTATGGAAAAGGCAACTTGGGAGAGTAAGGGCTTCTCTCGCCAAACAGTTCCTCAAAGGATCTTGGTTCAGGTTCTTTGTCATGAGCTTGTTGATCGTCTTCTTCTGCGGGATTATCAGCCACAGTCCTCGGTTCAGGTTCCTCTCACTAGTACAGAAATGGCTTATAACGTCACTTTTAATGGTGTCGATTGTAATAATACACCGACACCTAAACCATACAGTGTTAGTGTATAAAATAAGCCGACATCAATCTCTGAAAGGCGACCAGACATGGGTACCGCTTTTATTTTAGTGTCGGTTCCTTAATAAGAAATTGACACCTAAAAGTAACCACCAAAACCAAAATTTCCGGCGAAAAAAATTGCCTCCAAAAATTGGCATACATCGTCGGTTTTTAAAACAGAAACCGACGACGAAAGGTTTTCTGTGAGACAGAAATTTGCTCACATTTTATTGTCGGTTTTGTGACAATAACTAACGCCATTGTGTTTTCGCACGAATAACCGTGAAATTTTTTGCCTCCCTTTAGTGTCGATGTTTTGTTGCAAATCGACACATATAGTTTTTATTGTCGGTTGTTGTTAGCAACCGACACCTATAGTAAACTTAACAGCGCGAGGCAGACTCTTCCTCTTCTGTTTCATTCATTTCCGTTGATCAGGGTTTTTGCTCCGACGATTGCTCCGACGATTCTGCTGCTCTACTTCTGCCTCTGCCTCCGCTGCTGCTCTGCCTCCGCCTCTGCCTCTGCCTCTGTCTGCTTCCATCAGCCGCTGCGCGCGACCAATCTCCGCCCGACGATCGCCCGACCACAGCTCTCCGCCCGGCGACCACCCAACCAGAGCTCTCTGCCCGACAACCGCCCAACCACAACTCTCCTCCCGACGACCTTCTACCCAACGCCGGCGACCAGATCTCTGCCCGAAGCCCTTCTGCTCGACGACCAGCCCTCTTGCACACCCATTATCAGGTTTTCCCATGACCTTCCCCCCTATTTTTTCTTTTCCTGTATCACATGCACGCCCATTAATCCTATGGTTGTGGCTGTGTGCTTTCTTTTTATGTGTGGTTTACATGCATCAATATTCTGTATTGTTCTATGACAAACTGCATTTTGTTCTACACAATATTACTCACGTTTACAACATACTCACATATCAATTCTACACAATATTTATCCTCTCTTGGTTCAAGTTTTAGAATTCTAGGTAGTTTTAAGCTACATCTTCACTACTTCAACCACTCAAAAGTTTTGATATGTAGATTCATCAAGTTGATGAATGCATTATTACTTTGTTTAAAGCTTGATTAATTATGGTAATCTAATCATTATGTTTTAAAACTAATGAGAAGATTTAAACATATTTGATTCACATAATTAGGGATTGAGAATTGAAAATCCTAATCGACAAAAATTAGGGTTTTGGTAACATATGAATACAAAATTTGATCAGTATAGTCGTGTACTAAATGCTTTTTAGCATTTTATATACAACTAGGATTTAGTTGAAATTTGTACATGGTTTGGAGAAATTAGATATTAGTTGTAAGAATTTTTTGACTTGTTTGTCGGCCGATTTTACTCAAGATAAACTCAATCGGCCATGTATTCAAACTGAAATATAGCAGTCTAGTATTTGAATTTCATCTTTTTATTGGTATATCCAATTGATCTGAAATTTTAATTATGTTTTGGAAACTCCATTTTGGACGTCTTGTTAAACTTTCCTAATTTTTTAATGATGTTTGAACTCTATAGAGAGGAGTGGCGGTTGAGTATTCCCTAGATTAATTGACGATCCATGGGAAATTCTATGGATATGACTATGCTATTTCATGTGAATATTGCCTAAAAATCAGGCCAGTGGTCAATATTCTTGGGAATTGAATTGACATTATAAAATCATATTTGAATTGTATTAGAATGAATTATACAAGTGTTTGTTGAGTCTTACTAAAATTGAATATGATATATACATAAGGATCAGTGTGAGGTGGCAATATTCCCTATTTAGGGTTGTGTTGATGGATTACTGAATTATGTAATTCTTATGATGTTGAACAAAGGATGACTTCTTGAAAACCCTAGAAGTTTAGTATTAAGATGAGTATGAGTGATAAAGCTAGAACTTGTATATAATGTTACAAATGTGATGAATTGTTGAAGTGTAAGTATTAATACTTGTATCATATGGCTGATCAGGACCATGTTGATGATCACTGTGAGGGTGAGGACGTGCTTGCACCGCCTGACAATGTAAGTTTTAAGAATATATCCCTATATGTTCATTTATAATTATATTATGTAAGTGTGTTTTTTATCAAATTTTAGGTTGGTGATGTACCCCCTGAAGAAATTACAACACTTAGAGCAGCAAAAGAAAATTGAGAAAGTGAGGGGCATCACAATGATGAACAAGTTAATACAGCAAAGGGGCAATGGACCCAAATTGGCTGTGGATTTCGATCAGGCAGGAAATCCATATGGAGTGAACCGCAACTCATTTGTTTCATATCTTGGGGTTCTTACTCGCAGCCATTGCAGTCTTATCCTAGAATCATGGCATAGAGTTCCTAAGGAGAATAAAGACCACATATGGAAGGAACTATGTGTGAGTTATTATTATTTGTAATTCTATTTGTGTAGATTACTAATTTTTAGGATACTAGTTAATAACAATTCTATTTAATTTGCAGAGCATATTTGATCTAGATGAAAAGATGCATCGTAAATGTGTGATGCAATGTTGTGGGAGGGTCCTAAGGAACTATAGGACCAATCTCACCTGAGATTACATACGCGATGCTGATAATAGGTTCTTGATAGATTCCAATTCTAGACATTGATCAGTATTTCGCTAACTTTACACTAATAATTTTTGTTTGTATTCTCTTTAAAAAATAAATATAGGAATAAGGAAGCCACATAGCAATGGAACTACTTGGATCCCAGAGAATGGGAGGAGTTTGTTACCCAAAGAAAAATAGATGAATTCAAGGTATTAAGAACTGCCACTCCCAATTTAATTAATATACATTTTTATGTATTCACCTATTCAAGATTAACCTTTAGTGTTACTAACCAAATCAATGTGCTAACTAACTAGGCTAAGAGCAATGCTCAACGAGCAAGGCGTGCACTGAATGTGCACGACCACACAATGGGTCCAAGAGGATACGCAGGAGTTCGCCAAAGACTACAGGCTGAGTCTACTCAGCCTACTGCTACTCAGAAGACTGTAGAGTCCTCTACTGCTGCTCCTGCAACTCTGCCTCGTCATGTTATGTGGATAGTGGGGAGGCAAAATAAGAAGGGTGAGATACTGAAGCCCGCAACCGCTGAGGTGGCTGCAAAAATGGTAAAAATCAAACTCTTAGAGCAATCTATCGATATTGATTATTGTTATGTTTACTTATGAATTTTTGTTGATGGTGCTTAGCGGGAGTTGCATGAGCAGAGGAAGGAAGGCAAGTTCATCCCTCATGGCACAAGGGATGAACTGACAGTTGCTCTAAGTAACACATAGCATCTTGGACATGTAAGGGGTGCAGGCGCTGGTGTGGGCATCAAAGCGTTCTTTGGGCCATCCCAGCGTAAACCTGTCCCAAAAGTGGGACTTTCACAAGCTGAGGTAACTTATTCTTATTTTAGAACATTATTGCGAAAGGGAATTCAATAATCAGCAACTAGCATTTCTTTTATCCATGTATAGGTATATTCCTTAATTGATAGGAGAGTCGAGGAAGCAGTTGATAAATGACTCCAGGAAGCAGTTGATAAACGACTCGAGGAAGCATTTCACAAGTGGCAGGTGTCTCAGACTGCCAGTCAGACATTACCTGTGGTGAACCTCTCTTCTCCTACTCCTCATACTGCAAAGGTTGGGAGTAATCCTATAGACCCACCTATCACGTCCTTTGTAAGTATTTTTATGGCATATATAATAGCTAGTTTGTTCAAGATGATATGTTTGTGTATATATGCATATAACATTCTTTAATTATGTAAATTTGTAGGGGTTGAGCCATGCTGACTACAAAGTGAAGGATATGGTGAGATTAATGCATACGGCAATCTGGTTTATACATCCATATACCTTGTTTTATATATGGAAATTTGGTTTCTTATATATTAATGCATACATAATACATGTTTTGCAACCACTTATACAGGACATGTAAAGATTTTGGGTTTTCCCATGTGGGATTTTTGGTTCCATCTTTGATTAGTCTTGTAGATACAGACCCTGGTTCAGTTACTTCATACTGCTGTGATGCTTTTGAATATTTTGGTAAAAATAATAAGACGGTGATAATAGCTCCATTCAATGTCGAGTAAGTTTACTTTGCTTGTAATTTGGACTTAAGCAAATTACATTTTTATTGCGGATATTGAGTTATTAATTTTGTACTTTCTTACCTTTAGTTCTAAGCATTGGGAGTTATTAGTTATTGTCCCCAAGACATTCACCGTCTATTATCTAGATCCTGCGGGGAGTGAGTTGGATGTATATGGACATGCAATCAAAAGGCCATTATTCTCGTGAGAAATATTTTATGTTTTTATATCTATTAACATCTTTTACTGCATTACTATTTAATTATGCAATTTAATGCGTTACATTAACATATATAGGGCTTTACAAGAGTACAAAAAAGCTGGAGGAAAGGTCCCCAGGGAAAAAAGTCTGACACTCATTTGGAAGAATGTGAAAGTAATTTCCTGACTCCAATGTATATATTATTTATGTGAAGTGTGCTTATTTGTATTTTTGAATATTTTGTATGTTTCAATTTATAGTGTGCTACACAAGACAACGGCTGGGCACACTACTACAGAACCTACCTTTAGTGTCGGTTATTTAAAGCCTTTAGTGTCGGTTTCTAAGCGACACCTATGTGGGCGACACTAAAAGTCCACCCATTAGGCGTCGGTTCCAAAAGCGACGCCCAAACACTTCGCGCGCCACCGAAAATGCGTCATCATGGGACTATAGGCGTCGGTTATTAGGTAAGAAATCGACGCCCAAACCCTTCGCGCCACAGAAAGGGCACCATCTTGGGCACTATCAGTGTCGGTTATTTAATGAGTAAATCTTGGACGGGTTTCTAGGCCAACAAATACATGTGTTGTCATTCTTATATATAATAAATGTGTACCACCTATCCCATTCTCGACCACCTAATCTCACTAGTAAATGTATAATGTGTATTGGGTTTTCGAGAAAATTTCAGCAGCATTTCCCTGTTGTTCTCTAAGTACATATGTACTTAGAGAACAAACGGGGAAATGCTACTGAAATTTTCTCAAAAACCCAATACACATTATACACTTACATCCTAAGTGAGATTAGGTGTTCAAGAATAGTCCCAAACCGGGGACTATCCAAGATTTACTCCTAATGAGTAAATCTTGGACGGGTTTCTAGGCCAACAAATACATGTGCTGTCATTCTTATACCTACAATCCTTGTTTCATCATTCATATCCTAGTTCTTCAAGTTAGGTGATTAACATTGTCAATATACTCAAAAAGGAAACAAGTTACCAATTTCATAGTTAGGATGGTAGAGATACCCTAAGATCTAGAGATACCCTAAGATCTAGAGATACCCTAAGATCTAGGCAATTTAGGGAAAAGTTCATCATTTACATTCCAAGCATGTCACATGTGTGCATTACAGTTCATCATTAAGCAAGAAGGGTAATTAGGATTCTCAATATACTCAACAATGAAACAAGTTAAACATGTGTGCATTACAGTTCATCATTTACATTCCAAGAATGTCACATGTGTGCATTATAGTTCATCATCAAGATATCTATAACTTACTTAAACATTCAATTATGAAGTAAATATACACTTAATTCAGAATAGCATGACGCACAAAGTTGCAGTCAACATCATTATGCTTTGTTCTATCATGGACTATCAGATTGGTATAGCACATATGTATCAGTACATAATTAAATAAACACAATCAGTAAATAACTTTTAAAAAAATCCACTAGCTTGGTGAAATCAGTACATAAATAAACACAATCAGAATATTTTTCATGGATTTTGGGGTGACTTGGTGAAATCAGTGCATGTTTTGGGCATCCAGTAGATGAATCCAAACCCCAGCAGCAGCCTAAATGTGCCCTGGCGCCGCCCAAGCATCCTCCCAGAGGCCTAGCTAGGCAGGGCACCTGGGCTTGGGACCCTAGGCGTGCCCTGGCACCTACTTAGGCGCCGCCTGGGTGAGTTCCAGGTCGGCGACGGCAGAGAAAAGCAAGGCAGAGGAGAAAAGGGGGTGAAGCTTTTGTGGGTTACCTTGCAGGAAGCTGGCGGAGGAGAAAAGTTGCTTCTATCGGCGGGGGCGGCGGTGACGAGGAGAGCACCGTAGCTTCTTCTACCGGCGGCGGCGAGGGCGTCGAGGAGACCAGCAACTGGCGGCGCAGCAACCGGCGGCGACGGCGACGACGGTGATGGCAACGACGGCGACGGCGGCGAGCGATGTGCGACGGCGGGAGCAATCAGGGGAAATCGCCAGACCCTAGTGCATGACAATGAAACAGAGACAATGGGGAAAAGTTCTGTTCGCGGGGCTATTAAGTTGACAATATGTGTTGGTTATTTAACAAAACCGACAACTAAACCAACAGTGTCGGCTCTTTGACAAAAACCGACAACTATACTACTTAATATTTGTCATTTTATAAATAAAAAACAAACGACAACTATTCCTGTCTCGCGCATACCCTTTAGTTGTCAGTTATTTATTAAAAAACCGACGACATATGTCCAATTTTGAAGGTAATTTTTTCACTGGAATTTTGGTTTTGGCGGTTGATTTTAAGTGTCGGTTGTTTATTAAATAACCGACACTTATTGAAAGTGGTACCCGTGTCTGGTCGACCTTCACATATTGGATGTCGGTTTATGCTAAAAACCGACATAGTAGGTTTTATGTGTCGGTTTTTGTATACAACTGACACCTTGAAAACCGACTTTATAAGCCATTTCTGTAGTAGTGGCATGTGCCTACTATGTGATGCGATTTATGGACCTAATCATCAAACATGTTGTAGTGGAAATCGATAACATACAACATGTATTATACATAGTCTCGTTAGATAATATGAAATATATGAATCTTATTATATATTATTATAATTATGTATGTACGTCATTCTCTTTGTAGGTCTTTAAAACTGAGGACTTCAACACAGGCACAAAGCGTTTCGATGTACATGCTCCCTATACAAGAGATGAATTAGATGCTGTAAGAGAAGATTGGGCAAAAGCCCTGCAAAGAGTGGAACGTTTTCAATATGATTTTGATGATGATGAATAAAATAAATTCGTTCTCATAATTAATTTTGTGTGAATGTGAATGAATTTTTATGAATTGTCATATGTGTGTGAAAATCATCAATACATGAATGTTTCTACATGTGTCTGAATGTGAAAAGAGATGAAATAAATGGAACTACAGGTTGCTACTGGTTTCTACATGTGTGTGATGAAAAAATAATATGAATTAAATTTCTTATACATGAGTGTGAATCACATATATAATAATTTGTCCATCATGTTAATTTTGCAGGTTTGTGGCCTGTTGTTGGCTGATATCAATGGATGTCATAAAACCTGCAGTTGATAACTGAACTATAGGTTTCTCATCCTGCGACCAGCCACAGCAGGTCTGCAGAGTGACAAAAAAAAAATCAAATCATAGGCGTCGGTTATTTGTATAAAACCGACGACATACAGTTACATTGTCGGTTTTCCATACTAGTACCGACCTTGATTTCCCTACACCATGGCGGTAGCGGACCAGACATAAAATATGTGTCAGATATCTATATAAAACTGACGATATACAGTTACAATGTCGGTTGCCATACTAGTAACCGATGTCGATTTCCCTAATGAGACCAGACACCACGGTCGTGCTGGCCAGCACGGCCGTGTAAGCGGGTGATTTAGTGTCGGTTTTGAAGCGGATAATCGACGCGTATACCCCCTGCTGGTGCATTTTCGGCGTGTTTTCGGTGGCGCACGAAGGGTTGTGGCGTCAGTTTGAGAACCGACGCGTAAAGGTTGGGCTTTTAGTGGCGCCCACATAGGTGTCGCTTAGAAACCAACACTAAAGGACTGTTATGTACTAGTGTCTGATCTGGCTTCTTCATGACGTTCTACTATTCTTCTGGATATCAGCACTGCCATTTTGGCAGATTCGGTGTTGGAGGGTATCTTACCCAAGGGATTCTTTATCAATTCGGCCATCTGGACCAACTGCTGATCGATCTGGCATTGGTGCGTCTGCATGTACGCCATCTGGACTTGCATTGTGTTTAGAACTCTTGAATTTGAAAGCGCACTCTGCGCCAGCTGGTTATTTATGGTATCTTGTCTTTTTACAAAATCGAACAACTGGCCAACCAAGTCTGGTTGGTTCGAACTCTTGTCTTGACCTTGCTCCTTGGGTTGACTTTGACCTTGACTGGTGTTTGCCGCTTGGCGACCTTGTTACTTTCCTTATCCTTGGAAATTTGCCTTGTTTGACTGGAAAGAAGTGGTTCTAGTGAACTGACTTTGTCCTCCTCTTTTCTCAAAAACTTGGGGTTGCTTGGTGGGGTTATGCAGCTGATGCGAGTTTTCAGCCGCATCTTTGTTGCCATAACTAAAACCAGGATGATCTGGCCTCTTAAAATTAACGAAAGAGACATTCTCAGCCTCCTCAGCCTCATATTCACTTTCGCTCGACTCGTCACGTCGGGTGTAGATACAGTTATCTACCTCGTGTCCACCTTCCTCACAGGTGACACATTTCATGACCTTTCTGACTTGTTTCTTCCCCTTTCCACTTGATTCTTTCAGCTTTTTGACATCAGTGGCTATCCTCTAGATCTGAGAGGTGATAGTTTCCAAAGCCTTGGATTCAATTGAAGGTCCTTCACTAGCCTTCTTAGCATGTCTCCTGTCAGATCTGTTGTAGTCGGTGCCGGCTTGCAACTCAGCCATGTTCTCAATGATCTTTTTGGATCTGCCAGGCTTCTTCCCCAGAAAGTCACTGCCTGCTGCTACATTCAGTGAAACCCTTTCCTCAGGGGTTAGACCTTTGTAGAAGGTATTTATCAAGAAACCCTTCTTATAGTTGTTATGAGGGCAATCCCTATGATATTCTTGATATCGTTCCCATGCATTGTGTAGATTCTCGTTCGGCTTTTGCATGCAAGATGTGATCCTCTGTCTATTTCGGACAGTCTTCTCTGTAGGATAAAACTTGTTTACAAAGGCATCTTCCAGCGCACTCCATCCGTTAAGAGCTTGGTGTGGTAGCCCAAGGTACCAGGATAGAGCCTTATCTTCTAAAGAAAATATGAAACCCTTGGAATAAATCATCTCCTGTGGGACTCCCCTCATTTTGATGGTGTCACAGATATTTTTAAAAGCATCTAAATGGTGATAGGGATTATCATTCTTCAAATTCCCTCTAAAGATCTTGTTCTGGATTATAGAGATGACGGATGATTTTAGCTCGAAGTTGGTTGCGTTGAATCTCGGGATGACAACAGGACATCTGGAATTATTAGCCTTGGTGGCAGCTAACTCCCTAAGGGTCTTTTCTTCTTCATTGGAATCGTCACTGTCACTGTCTCCCTAGTTCTGATCCTAATTATTTTGATTCCTTCTGCGCCTCCTGTGATGACGACGTCTCTCCCGGCGATGGTCATCCTCGAATTGTTCTGTTTCAGGTTCTTCATGTTGATGATTTCCATCATAACGGTCATTGTCTTCAGGCGGAGGTGAGTGAGGTCGAACTTTTGGGTTCGTCAACAGTACCAGTTTTTCCTTGTCCCCGACAACGGTGCCAAAAAATTGACCGGCCTAAATCGCGCATCCAAAAAGGGAGCAGATTTGAAGTAGTCAGACTTTTAAATTTATAACCCGAAACCTTCTAGGTCTCCGCAACTTTATTATGGGGTCAAAGTAGATATACGGGGTCGAACATAGGGACAATGGTGGTAGTGTTGAGAATGCAAAATCGACACATTACACTCCGGTATGGGTAAGGAGATGATAAAGTTCCCCAAGGGAACAACAGGCTAAGATCAATAAAATAAAAGAAAACTATCTCCAACTGGAGCAACGAGGGAAATTAAGGTTTTAAAGGTTTATCAGTTTTTAGGGTTTTCGCGCAACGGGAACAGAGAGGATAATACTATTGCCTTTAGTAAGAAACGAAGGAGAAAGCTTAGGTAAAACAAGCGGCAATAGAAACATCATGTACCCCTTCTCTCGAAGCGGGTACCTCTAACTAAGCATCAACACCTCTCTCGATGTTGCTGGTTTTAAGTTAGATTGGAAAGGTTACTAAAGCAACTCTGATCTTGGGCACTCTCGTACTCCCGTATCGGACCAAACACTAGAGCCACAACACCTCTTTCGAGGCTGCTGCAATGGGAAAACATGATTCGGTAGCTAGTCGAAACGTGATCCAAGCGTACAAGCTAGAGTTTGGATGTTAAACAAAACAATCATCCAACAAAAGGGACCAAACATAAAGCAACAGATAACTAAAACTCTTCTAATTCCATTAGCATAAAAGGGTCTGGTTACATTGCATAAGTAAAGAAAGTAAATGACTTAAACAAGTAAAGATAAATATCACCTTCTTGATTTAAAAGGGCGACAAGCAGTAGCAGATCCCCAAGATCCCTCTAGCCCGATACCACGAGGGAGCCTTGCCCGATATGCCTATGTCGGGCGACACACCCTCTCGAGCGACACGCTCATGACGAGCGGACGTATCGTGCGGGGTGCTCATGCCTGATACGATTGTGTCGGGCGGCATCCTCTTGGGCGACACGCCGTGACTGGTGATGCGTATCGGGCTTGGTATCGTGTCGGGCCATAGTTTTGCTTAGAGTATCGGGTACTCATATCGGGTGTCCTTGTTGGTCGATATCAGTCTGCAACGGTGCCCGAGGCCGATCCTAAGTGAACCATTCCCTCCCTCTCGGGTTGGGGAAATGCTCACCTAATATCGCCCGATACACCTCTAAGGCACGACACGCTAGCTCCAGATGCTTTCCCAAGTTGGCTTTCGGGAGATTCCGACCCGTCCCATCGGAGTCCTGTAGCTGCTATTTATAGGCAGAGGTTGGGAGAGGTTGTGGTCCTCTGGGCGCCACATGTCCTCCTTCAGCTCCACCATCACGGATTCAGGGATGCCTGATATGCATGTCGCCCGACACAAGGATGTCAGGCTGTAAGCGTGTTGGTCTTCGTGACGAGTGGCGCATGCCGGTGGGTGTCTTGTATCGCACGACACGTTTCAGTTGTCGTCGTGAGTTCGGCTTCCTGTCGGGTAAATGGTCTATCGCTTGTCTGTTGCTTCTCATGCGGCATCCCCGTGTCGCGCGGTAGTGTATCGTGTTGCCCTGTGTCGGGCAGCGATCGTGTCGGCTGGCTGGTAAGAAGGTCGATGCAGGTGGAACACGTTCGTGGGCCAGGACGGGCCTTTTTGCTGATAAATGAGTTGAAAAATGAGGAAAACTCTGCAAAAGATGATAAAATTGAGTTAAGAGCGTAGCGTGGCCTGTTTATGCAAAAACATGACAAAAAGGAGAGGAAAACAGTTTAAAATGGCAGATTTGATAACGAAATAAGGGCCAAAACATCACAAAATTTGGTGTTATCAATGAACAACACATTTGAGTAATGTGAAACACATATCTCTCAGGCTCAAGACGTGCCCTACTATATCTTTAAGGTTATTGTGATACAATAGGAACTTGATATTTCACAATAGTTTGTGCTTCAACTTAGTCCATATCGACCGATACATGTTCGATGTTATCTTGTTGGACTTGAACTTCTACGAGTTCTATTTTTCTCCCACTGGTTCCTCTGGTTATGAATTCCTTTTTGAGTAATATAACAATTCTGGAAACAACCACTTTGTTGTTAGATGGAATATAGAATTAATATTTTTTGGTTTCCTTAGGATATACAATAAAATACCGTTTGCCATATTTAGGTCCAAACTTTTTAAAAAAACTATTTTTTTGACATAAGCTTCACATACCCCAAATATTCATGAAAGACATAGTGGGATGTTTCCCTATTGATATCCCATATGGTTTCTTTTGAACTAATTTAGAAGGTATGTAGCAAAGTGTAAACATTGTGGTTCTAGAGCCTGTTCCTAGACAAAATTTGGAAGAACAATAAAACTTAGTGTAGATTGTACCATGTCAAGAAAGGTATCATTACTTCTTTCTGATACACATTTATGTTTGTGGTGTTCCAAGTTGAGTCTTTTGTGATACAATACCACAATTCCTCATAATGGTTTCAAACTCTTAGCTTAAATGTTCACCTCCTAAATCTGATCAAAGTGCTTTAATTCTTTTAGCAAGTTGATTATGTACTTCATTCATGAATTCCTGGAACTTCTTAATGGATTCTAATGTATGGTTCCTTGGATACACATAGTTAAATCTACTAAGGTCATCAGTAAATGTGATCAAGTAATGATACCCATCTTTGGCATTTATGCTAAAAGGTCGACATACGTCAGTATGTATGAGTCATAATAAGTCACTTTTTCTTTCATGTTTCCAGTAAAGAGTGTTTCCATCATTTTTTTAGAACCAAACCTTCTACTATTAATGAGAGGCCAAATCAGCCTCTGCAATGTCAGATACAAAAGAAGGGAAAGAACATGTGCTATTAAAACGCTCGCTACTCTTAACAACCTCCTGTACTAGCACATGAGCTAGCCCATTAGCCTGCCGCCTACAAGAACAGAAGGAAATACTGGAAAATAATTTTTTTAGAACAATAATATCATTAAGCAGTGTTCCCAACATGTCCTCTTGCTTGACTCCTGAGGTAATTATGCATTGAATGACCATGGTAGAATCTGACTCGACCAAAAGCTTGTCCATATGCAACTCCCTGGATAGTTTAAGACCTTCTTTGATGGCCCATGCCTCTGTGCACATGACATCCTGCAAGATGGGGTTCCTCTAACCAGCTATACAGAGCACCTTCCCATTGTTATCCCGCCAAGCCATTCCATCACCATCATACCCTTGAATTCCCACAACAACATCGTAGTTCATCTTGGTGATCTCTGGTTCTGGTGGTCTCCATTCTTGTGTTTCTCTTCTTTGCTCAACGACTTCGTCTCTTCCTTGTGCCTCCCGGTGGCCTCTAACCACTGCAAGAAGTGAACGTTGTATGATAGCAGGGGGTCTGATCTTGTTACCAAAAACAAGGTCAATCCTTCTGGTCCTGACCGCCCATAGAGAGGAGATCATCTCTTCATCTTCTTTCACACTGTCTGATCTTGTAAGCTTCTAGATGGCCTCAGCAATGTGTCTACTAGCTACATCCTGCACTCTCCCCTGCATACCCAGTGGTCGGTCATGCCATAGTTCCCAGGCTTGATTACACCTGAACAACATGTGGCTAATGTCCTCCTACTCCCTCTTACAGATGTCACAAATGTCGTTGGGGTGACAATGCCTATCGAACAACCACCGAAGGGTAGCCAGCACCCCCGTCGAGTAGCGCCACAAGAAGTGTGCCGCCTTAGGAAGCAGCCATCGTTTCCATGTAGCTCTCCATATTTCAATCGATATGTCACCATCCATTTGATGTACTTTGGTTGCACACTGAGAAGCCAGCCAATAGGCTGACCAAACTATGAACTCCCCCTCCTGCTCAACTTCCAGAAAATCCCATCATCTTGGCCCGCTTCACAAACTAGTGTCACGAGGACTCTGCCTGTGATCTCAGGGGTAAAGAGGTTATGGAATCGTTCTTCGTTCCATTATTGCGGCTCCCGGTCCATGAGTTGGTGAACAAATTGGACCGTACTACTTAATACTCCATAAACAGAAGCCAAACTTCCACCTAAGCTTGGAATCCAGTTATCTTCCCAAATAGTAATGCTAGAGCCATCCCCGACCCTCCACTGTAGACCTTCCAAGATGATGCTTTTTTAGTTCCAAATGCTACAACAAGTGAAGCTTGGGGTGTACCCTCATCGTGCGTCCAGTATAGTTTTGAGAACCTTGTACACCATTGTATCCCTTCTATGCAAAAGACGTCATATCTGTTTGGCCAGAAAGGCTTGGTTAAACATGTGGTGATTTTTGAACCCCATTCCTCCTTGATTCTTCAGCTTCCACACGTTCTCCCAAATGACCCACATAATTTTTCTCTCCGCCCCTCAGGCTCCCCACCAGAACCTAGAAATAGTATAAGGGCAGTTGGAAGATGCTCATGATATATGAAGGTATGGCTTATGCGACTGCTTTGATGAGAATCTCTTTTCCCGCTTTGGACAATAATTTTTCTTTCTAGCCTTGTAATTTCCTCAACACACGTTCCTGGATAAATGCAAAGACTTATTTCTTAGATCTTCCTACTACAGTGGGAAGTCCCAGATACTTCCCATGTCGGTCCACCTCATTCACTTGTAGTAGGCTTATTATCTCTCCCTTCCTTTCCATATATACTCCTTTACTAAATGCAACTTCAGTCTTGGATAGTTTAATTTTGTTTGTCCTGATTCCCATTCTTGTTGGCTGGTAATTTTAGCTAAATTTAGGCACTCTTCTCTGGTTGTCCTAGCGAAAAGAATTGAGTCGTCTGCAAAGAAAAGATGGGAAATGTGGAGGCCATGACAACTTGCATGAATACCATGAATAATATTTAGTTGTGATGCTAGAATAAGTGAAGTAGAGAAAGTTTTAGCGCATAAAATAAATGTCCCTGACACTATCCCATCCATGCTAGTTCATATGCAATTTTTTAGATGACGTTACATAGGCTGATAGGCCTAAACTCCCCTATTTCAGTAGGCTTATGAACTTTAGGAATCATCACCACTAAGGTAGAATTCAACTCCGCTATCTTCTATCAAATTTCCGCCATCCTTTGATATAGTTAGAAACATCCTCCCCTACAATGTGCCAAAATTTTTGGAAGAAAAGGGCCTTCATCCCATCCGGGCCAGGAGCTTTGTTACGATGCATGCCTTTGAGTGCTTCTCTAATTTCTTCATCGGTGATGTCCTCCTCAAGTTTCTCCCTCGCATTTGCATCAAGCTTATTGGAAATACCCTGTGTTGCCTCATTCCACCCAATGGGGTTAGAAGTCTAGAAAAGCCCATGGAAAAACTCCTTGATAATCTTCTCAATCTCCCAATCACTGGTCATCCACTGTCCCACTTCATTTTTCAACCCTTCAATTGTATTTCTTTTCCTTCTTTGTGATGCTTTATGGTGAAAATATGCTACGCTCTTGTACCCCCATTTCATCTCATTTACCTGGGACCTAGCATGCAAGAACACCTCATCTCTCATGTGCAATTCCTGTAACTCAGAAGCAATGTGCAAGCACCTCTCCAGGTTCCCCCTGTCCGGTGGTCATTGTTGAATTTCCCCAAGCTCCACTTTCAATTCTTTGATTCTTTTTTCGTGTTTCCATATTTCTCAGATACCCATTTCTTCAACTTTATCCCAAAAACCTCCATCTTACCCTACAATCTGAAATTTTGGCATTCCTTCCATGTTTCTTTAAATATTTGTTGACACCTATCATCCTCAACCCACATGGGTTCAAAGAAGAAATATTGTTGCCTCCTAAACTTCTTCACTCTCCTCTATTCTGTGTGAATAACAATTGGCACATGATCTGACTCGTATTTTATAAGATGTATCACCCTGGCCTGAAAGAATATGCTCGCCCAGGCTAAACAAGCGAGTGCCCTATCTAGTCTTTCCTGAATTAGAGTTTCTGATGTGATTCCTCTTTGCTACGTGAAGATGCTTCTGTTGTATCCCAGGTCCATAAGATCACAGTCATCAATAGTGATCCTAAAGTCCTAAAGTACCTCATTGGCTTCAGTGGGCCCCCCTCTCTTAGAATTCAACACAATCTCATTGAAGTCCCCACAGAAAAGAGTAGGTAGATCTGAACCAGATTTTAGTTCTCACATTAAGTTCCATGTCTTGTGTTTTTGTTGATGGTCTTCCCATCCATATATGCCAACTTCTCTCCAAGGAATGTATGAATTGCCACCATTAATTTCACAATCACAATGATGTTGAGAGTAAGATATGATTTTAAGATTCACATATGTCCACCATAATCCCACACCACCAACTCTGCCATTTCTAGCTATACATATACCTTACGTGAAAACACACTTCCTCTTGACCTTCTCCAACTCTACATTAGATATCATAGTCTCCATCAAGAAGACTATATTTGGGCTCTCTCTCTAACACCATGATCAATGGACATTCATTGTGTCGAGGCATCCCACACCCTGACTGTTCCAGCTCATGATTATCATTGCTCTTTGTGGGTCTGGTTTACTCTAGCCTCTGCTACTTGTACTGATGTAGTCCCCACGGTGTGTAGATCAAAAGAATTGCTTCTGGCTCTTTTCCCCAACTCTCCTATATGGTATGTGATATCAAGTTTCATGTCACACTATTCAGATTGCCTTCCACTTTTCCCTACAACTATAATCCATTCCACCTCGGACTCTGATATACCTAGCAGTTGTGCTCTACTCATCTTGTAAACCCATGGATGCTCCTTCTTCTTTGGCTCGATCTTTCCTTTCTGCATCATTTTCTTGTGGCCTTCATTTTCCTTCTGGGCCCTAGTTTGCACTGCACTGAGGTTCAGATCATTTGTTTTCTTTGCTTCTTGGTTGTGTTATTCACAACGACCTCTAGTATCTTCATGGTGATTTATATTCCTATGTGGCCTGCTTTCCTTGTCCTCAGTCCTCTTGTTTTTCATTTGCACTGTCAGCCTCATGGCCATTAGTTCTTCCCTTGAGTGTTTGTTTTTCATTGTCTGCCCTGTTTTGATTGCTGCCTCAATATTGTCTTCTCTCTCATCGCTCCCCAATACGAGTCTGTCCTCCTGACCATTGTTTGTGTTTTATTTCGTGTTTGCCTCTTGGGTAGCCGAAACTTCAGGGAACAAATCCCTCAGATCAAAATTCGACCCACCACTCACCTCGTGATGGTTGGGTGGTATATTGTTAATTGTTTTCCCTTCCTTCATCTTGTAACATCCCTGACCTGGGTTATGAACTAACCCTAGGTGTTTTGCCTAAATATGTAATTAAATCCTTTTGATTAACTTTGGGCATGTAATTAAGTTCCTCAGAAACATATATTTCAATTTTGCTCCTTTATATATAAAGTTGTAGCATTGTTTTGTAATACAGGGATCTATGTGCAAATTACCCAGTTAAGGGATTAACTTGCAAATTGCACATGTTGAGAAGTTCCTCTGATGTTGAGACATCATGAGGATGTTTATGATGAAGTTGAGGGATTTCCCAAGCTTGAGCACCAAGGTGCAGCTGTGGAAGCAACCCCTGTACTTGAAAACCCTAAATTGGTGTAAAGTGCAATTTACCCAATTTGAGGGGTGCAACTTGTAAAATACATCATCTAAAATATCTTTTATAACTTTTGTCATCATTTAGAGTAGAAATGATGAAGAGGGCACTTCATTTGAATAATCATATAATAAAGAACACCTTTGTGATTGAATAATCAAGGTGTATGTATAATAGCCCTTTTATGTGTATGCTTTAGTGATGGGTTGATCCTCTTTGCCTTCAATTCTTGACCTTAGAAGGAGTTTGTCCTTAGAAATAAAGGGTAGGGACGAGCAAAGAAGAAAGGAAGGAATTAGATGAGAAATGGGATAAAGTAGAAGCTTTATGGAGAAATTTTCACCCAAAATATAAATACCACTTCCTTTGCAAGAAAAGGAACATTTCTTTCATTCCCTCACTAATCACCCTTGATCAAACCGACTTAGGCAGAGCTCTGGAGCATAGGAGAATGACCAGGGAGTTCAAGGTAAGTTTGGATCATCCCTTTTGCTTGAATTCAGGGAGGAAACTCGATTTCATGGTTGAATTCATGGCTAGCTCACCTAGCTTTATCTTTCTAGCCATTCCTTCCCAACTTTTCCTTGGATAATTCACCTTGGCCGACCTGTGGAGCTCAAAGATGCCATTAAATACCTGAATCTTGGAATCTTGGAGCTCAAGGAACAACCTTTAGGCGGGTTTTATAACTCTAAACCTTATGCTTTGATTATACATCTTTTTCTATGCATATAGTTGCTAGTTCTTCTTCTTCCCTATCTTCCCTTGCATCCTTGCAAGAAAAATCGTGAAGAACTGATACTGTTCTTGAGGTAGAAGATAAGGACGTTAATTCCTATGCTTATCTACGGATTTCCACTTTACTAAACGGTCCTAAACCATTGCCCATGCGGTTTGCACAACCGTTTGGTGGGCAAACGGTTTCAGGTCGCATGGAGGCAAACGTCTTCAAGACCGTTTGGTCTAGTTGACCAAGCGAAGACCATAACATCCTGTTCCTAATTATGTAGGCTAATCACCCACAAAATTTGAGGGGTTAACTCCAAAGGAATCGTGAGATATAAGCAAATCAATTAGCAAATCCAATTGAATTAAGTTCTGATTTTCAATCTGTTTAATTTGCCCTTTTTGGGAAAATGGTCTCAAGACCGTTTAAGATGGTTGACCAAGCGTTGACCGTTTGGGATTACTGTTCATAATAATGTTGATTAATGACTCACCAAATTTTATGGCTTAATTCCAAACGAGTCATGAGTTGAAGGCTAATCAATAGGGCAAACCCTAATTGAAATCAATGCTGAAATTCCAATGAGTTAATTAGTGATTTTGGGTTGATTAGCCCAAACGGTCTCAAGACCGTTTGGGGAATCATCCAAACGGTCTCAAGACCGTTTGGGGATCACCCAAGACCGTTTAGAGGTCTGGGGTCAAGTATAGTTGACCAATTAAAGGTCCAAAGGTACCAAATCATATTGCAATTAAGTATTGATGTGATGATCAACTTAATAGATCAAACCTTGATGAATTTTCACTAGAGTCCAAAGATTGGATGGGCAAACGGTCTCAAGACCGTTTGTAACTCATCCAAACGGTCTCAAGACCGTTTGGTGTCAACCCAAGACCGTTTGGAGGTCTAGGGTTAAGGTAATTTGATCAATTGAGAGCCCAATTACAATGGGTTATTGAAATAATCAAATTGCTGATTTGTGACTTAATTAAGGTTCAACCCCTATCAAATCAACTTAGATTTTGATGAATTCTTGGGAAAACGGTCTCAAGAGCGTTTGGAGGTTATCCAAACGATCCCAAGACCGTTTGGGCCAAGTTTGAGCCCGATTGGAGGTCAATTGATGGGATCAGCTTCGATTTGATTCACATTGTTGAGTGTTGATGGTTGAATGTTTATAGAGCTTAATTGAACCAACTCCAACCCTAATTGGATATCAATTGAGGGTCAATTGAGTGACCAATTGGTTAAGGATAACCTTAATTGTCTCAATTGATAAGTGGCTAACAAGGATTTGGCCAATTGAAGGCTTCAATATAGAAAACCCCAATCGTTTATAACCTTTAATCCACTTTTGAGGTCCAAACGGTTTGAGCCCATCTGGACCAAACGGTCTCAAGACCGTTTGGATCCAAACGGTCTCAAGACCGTTTGAGGCCAAATGGTCTCAAGACCATTTGGGGCCAAATGGTCTCAAGACCATTTGGGCTCAAACGATCTCAAGGTCGTTTGGACCAATCGATCTCAAGATCGTTTAAGATCAAACAGTTTCATACCGCATAAGCTTCAAACGGTTTGAAAGTCAACCCTCCCCAAACGGTCAACACACCCAAACGGTCTCAAGACCGTTTGAGACCAAACGGTCTCAAGATCGTTTGAGGTCAAACGGTCTCAAGATCGTTTGAGGTCAAACGGTCTCAAGACCGTTTGGTGGTTGAAGGTTGAAACCGTTTGAAGGTTTTCAAGGTTGTTTATACTTAATCACTTGAAGGTGTAAATGGTTCAATGGTGATCTAATCTAAACCCTAATGGTAACTTAGGACATTAAGGGACTAAATGACTAATGAATTGACCCATGATGACGATCAATGGGTAATTTACCAAAATACCCTTGAAGGGTTCAATTGAGTAATACCTTGTTCTAATCAAACCCTAATCACATGATAGTGGTGATTTGGCTTATGATAGTCAATAAGGATTTAACCCAACCTAATCTAGAGTGATGTAATCATCACCTATGAGAAAGAGGAGAGAGAAAATCCCAATTATGGTTGAAATCCAAGTAAAATACCTTCAATATATATATGAATGTGCATGATTAGGGTATGATCCACCTATGTGAGATCATGGAAACCCTAATTATGATAATTAGTGAATCTTAACCTAACTTGAGGGCATTAATGATGATGATTTTATACATGATGATGCTATGAGCTCAATTCACCATAATGTGAATAATAAACCCTAATTCTAGGGTGATGGCATGTAATGTGAATAGTAAACCCTAATTGATGAGAATCAGGGAACTTAGCTCTTATGGCAAGAGTGGAAAGTATAATTCTTGATTTGAATTGCTTTTATCAGTTGAATTAACCTTGCAGGTTCTGATATGAAGATGATCATATCCAGGTATGAATGATGATGCTATATTCATTGAAAGCATGTTGTTAGCTTTATGAATAGTAAAATATCTTGATGCCTTGTCAATGGAAACCTATGAATTAAATGGGCTGTGAGAGCCATAATTACCATCAAGGTCATGCTTTAGAGATGACTTGTGATGAATGTATTGAGATATGATGATTGATGAGAGTTAGGATTGTTACATTTAGTATTCTCATTTCATAGCTGTTATGCTAATGTTATTGTTTGAAGAACAATGTATGATGTTAAAAGAATATTGAATGTACCTAACTAATCAAGTGTAATGTAGAGCCCTGATCATAGATCCATCATTGTCAGAGATCAAATGATGGTGAAATAGGTTTTCCTAAGGGAACTCCTGGATCACATACTTTTAAGTATGTGGGGTATATGGATGTGTAGAACCTTACATCATAGTGTAGGTGTTTGATGTAGATGTGTAATCCATCAATCCTTCACTACAATCCCATACCGTATCAGTGGATGGTAAACATGAAACCTCCTGATGACGAAGAAAGCACATATATCTGTATCAGTGGAAGATAAACATGAAATCTCCTGATGACGAAGAGAGTACAGAACGCCACTGTAACTCTAAAATAGCGAAGGACCATATTACCCTGGTAAGATATTATAGTAGAGGCACGAGATGTCCTACAAGCAATCCTCTTACTGACTGAGGAAGGTGAAGGTCATGAGAATCCAGCTCTTTCGATGACCTAGTATGATACCAAGGCACTTAGTAGTGATTGGTTGGAGTATGAGTGGTAAACCTCATCTCCACAGGGCATAAAAGTAATGTTTGAAAAACATAATCCACAGCATAGCATACCTGTTAGAGATAACTACGAGTTGATTGATTGATGTTACACTGTATAGTGCAAATGTCTTCATGTTTCATAACTGTTGAACTCATGCTTACTATTATATCTGATGTTGAATACTTTGAAGCTTTTACTGCTTAAGTTATTCTTTGAGGTGCTATAATAAAGCTTCTGGCGTAGAGTTATAACTCTCGCTGGGAAAATTATGTAAAATTGTATCACCCCGTAGACTTCAACTTTTTAGGTGGACGTCGAGGACGGAGGAACATGTCTACAGGTGACCAGTCCCAGCAGCAGCAGCACCAGGGGCAGCAGTAAAATCTCAGGTGGAGATTTAGCCTGCCATGTGGTGTAGTTAGAATCAGTCCTATGTGTCCTCTGTACTCTCAGGTCTTGGAGTCTTTTGGTCTGAGATTTTGGTTATGAGTTCTTGGGATTTTGTATCATGTTGTATATAATTACTCAAGAAGTAATTATCTGAGATGTAAACATTTTATCTCCTTTTATGAAGGAAGTTTTATGGTTTCAATGCTTTATCTCAAAAAGTTTTAATTTCCGCTAATTTTTGGCATTCCGCTGTTAATCGAACCGCTTCCTCTACATTTAAATCGTGTTTATATCGTGGTTTGGAGATCAGAGCCCACAATTAAGTGCTCATCTGGCCTTCTCTTTTCCTTTCGTCATTGTTCACAAAGTGATTTGCAAACCCGCTACTTTCAGATTGCATAGTGTTTTTGACAACTCTCTCTGGGGTTTGTTATTAAATTGTGTATTCCTTCTTGCCCTTGCGTTCCCATATATTTCTTCATGGAGGGATAATATGGGCTTTCGTGGCGAAGCTTTGAGCCATTATCCCCATTGGTTCCCACATTCTTCTTCTTCCTCTTGTTCTAAACAATCCTTATCGACATGACCCAGTAAGCTGATAGAAATTGGCTAGTCTTTCATACTTTACTTCTAATTCCAAGATCTGGTTATTGCGGCTTAAGATCCTCAAAACCCTCTCCAAAGGTTTAGTTATATTTAGATTGACTCAAACCCTAGCTGATGTATCCCACCCCAACTCGTTGATGTCTAGGGATAGTACGCTTCCAATTCTTCTTGTTATCCCCTCAATGGTTTGGTAGGTGTGATATCCCAGTGGCAAGCCATAGATCCATATCTGATATAGACTCTGATTGATTTGGATTCCACCCGGATGCTCTTCTACTTCAATTTCTTTGAACAGAAGGAGTTTATTTTTGAAATTCCATGGGGCCCATTCAACCACCTTCTTTTTGTATCTCCACTCCAGAAACTGGATCACAAAGTTTTCACATTCCATCTTCTTGAAGACGGCCTTGTTAGAAAGTCCCCAAGCATGCGTGAATGTGTACTTCATGGCCCAAAAGTTGAAGGTCTTGTCTATGAGTATACGTGCCACCAACACAAGTTTTAGATGATTCGACTCTTCCTCAGTCAGGTGTTGTTGAATCTCGATCGTTATCTCCTCCTCTATTGTCAATTGTAACCTCGAGCAGTGATCTACTAGATCTTCATCCATGACGGGGAAGATACCAGTAATCTCGCCCAAGTCCTTGGACCTGCAAGAGAAAAACCATGGGGGAGGAAGGTGTCCCACTCACGTAAGTCAAATCGCTAGAGCAGTTAGGTTTGGCCACAGTGAGAACAAGAGTGTTTCCATCATCATTCCTAAAAAAAATATTTACATGTCTCCATTTGTTCAAAATCAAATGAGTCCAGATAACCATATTTATGGAGTCTTGAAACTTGCTCCTGATATATGTACCCTAGATGAAAATGTCATAGGTACATTTTTTTTATTCATCAAGTTTTAATTTTTTGGTATTTATGCTATATCTAGTGTCTCAAGTTCTATTAAACAAAAATCATAAGATACTGAGAAACGACAATAAAATAAATCATCTCGTGAAATAGAAATTCGACCATTCTTTATCAGAAAATCAAAACCATTTTTGTCTAAACAAGCTACATAGATAATATTTCTATTTATGGCAACCACAAAACAACAATTCTGTTACTCTATTACAAACCCACTAGGTAATGATAAACAATAGGTGCCTACAATGGTCACTGAAAGATCTAGAGGGGGGTGAATAGATCTTTATAAGAAAATTAATAAAATTACTTTATTTAAAGTGCAACAGAAATAAAAGATGTAACCACAAGAGAGAGACAAGATTTAAAGTTGTTCTGTCTATGATGTTAGTCCACTACCTACTTGTTGCCAACTAGAATTTGCAACAACCAATTTTATTAATTTATCTATGAGGACAAATTACAAAATAGTTGTTGCAACTAAACCCTCTTCTTTATCGTCCACAAAAGAGCACCAATCGAACCCCTTCTTTTATGGACTCCCAAAGCACCGACAGATGAAGAGGAGAACCAGATGCCATCTCTTATTTTATGGACTACAAAAACATTAACAGATGAGGAATATTGGATGCCATCTCTTCTTTTGAAAGACAATGGAAGAGCACCTTCTCTTATGGGATCCTAGACATCCTTCTCCTCTAGAACTAGCCCAATTGCAATTACACAATACCAAAAACAAGATGAGAGCAAAGAACACACCAAGTAAGCTCTACAATGTCCTTATGAATCAAGCTTATAGACCAAACCACAAAGAATGTGTCAAGTTTGAGTGGTGGTAGGCTAAGCTAAGGCAGAGCCACAAACGGATTGATGTGAATGAATTGCAAATGGGATGCTAAAACTCTTATTGCTCAAGATGTAATGTATGCAAGTATGCAAGTGTATGTTAGGATGTCCCTAGACCATTACTATTTATAGGAATTGTTTACAAGTTGCTAGGGAATCTTTGGAGAGTGTCTAGAGAGTTCTAAGGGGTCAAATATCCATTTGGACGAAGTAAATGTAGGTGCAGTCACTAGTTTGATCGCAATAATTTTCCAATCCAGAAAGTTCCTCGGTCGACAATTTTCTTGACCCGAAGTGTCTAGGGCAACTGGTTTCTCGACTGAGCCTGTACTGAATATGTAAACGCTCCAATGACTATTTTTTTTTCTGACTTCCTGTTCTAAGTGTCGCAATGGCTCTTTCTCGATCGACAAAGTTTTTGACTGAGATTGACTCAGTATATAATGTAAAATTTTGTTTGCCAGAGTCCTCGATCGAGTAGTGTCTTGGTCAACAATATCCTCGACTAACTAAGTCTAGGTTCACAAATTCTTCAAACAACTAACTATCTGAGATGTGTGAACATGTGAAAAACTTATAAAGATATTTCTAGTGTGACCTACCTATCCAAGATACCTAGTATTTACTAATGAAAAATATTGTAATAGGTGGGGTTTTCCCATAGCATGATTTTACATCAGTTATTAAAACATGTACATTTATAATAAAAATAAGAACATATGAACAATTATTCAGTTAATTTATGTACCAATCTTGATTTTTGCCAAGAAGTTTCTGAAACACTAGAGTAGGATGTTAAATCCAAAAATAAGAAATGTTTTTTTATTATCAAGAGTACCACCCCCATAGAAGTGCCACTTTTGTGACCCCCCAGACCGCGTAAAGCTCTTGGGCCCCGAGCGCCCCGCACACCCGGGAACTGGTTAAAGCGCACAGTTGGCCAGCCTACACGACGAGTTTCATTTCGAAGACGACCGCTGGGTTTCGAACCCAGGTCCCTTCATGAGGGGACACCGTGCCAAACCACCTGAACCACTCCTCCACCAGTAAAAGAGAAGATAAGCTAATATCTAATGTAGCTAACAATCTCCCCCTTTTTGAAGATGGTAAACAATTCAAATTATAAGAAAAAACTCAAAAAGAAATATTCATACCTAAGTGAAGTTTTCCTTGAGTATCTTCAAAATTTGTTCATATTTACATTTGAGAGGCATGGAACATATTATACATCTCTCAAAGCAATGTGCAACACTTAATGTATGGTTGATTATTTCTGAGAGTAAAAATGTGAAAGATCAATCGACAAGCTTAAGGAAGTAAGTTTTTTCTTAAAATATTTCTCCCCCTTTGTCATTTCAAAAAGGTAAAAACTATGACAAGAAGATTACTCCCCTTTAGTGGGATACTCCCTCACAATATGATACACATATTAAGCAGTGGAGACAAAAAATGAATGTCAAATTTAGTTAAATTGGTTTCTCTATCATTTTCAAGGGATGTTAAGATCAGAAATGAGTAGAGATTCCATAAAGTATGAAAAGGAATGAGAAAACCTCTAAACCAAATATAAGGGATGTGGAGCCTATATTGGTCATAGAGAATCCATGAATCTTAAACAAAATCTTGAAAACAGACGTCACATGATGTATTTTGAAAAGATGACCATATAAAACCTTAAACTTAGATGTAAAATTCAAGACATAACATCATTTTCAAAAGATATCAAAATATAGATCCTCAAGAGAAACAATGTATGATTTGTCTTGTGCAATTTGAAATTGTTCCAAAGAAAATAGTTTTGTGAAAATATCAACTAATTGATTCTTGGTATCAATGTGATGAAGACAAATATTGTTCTTAGCTATGTAATCGCAGAGAAAATGATGTCAAATTTCAATGTGTTTAGCATGACTATGCAAAATAGGGTTATGTGCTAAATTTATGTCACTAGTATTATTGTAAAAAGTTGGAGTTGACACTAGAGAAAATCCATAGTTTTTTAGAAAATGTTGCATCCATAAGACTTATGCACAACAAAAGCCAACTACCATGTATTCAGTCTCAATGGTGGATAAAAGCAACGAGATTTTGTTTATTACCAAACCAAGATACAAGTGATTTTCCAAACAAGAAACAACTACCAGTAGTAGTTTTACGATCAAGACGACAATCGTGTAATCAACATTAGTATAGGATTTTAGGTCAAAAGGTTGATCTTTTGGATACCAGATACCATAATCAATTGTACCAGCTAGATATCTCAAAATTCTCTTAACAATAATTAGGTGAGAGTTCATAGGATTGGACTGAAAATGAGCAAATAAATCAATAGTGAATACAATATCAGGTCAAGTCGTAGTCAAATACACAAGCTACCAATGATGCCTCTATATAAAGAATTGTCTGTAGGTTCACCATGTTCGTCCTTATCAATTTTGGTTGAAGTACCCATAGGAGTGCATGCATGTTTACATTTTCCATATTAAAGCATTTTAAGAGTTCTTTTGTATAGTTTTCTTAGTTGACAAAAATTCCATGAGAGGTTTGCTTTATTTGAATCCCAAGAAAAATGTCAACTCACCCATGCGACTCATTTCATATCCCTTTTGAATGATATCACTACATAGTGTGCAAAGTGATTCATTTAAAGCACCAAAAATAATATAATCAACATATATTTGAACAATAAGAAAATCTAAGTCATACTTTTTGATAAATAGTGTAGGATCCGATTTGCACATAGAAAAATCACTTTCAAAAAGATAATTTTTAAGACGTCCATATCAATTTCTAGGGGCTTATTTCAAACCAGACAGTTCTTTCTTTAACTTATAGATATGATCAATATGTTTTGGATCTTCAAAGCCAGAAGATTGAGCAACTTAAACTTTTAAAAATGCACTTTTAACATCCATTTGAAAGAGTTTAATGTTTTTATGTGCATCTAGAGATAAAAGCATTCAAATTGATTCATGTCTGGCTACTAGAGCATATATATGATCAAAATTTATTCCTTCTTGTTGATTATACCCTTGAGCAACCAATGTAGCTTTGTTTCTAACAACTTCCCCAGCTTCTTTAATTTGTTATGAAATACCCATTTGGTTGTGATTATGGTTTTATCCTTTGGTCTAGCAACTAGATCACATACATCATTTTTAGTGAATTGATTCAGTTCTTCTTGCATAGAAATTATCCAACAATCATCTTTTAGAGATTCAACAACCCTTTTAGATTCAATCATAGATACAAAGGTGATGTTAGATGTATCTTGAAAAGATGATCTAGTTTTTATTTTATCAAAAGGATCACTGGTAATAATATCTTGTAGGTGTTCTTTGACTATTCTTAGAATACGTTGATGTAATTCTTCATTTTGATCTTGACTTTGTTCATATTTGACATTTTCAACATCTCTAGGTGATATGGTTAAATCTTCAATTACTAATAGAAGATCATTTTCTATATCATTATTTGTTGGATTTTCATGAAAAGTTACCTGAATTGATTATTCCACTTTCTTAGAGACACTATAAAAGATTCTATAGGCCTTACTTGAGGTTTAGTAAACTAAGAAGAATCTTTTTTGTGATTTAGGATCAAAATTTTCTCTATCATCTTTGGTGTTCAAAATATAGCATGGTGTTCCAAAGTTATGAAAATAATACACTCTTGGTTTCTTAGTAAATAGTATTTCATAAGAAGTACTTTTAATTGAGATTCTATTTTGAACATATCATGCATAATTGACAGCTTCAGCCCAAAAAGTCTTAGGTGTATTATGTTCTAAAAGCATAGTTCTAGCCATTTGTTGCAAAGAATGATTTTTCTTTTCTACTATATCATTTTGTTGTGGATTGTGAGGAGTAGAAAAATTGTGAGTACATCCTTTAGATGAGAAAAAATTTTCAAAAGCATGATTTTCAAATTTTCCCGTGATCACTCCTAATAGTGCAAATTTCATTTTTAAGTTGATTTTCAACTTTTTGAGTAAAACTTTTTGAAATATTTCAATAGTATCATCTTTGGCAGAAAGAAAATGTACCCAAAGATATCTACATTAGTCATTGACAATAATAAGGCAGTACTTCTTTCCACCTATCGATCATGTTCTCATAGGTCCAAACAAGTCCATATGTATGAGTTCAAGAGGTCTAGTTGTGCTAAGGCTTTGTTTTACTTTAAAAGAAGTTTTAACGTGTTTTCCTAAAGTACTTGATTCACAATTTTCAAGATTTTCAAAGAGATTTTAGGAAAACCATGAACTATATCATGTTTAATTAATTTTCTAATAACATGAGAGCTAGCATGTCGTAATCATTTATGCCATAAATTCTGATCATCATTTGCAATACGACATTTACCAACAATTGATTTCATAGAGTTGGGCCTAAGAATGTAAAGATTTCTTAATCTTTTTACTTCATATACTATTATTTGTGTCTTTTTCAAGTAGTTTGCATCAAGTTCTATTAAAGAACACATCATAACCACTATCAAATAGTTGACTAACACTTAGCAAGTTATGGTGTAATCCATCTACTAATAATACATTTTTAATTGTAACATTAGTTTGGATATTACCTATTCTAGTGATGGTTCCTTTCCCATTGTCTCCAAATGTGACTGACCCTCCCTTTTAGTTTTCGAGTGAAGTGAAGGCACTTTTTTGTCCAGTCATATGTTTGGAGCATCCACTATCAACCACCCAATATTACAATAGAAGGTTTTTGGTACCCAAGTGGATTCCATGATGGTTATTGTAGAGTAAAGTAGATATGTATATAAATTGTATTTATTGAAGAAGAAAATTTCTATAGGAATTTAAAAATATATCTAGAAGATATGCACATGAATGTCAAATTAGACTGAGATAAGACATAAAGATTTATCAAATTAAGAATAGGTCCAATCTCAACATGTTCCTTTCATTAAAAGTTGGGTTTTTAGGGACCCAAATCATGTCAATTTCTCTTTCTTTCTATATTCACATGAAAATGAGTAATGACCAAAACGTTGACAATAATGACATGAGATACACGATATTTTATTTCTCTTTTTTATAACACTATTTTTAGGCACATATATAGTTCTAGTCTTTAGAGAATAGGTCTTTGATTCGAGGCATATGTGAAGGTTGATTCCTTGGCACATATCTTATACCTCATCTTCCTACTTTTTAGAAGTATTAACTAAATGTTATCAAGATTTTTTTTCCTTGCTTTAATCTAAAAATTTTCTTTTGTAATTTAACATTTTCAGCAATCTTCTTATTTAGATCTATGTTCAATAGAGCAATTTTTGAAGGTAAAGCATCTCTTTTCTTTACCAAAGCATCATAATCTACATGATTGCAAAAAATGGGTTGAATTTGATAATTGTTTAGTTTAGCAAGGATGCCAACATTTTCTTGAGAGAGAAGACTATTGTTATTTTCAAGAGCAAGCATTTTAGTCTTGTCATTTTCAATAGATTCTCTTTAAGTATTATTTGAATATTTTAGAGTATCATTCTCAGAACTAAGATTGGTTAATTCAATTTTAAGTTCATCTATGGTTTTTACAAGTTTCTTCTTTTATTTCTTGTTAAAGACTACTAACTAATTCTTCTTTGGATAATTCAAAAATATCTACCTTTTTAGTTTCTTCTTTGTCTTCTTTTGCCATAAAGAATTCCATCTCTTCTTCTTCACTACTCCCATTTTCATCGCTCAATCGATCCAAAGCCACCTTATAGGATTTTTCTCCCTTGCCTTTCTTCTTGGAAGAGGGATTCTTCTTCTTAATTTTTGGTCACTCATTTTTTTAAGTGTCCCTTCTTTCTGCACACACCTGGAAGAATGAATACGTTTATATTTATTACCACTTACGATTAAAGCATTTTCCTCATCGTCTCTACTTGTGCCACTTCCTTCTTGAGTAACATTTCTTGATGATGCCTTGAAGGTAGCTTTAAGTGTGTTGTCTCTATTCTTGTGTTGTCTCTATTCTTCTTCCCTCACTATGCCTTCTCCTTATTTGGGAGACACTTGCTCGAGCTCTCTTGGTTACCAAAACCAAAGAGGACAATAACTTTGTAGAGCAACTAATGTTCTGAGTTGTGTGTTCTAAGAAGCCCCTTGTACCCCTCTACTTATAGTAAAAGGCAGGGTCAGGGATCTCTGAGCAAAAGCTCAAATATCTCCTCAGCACCCGGGTAGGCGAGATGAACAGACTGGTCTTCTGACCAATCGCCTCCCAGTCTGTACGGGAGTAGAAGGGTCTGGATTTTCCATGAACAATTTGTACTGCGGCAGGAAAATCAGTCAGTTCATAACTGAACCGGTCGACTGGCTAGGTGAGCCAATCGGTTCACCCAATGAATTGATCTTTTCACTTCCCAGACTTGCCTGCAATTAACTTTCCTATTTTGTTTCAAATTAATGCGAAGATTAATTCTTGTCCCAATCGAATTGGACTTGTAAAATAGGAAACTTTTCTCACGAACTGGGAAACCCAACACTTGCTCAGTTGGTCCAGATGAGACGATCGGTTCACTAGAGTGAACCGGTCGTCTCACTGACCATGAGACGATCAATTCACCCAGTGAACCAGTCGATTGGTGTTCTAGATTGTGCATAACTCAGTCAATTCAGTTCTCAATCAATCTGACACTCTAATCAGTTGGTTCAACACTTGAACTTGATGATTATGAGTCAAGTCTATTTATTGAATGTTTAATTGAGTACCTAAACCTTTTAATAATCAATCCAAACAACATTCTTAGATAAACTCCTCTTCCAGGTTAATCATGTGTGTGTGGCCCTATAGGTTCCATTTCACATTGGCAGTGAATGTCCATAACTTACTTATGACTTCACAAGTAAAGAGCAGTACCTAGTCGCACATCAGTGCTACCCAAGTGAACAGGAAAGTTGGAGAACAACTTTCAGCCTACAATCTGTGATTGGTGTTACAGTGAATGTATAGTCCCTTTGTCACTGATATTTGAATTTGAACTCAAGGCACAGACTTGTCATCCTCTACATACGTTCAATTCATGTTCCTTGAAGTAGAGCAGACTATCTGAGATATTTGTAAGCTCAATATCATATATTGACTCACATGTGCACTTCCATGCATTTCTTAGTCTCACTTATCAAGTGACCAGGATATCATACTCCCTTAGGAGGGACAAATTCCATATCTATCACTCATAGTCAAAACCCCATGTGTCAAAGTCACCCAATCATCACCTTTATAACAACCCATATTTTAGGACTACATTTGATGATGTCAAAGTGTACCCAATGACATGTGATGAGTGTAGTGATTTCAGGTCTAAGAACCATAGCCACCACCAATACAATAAGAGATGATCCTGACTAACGAAGTGTGGTTTCCATGCATCACTCTTATGGTGGGACTGTATGAAACACTGTTCTCTAATATGTATCTATGTGCTTGGTTTGATACCATATATCATGACTGATGAGATTCTGTCATCAACCAACACACACTCTAGTCTTTTGTGTTATTATTGTCTATGGTTTTTTCCACAATAACAACCGATTAGGGACGATAGTGAGAATGTACATACCCTTAACATCTGTATGATCTCATTGTTCAAGTCACATACTTAAAGACATACGTCATTGAGTATTGTCACTCTCTAGACATCTAACATATTATACTATTATCTCAAAAATAATTAAAACATAAAGATGGAAATTGCCTTTATTATTATTCAAATCATTTACAAAGCATGCCATTATAATCATCATATGACTGACTCTATGGGCATACATACCAATAGACTCCCACTTGCACTTAGAGATAATCACCCATGAATCTCAATCCTTCTGATCTAGCATGACCATCATGCTTCTTCTTTGAAAGTGCCTTAGTCAAGGGATCAACAATATTGTCTTCAGTTGGTACTCTGCAAATCTTCACATCTCTTCATTGTACGATCTCTCATATGAGATGGAAGAACCTCAATATGTGCTTCGACCGCTGATGTGATCTTGGTTCTTTAGCTTGTCCAATAGCTCCATTGTTGTCACAATAAAGCTCAATCGCATCACAGATGCTAGGAACCACCCCAAGTTTAGAGATGAACTTCTTTATCCACACAACCTCCTTCACTGCATTGGATGCAGCAATATACTCAACATCTATCGTAGAATCCGCAACTGTCACTTGCTTGGGACTCTTCCAGCTCATAGCTCTATTGTTGAGGCAAAACACAAATCCTAATTGTGATCTATAATCGTCTTTATCAGTTTGGAAGCTTGCATCAATGTAACCCTTTGTTGGGTTTTAGGGGAGGCAAAGATGGCAGTAGAAATGAATTTTTTTTTCTCCCCAAACCCAGAACTCAAAGAGATCTCGTCAACATCTATACGGTAGGAAGGATGATTTGTAGGGGCGTACCTTGTCCTGAGGCTTGCTCAACGATGTAACCTCACGGCGAGCGTGGTATTCACCTCTGGTCTTGGACAACATCTGTGCAGCTCCTGGTCACACCCAGACTGTCATATTGACGACTATCCTCTGCGAGGTAGAAATCTCCTACCTCTGTAGTAGTCCACACAGACCACCGGGAACTCCAGTCATCCTGTCCTATAGGACACTAGAAGGGTTCATCCCCTTTTATCGGCATACTAGTCACCAACGTGCTCTCCCACCACCAGTTGTCATCCTACAGTTATCTTTCCCTCCTTATGCCTTCCTAGTCGGGTAGAACTTGCTTGGGCTCTCTCTGTTACCACAACCAGAGAGGACAACTTTGCAGAGCAACTAATGTTTTGAGTTGTATTTGAGAATCCCCCAATACCCCTCTATATATAGGAGAGGTCAGGGTCAGGGTTCTTAGCCCCAGGAAATGCAGGACTAAAGCGGGAGTAGAAGGGTTCGGAATTTCCACAAATTGATACACTACGGCAGGTGAACCGGTCATTTCACAAACAAACTGATCGTTTGGTGACTGAACTGATCGGTTCATCTCATGAACCGGTCATTTGGGGAGCTGAACCGATCGGTTCATTCATGAACCGGTCGTTTCACTTCCTAGGGCAGTTCCCAATTGACTTTCTTCTTTCTGTTTCCAATTAATCCAAAGATCAATACTTGTCTCAATCGAATTGTACAAGTGAAATGAAAATATTTTCTCACCAACTTAACTTTCCCAAACTAGCTCATTTAGTCCAACTGAACCGATCAGTTCAACACTTGAATCGGTCATCTCACTTGACCCTGAGCCGATCAGTTCAATAGTTTGAACTGGTCAGTTGGCAGTTCAGGTTGTGTGAAAATTAGTCAATGCAGTTCTTAATCAATCTGACACCCAAATCAGTTAGTCCAACACTTGAACTTGGTGATTCTGAGTCAAGTCAATTGACTGAATGTTTAATTGAACTACTAAACACATTTAGTAAACAATCTAAACACCATTCGTGGATAAACTCCTCTTCCATGTTAAATCCTATGTGTGTGACCATGTAGGCCCATTTCACATTGGCAGTGAAAGTCTATAACACTTATGACTTCACAAGAAAAGAGCGGTGCCTAGTCGCACTTCAGTGCTACCCAAGTGAAAAGGAAAGTTGGAGAACAACTCTCAATCCTACAATCCGTGAATGGTGTTATAGTGAATGTATAATTCCTTTGTCACTGATATCATGAATGAACTCAAGGCATGGAATAGTCATCCTTTCAACGTTCATTCACTTCCTTGATCTCAGAGCGGACTGAATAAGATATGTGTGACATCAATATCACATATTGATTCAAACATGCATGCCCATGCCTTTCTCAGTCCTACTCATCAAGTGGCCATGGACATCAAACTCCCTCAGGAGGGACAAATCACATATCTATCACTCACCCCTCAAAATCCCCATGTGTCAAAGTCACCCAATCATCACCTTTATAACATTCTATATTTCAGGATTGCGTTTGATGATGTCAAAGTGTACCCAACGACATGTATTGAGTGTAGTGATTTCAGGCCAAAGAATCACACTCACCACCATCACTGTGAGAGCTGACTGTGACTACCAAGTCATGGTTCCATGTTTCACTCTCACGGTGGGTCTGTCTGATACACTTGTTCTCTAACAAGTACCTATGTGCTTGGTTTGATATCACTATATCATGACTAATGATTTTCTATCATCAACCAACACACAATCTAGTCTTGTGTGTCATTGTTGTCTATCAACCTTCCACAATGACATCTGACTAGGGACAAAACAAGAATGTATACTCTTAACATCTGTATGATCTCATTGTTTAGGTCCTTAACCTAAACGCATACGTCATTGAGTTAAAAAAATTCTTTAGACATTCAATTTGTTCTATCATTATCTCATAACTGACTGAACCTGAATGAATTGGAAGCTTGCCTTTGATGTTTATCAAATCAATCTTAATGTATCCCACCAATCATCCCATGATTGGCTCTCACGGCATACATACCAACAGACTCCCACTTGCACTGCAAGCCAATCACCCTTGAATCATATTCTTAGTGATCTCCAAACATGTCCCACATGTTCTAGTGCTCTAGTGCTAACGTAGTGAGTTATGGCAACACTTTACCTAAGTCAGTATTATTGCATGTCTCACATCTCTTCGATGTACATCATACGTATGAGATGGAGTTTCCATAATATGCGATCCAATATTCCTTTGCTAACCTTTAGACTCATTACATGACCAAGCACTCCTTACTTGTCATCAATGACTGGAATATCTATAAGTTCATCTTTATGAACTCCCAGATCCATATAGTATCCACTACTATTCTCTAACACACGGATACTTGGCATTTCCTTTTAAAATAGCTTTATTGTAATGTTTCCATTTTTCAACACACATTCACTTTTATATATCCCATATATATTTTGCGATAAATTTTCTATCTTTTCTAGAAGTTTGCATCAGTGTAACTCTTTACAGTGAACCCTTACCTATTTCCATAGAACTAGTACTTATCAAGTTCTCATGGTATTCCAGTAACCCTTACTAGAACTAGACAGACATCCACTCGTCATGTCCCACATACGAGTTATCAGGATGAGCATATCATACTGTCATGTCCTACATACAAGATGGTAAATGCATTTTATTCTTTCTATGTCCATACATGCAAGATAACAGGATGATTACATACATGATAGATCCATATCTATTCTTAGTGTTCCCGTTCATCATGAGAATTGGACACTTGGCCTTGGGATACTAACTCCATGTAACATGGACAAGTTTTCTCCCACTGAATATGTGCACACTGAATCCTTCAGTACAGATTGCCAATGTATGCCCTCTCTTTTCCAGGTCAAGAGGTTTTCGATAACTATCTCTATAGGTCTCTATTCCTATCACATAGGAAATGTCTCTATCTTCCCTAAAGATAATTTCCATAAAGGATTCCATTCTAGAACATCTCATTCCTCATAAATATGTGGAATGCAAATACGCTCCCACTAAATCACAGATCCCTTCTTTATCTCTGTCATATCTGTCAAACCCTTTGACTATATTATCAAAGTAAGGATCCCAACTCTAAGTTTCTTGTACTCAATCAATCACATCGATTAGTCCATTGTAACTTATAGACTTCATTTGCATTAATGGATTCATAAACCTTATAGGCTGTGTCACGTACACATCCTTGTTTTATTCCTCACAGGAATGCAATTTTAGTATTTGTATGTCAAATCTCTTAGTCATTAAGTTGCAATCAACAAGCATGATCCTTCTCAAAATGTCATCCATGTGTATTAACGCTTAAGACTCATTCACACTTATGGATTTTATCCCAATGGGTTCTACCACTAAGGTCATACCTTATGGTTCACGTGGAAGTCATTTAGGATCTAATGGTCATAAATCATAACTCAAAATCTGATTCCTCAATAGCATCCACATTGTTGACTAATCATATGACCAACCCATTATATAGAATTTTGAGGTGTATCTGTTAAGGTATTTAAGAACTCACAACACTTTGTGATTCTTAATACCCTTTATTAGTGTAAGGTATTCTCTACTTAAGAAGAATTTAGTTATTTGATAATCATCCTATAACTCCATAGAGTATGACTCCTTTTTTATTTATACAACACCATGCCTTAATCATTATTTCTCTATGATAGACTATCATAATCACTCATAATGTTATAACCTCGATTTTTCCAAAATATGTAATGAAATTATAAATGTTCTTTTTAAAGATAAATGAAATCCATGGATTGATGTGATGAATTGTTTGAATGGAATGAATGGATTGTGTGTTTGATAGCTTGTATGTTTTCTTATTGGGCCTTTGTGGCCATTGAAGCCCAATTGAAGGATTAAAAGAAGAAACAAAAAGAAATGAAAAAGGAATTTCATTTAATAAAGGAATATATGAGGAAAATAAAATGAAATGATTTTAAGGCTAAAAGATATTTTCTCAAAATAAGATTTCGAGTTAAAAAGGTTCCTTGAGGTTCAAGGAACTCAGGATAATTATATAAAGGCAAAAGAAATAAGGAATATGTGGAAAATACAATTAAATAAGGGATAACTTGAAACTGAAGTAAAGGACTCGTTTCCTTTGGATAATGACTCCAATTTTTTCACAAGGAAAGATAAAAGTATAAACGAGTTTTCCTCAAAATTTGAGATAAAATGGAGTTAAGGATTGAGAGTTATTGAATTTTCAAGTTATCATCAAAATAGCACTTTCCTTGCATAATTAGGAATTAATTTTCCTTTTGGTTTAAGTGCAGACGACGCTGACCGTTGGATCTTAATCCAGTGGATCGCGGTCATCGTCCAGAGTCCCAGAGGGACTCAAACTGTAGCGCCAACAGGGGTTTTTCCCCTCACTTTCCCGACCGATGCAGTGCATGTGCACTCACGTTTTGTGTCCCACTGGGATCGGGAGGTCCGGGCGAAGGATCTAGACCTAGGATTTGATGGGTTTCATGGTGTATTCTAGAAACGCCCCATCGGGCTGAGGACTAGGACGGTGGCAGGGTTGGGAAACCCTAGAGAGGCCTTCACGTCCTATAAATAGGGGTCCTTTGAGTCGAGAGCACCTTCACGAACATGAGTGACCACTTTTGAGAATTCGTAACCCTCTGCTTCCCTCGATTGCACCTGCTCCGGCAAGCCTCAGCCGCGGCACCGCCGAGCGCATCTGTGTTAAGAAGAAGAGGAAGGAGACGAAGAGCAGTGGTCCTTCGATTGTGATCGGACGATCGGGTCAAAGTTGGGTGAAGATGGTTAGATCTAAAGACCACCGTGGGCTCGTGGATCTGACGGTCGGGGCTTCACGTCACTTAAGTGAGGCCTGAGTGGAGGTGCGCGTGACGCTGGGCATCGGATCAAGGTGCGGATCAAAGGGCGCACCGATCGAACGGCTACAAATTTTGGTAAAATTCCCCTCTAACGAATAATCAGAAAAAAAGACTTTTCTTGCAAAAATAATAGAAATTGCTAGGATTAGCTAATGAGAAAATGTTATATATGAAAGTTGTATAGAAAAATGCAAGGAATACGATAAAAATAATTCTAGAACCTAATTCCACTTCTTTTTGTAAAAGTGCTTTATTTGGCTAATAAAGTGTATTAAATATTGATGAGAAACACTAATTGCATGATTAGAGTGTAATTTGGTAATCCAATAGGTCAAATTGCTAAGTTTGACTCTGATAATGGTAATGGTGGTTTAATTTATTGTTTGATTGAAAAAATGCTTAACTTGGAATTATAATGTTTAAAAGAAGGTTAGTTTTAATGGAAACCCTAATTTGGGATAAAAGGAGATAAAAAGCATGTTTTTGCGAAATAAGATAATTAGATGCTAATAGAAGGAAATTTACTGAGAAATTAAGGGTTTATGTAGATTAATAAATTATGGATGATAATAAGGAAAGAAAAAGTGAAAACCCTAATTTCTAGAGGAACCCTAAAATAGGAACTGAAACCCTAAGTAATATGATGAAGAATTAGATGAACATTAATAAAAGTAAAATTGTCCTTTTATTTCAGGTTTTGCTTGTTGATTGGGTTTCTCTTTCTATCTTGAAATCTGCATTTTAAGGTATGTGGTCACTTATGGTTAACCGCTTATGTTTTTCGATGTTTCCAGAAGGTTTAATCGCATTGAATGCAACTAAACAGTTTGGATGTTTATTTCTTTCATGCAAAGTATAAAGTGACTATGACTATCACTTTATGTATATGCCTTCTAGCTCAATCCTTGATTCCCTCTGTGTCGTATTGGTTGACCTGATAAAAGACTACCTAGAGGGTAGGTACATCAGGTCATGAATGACTTTGACTGCCTAGAGGGTAGGCTCATGAATGACTTTGGTTGCCTAGAGGGTAGGGTCATGAATGACTTTGGCTGCCTAGAGGGCAGGTCCATCAAGTCACCTTAATAGAGGTACCATGTAAGTCTTATAGGGACAACACAGAGTTGTGAAAAGATGGATTGAGTAGTTTGGCTTAAAATGTAAACTTGATTGTTAAATGATTAATTGAATGATTATATTGTTAACCTAGTTGAACATTATTTGCTCCCTCCACATACCAGCTTCGGCTGATCGTCGTTTTTGTTTGTCGGCATTTTAGGTAAAATCCTCAAAAGCACAAACAGTAAAACGACATATTATGAATTCAAGAATTAAAGAACAAGGAGGAATTTGATAGATTAGTTAAGTTGTGGTTAGAAGATAGTTCCCAACTTTTCAAGGTATGTAAAGAAAATCTTTATTCCCATTTTTCAGTATAGTCTGTTAGAATTTAATAATTGTTTATGGTTATATGTCGAACCTTTGATCCGGAATAAATGGTTGTGGCTTTATCCTCTTGGTCTCCTTTAATTGGGAGTTACTGAAAGGTGAGGTCGTAACATTTGGTATTAGAGCCTGGGTTCTTCATGTGACCATTAGTAATTATTAAATTTTAAAAACTCCATAGAACCCAAGGGAGTTATTAGAGGAGTATCCGAAAGATGGAGGTGTCTAGAAAGGGATCACGACCAGGGGCTGGCAAGATTTTCCTCCGCACCGCTAGTCGGAATACGAGGACTCCCAGACCCGTGTGACCGCCTGGCCAAAGTCTTAGGGTATGAATCGAAATAAGAGACCTTTAGGACTCTCTCATCTTATTCATCCCCTCTCATCACATATTCTACTAAGGCTTTAAGAGTAGGATTCTCTCTCTCCTCCACACTCATGTGGTATGGGAAAATAAGTTAAGGGTTTAAGAATCCTCCAGCAAATTAATAAAAGATATGTAATGAGATATAATTGAACATAAGTATAACTAGTTTAAATGATAAACTAAAGGTTTTCTTGTTATGCTTATGTAGATGGCAAGAACCAAGACTGTGGCTATTCCTGAGGGCTCCGGAAAACCGGCTAGGAGTGTTTGGCCTCCCTATAAAGTAAAGGAGTCTTCTGAAAAGAGGAATAGGAACCATGAGGGTGGATCCTCTAAGAAGAGGAAGAGGCCTGAAGAAGTCACTCAAGAAGTCCCTAACCCTGACCCGGTACCATTTAGTAACCTGAACCAAGAAGAAGATCAAGGATATGAAGAGCAGCATGTGTATGAGGAAGAAGCCCAGATGGATGAGGACCCAGTCAATGATTCAGAACCCACCATGATGATCCATACCCCTGATACCTTGTGGTTAGAGCAACAGAGGAAGTTGACAGAAGCTATTAGTGCTTTGGCCCTTCGAGACATAGCTAGAGCTGAGAATGGTGAATCACACCCTGTTCGTCCACGTGTGGGAGCCACCATCCTAGACTTTGTCAAGCTGAACATAGAAAAGTTCTGGGGAGAAGATAAGATTGAGGTGGTTGATAAAGCAGAGGCCTGGATACTTGCAATAGAGAATGGGTTCCGCATGCTTGAAGTACAGCCGAGCAAGAAGGTCCTCTTTGCTGCTCACCTTTTGGAAGGAGCAGCTAAGATATGGTGGGAGACTCACATCACAGGCCGAGATCTGACAGAGGAACCAATGGCATGGGCTGATTTCAAAACCATCTTTACTTCTAGATTCATCCCGGTTGCAGCTAAGAAAGAGAAGGAAAGGGAATTCACTAACATGACTCAAGGAAATTCCTCTGTGGCAGAATTTGGGCGCAATTTTCAGATCCTGGAACGTTTTGGGTACAAGATGGATGAGGAAAGGAGGGTGGATCACTTCATAGAGTGTCTTCACCCTACCATCAGGCCTCATGTGATGGAAAGCAAACCTAAAACCTTCACAGAAGCTTACAACACTGCCTTAGACATGGAGAGAACCGTGATGCCTACACAGCTTCCACCCAAGGGGTATTTGGGTTTCACTGAGGGAAACCGAGGATCGAAAAATCATCATAAGAAGGGTCCAATTCGTCATCAAGCCAAGGGAAGACAGGGAGGAAAAGGGAGACCCCATCAAGAGAATAATCGACCTCGATGCCGCTCATGTGGAAGAGGGCATCTCGGTGAGTACCACTACAAGAAGAGAGTCTGTTTCCGTTGTCACCAAGAGGGGCATATCCAAGCTACTTGTCCTCTACCAGAGCCAAAAGGACCAGGTCTAGTGGCAGCCCTGCCAGTAGCAACTCCACCAGTAGTTGTGGCCCCACCTGCTGGAGAAAGAAGGCAAGCTCGAGAGTTCGCCATCGACAATGAGGAAGCTCAAGCAAATGCAAATCAGTTGATTGAGGGTAATAACCCATAGAGTTTTCTTTATGTTTTGGAAGTTAAGCATGTGATAGTATAATGTATGGTGAACAATAATGTAGGCATGATTGAAGTCATGGGACATAATGTAAAAGGATTATTTGATTCTGGTTCTACTAATACTTTCATTTCGAGGAATCTTGCAACTATGCTTTGTTTGGATATCAAGGATTTAGGATATGTCTTAGATGTTACCACCCCAAGTGGTCGAATCTTTACCTCTCTTTTGAAGACTCCGGTGATACCTGTGAAATATCGAGATCATGAGTTTCCTACATACTTTATCCTTCTTGACATGAATGATTTTGATGTAATTATTGGAATGGATTGGCTGTATACTTATAGGGCCCAAATCGACTGTAGGGAAAAGAAAGTGATCATTAGGGAACCAGTTCACCCACCCTTTGTCATTAGAGGTAGGAAAGACGCCACCACCAGTTTGTACGTGTCATCCCTGAAGGTAGAAAGAATGATGAGTAAAGGTTGTCAAGCTTTCCTAGCAGTTGTTACCGAGCCCGAACCCAAGGTGCAGCCCTTAGAGGAAATAGAGGTAGTCAAGAGCTATGCAGATGTTTTTCCAGATGATCTACCTGGGATTCCTCCTGAGAGAGAGGTGGATTTTTCCATAGAGATAGCTCCAGGAACAAGCCCTATTTCACGTGCACCTTATAGAATGGCCCCTGCAGAGTTGCTCGAGTTGAAGAAACAATAGCAGGAATTGCTAGACAAGGGTTTCATCCAGCCTAGCACATCTCCATGGGGAGCTCCAGTCCTGTTTGTAAAGAAAAAGGATGGCTCGCTCCGTATGTGCATAGACTACCGGATGATTAACCAAGCTACCATTAAGAATAAATATCCTTTACCCCGAATAGATGACCTGTTTGACCAGTTGAAGTCTTCTCGAGTCTTTTCCAAAATTGACTTAAGATCGGGTTACCACCAGTTGAGAGTCAAGAGTGAGGACATCCCAAAAATAGCTTTTAGAACACGATATGGCCATTATGAATTTGTGGTTATGCCTTTTGGATTGTCCAATGCACCCAGTGTGTTCATGAACCTTATGAATAGTGTGTTTCAACCCTTCCTTGACTCGTTTGTCATAGTGTTCATAGATGACATACTGGTTTACTCCAAAGACTTAGAGCAACACCGAGACCACCTAAGTAAAGTCCTTGATATCCTGAGAAAGTAGAAGTTCTATGGGAAATTATCAAAATGTGAGTTTTGGATAGACCGAGTCATGTTCCTTGGGCATATCATCTCAGGAGGAACAATCTCCGTGGATCCAGCCAAGGTGTCATCAGTTCGAGACTGGCCTACACTGAAGAACCCCTCCGAGATCCGAAGCTTCTTGGGGTTAGCCAGATATTATTGGCGTTTCATTTCAGATTTCTCAAAGACTGCCTTGCCCTTGACCATGTTGACTCAGAAGGATGAGAAGTTTGTGTGGTCTGATGTTTGTGAGACTCATTTTCAAGAGCTGAAGGAAAAGTTGACCACTGCACCAGTTTTGACTCTACCATCAGGCAATGAGGGTTTCATGATCTTCACCGATGCATCCAAAATGGGTCTTGGCTGTGTTTTGGAGCAGAATCGACATGTGGTTGCTTATGCTTCTCGGCAACTCAAGCCTAATGAGGTGAATTACCCGACACATGACCTAGAGTTGGCTGCTATCATTCATGCCTTGAAGATTTGGCGGAATTACCTGTATGGTGCTACTTCTGAGATCTTCACTGACCATAAGAGCTTAAAGTACCTTCTGACGCAGAAAGACTTGAACCTACGACAACGAAGATGGATGGAATACATGAAGGATTACGACTTCACCATTGCCTATCGTCCTGGGAAGGCAAATGTTGTGGCAGATGCGTTGAGTCAGAAATAGCTTCGGTGTGCAACTGTTCTGTCTAGTTAGTGGAAGAGCTTAGAAGAGCTGGTGAAATGGTCTCCTCAACCATTAGGTAATCGAGTTCGATTGGCCAACATTCAGATACAGTCTGATTTGTTGAGTGAAATTATGGCAGCACAGATGGTCAGTAGTGAACTTGACAAGATGAGAGGCTTGATGAAGAATCCTCAGACTCACCTTTCCTTGGGAGTAGATGAAGGAATCAGACTTGAGAATCGTATATGGATTCCTGAAGACTCACCACTGAAGGAACATATCTTAAAAGAAGCTCATGGTTCTAAGTACACAGTGCACCCAGGGACTACTAAGATGTTTAAGGATATGCAGAGGTTTTTCTGGTGGCCAGGAATGAAGAGAGACATTGCAGCTTATGTGTCCAGTTGTCTTACGTGCCAAATGGTTAAGGCTGAACATCAATGACCTGGTGGACTTTTACAGTCTATAGAGATTCCGGAATGGAAATGGGATCAGATCACCATGGATTTTGTGGTGGGTTTACCCCGGACCAAGAGAGGTCATGATGCAATATGGGTTGTGGTGGATCGCCTTACCAAGTCAGCACATTTCCTTGCACTGAAAACCACGACCAAAGTGACAGACTTAGCTGAGTTGTACATTAGGGAGATAGTGCGTTTGCATGGCGTACCCAGTTCCATCATATCTGATAGAGATCCAAAGTTTACTTCCAAACTGTGGAAGCAGGTTCAAGAGGAACTTGGTACGAGGTTAAAGTTCAGTACCGCTTATCACCCCCAGACGGATGGACAGTCAGAAAGGACAATTCAGACCTTAGAGGATCTTTTGAGAGCTTGTGTGCTCGATTGGGGTGGATCATGGGAGCAATACTTACCTTTAGCAGAGTTTGCGTACAACAATAGTTACCAAGCCAGTATCGGGATGCCTCCATATGAAGCTCTATACGGGAGACCGTGTCGGTCACCACTTCACTGGGATGATGTTGGTGAGAGGACCTTGTTGAGGTCAGATGAACTCCAAGTGTATGCTGATAAAGTCGCTTTGATTAGGCAAAGGCTAAAGAGAGCCCAGGATCGATAGAGGTCGTATGCTGATGCGAAGAGGACTGATGTGCATTTCACTGTGGGAGAGCATGTTTTTCTGAAAATCCGACTGCTCCAAGCTATAGCTAAAAATAGAGAAAAATTGAGTCCCCGATATGTGGGTCCGTTTGAGATTTTAGAACGGATTGGTGAGGTGGCTTATCGTTTGGCGTTACCTCCTCAATATAGTATGATGCATGATGTGTTTCACGTGTCCAATCTGAAGTGATATGTGCAAGACCCGAGCCATGTGTTGAGCATTGAACCTATTGAGCTTCAAGGAAAGTTGTCTTATCCTGAGTTGCCTTTACGTATTATAGATACTAAGGTAAAAGAGCTCAGGAATATGAATATAGAGATGGTAAAGGTTCTTTGGAAACACCATGGAGAGGATGAGGCCACATGGGAGCTGAAGACAGACATGGAAAAAGCATATCCTGATTTGTTTGCTTGATTGATGAATTTTGAGGGAAAAATTCCTATAAGGAGGGGAGGATGTTATAACCTCGATTTTTCCAAAATATGTAATGAAATTATAAATGTACTTTTTAAAGATAAATGAAATCCATGGATTGATGTGATGAATTGTTTGAATGGAATGAATGGATTGTGTGTTTGATAGCTTGTATGTTTTCTTATTGGGCCTTTGTGGCCATTGAAGCCCAATTGAAGGATTAAAAGACGAAACAAAAAGAAATGAAAAAGGAATTTCATTTAATAAAGGAATATATGAGGAAAATAAAATGAAATGATTTTAAGGCTAAAAGATATTTTCCTAAAATAAGATTTCAAGTTAAAAAGGTTCCTTGAGGTTCAAGGAACTCAGGATAATTAGATAAAGGCAAAAGAAATAAGGAATATGTGGAAAATACAATTAAATAAGGGATAACTTGAAACTAAAGTAAAGGACTCGTTTCCTTTGGATAATGACTCCAATTTTTGCACAAGGAAAGATAAAAGTATAAATGAGTTTTCCTCAAAATTTGAGATAAAACGGAGTTAAGGATTGAGAGTTATTGAATTTTCAAGTTATCATCAAAATAGCACTTTCCTTGCATAATTAGGAATTAATTTTCCTTTTGGTTTAAGCGCAGATGACGCTGACCGTTGGATCTTAATCCAGCGGATCGCGGTCATCGTCCAGAGTCCCAGAGGGACTTGGACTGTAGCACCAACAGGGGTTTTTCCCCTCGCTTTCCCGACCGATGCAGTGCATGTGCACTCACGTTTTGTGTCCCACTGGGATCGGGAGGTCCGGACAAAGGATCTAGACCTAGGATTTGATGGGTTTCATGGTGTATTCTAGAAACACCCAATCGGGCTGAGGACTAGGACGGCGGCAGGGTTGGGAAACCCTAGAGAGGCCTTCACGTCCTATAAATAGGGGTCCTTCGAGTCGAGAGCACCTTCACGAACATGAGCGGCCACTTTTGAGAATTCATAACCCTCTGCTTCCCTCGATTGCACCTGCTCCGGCGAACCTCAGCCGCGGCGCCACCGAGCACATCTGTGTTAAGAAGAAGAGGAAGGAGACGAAGAGCAGTGGTCGTTCGATTATGATCGGACGATCGGGTCAAAGTTGGGCGAAGACGGTTAGATCTAAAGACCACCGTGGGCTCGTGGATCTGACGGTCGGGGCTTCATGGCACTTAAGTGAGGCCTGAGTTGAGGCACGCGTGACACTGGGCGTCGGATCAAGGCGCGGATCAAAGGGCGCACCGATCGAACGACTACGAATTTTGGTAAAATTCCCCTCTCTAACGAATAATCAGAAAAAAGACTTTTCTTGCAAAAATAATAGAAATTTCTAGGATTAGCTAATGAGAAAACGTTATATATGAAAGTTGTATAGAAAAATGCAAGGAATACGATAAAAATAATTCTAGAACCTAATTCCACTTAGTTTTGCAAAAGTGCTTTATTTGGCTAATAAAGTGTATTAAATATTGATGAGAAACACTAATTGCATGATTAGAGTGTAATTTGGTAATCCAATAGGTCAAATTGCTAAGTTTGACTCTAATAATGGTAATGGTGGTTTAATTTACTGTTTGATTGCAAAAATGCTTAACTTGGAATTATAATGTTTAAAAGAAGGTTAGTTTGCATGGAAACCCTAATTTGGGATAAAAGGAGATAAAAAGCATGTTTTTGCGGAATAAGATAATTAGATGCTAATAGAATGAAACTTACTGAGAAATTAAGGGTTTATGTAGATTAATAAATTATGGATGATAATAAGGAAAGAAGAAGTGAAAACCCTAATTTCTAGAGGAACCCTAAAATAGGAACTGAAACCCTAAGTAATATGATAAAGAATTAGATGAACATTAATACAAGGAAAATTGTACTTTTATTTCATGTTTTGCTTGTTGATTGGGTTTCTCTTTCTATCTTGAAATCTATATTTGAAAGGTATGTGGTTACTTATGGTTAACCGCTTATGTTTTCCGATGTTTCCTGAAGGTTTAATCGCATTGAATGCAATTAAACAGTTTGGATGTTTATTTCTTTCATGCAAAGTATAAAGTGACTATGACTATCACTTAATGTATATGCCTTCTAGCTCAATCCTTGATTCCCTCTGTGTCGTATTGGTTGACCTGATAAAAGACTACCTAGAGGGTAGGTACATCAGGTCATGAATGACTTTGACTGCCTAGAGGGTAGGGTCATGAATGACTTTGACTGCCTAGAGGGTAGGGTCATGAATGACTTTGGCTGCCTAGAGGGCAGGTCCATCAAGTCACCTTAATAGAGGTACCATGTAAGTCCTATAGGGACAACACAGAGTTGTGAAAAGATGGATTGAGTAGTTTGTCTTAAAACGTAAACTTGATTGTTAAATGATTAATTGAATGATTATATTGTTAACCTAGTTGAACATTATCTGCTCCCTCCACATACCAGCTTCGGCTGATCGTCGTTTTTGTTTGTCGGTGTTTTAGGTAAAATCCTCAAAAGCACAAACAGTAAAACGACATATTGTGAATTCAAGAATTAAAGAACAAGGAGGAATTTGATAGATTAGTTAAGTTGTGGTTAGAAGATAGTTCCCAACTTTTCAAGGTATGTAAAGAAAATCTTTATTCCCATTTTTCAGTATAGTCTGTTAGAATTTAATAATTGTTTATGGTTATATGTCAAACCCTTGATCCGGAATAAATGGTTGCGGCTTTATCCTCTTGGTCTCCCTTAATTGGGAGTTACTGAAAGGTGAGGTCGTAACACATAAGGTTCTCAAACATTTGGTTTAAGTATCTCATTCATTAATCACATTAAGAATTATTACTTTTACCAATTTTGTACTTCATTTATGATCTTCTTGAACACTTCAAGATACATATTGATATTTCTCTAAACACCATTTGAAGTATTAGCATTTTCTCCAATAGGTATGTAAATACATCATATGTATTATACCTAATAGGATAATCATTCTCCCACTACCACTAGTGAAGATTGATTTTATCATGTCCAAGATATTCTTGTCTCTTAATGGTTCACAACCAAAAGAGTCTAGCTTTATCCATTAATACGGAAACTAGATATGAATTTCTCATGATAATGCTAATTTGTTGTTTGAGTTATCAATAACTTTTACATATCTTTTTATCTTATGCATACCAAGTACCACAGTATAAAGAAAGGCATTGCCACAAAGATCATATCTTTGAAATTGAAACATCAACTTTATTGATAGCCATCCTAGTCACAACAAGATGCAAAAATAAAGTGTTTCTATTTTATTGGCAAATATGAAATAGTAGTTCATAACACTATTACATTCCTTCAAGGCTGAAAATAAACTAAAGTACTCCTATCTATGGCGGAAACACTTGCCCCATTTATTGAGTGCTTATCATTTTACATCTTGGTATGATATACCTCAAAAGTGTTACAAGTTTATTTCATGATACCTTCATGTGGAGACGTCCATCGCCTCCTTCTTCTTCTTTTGTTCTTCCAGAAAGAGAGGGCAATTTCTTTTCCAATGTCCTGGCTTTTGACAATGGTGGCAATTGTCTCCCTTGGTCATGCCTCCCTTGGCCTTGAGAGCTGAAGACGACTTGGGCTGCTGGCTAGCATCAGAACTCTTCTTAGATTTTCCCTTGCCCATGCCTTTAAGACTTACCCTTCATTGATCATATCAAAGATTAGGGTTTGTCTTTCTTCATCTATTCCTCTACTGTCCTCAACATGTCCAACAACTTTATCAATGGCTTGTCAAAGTTGTTAATATTGTAGTTCATCATGAAATGTATGATTCTCGCAACATTTGCAGTATCATACCAGTATCCAACTCTTGACTCAGAGGGAATCCCAGTCTAGTCAGGTTTTCCACATACCCAATCAGAGGGAATCCCAGTCTCAGAGTGTGTGAGAACTAACTGGATCTCTTTCTGTCATGACATACTAGGACAGTGTCTTAGAGACATCATATGTCTCATGTTGTCTCTACTACTCACAGTTCAGAGAATACAACATCAAGAACTCCACATCAATGGCATCCTTGGTATGCTTCCAGTAAGCATCCCTTTCAGCCTTTGGTGTGGTGGGAGCGAGTTTATCTGATTCTGGTATAACTAGGACTTAGAGCTTTTGCTCTTCGACTGAGAAAACTTCTCAACATCTTAATCAGTCGTGGAACTATTCCCATTTAGTTTGTTCATCTCAAGGACCGATCGCAAAGAAAGTGATTATTGTTTATAGCCATTTCTTACAAAAAGGAAATATATGCAATTTAGTCAAAAAACTCATTTTTGACTTATTTGATTGATTTGAAAAAGTTTTACGATATAATTAGGACTTTGATTAATTATTGCTCCCACTATTTTGATTCAAATTGATAGCCCTCACCATCAATTTGGAATATTACAATGTACAACCTTCTAGTGGGTCCAAGATCCATATTTCATCCAATCATGATTCAGCTTTGGCTGATCGCCCACAATTAGACTATTTAGGTAGGCAACACTTGCCAATTGCATCCTATGCAACTCTCTGATGGATGCCATGCACAACTCTTTGCCATGGTCATCCCTATGCCTCTGGAGCTTAGACTCTCTAAGAATCACCAGTTAAGTCTAACCCAAAAGCCAACATGATGAACATGCACCCTACTTTTGCAGATCCTACATGTCCACCATCACACATCCACGAGATAGACGGCGCACCATGCTTTGGCGTAAACTACGCTTGGTCAATCAAGTTTTTCATGTGTGTCTCTAATGGAAGGAATCTAAGACTTAATATTTATCGAGGGACTTGGTTTTATAGGTACATATACACATCCAATAACCACAATATATAGTACATATCATATACATGCTATATCCCACAAAAAACATGTGAAATGATAAAAGTGATGATTATGGCCATCCTAATGTGATTCCTCGATCTAAGAGGAATCACGGTCATCTAGGTCCACATCACATGCAACATGTACAATATGAACTCTGTGATTTTCCGTTCTGGGTTTGATCAACTCATCTCCATGATTGATCGACTCGCCATCAGGTCGGTCGGTTGGGTGCCACCAGCCGATCGACTGGCACCTCCAGCCGATTAGTTCACTGGTCGTTGTGCATCTCCTTAGGTGTCTATGTTGGCCACCTCTCAATATGGAGCCAGGTGCCATGTTGGTCATCCCAATCTGGGGCTTGACTTTATATGACCTTCCCAATGTGGGGCCTAGTCTGACCTCATATGACCTTTCCTATCTGGGCCCTGGTCTGACCTTCCTAATCTGGGGCCCAGTCTTTAGTCATCACCATGACTTTTCATTTCCTTTCATTCAAACCTCCAGAGTTGGTATGTGAGGTTTGAGCAAGTTATAATCATAATTTGTGATAGCCATAAAGATTTTATAGATTGCATGAAATAAATATCATCCAAGCATTTAATTTCAAGCAATATGGTAAAACCTCAAAAAACACCGAGAAACTAAAGCGATTAGTCATAGGCATAACAACATACCTATTTCAATAGTAATTTGAAGTCCAAGCAAGATCAACCAGGAACACCAAACAAGTAACCACACAAATCTATCCTGAAAGTTAAAGCAATGTACCCATGTATCGCCAAAATCCGACTTCCTTGGTCCACCAGCCAATCATCTCATGCCCGAGACAATCATCTCAATCCTTCAGGTGTCCGCCGTTCTTTGACATAATAGGAAATAAACTAATCCTATTTACAATTGCGTTGGGAAACCTCGAGTTACATTTGGGGGGAAGCAAAGGTAGGAAAGAATCTCGAGTTATCTCAAGTTACATTAGAAAAGGGAGATAGGGAATCGGTGCACAGACCGAGATGCAAGCAACCACAATTAACCAAGCACATACAATTAGGGTTTATGGCCACAATCACGCTACAATCACCACAAAAACCATTTAAGGGTGATGTGTATCGAATGCATTTATATACCATATCATATATGTGTATGTAGGGATTTTGTGGATTTATATTGGACATGCATAAAGCCAATTAAATATTCACATTGTATGCAATAAATAAAAGGTGACAAACCAAAAAACTGATCATATCAATTATCCTAAAGTATAGAGCATTGACGTGGCTCTGATACCACTGTTGGGTTTTAGGGGAGGTAGAGATGGTAGTGGAAATAAAAAAATTTCTCCCCAAACCAAGAACCCAAAGAGAACTCGTCAACATCTATACGGTAGTAAGGATGGTTTGTAGAGGCGTACCTTGTCTCGAGGCTTGCTCAGTGATGTAACCTCGTGGCAAGCACGGTCTTCACCTCTGGTCTTGGACGATTCCTGTGTAGCTCCTGGTCACACCCAGACTATGAAATTGATGGCTGTCCTCCGAGTGGCAGAAATCTCCCACCTTTATAGTAGTCCACACGGACCACCGAGAACTCCAGTCATCCTGTCCTATAGGACACTGGAAGGAGTCATCCCTTTCTGTCGATGTATTAGTCACCGACGTGCTCTCCCACCACCAGTTTTTGTCCTGCAGTTGTCTTTTCCTCGTTGTGCCTCCCTAGTCGGGTAGCACTTTCTTGGGCTCTCTCGGTTACCACAACCAAAGAGGACAACTTTGCAGAGCAATTGATGTTCTGAGTTGTGTTTGAGAAGCCCCCAATACCCCTCTATATATAGGAGGGGTCAGGGTCAGGGTTCTCAACCTCGGGCAATGCAGGACTTAAGCGGGAGTAGAAGGGTCCGAAATTTCCACAAATTGATACACAACGGTAGGTGAACCGTTCGTTTCACAAACAAACTGAATGTTTGGGGACTAAACCGATCGGTTCGTCTCATGAACCAGTCATTTGAGGAGCTGAACCAATCGGTTCATTCATGAACTGGTCGTTTCACTTCCCAGGGAAGTTCCCAATTGACTTTCTTCTTTCCATTTCCAATTAATCCAAAGATCAATACTTGTCCCAATCTAATTGTACAAGTGAAATGAAAATATTTTCTCACCAACCTAACTTACCAAACTGGCTCGTTTGGTCCAGCTGAACCGATAGGTTCAACACTTGAACCAGTCATCTCACTTGACCCTGAGCTGATCAGTTCAACAATTTGAATCGGTCAGTTGGCAGTCCAGGTTGTGTAGAAATCAGTCAATGTAGTTCTCAATCAATCTGACACCCAAATCAGTTAGTCCAACACTTGAACTTGGTGATTCTGAGTCAAGTAAATTGATTGAATGCTTAATTGAACTACTAAACACATTTAGTAAACAATCTAAACATCATTCGTGGATAAAATCCTATTCCAGGTTAAATCATATGTGTGTGACCATGTAGGCCCATTTCACATTGGCAGTGAAAGTCCATAACACTTATGACTTCACAAGCAAGGAGCGGTGCCTAGTCGCACATCAGTGCTACCCAAGTGAAAAGGAAAGTTGGAGAACAACTCTCAATCCTACAATTCATGAATGGTGTTACAGTGAATGTATAATTCCTTTGTCATTGATATCATGAATGAACTCAAATCATGGAAGAATCATCCTTTCAATGTTCATTCACTTCCTTGATCTCAGAGTAGACTGAATGAGATATGTGGGACATCAATATCACATATTGATTCACACATGCATGTGCATGCCTTTCTCAGTCCTACTCATCAAGTGGCCATGAACATAAAAATCCCTCAGGAGGGACAAATCCCATATCTATCACTCACCCCTCAAAAGCCCCATGTGTCAAAGTCACCCAATCATCACCTTTATAACAATCTATATTTTAGGACTGTGTTTGATGATGTCAAAGTGTACCCAATGACATGTGTTGATTGTAGTGATTTTAGGTCAAAGAATTACACTCACCACCATCACTGTGAGAGCTGACTGTGACTACCAAGTCATGGTTCCATGTGTCACTCTTACAGTGGGTCTGTCTCATACACTTGTTCTCTAACAAGTACCTATGTGCTTAGTTTGATATCACTATATCATGACTAATGAGATTTTGTCATCAACCAACACACGATCTAGTCTTGTGTGTCATTATTGTCTATCAAACTTCCACAATGACATCTGACTAGGGACAAAACAAGAATGTATACTCTTACATGTGTATGATCTCATCGTTTAGGTCATTAACCTAAAAGCATACCTCATTGGGTAAAACAATTCTTTAGACATTCAATTTGTTCTGTCATTATCTCATAACTGTCTGAACTAGAATGAATTGGAAGCTTGCCTTTGATGTTTATCAAATCAATCTTAATGTATCCCACCAATCATCCCATGACTGGCTTTTAGGGAATAAATACCAACACCCTTTACCACCAACTCTTCCTCACTGTCGTAGACGAGGAACTAATTGTTAGTCCTTCTCAAGTACTTGAGGATGTTCTTTAAGGCTATCCAGTGAGCATCTCCGAGATCTGACTGGTATCTTCTCATCATGTTGAGTGCATACGAGACATCGAGATGGGTGCACAATATTACGTACATGATGGATCCAATTTCTGATGCATATGGAATCCCACTCATGCGTTCCCTCTCTTCACAAGATTTGGGACATTGAGCTCTACAGACAGGAACGCCATGTACCATGGGTATGTTTCCTCTCTTTGAGTTCTCCATGTTGAACCTCTTCAACACTTTGTCAATGTATGTTCTTTGACTTAATCCAAGAAGCCTTCTGGATCTATCTCTATAGATCTTGATTCCTAAGATATAGGAAGCTTCTCCCAAGTCTTTCATGCTAAATGTATTTACAAGCCATGCCTTTACCTTTTATAATGTAGGGATGTCATTCCCCATCAATAGTATGTCATCTACATACAATGTAAGGAATGTAGTCATGCTCCCACTAACCTTCTTGTACACACAAGCTTCATCTTCATTTTGACTAAAGCCAAACTCTTTGACTACTTTGTCAAATCGAAGATTCTAGCTCTGAGATGCTTGTTTCAATCTATAGATTGACCTTTGTAGCTTACAGGATTTATTTGCATCCCTTGGATTTATAAAACCTTCAGGTTGTATCATGTACACATCCTCAATAAGATTCCTTTTAAGGAATGTGATTTTAACATCCATCTGCCAAATCTCATAGTCATAGTAAGCTGCAATAGCAAGCATGATCCTGATGGACTTAATCATGGAAACTCAAGAAAAGGTTTCGTCATAGTCAACACCTTGAACTTGTCTGAAACTCTTTGCAACCAATCTGCCTTTATAAGTTTGCACATTTCCATCCATGTCAGTCTTCTTCTTGAAGACCCATTTGTACCCTATGGGTTTTACACCTTTAGGTGGATCCACCAAGGTCCATACCTTGTTGGTATACATGGATTCCATCTCAGATCTCATGGATTCAAGCCATTTCTCAGAATTTGGTCCCTCTATAGCTTCTAGATAGGTAGTTGGCTCATCATCTATGACCAACTCACCGCCTTCTTGAGTCACAAGATATCCAAATCCATCTGGATCAAGGCATGTCCTACTAGATCTATGAGGTTCCTTTTTTACTTGAGGATTTTGAGATTCCACAACCACTTAAGATTCTCTATTTTCCTCTAGTTTAGCTACTGGTTCAATGTTTTCTTGTTGGCCTCAAACTTCTTTGAGTTTCGCTTTCCTCCCACTGCTTCCTTTGGAAATAAATTCCTTTTCTAGGAATACATCAGTTCTAGCAACACTTTGTTGTCAGATGGAGTGAAAAAGTAATATCCCCTAGTTTCCTTGGGATATCCAACAAGATAACACTTGTTTGATTTGGGTCCAAGCTTTTTAACATACATTTTCTTAACATAAGCTTTGCATCCCCAAATCCTCATAAAAGACATATCGGGATGCTTCCCGTGCCATATCTCATATAGTGTCTTTTGAACCAATTTAGATGGTATGCTGTTAAGTGTATATGCGGTGGTTTCAAGAAAATAACCCCATAATTGATCAGGAAGATCAACTAAACTCATCATTGATCGCACCATATCCAATAATGTGTGATTCCTTCTTTCTGATACACCATTATGTTGTGGTGTTCCAGGTGGAGTCCATTGTGATACATATCACGGGCTCTCAAAAGGTCCTCAAACTCTTGGCTTAAGTATTCTCCACCTCAATCAGATCAAAGTGCCTTAATACTTTTGCCAAGTTGTTCTGTAATTCATTCATGAAATCCTTGAACCTTTCAAGAGTTTTTGACTTATGTTTCATCAAGTAAACATATCCATACCTACTGAAGTCATCAGTAAAGGTAACGAAGTACTGATACCCTCCTCTAGTATTTGTTCTAAAAGGGCCACATACATCAATATGTATGAGTCCTAATAGATCACTCGCTCTTACTCCTTTTCCAGAAAAGGGATCCTTGGTTTTCTTGCCCAATAAACAAGATTCACATGTCTCTAATGATTCAAAATCAAAAGAGCCCAAATAACCATCTTTATGGAGTCTAGATATGCGATTATCATTTATGTGCCCTAAATGAAAATGCCAAAGATATGTTTGATTTGACTTGTTGAGTTTTATTCTTTTAGTATTTATGGTATATACATCCATCTTTAGATCCAGCAAATAAAGACCATAAGACATTGGAGCATAGGCATAAAAGATTTCATCTTTTGAAATGGAACATCTTCCATTCTTAATATGAAATTCATAACCATCCTTGTCCATACAAGATACAGAAATGATGTTTTGTATTTATGGCAGGTACAAAATAGCAGTTCAATAACTCTATTACAAGCCCCGTAGGAAGAGATAAACTATAGGTTCCAACTATTGTGGCAGCAACTCTTGCCCCATTTGTGACTCACAGTTCAACCTCACCTTTCATCAAAGGCCTACTTCTATGCAGATCCTGCATATTTGAACATAGGTGAGATCCACATCAGGTATCTAATACCCATTATGAAGAAGTAAATAGATTTATCTCAATAATATATATACCTAAAGTGGAGATCGTTATACCCATCTTCATCTTCCTGAATCCCTTATAAGAAAAAATTCCATTTTTCAAAATCTATTTGATTTGATTTGAAAATTTTAATGATTTTAATTAGGTCATTAATTAATTATCACACCCACTATTTTGATCAAATTGATAACCGTCATGTATCAATTCAGAAGATTGCAATGTAAAACCTTCTAGTAAGCAAGATCTTAACTTCCTCTAAGTTATGGACCAGCGAGGTTTTCACCCACAACTATATTCTTTCAGGTAGGCAACTTTTGCCAATACATCATATGCAACTCTTGATAGATGTTATGCACAACTCTTTGTCATGAACATCTGCATTCCTTGAGGTGCTTAATCCTATTAAGGTCACCTTGTTAAGTCCCTTCCCAGAAGCCAACACAATGAGTATGCACCCTGCAAAGGCAAAGCCACATACCCACTATCACACTTCCACGAGATAGATAATTCACCACACGAAGGTGTGCCCACACTTAGTCAATCAAACTTTTCATGTATGTTGCTTTTGGAAGGTGTCTTAAACTTAATATTTATATGTGAGGGATTATATATTTATATACATATAGATATCCAATCACCACATATATAGTATGTATCATATACATGCTATATCCCATAAGAAAACATGTGAAGCAATAAAGCGATGATTATGGCCATCCTATTGTAATCCCTTGAGCTACAAGGAATTACGATCATCTAGGTCTTCATCACATACATCAACCTGTTGTTAATGAAGATCTGTGCTTGGGCCATTCTGGGTTGATCGGCTCATCCTATGACCAATCAGCTCACATATTTGAACATATGTGAGATCCACATTCAGTATCTAATACCCATTATGAAGAAGTCAATAGATTTATCTCAATAACGTATATACCTAAAGTAGAGATAATTATCCCCATCTTCATCTTCCTGAATCCCTTCAAGTACAAAGGATTGGATTCTTTTGTATTTTTCTTTCTCCTTATCTTGAGTGTTGAAGATTTGGACTTCTGATTGATCTCTGAACATTTCAAGGCTTTGCTTTCATCCTTGGACATAATCTCACTGATCATCATCATAGATTTTTCCTTCTTCATGCTTGACTCTACATTTATCATCATGGCAAGTAAGTCTGACATGTCTTTAGCCACTTTATTCACATGATGACATGCAATAAAGTAGTTATATGATTCTGGCATTGTCCTCAGAATCATATATGTGCCCAACTCTTGGCTCAAGGTGATTCCCAATTCTTCAAGATGATACATGTAACATCCCTGACCTAGGTTATGAGTTAACCCTAGGTGTTTTGCCTAAATATGTAATTAAATCCTTGTGATTAACTCTGAGCATGTAATTAAGTTTCTCAGAAACATATATCTCAGTATTTGCTCCTTTTTATTTAAAGTTGTAGCATTGTTTTGTTATACAGGGACCTATGTGAAATTTACCCAGTTGGAAGGGTTATCTTGAATTTTTCACATGATGAGATGTTCCTCTGATGTTGAGACATCATGAGAATCTTTTTGGCAAAGCATGATGGATTTCCCAAGCTAGGGCACCAAGGTGCAGCTGTGGAAGCAATCCCAAGGCTTGAAACCCTAATTTGGGGTAAAATGCAATTTACCCAAATTAAGGGATCCAAATTGTAAAATATGTCATCTAAAGTACCTTTTAGACTCTTTCCATCATTTAGAGAAGAAATGATGAGGAAGTCACCTCAATTGAGTTATCAAATTATGAAATATGCCTTGTGATTGAATAATCAGGGTATATGTGCAAAAGCTCTGTATGTATGTACCTTATTATTAGATTGCTCTCCTTTACCTTCTTTTTCTAAGACCTTAAGAGAAGGTTTGTCCTTAGAATAAACAGGAAGGTACGATCAAGTAAAGAAGGAGGGACCTAGTTGGAATTATGGACAACTTATGAACTAATGTTGAAAATCCTACCCCTAGTATATATACCTCAACTTCTCTAAGCAAGGGAACTTGCCCTTCGTTCCCTTCACTGTTCCATTTCACCAAAGACGACCAAAGACTGCCTTGGAGCTAAGGAGGACGACCAAGGGAAACAAGGTAGGTTTGGGACCCTTCTTTTGCCTAATTCTATGGTTAGAACTCGAATTCAAGGTCAATTTGGTGACTAATTCACGAAACCCTATCTTTCTAGCCATCTCTTTCTCGTTTTTCCTTGGATTTTTCACCTTGGCCAACCTGTGGAAACTCAAGGACGCCATTAGAGCTTGGAGCTGGAAAGCTTGGAGCTCAAGGATCAGGCTTTAGGCGGGTTTTATAACTCTAAACCCATGCTTTACTCTGTACATCTCTTATAAGCGGTTAGATGATAGTTCTTCATGTTTCCCTACTTTTCCCTGTTATTTTGCAAGCAACTCCATGGGATATTCGTACTGTTCTTGAGCTAGGAGATGAATGTGTGATTTCCAAGAAAAACCCACCGCTTTTCACTTCCTTAAATGGTCTCACCATTTTGCTCTCTCGGTCTCAAGACCGCTAGGTGAGCAAACGGTCTCGAGACCGCGACAGGGAAAACGGTCTCCAAGACCATTTGGCCCCGTTGACCGAGCGTGGACCGTATAAGAAATCTGTTCCTAATTATATAGGTTAATTACCCTCAAAATTTGGGAGGCTAACTCCAAAGTAATCGGGAGATATGACCTTTTTAAGTAACAACTTTAAATGAATTTATTCCTGATCCTCAAACGGTCTGAAATTGCCATTTTGGGCAAACGGTCTCAAGACCGTGTAAGCTCGTTGACCGTATGAGATTACTGTTCAAAATAATGTTAATTAACAACCCACCAAGTTTGATGGTCTAATTCCAAACGGGCTAATAGTTGAAGGGTGAACACTAGGGCTAACCCTAGGTGAAATCAGTACTGAAAATATGGTGACCTAATTAGGGTTTTTAGGGTTGATTGACCTAAACGGTCTCAAGACCGTTTAGGGGTTACCCAAACGGTCTCAAGACCGCGAGGGAAATCAACCATGACCGTTTGGAGGTCTGGGATCAAGAATAGTGGACCAATTGAAGGTACAATTATACCAAATTACATTGCAATTAAATATTGATATGATCATCAACTCAATAGGTCAGACCTTGATGAATTTGCACTAGAATCCAAAATTGGATGGGCAAACGGTCTCAAGACCGTTTGGAACTCATCCAAACGGTCTTAAGACCGCGAGGGCAATCAACCATGGCCGTATTGAAGATCTAGGGTTAAGTAATTTGACCAAATGAGGACCTAATTGCAAATAAGTTATCAATTGAATCAAATTCTGTTTTGTGGTTCAATCATGGTTCAACCCCTATCAAATCACCTTAGACTTTGATGAAATCTTGGGAAAACGGTCTCAAGACCATGTGGGGTCCACCCACATGACCTCAAGACCGTTTGGGCCAAGTTTGGGCCCATTTGGAGCTCAATTGAAGGGTTCAACCTTGTGTTAGTGCACATTGTTGAGTATTGATGGGTGAACATTGATAGACCCTAATTGAATCGACTTCAACCCTAATTGGTCAACCATTGAGGGTCAATTGAATGACCAAGTGGTCAATCATAATCTTAATTGACCCAATTCATAAGTGGTCATCATAGTTTTGACCTTTTAAGAGCTTCAACATGAGTTGACATTATCGGGTGTATCATTGAATCTTGTTGATGGTCTAAGTGGTTGAGACCATGTGAGCTCGCGGTCTCAAGGTCGAGAGGAGGCTCGCGGTCTCAAGGTCGTGAGGAGGCTCACGGTCTCAAGGTCGTGAGAGGGCTCATGATCTCAAGACCGTGAGGGGCCTCACGGTCTTGGGGTCAAAGAAGGGCAAACGGTCTTCATGATCTTCGCGGTCTTAACCTCATTTGGAGTCTTCGCGGTCTTGAATCAATGGAGGGCTCGCGGTCTTGGAGGAGGAAGAGGCCTCGCGGTCCTGAGGTAAAAAGTGACCAAACGGTCTACACATCCTCGCGGTCCTAATGTCAATTGGTCAAAAGATCAACTCAACCAATGGGTCCCATATCGATTGAGGGTTGATGGTTGAGATCAATCAAGATAATTCAAGGTTGACTTCATTCAATCAATTGATGATATAAATGGTTCAATGTTGCCCGAATCAAACCCTAATGATAACCTAGGATATTAAGTGGCTAATTGACTAGGATTTCGACCATGATGATGATCAATGGGGTGAATTACCAAAATACCCCTGAAGGGTAAATTAAGTAATACCTTGATCAAATCAAACCCTAATCACATGATGATGATGTTTTGGGCTATGTTAGCCTATGATGACTCAATCCAACCTGATCTAGAGTGATGTTGACATCACCTAACATTATGATGAGAGAGAAAGTACTTCTAGAGAGAGAAAGTACCCTTTTCAGGTGAAAACTCAATTAAAGCATCTCCAATGCACAGGAATGAGCATAATTAGAGTATGATCCACCTGTGTGAGATCATAGAAACCCTAATTATGATAAATGATAAACCCTTAACTAATCTAAGAGCATCAATGAATATGTTACTCATACATGATGATGTTATGAGTTCAATTCACCTTGATGTGAATAGAAAACCCTAATTCAAGGGTGATGACATGTAATGTGAATAGTAAACCCTAATTCAAGGGTAATGGCATGCTTTTGAGTATTAAAATATATTTGATGTGAATTAGAGATTTAACTCTTATGACAAGAGTAGGAAGTATATTCCTTATTGTTGTATTACCTTTATCAGTTGTATTAACCATGCAGGTTCTGATATGAAGGTAATGATATCCAGGTATGGATGTTGATGTTATATTCATTAAAGGCATGTTGTTAGCCTTATGAATAAGTAAAGTAATCTGATGCCTTGTCAGTGGCATCCTATGCTGATAATGGGCTGTGAGAGCCATGAATACCATCAAGGTCATGCCTTAGAGATGACTTGTGATGAGGATAATGAGAAATAATGATTGATATGAGTTAGGCCTGTTACATTTAGTATTCTTCTTTTATAGCTGCTATGCTACTGTTATTGTTTGGAGAAAAATGTATGTTGTTAAAGAATACTGAATGTACCTAACTAATCAAGTATAATGTAGAGCCCTGATCATAGATCCATCATTGTCAGATATTAAGTGATGGTGAAACAGGTTTTCCTCAGGGAACTCCTGGAGCACATACTTTTGAGTATGTGGGGTACATGGATGTGTAGAACCTTACATCCTAGTGTAGGAAAGTGATGTAGATGTGTAATCCATCCATCCTTCACTATATTTCCATACCGTATCAGTGGTAGGTAAACATGAAACCTCCTGATGATGAAGAAAGCATAGATATCCGTATCAGTGGTAGGTAAATATGAAACCTCCTGATGACGAAGAGAGTACAGAACGCCACTGTGACTCTAGAATAGCGAAGGACCAGTTTACCCTGGTGAGCTATAGTAGTAGAGACACGAGATGTCCTACAAGTGATCCTCTTACTGACTGAGGAAGGTGAAGGTCATGAGAATCCGGCTCTCTTAATGACCTATGTATGATACTGATGTGACTTCTCAGTGATCAGTTGGAGTATGAGTGGTATGCCTCATCTCCACAGGGCATAATGTTGTTTGTAAAATGTAATCAACCATGTAGTAGAACTTGTTAGTGATGACTCCAAGTTAGTTGATTGATGTTACATTGCAATAGTGTTTATATTCTCCATATCTCCTAAATTGTAGAGATCTGGTTATACTTGCAACTGTTATAGAATACTTTGAAGGCTTTACTGCTTAAGATATTCTTTGATGTTATAATAAAGCTTCTGGCGAAGAGTTATAACTCTCACTGGGACAATTATGTATAATTTTCTCACCCCGTAGACTTCAACTTTTTAGGTGGACGTCGGAGACAAAGGAACCAGCCTACAGGTGATCAGTCTCAGCAGCAGCAGCACCAGGGGCAGCAGTAATCTCAGGTGGAGATTGTCCTGCCATGTGGTGTAGTTAGAGTCAGTCCTATGTGTCCTATGTACTCTCAGGTCTTGGAGTCTTATGTTATGTGATCTTGAGATTTTGTATCTTGATGTATATAATTACTCAAGAAGTAATTATCCTGAGATGTAAACAATTTATCTCTCTTTATGAAAGAAGTTTTTATGGATCCAAGTTCTTATCTCAAAAAGTTTTAATTTCCCATGATTTTTGTCTTCCGCTGATTACCGATTCGCTTCCGCTAAGTTTTAATCGTGTTTATGTCATGGTTTGGAGATCAGAGCCCACAACTAGTGGTATCAGAGCGCTAGGTCAGTTGAGTCTACAGAGGCATAAGACTTAGGATGTCGAGTCTACCTTTAGTACTCCTTCCTTATCTAATAGAATCTTCTACTCCTCAGGAGAAGAAGATACCTAAGGATGTCAGAACATCATGATGAGTATGTGGCAGAGAGTAGTGCTAGTGCACCTCGAGGTGGTGCAAGGGTTCCAAGGATAGAACAACCTGCACCTAAGTCGCCAAGAGAGACACCCCAGTTCGACCCAGCTGACATGAGTAACCCAGCTGTACAGATGATGTTCGGGCAGTTCATGACTGCCATGACACATATAACTGATAGGATGCCCATTCCTGCACCTAGGGCACCTGTCCAGCCTGAAGCACAAGGTATCGGTAAGACATTCGAATGACTTCGTCGTGTCAGAGCTACCGAGTACTTCGGGACTGCCGACCCTACAGATGCTGACTTATGGTTGACAGAATTAGAGAAGGCTTTCAGGATTCTTATCATCCCGGAAGCTGAGAAGGTTAGACATGCTGTCTATCTTCTCAAAGGCAGTGTTGGTCACTGGTGGAACATGGAAGAGCAGAAGAGACCTGGAGTAGAGTTCTCATGGGAAGAGTTTCGTCGGGAATTTATCAATAGATATTTTCCAAAGACCTTCCTAGATGAGAAGATCTCTCAGTTTGAGAAACTAAGGCAGGGTATGATGAACATTAGTGAGTATGAAGCTAAGTTCATGGAGTTGTTGTGGTTCTGTCCACACATGGCTTCTACGGATGAGGAAAGAATCAGAAGATTCGAAAAGGGTTTGAATTCTGATATGTCAACCCCTGTGTCTGCCTTAGAAAACAGAGAGAGATTCTCTACCTTCGTTGAGTCAGTCCGAAGGATAGAGAGATCTGTGGTTGAGAAAAGACAAACCCATAAAAGATATCCACAGTTCCAGGGTTCTTTATCTAGGGATTCCAAGAAACCTAGATTCTCTGCACCTAACCCTCCACCACCCAGATCGAGTTTTCAAACTCAATGGACACCAAGCAGAGGTAGAGGATGGAGTCAACCGCTTCAAGGGACGCACAGTTCTGCATCTGAGTCAGTCACTGGACCACCCATACCACAACAACAGGAGAGGAGTTGTTACAACTGTGGTAAGGTGGGACACTTGATGAAGGATTGCCGTTCTAGGCCTGTCGGTGTGACACAACAACCCCCAAGACAGAATCAACAAGGATCTCAGAATAGACAACATCAAGGAGCAGCTCGAGGATGTGGACAAGCGTCTCAAGCTGGATCATCAGCACCACCTCAACACCAGGCGACTACGAGGTTCTATGCTATGAACCCACCTGAGGCAGTGGTCAATCCACGGGTAGTGGCAGGTCAGATGAAACTTTTATATTCTGATATGTCTACATCCTGTGTTGTATCTGTCCTGATTGATCCGGGAGCTACACACTCTTTCATCACTCGTGAAGTGATTCGTAACTACAATGTGACTGTTAGTCATAAAGCAGATAGTTTGTTGTTAGAGACTCCGTTGAGTGGGTCTGCCGTTTTGCAGGAGGTATGTTCTCCCTGCATCCTCTTCTTTTCTGACCATTGCATTCAAGTGGATCTTATACCACTTGATATGCAAGGATTTGATATAATCCTCGGTATGGATACATTAGAAAGGTATAGAGTTGTCTTGGATTGTGAGTCCAAGTTGGCTGTGTTTGCTGATGAAAGCAACACATGGATCTTTCAAGGAGAAAGAAAGATTCTGCCCACCTGTCTTGTATCAGCTATGGTTGCTGATAAGCTGTTGAGGCAAGGATGTTATGCATTCTTAGCCCATGTGGTAGATGTTACCAAGGAAAGTTCCAATCCTGCTAAAGTTCCTATAGTCAGGGAATTTGAAGATGTGTTTCCTGAAGAACTTCCTGGTATACCACCACCTCGGGAGATTGATTTTGAAATCAATCTGATCCCAGATACGAAACCCATAGCTCAAACTCCGTATAGGATGGCGCCTGCCGAGATGGCAGAACTCAAGAAACAGCTTCAAGAGTTACTTGAGAGAGGTTTTATCCGACCAAGTACTTCACCTTGGGGTGCTCCGGTCTTGTTTGTTAAAAAGAAAGATGGGTCAATGCGGTTGTGCATCGACTACAGACAACTCAATAAAGTAACAATAAAGAATAAGTACCCTCTGCCAAGGATTGATGATCTCTTTGACCAGTTGCGTGGTGCAACAGTCTTTTCAAAAATAGACTTGAGGTCTGGATATCATCAACTCCGTATTAAGGATAGTGACATATCCAAGTCCACCTTTAGGACAAGATATGGTCACTATGAGTTCACGGTTATGTCTTTTGGACTAACCAATGCACCAGCTGCATTTATGGAACTCATGAATAGAGTTTTTCGACCTTTTCTTGATCAGTGTGTTGTCGTCTTTATAGATGACATTCTGATTTATAGTAAGGATGCTCAGCAGCATGAGCAGCATCTTTGCCAAACTTTGACCTTGCTAAGAGAACATAAGCTGTATGCTAAGTTTAACAAGTGTGAGTTCTGGCTGCCGGAGGTATCTTTTCTTGGACATGTGATATCCGCTTCGTGAATTCGTGTTGACCCTACAAAGGTAGAATCTGTTCTACAATGGGAACAACCGAAGACACCGACGGAGATTCGAAGTTTCTTGGGGTTAGCTGGCTATTATCGAAGGTTCATTAAGAACTTTAGTTCTATAGCTTTACCTTTGACCAAGTTAACCCAGAAAGATGTTCCTTTTTCTTGGAGTGATAAGTGTCAACAGTCTTTCCAGTTGTTGAAGGAGAGATTGACAAGTGCACCTGTACTAGTGCTACCTGAACAAGGAAAAGGATATGTAGTCTTCTGTGATGCTTCCAAAAATGGACTAGGATGTGTGTTGATGCAGGATAAACAAGTGATTTCTTTTGCTTCCCGACAGCTTAAGAAACACAAGGAGAATTATCCAACACACGATCTGGAGTTAGCTGTTGTGGTTCATGCTTTGAAGATCTGGAGGCATTATCTCTACGGAGAGACATTCCAGATTTTCACAGACCACAAAAACCTTAAGTATATCTTCTATCAGCATGAGCTCAACATGAGGCAACGTCGCTGGATGGAGTTAATCAAGGACTACGACTGTAAAATTGATTACCATCCAGGCAAGGCTAATGTTGTTGCAGATGCCTTGAGTAGGAAATCAGCAACATCAACCATGAATAGAGCACAACTAAACCCTTTAGTATGCTCTAGGAGAGATATTCTTATCTCTTTAAGGCAAGACAATGTACAGTTGAAGGTGCCATTGTTAGCCGGTTTGTTAGCTGAGATGCATATTAAACCTACCCTAAGGGAGCAGATTAAAGAGGCACAGCTAGGTGATGCTGCAGTTCAACATATAAGATCTGAGTATGGAAATGAGAAGCAAGATGGTTTCCATAACTCAAAGGATCAAGTAGCTTGTTATAATGGGAGGATGATAGTGCCAGATGTAGACAACTTGAGAAAGTTAGTCCTGGAAGAAGCCCATTCTTCCATGTATGCTATGCATCCAGGGAGCACCAAGATGTATCGGAATTTGAAAGATCTGTATTGGTGGCCTGGGATGAAAAAGGACGTTGCAGAGTTTGTTCTGAGGTGTCCTGTGTGTCAGCAAGTTAAAGCTGAACACCAGAAGCCTGCAGGGACAATGCAACCTTTACCCATACCACAATGGAAATGGGACCATGTGACCATGGACTTTGTTGTTGCCCTACCCAGGACAAGCAAAGGACATGATTCCATTTGGGTAATTGTTGATAGGTTGACTAAGACATCACATTTCTTACCTATCAAAACAACCTATTCTGCTGAAAGGTTATCAGAGTTGTATATTAAAGAGATAGTGTGTTTGCACGGAGTTCCTGTCACAATAGTTTCTGACATAGGTCCTCAGTTTACAAGTCATTTTTGGGAACAACTACACCAAGCCTTAGGCACCAAGCTAAGGTTTTAGTACGGCCTTTCATCCACAGACTGATGGACAGTCGGAAAGGACCATACAAACCTTAGAAGACCTGTTGAGAGCATGTGTTCTCCAGTTCACCGGAAGTTGGGATCTACACCTAAGCTTGATAGAGTTTGCCTATAACAATAGCTATCAGCATAGTATTGATATGGCACCATATGAAGCCTTATATGGTAGACGTTGTAGGTCACCCTTGTGTTGGTTTGAGACTGGTGAGCACCAGTTGTTAGGTCCTGACCTAGTGCAGCAAACCACAGAAAAGATTAAAGTAATACAACATAAGATTAAGACTGCTCAGGATAGGCAGAAATCTTATGCTGACAAACGTCGTAGACCTTTAGAGTTCCAGGTTGGAGACAGAGTGTATCTCAAGGTCTCACCTTGGAAAGGAATCCTCCGTTTTGGAAGGAAAGGGAAGTTAGCTCCTAGATATATGGGGCCTTATCCAATCATCGAACGGATTGGAAAGGTAGCATATAGACTAGAACTACCACCTGAGTTACAGAGGTTACATCCTGTGTTTCACATTTCTATGTTGAAGAAATGTCACCCAGACACCGAGTCAGTTCTACAACCTATGGAGGTAGAATTGAATGATGACATATCCTATGAGGAGGAACCAGTATCAATCCTTGATAAACGAATTAAAAAGTTAAAGAAGAAAGATATAAGTCTTGTGAAAGTCCTCTGGAACCATCGTGGTGTTGAAGAAGCCACTTGGGAGTTAGAGGATGAGATGAGAAGGAAGTATCCTTCCCTTTTCTCGTAGTATGTTTTATCGATTTCGGGGACGAAATCCTTGTAAGGGGTGGATAATTTGTAACATCCCTGACCTGGGTTATGAGTTAACCCTAGGTGTTTTGCCTAAATATGTAATTAAATCCTTGTGATTAACTCTGAGCATGTAATTAAGTTTCTCAGAAACATATATCTCAGTATTTGCTCCTTTTTATTTAAAGTTGTAGCATTGTTTTGTTATACAGGGACCTATGTGCAATTTACCCAGTTGGAAGGGTTAGCTTGCAATTTGCACATGATGATATGTTCCTCTGATGTTGAGACATCATGAGAATCTTTTTGGCAAAGCATGATGGATTTCCCAAGCTAGGGCACCAAGGTGCAGCTGTGGAAGCAATCCCAGGGCTTGAAACCCTAATTTGGGGTAAAATGCAATTTACCCAAATTAAGGGATCCAAATTGTAAAATATGTCATCTAAAGTACGTTTTAGATTCTTGCCATCATTTAGAGAAGAAATGAAGAGGAAGTCACCTCATTTGAGTTATCAAATTATGAAATATGCCTTGTGATTGAATAATCAGGGTATATGTGCAAAAGCTCTGTATGTATGTAACTTATTATTAGATTGCTCTCCTTTACCTTCTTTATCTAAGACTTTAAGAGAAGGTTTGTCCTTAGAATAAATAGGAAGGGACGATCAAGTAAAGAAGGAGGGACCTAGTTGGAATTATGGACAACTTATGAACTAATGTTGAAAATCCTACCCCTAGTATATATACCTCAACTTCTCTAAGCAAGGGAACTTGCCCTTCGTTCCCTTCACTGTTCCATTTCACCAAAGACGACCAAAGACTGCCTTGGAGCTAAGGAGGACGACCAAGGGAAACAAGGTAGGTTTGGGACCCTTCTTTTGCCTAATTCTATGGTTAGAACTCGAATTCAAGGTCAATTTGGTGACTAATTCACGAAACCCTATCTTTCTAGCCATCTCTTTCTCATTCATCCTTGGAGTTTTCACCTTGGCCAACCTGTGGGAACTCAAGGACGCCATTAGAGCTTGGATCTTGAAAGCTTGGAGCTCAAGGAGCAGGCTTTAGGCGGGTTTTATAACTCTAAACCCATGCTTTACTCTGTACATCTCTTATAAGCGGTTAGATGATAGTTCTTCATGTTTCCCTACTTTTAGCTGTTATTTTGCAAGCAACTCCATGGGATATTCATACTGTTCTTGAGATAGGAGATGAAGGCGTGATTTCCAAGAAAAACCCACCGCTTTTCACTTCCTTAAACGGTCTCACCAGTTTGCTCTCTCGGTCTCAAGACCGCAAGGTGAGCAAACGGTCTCGAGACCGCGACAGGGAAAACGGTCTCCACGAACGTTTGGAACCGTTGACTGATCATGGACCGTATAGGAAATATGTTCCTAATTATATAGGTTAATTACTCTCAAAATGTGGGAGGCTAACTCCAAAGGAATCGGGAGATATGACCTTTTTAAGTAACAACTTTAAATGAATTTATTCCTGATCCTCAAACGGTCTGAAATTGCCTTTTTGGGCAAACGGTCTCAAGACCGTGTAAGGTCGTTGACCAGGCATTGACCGTATGAGATTACTGTTCAAAATAATGTTAGTTAACAACCCACCAAGTTTGATGGTCTAATTCCAAACGGGCTAAGAGTTGAAGGGTAAACACTAGGGCTAACCCTAGGTGAAATCAGTACTGAAATTATGGTGACCTAATTAGGGTTTTTAGGGTTGATTGACCTAAACGGTCTCAAGACCGTTTAGGGGTTACCCAAACGGTCTCAAGACCGCGAGGGCAATCAACCATGACCGTTTGGAGGTCTGGGATCAAGAATAGTGGACCAATTGAAGGTACAATTATACCAAATTACATTGCAATTAAATATTGATATGATCATCAACTCAATAGGTCAGACCTTGATGAATTTGCACTAGAATCCAAAATTGGATGGGCCAACGGTCTCAAGACCGTTTTGAACTCATCCAAATGGTCTTAAGACTGCGAGGGCAATCAACCATGGCCGTATTGAAGATCTAGGGTTAAGTAATTTGACCAAATGAGGACCTAATTGCAAATAAGTTATCAATTGAATCAAATTCTGTTTTGTGGTTCAATCATGGTTCAACCCCTATCAAATCACCTTAGACTTTGATGAAATCTTGGGCAAACGGTCTCAAGACCATGTGTGTCCACCCACATGACCTCAAGACCGTTTGGGCCAAGTTTGGGCCCATTTGGAGCTCAATTGAAGGGTTCAACCTTGTGTTAGTGCACATTGTTGAGTATTGATGGGTGAACATTGATAGACCCTAATTGAATCGACTTCAACCCTAATTGGTCAACCATTGAGGGTCAATTGAATGACCAAGTGGTCAAGCATAATCTTAATTGACCCAATTCATAAGTGGTCATCATAGTTTTGACCTTTTAAGAGCTTCAACATGAGTTGACATTATCGGGTGTATCATTGAATCTTGTTGATGGTCTAAGTGGTTGAGACCATGTGAGCTCGCGGTCTCAAGGTCGAGAGGAGGCTCGCGGTCTCAAGGTCATGAGGAAGCTCGCGGTCTCAAGGTCGTGAGAGGGCTCATGATCTCAAGACCGCGAGGGGCCTCGCGGTCTTGGGGTCAAAGAAGGGCAAACGGTCTTCATGATCTTCGCGGTCTTAACCTCATTTGGAGTCTTCGCGGTCTTGAATCAATGGAGGGCTCGCGGTCTTGGAGGAGGAAGAGGCCTCGCGGTCCTGAGGTCAAAAGTGACCAAACGGTCTACACATCCTCGTGGTCCTAATGTCAATTGGTCAAAAGATCAACTCAACCAATGGGTCCCATATCGATTGAGGGTTGATGGTTGAGATCAATCAAGATAATTCAAGGTTGACTTCATTCAATCAATTGATGATATAAATGGTTCAATGTTGCCTGAATCAAACCCTAATGATAACCTAGGATATTAAGTGGATAATTGACTAGGATTTCTACCATGATGATGATCAATGGGGTGAATTATCAAAATACCCCTGAAGGGTAAATTAAGTAATACCTTGATCAAATCAAACCCTAATCACATGATGATGATGTTTTGGGCTATGTTAGCCTATGATGACTCAATCCGACCTGATCTAGAGTGATGTTGACATCACCTAACATTATGATGAGAGAGAAAGCACTTCTAGAGAGAGATAGTACCCTTTTCAGGTGAAAACTCAATTAAAGCATCTCCAATGCACATGAATGAGCATAATTAGAGTATGATCCACCTGTGTGAGATCATAGAAACCCTAATTATGATAAATGATAAACCCTTAACTAATCTAAGAGCATCAATAAAGATGTTACTCATAGATGATGATGTTATGAGTTCAATTCACCTTGATGTGAATAGAAAACCCTAATTCAAGGGTGATGACATGTAATGTGAATAGTAAACCCTAATTCAAGGGTAATGGCATGCTTTTGAGTATTAAACTCTATTTGATGTGAATTAGAGGTTTAACTATTATGACAAGAGTAGGAAGTATATTCCTTATTGTTGTATTACCTTTATCAGTTGTATTAACCATGCAGGTTCTGATATGAAGGTAATCATATCCAGGTATGGATGTTGATGTTATATTCATTAAAGGCATGTTGTTAGCCTTATGAATAAGTAAAGTAATCTGATGCCTTGTCAGTGGCATCCTATGCTGATAATGGGCTGTGAGAGCCATGAATACCATCAAGGTCATGCCTTAGAGATGACTTGTGATGAGGATAATGAGAAATAATGATTGATATGAGTTAGGCCTGTTACATTTAGTATTCTTCTTTTATAGCTGCTATGCTACTGTTATTGTTTGGAGAACAATGTATGCTGTTAAAGAATACTGAATGTACCTAACTAATCAAGTATAATGTAGAGCCCTGATCATAGATCCATCATTGTCAGAGATTAAGTGATGGTGAAACAGGTTTTCCTCAGGGAACTCCTGGAGCACATACTTTTGAGTATGTGGGGTACATGGATGTGTAGAACCTTACATCCTAGTGTAGGAAAGTGATGTAGATGTGTAATCCATCCATCCTTCACTATATTTCCATACCGTATCAGTGGTAGGTAAACATGAAACCTCCTGATGATGAAGAAAGCACAGATATCCGTATCAGTGGTAGGTAAATATGAAACCTCCTGATGACGAAGAGAGTACAGAACGCCACTGTGACTCTAGAATAGCGAAGGACCAGTTTACCCTGGTGAGCTATAGTAGTAGAGACACGAGATGTCCTACAAGTGATCCTCTTACTGACTGAGGAAGGTGAAGGTCATGAGAATCCGACTCTCTTAATGACCTATGTATGATACTGATGTGACTTCTTAGCGATCAGTTGGAGTATGAGTGGTATGCCTCATCTCCACAGGGCATAATGTTGTTTGTAAAACGTAATCAACCATGTAGTATAACTTGTTAGTGATGACTCCAAGTTAGTTTATTGATGTTACATTGCAATAGTGTTTATATTCTCCATATCTCCTAAATTGTAGAGATATGGTTATACTTGCAACTGTTATAGAATACTTTGAAGGCTTTACTGCTTAAGATATTCTTTGATGTTATAATAAAGCTTCTGGCGAAGAGTTATAACTCTCGCTGGGACAATTATGTATAATTGTCTCACCCCGTAGACTTCAACTTTTTAGGTGGACGTCGGAGACGAAGGAACCAGCCTACAGGTGATCAGTCTCAGCAGCAGCAGCACCAGGGGCAGCAGTAATCTCAGGTGGAGATTGTCCTGCCATGTGGTGTAGTTAGAGTCAGTCCTATGTGTCCTCTGTACTCTCAGGTCTTGGAGTCTTGTGTTATGTGATCTTGAGATTTTGTATCTTGATGTATATAATTACTCAAGAAGTAATTATCCTGAGATGTAAACATTTTATCTCTCTTTATGAAAGAAGTTTTTATGGATCCAAGTTCTTATCTCAAAAAGTTTTAATTTCCCGTGATTTTTGTCTTCCGCTGATTACCGATTCGCTTCCGCTAAGTTTTAATCGTGTTTATGTCATGGTTTGGAGATCAGAGCCCACAATACATGTGTCTAATCATATTGAGCACACATTCTTCTACTGAGGTTCCCTCTGTCAGCTTTGACTCAAGTAGCACCTTCAAAATATCATTCCTTTCTTGCTTTGTGATACCAAGTGCTTCTTTAATATGTGTTACCATCTCAAGAGAACTCATGTATTCACATTGTGCATACAACTCATAGTCCATGCAACTTAGCATAAGGTACTTTACATCCAAAGCATCATTGGCATGCTTCCAGTAAGCATCCACCTCGTCTCTAGGCACATCAGGAGTAGCTAATTCTGACACTAGTTTGTCAAGGACATGGAGCTTAAGCTCCTCATTGAGAAATCTTCTCAAAGTCCAAAACTAGTCGTGGAAATTTGTCCTGATAAGTTTGTCCTTATTCAGGACTGATCACAAATTAGATTTGAATCTAATGATTCTACAAGAAAAAAATGCATTTGTCAAAATCTATTTGATTTGATTTGAAAATTTTGATGATTTTAATTAGGTCTTTAATTAATTATCACTCCCACTATTTTAATCAAATTGATAACCGTCATGCATCAATTCAGAAGATTGCATCGTACAACCTTCTAGTGAGCAAGATCATGACTTCTTCTAAGCTATGGACCAACGAGGGCTATCACCCACAACTAGATTCTTTCAGGTAGGCAACTTTTGCCAATTGCATCATATGCAACTCATGATAGATGTTATGCACTACTCTTTGTCATGAACATCTGCATGCCTTGAGGTGCTTAATCCTATCAAGGTCACCTTGTTAAGTCCCTTCCCAAAAGCCAACACAATGAGTATGCACCCTGCAAAGGCAAATCCACATACCCACTATCACACTTCCACGAGATATATAGTGAACCACGCAAAGGTGTGCCTACACTTAGTTGATCAAGCTTTTCTTGTGTGTTTCTTTTAGAAGGCATCTTAAACTTAATATTTATATTTGAAGGATTTGATATTTATAACCACATATATAGTATGTATCATATACATGCTATATCCCACAAGAAAACATGTGAAGCGATAAAGCGATGATTATGGCCATTCTATTGTAATTCCTTGAGCTATAAGGAATTACAGTCATCTAGGTCTACATCACATGAAGCAACTTGTAGTTAATGAAGATCTGTGCTTGGGCCATTCTGGGTTGATCAACTCATCCTATGACTGATCGACTCACCTCTTGGTCGGTGGTTTGGTTGTCACCAATCGATCATTTGGCTCCTCCAGACGGTCAGTTCGCTGGGTCGTTGGGCTTCTCATCAATCCACTAGCTTCTTTTCTCGTATGGTCATCCGGTCATCTCGGTCCTTCATTTGTACATCTGGGTTCCCACCATTCTTTGACATAACAAGAAATATAAAAATATCCTACTTTTACATATTGCATTGGGAAACCACAAGTTACATTTGGGGGGGTGGGAGGTAGAAGAGAATCTTGAGTTATCTCGAGTTACATTTGGAATAGAGGATAGGAATCAGTACACAGACCGAGATGCAAACAACCACAACCAACCATGCACACATAGGGGTTTATAGGCCATAACCATTCTACACATCCACCATCAAAACCATTTTAGGGCAACGCATATCGATTGCATATATATATATATATATATATATATATATATATATATATATATATATATATATATATATATATATATGGATTGTGGTTTTTAATCAGATATGCACATTAGCTATTTAAAGTATTCGCATTGCATGCAATAAATAAATGATAAAAAACAAAATCTGATCATATCGATTAATCCTAAAACATAGTATGTTGACCTGGCTCTAATACCACTGTTGGGTTTTGTGGGATAGAATAGGCAGTGGAAACAAAAACTGTTTTTAACCAAAGACCCTCAACCAGAAGATCACATCAACAACTATGAAATAAGAAGGATGGTTTAACAAGATATACCTGGTCCTGAGGCTTGCTCAGTGACAATACCTCACAACTATTGCGGCCTTCAACCACCTAGTCTTTGACAGTGTCTGTGCAACTCTTGGTCTTGACCCAGACTGTGGTGGAACGTCGTCCTCCTAAGTAGAAGAAACCTGCCACCTCTATAGATAGTCCACATGCATCACCGGGAACTCTAGTCATTCTAGTTGAACAGACTAGAAGGAGTTGTCCCCTTCTATCAGCATACTAGTCACTGACACACTCTCCCACCACCAGTTGTTGTTCTGCAGTTGTCTTTCCCTCACTGTACTCCTCCTTATTTAGGCGGAACTTGCTCAGGCTCTCTTGGTTACCAGAAGCATAGAGGACAACAACTTTGTAGAGAAACAGAAGTTCAGAGTTGTGTGTTTTGAGAAGCCCCCGGTAACCCTCTATTTATAGGGTCAGGGTTCGCAGTCTGTGCAGGAGTAGAAGGGTCCAGATTTTCCACAAAGTGTTTGCACTGTGGCAGGTGAACCAGTCGGTTTACAAATGAACTGGTCGAATGGCCAGGTGAGCTGACCGGTTCACCCAGTGAACCGGTCATTTCACTCCCCAAACTTTCCTACAATTGAATTTCCTATTTTGTTTCAAATTAATGCGAAGATTAATTTTTGTCCCAATCAAACTGGACTTGTGAAATGGGAAACATTTCTCACGAATCGGGAAACCCAACACTTTCTTGGTTGGTCCAGATGAGTCGATCTCTTCACCAGAGTGAACCAGTTATCTCACAGACCATGAGTCGATTGATTCACCCAGTGAACCGGTCGGTTCGTGGTCTAGGTTGTGCATAATTCGGTCAATTCAGTTCTCAATCGATCTGACACTCTAATCAGTTGGTTCAACACTTGAACTTGATGATTCTGAGTCAAATCTATTAATTGAATGTTTAATTGAGTACCTAAACCCTTTATTAATCAATCTAAACAACATTATTGGATAAACTCCTCTTCCAGGTTAATCCTATGTGTGTGACCCTATAGGTTCCATTTTACATTGGCAATGAATATCCATAACTTACTTATGACTTCACAAGTAAAGAGCGGTACCCAGTCACACACCAGTGCTACCCAAGTGTAAAGGAAAGTTGGATAACAACTTTCAACCTACAATATGTGATTTGGTGTTACAGTGAATGTATAGTCCCTTTGTCACTGATATCTAAATTTAAAATCCAGGCATGGACTTGTCATCCTCTACGTATGTTCAATTCATGTTCCTTGAACTAGAGCAGACTGTCTGAGATATTTGTAAGCTCAATATCATATATTGACTCATATGTGCATGACCATTCATTTCTCGGTCTCGCTTATCAAGTGTCCAGGATATCATACTCGCTTAGGAGGGACAAATTCCATATCTATCACTCACAGTCAAAACCCCATGTGTCAAGGTCACCCAATCATCACCTTTATAACAACCCATATTTTAGGACTATGTTTGATGATATCAAAGTGTACCCAATAACATGTGATGAGTGCAGCGATTTTAGGTCTAAGAACCACAATCACCACCAATACAATAAGAGATGATCCTGACTGACCAAGTGTGGTTTCCATGCATCACTGTTATGGTGGGTCTGTCTGATACACTATTCTCTAGCATGTATCTGTGTACTTGGTTTGATATCATATATCATGATTGATGAGATTCTATCATCAGCCAACACACACTCTAGTCTTTTGTGTTATTGATGTCTATGGTTATTTCCACAATAACAGCCAACTAGGGATGATAGTGAGAATGTACATACGATTAACATCCATATGATCTCATTATTCAAGTCACGTACTTGAAGACATACATCATTGAGTATTGTTACTCTCTAGACATCTAACATGTTATACTATTATCTCAAAAATAGTTAAAACATATAGACTAAAATTGCCTTTATTATTATTCACATCATTTACAAATTATGCCATTACAATCATCATATGACTGGCTCTACAGGCATACATACCAACAGTAAATACAACTTTATAAAATTTATAATAAAATTTCTTAATTTAGAGTGAAACAAAAATAAAAGAGGCAACTATAAGAGAGAGAGAGACATGATTTAGAGTGGTTCCTTCTATGTCATCAATCCAATACCTAGTTGTTGTCAATTAGGATTTGCAACAAACAATTTTGTTAATTTATCAGTGAGGACAAATTACAAAATAGTTGTTGTAACTAAACCCTCTTCTTTACCGGCCACAGAAGAGCACCAATAAAACCCTCTTCTTTTAAGGACTCCCAAAGCACCGAAGGATGAGGAAGAGAACCAGATGCCACCTCTTCTTTTGTGGACTCCCAAAGCACCAATGGATGAGGAAGAGAATCAGATGCCATCTATTCTTTTAATGGAAAATAGAAGAGCACCTTCTCTTGTGGGATCCTGGACAACCTTCTTCTCTACAACTAGCCCAACCACAATTACACAATATAAAAATAAGATGGGAGAAAAGAACACACCAAGTGAGCTCGCAATATCCTTATAAATCATGCTTATGGACCAAACCATGAAGAACGTGTCAAGTTTGAATGGTGGTAGGCTAAGCTAAGGACAAGGACACGAAATGATTGTTGTGAATGAATTGCAACTGCGATGTTACAACTCTTATTGCTCAAGATGTAATGTATGTAAGTATGCAAGTGTATGTTAGGATGTCCCTAGACCACTACTATTTATGGGAATGGTTTACAAGTGTCTAGGGCATCTTTAGGGAATGACTAGAGAGTTATAAGGGGTCAACTGTCTATTTGTACAAAGTAAATGTAGGTGCAATGGCTAGTTTGATCACAATAATTTTGCATTTCAAAAATTTCCTCGGTTGACAATTTTCTCAATCGGAAGTGTCTCGGTCAACTAGTTTCTTGATTGATCCTATGTTGAATGCGTAAACACTCCAACAACTATTTGTTTGTCTCACTTCCTAGTCAAAGTGTTGCAGCATATCTTTCTTGGTCGACAATGTTTTTTATCAATATTGACTCAATATACAATCTAAAATTTTGGTTTCCAGAGTCCTCAATCGAGAAATGTCTCGATAGACAATATTCTCAATCGAGTAAGTCTTGATCCCCAAATTCTTTGAACAAACAACTATCAATATTATCTAAAGATATTTCTAGTGTGACCTACCTATCTAGGACACTTGGTATTGAGTAATGAAAGGTTTTGGGATAGGTGGGGTTGGTCCATAGCTTGATTTCACACGAGTTCTAAAAACTTGTAAATTTATAATACAAATAAGCAAATATGAGAAATTATTCCATTAATTGATGTTCCAATCTTGATTTTTTCCAAGAGGTTCCTAAAACACTAGAGTACCATGTTAAATCCACAAATAAGAAATGTATGTCATCATCAAAAGAGAAGATAAGATAATATACAATTTATTCAACAATCACAACAACTCTTTCTCCATTTGCAACACCTAGTTGCAACTCCCTTTCTTCAAGGGCCTACTTCTTTTCAGATCCCGCACATTTGAGCAAATGTGAGACCCACATCTGGTATCTAATGCCCATGCTAAAGAAATAGATAATTTTATTTCAATAACTTCTACATTAAGTGGACTACTTCTTATTCTTTAGCTCCTCTAGGTAGAGAGGACAATTTCTCTTCTAGTGTCCAATCTATTGACAATGGTGACAATTGCCTCCCTTAGCTACTCCTTTTTCTTAAGTGCATAAGACTTTTGGCTAGAGTTAGAACCTTCTTGAATTTTCCTTTGGCCTTAGATTTACCTTTCTCTTTGCTGACAATCAACACAAAGTTTATGTTGTATTTTGTTTCCCCCTCTTAACATGCCTAATAGCTCTTTTAGTGGTTTAACAGATTGTTCATGTTGTAGTTCATGGAAAAGTGTTTATAGAAGTCAGAAATGATTACAAAATCACATATTGTGGCAACCACTTGGTCTAAAGGAAATCCCAGTCTAGCTAGACTTTCCACATATCCAATTGATTTGAGTACATGGGTCCAAATGGATCACCTTCCACCATCTTACATTTCAAATAATGCCTTCGAGACAACATACCTCTCTTTCCTTATTTGTTCGTGTCGATGTTCCTAATATGTTTATCATCTCAATAACATACATAATGCCATTAGAATTCATAATACCATCTTACACTTTTCTTATGTTGCTTATGAAGATCATGATTCATGGAGCAAAGAATAAGGCACTTGATGTCCATAACCCCATCAAAATGCTTCTTATGAGCTTCCCTTTCTGCCCTGGGTGCATTCGAAGTTGGTTCATTTAATACTGGTGTATCAAAGACATAAATTTTATGCTCATGTGTAAGAATAATTCTCAATGTCCTAAATCAATCATTGAAGTGATTATCACTCAATTTTTCTTTGTTAATATGGAAGGGTTGTTGTTTGTGCTTGTCATTTGATCTACAAGAATTATTTGTAGAAATTAACATTTGATATGACAAAATTTATCAGTATCTATTTGGACTTTAGTCAAATATCACTCTTAGTATTTTATTTCAAATTAGTATCCCTCACTTTCAATTTTAAAGATTTGCATCATACAATCTTATAGTGAGACAAGATTCATATTTCACCAAATCATGATTCATCTTTAGCTGATCACTCATAACTTGACTATTTAGATAGGAAACTTTTTCCAATTGCATATAATGCAACTCTTGATAGATGTATGCACAACTCTTTGTCATAATCATCTGTATGCCTCTAGGTGCTTAATCCTATTAAGGTCACCTAGTTAATTCTGATCCAAAGGTCAGTACAATAGGATATACACCACACCTTGGAAGAACCATAAGTCTATTCTCATGTTTCCATGAAATAGATAGTGCACCACTCTTTGGCATGCCCACACCTTACCAGTCAATTTTTTTCAGGTGTATTACACACTGGAAAGCATCTTAGACTTAATATTTTATTTGAGGGATTTTATTTTTATACATATGCATATACATGCACCACACACTTTATATATATAGGGTCAATATACAATACCTGGGTGGGTAGCTACCCCCCCTATTTCAGTTACTTTTTTTGGAGTTTCTTAATTTTGACATGTATTGGGTTACTTTACCTTACAAACTGTTACTTTTCATGCATAGATAGTTACATTCGCAACAACAGATTCAAAAATACTATTATATATATATGTTGTATATTATACCCAGATTTACTTTCTAGTCATATCGTTACTTTTATATCATCATAGTTTTACTTGTTTGTCCAATGAGTTACTTTTCTAATCGTATAATTACATTTTTAGTTGACGGGTAGTGAACTCTGGGCTACCCACACGGGTATTGAATGAATTCCCATATGTATATATTAAAAACAAATATCAACAATCCACAATCATACCACATCAATAATGGACATACTAATGTAATCCTTTGGAGCTGCACAAGATCACTATCCACCTAAGGTCCATTACATTATATGCATCATCAACATGTGAACCTACATTTATGTACCACAATGATAAACTGATCCACAGAAACTCCTTGATCTTCATGGTTGCCTCATCATGCCATGTCCTCCAAATCTTACTCTATTCCTATATGATATTTTTCATTTATGTAGAAACCTTGACTTACATTTGAATGGAGTAAAAAGTAATAGAAACCATTACATATGTACAAACAAGAAGTAGCTCAACATGCAATCAAAATACTTGTCAACAAAAAAGATTTATCCATCCACATCCACTTCATGCATACACAGATAGGGGTCGTTGGCCATAACTATGCACATATCCAGCAAACAAAACATTTTTACTAGAATGTGTATCATTTATAGATATATCATATCTTACACACACAAAAACATATATAATAAATATCACATGCATTGGAATATGGATTTTTGATATCACAGACGGGTCAACTAAGAGAAATATGATTTTTCATTGTGTTTAGAAACTTTGTATACCTTTATGGGTGTTACAAAAATGTTTCATGGGGACTATTTCGTACGAAAAAGATGCAATCATTATATATATATATATATATATATATATTATATATATATATATATATATATATATATATATATATATATGTGTGTGTGTGTGTGTGTGTGTGTGTGTGTGTCATATTGCATTCTTTTAAACAAGACAATCTTCGTGAAACATTTTGTTTGACATCCATGAAAAGGTATCCCAAATTTTATTTTTGTGTACTAGGAAATATCTTTTTTTCTTAGTTGATGTCGTTCTTCATATTAGAAATCATATTGGAATGTATGTAAAAATTTATAGGATATGCTTATCAATCGTTAACCGTTCACATCATATGTATCCAGACAAATGCTATAAAACAAATCTGATCATATTGATTGTAAATTTTGATATATCATAGATTTATGTGTCTTTGATACCACAATATGTAATCATGGAGAGAGAGAGTGACAAGAACAGGGGAAGCAATATATAAGAACAAAATATTTCTCCACAAATCTATAGTAAATCATGTCAACAACCATATATCAGGAAGAAAGTTTGTGAGATTATACCTTTATAAGCAGAACTCACAAATGTAGAGAAGAAATAAGGTGTTGAAGATGATCTCCCAACATAGCCACCAACACATCCACATTTGTATATCATCCACGTTGATGATTGGGAACTCCACGTTGTTCTCCAAGAGCCAGTGTAGAAGGAGTAACCTTTTTGCTCACAATGTGCTAGCATCACACAACCTCTCATATCTCCTATTTCCTTTTGGGTAATGATAATTGGACAAATTCCTCTCAAAAGGTGTTTCCCTTTTTCACACAAAAATTGTAACCAAAACCCCATCTGTTATGTCCTTTTTTGTAGGAAAGGTAGGGAAGTAGTGTTTCTTATAAACCCTAGGACATGAAAATGTAAAGAATCTATCTTTAAATTAGATATTTACAAATTTGTATCAAAAGTATAAACAAATCTTCTTTTCCAATCATGTTTTACATAGAGTTGCAGAAGATTATTTATACAAAGGACTACAAAATAAGGATATGAATAGTCCTATCTACTCTTCAACAAGGGACAAATCCTATACATCTCTTCTAATCCTTATTTGTATCACTTGTCCATGAGTTCCTAGAGGGAATGAAACCACACATGGAACCCAATAAGGGAAACATAGGTCAGCAAGATGGGTACCAAATCCAATTATTGAGCTACTTAAAAATAAATAGTTATTTAATCAATATAGACAAGTTTGCTTGGTGGTCTATGGTAATAACAATAAGATGGCCTTGCTACCATTATAGTTTCAAAAAGGTATAGCAATTCAAAGTGGTAACTAGAAACAATAAAGATGTTATAAAAACTAACATCAAGATATTTAATTACGCAAAATGAAACGATTTATCCATTAGCACAATCAATCTAACATTTCATGTTTTCCAGTGTCTAGGTGCATTGTGATCTCCCCTGTATGAGAGAACAATAGTTTCTCCTATCTAGGTAACCAATACCGGGAGATCTCTGATTGTCCATTATCCACTACGTAGGGTTGGGAGATATGACCCGCCAAAGCTCTTAGGCAATATTTTAAGTTTTTATGCCAATATAAAAATCAACCAATATTTCAATTTCTCAACAATGTTCAACGTTCAATTAAGTCTTAGTGACCTTTAACAAAAGGAAAAGGCTAATAACAAATTGGTTCACCACTTTTGTATAATTATATAAATGAAACTTAAGAGGAAGACAAATACTTCAATAAAAGAATCAATAATTTAGTAGATATTTCAAATAAGAATCTCCATCATAAATGTCCACAAGATTCCAAGAAGACAAAGTATCATGAATCTAGTAAGAGAGAATGTACTAGGGTTATTCGATATTTCTTGGATTGGAGTTAAATGTTTTTCAAATTTCATTTTATCAGTATTTTACATGGCTAGTTTATGAGTCTAATTTATTAATTTCCCCTTCTAGTCTTGTCTAGGTTATTAGCTAAGTCATATATGATTTTAACCTCTAAATTTGTGTTATATTATATTTTGTTAATATTATAAGACTAGATAATCATGCATAATTTAGTTGAATATGATACATAGGTTCCAACTATATATATGTAAGTATACATGTGTAATGAATACTTATTTAGATGTATAGAGAAAGAAACTATACTTATTTCAAAAAATCATTCTTATATTTTGTTTCTTTGGATAACAATATATATATTTAGATAGTTAAATGTTACTCATTGACCCATTTACATGTCCAAAAGACCTCATATGTATATATATCTTTACGTAGGGTTTTTTCATTCATTACAAATATTAAGATAATTCAACAACTAGATCATTTTGTCATTATAACGATTCATTATATATATGTAGTATGTTCTTATTATTATTTACTTGATCATATATTTACATACAAATCTTTCAACTACTTTCATGAAATTGGATATTACATATCTTCAATTTACTAATACTAATATTCAATTAATGCATTTTATTTATATATAAGGACAAGGTTATTTGGTTAGATCGATAATCACCATAGTTAAATTTTTATAGGCTATATATTGGTTACCATTGAATCCTCTAACACACGCCTACAGAAAATGGGAGTTATAGACTTATTGATTGGAATGATCCTTTATCCTCAGTCATCCTTTGGACTTATTGGAGGAAGGAGAGAAATCTTGTCGATCTCCCCAACATGAGACTGACCAGCCCATGAAGGTAGAATAGTAACTCAGGGCCACGACCTCATAGGCCTCTGATGTTTAGTCTTCCTAACATGTGACTTTGTCAGATTCAATCCAAGCACCTTCTTAATCGACTACAGAGGTTAGAAGAGAAACAACATCGAGTCTAGAGGTGTATGCAGGCCGCTGGACTGACAAGGTGTGTTTGTAGGTTCATGGTTTGAGGATGGCAGTGGAGATCAGTGGCTATTTGTAGGTTCTTCTTGGAGGATGGTCGGATGTTCGACATCCTTCCTTGTTGTCAGTGTCGGTCTATCTTGAAGGAGGTGTCTAGGTTAATGTTAGACCACTGTTGAGGGATGGGATGGGTAATCAATGACATGGTGTTTCAGGACGATCATACTATGTCGTCTTGTAGTTGCATATTTGGTGATTGCAAAATTCAAGCTCGACAACTGGGTTGATGAATACTTGGTTGGGTTGTGATGATGTTGTAGTTATGATGGTTTCAAAAAAGAAGGGGTATGTTGGTCAGTTATCTCCCAAGCCATGTACTCTTAGATTACAAGTAGAGGACGTGACGTGAAAATGGTAACAACATGTTTGTTGTTTCTTGGTTATAGGAAGGAGGAACTGGGAGATCTTTATAATGCAGATGACAATGTGTTATTGAGGGTGATATGCAAGGATTTTCATGTAAAAGAGAGTTTTATCTATTTAACAAGTTAATAACTATTATTAATACCCTATTTACTGATTCCTTTATAACTTTTAAAGGAAAAAGACAAATGTTATGGGATGTTGATCATGGGATAAATTTCTATTTGACTAGAATCATAATTTATCAATATGGCATAACATATCTAACTTAGTTACTCACATAATAAAATCTAATGGCAATTTCTTTTACTATGATTAATATTTTTTTATTAATTCCAAGTCAATAGTATTCAAGTTGAGAGTATTAAGTGGATATGAGGTCAAATCAAGGACGTTGTGCACATAACACCAACTTGGACTAAATGATTTCAATTAGGACAAGTGATACTAAAAGGGGGACTCTATTTAATATATGAAACCTTTATTGGGGACTAAGTAGTACAAGATGATTTCTCAAATAGATTAATAAGAGTTGAAATGAAGGATAACTTTGTCTATTCAATAAATATTCAAGAGATTAAGAATATATCTTATCATAGATTTAGTACTCAAAATTGAGTATGTTACAACTCTCCACTCCTTAAAGAGGATTTCATCCTCAAAATCAACATATCCATGATCTTAGTCAAGCATTACTCTCCAATCTTTAAAAGGATTCAACTAGATACCTAAATAGAGTCAACCTCAAAGTATTATCCTTCTTTATCTTATCCCTTACCTTGTACCAACTCTAAATTTTAAGGGTTATATGTGGTTGTCCTATAGGAATTTCTCATCTATCTGTGATTGTGACTTAGCTCAAGAAATCATCGATGAAATCTCGAAAAGTCATTCTTCTTGTACATATAGAATTATAAAGAAAATAAAATTTTGGTTGGAAAAACATTTTGATGCAAACCTAAAAATGGCCAATATCAATGTGATGAGTAAGTCACAATCACTTCATGCCAATAATCACCGTACTAACTACTTGACCCAATAGTAAAAATAAAATTTACATGGAACCTAAATGGTCACCAAATTAGGTTCACTTTTGAGAGGGAGAATGAAATTATTATCTAGCAAAGGGGTTCACAAATTTGAACTTGGGGTTTTGAGTTTCACTATTCACCTTTCAACTATTACATTGTTCACATTTCCTAACATCTCGACTCATCTCTGCTAATATGTTGAAGTTTCATCTCACTAGTTGGTGACTCAGAAGATATTGTGGAAATTAATTCCACCTAAGTTTCTATTTCTATTTAGATAGATAAGGCTAGAAATATTAGGATTGGTTGTAAATTATATACCTAAGTTCTAGATATACTGTTTATAATGCTAACTTCCATGAGACATGCATGAGTGTCAACTATTCATGGATATGATACCAAGTTGTAAAGACTAAATCTTTAGATCAAATATTTACAAAATTGTATCAAAAATATAAGCAAATCTTTTTTTTGTTTTCTGGTCATGCTTCACATCAAGGTCATGAAAGATTATTTATACATATGACTACAAAAAATGGATATGAATAAGACATATATACTCTTATTTAGGGGACAAATCATTCATGTGTCTTCTACTCCTTCTTTGTATCACTTGTCCATGAGTTCTAAGAGGAATGAAACCACACATGGACTCTAATAAGGGAAACATAGGTCAACAAGAGTGGTGATAAATTCAATTATTGAGTTATTTAAAAATAAATAGTTAGGTAATTAAATATAGGCAAGTTTTCTTGGTAGACTATGATAATAATAAGAAGCTAGCCTAGCTACCATGATATCTTCATAAAGGTATAACAATTCAAAGTGGTAAGTAGAAACAATAAAGATATTATCAAAACTAATATCAAGATATTTAGTTATTCAAAATGAAATGATTTATCTATTGGAAAAATCAATCTAATATTATATCTTTGTCGATGACTAGGTTCGTAGTGTTCTCCCCTCTATGAAAGAACACCATTTTATCCTGTGGGGTACCACTACTGGGGGACCTCTAATTATCCATTATCCACTACACAAGGTTGGGTGATAAGACACGTTAAATCTAGTGAGCCAAAGATCTTAGCCAATATTTTGAGTTTTTGTGCCAATATCAAAATCAACATATATTTCAATTTTTCAACAATGTTTAACATTCAATTTAGTAGTGGTGAACTTCAATAAGAAGGAAATGCTAATAACAAATTGGTTCACCACTTTTGTAGAACTATATAAATGAGAAGCAAGAGGAAGATAAATAGGTCAATAAAATAATTGAGAATTTAGTCATGTTTCAAATAAGAATCTCCAATTGAGATGTCCAGAAGAATGAAAGAAGTAATTGTATCATGAATCTGGTAAGCGATAATGTACTAGGTTTATTTGATATTTCTAGGCTTGGAGTTAAATGTGTATCAAAATTGGTTGTATTAGTATTTTACGTGGCTATCTTATGAGTCTTATATATTAATTTCCTCTTCTAGTCCTGTCTAGGTTATTAGCTAAGTCATATATGATTTTAAACTCAAAATTTTGTTATATTATATTTTTGTTATTATTATATGAACATCAATATAGGTTTTTAAGATGTTCTATGCATGCATAATTTAGTTGAATATGATAAATAGGTTCCAACTATATATGTGTAAGTATACATATGTAATTAATACTTATTTAGATGTACAGAGAAAGAAACATTACTTAGTTTGAAACATCCTTCTTATATTTTGTTTCATTTGATTTCCATATATATTTACATAGTTAAATATAACTCATCAACCCATTTACATTTCCAAAAGACTCATATGTATATATATATATATATATATATATATAGGGTAGTGATCCAGTGAGAAACATCTTACGGTGAGAGCATGAGAGGCATTTGAATAACTACAATTTGGAAGCTATTTTTAAAAAATTAACCACATAGATGGAAAAAACATCATTTCATTTACCTTCTCACAAAAAATCATTGCAATCAGACATTATTTACATGGCCATATGTACAATATACACTTTTTACATCCAACGGTTAGCCTGAAATTGAATATAGAGCGTCGAAAAGTATTTCGTTGTTGTGAATGATCTACAAATTGGATGGTGATAAAATTTTGTAGGAAGGTAAATATTAATATATACTTGTAATATGTATGGTTGGATTATGAAATATTGATCTATATGGAGAGTTACTCAAATGCCTCTCATTCTCTCACAAGATATGTTTCTCACCAGATCGTTACCATATATATATATATATATATATATATATATATACATATATATATGTATATATATATCTTAACCTAGAGTTTTTGTCCATTTGTTACAAATATTCAAATAATTGAACAACTAGATTAGTTTATCATTATAACCATTCATTATATACATATGTAGTATGTTCTTCTTGTTGTTTAATTGATCATAAATTTACATATAAATGTGTCAGCTACTTTTTTGAAATTAGATATTACAAATCTTCAATTTACTAATACTAATACTCCATTAATATAATATTCTTTATGGTGAGGTTCACATGATTTGAATTGTTACAATGACTAAGCCATGTACTGTAGACATGTCTACTATCTATAATGAAATTGATATACATTTATATACATATATACATACAAGGACAAGGTTATTCGGTTACATCAAGGTCATAGTTACATTTCATATATTGGTTAATATTGAATCCTATGATTTACACACACCTACAGGAAATGGGAGTTATAGACATACTGAATAGAATGATGCTTTATCATCGGTCATCCTCTAGACTTATTGGAGATAGGAGAGCAATCTCATCAATCTCCCAAAGATGAGGTTGACCAACCCATGAAGATAGAATAGTAACTCAGGGGCACGACCTCATAGGCCTACGGTGTTCAGTCTTCTAGACATGTGACCTCATTAGGTTCAATCCAAGCACTTTCTTGATTGACTACAGAGGTTTCAAGAGCTGCACCATCGAGTTTGGAGGTGTACACAGGTCGCAGGGCTGATAGGGTGTGTTTGTAGGTTCATTGTCGAAGGATGACGATGGAGATCGATGACTCATTTGTAGGTTCATGGTTGGAGGATGGGGGGATGTGAGGCATCCTTGACTGTCACCATTGTCAGTCTATCTTGAAGGAGGTGGTCAGGTTAATGGAAGGCCATCATTGAGGGTTGGGAAAGAGATGACATGGTGTTTCAAGCCTATCGTACTCAATTTTCTTGTAGTCGTATCTTTGGTGATTGTAGAGATCAGGTTCGACAATGTGGTTGATGAAGACTTTGTTGGGTTGTGATGCTATTGTGGTTATGATGGTTTCAAAAGAGAAGGGGACTTTGGTTGGTTATCTCCCAAAACCCTGAACTCTTAGAGTATCAGTAGAGGAGGGAATGAGAAAAATGGTAACGACTAGTCTGTTGTTTCCTGGTCAGGGGAGGAAGTGTCTGGAGATTCCTATTATACGAATGGCAGCACGTTATCAAGGGTGATACATGAGGGTTTGCATGGAAGGGGGTTTAAATAGGGTGTTGCTGCATTTAACAAGTTAATAACTATTATTTAATAGCCTATTTACTAATTCTTTTATAATTTATAAGGGAAAATCCAAATTTCATGGGGTTTTGACCATGGGTTTACTTTCTATTTGACTAACACCATAATTTATGAAAATGACATAACAATCTAGCTTAGTTACATAATTAATTCTAATACTAGTTTCTTTTACTATGATTAAAATTTTACATTAATTTCAAGTCGATAGTATTCAAATTGAAAGTATTAAGTGAATTTGAGGTGAAATCAAGGTAGTGAGGCACATAAACACCAAGTTGGACTAAATGATTTCAACTATGAAAAGTGATTCTAAAAAGCAGACTAGATTGCAAATATGAAATCTTTTTTGGGGACTAAACAACACATGATGATTTCTCAAATAGATTAATAAGAGTTGAATGAAGGGCAACTTTGTATATTCAATGAATATTAGGGAGGTCAAGAATTATAGCTCATCAGAGATTTAGTATTCAAAATTGATATGTTACAGAAAAAGGCAGAGACCACCTTATAAAATCCCACCCTCAGACACTCCAGTAGGGGTCAGCACAGTTTGGTTTGGTTTGGTTTGTTTTACCACTAAAACTACAATTCAAACAATATATATCAGTTTATGAATTTTTCAAACCAAACCAAACTGATGACTAGTCCAAAACCAAACTAAACTGTTGATTTGTGGTTTGGTTTGGTTAAGTTTGGTTTCAAACTATTATATGAAAAATCTAAAGCTTTATACTATGTCTCTTGATGAACAATTAACCATTTTCATCATATTAGTCAAGACATCTAGCATGATAAACAAAATTCACATGAAAAGTATTGTTTCAAAGTGGGTAATATAGTAACACATATATAAACTATAAGTAGATAATGTCTAGCTAGATTTAAATAAATATGCCTTCTATCACATAGTCTAAAATTTTGCATACCTTAATTTCATTTATTTAATTTTAGACATTAACATATACAAACTTCTTGAGTATGGTAAGAATTAGTTTGGATAAGTATTTTCTAGAACATATGTATATATTTAAATAAAATATTGATACACACATAGATATATATATATATATAGATATATATATATATACAGATATATATATATATATATATATATAGAGAGAGAGAGAGAGAGAGTCGGGATAGAATACACTCGAGTGTATAGATCACACAAATACACTCAAGTGTGTTTGCATATCAAGACTATTATTTGCAGAATGTAAACCATTGGTCTTCACCATCATACTATAACTAGGCTACATACAAATTTTAAGCCCATTTGGATGAGTGTAAGTCACTCATCCAAGGACAACAAAATCGATGTACAAAACTAATTTGAAATGCATATTTTTTGCGGTCTTTATAACATGACCTCTAAATGTCCAAATATGCTCAAATTTTGCGTATGAGCTATTCACAAGATGTTCAAGAAGATCAATGGATTAGATTTTTGAAAAAAAAAATATTGCATCACAAAAAACTACTTGAGTGTATTCTGCTTTGAATACACTTGAGTGTATTCCCGCCTGACTTATATATATATATATATATATATATATATATATATATATATATATATATATATATATATATATATATATATATATATATATATATATATATAAAGAGAGAGAGAGAGAGAGTTGGGCTAGAATACACTCGAGTGTATAGATCGCACAAATACACTCAAGTGTGTTTGCATATCAAAACTATTATTTGCAGAATGTAAACCATTGGTCTTCACCATCATACTATAACTAGGCTACATACAAAGTTTAAGCCCATTTGGATGAGTGTAAGTCACTCATCCAAGGACAACAAAATCGATGTACAAAACTAATTTGAAATGCATATTTTTTGCGGTCTTTATAACATGACCTCTAAATGTCCAAATATGCTCAAATTTTGCGTATGAGCTATTCACAAGATGTTCAAGAAGATCAATGGATTAGATTTTTGAAAAAAAAATATTGCATCACAAAAAACTACTTGAGTGTATTCTGCTTTGAATACACTTGAGTATATTCCCGCCTGACTTTATATATATATATATATATATATATATATATATATATATATATATATATATATATATATATATATATATAAAGAGAGAGAGAGAGAGAGTCGGGCTAGAATACACTCGAGTGTATAGATCGCACACTACACTCAAGTTTTGTTTGCCTATCAAGACTATTGTTTTTGCAAAATGTAAACCATTGATCTTCATTGTCATACTACGACTAGGCTACATACAAATTTTGAGCCCATTTGGATGAGTGTAAGTCACTCATCTGAGGGCAAAACAATTGACACATGAAACTAATTTGAAATGCATTATTTGTGTGGTCTTTATAACTTGACCTATAAATGTCCAAATGGACTCAAATTTTATATATGAGCTATTCAAAATATGTTTAAGAAGATCAACATTTTAGATTTCAAACAAAAAAATTTGCATCATGAAAAACTACTTGAGTGTATTCGGCGTCGGATACACTCGAGTGTATTCCAGCCTGACTATATATATATATATATATATATATATATATATATATATATATATATATATATATATATATATATATATATATATATATATTGGTTCAGTTTGGTTTGGTTAAACTGCACCCTCAAACTAAACCAAACCATTGTTTAATGTATTGAAAATTTTAGAACCAAACCAAACCATTTATCCCTGTAAAACCAAACCAAAGTGGTCAGTTTGGTTCGATTTGGTTGAGTTTAATGGTTTGCTTTGGTTTTGTCAGTCCAGTTGAGTAACTAGGCTACTATCCAGTCTGTTAATGATTCAATTAACTACCTAAACGTTTTAGTAACCAATCAATCATATACCCATGTCTATACTCCTCTTCCCTATGCATCTTAGTGTGTGACCCTATAGGCTCCAAATTAAGTTGTAAGTGATGTCCAAAATCATATTATGACTTCATAGACAATGATTGGTATCTATCAAGACATTATTGCCACCCAAGTACCAAATAGGTTGGAGAGAAACTTCAACCTAGTGTTGTGACCAAGTTACAGTGATCGCATAATCCCTTTTGTCTTTTAATGTGTAGATTGAATATGAGGTATGGGTACGCTATCCTCTCAAAGTTCAATTGGTTTTTCTTGATCAAGAATAGACTATCTGAGATACATATGAGCTCAACATCAGATGTCGAATCATATGAGAATGTCCATGCATTTATAGTGTCCCTCATCAAATGGCCATGGATATCACTCCAATAGGAGGGACAAAATTTTATCTACATCAGTCACAATAATCCACATGTATCACAGTGCACCTAAGAACTACCTGTATGGAAACCCTTATTCAAGGTAACGTTGGATAGTGGTAAAGTTCATTGAAGAACATGTGATCATTGTAGTAAGTTCAGGTACCATTATCACCACTGTCACTTAGAGTTATGATTCTAACTTCTGCATATGGATTCCATGTATCATACTCAAAGTGGATATATCTACTACGTTATGTAACAAGTACCTATGTATCTGAGTTGATATCCAAATCATGACCAAAGATACTTAGTCATCACGACAACATACAGATCAGTCTTATGTATTGTTGTTGTCATATAATATCTACAATAATAACTGACTAGGGACATAACAAGAATGTATACTCTTAAGTATACATATGAATGTTTATGCCCTCGACCAGAACCATATGTCAAGACATTATTAGAACATTTTTATATTTATTTGTTATCTTAATAATGAAACAAACATAATAATTTGAATTACCTTTATTCATAATAAAATCAATTACAAAGTTTGCCATTACAATCATCATATAACTGGCTCCTAGTGCATATTACCAACATTGTGAAGGTGAGAGAGGGTATGTAGTTGTATGGGGACTATCCCTACAATAACATAAAGTTGACGAAAGGATTTTTAGATCTAGTTTAGAGGTGCCCCCATAGCCCTCAACCTTGAACTGCACATGGATGTTGAAGAGATTTAAAGAAAAATTGGTAGCTTCTTCGCCACTATCTAGATGTGTTAAGGAGTTGTGGTTTCCCTCATAGTACTTTGTGGCACCTTTTTTAAGCAAGAGAAAATGTTTATTTTTTATAATTTTGGATGAACATTAGATGTATGATGTATGGTATTGGATATTTTCCCACTCATTCTTATGATGTATGTTGATTTCATTTTTGTTATGAATACAACACTGGATAGTAAGTCAGCTATACCATGATCATGCTTGGGAGATTTTATTCATCATGATAACATGTGGATAAAAGTAGCACATTCTTGATTTATTTTAAGGGGACTCTATGTACTCTATGAAACATTGTGGACTCTATGAATATGAAAAACTCTTTAAACTCTATGAAAATGGTCGAATTAATGACTTTGTAAACTCAGTTATATGTTCTAGTCCTCCAAAGTATATAGGGTGGAACATAAGTGATGCAACATGTTTCTCCTTTACAATGAAGATTTATTTTAACTATATACACAAATTATTATTTCTCTGACTTTGTACAAATAACAATTTTGTGGTTCCCACATTCTCTACAAATTTGGTTTGGTGATGTCTGTGTATATATAAAATTTTAGAATATGGGATAGAAATAATATAGGATGGGATGAGAGAGAGGGATTGATCAATTTTATATTTGTAAAACTTTTTGTAGATCCTCTAAACCATGTACACATACTTTCTTAGTATTTCTTGTAAAGATGCAATTCAATTTTGTACAAACTCATGTAACTTATGAATATATATGTTCAATTGAAGTTGTTTGGTAAATGTTGCATTTGTTCATGTGCATACATAGTCTTCCTCTATGTTATGCTTTTGATATTAGTGGATACCATTTTGGAGTTTTCACCCTTGGTCCCTCATGATTGGGCAATAAAAAGTTGGGATTTTACATTTGATATCAGAGAACAAACAAAATATTTACACCATGCAATTTTTCATGTCATGAAAACTAAATGTGGACCTTGAACCTATACATCTAGTATAAGGTTACCTCTCATAGTCTTGGTTAAACCTAGAACGTGGGTGATAACCTAGATGTCCTAAAAATAGACATAGACTTGTTTAAACTTGCGATCTTCCTTCCTTCTTTTCCTAATGTCATGTGCTATGTGATGTAGGTTCAATTGGGTTGATTGAGTGAAGAAGACAAGACTTCTGGTTCATACAATCCCCTTTTATGTGGTGGTATGGGGAATTTTCATCATTACATTGAAGAGAGTTACCATAGGGATCATAAAATCTAGACATATGATTTGGAAAATGTGCTTAGGATAGCTACACAACTACACACCATGGTCTTTCGAATTCTCTAGGTGTTTCAAAACTAGGTTTCCTAATGTATGTTGGTTACTTGCATTTTATTTTAAATTTTATCTGACCATGAGTATGGTGATTTTCTTATGAATATATTACATCAGAGAAAATTATTTCATATGTATACAAAGAGAATGTTAGAAATTGTTGCCGCAAGCTAAAAGGTAGTAGATGTTCTTCAGACCTAAGAGAAAGAGAGGGACTGTTATGACCCACACTATGATTAATGAATGAGCATCTTGATTAGTGCTAAGCACTCTGTTAAACATCATGGATAATCATGATAAGCTAATATGTGAATCAATAATTGAGATTGAATCACCTGAGGCAATTAATGATAATAACAATGTTGATCGTTAAGTTAATTAAGTTGAATAAAGTACTCAAGATGTAATTGGTGCTTTGACCAATTGTGACAAGATAATCATTGAGATTCCTTTCTTCGAGGTCGCAGTGCATTCTGTGATGCAAGTTTTGCAAAAAGAATCATTTGATTCGGACCCTCGAGGCGAAAGTTATAGCCTTTTTATTTTTCTTGGACTTGGTTGTAATTTTTCCAAGTTTAGCCTTTTATTTACCCTTTCCCTTTCTCGCTTATTATTTCTTCCCTATCCCTTCATGTGGTTGATTAAATAGAACAGGACCACTGCTTGAAGCGGCACCCGAGCAACAAGCAGCTCGATTTCAGCAGAGCGGAGAGGCGATTTAGGGGCAATTTTGGGGCGATTCGAGCTCCATAGCTCCGACAGCTGCACTCCTACCTCCGTCCTCCTTCCATCACCTTCTTCTTCCTACAATCTTTCTCCTCCTCTTCTTCCCCTTGCCTGAGCCCTAGGGCGGCTCCCCGACCTACTGCATTGCAGCACACCCAACAGGTCGGTCGGCCGCAGTTAAGGAAGGGAGGACGATCGTTGGCTCTCCTAGCTCCAGTTAAGCAGTAACCGTCTTTCTTCTATCCAACCATGGCTCCGACCTTGATCCGCAGCGTGCTAGGCAATAGCCAAAGTCTCCAGCAACATCTCCCCAACTCTCGACGTCCCCGTCGTCAAAGCAACCAGCCACGACGACTCCCCAGTAGAAGAACGCCACATCCAAGAGATCCTAAGCCGCACTTCCTACTCCCTCTCACACATAGCCGGTTGCGTCGCCGCCATCTCGTGGAGATTGACCAGGACGAGGGACTAGGTTGTTGCCCTCAATGCCCTGTCTTTAGTCCACATGCTGCTCGCTGATGGCAACTTGGCGTTCCAGAGGGAGGTCCTCCACGGTACGAGGCGTGGTGCCAGGATGCTCAACATGTCGGATTTCAGGGACGAGGCACACGCGCACTCCTGGGACCATTTGGCGTTTGTCAGGGCGTATGCTATGTACTTGGTATAGGTTGGTTCTAGAGCTAATCCAAAGATTGAAGACAACCCAAAAATAGCTCAGAAACAGGCCCTGGACGCATTTCCAGACGAATTCGGACATCCCGAATTAGGTGAGTAGAATTTCATTTATTTATCATTAATAAACTCAGGCGTTTGAATATTTTCTATTTTGTACGCGAATTACGCTGATAACAGGCGTTACCAGGCGTAGGGTGGCGTTTGGCGTCGCCCGACTTTTTATTTCATAAATTGCTTCTAGACGCTGTTATATGATTAAATTTAACAATTGATCAGTGTGGATTGAATCGGTTGATTTATATGGTTCATTGGAACCTAAATTGCTTATTTGAATGTTGAAATTAGAGATTCATATCTGAAAATGGTATGGTTTGGGTATGAACCCAGACAATAGGGATTTCTGATAAATTATCAGATGTAAGATTTCAAAGTTGATATGAATAAATAAAAATATGCAATAAAACCCTAATTGCATATATCTTTTGACGTTAATATGTGTAAATTTATATTTACATGAAATGGCACATTTCTCTGAATTATTACCAGAAATTCTCAAGTAGTGTTATTAAATTGTGTTGTGATAGGTAATTAACTTTTAATTGAGTTAAGTGATGCACAAACCAAGATTTGGGTTAATGTGCACGTTTTTCGAGAATTTTAGAGAATTGACAAATGTTGAGTATGATTCTCGTATGTGAAGTAAATTTATTTAATTCATGCAATAAGATGTTCAATTGCTTAAATTCGCTATGTATGTGCCAGATTGAAATAAGTTGGATTATTTATGCATTTCTAATTTGTCTGAATGCATGGTATGAGAATTTCTCAGAAATTATAATGATTTAAAATATATTGCTCTGACAGTTTAGAATGACAGTGTATTGTGATCTGATATGAAATCAGTAAATGTGATTTTCCTGTTTAAATGGTTATATGTTAGTCAGTTAATAGACTTAGGTGCCCTAACACCGTAGAACCCCTAAGAGGTATCTGCAACTTAGGGGTGAAACTCGTGTTGCAACATTATCCGTGCGATGTCATAAAGACACGAGGAAAGAGAGGCAGTGTCCAACAACAATCGTGCTTGTGTCACGATGGCACTGGGAAAAAGAAAACATAGTTATCTAACACCATTCGTGGTTGTGTCACGAAGGTAACCCTGTGAGACCCTCCGCCGGTGTACTCAGGTTAAAGGAGGAGTCTGGAGCACACGTGGTTGTGCATTGAGGCCGTGGAGCCTGGGGTCCTGTAGCAGAGCAGGGCTGGCATTAGACTTAGCATTTCCCAGGTGTGTCGCTAAGTCTTGTACGGTGGGGTCGTAGCATGAACTTGCTGCGGATCTTTATATGCAGAGTACACTGCATATGATTAGGGCATAATAATATGAATAAGTAATTATGTAGGATCACAGTAAATTTATATAACTGCTTAATTATCTGAATTACCTGTTGATGCTTGGAAATGTGATTATATTCTGCAAATCTGTTATGTTATTAGAACTGCCTTGCTTAGTTCTGCATTTATGTTTAATTTCAATTTATAAACCTGATGAGTTGTTTAGTGATAGCTAAGTGAAATGCTATTCACTGAGCGAGTAGGCTCATACCTCTACTCAAAACATTTTCAGGTTAACATCAACAGCAGAAAATCTGAAGGATCCTTTCATCCTATCGCTTTGTCTGTAGAAGGTATACATAGTTAGTAGTTAGAGGTCTCTTAGTCCTTTCCCCTCGATCTGTGGGACAAGGTGTGAGTGAGAGAGTGAATGTGTATAAAGATGTAAATTAACTGTTATGCTTTATTTTATGTCGAATAATGTAATATGCTGTAGACTCTGTTTATATTGCTAGTCAGTTAATAAAGATGCTTCCGCAGTTTGTTTAGTTTCATTTTACAGCATAAATCAGATTTTCCTATTCATATCTTTAAAATGCTTTAAAAAGTGAAGAGTGGTTGGCTTATGTGTAAATCCCATCCTGTTGCGTCCTAATCTTGTGGTTTGTGGTTAATGTGAGATTGGGGCGTGACAATTTTGGTATCAGAGCATAGGTTGAGTATATGAATACTCTAAGTCAAGGTCAGGGGACGATAAGAGACCAATAGGATTAGGACTTAGGTGTCTTCCTTCTAACTGCAATTTTATAACAGGAAATGTTCTGTTATAGTATTGCAGATGACAGGAAGTGGACGTGGTCACGAGAACCAAGTAAAGAGCTTATGTTGAATCGTTAGGGATCATTAGGATCGAAAGTTTTAAGTAAGGTACATAAAAAGTGACATGTTGTTAGCTCTGGGAGGTCTGAGTGTTTAGATACCCTGGCCAGGTGTCTGAATACTTAGATTGACCAGTATCAAGCTACTCTGTCTATTCTTCTCTGGATGCCCTGGCCAGGTATGCAGAGGAAGGATAGGCCAGAGAAAAACCCTAGAAATCTTAGGGTTATGAGATAAGAAATTAATATAGGAATAAGAGGTTTAACATAGGATGTGATACAATTTTTGCTTTATATTGCTTATTTGATTGAAAATCACTAGAAATGCACTTATATGCATGAAATTAGATTTTCAGTTTGTAAAGTAAACATGATTCTTTTATGTTGTTGTATGTCATGAAATGATTTATTTATTGTTTAAATTCTTTGTATCAAGTAGACCAAAAAGTTATATTTAAATGAGTTTGCCTTAAGTGGATATTCATTCCACATGTTTGAAATCAATAGGAGTTGGTTAATCCTGAGTAGCTCTTGGCTTTAGGACTACAGGTTCGGCCTGGTCTGGCTGGCAGGATGCGTTACTGGGATTTAATGACTCCTATTAACAGTATAATAAGAATAGATTCTGGATAATTTGGACCCGAATCATCGTGAGAATGTACATACACTGAGATATTGAGATGTAAGGGAAAGATTAGAGCAGCTAAGAAGTAGCTGGAACTGATATCAGAGGCCCGATGTTGGAGTCTCATATGAGCAATCTTTAATTGGAAATAAAGGGACACGATATAAGGTTCAAATTAAATTTACTGATTTGTATTATATGAACTCTAAGTATGAGAATATGGAGAAGATATGAGAAAAGTATGTAAGGGCTAAGATAGTAGGAATCAACTTTGGGTTGGATCATGGAATGGAGTAAAATACTTTTATGTACTTCAAAGCAAATAGAAAATAGAAGAAAAGAGTTAAGTATACACTAAGTACATAGAAACAAAGAGCCTTATGTAAATCATAAGACCAGGACAAGAAATTTAGTTGAATCAAAAGAAATGTTAGAAATGATGACTTTGATTAAGGAACGAGAATTACAAGACGTAATTGAGAGTATGGAATGCATATCTTTATTATAAAGTTAAATACAATTATACATACTACCTTTGGATTCAAAGTCTCTATAGACTAACAAATTAGTTTTTAAAATAAAGAACAAACACATAACTTAGAAAATGAATGCATGATATAAGAATTTCTCAGTATTTACAATTATTTTAGGTACACTGTTCTGACAGTTCTAGAATGATATCATATTGTGATTTGAACTGCAATCAAATGAATGAGGTAACTGAAACCCTAAGGATAGGGTGTTGCCATGTAATAAGTAAATGAGGTAATCGAAACCCTAAGGATAGGGTGTTCAATGAATCAAGTATTTTGATATCAAAATTCTCAGTATAAGATGTGTGATGCTTAACAGTTCAATTGCACGATTTTAGTGTATAAAGTGACAAATTGACATGCATTCTGTTTATTTGAGAATTCCAGTCTGCCTGCATGCATATTGATATTGATTTCTCAGTAAATTACAAGTGGACATGTAATTAGATTATTTAAGAATTTGAAATTTGCATGCATGCTTATTATGTTGAATCTCTTGATATTTGCAATACCTGAATATATGGCTTGTCCAGTTTGAAATGATATTCATGTTACGTTATAAGCTTCCATTAAATTGAAGAGATATCATGGAAATACCAAAGTCCAGAACAAATAAGAGAAAGGAAATTCCAGTGATAAGATAAGGAAGAATTTAGTAAAACTTATGAGATCTAAAGTTTAAATTTCAAACTAAGGGAACATAGTCACATCACAATAACTCTATGTTATTGATAAAGAAGAAACCCTAGAATGTTTAGAGTTGTAGTAGTTCAAGGGATATCCATAGTGATTTGACCTTGAGTACTAGCATCCCTATAAAATAAGATCATGAGATTTTTTCTATGAAAGGTAAGCTAGAATTAATAAAATCTAGGGTTTAAAGGTAGATAAACAATATGAAAATGACTTGGAGAAAAGAGTAAGATATAAATTTGAAATATAACAATAAGTAAGTAGCATAGAATGAGGAGTACTACCTAATACATGATCTGAAGTTAGTTGTTGTAGTTCATGCTCTTATGACACAACGTCACTATCTTTATGATGTGACGATAGATTGTCACCTTGGGAAGGTGAATGTGGTAGTTGATGCCCTAAGTAGGAAGTCTAGTTCAACAGTGGATGTATTTTCCATGGCATGTTTCAAAAGAGACATGCTAGTGGAAATGTGAAAGTTGAACTTAGACTTAGGGGTGACATAGCTAAATGGTTTGATTGCACAGATGCAAGTCCAGCCTACTTTTTATGATCAAATCCAGGAACTACAGTAGGGTGACAGTGAGTTACATCAGATCATGCATGACATGACATGGGGTAAAGACCAGAGTTCAGGTTTTCAAATGATGATATGTTGTATCATCGTGACAGGTTGCATGTACCTCGAGATAGTGATTTGAAAGAAAAGATTCTTGAGAAGGCACATGCATCAATGTATGCTATGTATCCAGGTAACACTAAGATGTATATGAATCTCAAGGAGTTGTATGGGTGGCCTGGTGTGAAGAGTGATGTAGCTGAGTATGTGATTAGGTGCAGTGTGTGTCAGCAGGTTAAGGCTGAGCACTAGAAACCTACATGTATCTTGCAATCTCTTCCTATACCTGAGTGGAAGTGGGAACATATCACAATGGATTTTGTGATAGGGTTGCCCAGGACACCTAGAGGTTGTGACTCGATATGAGTGATGGTGGATAGACTAATTAAGTCTGCTCACTATCTTCATATTAAGTCAACCTTTGATGTCCCAAAGTTGGTTATGATATATATGGATGAGATACTCAGGTTGCATGGTACCCCAGTTTCAATTGTATCTGATAGAGATCTTAAGTTCACATCCAGATTTTTGAAATCAGTTGCATCGAGCTTTGGGCACAAAGTTGAGATTCAGTACAGCTTTTCACCCACAGACGGATGGTCAGTCCGAAAGGACCATTTAGACTCTCGAGGACATGATGAGAGCATGTCTCGTGCATTTTAGTGGAAGTTGGAAAGAACACTTGATCCTTATAGAGTTTGCATACAATAATAGTCACCATTCTAGTCTTGCTATGGCTCAGTATGAAGCTCTGTTTGACAGAAAGTGTAGATCATCCATATGTTGATATGAGGTAGGTGAAAAGCAGATTCATGGATTAGAGATAGTGGATTTGACCACTGAAAAGATTACTGTGATCAAAGTACAGTTGAAAGTTGCACATGATAGACATAAGAGTTATGCTGAGAAGAGGCGTTGACCTCTTGAGTTTCAAGTTGGTGATGAAGTGTATCTGAAAGTTTCACCATGGAAAGGAGTGCTGAGATTTGGTAAGAGAGGCAAACTGACTCCTAGGTTTATGGGCCCGTATCCTATCATTAAGAGGATTGGACCTGTAGCCTATAGGTTGGAATTTTCATCTGAGTTGTCTAATCTATATGATGTGTTTTATGTATTGGTGTTGAAGAAATGTTACCTTGGTATAGAAAAGATAATGGACCCATAACCTGTACAGCTCAGAACAGACGTGTCCTATGTCGAAGGACCGGTTCAGATAGTTGATCGAAGGATCAAGAAACTAAAGAATCGTGAGATACCATTAGTGAAAGTTCTGTGGAGGAACCATAATCTAGAGGAAGCTACGTGGGAGCTTGAATCTGAGATGCGTAACAAGTTTCCTTTTCTCTTTTAGGAATTTCGGGACGAAATTCTTATAAGGGAGGGAGATTGTTATGACCCACACTACGATTAATGAGTGAGCATCTTGATTAGTGCTAAGCACTCTGTTAAACATCATGGATAATCATGATAAGCTAATATGTGAATCAATAATTGAGATTGAATCACCTGAGGCAATTAATGATAATAGCAATGTTGATCGTTAAGTTAATTAAGTTGAATAAAGTACTCAAGATGTAATTGGTGCTTTGACCAATTGTGACAAGATAATAATTGAGATTCCTTTCTTCGAGGTCATAGTGCATTCTGTGATGCAAGTTTTGCAAAAAGAATCATTTGATTCGGACCCTCGAGGCGAAAGTTATAGCCTTTTTATTTTTCTTGGACTTGGTTGTAATTTTTCCAAGTTTAGCCTTTTATTTACCCTTTCCCTTTCTCGCTTATTATTTCTTCTCTATCCCTTCATGCGGTTGATTAAATAGAACAGGACCACCGCTTGAAGCGGCACCCGAGCAACAAGCAGCTCAATTTCAGCAGAGCGGAGAGGCGATTTAGGGGCAATTTTGGGGCGATTCGAGCTCCATAGCTCCGACAGCTGCACTCCTACCTCCGTCCTCCTTCCATCACCTTCTTCTTCCTACACTCTTTCTCCTCCTCTTCTTCCCCTTGCCTGAGCCCTAGGGCGGCTCCCCGACCTACTGCATTGCAGCACACCCAACAGGTCGGTCGGCCGCAGTTAAGGAAGGGAGGACGATCGTTGGCTCTCCTAGCTCCAGTTAAGCAGCAACCGTCTTTCTTCTCTCCAACCATGGCTCCGACCTTGATCCGCAGTGTGCTAGGCAATAGCCAAAGTCTCCAGCAACATCTCCCCAACTCTCGACGTCCCCGTCGTCAAAGCAACCAGCCACGACGACTCCCCAGTAGAAGAACGCCACATCCAAGAGATCCTAAGCCGCACTTCCTACTCCCTCTCACACGTAGCCGGCTGCATCGCCGCCATCTCGTGGAGATTGACCAGGATGAGGGACTAGGTTGTTGCCCTCAATGCCCTGTCTTTAGTCCACAGGCTGCTCGCTGACGGCAACTTGGCGTTCCAGAAGGAGGTCCTCCACGGTACGAGGCGTGGTGCCAGGATGCTCAACATGTCGGATTTCAGGGACGAGGCACACGCGCACTCCTGGGACCATTTGGCGTTTGTCAGGGCGTATGCTATGTACTTGGTATAGGTTGGTTCCAGAGCTAATCCAAAGATTGAAGACAATCCAAAAATAGCTCAGAAACAGGCCCTGGACGCATTTCCAGACGAATTCGGACATCCCGAATTAGGTGAGTAGAATTTCATTTATTTATCATTAATAAACTCAGGCGTTTGAATATTTTCTGTTTTGTGCGTGAATTACGCTGATAACAGGCGTTATCAGGCGTAGGGTGGCGTTTGGCGTCGCCCGACTTTTTATTTCATAAATTGCTTCTAGACGCTGTTATATGATTAAATTTAGCAATTGATCAGTGTGGATTGAATCAGTTGATTTATATGGTTCATTGGAACCTAAATTGCTTATTTGAATGTTGAAATTAGAGATTCATATCTGAAAATGGTATGGTTTGGGTATGAACCCAGACAATAGGGATTTCTGATAAATTATCAGATGTACGATTTCAAAGTTGATATGAATAAATAAAAATATGCAATAAAACCCTAATTGCATATATCTTTTGACGTTAATATGTGTAAATTTATATTTACATGAAATGGCACATTTCTCTGAATTATTACCAGAAATTCTCAAGTAGTGTTATTAAATTGTGTTGTGATAGGTAATTAACTTTTAATTGAGTTAAGTGATGCACAAACCAAGATTTGGGTTAATGTGCACGTTTTTTGAGAATTTTAGAGAATTGACAAATGTTGAGTATGATTCTCGTATGTGAAGTAAATTTATTTAATTCGTGCAATAAGATGTTCAATTGCTTAAATTCGTTATGTATGTGCCAGATTGAAATAAGTTGGATTATTTATGCATTTCTAATTTGTCTGAATGCATGGTATGAGAATTTCTCAGAAATTACAATGATTTAAAATATATTGCTCTGACAGTTTAGAATGACAGTGTATTGTGATCTGATATGAAATCAGTAAATGTGATTTTCTTGTTTAAATGGTTATATGTTAGTCAGTTAATAGACTTAGGTGCCCTAACACCGTAGAACCCCTAAGAGGTATCTGCAACTTAGGGGTGAAACTCGTGTTGCAACATTATTCATGCGATGTCATGGAGACACGAGGAAAGAGAGGCAGTGTCCAACAAAAATCGTGCTTGTGTCACGATGGCACTGGGAAAAAGAAAACACGGTTATCTAACACCATTCGTGCTTGTGTCACGAAGGTAACCCTGTGAGACCCTCCGCCGGTGTACTCAGGTTAAAGGAGGAGTCTGGAGCACACGTGGTTGTGCAGCACACGTGGTTGTGCATTGAGGCCGTGGAGCCTGGGGTCCTGTAGCAGAGCAGGGCTGGCGTCAGACTTAGCATTTCCCGGGTGTGTCGCTAAGTCTTGTACGGTGGGGTCGTAGCATGAACTTGCTGCAGATCTTTATATGCAGAGTACACTGCATATGATTAGGGCATAATAATATGAATAAGTAATTATGTAGGATCACAGTAAATTTATATAACTGCTTAATTATCTGAATTACCTGTTGATTCTTGGAAATGTGATTATATTCTGCAAATCTGTTATGTTATTAGAACTGCCTTGCTTAGTTCTGCATTTATGTTTAATTTCAATTTATAAACCTGATGAGTTGTTTAGTGATAGCTAAGTGAAATGCTATTCACTGAGCGAGTAGGCTCATACCTCTACTCAAAACATTTTCAGGTTAACATCAGCAGCAGGAAATCTGAAGGATCCTTTCATCCTATCGCTTTGTCTGTAGAAGGTATACATAGTTAGTAGTTAGAGGTCTCTTAGTCCTTTCCCCTCGATCTGTGGGACAAGATGTGTGTGAGAGAGTGAATGTTTATAAAGATGTAAATTAACTGTTATGCTTTATTTTATGTCGAACAATGTAATATGCTGTAGACTCTGTTTATATTGCTAGTCAGTTAATAAAGATGCTTCCGCAGTTTGTTTAGTTTCATTTTACAGCATAAATCAGATTTTCCTATTAATGTCTTTAAAATGCTTTAAAAAGTGAAGAGTGGTTGGCTTATGTGTAAATCCCATCCTGTTGCATCCTAATCTTGTGGTTTGTGGTTAATGTGAGATTGGGGCGTGACAGGGACATTAGTCTAAATAGGGAGCCTAGATGATATGAGTAAAATATCTATGTCTAGGTATATCACATTGTAGATTTAAGTATGTATATCGATAATATAGGTTTCATGATCCTATTTTATTTCAAGAATCAAGTCTAGTTTAATAATCTAAACTTGACTTCAGAGTTTAAGTTTCATTTGTATGATCAGATTATATTTTTGATGAGCCCAAGTTTAGTGTTTGATGATCTAACTAATTTATCTGACCTTATATGAGTTTTCTCATGCAATTTTTCCATCGTGTAATAGTCTATGGGTTTGTTTAACTAAGTTTAATTTATAGTGAATTTTTAGTAGTTTTCATGCATGCAAGTATGTAGGATAAAAGTAAGATGTTATGTAAGAATAAGCATGAGACTTGAACTCTCTACAAAAGGAGGCCAGTTAGTGGTAGGACAAGACATGGGTCTCCTCCAAAGGATAAAAGACCTATGGGATAGAAAATGATATAAGCATGTGGACCTAGGGAATGAGGCGATAGATCCTTCCCTCTAAATATATACGAGGAACATAAGACATATCATAAATATAAAAATATGAGAAATATGATATAAGAGAGTCTTAAGTTAGACTTCCAAGTACCTGATTTGAGATCCTTGTTTTCATCATGATTATTGAGGTAACTTATATGTCTTACAAGGACCTAATCCTAGATATGAGACATGATATATGCATGTAAGATAACCTTATATCAAGGTGAGGAACAGTCCAAGAATTTGGAAAAGTTAGAAGATTCTTGCTCTCCATAAATGTATCATGCTTGTTTTGTTTTTTTCCCAAGAAAGGAATCTAGTATTGTCACCCACAAGAAATATAGGTAAAATATTTGGATATGGGTAGAAATAATGTTTCTATAGAATTATTTCTCAACTTGGATAGATTTTAGGTTGAGTGACTAGAGCTTGTGAAGCTCATCTTTATTTGAAAATGAGAAAAACATGAAATGATGATTAGCGAGGAACATGTATTATGCATAAGATACTCCATGATATCAAGAAATGATATTCTCTTAGATGATATATGATTTAAGATCCTCACTTGAGTGACAAAAAAGAAGAAAAAGTAAAAGAAGGGATTGATATGTGTATGGAAACTCACTCAGATGAGATATACCTAATATTTGAACCCCACGATATATGTATAATATTTAAGTTTGAAATTGTGATAATGAGTTGATGGATCTTGGGATAATGGATATAGTGATCATATATAAAAATCGTAAACCTCATTTACAATAAGATACTAATATATATAATTTTCTAGATGTTGATAATTTCCATTACTGTGAAAACCTTAATATGCAACAATGAAAGAATCACCTCTAATGATGACATAAAGTATTATGTTTTCTATAAGACATAATAGATATGATAATTGATAAATTCATGGCATTTATAAATGAAGATATAAAAAGTCTTACAGTCATGGGTGTTTGGGATTTAACCTCAAGATGAAATATGCTTAAAGAAAGATATGCATATGACTATTTTTTGTGAAATTCATAAGGTGGGATCTATAACCCTCTGTTTTATCTTTAGACATAGATGTAATATGATATAGATAAAAAAGACTTTGTTTGGTGTAATTCTGGCTTATAGGAGGAGTACACTAACGAAAGTGGAAGTTTACCCCTACCCTTGTGTTTAAGGTAATCTAAATTTTTAGTCTTTTCACGGTGGGGGAATTGCATATATTGTCCTTTTGAAATTACATCTAGATTTATACATGATGAAAAATGGTTCTTAAGTTGTAGAAGATGGTGAGATGATGATTTTGGTGCTAAAAATATAGAATATGGTGATAAGATGATTTTGTAGAAAGTGGAACCCTTAAGGATGATCATAAGTCATATCACCACGTATGTGTTTTGATGAATGTCGAAGTGGTATCAAAAAGTTGAACCAAGTTACAAAATTAGGGCCTAATATCCATGAAAGTAGTTGATGGGATATTATCATGTCTTGAAATTTTGAATACAACAAAATATGTTGAACTTCTCTTAAGGTTCTACGATACCAATGTCAATGGGTAAATTTAACTGACATGTACAAATTATCAATTCGGGCTACGATGGGCATGATTTTATTTGTTGGGCAACTTTGACTCATTAGTAGTATACATGATTCCAAATTCAGTCTTAATATTTATAAAAATGAATTAAATCTAAAATTGAAACTTAGGGACTTTATTAGGTCTTATAAAATTTAGTTACCAAGAGGAAATCTTTTGAAAAGCCACTTTTAAGTATTCAATAAAGTGGACGATTGATATCATATTAATCTAAACTTGGTCTAAGCATAAAATTAAGTGATGAAGAAGCATAGGATATTTTTCTTGTATTTGGGTAATTACCAGAAATAATTTCTTTTTGAAAAGTAGAAATAAATTATTGGATAATCTAGAGGAATATAAGTGCAATATTATTTTGAATTAAGGAATTAGATTATGTAGTTAGCCCTAGGTAACCTTTTTCATGGTTCATTTAACATGGAGTACTTAGGCTTGACCTTTGGATCAGAATATGATGGCCCTTCCATTGTGTTCTATCTCCAGTATTCACACAAAAAGTGGTACATGAGTGGGTAGATCTTAGTCTACGTGTAGAGAAAAACTCAAACACTTTGGTCCCACCATTATCGTTCTCACCTCCTAGGTAGTGATCTATTGCTATTTCTTGACACCCTCTACATTACTTCTTAGTGAGTAGAATGTGGTATATTTGGGTGATAGAGGGAAGACAATTGAAGGATGACTATGCTCACATACACATTGAGGATGGGGTTTTCTGATCTAGTTCAATGTACTAACATTGTCGTAGGTTTCAACTTAGTTAAGGATGTCGACGAGCTCTAAGGACAATAGTGAGGGTGTCTCCACAACTTTATGAAGGTGTTTGAGAGTCTTGAGTGTCCCCATGGTACTATGCGACACTACATAAAGTGCAGAATACATTCAAGATAACCTCCCTTTATCACTACCTACTCTACCATGATGTGAAGGATTTTCTTAGATGACATCAAATCAAACTAGGTAAACCACAATCTTATTCATGATGCCTTGCTTTCGACTATGAGTATGTAGATATAGGGGTGAGAAAATAATGGTCCAAACTACAAAACCAGACCAGACTACTCAATTCGGTCTGGCCCAGTCCATTATGAGTTCGGTCCGGTCTGCAGTCTGGGGTTTCTAGTGAGTTTGGTCTTCAGTCTGGTCCAAAATTGGTCCAACCATGGACCGGACCGCAGATTGACTTTTATATAAAATTCATGTATATTTGTAGGTATATTATGTAACAAGTAAAAATAAGGTACATATATAAACCCTAATACTGTAAATGTTTGCTATTAATGTTATATAATTGTTAGAAGTGACTAAGATTATCACTTTGTACAATTAAATAAGTTGTAAAACATGTAAAAAAGGTTGATTACGGTCCAAACGGTCCGATCTGGTCTGGTCGTACCACAGAATGGTCCGATCTCGATCCGGTCCTACATTAAAATAGTCTGGTCTACGGTTCATAAATTCTTACAAAGTCAGTCCTCGGTCCGGTCTAGTCCGGTCCAATTTGGGACTGATGCTCAACCCTATGTGGAAATCTTTGATTCATGAAGAAGAGGCCTATAGGTTAGGAGGGTTTTCTCACTTACCTTATAGTTCATAATAGGTTCTCTCTTACTCAATTGCATATGGGAGGGGAGTTAAGGGGCTATGGATAGACGAGCTAGTGGATACCTTTACTTTGAATCCCAATGAGGACCCACTAAGGTTCTTGGAAAAAATGATATAAATGGGTTCTTTGTGTTAGAATTGACCCATGAGGTATATTAATATGAATAAATTATTATTTGATATATCAAGATCTAGGTATTTGGTTCAAGGAATGTCCAAATAGGTTGTTTGTGGATTCCAAATGAATGATATATAGTATTGATCAATATTGTGATGTATGCCCATTTAGTTTTTTGTATGATTACAATCATTAACACTAAATTATATATCTTCCTCTTATACTTGGTAGATTTTCCTCTTTATATATATATGTGGATAAAACTAGAACACTCTTGACTTTTTCTAAAAGGACTCTATGGGACTTGTAAAACACTATGGACTATAAAAAATTTGTGGAACCCTAGGGACTCAATCATATATGATATTCCTCCCACCAAATATGATCGGAAAAAGTGATTTAAGATGTTTCTCCTTTATAGTAAAATAGATTTAATTTATAACTAATATGTAAGTGATACTATGCCACATTTAACCACTATATTTAGCATTATTTGATCCCACATGCTCATCATATTTTGTGACCTATTGTTTTTATAGGTATACTATCTTTCTTTAAATATATCTAGGATGTAAGAAATGATGAGAGAGAGAATGTAAGCAACTTTTTAGGTACAAATATATTGTAGATCCTTGTAACTGTGTACATGTACTTATACTGTACTCATCAAAAATATGTAATTCAATTTTTTACAAATCCATGTATCCTTTATGTATATATTATATATAATATATATGTATTAATTTGGGTTGTGACACCCTTTGACACACAAAGCAAGATTACTCAAAACAAAGCACATAATTATCACTAATATCAATATTACCACAAAATTGGCTAAATTAAAACTGATATCTTGAAAGGATCTCAAGTTCAACAAATCACTATTCAATCCATAAACTTGTGCCACTTATATTTCATTTATATTAAAAAGTATTACACATCATTTTTCACTGGAAAACTAGCCACAACCTGTTACATATAATCATCTGCTCACATATACAAATCATATTTGTACCATCATGACATAAAGCCAAAAACTCAAACTGATGTACAACATTCACAAAACTCCCCCAAGGACATGAGTGTACAGGGACGACACATATGACTCTATTAATAGACACTATATGTATTTTCATGATCCAACAGTTGTAGATCCTCTTGTTATTAGTCTTAGCAACACGATCTCTATCTCAGCATGCATGTCCACCTTAAAGATGTGGAAACCCATAGGGTGAGACCAAACATCCTAGTGAGATATATAACTCTCTGTAAACATCTATTTTAAGCACACATAAGATAAACAACAAGTTATACTATCAATTGATAAGTAGATTCAACTAAATGATATAAGCAAGGCAATTTTCACTATTTAAGCACTTCAGATATCCATAACTGAGCAATAGAACATCTTATGCCTTTAGAAGGAATATATAGAACACATATAACTATTATAAAATAACCAGTACAAGAAATAAGGTAAAGGGTCAACCAATGTGAATCATATTTTACCTAATAAATTATACTACAAGGTTGTATTATATCTTTTATCAATATGCCTTAAGGATTTGAGGCGTACCACTCAAATCCAACTGACCACTGGTAAGACAAAATTAGTACCATACAAGATCAATGGAAGAGTCAGACCCCATGATCATCACCTACACTACTCGGTCATTTCGAGTCTGCAAGGCAGTGACATGACAGTCAGACTACAAGATAGCAACTTATAGTCATAGCTATAGTCCTTAGACATCAACTCATAGTGAAAGCTATAGTCCTATAAAACAACTATCCTGCCTTGGTACATGCCACAACACTAGAGAATAGGCTCACACATGGATGTTCTATATCAAAGCATCATATCACTATCTCAACAATATGCATTCTGAGTTTCTCGTAAGAGTTACTCATTTCACCATCCAACTAGATATTAATGTTGAAGATGGATATATGGTATAGGGAAACTGCATGGTCAGGGTTTCACTTGACTATCTAAGACAACTAAGTATCTTTCAGCATCAATCAAGTTATAACGTACAAACTCTAAATAACTTCTATAAAGATAAGGGAATAATACAACTTCAGAAGATATAAAACATACAAAGTATAAACTTGTCACACTTTCACTTGATATCACTATTACACTGCCTTATTCATACTATAATCATCATCACATGTTATCACTACCAAATATGGCTCACATTACTGTCATTATAGGGAATATCAATTCCTCATTATATCACTAGAGGATATCACCTCACACTAGGCATTAAACCTTTACTAGGTCATAAGCCCAATCACATCATGCATGTACCTCATCATCATCTCATTGTTCCTTAATAGACACATAAGCATCACTTGTGTCTTATCATGATTTTAGCATAGTAATCATTAGCTATGATATCTAATTTTACTTGCATGGCTAGGATGTACACAAAGAGGAATCATCATAATATACCATTCATTTTAAGCAATGTAAGCATGCACATCATAGGTTCCCACAATTAGGGTTAAGATTCTAGGTATAGCCAATTAGGGTTTTATTGCAATAATCATTCATTAAACCTTAGTTCATCAACTCCCTTATATTTGTAGTGTATTACAATTAAGTAATATGGACTATGACTAAATATGCACATTCACATTATCATGATTCTAATGCACTTCATGAAGGCTCACAACCATCATTGAATATCACTTAATCATCTTCATACCATTCACAAACTGTGATACTTAGTTAACCTACAATGTTAGAACCATACAAGTAGGAGAGAGAAAGTGAAATCACATGCTATTTATGCAAATAGACTTAAACAAGTATATCATACCCTAGGTTTAGCGTCACTACATAGATGACTAGGGTTGCATATCAATATTAAATCACCAAACCCTAGTTATGTCATCTCCCACCTTCTTGGAATTGATTATTGTTTAACATCATTAATTGTTGTTTAAATCATTAATTGAACATGATTAGGTCATGATATCACCAACACTAAGTATCTCCTTAATATACATGGGTAGGTGGACCATCTCATGATGTCATGCATGTGTTACGACCATGTATCATATAAGTGTATCGACCATGCATCAACATGGTGTCTCAACCAATCATCAACAAGGTCAAACTATCATGACCAAAACAACATGGTAAAGAGTCTCGACCGAACAAGGGACATGGTTGCGACCGATACACATCGTAGCATGATTGTATTGACCCTCAATCCTTAGGTTTAGGGTCTCGACCAAAACAAAAGCAAGTTTAGGAGTCATGACCGAAACCAACACAACATGTCACGATAGACACAAAGAACAACATGTCACTACCGAAACTCCACCGTCACATGTGTCTCGACCAAAGCACAACACATGGTCACGACCCCCCCCCAAACAACATATGGGTGTCTTGACCTAAGAAACACAAGATGTATCGACCACATCACAAGGTGTCTTGACCCAAGCCAACATATGGGTGTATCGATCAAAACTAAAACATGGGTAACATCAAAGAATCAAAGGAGATATATGTGTCTTGACCACCACACCAAGAGTGGCATATGTGTCGACAAAAACAAAGGTTTACAATAGGAAAATCAAGCATCACTATTCTCAAAATTTAAGGTTTCATGATCATGAAAACACTAGAACAGACATCATGAAGATCACCAGACAATACCACTTAGGAGGGATAAAATAAACCTCAACACAAATGGAAGTCATCCAAAACTCCAAGGAAAAACATGATGGCCTAAACTTAGCATGGTAGTAAAACCAAAGCTCATAGTGCATGTGACATCATCACCTCAACATCTCTTATCTATCGAGTATATGAATTTATAGTTTAAGAAAAAGAGCAATCTACATGCGACAACTATAAGGTCTTAAAACCCTAAAATAGTAACAACATCCATTACCATCTTAACATCATGATAATAGAACCAAGTATTATAATACTTGTACAATCTTCACCTCCACCCTTACTCAACAAAACTTGGGTATCGACCACCAACAACACATATGTTTCGACCAAGACTAAAACAAAGGTACAGTGACCACCAAGGTCAAACTACCACAAGGACAAACAATAATCCTAAAAATAGGTATGAACCATAACCAAAAGTGGAGGTTATCCTTAAGGGAAACTCATCGAGATGAAGGAGGCAACACCTACAAAGATGATCACCAAAAATATTTACACATATATGATAGAATATCCACAAAAAACCTTGTTAAAAGGATAAATACTCATGTTTAACATGTGCATAATAGTACCAAAAATCCATGTTACATTTAGGTACTCGAACCCCATACATGATAATAAAAATCATAGATCAGGGAAAGAAAATGATCCATCTTATATTCATCTCAAAATTGGGTACAAGAAAATTTGGGTTTCGAATTAGAAGCAATTCCTACTAAACTATCATCACGGTTAAAAATAAATCATGGTAATACCTTTTTTCAAGTTAAGAGCATATTTCAAAATAAAAACAACAACATACAAACAAGATTATGGTACCAAAATAGAAGAGGGGAAATCTATATAACCTTCCTTATGTAGAAATCCATGCTCTGAGATCAAAGGCTCCAAGAGAGAAAAATATTCTCCAACTTGATTAGCACTTCGGCCACAAGATCACCTCACAAGAGAAGAACACCATAGGTAAGAAATTTTCTCAAGAAGAAGGGTAAGAAACCCTAGGCCGAACACAAAGAAGAAAGGGGAAAGAGAAGAAAACTTCCTCTCACTAGTTACCACCATGGTAGAACCATGGTCTATGACCTTTGTGAAGAGGTGTTTCTCTTAAGATGACCATCAAGGTAGAACCCTAGTCTTCAGCGAAGAAGGAGGAAGAAGAAGATGTGGTTTTCAAGAGGAAAACATGATCAAGAGGGTAGATCCACTTACCAAGAAAAGAATCACCGCCAAAGAGTTGATTTAGCACAAGATCCTCCACAAGCAAGGTTGATCGACCACCATAGCTTCAAAATTGGACCTCCTTTGCTCCCAAATCTCCAAGGTCGGTCACAATAGTGAGGGAAGATAGTAGGGCCAGAAAATATGCTTGATATTGAGGATAAAGGGCCATATACCCAAAGGAGGAGGGGAGTAAGGTATGTATGAGGTGTCAACACAATAGAGCACCAAAGGGACACTTGTCCATGAAGAAAATAGCCATGCAACCATTAAACACGTACATGCAACTCATGGTGATACAATATAGGTGGTGTCTTGACCACATAGCTAACCACTACCCTAGAGGTTCAGACAAACCTCAAGACAACTTGTCTCAGACACAACAAAAGGATCAACAACACACTAGGTTGAGACACACTACAAGAAGCCAAAGCATCTCGACCAAAACACACCCAAGACCATCAAGGTTGAGAAACAACACCAAGGGAAGGTGTCTTGATCGAGACACACCCAAGACACTCCACAAGGTCGAGACATGGGTCGCAACACAAGGGTAAACTCGACATGGTCGATACCAAGCATTACCAAGCAAACCCTAAAAACCCTACCATTACCACATGATGCCACCTCATCAACCTAGGTCCAACCAAGCCGCCCCCTAGCATCATTCTCTCTCTCATGATGCTAAAGAACTAAGGGAACACTCTACATGTGAAAATTTTTCAAAATAACCCAACTTAGGTAAATTGCATCTTGGTCCAAAACAAGCAAACAAGCTCAAGAAACATCAAAATAGGACCAAACTAAGAATATGAGATTGTCATATGTTAACAAAGCATCTCAAAGTATTAGAACAAGGTTATAAACATGTATTTATTCAAATTAAGCACAAATTAACATTAAGCTAGGTCACAGGCCTTACAACCATAAACCCCTAACAAGGATTTTGCCCCCAAAATCCCACGCGAGAAGAGACTGATATTTCCAAAGCATCATATCCTCAAACTCCCATGTGACTTCCTCTATGCCACGGTGATGCTATAAAACTTTAACCAACATGATGTCCTTATATCTAGGATCACTGAACTCATCCTCAACTAACTTCACCTCTACCGGGTGTAGAGTCGACTCCAAGTCAAGGTGACACTTCCTCGACATAGTAACATTGCATCAATTTGGTACAACTCAGGTGGAAACTCTAACTTGTAAGTCACCCTCCCATCGAGAATGTTGTACTGCTCTCTGATAGGTGGGTGTTATCTTGCTTCTATTTTCCTACTCTGATCAGCTAACTCAACCCCGGATTTACTTACAACTGTGCTAACGAGCTCGCTATCATATACACCTTCATATGTACATTTAGGTTGTTGTAAGGAGATTACATGTCTCAAAAAAGGATACAATTGTACCTACTCAATAGATGATGATGAAAAAGACTTCCTACTCAAGGCATCTATAACCCAAACCTTTCCTTGATGCATCACAGACTAATCTATAGCCCTTTCTTGTTAACTATGTTAGGGGTAATCTCCACTGCACTTATGTCCTCAATAAATCTCCTGTAGATGTCATAAGATGTCCCCACTTTCATACTGACCTCACTATAAGATGTCACATATTCAAGGAAAACTACTTCAGAAGTAGATTGAGATATTAAATATAAATATGACCATAAACTGATCTAGTTGGGACTTGAACACCTTGTTCGTTTATCTGTAACCAATGCTAATTCTCATGGATCCTCTTTTCTTCTTTACAAACATAATAGGAGCACCTTGAGGAGGCGTGCTCAGTTTGATAAACTCTTTTCCCAAGTAGAGCTTGCAAGTGTCTCTTCAACTCTTACATCCTCACCAACATCATCCTATAAGGTGTATAAACCCTTAACATATGGTGATTGTACTATAGGGTGGGTACCGATAACCAGATTCATCTCAAAGTCAATCTTTCTAGGAGACAAAACACTTTGGTTCTCATAAGGAAACATATCCTTGATCTTACGTACAACTGACATCTCATATATATGAGGATTCCTCACCTTGGTTTCCATCATATGCGTCAAGAATGCATCACATACTTATCTCATCAGTTCCTCGGTAGTCATTGTTGATACCAAAAACATCAGAAGAATCTTCCTATCATCTTGAACAATCCACAAAAGATCATCATTCACAACGTCACCATCTTGGAACTAAAGTCCAAGGTCACCATATACTTTTCAAAGTATCCATCCCAAGGTCACATCAAAACCATGCACATTAAGTGATACGAGACTCACTTGTATGTCATGTCCCTCGAAAGAAAGGACACAAAGGAAACATACTTCCTTAGATACCAAAGCACCACCTAGGGATTTCTAACAAGGGGGAGGGATTACCAAATATCTTTGGTTATTATGCAGGTTTAGAACTGCTCATGTGTCATTCTTCCTTTTTCATCATGGCTTCCTCGCCATCAGCATGTAAATTATAAACATGGATACATATCATTACTCTTTTTTTATTTTTTCATTATTTTACCATGTTTGTCAACTCCTCATCAAGAGATAGATCATTCTTTTTCACATGTACTTTATTGAGTAGGGATTATCTCCCTTATTTTCTCTCACATATCATGAAGATTGCACCTTAAACTTTCTTATACTCATAGGTTTTTATGAGATTAACTCAGGTTCCACCTTACTCATTCATTACTTGTTCCTATTTGTCTTATCACTTCATACTTATCCCAGGAGTTCTCTATATGATATGTAGATTTTACACCTTGACTTAATTCATTAGCACAATTTTTTTTGTCTTTTTCTTTATAAACTTCTTGAAATGACAAATTCAAGAACCCCTCATAGCTTACTTGTCCTCATGTTTAGGTTTCATGGTGATATATCTATCTCTTTTAATTACCAAACATTTATGGTTTGAAAGGTTATAGTATAGTTCTCATCTCTTTTAAAGTAAAATGGAGGGAATAGTACCATGATCCCTGATATTTTATTCTCTTTAGATTGTTTCAAAATGAATACTTGATTAGAGTAATCAAAATGATAAAAACCTTAAGAGTTCCATACTCACCTTTCCTTCAACATTTGAATACCTGGCCAGGGCACTCAAATATCGAGGTTAGGCAATATGAACCATATTTTATATCATGTTCTCATCTTAGACATCATCCTAGTCCTAGTCATAGTGTCCCTGCAAAATCAATGAGCCTAGAGCTCTAATACCACCAAATATGACACCCTTTGCCACACAAAGTGAGATTACTCAAAACAAAGTGAGGAATTATCACTAATACCAATATTACCACAAAATAGGGTAAATTAAACTGATCTCATGCTAGGATCTCAAGCTCAACAAATCATAATTGAAGCCATAAACTCATGCCAATTATATTTCATTCATATTAAAAATATTACACATCATTATTCACAGGCCAACTAGCCACAACATGTTACATATAATCATCTACTGGCAAATACAAATCATATCTGCTCCATCATGGCATAAAGCCAAATACTCAAACCAATGTACAACATTCACAAAACTCACCTAAGGACCTGAGTGTATAGGGATGACAAATGGCACTCTATTACAAGACACTAGTTGTATTTTCATGATCCAACAACAACAACTCCTCTTGTTATTAGTCTTATGAAAACGATCTCTATCTCAGCATGCACGTCCACCTACGAGATGTGGAAACCCATGGGGTGAGACCAAATGTCCCAACAAGAGATATAACTCTATGCCAACATCTATTTTAAGAATAGATAAGTGAAACAACAGATTATACTATTAACAATAAGTAGATTCAGCTAAATGAAATAAGCAAGGCAATTGTCATTATTTAAGCAGTTCCAATATCCATAACTGAGCAATACAAAATATTATGCCTTTAGAAGGAATATGAAGAACATGTATAACTATTATAAAATAACCAGTACAAGAAACAAGGTAAAGGGTCAACCAATGTGAATCGTATTTAACCCTATGCAATTATACTACATGGTTGTATTATATCTTTTATCAATATGCCCTGAGGATTTGAGACTTACCACTCAAATCCAATTGACCACGACCAAGTCAAAATTAGTACCATACAAGATAAATGGAAGAGTTGGACTCCATGATCATCACCAACATTGCTCAGTAAGTTCGAGTCTACAACCCAGTGACATGACAATCAAACTACAAGACAACAACTTATAGTCATAGATGTAGTCCTATGGACAACAACTCATAGTCAAAGCTACGGTCCTATAAAACAACGAGCCTACCTTAGTACATGGCACAACGCTAGAGAATAGGCTCATGCATGGACGTTCTATATTAGATCATCATATCACTATCTCAACAATTTAAGGATACAAGGAGATACCTCAACTTGCACCCTACATATTCAACAATAACCTCTTTGAGTTTCCCGTAGGAGTTACTCGTTTCACCATCTAGATAAATACTGACACTAAAGATGGATCTATGGTACAGGGAAACTACATGATTAGGGTTTCACTTGGTTATCTAAGCCAAGTGAGTATCTTTTAGGATCAATCATTTTACAACATACAAACTCTAAATAACATCTACAAAGATAAGGGCATAATACAACTTCAGAAGATATAAATCATACAAAGTATAAACTTGTCACACTATCACTTGATATCATTTTTACACTACCTTATTCAAGGCTATCACATCATCACACGTTATCACTACCAAATATGGCTCACATTACCATTATTATAGGGAATGTCAATCCATCATTATATCACTGGAGGATATCACTTCAAATTAGGCAGTAAACCTTCACTAGATCATAAGACCAATAACATCATGCTTGTACCTCATCATCATCTCATCATGCCTCAATAGACACATAAGAATCACTTATGTCTTATCACATATTCACCATAGCAATCATTAGCTATGACATTCACTTTTACCTGCATGTTTAGGATGTAAACAAATAGGAGAGAGAATCATCATAATATACTATTCATTTTAAGCAATGTAAGCATGTACATCATATGTTCCACAATTAGGGTTAAGGTTCTAGGTATAGACAATTAGGGTTTTATTGCAATAATCATTCATCAAACCCTAGTTCATCAACTCCCATATATTTGAATTGAATTAGGGTTAAGTACTATGGATTATGAGTAAATATGCACATTCAAATTATCATGATTCCAATGCACTTTATCAAGGCTCATAGCCATCACGTCATATCACGTAATCATCTTCATAGAATTCACAAGCTATGATACTTAGTTAACATGCAAGGTTAGAACCATACAAGTAGGAGAGAGAAAGTGAAATCACATGCTATTTATGCAAACAGACTCAAACAAGTATAGCATACCCTAGGATTAGGGTTATCTTCTTCATATACATGGGTAGGTGTACCATCTCATGATGTCATGTATATGTTACGACCATGTATCATATAAGTGTATCAACCATGTATCAACATGGTGTCTCAATTAACCTTCAATAAGGTCAAAATGTCACGACCAAAACAACATGGTCAAGAGTCTCGACCGAACAAGGGACATGTTTGCAACTGATATACAACATAGTTTGAGTGTATACACCCTCAACCCTTAGGGTTAGGGTCTCGACTGAGACAAAAGCAATGTTAGGAGTTACGACTGAAACCAGCACAACATGTCATGATTGAGACAAAAAACAACATGTCACAACTGAATCTCCACCATCATGTGTCTCGACCAAAGCACAACACATGGTCATGTCCCAAAATAGCATATGGGTGTCTCGACCTAAGCAACACAAGATGTCTCAACCACATCACAAGGTGTCCTGACCCAAGCCAACATATGGGTGTATCAATCGAAACCAGAACATGGGTAACATCAAAGCATCAAAGGATATATATGTGTCTTGACCACCACACCAAGAGTGACATATGTGTTGACAAAAACAAAGGTTTATAGTAGGAAAACCAAGCGTCACTATACTCAATATTCAAGGTTTCATGATCATCAAAACCCTAGAACAAGCATCATGAAGATCAACAGACAAAACCACTTAGGAGAGAGAAAATCAAACCTCGGCACATATATAAATCATCCACAACTCTAAGAAAAAACATGATGGTCAAAACTTAGCATTATAGAAAAAACAAAGCTCATTGTGTATGTGAGATCATCACCTCAACATTTCTTATCAATCGAGTATATGAATTTAGGGTTTAAGAAAAAGGGCAATCAACATGAGAAAACTACAAGGTCTTAAAACCCTAAAATAATAAGAACATCCTTTACCATATTAATGTTATGATAATAGAACAAAGTATTATAATACTTGTATAATCTTCACATCCACCCTTACTCAACAAAACTTGGGTGTCGACCACCAACAATGCATATGTTTTGACCAAGACTAAAACAAAGGTACAGTGACCACCAAGGTCAAACTACCACAAGGACAAACAACCATCCTCAAAATAGGGATGAAGAATAACTAAAATAGGAGGTCATCCTTAAGGGAAACTCATCAAGATCTAGGAGGAAATGCCCTACAAATATGTTCACCAAAAATCTTTAAACATATATGATAGAATCTCCACAAAAGAACCTTGTTAAAATGATGAATACTCATGTTTAACATGTGCAAAACAACACCAAAACTCCATGTTACATATAGGTACTCAAAGCCCATATATGATAATAGAAATCATAGATCAGGGAAAGAAAATTATCCATCTTATGTTCATCTCAAAATCAGGTACAAGAAAATTATGGTTTCAAATTAGAAGCAATTCCTATAAAACTATCATCACAATTAAAACTAAATCATGGTAATACCTTTTTGCAAGTTAAGATCATATTTCATAAATAAAATAGCAGCATACGAGAAAGATTATTGTACCAAAATAGAAAAGGGGGAAAGTTATATAACTTGCCTTATGTAGAAATCCATGCTCTGAGATCAAAGGCTCCAAGAGATAAGAATATTCTCCAACTTGATTAGCACTTTAGACACAAGATCACCTCACAAGAGAAGAACACCATAGGTAAGAAATTTTCTCAAGAAGAGGGGCAAGAAAAGAAAATTTCTTCTCACTAGTTACCACCATGGTAGAACCATGGTCTACGATATTTGTGAAGAGGGGTTTCTCTCAAGATGACCATCAGGGTAGAACCCTAGTCTTCATCCAAGGAGGAAGAAGAAGATGGGTTTTTCAAGGGGAAAATGTGATCAAAAGGGTAGATCCACTTACCAAGAAAAAATCACCAAGAATCACCACCAAAGAGTTGATTTAGCATAGGATCCTCCACAAGCAAGGCTGATCGGCCACCATATCTTCAAAATTGGACCTCTTTTCTCCCAAAGATCCAAGGTCGGTCACAAGAGGGAGGGAAGAGAGTAGGGCTGAAAAAGATGCTTGTTATTGAGGATAAAGGGTCATATACCCAAAGGAGGAGGGAAGTAAGGTATGTATGAGTTGTCAACACAATAGAGTACCAAAGGGACACTTGTCCATGAAGAAAATAGTCATGCAACCATTAAACACTTACATGCAACTCATGGTTATACAACCTAATGGTGTCTCAACCACATGGGTCACCACCACCCTAGAGGTCAAGACAAACCTCAAGACAACTTGTCTTGACCACAACAAAAGGATAAACAACACACTGGGTCGAGACACACCACAACAAGCCAAACCATCTCGACCAAAACACATCCAAGACCATCAAGGTCGAGACAACAACACCTAGGGAAGGTGTAACGCCCGGGCCCACTGCCCGAGGCTCTAGTAGAGTTTTTGGAATGACGACTGGCCCCACAGACCACCACTAGCCTTAATTGCATGCTTTTTCCTCACTCACGCGCATGCCAAGATCAACTTCCCGACAGGTCACCCATCCCAGTACGACTCCAAGCTGAGCACGCTTAACTATGGAGTTCATAGTGATGTGCTCCCGCAAAAGGAGATGCACCTTGGTGATATGGGTTGTCCAATCATTCCTTTTAAGATCAACTTATCTGAGGCCTCAAATCCTGGGATGTTACAATCTCCCCCACTTAGACTCTTGACGTCCTCGTCAAGGCTCAACTATAAGGCCTCATAATCTCTTCCCCATTTCAGTGTAGACCCACAATGGCCCATGGACACCCAGCTCCCGATCATGGAATACCAGCACAAGGGTGGCTACATTAACCATGGACAGCCCTTTCCTACATTTCTGGACCACATGGCTCAAGACTGGCATGCCATGCCCATGTGGGCCCCACATACTGGAGGGGAATTGGCACTGATACCATTTGTAATGCCTGGGCCCACTGCCTGAGGCTCTAGTAGAGTTTCTGGAATGATGACTGGCCCCACAGACTACCACTAGCCTTAACTTTGTGCTTTGTCCTCACTCACGCGCATGACAAGATCAACTTCCCGACAGGTCACCCATCCCAGTACTACTCCAAGTTGAGCACGCTTAATTATGGAATTCATAGTGATGGGCTCCCGGAAAAGGAGGTGCACCTTGGTGATATGGGTAGTCCAATCATTCCTTTTAAGATCAACTTATCTGAGGCCTCAAATTCTGGGATGTTACAGAAGGTGTCTCACTCGAGACACCAAAGACACTCCATAAGGTCGAGACATGGGTCACAATACAAGGGCAAACTCAACAGGTCGATACTAAGCACTACCAAGCAAACCCTAAAAACCCTAGCATCACCACATGATGCCACGTCATCAACCAAGGTCCAACCAAGCTTCCCCCTAGCATAATTATCTCTCTCATGATGCTAAAGAACTAACTACACATTCAACATGTGACATTTTTTCAAAATAACCCCTCAACTTGGGTAAATTGCATCTTGTTCCAAAATAAGCAAACATAGCTCAAACAACATCAAAACAGGACCAAACTGAGAACATAAGCTCATCATATGTTAACAGAGCAATGCAAAGGATTAGAGCAAGGTTCTAAACATTTCATTATTCAAATTAAGCACAAATTAACATTAATCTAGGTCAAGGGCCTTACATGGGTTGTTTTGTGAATGTTGGCTTTGTTCATGTGCATACATAATCTTCCATTTTGTGCAATCATTCCTATTATTATACAAAATTTTTAGTTTTTCAATCTGAGCCCCTCATGATTGGGAAGGAAAAATTGGAGACGTTACAATAAACCTCCAAGGTAGGAATATCATGATTAATACCAATTGAATATTCATCTAAGAAATTTCTCCATCCTGTTATATATGAAATCACTTACTATTTAGGATAGACTATCTTTCCACCTTCAAGATGTATCTATAGTTTCTTAAATGGTGTGTCCTTTGCAGGGAGAGACATTGAAAATATCCACCCAAGACTTTGGGGGTACTTGGGGACTTTCAATTAAATATTGACAAAGATATCACCTATGAACGATCTAATCCATCATATCAAGGTGGGGGTTGGTGGAGTTATCCTTGTTCATCACCTTTGCTTCTCTCGGATACCATACCACTGATAATTAGCTTCAAATTTCATCTTAATACTTCCTTGTTGTGTTGTTTACATGCATATTAGTTGTAGGTCTTAATATGTTAGTTTTAAGTTAAGCATGTAGTAAAAATCTAATTTTGTATAAGGGATACCATTTTGTTGTTAAGTATTTTGTCTACTTTTGATGTGCAGTTTTCTATGTGTCTTGTGCAAGAGGTGAGTAGAGAATAGTTTAATGTTACACTTACCCTAGTTCAGAATGTACCCCTATTTTAATTTTTAATAAGGTTGGCCTCAATTTTGTCAAAACTTGTCAATGACAGAGCAAATCCCAACTTACTTGTCCTACAAGTGGATTGTCCTTTGATGGCAATGAGATTTGTGTTTGCCAACAAATCAGTCGACATGTGAGAAATTCAAGTCCACAAGTTGGAGTGACGTCTCATAAATCATACCAACCTTTAGGTCAATGGTGCCATAGTTTGATTGCTAATTAGGAGTATTGACTTTTGGGAGACCGTCCAACTCATACATGTTGAAGGTCATGTGACCTTATATCTCAATATTCTACTTTCATCTAAGGGAATTTCAAACTTTCTAGCATATCTATATCCCACCCCTCCACCCTTATTCTAAATCAACACTCTATTTCACCCTCTACATGTTGAAGAAGTAGAGGGTGATTAGGTGGGTGATTCTTGGGGTTTCTTGGTAGTGATTTCCCCATGACCCTTAGTGGATCTTATTTTTTGTCCCTAGATTTTTTTTGGTGTGACTTTTTTTCTCCTTCATAGATTTATTTTATTTATTTTATTCTTAGATCCATTGATGACCTAGAACAACACATGTCTTGTGGATTCAAGCTCCTATTTTCCTACCATGTTTCTCTTCTTCTTTGTCCAGGGTTGATCTTAGAGGAGCTACCATCGGTGGTCCTAATTTTATTTTTGGGTTATTTTTAAATGTTCTTGAAGCTGAACATCATTTTTCTACATGAGATTGAAAGGAATACTTACCCCCTTAACAATATTAAATAAAAATAAGGTGATATATGCCACATTTTTTAGTTAACAACTCATACACACAAAAGAATTAAAATTCTATGTTATTTAGATGGTTAATTATATTCTTTTTATATAAGAACCTTGTTTATTAAATTAGGTTGCCTATAAATAGAATAATCATTTTAATTAAAAATGTCTCTAATTTCCTAATATGTTAGAATTTTCAACTTATATCATAATGCATGAATGTTATGTTTAAGATATATAAATTGATCTTATATGATGTTTCTTCACGTATTGACTTACTTGATTATAGATTTTTCACTAGATATATTATTTTATTGCATGGTTCCTTGATCATGGAACTTCATGTCTTGTCCCTTACTTGCATTTACACCCAAGCTGACAATGGTCTAAAGATTAATTGTTACAACATGGGAACATCCCTAAATATTCAAGTGGATCCATATGTTGTGTAGTTTTGATTCATATAATATGGATTGAATCCCTAAGGTCCCATTTGGACGCATCATTTGATAATACATATGTATTTGTTAGTATTAGATTTTAAATGCATCCAATAAATCCTAGTATTTAGAAATGATTCATTTGGATATCAATGTGACTATCTCAGATTCAGAATACACCATGGAAAACCCTCTCAGTCCAAACTAGAACAACATCCTGTGATTTTAACCCATCCAATTTGATATTGTCATTGACATATGGGGTGATAATGATGAAGGAACTCCTGAGCCAGATGGGTAGTGTTGTAGAAAGGGTGAGGAATGACAGGGGATGGGAGAGATGGATCTACGATGGAGGGGTATGAGCTTTGGAGGAGGGGTACGAGTGGTAACAGAGTAAGGAAGAGATGGACTACTATAGTAGGACGTGGCACAAATCAGAGGGAGGGAGTGGTTAAAGAGGGGGTGGCGTACAGGGAGAGTCGAAGGAGGGGTGGAGGATGAGGAAGGTGAAATATGGAGCAGAGGAGGGAGCGAAGGATGAGGCTGCAATCTGGAAAAGAAGAGAGAAGATGGAGTGAATTTGGGTGTCAAGCGTGAGGGGAGATAATAGCATATGTGAAAACAGAGAGACGCGGAGTATGTGAGACTAGCAAGAGACATCGTGGCATTTGGAATCATGCCAATACTGGCGTAATTTGTAAATGCAAATTTTGTATAAGGAACTTACCAAGAATTGAAATATCGGTAATTATCAATCACCGTGTTGAATACCCAAATGAGACACATGCAACAAATGGTATTTAGAATACTACTTTTAAATACAATATCATTGTTAAATGCACCATACAAATGGACCCTAATTGTAATCATGATGTCAGTGTGATGAAATACAACATATAATCATGAAATGAGATACTGATGTCCAATAAGTAATTCATGTTAATATGATGACATGTCCCATGTCATTTTAAAGAGATGAATAAAAGATGATTTGACATAAACGTTACTCATTGAAGTAATGAACTCACCTTGATGGCTAGATGGAATAACTACATCTGATAAACTATTTATAACTTAAAACATGTCAAATGATTATTACTTTGTGGTTTCTTATGGTGGTTGAATGTGATATGACAAGTCATGGAAATAGATTACATCGCGAGGTTTGTATTTGTGACACTAAGATAGTATGGGCCTTAGACACTCTCTTAGGGTGGATACTGGGGAAGGGCCCTGACACAACCCTTACCCCTATATAATATGAAGATTGTCCTTCTGTAGGACCCTTAAATAGATAGGAGTTGCAGACCTTAGTCATACATACATCTTGGTTGGTAGAGGGTATTGACATGTAGATACATCCATTTCTAGTAGAGTTGTTGTTGCCTTGTCCACAACTCCAATAGTGTGTTAAAATTAGGGAAGGTGTTTTGGGCCCTAGACAAAACTCTTTCCCTGCTTATGATAAGTAAGTAAGACAACACCTAACTAATTATATGAAAAAATTATTAATAAGATAAATAAGTGATTATGTGATTTTTATTTATGATTGTTCATATAATTTCTTACCTTTGAATCGAATTTATTTCTACTTCCTTATTGCTTCCTACCCTAAAATATATGTAATCTACATGATTAGGTTTAAAAACATAATTTGAAATTTCTATAGTTAGTAACATATTATATATATATCTAAGTTATCAAATTTCAAGTTTCATTGTTGAGTTGGAATAGTGATTCATCGAGACCATAAACTCATATAAATTTCTAAAAACATTTAGGTAATGATTCATAGTATCTTGGTGGAAGTTGTAGTGTTGGTTAATCTAGAGTCTAAAGTTTGTCCCTTCTTAGTTAACTCTTAGGCGTCATTTTCATTTATGTTATTCACTTGTTGTTTCTAGTTAGCTTAAAGTTTTGAAATATATGCATTTTGTATTTATATGTATATGAATGTTGTAATTTAATGTAATAAGAAACTTTATAAGATAAGAATGATGTATCTCTTATACTATGCAACTCATATATATCTATCATATAATATCTTCCAAAACTTTATAATATTAACTTATATTATTTTCATTTGTGCTATATCATGAATATTCATTGGCATTGCATGAAATCCTTTACATGATATTTGCTTTTGGTTTGTTCCTCAATAATGTCCTTGCTGTGTTAATATTGCATAATATGTTCCTAGTTCAAGTGAGATGAGTGATGCATAGCGAGATTCTGATTGGTTTTATTTGTCTTTTCTTTCTAGTTCATGGAGAGTTCATTCCTAGTATGGGTCGTGTTTTCATGGTTAAGGTTTTTTGTGCCTCTTCATGCTAGTGACCTCATTATTTGAGTTTGTTCTTTGTTACTAAAGGTGGTTGGTGTCACATACCCCTTTTTTCTAAGGGATGTATCAAAATTAGTGTGTGTTCCAACCATTCATAATGAAGACTATCAATCAAAGGCTAGAAACATTCTAAGGTAAATTTGGAGAATCAAAATATAAATATTTTGAGTAAAATGTTTATTGGATGTGTTTATGTCGAGGTGAATGTTGCACGTATCATCCCAAATAAGATATTTTCCTTTTATGGTTATAATAAATAATATAATCATGCATATAAGTAAAATGCATATATTCAAATTGAATTCTTAGTGTATGATGTTGACGTGGGATTTTATCGCACTAACAAACTCACTCGGGGTTGAAATCCCCGAGCTTTTACCAAAATCAAAGTGCAATAATACCACCCACAAGCGGATGGGTCTTATCATAGTATAGTTAAGGATCGAACCCAAAGGACAATGTTTTTAAGAATCCTTGTCAGTCGAATCTAGCTCAAGTAAAACTAATATTTAGAACGATTGTTTGATTTATGGTTACTTATACTAATTGCAAGAAAGTAAAGACTGAATTAAATTTGGGTTTAGATCAATGATATGGAATCGTTGGGATGGTATCAGGTTTCACCACCACTACGCATGCAAATACATTCCCAAGCAAACAATCCAGGCAAGATAAAATGATCCAAATAGAGTTGCTGCAGAACCCCCCCATACGGGCGTTAGGTTCACGTAAGCATCACCTTAGGCATCAGATGTCTCATCACCAACTGGGTCACCTACTTATGGCTCTGAAGATATAAAATCCAACAAAGGTTGTGAGCCCCCTATACAAGCGTTAGGCACACAGAAGTGTCACCGAAGGCTAGATGGCTCGTCCCCTCGCGGATCATACACTTAACACCTTGAAGAAATCCCATTCTATTTCTAGTTTGGGAGTCAACCACATTAATAGATAAGCAATCAAGTGATAGATCTACAAACTAACATCAATGATAAACAAAGACGATACAAAATCCAACTAAGGTTGTGGTCCTTCCTGAGGGATGTTTAGACCACAAGAGTGTCACCGTAGGCTAGATGTCTCGTCCCCTCACGAATCATACACTTACAACCTCAAGGAATCTTATAAGAAGTTCTCGTCAAAGAGTCGAACTTTGTAAACCACCATTCAATCCCATATATAGAAGATTTCACAATATAGGAAAGAACAAAATGAAAGCAAAGAGATAATCAACTACAAACATACCAATTAACAATGAAATGGAAAATTATATGCATTGCCATGGAGAGTTTAACAAAAGAACATGATTGCATGGGTAGTGGGGCTAGTCCCCGCACCCTAGCAAAAAGGTACTACTCGCTCATGATGCGAGAAATAAGAAGAATGAGAAAGAGAGAGAAATCTATCATGAACTCAGTGCAGAAGGTAGTCACAGATTAGTGAAGAAGATATGGCCTTCTACGTCATGTCGGAGCAAATTTGGACGTGAACGGGAATGCCAAGACTGACTGGAAAGTCTCCCTCGCTCCGTCTTCCTTCTCTCCTCAACCTCCTCAGTTGCAACATAGGTAGTGGGTGGAATGAAATTGGCGTGGATGACACTGGATTTCGATCGGACCTGTGTACAGGAAGCGTGTCGGTGTCCCGGAGCCGATTTCCCAAAGGGGGACCCTACTGGTCCTATTTATAGGCATGTGGCTGTGTTTCCAGTCCAAACAGTTTTGCATATATTTTTGCTCAAACGGTCTTGTCAAATTTTGACCAAACGGTCTTGAGAATAGAAGAGCAAATGGTCTTGCATCCTTAAGACCAAATGGTTTCACAGACTGTTTGCCTTCCGCCAAACGATCATGTGCAAAAGGGGGCAAACGGTTTGCAAACCATTTGATATCAAACGGTCATACATTTGATCATCGCCTCAGCCAAATGTTCTTTGCCCTTGCTGATCAAACGGTCTTCACCCTTGAAGATCAAATGGTCTGAGGTCCGAAAGGGGCCAAATGGTCTTGCATCCAACAGCTTCAAACAGTTTGCAAACCTGAACAAGTTTGTTCGGTCTCTGCTGGCAACCAACCTTCAAATAGTCTGGCCATTCAGTGTAAGCAAGAGACCAAACGGTCTTGCTCGCATAGCTACGACCCTTCTAAATGGTCTGAAACCGTGCAGCAGCGCCATGGTGGAGGTGTTGATTGTTGAGTGTCCGGTACTGAGGCAGGTAGCTAGGGAGCCGGTGGGTGTGCGGTGGCCATAGCAATTGATGTGGCAGAGTCGGGGCTGCTGCTCGATAGGGCAGAGGTACACGAGCGTGGAGCCACCAGAATCGACCGCATTTGGAGCAAAGAAGTACCACTTGGTGGAGGTGCAGAGGTAGGAGATGACACACCATGGCCGTGGCGAGGCACCGCGTTCGTGGTAATGATGTTGTCCCACGGCTGTGCCGCCTTGCACGGGCATGGTGGGTGAGTAATTGGGCTCTGATGGCGTTATGCCACGTCCATGGCATGACACTACGGTCGTGGTGAGGCTACTGCCCCACGGTCGTGCTACCTCGCACAGGCGTGGCGGGTGAGAAAGGGTTGATGCTGGTGGGGTGCCACGGCCGTGGCTCAGTGATCACGGTCGTGGCGAGTGAGACCTCAGGCGTTGGGGATGATCTACCATGGTCGTGGCCTCACCACACGGTCGTGGTGATGACAGTAGATCACGGTCATTTTGAGCCACCATGGTCGTGGTCAAGACTCGGATTCGAGGTCTTGAATTCATGTAATGCTCGATCCCTCGTGGCTGGGTTATGCCTCCAATAGGTATCTGCTGCTCAAACGGTCTTGAGACCGAATGGGCTCAAACAGTCTTGAGACCGAATGGGCTCAAATGGTCTTGAGACCGAATCGATGGAATTGCTTGGTTAGATTTCTTGATCAGAGGCAAAGGTGAGTGAAGGTGGACCCCAACTACTTGTTCAGCTTTATCAAAACCTACATTAAATCAATAATATTGAGTTAAAACCTTGATAATCAAATCAATTAAGTAGTTTTGCACATTATGATTCATATTGATATTTAATGTGTGAAATAGTATATATAGAGTTGAATTTGTCCCAAAGTGATAATTGAATTCCATGATGAATATGCATTCATCAAAATACCTCGAACTTAAACGTTACTCGTCCTCGAGTAACACAAAATTTGAAACGGTCGCCAAATGAATACTTTCAATTCGTGTGATTGCTTCATCTTCACATCACGAATATTTTCTTTCTTCTCAATATGACTCAGTATCTCAACCTCCTGAGACCACTAAACACATCTTACCATATCTTCGTTCCTGAGTTCATTTTCCAATATCATTTCCTCCTCACTTTTTCCAACAACAAGCATGTCAAAGAGTTTTGTAAAGAGACACCCGTAGAACAACAAGTGTGCATTTGATCTGACACTGGTGTTTTTCAGGATAGGGTAGGCATTCATTGTTCCATTAGGTAGAAAAGGGAATGAAAGGTGGTATGAAAGGAAAAAGTAAATCTCTCCTCTATTCGACTCGAGATTTTTATTTTATGAAGTGCAATTTCATTTATTGCATTTTTTGTGTGAATCTCTCCTCTATTCGAATCAAGATTGCATTTCTTTTTGTGTGCGCTTTGGCATCTTTTTGTTTGCAAATCTCTCCTCTATTCGACTCAAGATTGCATTTTTTGTGGTACGCCCCTATTTATTTGCGAGGGGTATGGAAGAAGCAGATATAGAGGAAAGTTGTGTACCACCCCAAACTTAGGGTTTGGCACAAATTTGGCTATTTTTGTATATTTTTTATGAATGGAGGGATACAAAGATGATAGAAGAGGTGTAGAAGAGAGTTCAGATCAAAATGCAACTTGATTTACGATTCAGTGCACCGGGTTGGTATCTTTATCGTACTCTGATCAAATAATGACTTGATGAGCATCAGTGGAGATTCCATGTTATTGTTCCACTAGTTAGTTAGGAAGCACGACGTGTTTGATCCCTATCAGTTTGACAGACACTTATCATTTTTGTATAAGTATCATGATGTTAGGAATCATAAGCTTCACGAGATGATTTCAATCAAAGGGCTTGTTTCAAAAAGTGGTCCTTTTGAGGATTTACTTCGAATAAGGGGGATATAATGATTTAAAATGCATAGCAGGTTAGAGAGTGACTTTTAATGAAATAGGAAGTGTCAAAAATTCATCAAGTATCTATTCAATTTCTTTGGAAAACTATAAAAATTTTGAAAGTTTGAAAATTTTGTCAAGAAAACTTAAGTATGAAAAGGATGGGTGTAGGTGGAAAGTGAGGTACATACCACCCACCCTCCACCCCAAACATAGAGATTTGCTCGTCCTGAGAAAACCCTAAATCTAAGATGGAGGGGAAAATTCATGCCAGAATGACCACCGGATGTGGTTGTGTTCCAATAAGCACGCATCCTTTTATCTGAAAGTCTCAAAGCTAAAGAGCAATTAGATCATAAAATAGCATCTTGCGATGCAAATTTTATTTAATGAAAAATTAACTAGAAGGTAAAAAACAAAATTGAATAAACATTCTAATTTGAAAAGAAAAGTAAAAGAAATTTATTAATCAGGTTGCCTCCCGACAAGAGCCTTTGTTTTATGTCGATGGTTTGACTTGATATCTGCAAATTCATAGTGGTTCCATTGGATTGGAGAGATCTATTATTTCTTCGGTTCTCATATCTGCGGTGGTGAAAAATCTTTTCAAGCATTGGCTGTTCGCCACAAATTCACCTGACTTTTCACTCCATAAAGAGAAAGCACCATGTGGGGAGATGCTTTTGACAATGTACGGTCCCGACCAGCGAGAGCAGAGTTTCCCTGGGAATAACTTCAACCTTGAGTTGAACAGTAGAACTTGGTCTCCCACTTGTATGTATTTTCTTTTCAAATGACCATCATGCCAAAGTTTGGTGTGTTCTTTGTAGATTCGTGCATTCTCATAAGTTGTCATCATGAGTTCATCCAGCTCTTGAAGTTGCAGAATCCTGGCCTGACCTGCTTTCTTCATGTCAAAATTCAGTTGTTTTATTTCCCACCATGCCTTATGTTCCAATTCGACAGGGAGGTGGCAAGCCTTTCCATATATTAATCGGAAGGGTGTAGTCCCGAGGGGAGTTTTGTAAGCAGTTCGATAGGCCCATAATGTGTCGTTGATTTTTACTGACCAATCTTTTCAATTGCGGCCTACAGTTTTTTCCAAAATAGCCTTTAGTTGACGATTAGAAACATCTACCTGTCTACTCATTTTTGGATGGTAGGGCGAGGCTACCTTATGTGTTACACCATATTTTCTCAGTAAAGCTTCAAATATTCTTTCAAGGAAGTGAGACCCTCCGTCAGATATCACTATTTGTGGCACCTCTAAACGGGGAAAAATAATATCTTTGAATAATTTGATGATGGGTTTGGAATCACTAGTGACGGTTGGTATAGCTTCAACCCATTTTGAGACGTAATCAACCGCTACTAGGATGTAAGAAAATCTGTAAGAAGATGGGAATGGCCCCATGTAGTCCACACCCCAAACATCAAATATCTCAATTTCTTGCCACAACTTAAATGGCATCTCATCTCTCTTCATAATGTTACCTGTTCTTTGACATTTGTCACATGATAGAACAAAGTTGTAGGAATCCTTGGATATGGTTGGCCAAAAGAATCCACATTGCAAAACCTTTATTGCAGTCTTCTTAGAACTCATGTGGCCTCCATCTGGGCCAGAGTGGCAGTGCTCTAGAATGAGTTTGGTTTCTTCCTCAGCAATACATCATCTGTAAAGACCATCGACACATAGCTTAAAAAGATATGGCTCATCCCAGTGATATTATTTCACATCATGCATAAATTTCTTCAGTACATTTCCGGTGCATTGAGGATGGATAAACCCAACAGCAAGGTAGTTCACAAAATCTGAGTGTCACGATACATCTTCTGAGACCTTCATTAGTTGATCATCCGGTAGGGAATCATTGATCGAAATCTTCTCAGTATCCAAAGTGTGGATGCAACTGAGGTGGTCTGCTACAACATTCTCTACACCCTTTTTATCTCTTATCTCTAAATCAAATTCTTGTAATAGGAGGATCCATCTAATCAACCTGGGTTTTGCATCTTTCTTTGCCAGAAGGTAACGAATGGTAGCATGGTCTGTGTAGACAATGACCTTCGAACCAATTAGGTAGGATCTGAATTTGTCAAAGGCATACACGACTGCTAGGAGTTCTTTCTCAGTAGTTGCATAATTTCTCCGGGATTCATCGAGAGTTTTTGAAGCATAATATATCACATAATGTTTCTTCTCTATATATTTCCCTAAAAAAGCACCCACAGCATAGTCACTAGCATCCCACATAATTTCAAAAGGATGGTCCCAGTCGGGATCTCTAATGATGGGGGTGGTTGTAAGGGCCTGCTTCAGTGTGTTGAAGCTTTTGACACATTCTTCATTGAAATTGAAATCAGTATCCTTCAGTAATAGATTCATCATTGGCTTAGTTAACTTGGAAAAGTCCTTTATGAATCTTTTGTAAAATCATGCATGACCAAGGAAAGCACACACTTCTTTTACATTTGTTGGTGTGACGTCCCCGAATTTTGATTTCTCCAAACCCTATTGGAAATGTGATGTCAGAATCCAAAAACATCATCCAATCATATCATAGAGCGATGCGGAAGCATAATTCACATACATGAACAAACAACTATACATACACCATAACACAGTCTCAGCATTCAACATGTACATTATTACAACATGAATTACAATTGTATATTGAAAGAGAATTTTACAAGTCTATGAACATGTATGCTAGAAGGATCTTAGACAATAGGTACAACCTATACAACTTGCTCACATCCTATTATTTTATCCCATTCTAGCTCTGGACCTAGAAAATAGGAGAAACAAAATCATCAACAAAAGTTGGTACGTGGAATTAACAGCTATACTATGCTGGCATATAATATACTCAAAATTGAAGAAAGTGAAAGAAAACATTACTTAAAGAAGGAAAATCAGGTAATCCCAAGTTATTAGCCACATTTAGAATGAATATGCATTACTACGGTGGACTTAGCATAAACATAAATGGTGGGCCCTTTCCCGTATACCTTATACTCTAGGGATCTCCCCGTATACCGTGTACTCTAGGGAGGTTCTAGTCAACATTAAAGCTTTCCCTCTATAATAGGGAGTTTAATGAGCACCACTAGTAACTACATTTCATTTATCCTCATTTATGTTCTTTTATGTTCAAGGCAGAAAATTGTCAATATACATACATCTACATCCAACAATGTATTTCAAATACAAGCAAGCAAGTACATATATTTAACATCCAGCAAATCTAGTCATATAATTATATCCATGTACCTCAGTTCAGATATTCCTCACATATCCATGATCGTCTAGATAATTTGGTCATCACCTGATTAATAACAAATATTCATCATTAATACAAGGTTCATCATTATTAAGGGTATTTTAGGTCCAAATTAGGGTTTAGGCCAAACCTTGGTTCAAACTAATCTAAACTTGTGTTTGATATTTTTTTACTGACTAGGGTGTCATTTTAGAGGTCTGGTCCAATTTCATATTTTTCTGATAACTGGTCTATTTTCTAGAATTAATATGAGGTTAAAACATGTAATTGGGTTTTAATGAGAAATGGCCTATCATTTTGACATAATAGTCAAATCTGAGTTTATATTTAGTTTCCACATTATACTAGGGTTCAGTAATATTTTTCTCAGATTTAATTTCCATGATATGCTAATTATACCTACAATATGATCTCAAAATGAAGCATTATCATCTACATGAAATATCATCATTATTTGTTTGTCAAAGGTCTGATCTAAGGGTCCAGTAATGTAGAGGATATTATTCTAAGACCAGGGATATTTTTGGGCAATTTATTGTCTAAGGGAGCTATTTATTAGGAATTTCCTAAGAAAAAGTTATTTTCTGGATATCACAAGTATTTTACCTCATTTTGTGGGGTCCACCGTCCGACGTGGTGGTCCGGAATTGGCCCACACTGGCAAGATTAGCTCCCCAGCTCACACCCCTGGATGATTTTCTTATGATCAGACCGGGTGGTTCATGCAGTGGTGTGCCTCAACCTGTTCCGTGTTGACACCAGAAGCGATGCATCGTCTGCTTCACGGGCTTCATCTGCAGATGCCAGACCTGAGCGCCGTCGTGGCCTAGGTTCACGAAGAGTAACCCTGCAATCATGCTCCAACGTCATGCGAGCCTTGAGGCTTCCATATCCAGTGCCTCCGCAAGTGAGTTCCCTAGGGAGGAACCATGCTGGTGTCAAACTCCAACCTTGCTCGTTCGATGCCTTGGCTCCTTGGATAGAGCTGAAAGCTCCCTTACAGCTAGGTGGTCATCTTCCCTACCTCCGCAGGATGGAGGAAAAAGGGAGAAAAGAGACCGCTAACCCTTCTGCTCGAATCAACCTCACTCAGAGAACCGACAAGGCCCAAAGAACCTCCAGAGATCTTATAAACTCAAAAGGGATGCCTTGATATCTGCCCTTGACTCCACCTTCATCCCGAAATCCACCGTCTTCACTGACTGTGGTGGATCTTCTTCTCACACGACCTTGGATCTGCATCCACTTTAAGGATGGTCGGTGTTCCTCTATGAAGTGGATGGCATCACCCAGATGTGGTGCAGTCGGCCAAAACTCCCCCAAAACACTCGAGCTCCACCACAGGTTATAGGTTCGATGGCCATCATTGTCCCTTGATTGAGAAATTAAGAGTGCAGTAGGTTGCGGAAGGGATCTTGATCACTTTTGCTTGGTCAGTGCAAAATGTAGTCATGAAAAGAGTGAGGGAGGAGGATTCGATCTCTCTGGTTCGCGCTGCTGGAGACAAGTGTTAGGGACATAGCTTGGTTCTCTCCAAATATGCCACCTCCCAACCTAAGTCAGGGTTTTTTGGAGATCTCCATACTTCTCGGATCTGAATAGCCTGCTAGACGTGTGTGGGGTGTAATATGGACTAGGTGATCGAGGTTGGGTGGATCGGCATGTTGTTCTGTTGTTGTTCCCGAATTTGTCGGAGGTTGAAGACACCTCAAGAGGCTATGGGTGTGCCTAAGCAAGGGATTAGGTCAGCATGAAATCACAATCTCATGGATACTAAATCATATATCTAAAAGACTAAGGTTCCACCCCATATACTTCATTAATGTCCTCAACTTCAAATGCATACATCTTTTTATAGAAATCTCCAAACGTTCTCAAATTTTTAAACATAGGCTTATAACATCATAGTGTATCTTTAAACAAAGTTTGAGTCACTAAATCCATTACTTGATCATACAAATAAGCTCCCAACCAATCTTATAGATGGGTGCATAAAAATCTGAATCCAACTCAATGAATAAAAAGATCTTGATCCTACCAGTCCAAAAACACTTCTTATGATACTAACACCTCAAAGTTCACTAATATATCACTTGAGGTTATTGGTACTATTAAACGGGTCCCATGGACTCATATGTACCAAAAACAATTAATCAAACTTATTCAACATACTTGAACTCAAGTAATGTTCTAATCGTCAATTGCATATATATATAGTTACACTTTTTGGGTGGAAATATACAATAATTGAATAACCAATTCCTCCATTTGGTATCATAATTTACATGACACTCATGGTCTTAAAATACTATATTGGGTATCATAATCCTAAAATTGGGGTCATCACATTCTCCCCACCTTATATAGAATTTCGTCCTCGAAATTCAATCGATCTTATACTCAAGGTGATGTCAAGAAGTCCAGATTCATATAGTCACCACTCGTAGGTATTAAAACCATCATAATTCCAGATGTAGCCTAAGTTTTCATCTTTAGTTCATAGTATCTAGGGTATACTCACCCCTCCTTAAACAAGAATCATCATCATCATCATTTAATGTCTTAGTCATACCATGACATTCTAGTACTTTAGGATTTACTTCTCTCATTACCCCTAAAAGTTAGTGTTTTCTCTTACATATAAAGTTGATAAGGTATTACTCAAGTTTCATCTTTCACCCTACTCATCTAAGTAAGGTGATATCAAGAGATCATGCTTACTAAAATATCACAATTACATCATTAATGTGGTCTATGATCGACATCATACTATGATTTCATTATTATAGAAAGACTTGCTTATCATACTTAAATATTAGGGTTTCACCCTATTCAACGAGTTATCCTCAAGAAGAAGCTTAGATTTAGAAGGATTTATCCTAGGCACTATATTTTGTGATTATTAATCTATGATCCAAAAATATCTTTTTTTTAGCTCATGATTTCAAACTTAAATATTACGTGCATGATATAAGAAGGGAATATAGAATATGCCAAACTTATATGAGTGACTCCTCAGGTATAAATCATCTATATAGCTCAAGTGAGGTTTCTTGCATCATATATTAATAAAGAGAAGTGGAGGGAACAACATTTATAAATATCTTATGCACAATGCATTTTACTCTCAAAATCAGAGTTCACATATTACCTCACTTGCAGCTAATGATGAGATTCACAAGCATACATCACTCAAGCTAGGACCTAACTCAATTAAAAGGATTGACCTCATTATGAGTTGCCTACCCATCATTTTTTTACCCAACTCTCACATATAGGATAGAATCGTGCAAAAGGACTCAACTCATCTACTCAGGAGTAATCTAGCTTAGGACACATCATTTCACATATATCACATATTTCATATATTGTAGGGTAGGTCTTATGACCCTCTCCTTGTGGGTATCACTCTCTCTGGAGTTCACCACATATCTTGTCCTAACACTGGATGTCCTCCTTTGTATAAGAGCTTGAGGCACATGCATATTCTACTGTATCTTAACTTATACTACTATAGAACATGTCTTTGGTGTCGGTTGTTTATGCCCTTTTAGCGACGGTTCTCAAGCGACGCCTATGTGGGCGTCGCTAAAGGTCGAACTCTTCGGCGTCAGTTTTATAACCAATGCCAAAAGGCTTCGCGCCACTGAAAATGCGCCAGCAGGGCATCGATAGGCGTCGGTTATGTATAGTAAGCCGACATCAAAAGGGTTCGCACCACAAAAAGGGCGCCATCTAGGACACTTTCTGCGTCGGTTTGCAACTAAAAAATCGATGCCATATTTCCAAACGCCACGGTCGTGCTTCCTTGCACGGCCATGTTTAGTACTATAGGCTTCGGTTTTGTACTAATAACCGACACTTTTTCCGCCACGGCCGTGCTTTCCTGCACGGTCGGGTTGTTTGTCATATTAGGCGGCAGTTTTTATCCAATAACTGACGTTGTAAGCCTTTGATGACGGTGTTCTATAAATAACCGACACCTTTTTTTTTTTCTTATCAGTTTGCAGGCCTGATGTGGCTGTTCAGCAGGATGAGAACCTACAGTTCAGTTTTCTGAACTGCAGGTTTACGACATCCATTGATATCAACCTACAAATAGGCCACAAACCTACAAAATCAACAAATATACTTTTCACACAAGTAGATACATTCAAACATCAATTCAATTCTCACATTCACACATGTAGAAACATGCAAATACATGTAGGAACATTCAGACATGTATAAACATTCATAAATATTCATTTACAAAATATCATTCAACGTCGCTATCAGCATCCCAATTATATCTTACAATTGCCACTGCTTGTATGGCTCTTTCCCATTCTTCTCTTACTTCATTTAATACTTCCATCGTATATGGAGCATGTACATCTTTTAAGCATTTACCTATAGTGTGGTCAGTTTTAAACACCTACAAAGAGAATGATGTATATATATAAGTAATAATATAAAAATAAGATTGATATATTTCATACTAACTAATGAGACTATATATAATACCTCATGTATGGTATCGATGTACAATGCGGCATATTGGTTAATCATCTGCATAAATCGCATCAAATAGTATGTGCATGCCCAACCGTTGTCTTGTGTAGCACACTATAAATTGAAACATACAAAATATTAAAAAATACAACTAAGCACAGTTCACATAAATAATATATACATTGGAGTCGGGAACTTACTTTTACGTTCTCCCAAATTATTGGTTGGTTCTTTTTCCTTGGGACCTTTCCTTCAGCCTTTTTGAATGCATCTAAACCCCTACATATTAATGTAACACAATAAATTGCATAATTAAATAGTAATGTAATAACAGATGTTAACAGATATAAAAATGAAATATTTCTCACCAGAATAATGGCAATCTCATTACGTGTCCAATTTTAGTATTCAATGTACTCCCCGCAGGATCTAGATAATAAACAGTGAACGTCCCAGGGAGAATAACTAGTAACTCCCAATGCCTACCGCTAGAGGTAAAAAAGTTAAAAATTAATAACTCAAAATCCACAATAAAAAGGTAATTTTCTTAAGTCCAAATTATAACTAAAGTAAACTTACTTGACATTGAATGGAGCTATTATTATCGTCTTCTTTTGTTGACCAAAAATTGTAAAAGCATCTATACAGTATTGTTGAACACTATCAGGGTCTTTAGCTACCATACTAATCAATGATGGAATCAAAAATCCCACATGGTCAAATGCAAATTGTTTGCATTGATTTTCGACTAAGTAGCTGCAAAACATGTATTACGTATGCATTAATATATAAGAAACCAGATCACCGGATCTTACACAAGGTATATGGATGTATAAATAAGATCTCACCTTATCCATGTCTCTATCATTGATGTATTCAGTCAATCATATATAAACAGCTCAATAATATCTTGTATAAATAAAGAGCTTTCGCATGATTGACCTGCATAATTCACTTCTAAAGAAACAATTATAGGGCAATGTATATTATGTGCCCGTAGCCAACATCCCATTCCCCTACAAGTAGGATCTAACGGGTATTTTAGGTCAGTTGGAACCCAACTTGGTAATGCAGGAAGTGGAGGTGGAGGCCTAGGTGCTCCAGGTGTCTTCTTTTTAACCTGTATATATAATTTCAGATCAATTGACCTCATATATACACATTAACAATCTAAGGTAATGTAAATTTATCTTACAATTTCAGTAGTGTAGACGACATCTGCTTTGGGCCACAATATCACCCCGCCTTCTGCCTCAGCAAGTGTATCAATATCTGGGTGGGCATATGGCAATGTAGCTTCCCTCCAATCGGGTAATACATGTATCGGGCTCACACGAACGTAGCCCTATGGCATTGGAGTCCCGTGAAACATTGCCCCAAGAAGGGACGGGTAAGCCTGCACCTCTGCAACAATATAGTCTTATATTCTTAAGCGGCATGGCTTCAACGCCTATAAATTTACGTAAAGAATATTATACATATATACATATCATCTTGAAAACATATCATCTTGAAAAGACTAGCTACAATGTCATAAACAATACTTACAGTAGACATGTTAGGCAGTGGGTCTACAGGATTACTCTCAGTCTGTGCATCAGGAGAAGAGTGGGTCCCCATAGGCTGATTGGAAGCCTAAGATGCCTGCCACCGCACCATTTCTTCCTTGACTTTCTCAGCAACTATATCATTGACCTTCTTAGCAACTATATCCTCAACTCTCTTATTCTCCTATACATGGATAAAAGAAACATTAGCTTCTTATTATTGAATTCCCTTTTGCATTAACATTCTAAAAAAAGAATAGGTTACCTCTTCTTGTGAAAGCCTCGCTCTGGGTTTGTGCTGGGATGGCCCAAAGAATGCGTTGATACCCACACCAGTGCCTGCACCCCTAACACGTCCAGGATGCTCTGGGTTACCCAGAGCAACTGTCAATTCATCCCTTGTGACCTGAGGGATGAACGTGCCTTGTTTCCTCTGCTCGTGCAGCTCTCGCTAATCACCATCAACAGAAATTGGTAAGTTAACATCACAAATAATCAATATTCAAACGATTGCTCTAAGAGTTGTATTTTACCATTTTCGCAACCGCCTCAGCAGTTACGGGCTTCTTTATTTCACCCTTCTTGTTTTGCCTCCCAGCTATCCAGACATCATGGCGAGGCATGGGTGTGGCACATGTAGTAGATGACTCCTGAGTAGCAATAGACTCCGCCTGTAGTCTTTGGCGAATGCTTGCATAGCCCTTTGGACCCATAGTGTGGTCATGCACATTTGGTGCACACCTTGCTTTTTGCGCCTCACTGAGGGCCTAGTTAGTATGCACATTAATGATTTGGTTAGTAGCACTAAATGTTAATCTTGAATAGGTGAATACAATGTATATTAATTAAATTGGGAGTGACGCCTAATACCTTGAATTCTTCAGATTTTCTTGAAGCAACAAACGTGTCCCAATCTTCTTTGTCCAAGAAGTTCCACTGTTCAAGGGCTGACTTATTCTTCTTATCACCATCTTTTATGTATTCTCTATTGAGATTTGTCCTATAGTTCCTTAGCATCTTTTCAGCATGTTGCATCACACTTTTACGATGCAGCTTCTCATCCAATGCAAACAGATTATGTAAAATAGAATTGTTATTAACTAGCATCCAAAAATAGAATTGCAAATAATATAATTTGTAATCTACAAAATAGAATTGCAAATAATAATAACTCATGCATAAATCCTTCCATATCATGTCTTTCTTCGCCTGAGGAACTTTATGCCAATTATCATACTTAACACCACAATGTCTTCGAGTGACAACCCCAAGATAGTTTACAAAATTATTGCGGTTCACTCCAATTGCATTTCCTCCATTATCAAACTCCACAACCAATCTGGATCCACTGCCACTTAGCACTATTAACTTCTTCAATAGAGTGATGCCCCTTTTCTTGTTAAGTGTTTGGTGATGCGCATCAAGTTCTTCCAGTGCTTCAGTGGGTACATGTTCATCATCAACCTAAAATTTGACAAAAATAAACACACTGAATTAGCCCAATATAGAAATATGGGATATATGACATAACTAGAAGAAAATGAATTTTATAGAAATATAGGATATGTTTTTAGAACTTACATTGGTATCCTCTCCATGCTCATCATGGACAGCATGCTCATCATGGACTTCATGCTCATCATGGACATCATGCTCATCATGGTCAGCCATATGAAAATGTCATTAAAAAGGCAAACATTTAGCATTTGTATTAACTAGAAGATAATGAAACATCAAATCTGAAAATGATGTTGATATTAAAAAAGAAAACATTTAGCTTCAATAAAAAATATATACATGCATGCCACTAAAATTGTGATCTTTTATCAATTAACAATCCTTCATTGTGATCTCCGCGCACATATAAGTCATCATTAGCTTCAATATTTTGTGGAGTTGGCAACCCAACTAAGAATGGACTAGAGTCATCATACTTATCATAGTACTCTTCTTCATCTATAGGATCTTCAATGAACTATCTTTTACCATGAAGAACAACCGACCATTTATCATTTGCAGGATCATCGATATAGAATATTTGTTTCTCCTGTGATGCCAATATGAATGGTTCACCCTTCTCGCCAATATTTTCAAAGTTCACTAAAGTGAAACCCAATTCATCCACTATAACTCCTTTAGTGTTATCAACCCAATTACATTTAAAGAGAAATATTCTGAAATCTATGTAGTCAAACTCCCATATGTCTTAAATGACACCGTAATATGACATTTTAGCTTCACGTGGACTCTTATCCTTTGCACTTGCAAAATACATAGTCGACGCTTGAAGAGTGACCCCACTATTTTGGACGACACTCTTATCATCTTGGCACTTTGTGTAATATGTGAACCGATTAATGTCAAGCCCTTCATAAGACATAACATTCAATTTTAGTTTAAAGGTGAGGCATTTGATAGTTTCTGTAATATCATTTGGTGTTTGAGATAGTTGATGTAAGACTTTATCTTCAAACCACTTAGTAAAAGTCTTGTTATGCTCTCTAGCAAGCCACATTGAACTTGCTCGAGGATGTTGTCTCTTGATGAAATTGGTATGTTCCCCGATATAAACACTCACTTCGTCCATGTTGTGTAAAATATACAGGTGACCTTGTTCCAACTTCTCATGGATGATTACTTTCACCCATGATCCCAAAATTCCTTTGCCCTCCTCAATATTCTTGTCATTAACAGGAGTGTTATTACCACTCAGAAAGTCATTGCAAAAATCCATAACCTCTCTCACCACATAACCTTCAATAATACTCCCTTCAGGCTGATATGGGTTTCGAACATCACCTTTAAAAATGCTCATGTATCGTTCAAATAGATACATCCAATGCAAGAAAACTAGTCCCAACATTTTCACTTCCCTTGTCAAGTGGACAACAAGATGTACCATGATATCAAAGAACGAAGGAGGGAAATACATCTCAACCTGACATAGGGTAACTACCACTTCTCTTTGCAAATTATCGAGAGTATCAGGGTCAATAACTTTGCTGCATAGACTATTGAAAAAGAAACAAAGTCTAGTGATTGCAAACCTTACATGCTTTGACAACATAGATCGAATTGCCATGGGCAATATTTGTTGCATTAGAGTGTGACAATCATGAGATTTAAGACTTATCAACTTCAGATCTTTCATTGATACCAATCTACAGATGTTGGATGAGTAACCCTGTGACACCTTAACATTTACTAAGAATTCCAAAAAGCTTTCTTCTCCTTTCTAGACAACGTGTAACAAGAGGGAGGTAAGTATGTTCTTTTATTACCCATTTCATGTAATTCTGTTAATTCTGACCTTATTCCCATTTCACGTAGGTCCAGTCTGGATTTTATCCCATCTTTAGTCTTACCCGGTATATTTAACAGAGTACCAATGACGCTATCACAGACATTTTTCTCAATGTGCATTACATCGATACAATGCCTGACTGTCAAAGAACTCCAATAAGGAAGATCCCAAAACATTGACTTCTTCTTGAATGAAGAATTCTCACTCTGTGTGGCCATACTACATTGTGATTTCTTACCAAATTCATTGACAATGTCTTTTACTCTTTCATAAACAACATCCCCTGATATATGTTTAGGTGCACTCCGTTCATCATTCCATCCATTGAATGCTTTGCGCTTCCTACGATACGGATGGAATTTTGAAAGAAACCTTCGATGACCAAGATATACAGTCTTTCCACCATGTTTTAGTCTTATTGAATCAGTGTTTTCTTCACATATAGGATACGCTTTAGCTCCTTTGACACTATATCCAGACAAATTCCCGTATGTTGGAAAGTCATTAATAGTGCAAAAGAACATAGCGTGCAAACAAAATGTCTCTCTTTGTGAAGCATCATAGGTCATCGCACCTTCACCCCAGAGTTTCTTCAAGTCATCAATCAGAGGTTCAAGATAAACATTGATATCATTTCCAGGTTGTTTAGGGCCTAATATCAACAACGACAGCACAACGTACTTATTTTTCATACACAGCCAGGGAGGAAGATTGTATATAACAAGCATGACTGGACAAGTGCTATGTTGTCTGCTCAATGTCCCGTACAGATTCATCCCATCTGTACAAAGCCCAAGTCTTAGATTCCTATCTTCTTCACCAAATTTGGGATACAATAGATCAATCTTCTTCCACTGTGGGGAATCAGACGCATGTCGTAGGATCCCATCATTATTTTTCTTAACATCTGCATGCCACCTCAAATTCTGTGCATCTTTTGGATTTGCAAACAAGTGTTGAAATCGTGATATTATAGGTAGATACCACATCACCTTGGCAGGAGAACCAGTTTTGGACTCCCCCGAAGTCGTCAATTTATACCGTGACGCACCACATTTTGGACAATCTTTCAAATCCACATAGTCCTTTTGAAATAATACACAATCATTCGAGCATGTGTGTATCTTCTTGGCCTCCATTCCCATTGGGCACAACAATTTATTTACCCGGTATGTTGAGATTGGCAGCTTGTTTCCTTCAGGAAGCATTTCTTTCAACAAAGTCAACAATGAAGTGAAGCTTTTGTCACTCCATCTATTGTTAGCTTTCAACTTATACAATCTCAACATAGTGCTAAGCTTCATAAAGTTAGCACAGCCTATGTATAACGGTATCTCATCATCATGCACAATGTTTCTAAAGATAGGAGGTGGATCGATGTGCTCTACCCTACAACTATCCAGTATCGCATCAACGATGTCTACTGGAACTGGTTCGTTCACATCTACGTCATCGGAGGCAATTTCTTCTCCCACCCAAGCACTACTATCGACATCCACTGGTTTCGAGTTTGAAATCTCTCCATGCCAGTGCCATTCTGTATAGCCTTGTACAATCCCGTTGTACAGGGCATGACTTTTGATTTCATCACCAATGCTGACTTTCAAGTTGTTACCGCAATGCCTACATGGACAGTAGAACCTATCTCTAGGTTCTTTCCTATGTTCCTCGACAAATCTAATAAACTGATCAAGACCAGATATAAACTCTAGGGTGCAGCAATTGCGAATGGACATCCATGATCTATCCATTCTATGATCAAAGAGAAAATAAGTATATATTAGGACAAGATTAGGGTCTACGGTTAACAAATACATGTGATGTCATTCTTATATATAATAAATGTGTGCCACCTATCGGTGCCCTGCTGGGGACTATCCAAAATTTACTCCTAATGAGTAAATCTTAGACGGGTTTCTAGGCCAACAAACACATGTGATGTCATTCTGATATATAATAAATGTGTACCGTCTATCGGTGCCCTGCTGGCACGTTTTCGGTGGCGCGAAGACTTTTGGCGTCGGTTATAAAACTGACACCGAAGAGTTCGACCTTTAGCGGAGCCCACATAAGCGTCGCTTGAGAACCGTCGCTAAAAGGGCATAAACAACTGACGCCAAAGACATGTTCTGTAGTAGTGAAATTCAGGGCATAAACACATGTGATGTCATTCTGATATATAATAAATGTGTACCACCTATCCCATCCTTGAACACCTAATCTCACTAGTAAGTGTATAATGTGTATTGGGTTTTCAAGAAAATTTCGGCAGCATTTCCTCGATGTTCTCTAAGTACATATGTACTTAGAGAACAAACGGGGAAATGCTGTCGAAATCTTCTCGAAAACTCAATACACATTATACACTTACATCCTAAGTGAGATTAGGTGTTCAAGAACAGTCCCAAACTGGGAACTATCCAAGATTTACTCCTAATGAGTAAATCTTGGATGGGTTTCTAGGCCAACAAACACAATAATAGATATGTACATGTTAGGGTTTCATCACAATTAATGTTAGGGTTTCATCACAATTGATGTTAGGGTTTAATCAAATCAAATTAGGATGCTAGAATGGACAAGTTTAAATCTTATTTCAACATGCATCAAAATTTACTGAATTAGGTCAAATATTAGGATTAGAAACACAAATATATGTAATCAAAAGATTTGTTCGTATCCTAGGATTTACATAAAGCATTACATAAAGATTTGTTCATATCCTTACCAACAGCAAGCACGACCGTTACTGTATTGGCCTACCACAGCCGTGCTAGACAGCACGGCCGTGGTAGGCCAACACAGCCACGGTCGTGCTAGACAACACGGCCGTGGTAGGCCAACACAGCCACAGTCATGCTTGTTGTTGGTAAGGAGCTACGGAGAAGGAAGCAAAGAGGTTAGGGCTACCTGGAGCTAGCATGGAGAAGAACGGCGGCGACCGACGCCAACAATGGAGACAAGAAGGCGAAGACCAGAGCAAAGCGGTGAGCAGCAGTGGCACCAGGAGAGGAGCAGAGTAGACCGGCAAGTAGCAGTGGCGGCAAGCGGCGGCGGCAGCAGGAGAAAGAGGACGCAGCGGTGGTGGCGAGCAGAGCCACACCAGCAGCAGCGGCGGTGAGCAGCAGCGGGGGTCGTCGGGTGATTTTAGGCGAGCGACGATCACAACAAAAAACTATCGTGATGAAACAGGAAGGAAGGGGAAGAGTTGGGTGATATGGGTCTATTAAGTTTGTCAATAGCGTCGATTATCTGGAAAATTGATGCCTTTTACCTTTAAGCGTCGGTTGATATCAAAAAACCGACGTCCAATTAGACAATCTTTGCCCTAAATTATTTGGCAGGAACCATTATTAGCATCGGTTATCAAAGGATAACCGACGCCTAAATTAGAAATTTTTGTGCAAATTTCCATCTTATATCAGCGTCAGTTAGTAGTTAAAAAATCGACGATGTATGTGATACACTGGGGCAAAAAAAAATTTGCTCAAAAATTGGATTTCGCGGGCAATTTTAGGCGTCAGTTTGTTTTACCCAGTTGACGTTGAATACAAAGCGGTACCCGTGTATGGATGGTCTTCAAATATAGACATTGGGGTTCCTAAATATCCAACGTTGAATATTATAGGCATCGATTTTTTTAAATAACCGACGCCCGGAAAAGCGATATTGAATGTTGTTTTTGTAGTAGTGTTAGTTTATCTTAAGTAAGAAAAAGGAATGTATTTTCACCATCAAGACTATGCATAAATTCTACAAAATTGGATTCAACAAGTATACAACTTAAACCTTTATAAGGAAACTTATACCATCAGAGATCAATATTATATAAGATTTCACATGCTTATTTCAACTGTCATTCTATCATCTACTCTATGTATCACATATCTTGATAAGGCTCTAGACATCTAATCTAGACTACTCTCTCTCTTCTAGACTGATGTCACTCCCTTTCACTTAGGCTGCATGAACACTAACTACCCTACAGTGTGAGGGGCACATTTTTATAGTTACATATATATATATAATATAATATTATATAGTTTTTTCTCCGAGAAAAAGACGTCAGAGAAAATTGTTGAGGCTCAAGCCAATTGGAAAACAAAACCAAATCAGAAAAATTGAGTGTCCCACACACAATAGATAGTCTAGTGCTATGTCACCTAGTGAAATGGTGAGAACAAGGTGTAGACTAGTGTAGCTACCCAATACATATGAGCTCCATATGGAAAGAGTCTCACACACTTGTCTAAACCTAGTTCTCGAACATCTAGGTTCTAACCTAGAGGCTAAGTCAAACCTTATTCCTATAGAACAACTTACTAAGTTTCTAGGAATTAAGGTGAAAGGTGAAATTTAGTGTTATGTTTCATGGTGAACAATTGTTAGGTGTAGCTATTGTTCATGCTCTGATACCAACTGTGACGTCCCCAGATTTTGATTTCTCCAAACCCTATTGGGAATGTGATGTCAGAATCCGAAAACATCATCCAAACATATCAGAGAGCGATGCGGAAGCATAATTCACATACATGAACAAACAACTATACATACACCATAACACAATCTCAGCATTCAACATATACATTATTACAACATGAATTACAATTGTATATTGAAAGAGAATTTTATAAGTCTATGAACATGTATGCTAGCAGAATCTTAGACAATGGGTACAACCTATACAACTTGTTCACATCCTATTCTTTTATCCCATTCTAGCTCTGGACCTAGAAAATACGAGAAACAAAATCATCAACAAAAGTTGGTATGTGGAATTAAAAGCTATACTATGCTGGCATATAATATACTCAAAATTGAAGAAAGAGAAAGAAAACATTACGTAAAGGAGGAAAATCAGGTAATCCCAAGTTATTAGCCACACTTAGAATGAATATGCATTACTATGGTGGACTTAGAACAAACATAAATGGTGGGCCCTTTCCCGTGTACCTTGTACTCTAGGGATCTCCCCATATACCATGTACTCTAGGGAGGTGCTAGTCAACATTAAAGCTTTCCCTCTCTAATAGGGAGTTTAATGAGCACCAATAGTAACTACATTTCATTTATCCTCATTTATGTTCTTTTATGTTCAAGGCGGAAAATTGTCAATATACATACATCTACATCCAACAATGTATTTCAAATACAAGCAAGCAAGTACATATATTTAACATCTAGAAAATCTGGTCATATAATTATATCCACATACCTGAGTTCAGATATTCCTCACATATCCATGATCATCTAGATAATATGGTCATCACCTGATTAATAACAAATATTCATCATTAATATAAGGTTCATCATTATTAATGGTATTTTAGGTCCAAATTAGGGTTTAGGCCAAACCTTGGTTCAAACTGATCTAAACTTGTGTTTGATATTTTTTTACTGACTAGGGTGTCATTTTAGAGGTCTGGTCTAATTTTCATATTTTTCTGATAACTGGTCTATTTTCTAGAATTCATATGAGGTTAAAACATGTAATTGGGTTTTAATGAGAAATGGCCTATCATTTTTACATAATAGTCAAATATGAGTTTATATTTAGTTTCCATATTATACTAGGGTTTAGTAATATTTTTCTCAGATTTAATTTCCATGATATGCTAATTATACCAACAATATGATCTCAAAAAGAAGCATTATCATCTACATTAAATATCATCATTATTTGTTTGTCAAAGTACTAATCTAAGGTCCATTAATGTAGAGGATATTATTCTGAGTCCAGGGATATTTTTGGGTAATTTATTGGCTAAGGGAGCTATTTATTAGGAATTTCTTAAGAAAAAGTTATTTTCTGGATATCACAAGTATTTTACCTCATTTTATGGGATCCACCGTCCGACGTGGTGGTCCAGAATTGGCCCACACTGGCAAGATTAGCTCCCCAGCTCGCACCCTTGGATGATTTTCTTATGATCAGACCAGGCGGTTCATGCGGTGGTCTGCCTCAACCCGTTCCATGTTGACACCAGAAGTGGTTTCGTCCGCTTCACGGGCTTCATCTGTAGACGCCAGACCTGAGTGTCGTCGTGGCCTAGGTTCACGAAGAGGAACCTATGATCATGCTCCAACATCATGCAAGCCTTGGGTCTTCCATAGCCAGTGCTGCCGCAAGTGAGTTCCCCAGGGAGGAACCACGCTGGCGTCAAACTCCAACCTTGCCCGTTCAGTTCCTTGGCTCCTTGGACAGAGTTGAAAGCCCCCTTACCGCTAGGTAGTCGTCTTCCCTGCCACCGTAGGATGGAGGAAAAAGGGGGAAAAGAGGTCGTCGACCCTTCTGCTCGAATCAACCTCACTCAAAGAAATGACAAGGCCCAAAGAACCTCCAGAGATCTTATAAACTCAAAAGGGATGCCTTGATATCTGCCCTTGACTCCCCCTTCATCCCGACATCCACCGTCTTCACTGACTGTGGCGGGTCTTCTTCTCGCACGACCTTGGATGTGCATCCACTTCAAGGATGGTCGGCATTCCTCTATGAGGTGGATGGCATCACCCAGATGTCGTGCAGTCGGCCAAAACTCCCCCAAAACACTCGAGCTCCACCACATGTTGCAGGTTCGATGGCCATCATTGTCCCTTGACTGAGAAATTAAGAGTGCAATAGGTTGCGGAAGGGATCTTGATCGCTTTTTCTTGGTCAGTGCAGAACGTAGTCATGAAAAGAGTGAGGGAGGAGGAGTCAATCTCTCTGGTTTGTGCTGCTGGAGACAAGTGTTAGGGACATAGCTTGGTTCTCTCCAAATATGCCACCTCCCAACCTAAGTCAGGGTTTGTTGGAGATCTCCATACTTCTCGGATCTGAATAGCCTGCTAGATGAGTATGGGTGTAATATGGACTAGGTGATCGAGGTTGAGTGGATTGGCATGTTGTTCTGTTGCTCTTCCCAAATTTGTCGGAGGTTGAAGACACCTCAAGAGGTTGTGGGCATGCCTAAGCAAGGGAGTAGTTCAGCGTGACATCACAATCTCATGGATACTAAATCATATAACTAAAATACTAAGGTTCCACCCCATATATTTCATTAATGTCCGCAACTTCAAATGCATACATCTTTTTATAGAAATCTCCAAACGTTCTCAAGATTTTAAACATAGGCTTATAACATCATAGTGTATCTTCGAACAAAGTTTGAGTCACAAAATCCATTACTTGGTCATACAAATAAGCTCCCAACCAACCTTATAGATGGGTGCATAAAAATCTGAATCCAACTCAATGAATAAAAAGATCTTGATCCTACCAGTCCAAAAACACGTGTTATGATACTAACACCTCAAAGTTCACTAATATATCACTTGAGGTTATTGGTACTATTAAACGGGTCCCATGGACTCATATGTACCCAAAATAATTAATCAAACCTATTCAACATACTTGAACTCAAGTAATGTTCTAATCGTCAATTGCATATATATAGTTACACTTTTTGGGTGGAAATATATAAAAATTGAATAACCAATTCCTCCATTTGGTATCATAATCTACATGACACTCACAGTCTTAAAATACTATATTGGGTATCATAATCCTAAAATTAGGGTCATCACAATTGGGATATCCAGTTTAGAAATCACTTCAATCTTGGCTTTATGTACTGCAATTCCTCTATTGCTGACCCTATGGTCGAGGTCAATGCCTTCCTTTACCATGAAGTGGCTCTTTTCCCAATTCAGCACAAGATGTGCTTCTTCACAACGTTTGAGGACTAGGGATATGTGATTTAGATATGCATCAAATGAATCTCCGTATATAGAAAAATCATCCATGAAAACCTCCATAATTGTTTCAGTAAGACCAGCGAATATGACATCCATGCAACGTTGGAAAGTTGCAGGTGCATTACAGAGACCAAACGACATTCTTTTAAATTTGTATGTTTTGAATGGGCAAGTAAAATTTGTTTTCTCTTGGTCATCTAGATGTATGGGTAATTGATAGAATCCAGAGTAACCATCAAGATAACAGAAATATTATTGATGAGCCAACCTTTCTAAGACTTGATCAAGGAAAGGCATTGGCAAATGATCTTTTTGAGTTGCCTTGTTTAATTTTCTATAATCTATGCACATCCTCCACCCGGTGACTATTCGAGTGGGGATGAGTTCGTTGTTTTCATTTCATATAACAGTTGTTCCACCTTTCTTCGGGACTACATGCACTGGGATCACCCATGGCGATGGCTTGTGATCTTCCATCATAGGAATCTTGTGCATACACAGTGCTTGACTGACCCCAGTGAGGTCACTCATTTTATAACGGATGGCTTTCTTTCTTTCCCTTAATTCCTTCAGGAGTTTATCTTCTTGTTCAGCTGTTAGATCAGAATTTATAATAACTGGGCAAGCTTTGAGATCATCTAAAAACACGTACTTCAGTCCCTCGGGCAGGGGCTTCATTTCTAGAGCCTCTTGTAATGCATGGGCCCACTTCCCTAGGCTCTAGTAGAGTTTCAAGAATGACGAATGGCCCCACATACCACCACTAGCCTTAACTTCATGCATTATCATCACTCACATGCAAGACAGGATCAACTTCCCAACTGGTCACCCATCCTAGTACTACTCCAAGCTGAGCACGCTTAACTATGGAGTTCTTTAGTGATGGGCTCCCGGAAAAGGAGATGCACCTTGGTGATATGGGCAGTCCAATCATTCCTTTTAAGATCATTATATCTAAGGCCTCAAATCCTAGGATGTTACAATCTCCCCCACTTAGACTCTTGACGTCCTCGTCAAGGCTCAACTATATGGCCTCATAATCTGACCCATTTTCAGTGCAGACCCACAATGGCCCATGGACACCCAGCTCCCGATCACAGAATACCAACGCAAGGGTGGCTACGTCAACCATGGACAACCCTTTCCTACATGCCCAGACTGTACGGCTTAAGACTGGCATGCCATGTCCATGTGGGCCCCACCTACTGGAGGGGTTATGGCTCTGATACCATTTGTAATGCATGGGCCCACTGCCCTAGACTCTAGTAGAGTTTCAAGAATGATGACTGTCCCCATAGACCACCACTAGCCTTAACTGCACGCATTATCATCACTCACATGCAAGCCAGGATCAACTTCCTGACTGGTCACCCATCCTAGTACTACTCCAAGTTGAGCACTCTTAACTATGGAGTTCTTTAGTGATGGGCTCCCGGAAAAGGAGATGCACCTTGGTGATATGGGTAGTCCAATCATTCCTTTTAAGATCATTATATTTTAGGCCTCAAATCCTGGGATGTTACACCTCTGGTTTTTTGCATGTTACTTCTATAGTTTCCATAGCTTTGAGTTCTTCACTAGTGGCTTCAACATCTTCTTTAGTAGAGTCGAGGGATTCGATGCAATCCTTTACTTGTTCGTCAATTGGTTCATCAACTGATGGGTTTGTTAGAGCAACTTCTAAAGGATTGTCTGATTCATGATGCTCTTGAGTCAGAAGTGACATTTTCTCAATGCAATCAATCAGATAGACTTCTTCTTGCATACTTGGTCTTCTCATACTTTTAAAATCTTTAAATTCGAGAGTTTCTTTGCCTAATCTGAGTAGTAAGGTACCAGCTTCAACATCAATCAGGGCTCTTATAGTGGCGAGGAACGGACGACCAAAGATGAGAGGATATCTGGCGTCTTCTTTTATGTCCATAATGACAAAGTCGCATGGAACATATGTGTCCTTGCCTACCTTGACCGGGACATCTTCGAGGATTCCTAATGGACGTTTTATCGAATTGTCTACAAGTTGTATTGTCATTTCAGTAGGAAGCAATTATGTAAACCCTAGTCTTTTGCACAGGCTAAGTGGCATAATAGAGATGCTTGCGTCGAGATCTGCCAATCCTTTCTTGCATGATGAGTCGTCGATGTGACATGAAATTCCAAAGGATCCTGGGTCTTTTGTTTCTTGGGCATCTTGCTCAATATGATATTAGATGTAGTTGTTGCCAGTTTTACTATCTCATACTCTTTAGTTATATACTTCCTGGTGAGAAGTGATTTTAAGTACTTTGTCTATGCTAGTATCTTGGCTAGAGCATCGAAAAAGGGTATATCAACATGAAGTTTCTTCATAGCTTCTTTAAACTTATTGAATCTGGTATCAAGCTTTGTTTTCCTTAGACGAGCTGGAAAAGGTATACGAGGTTTGTACACAGGGATATCATGTTCTGGATTCTTAGTTTCTTCGTCTTCTTGAGCAGGCTTCTCAAAATTTCCTTTTTCTGACTTGTCATCTTTTGATTGAGTCTCTTGTGTTGTTGAGTCTTGGGCAATCACAGGTTCATCATTGTCTGTAATAACCACATGTGTCTTTTCAGGGGGATCTGAATAGTCTTTCCCTGACGTAGTGGTGACTGCCTTCAACTGTTCAGGATGCTTAGGATTATTCTCGAGTTGGCCGGCAAAGACTCCAGTAGGTGGCTTTATGCTAGCTGCTAGTTGAGCTAATTGAGATTCAATAGTCTTCTACTGAGCTTGTTGGTTAGCTATCATGGTTTGCTGAGTTTGCAACATCTTTTCAATGGCTGATAGCTTGTCATCAGGAGAAACTGGACCTACTTGTTGTCCTTGTTGTTGATTAAGATTCTGATACTGAGAGTTATTTTGGTAATTATTGTAGTTCCTATTCTGAAAGTTCCCCTTGGAATTTCCTTGATTCCCAAAATTCTGTTGTTGATTATATTGGAATCCTGGTGGGCCTCTTGGTTAATTGTTTGAACCAAATTGATGCGAGTTTACTGCTCCAGAGGGGTTTCCATATTGAAAACCGGGATGATTCCTATTCTGATTCGGATTGTAATAACTTTAACCAGGAATGGTGTTGATAGCATTAAGATTTTCCATCTGACCATTATCTCCTTGGCCGCATACATCGCTCAAAACGACATCATAGAGAACATTACATGATAAAGTGGAATGATCTATGCTCTTACAAGCTTCACAGAATAGGGATGCGGACTTGACCTATTCCGGTTGTTGAGTGGGTGAACGTCCTCTTCCAATAGCAGCAAGTGATGATACAATATGGTCTTGCTTGGCAACTAAGAGTTTCAAGGTTTCAACGATAGACTTGTACTCGGGAGTAGCTTTGGCCATAGCTACTTTCAAAACTCCTTTACCTATAGATCTACCCCAATTGTCTTGATTTTCTACTCCTAGGGTGACGACTCTCCAAGCGTTGTCATAACTTTGACGCATGAAGTTTCCTCCAGAAGAGGAATCGAGGAATCTCTTAATATCATCATCTACACCCCTATAGAAAATCTCAATTAGTTGGTTCTTGGGAATTCTATGGTGTGGAAACTTGCGTAGAAGCTCTTTGTATCTATCCCAACCTTCAGTAAGGGTTTCTCCAGGAACTTGAGGGAAATTTGTTATCCGCCCTCTAATTTCATAGGTAAGAGATGGAGGGTAGAACTTTTCTAGAAACACATTTTGGAGTTGTTCCCAAGTGGTGATGGGTATTTCACTTTGCAGCGAATTATACCAACTTATAGCTCTATCAGCAAGGGAGTACTTGAAGAGACGGAGTCGAATGGCATCATCTGTGACTCCATTTTGTTTTGTCATAGCACATAGATCAATAAATCTCAGAAGATGTTCTTGGCTATCTTCTCCTTTCTTGCCATAGAAAGGGTTATTCTGAAGCAGGGTGATCCAATGCGCTCTTATCTCTAAATTAGTAGCGTTGATAGGAGGAGGTTGTACTGGATGATGAACATTCACAGCTTTTGGGATTGAGAACTCTCTAAGATCCTTTTGTAGTTCAGCTACTTGCGTTGTTGCTTGTGCTGCTAGGATTTCTTGTTGAACCGCAGCTCTGGCTTCTTGCATGAGCCTCTCTCTTTGTGCATTGATGGCTTGAACTACCCTTCAGGCTACCTCTTCTTCTTGATCCATCCTTGCTTGATTTTCTCAGATCTGACGATGAAAAGTTCTGTCTATCTCAGGATCAAAGCTTGCTGTGAGTCCGGGGTTGTCCGAACGGTGCATGCACTATGCCTTGGATTGTACTTGAGATAGAAAGATTACGAAAGTGAGAACCACAGAGTAGAGTCAGATTTCAAGTAGATGATTGATTGCGAGCTTTTACCAAAACCAAAGTACAATAATACCACCCACAAGCGGACGAGTCTTATCGTAGTATAGTTAAGGATCGAACCCAAAGGACAACATTTTTAAGAATCCTTGTCAGTCGAATCTAGATCAAATAAAACTAATAATTAGAATGATTGGTTGATTTGAGGTTACTTAAACTAATTGCAAGATAGTAAAGGCTGAATTAAAGTTGGGTTTAGATCAATGATATGGAATCGCTGGGATGGTATCGGGTTTCACCACCGCTACACACGCAAACACATTCCTAAGCAAACAATCCAGGCAAGATAAAATGATCCAAATAGAGCTTCTACAGAACCCCCCATACGGGCATTAGATTCGCGTAAGCATCACCTTAGGCATCAGATGTATCATCACCATCCGGGTCACCTACTTACGGCTCTGAAGATATAGAAATCCAATGAAGGTTGTGAGCCCCCTATACAGGCGTTAGGCACACAGAAGCATCATCGAAGGCTAGATGGCTCGTCCCCTCACGGATCATACACTTACGACCTTGAAAAAATCCCATTCTATTTCTAGTTTGGGAGTCAACCGCATTAATCGATAAGCAAGCAAGTGATAGACCTACAAACTAACATCGACGATAACCAAAGACAATACAAAATCCAACTAAGGTTTTGGTCCTCCCTGAGGGATGTTTAGACCACAGAAGCATCACCGTAGGCTAGATGTCTCGTCCCCTCATGGATCATACACTTACAACCTCAAGGAATCTTATCAGAAGTTCTCGTCAAAGAGTCGAACTTTGTAAACTGCCATTCAATCCCACATATAGAAGATTTCACAATATAGGAAAGAACAAGATGAAAGCAAGGAGATAATCAACTACGAACATACCAATTAACAATGAAATGGAAAATTATATACATTGCCATGGAGAGTTTAACAAAAGAACATGATTGCATGGGCAGTGGGGCTAGTCCCCACACTCCATCGAAAAGGTACTACTCGCTCATGATGTAAGAAACAAGAAGAATGAGAAAGAGAGAGAAATCCATCATGAACTCAGTTTAGAAGGTAGTCGCAGCTCGGTGAAGAAGATACTGCCTTCTACATCATGTTGGAGTAGATTTGGATGCGAACAGGAGATGCCAAGACAGACCCGATAGTGTCTCCCTCGCTCTGTCTTCCTTCTCTCCTCAACCTCCTCAGTTGCAACACGGGCAGTGGGTGGAATGAAACTGGTGTGGATGGCACTGGATTTGGATTGGACCTGTGTATAGGCAGCCTGTCGGCGTCTCGGAACCGATTTCCCAAAGGGGGACCCTACTTGTCTTATTTATAGGCATGGGGCTGTGTTTCCAGTCCAAATAGTTTTGCAGATATTTTTGCTCAAACGGTCTTTTCAAATTTTGACCAAATGATCTTGAGAATAGAAGGGCAAATGATCTTGCATCCATAAGACCAAACGGTTTCAGATACCGTTTTCCTTCCGCCAAACGGTCCGGTGAAAAAGGGGGCAAACGGTTTGCAAACCGTTTGATATCATGGTCTTACTGTGATGTCCCTGAATTTTCTAAAACTTAATCTGATGTGTGACGTCCAAATTGAAACCTCACCTCAGCGAGAATCCCAATTTAAACACCCCACACCAGTCTAAGAAATAGAAAATCAAGAGAGTCAGAAGGAAACAATCAGTAGCACATGCACATGAACAATAAACAAACCACAACACATGTTCACCATTCAACATATAATTACAACATGAATTGTTACAACATTTGATATTACATATTGAACAACAAACTTATACATATACATGTACTACCACTAAACTACAAGATCTTAAGACAACAGATCCACATGTACATCAGCTCACCACACAACTCTCAACTATCCTGGATCTTCAAGAGCATAACCACAACCTAAACAAAAGATTACATGCGGTACACGTCAGCACAACATTCAAGAATATTGTACTGAGTATGCCTATGTGTCTTTTATTTACCTCTCATCATATCTTGGCAATAACAGAAAACTAATACTTGGCAGTAACAGAAGAATATAAGAAAAGTGTATATTTGCACGAAGATGTTCATTAACAAAAGAGAACACATATTTTAAGCATAAATTTCCATTATATCATCCATGCATTTACTACCTGAGAGTTGAATGCATCAAGGCCTTTATGATCACTACCAAAGAGTTGGATCATATCATAATGTGATCTACTACCAAAGAGTTGGATCACTTCTGAGTACTTTACTACCAAAGAGTTGAAGTACTTCTTTTCCAGCACTTTACTACCAAAGAGTTGAAGTGCTTGGATATAATGGAACATATATATTATGTGTCATGTGTTCATAGCAATAATTATGGAAAATCATGCAACATATCATACAAGAACAATCATTTCAATCAATACCATATGCCAAGTCTTTATTACCATATAACACAAGCATATTGTATAATATGCCAAGTAAGAGGTAATGGCATACCTTGATCATAGAGATATTCTAAACCACATGTTCCTCATGTCATCTATTTCTTTGTTAAACCTGATTAAGACAAGATCATATACTACCATCAGATTCTCATCATCTTACATCTCATCTTAACCTTAATCGTGTTCATATTAGGGTTTGCTTATCTCATTATGGTATTCTCATGATTACTTGTATTATCTTCTTGGGATTATATTACTGATCTTATATTCCAGATTAGTATACATAATCTGATTACTTAATTACATATGATTATGTGCACATGTTAACCCAATGTTACATGTATTAATCATATTAGGGTCTATATCACATTAAGAGCAAACACCATCGTATAACATGGATTATGAGTATCATACTAATCTCATATTTAAATCTAAGGTTCCAGATACTTATATGAGCTTACTTTGTAAATTTTAGCATTTATTGAGCATATATGCATTAATTGCATTATCTTTAGTGTTATTAGCCCTAATTATCCATATTAATCAACTTACATGATTTTGTACATTAACTTGACCATAACTGACATCATATGCATTATAAACATGATTATAGACTTACTAACATTTTTCTACTATTAGGAGGCTTCAAAAGCATCAAGGGTGAAACCTCACTCCACAGAAGGCTCAAACAAGGGTTTAGAAGCTTAGGTTATGTCATTACATATCTCATATGTTAGATTTTCTTCCTTATCTATAGCCATGCATTAATATTCGCCATCATACTATCACGTTCCAAAGAAGTTAACTAAAGTTAACCGATTATGTCAAGGTGTCATCAACATTATGTTGTGCTAACTATCAAACTATATTTTCCATCTTTGTTAAGCACTAAGATTAACACCTTGTGCAACATGTTTCATTCATATGATCTTATTTCATTATTCATAATAAATTGCAACATTTACTACTGATTTCATTACAAGACTAGCCAACACTTTCACATTCTCATTATTATTCATGTATGTGGTTAACCATTTATGTATTAATATCTATTAAACCAACTCTAGGTTTCCGTCATATCATGTCTATATATCACATCATCAAGATTAAATCACATCCTTACATATATTATATCATGGTTATGCGAAACAAACTTATGTGAGTGGCTTATGAAACATATATCAAAACTTTATCTAGCCCAAAAGAGGTTCCTCTAACCCATACCACGAGGGTAGTTCAATGCTCAGTCTCTCTGAGCTAACTTGACTCTATGAGTGTCTCATATGGATACACTTTCTCTTTCCTCTCTTAGTCTAGGGTTCTCAGATTACCTCTTTGACACTAGTGATTGCTTCACAAGCTCTAGCCACATTAGCACAAACCAAAACATGCTACAACATCTTCTTCATAGGTCTCTACCCATGAGATATCTTACCCAAAGCTCTCTCTCTCTCTTATATACACCACTAGATACCTATATGAGAAACCACCAACCTGAGCATGAGGCTTCATAGAAACTAACATAGCTACCTCCTCTAGGGTCTTGGGCTCTCACCCTCACCCAGATGGTAGGTACTCATATTCATGTTCATATGCACATATAATGATCCTCTCTCTATCTCTAGGGTTTGGACTTCCCAAGGACATCTAGAGTTCAACAAAACTATAGGAATCATACATAAAGCAACTCAACTCAATCACTCAGGAGTAGTCTAGTTTAGGACATATCATATCACATATCTCATATTTCTCATATCATGGAGTCTAGGTTCTCTGACCTTCTCCCTGTGGGTATCACTCTCTCTTGAGCTAACCCCAAAACTGGTCCTAACACTAGAGGTCCTCCTTTGTAAAAGAGCTTGAGGCTCGTGTTGATTCACAACTTGTCTTAATGTAACATATCTTATCTCATAAAAGCCTATTTACTTGGAACATCAAAACTTATCTCAAAACCTCAAGCCTAAACTTAAGTCCTCAAAGACAAACATATATCATCATAACCATCTTATGTCATCTATATAAGACTTACATCATATCATCAAAACTTATATCATCTATTCCATCTATCATATATATCAAAAAGGCTCTAGACATCTAATCTAGAACTACTCTCTCTTCTAGACTGATGTCATTCACTTTCACTTAGGTTACATGACCACCTCCTACTCGTACATGTGTGGGAACACATTTTTGTAATACATATACATAATAAAATATTATATAGTTTTTTCCAATAAAACATGTGTCAGAGAAAACTATCGAGGTTCGATCCATTTGGAATCAAAAACAAAATCCTAAAAATGAGTGTCCCACACATAGTAGAGAGTAAAGTGTCATGAAACTAGTGAAAAGGATGAGAACATGGTGTAGACTAGCGTAGCTACTCTAGACAACGAGCGCCATATGTCTAGGGTTTCTCTTCCCTTGATGCACGTCATTTCCAAATAGTGCAACGTCCCATACCGTTGCACTACAAGGAAAGAATGACATCTAAGGACTTGCTACTCAACAAGAAGCAGTATAGACCTAGTTCTCGGACATCTAGGTGCTAACCTAGGGGCTAGGTCAGATCTAGTCTCTAAAAGATGACTAATCTAACCCTAAAGATTATTAAGTTCAAGGTTTTCTAGTTTTGAGTTGCATAACAAGAAAATGTTAGGATTTGTTATTGTTCATGCTCTGATACCACTTGTGATGTCCCTGGATTTTCTAAAAACTTAATCTAATGTGTGACATCCAAATTGAAACGCTCACCTCAGCGAGAATCCCAATTTGAGCACCACACACTAGGCTAAGAAAGAGAAAATCAAGGGAGTTAAAAGGAAAGCAATCAGTAGCACATGTACATGAACAATAATAAAACCATACACATATGTTCACCATTCAATATGTAATATCAAATGTTGTAACAATTCATGTTGTAATTATATGTTGAATGGTGAACATGTGTGTATGGTTTTATTATTGTTCATGTACATGTGCTACTGATTGCTTTCCTTCTGACTCCCTTGATTTTCTCTTTCTTAGCCTAGTGTGTGGTGCTCAAATTGGGATTCTCGCTAAGGTGAGGGTTTCAATTTGGATGTCACACATTAGATTAAGTTTTAGAAAATCTGGGGACGTCACACTTACATTCGGTCAACGCCTCAGCCAAACGGTCTTCGCCCTTGCTGATCAAACGGTCTTCTCCCTTGCTGATCAAATGGTCTGATGTTCGAAAGGGGCCAAATGGTCTTGCATCCAGTTGCTTCAAACGGTTTGCAAACCTGAACAAGTCCGTTCGATCTCTGTTGGCAACCAACCTTCAAACGGTCTGGCCATTCAGTGTAAGCAAGAGATCAAACGGTCTTGCTCACGTAGCTACGACCCTTCCAAACAGTCTGAAACTGTGCAGCAGCGCCATGGCAGAGGGGCTGATTGCTGAGTGTCTGGTACTGAGGTAGGTAGCTAGGGAGCTGGTGGGTGTGTGGTGGTCGTAGCAATAGATGTGGCGGAGTCGGGGCTGTTGCTCGATAGGGAAGAGGTACAGGAGCATGGCGCCACCAGAATTGGCCGCATTTGGAGCAAAGAAGTGCTGCTTGGCGGAGGTTCGGAGGTAGGAGACGACTCGCCACGGCTGTGGCGAGGCACCATGGTCGTGGTAATGTTGTTGTCCCACGGTCGTGCTGCCTTGCACGGGTGTGGTGGGTGAGTAATTGGGCTCTGATGGCGTTGTGCCACGGCCGTGGCGTGACACTACGGTCGTAGTGAGGTTACTTCCCCACAGTCGTGCTACCTCGTACGAGCGTGGCGGGTGAGAGAGGGTCAATGTTGGTGGGGTGCCACGATCGTGGCTCGGCGATCACGGTCGTGGCGAGTGAGAGCTCAGGCGTTGGGTATGATCTACCACGGCTGTGGCCTCACCACACGGTCGTGGTGATGTTAGTAGATCATGGTCGTTTTAAGCCACCATGTCTGTGGTCAAGACTCAGCTTCGAGGTATTGAATTCATGTAATGCTTGATCCCTCGCGGTTGGGTTATGCCTCCAATCGTTATCTACTACTCAAATGGTCTTAAGACCTGACACGATTTTATCGTGCGTCAAACGCAAGTGCACGCGTCAATGTAGTATAGGCCCTTGTGAGGCCCGAGTCAAACTCAGGGACACTGAATTATCGGTAGACTACTACTAACTACTCGCAATCAGCTAGGCCAATTAAAAGGTTCTGAGAGTCGTTTTAAAAAATAAAAGAAAATAAAATAAAACAAAGCAATCGATTAAAGGTTTAGTTTAATCAATTCAAGTGGAAATCTTTAGGATTGCGGTTTCATCGCAGGTTTTCATTGTATGAATTTCCATATAGTTACTCAGGTTCATCTATCAATCCGGGTAGTGGCATGTAGTCAGAATTGCCCACTGTCGTGGTACAATTCACTATCTATGTCTAGGTCGGTTCCACCGTCGTAGTAACCTATACCCTAAACTAGGTGCTTTAGAAACGACCTCTGGGTTTCCACCATTAACCTTACATCACCTTGTTCAAGGGATTTGTTAATTAATGTGAATTTTGTGTCTTTTCAACCATTAATTCTTCTTTCAAAGAAATTAAAGGCATTAGATTATCATTATGGTGATCAAGAATAATAATATAATTGAGAAAACGAAATCATACCATGGATTTAAGAGATAAATTATGAATTACTATGATAAAAATGTCATACAATGCTTCCCCGGGCTACACCCGGTCCTAAAGATAAAGGGGATTAGCCTCACATGTTCATCTTAGAGCAATACATGGTTGAGAAAAGGGGAAACATGGAGAAAAATGTGAAAAAGTAATGAAACCCCTGAACGGAGAAAATCCAAGCATTCCTTGACGTAGAATGCACAATCTACAACCTTTCGGCGGTGGAAACATCTTCTTCGGCTTCTGGAACGGTTGGGGTGTGCTTCTGGGCTCCGTTCTTCTCTCCACACCTTCTCGGGATGTGTGCAGCGGCTAATGACGTGATACCCTCCTCTTGGCCACTGTCATTAGGTATAATCACCGAGTTAGGTTGCAAAAATATCACAGCCGTCGGATTTGGATCGATCTGAAACAAACTTCAATCTGACGGTGTCGATACCATCGACGCGGGTCGATGGTATCGACTCTGCGCGATATCGGCAAGTCTTCTTTTCTTTTCTTCATTACGCCTGATGCTGACTCGATACCATCGACGAGGGTTGATGGTATCGACACCCTTAGGCGTCAGTTTTATCCCTTTTCCCTCGTTGAATCTTCTTGTGTCGATAGTATCGACTTTAGGGTCGATAGTATCGACAGACTGGTCACCAGCAACTTGATGAAATGTCGCTACCATTGACTCCAAAGTCGATGGTATCGACTCTGTGCTGATCCTTGCGGCTGGAAACCTGTGGTTGTGTCGATGGTATCGACAGCCGTCGATGGTATCGACAACTGTAGATATGTGTTTTTCCTAAAATTGCAACACAAAACCACATAAGCCGAAATAAAACATATTATTGTAATCATTTATGCTCAAAACAATAAAATAAGAGAGATTTGATACTGAGAAGGATCATAGACTAAAGTAAGTGAATTATGCAATATCAACCACCAAAATGACCAATAAACGCATAAAACGCGAGTAAAACAAGTCTATAAATGTGACTCAAAATCATCGCATCAAACTTCCCTAAGCTTGAACATTGCTCGCCCTCGAGCAACAAAACTTTAGAATAAAATTGCGAGAGTCAACTAAAGAATAGATTGTCACAACAAACATCACCACATGATCCCCGCCGGACATTCACATTTCGACCCTCACTAACCAAGGAATGATAATTACCCTAAAGGCGACAGTAATCATCCATAAAAGATATCTACCTCAAAATTGATGAACACTATCACATAAGGTAGTTAACATAATAAAATTCTCCGGTCCAGACTCGGTGCATCTTGTGATCTTCTATTCTATGTTGCTCACCCTAACTACCATCTACATGGAAGCAGCTCTCCTGGTATTAACGAGTGAGGAGAAAATCACGGGTGGATGGAATGGGTGGCTCATGGAAGAAATGGAAGCATTATACAATTTGAACATGCACAAAACATTAATGACCTAAATGATGCATATGCAAGTGAAAATGCCCTAATGCCTACATTTGGGTGGAATGATGCATGCACTTTCATTCCATCTCAAGGTAAGATGGAATATCTAGGGAGAACTACATCGTGTACTTATTCTTCTTAGTATGTAGTGAGAACATGTTCCTTTCTTCCTCTCATTACTACTTACTTTTCAAATCTCTTTTTTTTTCTTTTTCTCTCTTTTTTTTCAAGTCCTCATTTTCATAGCTGACAACGAATTGTTTGTCGGCTCACTTAATGCTGCATAACTTATACATTTGAAGCATTCAGAAGGTATGGAACAAGTTCATCACCTTTTATCTTTCAGAAGACATAAGATGCATGATGTACTATATGCACAAAAATGTGAATGCAGCTACAAAATGATAATTATGCAACTAAATGACACGCACCTAAGGGTAATGTGCATGTATAGCTATTCTATTTTTTTTCTTTCTTTTCATTCAAAAATATGAGAAAATAGTTGTAATGCAAGACCTATCTACATGGACTGAAATCAAAGAGATTAAAACCGTAATGTACTTCCCATTCTTAAGGTGGATTATGAAAGCAATGGGGTGGATATATCACAAGACTAATTGACTGAACCTTTGAAAATTATTATGTGCCCCTCCTTACTGACCTGTGTAGTAATTAAGAGGTTTTTCTCTATTATTTCAAATTAAAGTCTCATTATCATTTGGTTAGTTTAGGCTCAAAGAACCAGTTCCGTCCACTTTTCATGAATCATAGGAATAGACAGTTGTGATTTCCTATTTTAGAGTTGACAAACCCAATGATCTCCTTAAGTGATGTGCTCAAAGTTAAACAACACAAGCTTGCAAAAACACTAAAAATTTTCAAATTTGCCCCTAATTCCCATGTACAAGCAACGAGATGACACATGACTTAAGACATCCACAATTACACTAGATAGAGTGTGGATCCTACAAACAACTAAGAACTACAAGAAATAAATGACAAAAGACAAAACAAAAAAAACAAAAACTGAGAAAACTAAAGGATAGAGTTGTTCCAACTCCCCCACAAGCTTGAATTCGACTATGGCCCCATAGTCAAAAACAACCTTAAAAGGTGGAACAGTGATACCGATCATTCTTCTAGAGGAGGTGGGTACCGCAGAGTTGTGGGGTCCCAAGATGGGTACTGCCCCTGAAAGCTCAGATCATACTAGGGCATTGGCGGAGGTTGTGGATACCCCCCAAAATAATTCTGGCTCCAGTAATGATCGTAGAAGGGCTGCTGCTGCATCTCCATTCTATGCAACATGTCATGGATGTGTTGTTGGTTGTCAAGGAGGAGGTGCTCATTCTCGAAAATGGCTCTCTGATTGTCTAACAGCTGGTTCGTTGTATCCTGAATACCGGTGTATGAAGTTGTATGCTGATGCTACGTCTGATGAATCTCCTGCAGCATTGTATACATCCCCTGCATGGAGTAGGCATCCTCTCCTTGATAAGAGGGTTGTGGTGGCGGAGGCTGTGAAGATGAAGATGCACCCAGATGCATGCGGGGGTGCTTCTGGGTTGCTACTCGTGCGCGAAGAGGAGTGAAAGCCTCCTCTTCTTCTTCAGGCTCTTTACCGTCATTGTCATTGTCGCCATTGCCGCCATTTTCATCTGAGTCTTCAATGGCTATGACAGGCCATATGAAATGTTGAGCGCCCTCAATGTGGAAAACGGGGTCTGGAAGTGAACACTCTTGATATGTGTGATTAACATGACAATGTGCATATGCCAGGCCATCACGAAGCAGGATGAGGTTGGAGCGATGCAGATGCTGCAGGTTGACCTTGCTCCTGTTGGAGAGGGGAGTAAGCTGGGAGAAATTTAACCTAAGATAGTGGGCCAGCAGTGTGATGAGCCCTCCAAAGTGGATTGGATCCTTCCGCGTACTCCTCTTTATAGCCAACACATGCGTCAAGAAAAATGCGCCCTAATTGCACTCCTCGCGCTTCAGCAATTTGTGCAGGAAGAACAAGTCTGTCTCTTGAAACTTGCTGAGAGACAGGTCACCATGAGCGAACAATGTGGTGTAGAGCATGCGGTGAAGAACCTGCACAAATGGATGCTCAAAATCTGCCACTGCAGTGTTGTGGTAGCTCACGGATTTGTCGGGAGGTGCAGTCACTAGCTCACCGAAAATAGCATCATAGTCTGTCCGGTTGTCTGGCCTCCAGTACTGGTCTCGCCCATGATTCCAGTTGTAGATGGAATTGAACTGCCTGAGGGTGAGAGTGTAATCATTGTTGTAAAGCCAGAAAGAAATGCGGCCCTTGATCCATTCCCGATCAGTGGCGATAACGTCATTTGGCACGACGCATATGTCCAGCGACGCCATGAACTCCGCCACTAGCTCCTTGTATGTCGGCCATTCACCGAAGAATGGATGGCCGTCGGCGTGGAATTCCATCTCATCGGGCCTCCTACCCGTATGCCTTGTCTTCCCTTTAAGAACGTAGGCAAGATTGGCCTCGAACCCCAGATCACGGACCATTGTTTGATCAACATAGCGCGTGGGCTCGATCTTTCTCTTCATAAGTTCTTCATAGACCTTCCAGACCTCCATGGAAGGATGGACGATCCGCGGGTGCGGAATAGATGCAGTGGGTGGAGGAATGAACTCGGGGATCTCCATAGGATTCACCCATGAAGATGATGCACTGGTTGTATGCACCATCATCGAGAAAGAAGGAATAGAAGACGGAGCTTGGTGAAGATCGGAGAAGACAATATCCGCTCGGTGAAGGCTCGGGGAAGAACTCGCTCCTTGGATGCTCATAGCCAGGCTCCGATTGCACAACAATATGCACGGCACAAGTGGAGGGCTAAAGCTCTGAAGGTGTGACGTCATATGACAACAATCCCTCCCTTTTATAGCTGAGGTTGTCGTTGTTGTGCACCCGTCGATACCATCGACGCGAGTCGATGGTATCGACTCCTGTGGTGCAATCTGGTCTTTCACTAGTATCGAAGGTTGTCGATAGCCTGATGTGGGGGCTCGGATCGATGACGCATCGATACCATCGACGGGTGTTGATGGTATCGACCCATCCCACAGATCGACTCTCTTGATGCAGCGATCGTCGTTGATTTCCTCTCATGGATCAGTGACATGTCGCGTCGATACCATCGACGCAAGTCGATAGTATCGACTTTTGCTTAGGGCAAACACCCTCGCGAGGCCCGACCGCCGCTTTCTGTCTGTAATTGGGTCGATACCATCGACAGGCCCATCGATGGTATCGACTTCACTGAGACAAATTCATCTGAATATCTCCAGAGATCTCGCGAGTATCGACACCTATGTTGATACTATCGACCTCATTTTTGCGATCACCCTGATGGTGTGTCGATACCATCGACGAGGCCGTTGATAGTATCGACTCAGAGAAATTTTTGCAGCCGCCTAACTATGCCTATCTCGATACAATCGACACAATGGTCGATGGTATCGACCCTGCCTCGGTCCTGCACACTAAACAAATGATCAAGGTATCATTTTTACACTAAAAACAAAATCAAATCAAAATAACTTACAAATGTGAAAGAAACTAACTGAAACTACCAAGGGCTGGGTTGCCTCCCAACAAGCACCCTTATTTAACGTCTTAGGCTAGACGAAATCAAGCTCCTCATGCATCCGGAAGTGCAATGAGTTTAACCTCATTCACTTTCCTTGTGTAATCCTCACCGAAATACAACTTCAATCGTTGCCCATTAACCAAGAATGTTGTCTCGCCATCACACACCATGATTGTGCCATGTGGCCTGACCTCCTCTACGGTGAAAGGTCCACTCCATCGGGATTTCAATTCCCGGGATGCAACTTCAACCTGGAGTTGAACAAGACTACATGATCTCCCTTCTTGAAGACACGCATCTAAATATGTTGATCGTGAATCAGCTTTGTTCTCTCCTTGTAGATCTGCGAGCTTTCATATGCATTCATCCTCAGCTCGTCAAGTTCATTTAGCTCTAACATACGTTTCTTTCCGGCTTCATCATAGCTCAAATTCAACTTCCTCAGCGCCCAGTGCGCCTTATGCTCCAACTCCACCGGTAAATGGCAGGCCCGATCGTAAGCCAACCTAAAAGGCGTAGTGCCTATAGGTGTCTTAAACGCCATCCTATATGCCCGCAAAGCATCCGGTAGCAAGGTGCTCCAGTTTGTTCTCGTTGAAGCCACAGTGCGCTCCAAGATCTTCTTAATCTCTCTATTGGAGACTTCCACCTGCCCCTGTGTCTGCGGGTGGTATGGGGTACCAATGTTGTGCTTCACCCCGTACTTTCGCAATAATGCCGCAAACTTTTGATTTCAGAAATGTGTACCTCCATCACTAATAATCATTCTTGGTACACCAAACCTGCAGAAAATGTATTCTTTGACAAACATGCACACTACAGCGTCATCATTAGTCCTAGTGGGTATTGCCTCTACCCACTTCGATACATAGTCAACAGCTTATAGAATGTACAATTTAGAATTGGAGGACACAAAGGGTCCCATAAAATCAATACCCCACAGATCGAACCTCGACCTCTTGAAATACATTGAGGGGCATCTCCTGTCTTTTTGAAATGTTACCTGCCCGTTGGCAGGAATTGCATTGCCGCACATAGTCATATGCATCCTTGAATAAAGTAGGCCAGTAAAGGCCGCTCTCAAGTACCTTGGCCGCAGTTCGAGAACTAGCATGGTGGCCACCCATCGGTAGAGTATGGCAATGACGAAGGAAACTTTCATATTCCACTTCCGGTACACACCTACGCAACACACCATCCCTGCACTGCTTCAACAGAATAGGGTCATCCCAGAAATAATAATGCAAATAATGGAAATTTTTCTTTTTCTCTTGGTATGTCCAATCATCTGGGATAATTTTGCCGGCAAGATAATTAACAATGTAAGAAAACCAAGGATCTTTAAATTTCACAGATAGAAGTTGTTCATCAGGAAACGTCTCGGTAATGGGTATATGCACGTCCTTCTCATCTACCCTTTCCAACCTAGACAAGTGGTCTGCAACCACATTTTCTATTCCCGCCTTATCTTTGATTTCAATGTCAAATTCTTGTAATAGTAGGATCCACCTAATTAGTCTAGGTTTGGCATCCTTTTTCTCCATCAAGTACTTAATGGCGGCGTGGTCCGTCCATACCACGACTTTAGATCCTACAAGATATTGTCGGAAATTTTCAAAAGCAAAAACAACGGTGAGAAGTTCTTTTTCGGTTGTTGTGTAATTCAGTTGTGCTTCATTTAAGGTTTTAGACGCATAGAAAATCACAGCGGGTTTATTGTCCACATGTTGTCCCAAAACTGCCCCCACCGCGAAATCTGATACATCACACATCAGTTCGAACGGCTTTGTCCAATCCGGTGTTTGCACAATCGGAGCAGAAATCAATTTTTCTTTAAGCACATTAAACGCATTTAAACACTTTTCATTAAAATCAAACATAGCATCCTTCTCCAGCAGCTCAGATAATGGTTTGGTGATTTTTGAGAAATCTTTAATAAACCGGCGATAAAACCCGGCGTGACCTAGAAAACTCCTTACCCCTTTTACCGAATTCGGTAGGGGCAATTTGGAAATAACTTCAATCTTCACCGGATCTACCTCCAACCCCTTGCTAGACACTTTATGTCCAAGCATGATCCCTTCGCTAACCATCATATGACATTTTTCCCAATTGAGAACCAAATGCGTGTCCTCGCATCGTTGCAAAACTTTGTCCAAATTGTATAAACATTCGTCAAAAGACGCACCATAGACGGAGAAATTTTCCATAAAGACTTCCAAACAGCGTTCAACCATATCAGAAAAAATGGCTAGCATGCAACGTTGAAAGGTTGCCGGTGTGTTACACAAACCGAAGGGCATACGACGGTATGCAAAGGTTCCATAAGGACAAGTGAAGGTGGACTTCTCTTGGTCCTTAGGATCAATGGAAATCTGATTGTAGCCCGAATAACCATCGAGAAAACAAAAATGAGATCGACCTGCTAATCGCTCTAAAATCTGATCAATGAATGGGAGAGGAAAATGATCCTTAAGCCTAGAAGCATTCAATCTACAGTAGTCTATACATACACGCCACCCGGTTACCAGACGGGTCGTGACTGGCTCATTCAACAAGTTATGTGTAACAGTAATTCCCCCCTTTTTAGGGACTACCTGTGTAGGACTCACCCACGTCGAGTCAGATATAGCATAGATGATACCTGCAGAAAGGAGCTTGATCACCTCCTTCTTGACGACCTCCATCATGCTAGGATTTAATCTACATTGTGGCTGAATTACAGGTTTGGCTCCATCCTCGAGCCGGATCTTATGCTGGCACAATGTAGGGGAAATCCCCTTGATGTCTGCAACCGACCATCCGAATGCACCTCGGTGGTTCTTCAGCACGATCAGCAGTTGATCCTCCTCTTCGGCACTCAGATATGCTGAAATAATCACTGGCAGCTTTTCACCTTCAGCTAGAAATGCATATTTCAAGTGCGGTGGCAATGGCTTCAATTCTAATTCTGGCGGGCTGATTAAGGATGACTGAAGCGGTGGTGGGAGTTCACCAAGGTCTTCATAGTACCTAGCATAGAAACATGGCAGCACCTGAAGAATCTTGGCACACTCTTGTAATGACTTGCTTCTCATCCAATCATGTGTTATGTTAACCAGGCAGGCTTCAAGAGGCAGTTCTGGACATGCATTAAAGACAAAACTTACTATGGCCTCATCTTCAGTAGAAGGCGGAATGTCCTCCTCTTCATCATTGGGAAAACCCAAAGCCTTTCTAAGAGACACAACCTTGGTCTACTCCATGATGTCTACAGCCAGTGTCCCTTTTTCTACTTTAGTCATTACATGAGACATATCTAGAAATGGCTTCCCTAGACAAATAGAAATATTTTGATCAAAGTGCTTCATCATGCGGCATTGCTCCTTTACTTTAGATTGTGTAGTGCTTGAGGGCATGACCATTTCAAACCGATCATCAGCGATACCCAAGGTCAAATGACCTCTCCCCATCTCCAGTATCATGTCAGTCGTAGCTTGGAAAGGTTGTCCAAGGAGTAACTCATTACCCTGTTCGTCTTGCATTTCCATTACAACAAAGTCTGCTGGGAAAACAAACCGATCAAAAACTTAACTAACACATCTTCGCAAATACCATATGGCTTCACCACAGAGTTATCTGCCAACTGTATTGTCATATTGCTTGGCCTTGATTCTTTTAATCCCAATTTCTTGAACGTAGAGAGAGGCATCAGGTTTATACTTTCCCCTGAATCACATAGTGCTTCACCGAATTTCACTTTCCCAATATAGCATGAAATATTGAAGCATCCCGGATCCTGCCTTTTAGGTGGCAATGTGCCCATGATGAAAGCACTCACCTACTCCTTGAGAACCACAACCTCAGTGTCAGGGATCTTCCTCTTCTTTGTAATGATGTCTTTCAGAAACTTGTCGTAAGAAGGAATTTGCTCTATTGCTTCTAAAAGTGGAATGTTGACAGACAGCTTTCTAAAGCTATCTAGAAACTTCTTAAACTGAGCGTCCACTTTCTAGGCCTTCACACTATTGGGATATGGGACCAGGACAGTCTGTGCCCTTTGATGTGGTGGCACATATGGCGTCCTCTTCTGTGTCTCCTCCTCAACAATGGCGGGTTCTGTTGCAACAACCTCTACCACATCATCTACCGGCTCGGTGCTTGGGATCGAAACCTCCTCTTTGGTCTCACCTATGTAAACTGACTGGGGTTTGCTTGATTTATCATCCCTGGGGTTTAAAATCTTCTTACCGCTCCTTAGTAAGATTGCCTTAGTCTGTTGGTTTCCTCCTGGAATGTTTGTATTACCCAGAAATCCTTGTTGTGCTGGCTTCTTCAGATTTGATATCTCAGCTGCCATCTGCACCAAAGATGTTTCTATAGTCCTCATCTGAGCCCCGTGACTTTATAAGGTCTGCCCAAACTGATTCATGAATTCACCTTGTTGCTTTATCTGCTGGACAAAAGTGTTCATTAGTTCTTGATTCTGCTTTATTACTTGATTGAGAAAATCATTGCTCTTATCCTCTGGTGACGGTTGGGGTTTTGCATCGGGGTCCTGCAAAAAAATATTTGGGTCCTTCCAGGAAAATTTCTTGTCCTTCCTCCATGAATAATCGTTGTTTCTATACCCCTACTGCTGGCGCATGAATTTTACTTGAGCCTCCTCATCTGATTTTGCGTCTTCTTTTGCAAGCAGTTTCTTTGCTAGAAGGTCCATCTTCTCATTTAGTTCTTTGATGGCCTTTGACTCCCCTGCAGCCCGAACATGCTCTACGGCGTCTCTGTCACCCCAGGATTGCTTCTTAGCCATGTTCTTCAAAATTTCCCAACACCTCGTGTTTGTGTTGTTTAAGAACCCTGAACCTGCAGAATCTAGGTTACTTCTATCATGCTCAGAAAGAGAAAAATAAAAGATTTTGACCTGCGTCTCCTTGTCAAGTCCTTGATACGGACACCTCCTTAGCATGATCTGGAACCGTTCCCGGGTCTCGGAGTAAAATTCTCCTGCCTTCTGACTAAAATTATGAATTTTTCTGATCATATCATTTGTCTTCTCGGGCGGAAAGAACCTTTCAAAGAACACTTCCACTATGTGGTTCCATGATTCCACATACTCATCATCAAGATTATGTAGCCATTCTCGTGCATTTCCCGCCAGAGAGCTGGGGAACAACTTCAAGTACAATGTCTCCTGTGGAAACCTGTCTATCTTGATCATGTCACAGTTCTCCACGAACTGGCTAATGTGCGTCACCGAGTCTTCGTTTTTGAGCCCATGAAATGCATTTGATTTGACCAGATTTATTAATGCAGCATCAATCTTGTAAGTCGGAATGTTGACTGCCTGCTTCTTTATTGGCCCCTTTGAAGCGGATGAGGAAGAAGCTTTTATCTTCTCCCATATCGTCTGCTCTTCTGCCATGGCTTCTGGTTCTGAATCGGAATCTATTTCGTCTGGTTGGTCTTGAATAGAGTTTTGCTCGTTGTCTGGTCCCGGCAGTGGAATCTCTGGTGATTGCTGCGTGTAGTCAGTGCTACGCGTCTTCACCATGAACCAGTACCTGTAAGAGGAAAATCTCAGTTCAGTACCTTTGGTAGACGATTTCTAAATATGAATGATAAACTATGAATTTAAAAAAAATGAGAATAAAATAATAAAATAAAAATGTGGCCTAGAATGGCCGCTTGCAGCACTCATAGTGTCGACAATTACCGTGTCCCCGACAACGGCACCAAAAACTTGACACGATTTTACCGTGCGTCGAACGCAAGTACACGCGTCAATGTAGTATAGGCCCTTGTGAGGCCCGAGTCGAACTCAGGGACACTGAATTATCAGTAGACTACTACTAACTACTCGCAATCAGCTAGGCCAATTAAAAGGTTCTGAGAGTCGTTTTAAAAAAAATAAAATAAAATAAAATAAAATAAAGCAATCGATTAAAGGTTTAGTTTAATCAATTCAAGTGGAAATCTTTAGGATTGCAGTTTCACCGCGGGTTTTCATTGTATGAATTTCCATATAGTTACTCAGGATCATCTCTCAATCCAGGTAGTGGCATGTAGTCAGAATTTCCCACTGTCGTGGTATGATTCACTACCTATGTCTAGGTCGGTTCCACCGTCGTAGTAACCTATACCCTAAACTAGGTGCTTTAGAAATGACCTCTGGGTTTCCACCATTAACCTTACATCACCTTGTTCAAGGGATTTGTTAATTAATGTGAATTTCGTCTCTTTTCAACCGTTAATTCTTCTTTCAAAGCAATTAAAGCCATTATATTATCATTATGGTGATCAAGAATAACAATATAATTGAGAAAACAAAAGCATACCACGGATTTAAGAGATAAATTATGAATTACTATGATAAAAATGTCATACAATGCTTCCCCGGGATACTCCCGGTCCTAAAGATAAAGGGGATTAGCCCTGCATGTTCATCTTAGAGCAAAACATGGTTGAGAGAAGGGGAAACATGGAGAAAAATGTGAAAAAGTAATAAAACCCCTGAACGGAGAAGATCCAAGCATTCCTCAGCATAGAATGCACAATCTACAACCTTTCGGCGGTGGAAACATTTTCTTCGGATTCCAGAATGGTTGGGGCATGCTTCTGGGCTCTGTTCTTCTCTCCACACCTTCTCGGGACGTGTGCAGCGGCTAATGACGTGATGCCCTCCTCTTGGCCTCTGTCATTAGGTATAATCACCGAGTTAGGTTGCAAAAATATCACAGTCGTCGGATTTGGATCGATCTGAAACAAACTTTAATCTGACGGTGTCGATACCATCGACACGGGTCGATGGTATCGACTCTGCACGATATCAGCAAGTCTTCTTTTCTTTTCTTCGTTGCGCCTGATGCTGACTCGATACCATCGACGAGGGTCGATGGTATCGACACCCTTAGGCGTCAGTTTTATCGCTTTTCCGTCGCTAAATCTTCTTGTGTCAATAGTCTCGACTTTAGGGTCGATAGTATCGGCAGACTGGTCACCAGCAACCTGATGAAATGTCGCTACCATCGACTCCAAAGTCGATGGTATCGACTCTGTGCTGCTCCTTGCGGCTGGAAACCTGTGGTTGTGTCGATGGTATCGACAGCTGCAGATATTTGTTTTTCCTAAAATTGTAACACAAAACCACATAAGCCGAAATAAAACATATTATTGTAATCATTTATGCTCAAAACAATAAAATAAGAGAGATTTGATACTGAGAAGGATCATAGACTAAAGTATGTGAATTATTCAATATTAACCACCAAAATGACCAACAAACGCATAAAACGCGAGTAAAACAAGTCTATAAATGTGACTCAAAATCATCGCATCAAGACCGAATGGGCTCAAATGGTCTTGAGACCGAATGGGCTCAAACGGTCTTGAGACCGAATGGATGGAATTGCTTGGTTATATTTCTTGATTAGAGCCAAAGGTGAGTGAAGGTGGACCCCAACTACTTATTCAACTTTATCAAAACCTGCATTAAATCAACAATATTTAGTTAAAACCTTGATAATCGAATCAATTAAGTAGTTTTGCACATTATGATTCATATTGATATTTAATGAGTGAAATAGTATATATAGAGTTGAATTTGTCCCAAAGTGATAATTGAATTCCATGATGAATATGCATTCATCAGATGTTGATGATCATAGATGTGGGTGGATTTATGGGATAAAAATGTATATATAATCTCTAAAAGTTTCATCGTGAATGTCACTGATGGTAGGTTTTTAACATAATATATTTTATCCATGTTGTTACTCATGATGCACCTTTAAATTACTACATCTAAAACCAATATAATCCTAAGGAGGAGGAGGTATCTGAGTCCTCTGAACAACCACCCTGGTTGATCTTAGTCAAGTCAAAGTAAACTATTGATTCTGATAAAGCTAATTGTAAAATATAAAATATATATATATATATATATATAGAGAGAGAGAGAGAGCCCATCTTTAATACCTGCCCACCCTTCCAGTCACTTTTTTTCAAAAAAAATTTGCAATTGTAGAGGAGCATTTTATCTAGCTCCCCAAAAAATTTCATCCAAAAATAATATCATTTACCCCACCAAAATCAAAAAACACGTCCATATATTTACTGACTGTATATTTTCTACGCAGTTACTTTTTAGTCATATTGTTACTTTTTTATCAATATAGTTACTCTTTTGATCCCTAATGGAAAACATAAAATATCTTTTACATACCCACCCAGTTTATATACTTTTTCAGAGTTACTTTTGTGGCCAGAAGAGTTACTTTTTTTGCTGTCGGGTAGCGAAACTCCAGGCTATCCGCGCGGGTATTAAAATAAAAGACATATATATATATATATAAGTTTTTGTCAACCCTCTGTGCTTGAATTTTTTTTTCAAATAAGGAAGCTTATATCAAGTTTTAGCAAATAAACTCTATATCAAAAATAAATTAAAATATTGGAAATCTCTCTTAGAGTCTCCCATCTAATGTACTGTCAAAATTCCTCCTAAAGGTACACCCTTCATGAGGTAAAATGGATCATATGATTGTGGTCATGGTAAGAATAACATAAACAATAATAATAAAAAATTATAATAATATTGAACATTAATGGGTTGTAACATTTCTAAAATCACATCATCTTCTTATGAAGCAAAAATTAAGAGAAACTAAGAGTACCCACATCAAATTTGTAAATGATCTATTGAACTACAAGAAATGGTTTAAAGGTTCATGTTAAAGCCCATGAAGGCACTAAGAACATAATGTTGCCCGAATAAAATTCAATCTTTTTATGCATACTTGGTGCTTTATATAGACATGAATATTTTACCTAAGGGACTAGAACAAACATCTTGCACAACTCTCTGTCCCAAAGAACAAACATCTTGCACAAATCTAGGGGAAACAAGTTTAACCTTCCAAAATGTCCTTTACCTAAGGGACTAGAAGAAAAATCATACAACATATGAACATATGGAAAATATCAACACAACGAGTATGTGCATATAAGTAGTATATTTGACAATAATAAGGAAAAAATATAAGTAACTATGCTCCCATCAAGAGATGAAATAATTTATCCAGGTGGACATTGAAAGAATCCTTTCATTAAGATGGTATTCAATTAATGATGAATATTTTCATATCTTACCTTTAATAGCAATCAATGTTTAGGAAATCGGTCTGTGTGGTCACATATGCGACCACTTAAGTAGTTCAGACAGGGGACCACACCGCATATGTCAAAGCAGACCAATAATCAGACCAGGCCCGATTATGCGTCTGATTACCCGCTTATGCGGCCGCTTAATCACCACTTTTCCAAACACATATACATGGACTTGAAGAAATAAAATGTATATGATATTTTTGTTATTTCTAATTAAATGTTTATATGATATTTCTGCTCCCTTTCTTCTAATTAATCATTATATGTTGTCCTTGTATGTAATTGTTTAATGTGATATATAATTCTATATGACTGACATATAGATACATTAATTTATTAAAAACAAAACAAAACCGTATATACTCCTGTGTATACTCCCGCATACCATATATACTCTATTCAGTGTCCCGTCTGCCCGTACACCGAATAGCACTTTTCTAAACACTGATAGCAATATCATTCAAAATGATTATAAAGTGTGCAAGTTAATATGAAAATTAAATAAAATAAACAATAGCATTTATGGCATCACCACCACAACCAAAAGAGAAGAGGCATCATCACCTCAAACAAATGGGCATCACCGCCTACAATAAAAAGAAGAGGCATCACACCTCACTTCCATAGTTAGTACTAATGAGTACTCGACATCACCACCCAATTATCCAAGAACAAGCATCACCACTGAATTCCCTAAAACATGCATCAACACCTTATTCCAACAAGAAATTACATATAAATAATGGAAATCACCACTAAACCATGGGTAAATGGCATCACCACTGGATTATTGAGAAATAAGCATCACCACCTAACTCCTACAATAACATTCATTGAATAATGGACATCACCACCCCCATGTATGGGAATATACATCAATTAATTCCAATACAAAGATAACAAACACAAAAGGCATCACCAACTAAAGTGCTACAATTTTTAACAATATGTTAATCGGCATCATCACATGCACCTAAGTAGAGACAATGTTAGGTTTAATCTACTTATTCACTAGAAGATTCCATTGTAGGACTACACCACAAAAATAGATCAAACTAGGTCTACTTCACAATTGCGATGACATTTGAGATAATATGACCAATCACATGGAGATTAGGATTTGCATAACACATATGGATCTAAAATACTCTGATTTAACATTTTATGGCATAAATTGAGATAATATTGACAAGATGCAATATTTTGAGTTCAATTTCCAATTTAAATAGTCCAAAACATATTATAGAGTTAATTCCAAAACATGAGACTTGAAATAGGTCATATAGACTCCATATGAGTATTTCCAAGATATATATACCTAAGATATGGTCTAATGTCTAATGTCAAATATTAGTTCCAAATCAAGGTCGCAAATGACCAACTACATATTTAGTAAAAAATATAGTTAATTTTACATTACAAACACAAATCATATTTTTTATCATCATTGAATTAGATTATTAGAACCATACAATCTTGTTGAGAATCTTTTTACAATTCCTAAACAAACTTTTATGTTTTTTACTTAAAAATTAATTACTTATGAATCATACAAAATATTAATATTTACCAATAATTATTATCATATTGATGTCAAATGACCAACCTACCCCCAAATTTACATGATCAACTATAGCACATGACATTTAATATACAACTCAAGTCTTGCATAGTTCCAAGTCAAATAAAACACCAAACTGATGGCTTTAATGTCATCATACATGACAAAAATGACACCAAGAGAGGAAAAGTTTTGGATTTTAATCCCTAGAAGCTACATGCAATACTCCTTAATGAAAATTGAGTAAGATCAAGCAATAGTAGCTTACCAACCTTTCTTCCTCAAGATGGGAGGTTGGGAACCAAGGGTAACCAAGCACGAGTTGGGAAAACAAGTCTTGAAATATATTAGAGGCTCAGTAAACCAAAAACTAACAAAATTCACTAACAAATTGATAATGATGGTATATATGTTTAGGGGAGTAGAAGGAGAGTGAAAATGTAAAATAACCAAGAATCAAAGGGGAACCATACAAGGTGTGTTTAGGATGCTTGCCAGATTTGTGAGCATAATTTCCACCTGGTGTTCATGCTTGGAGCATCCAGGTGAACCCACCCCTTCAATTCCACCACTGAGATATTGAGTGACACATCACACCAAAAAAAGCCTTCTTAAGGGTGGTTAAGCCCCTGCAAGGGCCCCAAGACTTTATCATGTTTTGGAATACGATTACAAAGTTCTAATGACAGAGGAGAGTGAGTTTAGAAGATTAAAAAACAAGGATGAAGTTAGATATTACAACCAAAGGAGGCTGAAGATAAATTGGTGGGTGAAACTTAATTCTAATAAACAAAAATGCTCATGTTATATTAATATTTTTGTAGGAAATACAGACAGGTAGAACAATTTCCTATGCTTTAATTACAAGAGGTTATGTGAGAGAATTGGGAGTTTAGAAAATGGTGAGATATAGATATTGTGCTTGGGGTCAAAAGAAGTGAAAAGGCACAAATAAGAAAGGAAAAAAAATCTTAGAGAACTATGGAGAGATGAAGGAGAAATATTAGAGGGAGAATCTCCATAACTGTACATGCGAGAGCATCTCCCACTGGGAGGTATAAGATGAGAGTGGATTTTATGATTCAAATTCAAAGGGTAGGAACATGGCTCACCAAAAGTAAAGTCTAGCACACAACTAAAATAGCATGTGACGAAAAGACATTGGGATATCCATGGTTAAATCAAGTAAAACCTTGGTAAAAATAACATTGAGGCTTATCGTATTGTGTTTATCTTCTTTACTACAATTGGGTTAACAAACATGGTTCAATTAAGTTAAAATTGGAACATATATGAATTTAAGCATGTATAAAATTTTTCTTTGATGTTTTATAGTTTTCATATCACTTATGTTGTCATCCAAAGTATTATAGTTTACTAATATCATTATCATATATGTTACCCTATCATTTCCCACCTCTCTGATTTTGGAAGGTTTTCACAAGACACTTTTTGACCTTTGATAATTGTTCCCCTTTAAGTCATTTTCTACTATTATAATCTTGTTACAATATACTATCACATGTATTACTGCATTTACATCTATTTTTGCATGTCCATACATACAAATTATTTAGAGGTACTAGGCAACATTTAGGTTTTATTAGACTCATTAATGAAAATATTTTTACTAGTGGGGTTCATGCCTATTGCTACTTTTAATTATATGTGTTGGATATTTATGGTTACCTAATGTGTATATTACTATATGTACTACAATTTTATATTTTATTCAAATTTCTAGTTCATTTATCAACTTAGTTTTAATATATTCTTACATCCTTCTAGTTAAGGTTTATTATGCAAAATGTACCATAACTATTTATCATTATTCATATAATCACCTTATTATCATATTACGAAAGTTGAGGTGTAATGATAGAGCATAGAGTCCAAAATGTTCTCTATATGGATCCTATTCTATTAAGCCATGTGAAATAAGTAAGATCATCAATCCAGGTATTTATCTAACTAAATGGAAATCATAATCTGAGTTCTTTGTGATAGTAGGTATTGTCACATATATGTGTAGATTAGGTCATGGGTAACCTTGTTTAGGATTTATATTCAAATATACATTATATGTGCATGGTAGAGTCACCCCTGGTATAACTTGCACTGCATTAGAGGATTCCTTATGATTCTAACTCTATTGGCATATGATTCCTAGGATCAGGGTTTCTGGGGTTTGGATATAGGTTTTTGTATGTTACAGTTATCTATTTATAGCCAATGTAGTGACATTCTAGTGGTAAAGTTTATGTTGCATGACTGAGAGGTCACAAGTTCAAACCCTCTAGCAATGAGATGAATGAATTGGCTCCAAAAAAAGAGTTCTCTGTTTATAGAAAAGATCCCTAATGGGTTTCTTTAAAAATTAAAAATGACAGCCTAAAATTGTCCTCTCATATGATAACAATTCTCAAAACTCATCAACATTTGTGATTAGGTCAAACATGTTGTGATCGTCTCAATAGATGACTCCTTGAGATTGAAAATATTTTGATTGGATCAATCAACTATGGGAACTAGAAATTAAATTCATCAACCAAAAATAAGGTTGAATTCCTTGATTTTGTATGTCATCATCAAGATAAAATCAAATGAGTAGAGTCATCAAATTAAGTTAGAAAATATTATTTAGTGGACCAATATAGCACTAGATAAATAATCAAGCAATGTTGGACTCTTGTTTGTCATTATGATGTCATACCTAGGTTGTAATTCAAATAATTTTTTTTCATTGTGATGTGGTTACCATATATTATCATGTGTACAAATTCAAAGTGAGGACTTTGTAGATTTAGCAATTAGAGCCAATCAAGTTCACTACATTGAGGTTTTACCAAGCTTACCAAAGTGAGATATTTATTCCATGGTATATACTTATGTCCCAAGTTTATACTATGGGCCTTGTTTATATTGAGAAAATTACGCAAATCCTTTCCAAAATCAATTTTCATAAATTTTATCAAGTTATAGATAAATGAAGTGATTTTTACAATACCTCAAATTTGTTACAATAGAAAAACCATGTTTTTTTAACCTTAGAAAATGGATACAATAGATCACCCACAAGAAAATCGATCTTATGGAAGTATGTTATGATACAACCTTAAGGTGACATTTCTAAGAGATACACCGATTGATTCAACTAAAACTAGATGATTAATAAAGATAGGTCATTCAATTGACAAATTAAATTAATATTAATTATAAAAAGAATTAAACTTATAATTTTGAAACGGATTAAGGACTAAAGTTGTGTATTCTGCTCTCTACCCTAATTAATATCTCTTTAACTATATTTGAAATAAGCTTGAATAGATAGCATGGAGTAATTAGTGATATGCATTCCTTAGAAATGAAGATTCCCATCCACATTAATGATTTTTGCCTATTCACAACTCCTAGACTGGGTTATTTGTGGTAGCATCAAACCCATAAATGTGAATAAAACGATTTTTCTAGAAATCCTCTTATGGTCAAGATATTGGAAAACCCAATGGGTCAAGGCAACTGGTGATCAATCAATATGATGGAAGCCAAACATTGAATTCTTACAAAATATTTATGCATACAATATCCAAAATGCAGTTGAAATAAAATATTGGGGTAGTGGGGCACTCCCCACACCCTAGTAGAAGACTAATTGTTGCTCATGGTATCTCTTTAAGAAGTATAATAAGGGGAAGAAGTATCCATGATCGATGGAACATGAATAGAAGATAGTCATGGTGTGTCGAACCAATGTCAAGAGATACAAGAATCAATGGTGCCCTCATCCATTTTTTGAATAATAAAGTGACCCCATCCATGCATGTCACTTCTCTCATATAAACATTCATCAAAATCCTTTTGTGATTTTTTGGAGTCTCCTCCTTGTGTAATAGGTTGACTATGAGGGTCCAGAACCCCTAGGTCACTGACAAATGTTTGTCAATTAAATGGGTGGATAGTCGTCCAACAAGTGGTCTTGACAATTTACCAAAACTCTTTTTTTTTTTATTTTAAAACCCTAATAGTCAATCGAGTATCTTAGATGGTCTTTTGACTAGATATGTATCATGATTTTCTAAATCTTTGCATCTAATTAACTAGCTTGGATAGTCAATCTCAGGTGGTTGCATGTGAATTTAGTATCTGGCTGACTTGTTCATCTAGTCATCTGACCAGCCTCCCCTTTTATCTATTTGTAAAACTTCTAGATGATCGACTAGAAATGCTAACTGCGTCAGCTAATCAGCAAGCCTCTTGTGAATGTTCCAGTCACTTGACATGTAAACTAGTTGGTTGACTAGGAGGTTGGTGAAATTTATTTTCTCCTTGAGGTTCTTTACCAAGTAAACTACTTGTGGTAGTCAACTTTCTAGATGAATTTGAAAAAGAGTGACATTTTCTAGTAATCAATTATTCTTCTAACAACCTTATCTAGTATGTTGGCTAGTGGGTTGGCTGCTTTCTTCTTTCAAGTGGGTGGCTATCCATCCCACTAGTGGGACTAGTTGATCGGTTACTGGACTATTTTGAAGACAATATTCCTTTATAGTTGTCATGCCAATTTCATCACCCCAATAATTGAGGTTGGGTGAGAGATAATGAGTATGGCTTTGAGTTGGTCACTTCATGGAGTATTCATGACCTGTCCTCTTTTACTTGCTTTAACCTACAACCAAAACACTAAAAAACAATAAATTTAGAAATAAAATTCTAAAGTAGTTCAAACCTAAAACAAATGAAAATATAAGAGAAAGGAGATATGAAAATTTCAAAGATAAATGTTTAATGCAACTACATATAATATGAATATACATGCGTAAAAAGCCTTGAGGTTGAACATTGCTCACCCTCGACCAACACAAAATCTAAATCACTCTCCAAATGAAACTCTTATTCTACTCTACATGCATATTACTTTCATATTGCTTGAATCCCTACCTCCAATATGAACAAGATACCCAAACTCATGAGAACATAGAACATGACTATGATATCCTTATTCCCAATTTTTCCTATACAATCTCATTTACAATATTCATAGTAAATATTAATTTAATTTTATATACTAATTATATAGCCCTCTTTTACATATGTAAATTTGAGTTGTATTCTTCTCACTGTGGATATTCATGTAGTTTAAAATCTTTTGCTTTGAAAATCTTATAACAGTGTATGATGTTCCACAAATTATCCTCTTAACTTGCATGGGATTAATTTTAGATCAACACAAAAATAGGAGATCAAAAATCAGATTAAGTCATATTGAGACCAATATAATGCATAATTTTCCACAACACAACCCTCCTTGGAATGAAAATCAATTTATTATATTGAGGCTCCATGTAAATTCTAGGACTTCTTGTGTTTCCATCATGTGAGTTTAGCTACTAAAAACATTAGAAACCAAGGACAAGTCACTCATCCAAACAAGGACTATGACATACTGAAGTGAACATTGACTAATCTATGTATTATGAAGAATTAGTTGGTACCTAAAATTATTTATATTACATAGATCCATGCCAAGATCAATGTTCTTCCTAACATCTTGGCAAACATAAACATGATATTTCCTTAAATTAAATGTGATATTTTCAAGATACCACCATGATTATCTTGTCAATTTAGATAGAGAAAGAAGGGAATTTTAAATATGAAAAATTTGTAGGTGTCTAATAATATGTTAGAGGTGCAAGCTATCATATTTCCACTATTTAATATATTACTAAGGCATTTTTGGCTTATTTCTCTCATGATTTAGAACTGGACTAGTTTAGGTGTTTATTTATTTTTCATGGTTTGGATACTATAAGTGTTGAACACATAGTGGATTGTCTCTATGTCTTTGTTTATGAAACTATACAATAAGAGTATTAAAACTAGTACAAGAAATGTCATAATTAGGGTTGAGATGATTCATAATAAGAAAATCATGTATTGTTTCAGTTAAACACATTGTGTAAAGTGAGAAATAGATAAGTAAAAATTGTCATGATCTTATTAAATAAGTTTAGGTAAAGAGGAATTTACTCATTTTTATGGATATTATATGTTCTTAATATATAATATTATATATATACATATATATGTATATATATGTGTGTGTGTACATCTTTAACACTCGTGTGGGTAACATGGAATTTGCTACATGTTTCGTCCAAGAAATAATTATTTGGTCAAAAAAGTAACTTGCTAGACAAAAATGTAACTATGTTGACCAAAAAGTAACTATACGAATCAAAAAGTAATATTGAAAGAATACAAGTAAAAATTCTAGAATAAATATGTAATTGTATATTTGTTAGAGCTGTTACAAATGTAACTAATTTATGCATGAAAAGTAACAGTGTGTAAGGTAAACTAACCCTCTACATGAGTAAAATAAGAAACTCTAAAAAAGGTAACCAAATTTGGAGCATGTAGCTACCCGCATGGGCAACGAATGATCATATATATATATATATATATATATATATATATATATATATATATACATATACTATATATATATATATATATATATATATATATACATATACTATATATATATATATATTGGAATTAGGTAAATATATTATGACTTCCTCCTAAAAATATAGGAGGTTAAGAAGTACATGTAGGCCCAACGCCATACATCCATATCAAAGTTACAACTCACTCAGCTATATAAGGTGCAACGTATATTTAACACATTTATAAATTTTTACTGTGATACTAGTGGCATTTGCAGTTGTTCCTCGGTGTCTTCTAGCATTTCGTTCTTCCCATACACGATAGCATATAGCACCAAAAATGTAATGACTGCCACCAAGCCGATAGGCAAATCGTAACTAATTATTGCAGAATAATCATCAGCAGTGTATTAACAAAAATCACTAAAAATTAAAACCATTTTGCAAAGAGATACATTTCCAAGAAAAGTCTTAGAGGAAGAACCAAAACCTTATATACATCATAGTTCATATTGTACATACATTGTACCATCTCATCTCGAGGAATAACATATAACAGTTGCTTTTTCAAAACATATACTAAAGAAACATAAAACATCAAGGCACACAAACCAAAATATCATATTATTCATAAAACCATCACGTACTAAATCCAAGGACCTGAGAGTACAGATACGACACATAGGACTTCTATCTACAAGACACGACAGACAGTACACTCAACCTGAGTTGTTACTGCTATCCTTGATGTTGTTGTCCTTCCTCTGCAGAATTGTCTCTACCTCCTCGTACACGTCCACCTAAAAATTATGAATCCCATAGGGTGAGACAATCGTCCCAGCGAGAGATATAACTCTCCACGAACAATGTTATTATCACAGTTAAGTAGTATAAAACTGAGTAGAGGTTCTTTTATATCAAAAAGTAAGGTTAATCACTATGGATAAGTAGATTAGAACATTCTCATCTCATAAAGCATTGTAACTGTCTATGATAAGGTAGTAAATCATCTGTTCACTTTATAAGGAATATGAAGAACATGTTTATCATTTACCCATCATATGATACCAACATCTCAAGCTTATCCTGTGATAATGTTATCATGGTATGACATCCATGAATCATTCTCATTTCTATCTATTGGCCTCAGCCAATTTGCTAACCAGGTATTGATCTTGTAAGAGTTCAACTAGGTATTAGACTGTACCAATCCTGAGATCATAGAGTTCATCTAGGTATTGGATTGTACCAATCCTGATATCACAGCCAGACATTGGACTCTGCCAATCCTGATAGAGTTCAGTCAGTTATTAGATTGTACCAATCCTAAGATCATAGAGTTTATCTAGGTATTGGGTTATACCAATCTTGAGATCACGACCATGCATTGGACTCTGCCAATCCTGATAGAGTTTAGCTAGGTATTGGATTGTACCAATCCTGAGATCATAGAGTTCAGCCAGGTATTGGGTTATACCAATCCTGAGATCACGGCCAGGTATTGGACTCTGCCAATCCTGATAGAGTTTAGCAAGGTATTGGATTATAGCAATCCTGAGATCATAGACTTCATCCAGGTATTGGCTTATACCAATCCTAAGATCATAGTTAGGCATTAGACTATGCCAATCCTGATAGAGTTCAGCCAGGTATTTGATTGTACCAATCCTAAGATCATAGAGTTTAGCAGGGTATTGGGTTATACCAATTTTGAGATCACAGCCAGGTATTGGACTCTGCCAATCCTAATAGAGTTCAGCCAGGTATTGGATTGTACCAATCCTGAGAGCATAGAGTTTAGCTAGGTATTGGGTTATACCAATCTTAAGATCACATCCAGGTATTGGACTTTGTCAATCCTGATAGAGTTCAGCCAGGTATTGGATTATACCAATCCTGAGATCATAGAGTTTAGTCAGGTATTGCTAAGGATTCCATAGGAGTTGGAATACTTTTATGTTTCCCTTTCACTTTCATTATGGGATATCAATCCCTTAAACTCATCACTAAATACCACATCACCTTTACTAGTCATTATACCTCGGTCGAACCATCATACACATTCACATCCTTTATGTGATACAAGTATTCCTCATATCTCATTTTAGCATATTAAAAACACTATAGCCCTTATTTGGCTATAACCATAATGCTTGTATGACCAAGATTTATTATTATCTTTGTAACCATTTATTATTATTATGTTATGGGTTTCCAAGTTCCCTGGTTTATTTTAAACATTACCATCTCTTACATTAATCTCTAGATCATGAGACTTTTATAAACATCTTGTCACCTCTCACTAGGAAACAACTATTCACATGGCTTACAAGTCCATTAAACATCTTGTCACCTCTCACTAGGAAACAACTATTCACATGGCTCACAAGGCCATTAAACACCTTGTCACCTCTCACTAGGCAACAACTATTCATGTGGCTCACAAGGCCATTAAACATCTTGTCACCTCTCACTAGGCAACAACTATTCACATGGCTCACAAGGCCATTTAAACATTTTGTCACCTCTCACTAGGCAACAACTATTCACATAGCTCACAAGGCCATTTAAACATCGTGTCACCTCTCACTAGGTAACAACTATTCACATGGCTCACAAGGACATTAAACATCTTGTCACCTCTCACTAGGCAACAACTATCTCTAGGTCATAAGGCCTATATAAACAATATACTTATTGTACAAGTATTTCACATATCTCACAAGGCTTATGCAATAAGAGAAATACAACCTTCCCATTATTAGGGTTAGGGTTTCCCTTTATAGCCAAATAGGGTTTCAAGTTCATATTATCAATTTACTGAATTCATTGCTCCACACATCTAGGAGAATACATTGATATCATAAGTATTCAATCAAACTTATTTATTCTCATCATTTATCATTAAATGATTATCAACACAAAGTATGAGTTTCTCTCTCATCCTCACTAGGATATTGATTACATCATACTTTATTAACTTGGCTTAACCCTTTCTCAAAGGTATGTTAGCCTACACTTATCAAAGTGCATTAAACTTTGTATGTCTTAATGTATCATTTGACATAACACACCACATGTGTCACTCAAACAAGTATATTGAATTGAGGTGCTTCCACCCTATCGGGCAAATAGGTGTGTGCTTGCTTCCATATCAGGTAAAGAGGTGTGTGCATGGTCCACACCATATCGGGCAAAGAGGTGTGTTTATCCTTCACACCATATCGAGCAAAGAGGTGTGTGTGCTTCACATCATATCGGGCAAAGAGGTGTGTGTATGCTTCACACCATATTTGGAAAAGAGGTGTGTGTGTACTTCACACCATATCAGTCAAAGAGGTATATGTATGCTTCTCACCATATCGGGCAAAGAGGTGTGTGTATGCTTCACACCATATCGGGCAAAGAGGTGCTTCAATACTACATAGGTTGAACCATGATGATGCCATCATAATCAACCTCTAGACTCTTGTTCTTACTATTCTAGTTTGTGTAAAATAGTCATAGGTTACTACTAGAGCTCATGGGTTCATCAATTATGCAATAAAATTATATTTGAAAGTAAATCATTAAACTAAGGAAATATTGATGGTAAATAATAACATAATTGAGTTCAAGCTATATAACCCGCCTCAAGAGCAACTTCAAAGCTCCAAAATCCAAAGATTCATGTTCCCAAGGTTGAATATGAGCTTATCAAATATCCAAGGCTTGAGTTCCTCAGCACCATGCATGATACTTCACCACTTGTGGTCGATATCCCTCACTTGGTCGATATCACTTTACTATAGGCGATATCTCTTTTCTATGGCTGATACCAAGTCTCTATGCACGATACTCCTTCACCTTTTCATGATCGCAAGACTCTATGCACTATATCTAAGATCAAGGGGGTGATATATTTAAAAACATTCCACTTATGGGTGAAAGGAAGGGTATATATACTTGAGGTTCATGAAAAAGTGTGTATATGAGGTGTCATCATTTTAAGATACTAGGTGACATGTGTCCATGCATGGTTGACACCTGTCCTTGAATGCACTCATATTTATCTTGACATGCAAAACACTTAAGGATAATCTAGAGATGATATTTCGGCCATTAGTTATCTTGTTGGATAAGATATCTCAACTCAATCACCACTTTATTCACAACCCGATACAACTTTTCCAAGGAAGTTGTAAACCGATACACTTCACCTCTTTGAGGTGCTTATCTCGTCATGGACAAGTCCAAGAGTTCACAAACTGATATGAGACTCCCTCTATGTCTCTATGGCCGATAGGCATTCTCATATGGACTCTACAACTCGATACAAGTTCAAATTAGGGTTTCACATTCAACACTTTCTTGGTCTTTTCATCACCAAGAGTATCACACTCATAAATGATTCAAACTTTATGCCTCCTTATTTATATCTCCTCTATATGATACTAGGAGGGAGTAGGAACACTGTAGAGGTGGTAATTTGCATATCAACCCTACATTTTGGGTAATTTACAATTTGTACCAAAATTGGTACACAAGGCACAAGCATTATTCAAACAGGTTCAAACTTGAAATTTAGGCTTTCCACAAGCTACCACCTAAAATCATTCTATTTCTTATGATGCTAAAACACTTATTGCACGTTCATAATGTGATAAATTGCAATATAACCCCTCATCTTGGGTAAATTGCATTTTGGTCCAAAACAAGATAGCATTGCTCAAACATTATTTAAACAGGACCCAATTTGAAACATAAGTTTGTCACCTGATAACAAAAATCTTTAGAGTATTATATTAAAGTTCTAAGCAACTTATTTAGGCTAAACAAATAGGGTTAGCCTTAACCCAGGTTAGGGATGTTACAAGTTATAAACCCCTAACAAGGATTTTATCCCTGAAATCCCAAATGAAGGAAGACCATTGTCATTCTTGCATCATATCATCAAGTCTCCACATAACATCTTAATGTCATGGAGATGCCATAGAACTTTGATCAACACAAAGTCCTTACATTCAGAGTCATCATAGAATCTATTATACAAGACACATACTCAATTGTCTTTCCCATTTAATGTCTACAGTGTCAACTCTGTGTCAGGTAACACTTTTTCTTAGTCAGAGAAGCATTATACATACCTTGTATAACTCAGTGTCAAATACCATTGCTTTGTCACCTTCTCAACTTACATGTAACATGATCCTTGATCTTGGGAGTTTTCCATACCCCTCACTAGTTTGGCATTTACCCTCAAGGAAAGACTATAGTTACATTCTATAACCCACTTGGGACTACAAGTCTTAACATGTATCTGTTGTGCCATCTAGTTTGCTGACACAATACGAAACTTTCTTATGACTTGTACCAACTATCTTCCTAGTTGTACGTTCTCTTGTCATAAGGAGAGGCCACTTATTAAAGAAGAACTTATCTTAGAGGTATCTCTAGATGTTATGTATAATTTGCCTCAATAAATTTAGATAGGGATATTCTAAGGAATTATTTTTAGCTTGGTAAGATTTTCCTACAATGATTTTACAATTGTTCCTTCAATTAGTGCATCCTTATCGATTTCATGTTTATGCAGATCATAAACCCCTAACATATGATGTCCATACTATTTTATGTAACTAGATTGATCTCACAAGTAGCCATTCCATGTAACCAACATAAATCATTTGATTAGAAGTTATGTTTTCACTATTTAATACCTTTAAAATTTCTTGGATACTAGACTTCCTTACCTTGGTATTAATTACATGTATCAAAAACACATATTATCATTTCCATCCTCTGTTGTTATTAGCAAAACCAATCATATAATAGGACCTTTCTTTCATCTCGGAACATTACTTAACACACATACTTTGTCTTGAAACTAAAATCCAAGACTAGCTGATACTTTTCAAAGTATCCATCTAAAGATTACTTCTTATTCATGCATATCAAGTGTCATAAGACTTACTTGATTGTCATGTTCCTAAAAGGAAAGATCACAAGGGAACATAATCCTTCTTATCACCCCGTCATTATTCAGGGTTGTTTATTAAAGAAAAGAGATCATCACCTTCTTCGAGTATTGCATGAATTTTCAATTGTTCATGTGTCATTCAATATTGTTTCCTCTTAGGTTCCTTGCCATTAGCATAGGAATTATAAAGATGATTCCATGTCATCATCCTTTGGAATTATCATCATCATGATTACTAGATCTGGCTATTCAAACCCTTAGTTCATTATTGAACATTGTCACCTCTCATCAGGTAATCGTTACCTCTATGTCCTCAGACCAAGGTATACATTATACTAAACATCTTCTTTTGTTTATAAGTTGATATGTGATTTAACTCAGATTCCTTAATATATTAGTTAGTATGTGGTAGAAATATCTGTGCCACATCTCCTACTTCATTATGCTCTTTAGATTGTCTCAAAATGACTACTTGATCAGAGTAATAAGAAAGATAACAATCTATACTTACCTTGCCTTCAATAGATGAATATTTGGTCTGGGTATTCAAGAACTGAAATTAGGTAGTATGTATTTGTTTTATATTTATGTTTCATCTCTTTAAGTTTTACTACTTAGTATCTCAAATTTTCTCTGGGTGTTTCTTTTACATCTCTTCCATTTCAACCTAAAGAGAGAAATTTCAAAAACATATAAGAGAATATTGGACTGAATATAAGTTCTCATCCTTCTTATCTCTTCCTCATGTCCTCATAGGACTAATTAAAGGAAGCACAACAACAACTACCTTCTTATGATTGTCAGATAAAATCAAGAGAACACATATCAGAATGAAAAAGCTCTATCTAACGATCACCTGTCGTGGTCATCTACCACTTTAGGGTTGACTCAAACATAGAGTCTAGCTATTTTATGTTGTTGCTTTTGCCTTTTTACACTATTGGGTTGTAACTTTCGTAATCCCTATTGAGTCTGCCTCGATTTTTGGGTCATTTCCTCCCCTATTTTTGAATAAAAGGGTTTAGTATGATCAACATGTCCATATCTATAACATGTCTTGTCCTCGTACCATAGTCTTATCGGTCTTATTACCGATGTAGAAGCTAAGTTAGGAGTTCTTATAGGTGGAAAGTTAGGCCTTTTGCCTTTACTTAGTGACTACTACCCTGGTGCACTAGGCATTTATTACACTGGTGGTAGAAAAAACGTTGGCTTTTTAGAACAACTAGGAAAATGTCTCTAGAATTATAGATACCTTTCCTTAATTCTTAGCTTATTGCCCCTCCTTGGGCATTGCCATCACATATGTACTATCTGTCTATTTTTATAGCAGAGTCTATTTTCTGACCATATGTTAATCCTTCCTACGTTTTCCACAGTTTCAAGATGACTATGTCATTTAGGAACCCTTTTAGAACCCAAAGTTTTTGCATTGAGAGTTGGTAACCTAGATTGTATTTGTTATGACCGTATCTGTGCTTAATTGGTAAACTAGGGTTTACATGGATGATTATATGCTTAATTGGATTGATCATTTATTAAATATAATTAATGATGATAATTCAATTATGATGTTTTAAACCTAATAAGAATATTAAGTGTTCTATTGTTTGAGAAATTAGGATTTGAGAAATATAAACCCTAGTTGGCTGAAATTAGGGTTTTGATGGTACATGAGTATGGAATTTGGTCAAGATAGTAGTACGGTCAATAATTTATCGTATTTTCTATGTAATTTGTATTTAATTGAAATTTGTATATAATATGTATACCTCAATCGTGCATTTCAGTGAAAAATTTCAGAATTTTTGGATGTGCTTTGAAAGTCATTCTCTATCGAGATATACTTCAACCGACCATGCTGACAGAATGTTGTTCAATAGTATATTGTTCGATTTTTATTATTTATTGATAACTCCAAATGATATGAAATCTTAACTGAAAATCTAAAACTCAATAATAAACAACATGTAAAATTTTCAAAATTTTTGGATGCATTTAGACCTTATCAGTCGATGAATCACAGTAACTGACATTTCTTCAGAATTCTAGATAATAGCGCACTATTCGATTTTTAATTATTTAATGGGAGATTGTAATAATATCAAATTTTAACTAAACCTTACTACCTCAATTATACACAACATTATAAATTATCATAATTTTTTGACAAGGTTTGATCTCGGAAATATACGAATTACAGAAACCTTTTTATGACAGAAAAATATGTTGAAATAAGAAAAAGTTTAGTGAGGGGTCAAAGTGCAATTGACCCAAGAAGATCAATTGCTCTATATGATCAACCTAACACACAAGGAGTTCTCATAATTCATGGTTCAATCCATAGAAACAAAATCCTAGAGAGAGGGAGAGTTAGGGTTTGAGAGGAGAAAATGATGGAGATGCTAACCTAGGGTTTTGCGGTCTGAGGAATGATGAAATCATGTAAGTTTACCTTCTTTTGATATAGTTTCATGGTGAATCTTATCTCACATGTCACAATTACCGTCCCTCCTAAGATTTGATCCAAAATGGTATCAAAACTTCCCCTTTTCTCACTCTTTCTTCATAATTCCTCATTTCTAGGGTTTTCAAGTTGAAAGGAACAGGAATTGGGTGAATTGTTAGGGATTTGATATGGATTCGAGATTTTCAGATATGGGATACATTTTTAAGGTTTTTTCACACCTTAGCGTGAGTGAGAACTTCCTTTAAATAGTATATTGTACGAAAATTGGTTAAATCATCCATAATCTTTAATTGCTTAGTATGCGACTACAAACTTTGAATTGTCTATTTGTTCTAAGTTGTTGCAAAATGATATGAAATGGATTCTTCCTATGTTTGGATGAATTTCAGATGATAAAATCATATTAGAAATGTATAAAATACATCCTAATGAGAATATCCTAAGTATTTGCAGAGGTTATCAGAATAAACTAAAATATAGGGAATTTGTCTATGACTGAAATTTGTTGTATAAGTAAATAGAGAAATTTTCTTATCTAGATCCCCTTGGTTATGAATGATTGTTTATCTAAATTCATAGTACATATATGTCAGATACTATCTTGATTCGTTTAAAGTGAATAGTGTTTGTTTGATATCTCAGTAAAGAGGGTGAAACCCTAGATGTGAGGAAAGTTGGATATTTGCAAATAGATATCGTGAAATCCATTTGAAGGGATTTTCTTGACATGATAGACTTTATTTATCCGATGTTATTATTGATGTATGATATCCCAATGAATGGCATGGAAACCCAAATTCTTCTCAGTTCCAAGGTTTCATACATATATTGATTTTATATGATTTGTTGATAGTAGTCTTTATTCAGTGAATGTTTATGTCGCATGAAATCCTTATGAGAGTCATGTGATAAGTGAATGAGGTAAATGAAACCCTAAGGGTAGGGTGTTCAATGAATCAAGTATTGTGATATCAATGTTCTCAGTTATTATTAATAATTCTTGCCATGATAAGAAATTAACTCTTAATTAAGTTATGTGATGCATAACTCAAGATTAGGGTTGATACGCATGTTTTTACAATTAAATATTGTCGTGTCAAGTAAATTGACTTTTAATTGAGTTATGTGTTGCATAACTAAGAATTTGGGTTGATGTGCTCGATTTTTGAGTAATTACAGATAATTTACAAGTTCTACTAATGATTTCTAATATATCGAGTAATTAACTCTTATTAGTGTGTTACGATGATCAATTGTATAATTCTAGCGTATATGAACCAAGTTGATATGAGTTTAGTTTATTTAAGAAAATTCAATCTTCCTGCATGCATGGTATATGGATTACTCAGTAAATTATAATGTTTTTAGTATACTTCTCTATCAGGTCTAGAATGATATTCATGTTGTGATTTGAACTGTAATTAAATAGATGAGATGTCATAGAAATACTAGAGTTGAGTATAAGTAAGAAAAAGGTTCAACATAGTAAGAGTTTTCTAGGAAATAATGATATTATAGATTTAACGGCCCAAACACCGTAGAACCCCTATGTGAGGTATGTGTCTTAGGGGTGAAACGACCTAACCCTGGAAGCATCCAGTATACGGGGGTCAGAATGTGCTATCAAGTGGCATGGGGGATGAAGCCTAGTGGAAGTCTCCTTAAATTATAGTTTGTAGTGTCCAACATCAACCACAAGTCCTGGTGGCACTAGAGTACAGAAAAGTGTGTCCAACATCAACCACAAGTCCTGGTGGCACTAGAGTACAGAAAAAGCCAAGAGGTGGCTTGACTCTCCGCCTGTGTGCTCAGGTTAGTGGAGTAGTCCAGTTTAGGCCAGAGAGCCATTTCCCTGTTGTAGACTAGGAGAGTAGTCAGACTTAGCATTTCTCGGGTGTGTCTGCTAAGTCTTGTACAATGCGATTGTAGTGCACTATGAGTCTTCATATGTAGAATACACTACATATGATCAGGGCATAATAAAATGAATGAGAGGTCAAACAAGTGTGTACAGTTATTCAATTATTCTTTGTATGCTTTTCAATTATTAGTTCTCTTTATGATCAGTCAAGCATTTCATATATTGATTCACTCTTATAGATATCTAGAGTATCCTGCCATATTTATGATTGTCAATTATTAGACTCTTTAAAGCTTACTACGGTTATAATTGATATCAGTTGCTCAAAAGTATATCTATAATTATATCAGTGCTTTAGACTGTTTCTTTGAAGTACTCATTCACTGAGCGAGTACGCTCACCCCTCTACTCAAAATTTTTAGGGAAATTACATGGACTTGAAGAAGATATCATTGCATCAGAGTAGACCTGCCACAAGAGTTAAGTCTGAGTATAGTTAAGTTCAGTCAGTCCCAGTCACTCTAGGTCCTTGTACAGATGTGAGAGAGTTGTAAATGATGTTTTGTACGTTTTCTTCCTTAATAAGAGAGAATGCAAATGATTGTCATGTCGTATGTACATAAAAGTGTGAGAAACATAATGAATGTATGGATGTGTATCATTAATGCTGAGATTACATTAGAGAAATAAAAGTTTAATTATCTTGTAAAGTTTGTTTATGTGGTTCAATGTGAGAAAATAAAGAGTTTGAAAAAGAAAAAAAAAAGTTAAGTGTGATCTTTGTATTATGTTAAATCCTCAATTTATACCCTAATCTCATGATTAGTGGTAATTGTGAGATCGGGGTGTAACAACTTGGTATCAGAGCTTAGGCTGAGTTGTCAGGAACCATTACGTTAGTAAGTTAGAGTCATAAGTGTGGCAGACATGAGATGTTATGATGTTAGCTTTGGGGATTTGAGTATTTGGATATCTTGGCCCGATATATAAGTACTTGGATCAACCAGTACCAAGCTACTCTGTCTAATCTTTCATGTATACCCTAGCCAGGTATACAGTGGAAGGATGGGCTAGAGAGGAACCCTAGAAATATTAGGGTTACAAACAAGATAAGTAACATGAATTAAGAGCATAAATATAAAATGAGATAGAACTTTCATTTCATATTGTTGTTTTATTTGAGATGAATAGAAAAGCTCTTATATCTTTGAATTCAGATATTCAATATTTTGAAACATATATGGGTCTTTAAGATTTGTTGTACACTATGCAGTTGTAGCATTTATTGATTACATTCTTTGTATCAAGTAGACTATAAATGATCTTTGAATGAGCTTTCCTAGTGGATATTCTTTCCACATGTTTGAGATTAATAGGAGTTAGTTAATCTTGAGTAGCTCTTGGCTTCAGGACTGCAGGTTTGGCATGGTCTGACTGGAAAGGTGCGTTACTAGGATCTAATGACTCCTATTGAAAATATAATAAAAGTAGACTCCGGATAAATTAGACCCACATCATAGTGAGAATGTCCATATAATAAGATGTTGAAACATATGGGAAAGATTAGAATAGCTAAGAATCAGTTGGAAATGATATCTAAGATCCAACTTTTTGGCCTCATATGAGAAACCCTTAATTGGGAATAAAGGAACACGACATAAGGTTCTAATTAAGTTTAATTTTTAGTATTATATGAACTCTAAATATGAAATATGGAAAAGATATGAGAAAAGTATGTAAGGGCCAAGATAGTAAGAATCAATCATGAGGAATGGATTATATAATCGAGTACAATATTTTATGTACTCCAAAGTAAAGAGAAAATAGAAGAAAAGAGTTAAGTATTCAATAAGTACATAGAATTGAAGAGTCTTCATAAGAGTTAAAGTGAAGAGAACTAGATGAGCATGTAAATCATAAAACTAGGATAAGAAACTTAGTTGAAACAAAGAGAAATGTTGGAAATAATGAGCTTGATTAAGGAATGAGGATTATGTTATAATTGAGAGCATGGAATGTATACCTTTATTGTGAAGTTAATACATTCATCCTTACTGCCTTTAGATACTAAGTATCTATATAACAACAAACTAATGTCTAAAAGAAGAACAAAAGTGTAGCTAAATAAATGAATAAGTCATACAAAGGTAGACTATATTCAGGAAGGAAAAACTTGATTGAAAGAGAAACTATGTTTCACCCATGCATGAGCCGTTTGGTTTAAAATGAAGAATATGTAATGTATTAAACATGAGTTGAAACTAGTAGGGAGATTATTGATTTAGAATTTCAACTTCACATTAGTATAAGGATAAAAAGAAATTTATGCAACATGGTATACATGATCATACACCTAAAAGAAGCAACATGATCATAAGAGAAAAGTAGAAGTTAAAGATGACATGTGGAACAGCAGTATATGGTAAGGGGATTATGGAAAGTAAGGAAGGGTTTGAAACATAATGGAGTAATATAGATTATAAAAGAAAGAGGTTGTGAGATTCAAGAAAGTGCTAATTAGTCAAGTATCCTTGTTGATAACTAATTAAACCTACATATGAGAAATGTATTAATGAATGTTTGAAGATAAGAATTCTAAGTCTCAGAATCATCTTCTCTTTCATATCTTCCTTAATTAGATCAATGTGGGAATGAAGTGATAAGAAAATGAATCATATATGATGTATAAACACCATGGTAGAGGCATCTAGTGAATGTAATAATGACATACAATATGATGATGAAACCCTATCAGGGTAAATTGAGAATGTAATCTATCTGAATGGCCAAGTAAGAGAAAGGAAATTCAATTGATAAGATAAGGAAGACTTTAGTAAAACTTGTGAGAATGTAATCTATCTTAATGGCCAAGTAAGAGAAAGGAAATTCAATTGATAAGATAAGGAAGACTTTAGTAAAACTTGTGAGATTCAAAGTTTGACTTTCAAATTAAGGGAGCAAAGTCACACACAATAACATCATGCTACTGATAAGGACCAAACCCTAGAATGTTTAGAGTTGTAGTAGTTCAATGGTTGTCACTAGTGATTTGACCTTGAATACTAGCATCTCTATAAAACAGGATCATGTGATTTGCACTATGAGAAGTAAACTAGCACTTATAGTAATCCTAGTTAATCTAAAAGGTTGATGAACAATATGAAAATGATTTGAAGCAAAGAGTAAGATATAAATTTGAAATGTAATAAGTGTGTTTTGAACAAAAGGAGAAATACAATATGAGTGAAGTGTGATATGAAATAAATTCTTGCAATGATAGCAAGAATAATGAATAATCTATTCATACCTTGTATGTTTCAATTTTGGGGATGTTTAATCTACATGATTAAAATGAGAAGGATAAGTAGAAAAAAGTAAGTAGTAATGAATGAGAAGAGAGATAAGAGAAAACAATGGCTTTTGGTAACATGTGAATTTGTTTTTAAAAGTATAATTTGTTGAAGGTATATTAAGGGATGTAAATTGGTTCTACGTATGATTTCAGTGTACATGTACAAGCAATATGTTAATTTTAGGTGTCTGATAGTTGTAGTCATTCATACCAGTAATCCATCTTAGTATTATACAATTGTTGTATGGTGATATGGTTCAAATGATGATAAAACAAATGGAGGGTTACCCTGAAGAAGGTAGTCTTACCTATTCACTCATATGAATAGAAGGGATGATAACCATATTGTATTGATATGTAACCCTAATGAGGTATAGCTTGTTATACCTAGGTTTAATATAATTAAGTGATGGTAATGGGGTATGAATAGTCCTTGAATGACTAATACAATCATGGAGTACTCTGTTACTATTGTTGAAACCTTAGTATGCTATAACTCGATGGTTACACCTTGAATTATGAGTGGGTTCATATTTGAGAATAGTATGGAATGTGATGGTAATGCTTCACCTTATTCATCCATGATCCAATGGGGATGCCATGAGTAGTATTGTAAAATTATTGTTGAATCTAGTCTTTCAACTCAAGATATTTTGCTATTTGAGTAGCACAATGGTAAAAATTCAAAACAACATGGTGAACTCTCTTTTGTGACTTAGAGGTAATACATAACAATAGTACATACTGAGTCGTATGAATTGAGATAGTTGGATCAGATTATCAATGTTGAGGTAACACCTCAAGAGTATGAAAATATTGAAATGGTTTTTTCTCTCTCTATCCTATGATTGATTATGACATAGAGAATTCATTTGTTATCATTGAGCAGTCATGATTTAACATGTTGTGATAAGAAAAGAAATAAAGGACTTAATGTTGAAAATTGCATTCAAGTATGAAATACAAGAATATAATGACATGTAAGATTTCAAAATCTTAAAACAAACCTTGAAAGTACTTTTCTTGAACATTTATGTTTTGGGGATGAAACCTTTTAAAGGGGGGAAGAATTATTATGATTGTATCCGAGCTTAATTGATAAACTAAAGTTTACCTGGATGATTATATGCTTAATTGGATTGATCGTTTCTTAAATCTAATTAATGATGATAATTTAATTATGATGTGTTAAACCTAATAAGAACATTAAGTGTTCTATTGTTTGAGAAATTAGGGTTTGAGAAATATAAACCCTAGTAGGCTGAAATTAGGGTTTTGATGGTACATGAGTATGGAATTTGATCAAGATAGTAGTACGGTAAATAATTTATCATATTTTATATATAATTTGGATTTAATTTAAATTTGTAAATAATATGTATAACTCAATCGTTTATTTCAGTAAAAAAATTCAGAATTTTTGGATGTTCTTTGAAAGTCATTCTCAGTCGAGATATGCTTCAACCAACCATGTTGACATAATGTTGTTCAGCAGTATATTGTTTAATTTTTATTTATTTATTGGTAACTCCAAATGATCTAAAATATTAATTAGAATCTGAAACTCAATCATCAACAACATGTAAAATTTTCATAATTTTTGGATGCGTTTAGACCTTATCAGTAGACAAATTACAGTAACTGACATTTCTACAAAATTCTGGATAGCAGTGCACTATTCGATTTTTAATTATTTAATGGGAGCTTTAAATGATCTAAAATTTTAACTTAATCTTAGTACCTCAATTATACACAATTTTTAATTATCATAATTTTTGGACAAGGTTTGATCATAAAAATACACGAATTACAGAAACCTTTTTATGATAGAAAAATATGCTGAAATAAGAAAAGGTTTAGTGAGGGGTCAAAGTGCAGTTGACCCAAGCAGCTCAATTGTTCTATATGATCAACCTAACACACAAGGAGCTCTCATAATTCGTGGTTCAATCCAGAGAAACTAAATCCTAGAGAGAGAGGGAGAGTTAGGGTTTGAGAGGAGAAAATGATGGAGATGCTGACCTAGGGTTTTGCGGTCTGAGGAATGATGAAATCATGTAAGTTTAGCTTCTTTGGATATAGTTTCATGGTGAATCTTCTCTCACATATAAAAATAATCGTCCCTTATCTGATTTGATCCAAAATGGTATAAAAATTTCCCATTTTCTCACTCTTTCTTCATAATTCCTCATTTCTAGGGTTTCTGAGTTGAAAGGAAGAAGAATCGGGTGAATAGCTAGGGATTTGATATGTATTCGGGATTTTCAGAAATGGGATACATTTTAAAGGTGTTTTAACACCTTAGGGTGAGTGGAAACTTCCTTTAAATAATATATTGCATGAAAATTGATTAAATCATCCATAATCTTTAATTTCTTAGTATGTGACTACAAACCCTGAATTGTCTATTTGTTTTAAGTTGTTGCAAAATGATATGAAATGGATTCTTCCTCTGTTTGGATGAATTTCAGATGATAAAATCATATTAGAAATGTATACAATACATCCTAATGAGAATTCCCTAAGTATTCACAGAGGTTATAAGAATAAACTGAAATATAGGGAATTTGTCTATGACTGAAATTTGTTGTATACGTAAATAGAGAAATTTGCTTATCTAGATTCCCTTGGTTATGAATGATTGTTTATCTGAATTCATAGTACATATATGTCATATACTATCTTGATTCATTTAAAGTGAATAGTTTTGGTTTGATATCTTAGTAAAGAGGGTGAAACCCTAGATGCAAGGAAAGTTGGATATTTGCGAATAGATATCGTGAAATTCATTTGAAGGGATTTTCTTGACATGATAGACTTTATTTATCCAATGTTATTATTGATGCATGATATCCCAGTGAATGGCATGGAAACCCAAATTCAGCTCAGTTCTAAGGTTTCATACATATATTGATTTTATATGATTTTTTGATAGTAGTCTTTATTCAGTGAATGTTTATGTCGCATGAAATCCTTATGAGAGTCGTGTGATAAGTGAATGAGGCAAATGAAACCCTAAGGGTAGGGTGTTCAATGAATCAAGTATTATGATATCAATGTTCTTAGTTATTATTAATAATTCTTGCCATGATAAGAAATAATTAACTCTTAATTAAGTTATGTGATGCATAACTCAAGATTAGGGTTTATGCGCACATTTTTACAATTAAATTTTGTCGTGTCAAGTAATTTGACTTTAATTGAGTTATGTGATGCATAACTTAGAATTTGGGTTGATGTGTTCGATTTTTGAGGAATTACATATAATTTACAAGTGCTACCGATGATTTCTAATATATTTAGTAATTAACTCTTATTAGTATGTTATGATGATCAATTGTATAATTCCAGTGTATATGAGCCAAGTTGATATGAGTTTAGTTTATTTAAGAAATTTCAATCTGCCTGCATGCATGGTATATGGATTACTCAGTAAATTACAATGTTTTTGAGTATACTGCTCTGTCAGATCTAGAATGATATTCATGTTGTGATTTGAACTACAATTAAATAGACGATATGCCATAGAAATACCAGAGTCAAGTATAAGTAAGAAAAAGGTTCAACATAGTAAGAGTTTTCTAGGAAATAATGAAATTATAGATTTAAGGGCCTTGACTCCGTACAACCCCTATGTGAGGTATGTGTCTTTGGGGTGAAATGACCTAACCCTGGAAACGTCCAGTATACGGGGTCGGAACGTGCTATAAAGTGGCACGAGGGACGAAGCCTAGAGGAAGTCTCTTTAAATTATATTTTGCAGTGTCCAACATAAACCAGAAGTCCTGGTGGCACTAGAGTACAAAAAAGTGTGTCCAACATCAACCAGAAGTCCTGGTGGCACTAGAGTATAGAAAAAGCCAAGAGGTGGCTTGACTCTCTGCCTATGTGTTCAGGTTAGAGGAGGAGTCCAGTTTAGGCCAGAGAGCCATTTCCCCATTGCAGACTAGGAGAGTAGTCATACTTAGCTATCTCGGGGTGTCGGCAAAGTCTTGTACGGTGTGATCATAGTGTACTACGAGTCTTCATGTGCAGAGTACACTACATATGATCAGGGCATAATAAAATGAATGAGTGGTCAAATAAGTGTGTACAGTTATTCAATTATGCTTTGTATGTTTCTGAATTATTAGTTCTCTTTATGATCAATCAAACATTTCATATATTGATTCACTCTTATATATATCTAGAGTATCCTGCCATATTTATGATTGTCAATTATTAGACTCTTTAAAGCTTACTGTTGTTATAATTGATATCAGTTGCTCAAAAGTATATCTATAATTATATCAGTGCTTTAGACTGTTTCTTTGAAGTACTCATTCACTGAGCGAGTACGCTCACCCCTCTACTCAAAAATTTTAGGGAAATCACATGGACTTGAAGAAGATATCATTGCATCAGAGTAGATCTTCCACAAGATTTAAGTCTGAGTATAGTTAAGTTCAGTTGGTTCATGTCACTCTAGGTCCTTGTATAGATGCAAGAGAGTTGTAAATGATGTTTTGTATGTTTGTTTCCTTAATAAGAGAGAATGCAAATGATTGTCATGTCATATGTACATGAAAGTGTGAGAAACATAATGAATGTATGGATGTGTATCATTAATGTTGAGATTACATTAGAGAAATAAAAGTTTAATTCTCTTGTAAAGTTAGTTTATGTGGTTCAATGCGAGAAAACAAAGAGTTTGAAAAAGAAGAAAAAGTTAAGGGTGATCTTTGTATTACATTAAATCCTCAATTTATACCCTAATCTCATGATTAGTACTAATTGTGAGATCGGGGTGTAATAGTATTTCTAGTATCCAGTCCACTATATTCATCATTGTTGTCCTAACCTGCCCAACAAGAGCATAAAAAGTAGGATTCCCTATCCTGATTGGGTCAAGATGGGAATTCTCAGGCACTCGTTCTTCTCTTGCCATATCCCTTGCACCTTCTCCTAGTGCGACAACATTTCTCTTAGCAACGTGTTCCTCATGTTCTCCAGTAACTTTTAAACTTCACCCTTTCTTCTACATAAGCAGAAGTCACTATAGGGTACACTTGGAGGACACTAGAACAGACTCAAAACCTTAGTCATATGTCTCTGTAGACTCAACGAACCTTAAGCTCTGATACCAAACTTGTAACGGCCACCACCAAACTGACAACCAAATCATTACTAATTATTGTGGAATAATCATAAGTAGCGGATTAACAAAAATCACTAAAAATTAAAACCATTTTGCAAAGAGATCCATTTCCAAGAAAACTCTTAAAGGAAGAACCAAAACCTTATATACATCATAGTTCATATTGTACATACATTGTACCCTCTCATCTTGAGGAATAACATATAATAGTTGCTTTTTCAAAACATATACTAAAGCAATATAAAACCTCGAGGCATACAAGCTAAAATCTCAAATTATTCATAAAACCATCACATACTAAATCCAAGGACCTGAGAGTACAGAGACAACACATAGGACTTCTATCTACAAGACACAACAGATAGTACACTCAACCTGAGCTGTTACCGCTGTCCTTGTTGTTGTTGTCCTTCCTCTATAGAACGGTCTCTACCTCCTCGTGTACGTCCACCTAAAATTTTTGGATCCTACGAGGTGAGACAATTGTCCCAGCGAGATATATAACTCTCCGCCAACAATGTTATTATCACAGTTTCTTTTATATAAAAAATCAAGGTTAATCGCTATGGATAAGCATATTAGAACATTCTCATCTCTTAAAGTATTGTAACTGTCTATGATAAGGAAGTAAATCATCTGTTCACTTTATAAGGAATATGAAGAACATGTTTATCATTTGTCCATCATATTATACCAACATCTCAATCTTATCCTGTGATAATATTATCATGGTATGACATTCATGAATCATTCTCATTTCTATTTGTTGGCCTCAGCCAATTTTCTAACCAGGTATTGATCTTGTAAGAGTTCAACTAGTTATTGGATTGTACCAATCCTAAGATCATAGAGTTCAACAAAGTATTGGGTTGTACCAATCCTGATATCACAGCTAGGCATTAGACTCTACCAATCCTGATAGAGTTCAGCTAGGTATTGGATTATACCAATCCTAAGATCATAGAGTTCATCCAGGTATTGGGTTGTACCAATCCTGAGATCATAGTCAGGCATTGGACTCTATCAATCCTAATAGAGTTCATCCTAGTATTGGATTGTACTAATCCTGAGATCATAGAGTTCAACCAGGTATTGGATTATACCAATCCTGAGATCATAGCCAGGTATTGGACTCTGCCAATCATGATAGAGTTCAGCCAGGTATTGGATTGTACCACTCCTGAGATCATAGAGTTCATCCAGGTATTGGGTTATACCAATCCTGAGATCACAGCTAGGTATTGGACTCTGCCAATCCTGATAGAGTTCAGTGATTATACCAATCCTGAGATCATAGAGTTCAGCCAGGTATTGGGATATACCAATCCTGAGATCACTACCAAGCATTGGACTCTGCCAATCCTGATAGATTTTAGCCAGGTAATGGATTGTACAAATCCTGAGATCATAGAGTTCATCCAGGTATTGGTTATACCAATCTTGAGATCACAGTCAGGTATTGGGTTATACCAATCTTGAGATCACAGTCAGGTATTGGACATTGCCAATCCTGATAGAGTTCAGCCAGGTATTGTATTATACAAATCCTAAGATCATAGAGTTCAGCCTAGTATTTCTAAGGATTCCATAGGAGTTGAAATACCTTTATGTTTCCCATTCACTTTCATTATAGGATATATATCCCTTAAACTCATCACTGAATACCACATCACCTTTACTAGGAATTATACCTCAGTCGAACCATCATACACATTCACATCCTTTATGTGATACAAGTATTCCTCATATATCATTTTATCATATTAAAAACATTATAGCCCTTATTTGTCTATAACCATAATGCATGTATGACCAAGATTTATTATTATCTTTGTAACCATTTATTATTATTATTATTATTATGTTACGGGTTTCCAAGTTCCCTGGTTTATTTTAAAAATTACCATCTCTTACATTAATCTCTAGATCATGAGACTTTTATAAACATCTTGTCACCTCTCACTAGGCAACAACTATTCACATGGCTCAAAAGACCATTAAACACCTTGTCACCTCTCATTAGGCAACAACTATTCACATGGCTCACAACACTATAGCCCTAATTTGGCTATAACCATAATGCATGTATGACCAAGATTTATTATTATCTTTGTAACCATTTATTATTATTATTATTATTATGTTATGGGTTTCCAAGTTCCCTGGTTTATTTTAAACATTACCATCTCTTACATTAATCTCTAGATCATGAGACTTTTATAAACATCTTGTCACCTCTCACTAGGAAACAACTATTCACATGGCTTACAAGGCCATTAAACATCTTGTCACCTCTCACTAGGAAACAACTATTCACATGGCTCACAAGGCCATTAAACACCTTGTCACCTCTCACTAGGCAACAACTATTCATGTGGCTCACAAGGCCATTAAACATCTTGTCACCTCTCACTAGGCAACAACTATTCACATGGCTCACAAGGCCATTTAAACATTTTGTCACCTCTCACTAGGCAAAAACTATTCACATGGCTCACAAGGCCATTAAACATCTTGTCACCTCTCTCTAGCCAACAACTATCTCTAGGTCATAAGGCCTATATAAACATTATACTTGTTGTACAAGTATTTCACATATCTCACAAGGCTTATGCAATAAGAGAATTACAACCTTCCCATTATTAGGGTTTGGGTTTCCCTTTATAGCCTAATAGGGTTTCAAGTTCATATTATTAATCCACCTAATTCATTGCTCCACACATATAGGAGCATACATTGATATCACAAGTATTCAATCATACTTACTTATTCTCATCATTTATCATTAAATGATTATCAATGCAAAGTATGAGTTTCTCTCTCATCCTCGCTAGGATATTGATTACATCATACTTTATTAACTTGGCTTAACCCTTTCTCAAAGCTATGTTAGCCTACACTTATCAAATTGCATTAAACTATGTATGTCTTAATGTATCATTTGACATAACACACTACATGTATCACTCAATCAAGTATATTGAATTGAGGTGCTTCCACCCTATCGGGCAAAGAGATATGTGCTTGCTTCCATATCGGGTAAAGAGGTGTGTGTGTGTGTGTGCTCAACACCATATCAGGCAAAGAGGTGTGTGTGTACTTCACACCATATTGGGCAAAGAGGTGTGTGTGTGCTTCACACCATATCAGTAAAAGAGGTGTGTGTATGCTTCACACCATATCGGGCAAAGAGGTGTGTGTATGCTTCACACCATATCGGGTAAAGAGGTGTGTGTGTACTTCACACCATATCGGGCAAAGAGGTTTGTGTATGCTTCACACCATATCAGGAAAAGAGGTGTGTGTATTCTTCACACCATATCAGAAAAATAGGTGTGTGTATGATTCACAATATCAGGCAAAGAGGTGTGTGTATGCTTCACACCATATCGGGCAAAGAGGTGTGTGCATGCTTCACACCATATCAGGCAAAGAGGTGCTTCAATCCAACACAGGTTGAACCATGATGATATCATCATCATCAACCTATAGACTCTTGTTCTTACTATTCTAGTTCCTGGACAATAGTCATAGGTTACTACTAGAGCTCATGGGTTCATCAATTATGCAATAAAATTCTATTTGAAAGTAAATCATTTAACTAAGGCAATATTGATGGTAAATAATAACATAATTGAGTTCAAGTTATATAACCCACCTCAAGAGCAACTTCAAATCTCCAAGCTCCAAAGCTTCATGTTCCCAAGGTTTAATATGAGCTTATCAAATTTTTAAGGCTTGAGTTCCTCAGTACCATACATGATACTTCACCACTTGTGGTCGATATCCCTCACTTGGCTGATATCACTTTGCTATAGGAGATATCTCTTTGCTATGGCCGATACCAAGGCTCTATGCACGATACCCCTTCACCTTTTCATGATTCCAAGACTCTATGCACGATATCGAATAGAAAGGGGGTGATATATTTCGAAAAATTCCACTTATGGGTGAAAAGAAGGGTATATATACTTGAGGTTCATGAAAAAGTGTGTATATGAGGTGTCATCATTTTAAGCTACTAGGTGCCACGTGTCCATGCATGGTTGACACCTGTCATTGCATGCACTCATATTTATATTGACATGCAAAACACTTTAGGATAATATATAGATGATATTTCAGCCATTAGTTATCTTGTTGGATAAGATATCTCAACTCAATCACCACTTTATTCACAACCCGATACAACTTTTCCAAGGAAGTTGTAAACCGATACAATTCATCTCCTTGAGGTGCTTAGCTCTTCATGGACAAGTCCAAGAGTTCACAAACCTATATGAGACTCCCTCTATGGCTCTATGGATGATAGGCATTCTCATATGGACTCTACAACTCGATACAAGTTCAAATTAGGGTTTCACATTCAACACTTTCTTGGTCTGTTCATCACCAAGAGTATCACACTCATAAATGATTCAAACATGATGCCTTATTCTTTATATCTCCTCTAGATGATACTAGGAGGGAGTAGGGACACTCTAGAGGTGGTAATTTGCATATCAACCCTACATTTTGGGTAATTTACAATTTGTACCAAAATTGGTACACAAGGCACAAGCATTATTCAAACAGGTTCAAACTTGGAATTTAGGCTTTCCACAAGCCACCACCTAGCATCATTCTCTTTCTTATTATGCTAAAACACTTCGGGCACATTCAGCATGTGAAAAATTGCAATAGAACCCCGCATCTTGGGTAAATTGCATTTTGGTCCAAAACAAGATAACATTGCTCAAACATTATTTAAACAGGACCAAATTTGAAACATAAGTTTATCACCTGGTAACAAAACTCTTTAGAGGATTATATTAAAGTTCTAAGCTACTTATTTAGGATAAACAAATAGGGTTAGCCTTAACCCAGGTCAAGGATGTTACAAAAAAGGAGTTCCTTTCTATCTTCATTTCCGCATTTTGTCAACATCCTTCTCGGGTCCCCTGTTAGATAAATTTGCAACTTGAATTCCTTGCATAGAATTTCCCATATATCTCTTGTGAACTTACATTCACCCACAAGATGATAATGAGATTCTTCCTCCTCCTGGCAGAGCAAACACAAAGTGGAAACATCATAGTTCAACTTTTTTTATCCTATCAAGTGTGGAAGAACATTATGCAGAATTTTATATATACACATGCTCCATTTTGACATGTACACTTCGGTCTAGATCTATTCCCCAAGTATGTCATTTGTGTTGCTTGTCTGAGCCACCTCCCATGCGCATGTTTTTGGGTCTTTGAGTCTCCATTCACATGTGTCATGAACCTCAAAAATATGTTTAACTTGTTGCCATGTTTTGGTCATAACATTAATGGTTCTCGAATATCCTTCTCTTGTCTTTGGGGTGAAGTCCAGTCCTTTTGGATATCTTTCTCTCATCCATTTCCCCCAAATTCAGGCGCCTGCTTCAAAGTTGATGAGTCTTCATATGGTCCCCCATTATTCTATCTCTCTGGGTGTTTTTAGATTTGATCCTCCTTCATCTCTTAGAAGAGCTACTCTTTCATATTTCATAGGATGGTGTGTGCTTGCCCACAAAAAAAAAATTGCCATCTTCATCTCCATCCTATCTAAAATAGAACTCAGGATCTCACCTTGTTGTACCCAGAAAATAAGAAGTCCCTCTATGGTTGCTTTTATAAGAGTTTATCGTCTCGCCATGGTTGTCTTTTGAGTTGGCCATTTGTTAATCATTTCATCCACCATGTCAATGCCATCAGGAAAATCCTTGACGTGAAGATTACATCCAGCTAGAGGGAATCCCAAGTATTTTTTTAGGAACTCTCCTCTTTCTACTCACATAGCCTCTACTAATCTATACTCCATCTAGTAGCAGTCTTGGATAGGAAAATATGTGTTTTATTTGCATTCACACACATGCCAGTTTGCTTGCCAAACTCTTCCAACAAATTTTTGAGATTTTCAAGAGAATTTTGCTTGGCTTCTACAAAAACTAACACATCATCCCCAAAAATCAAATGTCATTATCTATATTCTAAGGACTGTGTACGGTTTGATCTCCTTTTTTCTCTCAACGTGTTGCATCTTCTGTGTAAAGTACTCCATAACAGTCACAAAGAGGAGAGGCGAAATGGGATCTCCCTGGCACATACCATTGCCACCTATGAACATACCTGTAGATGTGCCATTAACCAGAATAGAGAACCTAGTAGTGCCAACACATTGTTTCATCTAGTTTATCCATTGTTCATTGAATCCCATTTGTTTCATAATCCACCACAGTTTCTCCCATCTAACACTGTCATAGGCTTTAGAAACATCTAGTTTTAAGCAAGCTTTCCTACTACCTCTCATGATATCGTAGTCCAGTAGAAATTCTCCTACCAGTAAAGCACAATCACTAGTACTTCTACCAGCCACAAAGCCCCCTGGTTCCCCAAGATAAGAAAAGGAAAGACCATCTTCAATCTAGCAGCCAATATCTTAGCAATGATTTCATATTGTACCGAGCAGCATGAAATATGTCTAAAATTAGCAAGAGAGGAAGTGACTTTCTTCTTTGGAATAAGAACTAAGAAAGAATGATTAACCTGTATAACCATGTTACCTCTTTCCAGGAACCATCTCACATATGCAACCAAATCAGCTTTGATGATGCCCCAAGTCTTCTTATAGAAAAAAAACATTAAACCCATCTGATCCAGGAGATTTTTTGTTTCCAATGCTCCATAGTGCATCTTTGACCTCTTTTTCATTGGTTCCTCGAGTAAGAATGTTATTATGTGTGCTTGTAAGCTTGAACTTCCACTCCATGGCCTCCTCTTCTACATCTTCCACACAATCCTTGTTATATTGTGACGTAAAAAAATTTATAGCTTGTTCCTCCAAATCTTCTTGTTTATTGACCACTCTCCCATCAGCATCTATCAATTCAGAAATAATGTTGCCAGCTTCCCTCCCTTTAACAGTAGAATGGTATAGTTTGGTATTTCTATCACCATCTTCCATCCACTTCTCCCTGCTCCTTTTCCAATAGAATTTTTCCTCAGCTTTTTTCATATCATTAAGCATCTTCTTCAACTCCCTATCCTTCTCTATCTGAATCAGGTTAAGGGGCTCAGTTAGCAATCTCTCTCTAGTCTCCTTGCATTCTCTTTTTTTTCTTTTATCAGATCTGGATTGTTTCCTTTCTCCTTTGCCCACATCTTCAACATATTTTTTGTACTCGCCAACTTTTTTACAAAGACATACATCAGATTACCTGACACATGTGTACCCCATCCTTCCTTTATGACTTCATCAAATCCTTTCCAATTAGCTTAGTAGTTTAGGAATCTGAAAGGTTTCCTCTTTTGTTTCTTTTCTATAATCTGAACCGAGATGGGTGTATGATCACTGAGATCGGATCCTCCTACTTTTACATGCACGTTAGGAAAAATTCATAGCCATTCATCATTCACGAACGCTCTATCCATTTTGCTTGATATCCTATGTTATGGGCCCCTCTCATTGTTCCAAGTGAATATATCACCACCCACCATTGGAAGTTCATAAAGACCTGCTTTATCAATAGCCTGATTAAAAGCTTCTACTTCTGCATTCAATGCCAGTCTTCTCCCCTTTTTCTCAGCTTGTAGATATATTGTATTAAAGTCACCAATAACCAATCATGCTAAACTAACCTGCTTGGACACAGAAATTAGGTCTTTCCATAAATTCAATCTGGCTTTCCCATCATTGTGGCCATACACAACTGTCAACCATATATGTAAACCTCCATTATTTCTACATTTGGATGTGACCTACTGATCTGACATCTGTATCACTGACACTTGCCATGCATTTGGTTTCCATGCCACACAGACTCTAGAAACTTCATCAACCTCCACATTAGATAAGTGTCCCCATCCTTACGGAAATAGGTACCTAATACTATATTTGGTTTGCACCTTTATTTTTTTTACTAAAACAACTAAAGAATGCCCACTACCAGCAATCCATTCCCAGATTTCCTTCTTTTTGTTCCTATCACACCCACCCTTAATATTCCATAGTAACATGGACATATCAAGAGTTTTTGGTTGACCTAGTGTGCCTACTTGGCTCCTTCCTATTTTCCTTCTTCTTCACCATTTGTTCTTTTTGCTTCACAATCTCACCTTCTTCTTTGTCTGACTCAGATAGGGAATCAAAACTATTCGTGGTGTCTAGGATAGTACTTACACTCACGTTCTTTGGGATACATGCCTTCCTTATTCCTTTCTTTCTTATTGAGGGAGTGAATGTTCCATCTTCATTGTTTCGGTCTCCAGGAGTAGTATCAAGCTCAGCGAGTGCAGTATCTTCACTATTATGTTGTGTAGCCTTACTTTCCTCCGTGGAGCCCTCTGCATCATTTCTCAATGATCCCTCTGTGACATTGTCCATCCTACACAGACCAGCTTGCACCTTTGGGATTTGTTATTTGTTCATCACCTGCCCTTTCTCTGCCTCTGAAGACCGTTTCTCCCTCCATATCCCCTTTCCTTTGTCAACCTGGGCAGGCTTCTTCTTCCCGCCCTGGATGGGCTTCTCCTTACATTGACCATTGCCATGGCCAAAGGCCTTGCAGCTGTTGCACCTTGTAGGAATATGATCGTAGATGATGTTTATAGGAATAGAGCTTCTCCCTTTAACATCCAGCCACACCATCGCCGGTGTCTCTTCCTCTGCTTCTAGTTACACAAGCACCTGCGCCTCCTCTCTTTCTAGAGAATGTTCATCGATGTGCAACACCCTCCCAACACCTACTGCTATTATTCCGGCTTCCCTCATCATTCATGTTCTCCTAAAACTTTTCAATGTGACCCAGATTGGTATCGTTCTAAAGATCTCCTTCTTCATTTCATCACCAAAGGTGTAATCTTTGGCAATGATCAGCTGACGATCAAACCAACGGGCTCCCATCTCCAATACATCCTTCTTTTCATCAGCGTTCATGAATCGAACAAGAAATATCCCATTTTCCCTTGTCAACAGTTCAAAGGATCCCTTGGGTTTCCATGTTCTCCTCACCCAGGCCTGTAGATGTAGATAGTATGGTTGTTTCCCCAATGAATAAACCATTATCGTATGTTCCCATACATTCAACATCCTCTCAAATTCCTCCACTTCCAACTCCACGTGAACCTCTCTTCCTTCTTCCCTTGGTCTGGGGAAGACGAACTCCCCCCCCCTTTGCGAGTTACAAGTTGTTTGATCACCTGATTCCATGCAAGCTTCTTTAGACCTATAGTACCTTCCATCGCTGCCTATGCCTCGCTGCTCCTCTGTCTCACATCATCTCTAGAAACACTCGGTGCTCCATCTTCTGCCGCACGGGCCGCTGACCCCAATTTAGGGTTCCGTTGTGAACTCGATCCTCTAGAAGTAGGTTGGGTGGTGGATGGGATGATGGTGGTGGTGTTAGGGTGGTTGGCCTAGTAGACGCCAGAAACTGGAGTGGCCCCCGACATGGGCGCCTCGTCCGTGGTCATCGCCCGTCGGTCTCCTTTGCAATTGCCAAAGAGAAACCTAAATGAGGGAGCAGTTATATATATATATATATATATATATATATATATATATATATATATATATATATATATATATATATATATATATAGTCAGGCTAGAATACACTCGAGTGTACGGATCGCACGAATACACTCGTGTGTTTGCATATCAAGACTATTTTTTGCAAAATGTAAACTGTTGATCTTCACCGTCATACTATAACTAGGCTACATACAAATTTTGAGCCCATTTTCATGAGTGTAAGTCACTCATCCAAGGGCAACAAAATCGACGCGCGAAACTAATTTGAAATGCATAATTTTTGTGGTCTTCATAACATGAGATATACATATCCAAATGTGCTCAAATTTTGCGTATGAGTTGTTCACGAGATGTTTAATAAGATCAACGGATTAGATTTTCAAAAAACATATTGCATCATGAAAAACTACTTGAGTGTATTCCGCTCCGGATACACTCGAGTGTATTCTAGCCTGACTCTATATATATATATATATATATATATATATATATATATATATATATATATATATATATATATATATATATATATATATATATATATATATGTATATGTATATGTATATATGTATATGTATATGTTTATGTATATGTATATGTATATGTATATATATATATATATGTGTGTGTGTGTGTATGTGTGTGTCTATGTATGTTTGATAGAGGGAGAGTTTTGAAAATCGCAAGTGGTTTAGGGATAGATGTAGGGGTAAACAAATTTATGGAATGTACCACACTCCTTCATATATATCAAGAGTCCAATGATGTAAAGTAGTTTGTGAAAAATTGAACTAAATTCTTGCATTTATTGAATTTGTCATGGCCCAAGAGGTGTCTATGCATGAAATACTCACACAAGGCTCATGGATTTTATAGTAGGAAAAAAATCCCTGATCCAGTCACATAACTTTAGTCAATCTAGTGCCCCATCCTGAAAACTATCTAGGTGTAACTTTTATAAGGAAAACATCTCTAAACTTTACAAATTTGATGCTAATGTCCTATTTTCCCTAGTAACCAATCCACATTTATCATGTTTATAGGAATCTTCTAGGGGGATATTTAAGGTTTTAAGAATCTAAGAAATTTAAGACTGACATTTTAGAGCATGTGTTTGCTTGAACGTATCTTGGGAACCAACCCCATGTAGAAGTTATATTGTAGGTCGAGGATAAGAAAAGGCTAAGAAGGTCACTACACTACAATTTTTATTTCATCTCTAGTTGTGTTCTTCCTATTTTCTATTTTACATGTTCAAATTCCTACATCCACACAGAACAAACTCCTATTGTAAGAAAATTTATGAACCTCATTATTGTGACTTCTTAAATATATATTTTTCAATTAATTTATATTTTTTTTGCATGTTTTTTTTTACTTACCTATAATATATGCTTGATTATATATCTCTATCACACTTAATTACTTTTACTATACATATAATAGATCAAGAAAGCTTTCCAATTACCTTTTCATGTCTAAATCACATTTAGAGTCTGACACGCACCTTGGTCAATTAGTGAGTGAGGGAAAAAGTCACTATTGTTTTTATCTTTGCTTGGATACATGCCATTTTTATGACCTATTATATTTTGGAAATTGACATGGTTGCACCCATGTCTTTCTAGGTTTCGTAAGGTTGTTCCTTGACATCCAACAACCATCCTTGTAGCCATGTAGTATTCTTCTTCATTGATTATTTTCTTAGTTATTTTCATTTATTTTATCTTAATTACAACTCAAAAATAATCACATGATGTGAATAAATAAAAATATTTCCAAACACTTGTTCTATGTGGGAAGGAAAACTCTTACTCTTCAATGTACATGTTGTATTACTGAGCCATATATCTAGAATGCAAATCTAAGTTTTTGGTATAAATTGTAGATAGAAGTGCAATTTATTTTGATATATTCTTTTATTTTCTATAGAGTAGTTAAAACATCTAGCATATATTTGATCAATAAAAATTTATAAAAATATATAGCTTTTCAATTTATATTAATGTTCTATATAGAAGATTAGTTGTGCAAGTCCTGGCTCAGCTTCGAGGAAGAACCTCGGGAGGAGTGGGGGTATACTAGATCATAGGTCTTTCTTTACTATCACTTGATTGTGGTGAGTATGACTGGACCTTGACATAATGTTGTGCATGTTGTCTAAGGAGCAACATATGGGTGGTACACATGAAGTCCAACAACGTCTATGTCAGGACCACTTCACACCAAACACTTGACTTCCCCTATTAATAACCAGTGCTTATGATTTTGGGATAAAACTATGTGATCTCAGATATGTACAATCCTTCTATGGTCTTATGTAAAGAACTTCCATGAACCTAATGAAATGTTCTTAGAAGTTCTTTCAGCATTCAAGTTTGAGCACCATCACATGAAAATACTGACCCATACCCCTATTTCTTAATTTCCATAAGCACAAGGTGAAGGATTAGCCATCTACAAGACATTGTTCACTTCTTGGAACCAACTACAAGAAATGTTCTACAAAATACCAATCTAGAAAGTTGATATTGATGTGACACAAAAGCACCATTGTTTCATATTTTATTTGGATATCCTCCTATGAGGTCTTTCCTAGTTGCAAACATCATGAAGGCTAGTCACTACATATTTAATTTTGTTTGAGAGCTCAAAATTGACATGTGGATACCTAATGTGAATTCAGAATCACGCAAAAAAAATTGAAGGAAGCATGATACTGTTTTGAGAACTTGTGAAAGAATGCACAACAAAATTCCAGTTGGAACATTGATGATTTTACCTATAAATTGGCCACCTCAACTAACTGGTTATAACAAGTTGAAAATTCTGTGAGAAAATAATGTCAGTGGCCATGATACCATCTATGATGAAATAAATGATGGTACATTAAAATCAAATAGCAATCCAATAACCACCTTGGTGACATGAGCCACCTAAGGCTACCCACTAGATATCTTTGCATGATTTATATCTAGCATTTAGTTCTACAAGATCATTGAATAGAAATTTCATACCTTGCACCCTTCCCACCCAAAACCTATTCTTATGATCCTACCTACAAACCAAAGAAGAAAATCATCGTGCTTTTAAAGAGATAGTCATTATTATTTTACTATGGTGGATAATGGAGGGCATTGGGATAGAATTAGGGAGAAGAAGGTAACAGAATACAAATATATTTAATTGTCCCTCAAATAATACAACAATGTCTAGTTAAGTAGTGATTGTGTGTCAAAGGTAAATGGCATTTAGATTCTTCCAAGAACCCACTTATAAGAATAAGTGTGCACTCTATCACAACGATTACTCCATTTAAAAGATTCATGAACACAATGAATCACAATATCTATAATAATATGTATGCTAATGAGATCAAACTTTCTCACTTCTTCTTTGCAACATTCATGACCTCATACATAGACATCTAAGGTGACATTTTCTTTGATAGAAATAAGATAATATGAATATGGTGTACAAGGAGTGGTTTTGTGGTAAGATCTAGTGGATCAATGGTATAAAGTGTCAGCCATTCTTTTATCCAGATAAAATGTAAGAAGAAGTAGGCTCACTGCAAAAGCGGTTATAATATAAGTACATGTTGTTTCATGCTATACAAGTTTATCATTAATCTTCTAGTTTATGATCTAATGGATGTCTTACACTCACTAGTTTTGAATAACTAAGGTGTATCCATTAAGGGTTGAGATATTTCAAATAGCACTTTCCTTGTTGTATAGTTCCTTCTTGAGTTTCAAGTCAATACATTGATATATAGAAAATAAATGAAGTTAGATATCTCTTACAAAAATGCTATCTAGAGAACCCTTGGTTGATCATGTGATCCCTTGGTTTCTTTAAGGAATAGATTTTATCCATGTACCAATGCACAAAAGTGACTTTGTTTTCTTCTTCCATGAATAATATTCCATTTGGTCCGGTCTTTTCTTACACTAGCTTAAGCCACTTATCATGTTATAGTGTTATCTTTTTTATGATGGGCATATAAGATGTGAGAGGGATAAGAAAAATTGTATCAACTTTTGGTGATTGCACGGGCTCATACATGATTGACATCAAGTTGAGAGTATTACACTCTAAATCCATTAATAGTGGGAGAGTAGATTACAAGTTTCTGTCATGATTCACGAGATCCTTTCTTGTAACCAATATCTTGGGAAACTATTTAAAAAGAAGAAAGGTACATTGTTGATTATGGTGCATGTGTTAATAATTCAATGGAATAGGTTGACAAATGGTTTTGGATTCCCATATCGGTATGGTAGGAAAGACACAACTAATATAAACCAACATGGATGGAAAATTGAAAATCATGTGTATGCAAACTAAGTCATTGCCTACTAGTCCAAGATAGACTAAGGAGCATCATAGAAGATCCTCTTTGGGTTTTGAGACATCATATATTTCTTGGAAAATATAGGTCATTGTTTATAGGGCCCAAAAACTGTGTATAGTTGATATTGCTCAAGCAACCACCACTAAGGGAGTATATAGGTTCCTCTAATTATGGAGCTCATTATAGAGCAACTAGATGATGAATAGGTATTTCCAAACATTAATGGGACCTAGTGTTCATTCAGGCTTGTAGTTTCATATAGATAAGCATGAAGAGGAGTTATTTAATGGTCCATGTCTATGAAAGAACCATGGTTGGCCCCTCCAACTTTACCCTGGTGTGTTGAAGTATTTCTTTCCTTTTTCACCAGATTTCTTGATGGGGAGTGTTTTGGAATAATAAAATCACATGCCCTACATAAAGATCCCTTACTATAAAGTGGTCTTGAGCCAACCAATTACCTTAGACTGTTTGTTAAACTTTGATTCAACGGTACTCTAGATTGTATCCTCTTTTCAAATATCTAAATAAACACCACCAATCTTTCTTTACATCCAAGTTATCCTTTAAGATTTCGATGAGAGGAAACTCAAAAACAATGTCAAGAAAGTGTTACCATCTGAGCTCATGACCCATAACCAAAGCATGAGAATCTTTGGTGGTTTGTTCTTCCGTCCATCTCCTAAGTTGTTTGTCAGTAAGTGAATGGTAAAAACCATAATAGTAGAACAATGAGGGAGACTACCCTACTTGAATGAGTGGAGTGAAACTTAAAAGAGAACTCATCAATATCTTAAAGGCTCATTTTCCAGGGTGATGTCCAAACTCCTACTGCTCCAATATAATGATTTATAGAAGGCACACCATTATGGTAGAATGCAGTAGAGTATGGACTCGTGACTTGAATTTCCTCCTCCCATAGCTCAAAATCTAGGAGTTTGGTCAGCAAAGAAACCTCAAGTTGTCGGACTCAGATAATCTCACTAAGGGTCATGGGTCTCAGAGCGATATTTCTTAAACATGATAACCCGTCATATTGTACGCTTTAATTAGCCATGTCAAACTGGGTCAACAACGATCACCCATGGGCTGACCTATTTCAGTTGGATTTAGGTGATGAAATTTTTCAGCTGGTAGAAATTACACAAACTCATACCCACATGTTTAGTTAGTGAGTTTTTCTGGTGACATGTAGTGTAACATAACCAAATCTAGATATATAAATTAATCAACGTTGCCTTAGTTCAACCTTTTATTATATGAGTACTATATATTATCCCATAAGTTATATTAATTAGGAGCATTTGAATCCAAGAAAATGTCTTAATAGTTAATGATAACTTATTCAATCAAGTCTTAAATTCAAGTTCAATTATTTGAATTTCTAATCAATTAGTCTTGACCATGATATATAATTAGAATCACCCTAAGTGTAGTTGAGAAAAGGAAACACTAAAAAGAAAATCATGTATCTATTGATTAAGAAATATACTAAAAGTGAATTAATTGAATAATTTATGTACAATTAATGAAATATAATATCAAATATTTTCAAAATATAAAACAAATGTGAAATTTGAGTTTCTAACACCTTAATTAGCCTACTTGTAAATTTTTAATTGCATCTGACTTGATTTGACAACTTAATTAATTGAGATAAGATTAGAAGGAATAGTGCACTTAACCACTTTGACGTTTCATTTTAAAATTATATCTTTTAATACATTTAGTGTGGCGCTCATGTGTGTTACCTTCTCCCAGGTCACGCATTATGTGTCCCTCCCCCTAATGTCGACCATAAAACCAGGTAATCAACGTTGTTGATCCTCCTTGCCTCATCTAGTCGTTTCATCCTTTTCCTTCTCCTTTCCCCCTACGTATCCACCTTTCCTTATCCTTCCTATATCAGTCTTCCTCTCCCTTGGCCCTAGTGAGGCCAAATTCTTCTCTTGGGTCTGTAACATCTCAGGATTTGAGGCCTCAAGATTTAATGATCTTAAAATGAATGATTGGACTACTCATGTCACTAAGGTTCACCTCCTTTTTAGGGAGCCCATCATTAAAGAATTATGTGGTTAAGCATGTTCAGTCCAGAGTAGTACTAGGATTGGTGACCAGTCAGGAAGTTGACCCTGGCTTGCACGTGAGTGAGGACAAAGTGTGCAGTTAAGTCTAGTGGTGGTATGTGGGGCCAGTCATCATTCCTAAAACTCTACTAGAGCCTTGGGAAGTGGTCCCATGTATTAAAAATTGTATCAGAGATAGATCCCCTCTAGTAAGTGGGGCCCACGTGGGCATGACATGCCGGTATTAATCCGTGTGGTCCGGACATGTTGAAAATGGCTATCCTAGTTGATGGAGTCACCTGTGTGCTGGTAGACGTGGATGGGATCTGGGTGTACATGTGTCATTCTAGGTCTGTACTGAAAAGGGGGAGAGATTATGAGGCCATATAGTTGATCCTTGATGAGGACGTCAAGAGTATAAGTGGGGGAGACAGTAACATCTCAGGGTTTGAGGACTCAAATAAAATAATCTTAAAAGGAATGATTGGACTACTCATATCACAAATATGCACCTCCTTTTCAGGGATCTCATCACTAAAGAACTTTTTGGTTAAGCGTGCTCAACCCATAGTAGTACTAGGATGGGTGACTAGTCAAAACGTTGACCCAGGCTTGCGCATGAATGAGGAAAAAGTGCACAGTTAAGCCTAGTGGTGGTATGTGGAGTCAACTCTACTATATCATTTGTCATGTTAATGCCTAATGAAGGAGGCTCCAGCAATGTGGTGCTCCATCCAGATAGCAGTATCATCTTCCTCCTCTCATTTCTCCCCCTTTGTTCATCCCTTCTTCTCTCCATGCAGGGTAAGAACCCTAGCTACCATCTCGGTCTTCCATCTCTTACATGGAGCCTTCTAGCCACCACAAGAGAGCTATCACCGACAACTACCCCTATGGAGACCACTATGGACAAATCTGCTGCACTATTCCCCCACCTCGCCAGCATCCACGAACACAGGGCTGGCCCATTGGGGGGGCAACCTGGGCGACGGCCAGGGGCCCAACAAAGGGGGGGCCAAAATTTTATTTTATTTTTAAATATCTTGTTGTTCCAAAATCCCAATTTGTACCATTTGTGACTTCCTCTGACTCTTTGGTAGTTACGCTCCCCGCTCACGTTCGTTCTGCTTATTCACGTTCGGTAGACTCTACTGTAAGGGCAGCACTGCTCCTCTATAGAAATCCACAACGCCTCTTTTCGTCGTGCACATTCGCCGCCTCCTATTCTCCTTGTCCGCAGACTCCGCTACTCCTGCTCCGCAGACATCCAAAAGGATCACGACACCTCTTACTGTTGTGCTGATGCATCCGTCGCCAAACTTTTCGCCAAAAACTACAGGTGTGAGGTGAGAACCAAGAAGGATCCCCGCTCATCCCCCTGAAAGACCATCCATAACGGACAATCCAGAATTGGTAGCGGAGGTTCAGGTGTTATATATAATTTAGGCTTGATCTTGGAGTCTTGAACTGCAGAATTCGCTAGCTAAGACCCCAATTAGTTCGCTGTAAGTAGACTAAAAATCTTTTCACTCATTCTTACCCTAGTTGCCGACTCGCATGTGTTCTTACCCGGCAGCATATTGTTATTGTCTTTCATAACTTGTTGCCATTGTATACGAATTATTTTATCATTCTTCTTTTGAATGTATAACTGAGAAAGACTCCTTCACAATTCTAAAATATATCGCATATGCATCCAGGTGGCGAGGAGTAGTTGTTAGATGGATAAAATTAATATAATTGTTATCGAACATCTACTGACATTGACCAATCTATTTCTACACAATCGTGCAAATCTAGAGGCAAACAAGTACTCTATGTTTGTTCTATTAAATGTGGTTCTTCTAGAAAACAAGATAAAAATATCTACAAGAAACAAGAATGTCGAGACTGAACTAGATAGAGCAATTTCTATCAAAAACTCAATTATTAAATCAGTCGTTTGAACTCGATTTCCAGGAAATGGACGTCAGTTTCAGAAAAATAACTTAAAAACTCTAGTTACAACAAACCAATAGGAGCCACCATATACAAAATTATTGATTAATGATTGCAATGTAATCAGTCACTAGATTGTGATTTAGTTTTAAATATCACATTCTACTAGTTCGTCTCTTGTCTCTGTGTGTATTGAAATTAATTAATCGTAATGTGCTACTATTAGAAAACAAAGGTTTTGCTCTCATATTCACTTCAACATATTTCTATTTTGTGTTTGGAAATGTGAAAACCAACTAAAAAAGTATATTTTAGTTGTTATTCTTGTCACGTGTTTGCTTTTTTAAACAATGAAGCTGCAACGATACTACATGAATTTTTAAAATGACACAATAAACTCATCACTAATATTTTACTTTGGTTGTCTTTTATGTTTGGCAGTGTGGTTTACTCAACATGCCTCTGAAAAAATATCTATCTGGAAGTGAGAAAAGAAGAAATAATAAGGAAGATAAGCAATTTCTAGCTACTCAGAAAGGTGCACCTGATAAATTTATTTCCATTATCCCACGAACTTCTAAAGATGTTGATAATCTTGATTAATCTAATGAAAAAGTGAATGATGATGATCATGCTACTATAGAAGTATAAAATGTAATTAGGAATGAAAATGTTGATGAGTTTGAGGATGATACTGATGTCACTGAGTTAAATGTTGGCAACTTAGACGGTGTTGAACAACTTCTCTCTCGTTTTGATATTTATGATCCCTTAAATTGGGATAATATTGATACCAAAGTTTGGGATATTTTAGTTGAAAAAGGTCCTAGAAGATAACTAAATGTGACGTCCCTGGATTTTCTAAAACTTAATCTGATGTGCGACGTCCAAATTGAAACCCTCACCTCAGTGAGAATCCCAATTTAAACATCCCACATGAGGCTAAGAAGAAGAAAATCAGAGGAAGTCAAAAGGAAACACTCAGTAGCACATGTACATGAACAATAATAAAACCATACACACATGTTCACCATTCAACATATAATTACAACATGAATTGTTACAACATTTTATATTACATATTGAACAACAAGCTATCCATATACATGTACTACCACTAAACTACAGGATCTTAAGACAATAGGTCCACCTGTACATCAGCTCGCTACACAACTCTCAGCTATCCTGGATCTTCAAGAGCACAAGACCACAACCTAAACAAAAGATTACATGTGGTACACGTCAGCACAATATTTAAGAATATTGTACTGAGTACGCCTACGTGTCTTTTATTTATACCTCTCATCATATCTTGGCAATAAGATAAAACTAATACTTGGCAGTAACAGAAGAATATAAGAAAAGCATATACTTGACAAAGATATTCATTAACAAAAGAGAACACATATTTTAAGCACATTTTCCATTATATATCCATGCATTTGCCACCTGAGGGAATAATGCATCATATCTGCTACCAACGAGAATGAGATGTAAGGCCTTATGATCTACTACCAAAGAGTTAGATCATTGTACAATGTGATCTGCTACCAAAGAGAATGATCACTTTCCATCACTATGCTACCAAAGAGAATTAGTGCTTTCATATAATGGAACAGATATATTATGTTTGATGTGTTCATAATCATTAGTATGGAAAATCAAGTAACATATCATGCAAGGACAAACATTTCATCCAATATCATATGCCAAGTATTTTACTACACATATAACACAAGCATATTGTATAATAAGCCAAGTAAGAGGTAATAGCGTACCTTCCAAAGAGACATTCTAATCATCATATTCCTGATGTCATCTATATCTTGGTTAAACCTGATCAAGACAAGACCATATACTATCATCAGGTTCTCATCTTCTTATATCTCATCTTAACCCTAATCAATATCCATTAGGGTTTGTTTATCTCATTATGTTATATACATTATTACTTGTGTTCTTATCTTAGATTTATCATACTGATGTCCTTTTCCAGATTACATCTCATTATCAAAGTTCATCATCTGAACATTAGGTTCCATGTCCTTTTTGTGCACATATTAACCCTAGGTTACATCATTAACCTAGATTAGGATTTTATATTACATTAAGAGCAAACATCATTGTATAACATGGATTGTGGGTATCATCCTGATATCATATTTAATTCTAACGTTCCATATACTGATATGAGACTACTCTGTAAATTTCACCATTTATTGAGCATGTATGCATTAATTGCATTGTATTTAGGATTAAAAGCCCTAATTAGACATATTAAGCAAATTACATGATTTCGTACATCATCACGACCATAACTGACCTCATATGCATTAAAAACATAATTATGAAGTTACTGACATTTTCCCATAATTTTATATCATCGTTTGATATTTATTATCCATAAAATAAGCATTTCACAACTTATTTGATATCACTAAGATTAGTGCATTAAAAGCCTGATATTATAGTTCCATCTTGTTCTATGCATTTTTTTGAGAATTTCGGTATATTATTTGTACTTTTTGGACATCGGAGCTATTTTCTATGATTTATACAAGAACGGGGCATTTACTGTATTGTTTACCTTTTTGGCCAATTGCCAGCCGACACGTGGCTACCATAGTTGGGCACAACTCCTAGCTTACGCTGCATTCACCGGCCAGTTCAGTGGCTAGCTCCTGAGTTGACTAGGCCGGACGGCTCTTGACCTAAACCCGGTCCGCTATCACTGGTCTCTTCTTTCTCAGATCGCGTTTTGACACAGACGCCTGCCTCCCCTGTTCTCAATGTGTGCCGCCGCACAGAACTACTCCTTCGAGCAATCCGCAGAGAGCAGGTGCTCCTCATCACATTCAACAACCTTCATTAGCTTCTCCCCCTTTGGATGGACCTCCACGGCCGGTCCATTGCTCGCCCTCGTCTCTAGACCTTGCCGCCCGGAAGCACGCCGCCGCTTGCTCCCACCACGGCGGAGCAAAAGAGGCAAAAGGCCTCCACGCCATCGAACGTCCACCTAAGCACTCCATTAGAACTGGAAGACCTACAGGAAGTAAAAGGTAGCCTCCATCCTCAGCAAGGGGTGCTCCACATACCCTTACGAGCTCAACCTTCATCTCTGACCAAACTGGGTTGGTCGACCATGGAAACACACACTTGAGGCTGAGCATCCAGGCTCAAGCGATTACTCAGGTCTCGACGTTACTTTTCCTCCCATTCCTCTCTTCGAACTGTCAGCAACCTCCCCGTTCCACTTTTGGCCGCCACCTGCTCTGTGTGGTGGAGGGCCGCTGGAACAAGAGGGCTCATACTCTCTGGTCACTTGGTCGTTTTAGCCGATCAGGGTGTCAAACGAATCATAATGGGGAGGCACAACCAACTACTCAGTTGTTTCTAGCCCACACCCCACGACTGTGATGGGAGGTGGTCGAGGTGGTCATGGGGCTAGCTGCCCCACTACCTTGCTCTAACCGCAAGGTAGGAGACAAGCTTCCATCCATCATATCATGATCCGAGGGCTGAAGGCCAGAGTCCACTTAAGCCAATCCGTGGCTTCATGTTACAAGGAACTGGGCTGTTGGATTTGAGATCCAGGGCCAGAAAAGGGCCACGCAGCCAGATCCAAACAAAAGGGGTGCGTGACACCAAAAATCAAGCCCAACTTAGGTCTATAAATCCTCAAAAAGCACATTATTTTACAAATTTCAAACCTTAATAACTTCCTCTAGGAACCTCCAAATGCTACCAAATTTTAACCATAGCTCCCATACCTCTCGAGCTACCTTCTATTCAAATTTGGTGACAAAACTCATCTGTTGGACCACTCAATTAAATTCATCAAAAAGGCATTAAAAGAGATATCTTAATCATTATATCAACCTCAATCAACACTCCAACTTTATTAAAACACTTGGGATTCTCAAAACAACTCAACATACATGACTTCACTTGTGTCATTGGATATTTTAGGATTTCTAAAAGTCCACTCCATCACATCCTACACACCTTAAAAGAAATTATGTCCTCAGAATTAAGCCAGAAAAACCACTTTGTCACATGATAACACCCAAATTAGCGCATATTTTCTATGCATTTTATCTATGGTTTTATATCACTTTAGTCCTAATATGCACCATTTTGCTCATGTTTTATGATTTTTGTCTCTCATTAGATAAAATAGTCAAAATAGCCAATAAATGTAGCTAATTAGCCAATTTTAGACTTGCAGGCACCGAAACTAGCCAATTTTGGGACTTTCAAGTACCAGACCAGGAAAAGACAAGAATCGCAGCAGCTGGCCGATATGGCTGCCCGATACGGTTGCCCGATACAGCTGCCTGATATGGTCTGGATGAGATGGCCGCCCGATAAAGACGCTCGATACAGCTGCCCAATACGGCCGCCGGCCGATACAGCTGACTGATACGGCCATCGACCGATACGGGTGCGCCGACCGATACGGCCGTCGACCGATACAGGTGCGCCGACCGATATGGCCACCGACCGATATGGCTGCCCGATACGGTTGCCCGATACGGTCGTCGAGTGACAGTCATATTGGCCGACCTGGTTCCTCAAGATTGAAGCCACGGATGAAGGACACGTGGACCAATAAAAGCTACAACTCACATCAACTCACTGCCTATAAATAGCAGCTGCCAGCCTACAAGAATGCTTCTTCGGAGCTGGAGGGAGCGGAGGGCTGGAGGAAGGACCCTGCAAGAGCTAGTTCCTAGACCAAGGAGCTAGTGTGTCGGGTTCCCCAAACGCCCGCCGCCCGATACGCCTGCCTCCCGATACGCCCGCCGCCCGATACGGCTGCTGCCCGATACGGCCTAGAGAAAGAGAGAACCGAGGAGTCTAGAGGGACAAAGAGAAGACCCTAGGGGCGAGATCCGGCCTACACAGAGGCCAAGGAGCGAGAGCCACCTCTCCTCTACGGGATATATCTCTTCCCTCTTCTCTTTCATTCTACTGCATTCCTTTGTTTCTTGTACAAACGATGTTTATCCATCTTTGTTCGGTGCCAGCTATGCTTGTCTATGGCTAGTTAGCTCCTTCTTGGCTATGCAGCCCGGTCTGGGCATGTTTATATACTTTTTCCTTAAGCAAGTAGATTCATATCAGATCTAGTATGTTGCATGTTCTATTTTCTCTTTCCAAGTTATGATTGCTAGTTTGGTTGATCTCTTACTCGCTTGAACTGCTATTTCTGTCTGTATTGAGAGATCCGTTGTAGAAATAGCTAAGAGACGGTAGTTTGGATCTGAGCCCGAGAGGAGGACGATCCAAGGTATTCTGTTCCTAACACCCCATAATATCCTAAGACCCGAGAGGGAACTTAGCATATACTGAGGTGTTGATATGTCATCCCTTGAGAGAGGGTTAATGACATATCGTTGATGGTTTTAGTCACGCATCGCGAGAGCGAGTGGGATGACCCCACAGGACAGATGCCGTTGTGCATGCTAGATGCTTGCTTGGGTGTTCGAGGGTTGTCTACGCCCGAGAACGAGTGCATAGACTACCCCTTTTGTGGTTACATAGCCAAGAACTCTCTTTCTCTAGTTAGAAGAACCTCGCGCTCGGTCTTGTTTTGCTTTTGTTTTCTTTTCTTTTCCTTATTTTAATCGTGACAACCCGCTAGACTAGTTCTAGCACTTTCTTTTATCGACTATCATTTTGGCTTGTCTGACTCAAGAATAGAAATCTGTGGCGTCCTAAACGTCACCACGTCCCTGTGTTCGACCCCGTATATCTACTTTGACCCCGTAATTAAGTTGCGGGGGCCTAGAAGGTTTCGGGTTATAAATTTAAAGCTTGATTCCTTCCTTTGTCCCGCGTTCGTTTCCAGACGCGTGAAATTATATACATCTTAAAAGAACTTTCGTCCTTGAAAGTAAACCATACTCATACTCCAAGGTAAACTACCATGTATCAAAAGCACTATTAGGGGGGGTTTACAACCATCTTGGTGCACAAACACTTCATTCAAGGTTGAACTCAACATTTAGAAACTCAGATTTCGTCATGACATATCTCATATATTAGGGTTGCTTCCTTATCGTCACCCATGCATTATTATTCAACTTCATATTACCATGTTCTAAAGGAGTTAAATAATGTTAACCCATTATCAAGGTGTCATCCACATTTTATTTAGCTCATTGTTAGAACATGTTCATCATTAACATATGCCTTTTAGGAGGGAGTTAACTAAAGTTAACCCACTTTATTCATCTAGAGCACATCAAGGTGTTATAATCATTATGTGGTGCTAACTGTCAAACTATATTTTTCATCTATATTAAGCATTCAGACTAACACCTCATGTCACATGTTTCATTCATATGATCTTATTTCATTGCTCATAACAAATTACAACATTTACTAGTGATTTTATCACAAGATTAGCCAACAATTCCACATTAATCATCATTATTCATGTACATGGTTAACCATTTATACTTTGCCATTTATTAACCATCTCTAGGTTTCCATCTTATCATGTCTATATATCACATCTCGAGATTAGATCACATCCTTGCATATATATTACATCATGGTTGTGATAAAAAAAAAACTTATATGAGTGGCTTGTCCAACGTGTACTAAAACTTTATCTAGTCCAACTGAGGTTCTATTGACCTGTATCATGAGGGTAGTGCCATGCTCAGTCTCTCTGAGCTAACTCAACTCTATGAGTATCATATACACACTAGCTCTATCTTCCCTCTTTGGTTTAGAGTTTCCGGGTCTACCTCATTGGCACTAGTGATTGCTTTACAAGCTCTAGCCACATAAGCACAACCCAAAACATGCTACAACACTCTTCATAGGTTTCTACCCATGATACATGCTTACCCAAAACTCTCTTATATACACTACTAGATTCCTATGTGGGAAACCACCAACCCGAGCACGAGGCTTCTCAGAACTAACATAGCTACCTCCTCCAGGGTCTTGGGCTCTCTCCCTCACCCAGATGGTAGGTTCTCATATTCATATTCACATATAACAAGCCTCTCTCTATCTCTAGGGTTTGGTCTTCCCAAGGACATCTAGGGTTCAACAAGACTATAGGAATCATGCATAAAGCGACTCATCTCAATTACTCAGGAGTATTCTAGTTTAGGACATATCATATCAAATATCTCATAAATCTCATACCTTGGAGTTTAGGTTCTCTGACCTTCTCCCAATGGGTCTCACTCTCTCTGGAGTTAACCCTAAAACTGGTCCTAACACAAGAGGTCCTCCTTTGTAAAAGAGCTTGAGGCTCATGCTGACTCACAACCTTGTCTTAACTTAACATATCTTATCTCATAAAAGAATGCATACTTGCATCATCAAAACTTATCTCAAAACCTCAAATCTGAACTTAAGTCCTCAAAGACAAACATATATCATCATAAACCATCTTATATCATCTCTATCAAACTTACATCATATCATCAAAACTTATATCATCTATTCCATCTATCATATATATTCCAACAAGGCTCTAGACATCTAATCTAGAACTACACTCTCTTCTAGACTAATGTCATCACTTTCACTTAGGTTGCATGACCACCTCCTACTCGTACATGTGTGGGGACACATTTTTGTAATACATATACATATTAAAATATTATATAGTTTTTCTCTGATAAAACAAGCATCAGAGAAAACTATCGAGGTTTGATCCGTTTGGAATCAAAAACCTAATCCTGAAAACGAGTGTCCCACACATAATAGAGAGTCCAGTGTCATGAAAACTAGTGAAAAGGGTGAGAACATGGTGTAGACTAGTGTAGCTACTCTAGACAACGAGCGCCATATGTCTAGGGTTTCTCTTCCTTTTATGCACGTCATTTCCAAATAGTACAACGTCCCATACCGCTGAACTATAAGGAAAGAACGACATCTAAGGACTTGCTACTCAACAAGCACTAGTCTATACCTAGTTCTCAGACATCTAGGTGCTAACCTAGAGGCTAGGTTAGATCTAGTCTCTAAAAGACAACTAATCTAACCCTAAAAGATTATTAAGTTCAAGGTTCTTTAGTTTTGAGTTGCTTAATGAGCAAATGTCAGGCTTTGCTATTGTTCATGCTCTGATACCACCTGTGATGTCCCCGGATTTTCTAAAACTTAATCTGATGTGCGACGTCCAAATTGAAACCCTCACCTCAGCGAGAATCTCAATTTAAACATCCCACATGAGGCTAAGAAGAAGAAAATCAGAGGAAGTCAAAAGGAAACACTCAGTAGCACATGTACATGAACAATAATAAAACCATACACACATGTTCACCATTCAACATATAATTACAACATGAATTGTTACAACATTTGATATTACATATTGAACAACAAGCTATCCATATACATGTACTACCACTAAACTACATGATCTTAAGACAACAGGTCCACCTGTACATCAGCTCGCTACACAACTCTCAGCTATCCTGGATCTTCAAGAGCACAAGACCACAACCTAAACAAAAGATTACATGCGGTACACATCAGCACAATATTTAAGAATATTGTACTGAGTACGCCTACGTGTCTTTTATATATACCTCTCATCATATCTTGGCAATAAGATAAAACTAATACTTGGCAGTAACAGAAGAATATAAGAAAAGCATATACTTGACAAAGATATTCATTAACAAAAGAGAACACATATTTTAAGCACATTTTCCATTATATATCCATGCATTTGGCACCTGAGGGAATAATGCATCATCTCTGCTACCAACAAGAATGAGATGTAAGGCCTTATGATCTACTACCAAAGAGTTAGATCATTGTACAATGTGATCTGCTACCAAAGAGAATGATCACTTTCCAGCACTATGCTACCAAAGAGAATTAGTGCTTTCATATAATGGAATAGATATATTATGTTTGATGTGTTCATAATCATTAGTATGGAAAATCAAGTAACATATCATGCAAGGACAAACATTTCATCCAATATCATATGACAAGTATTTTACTACACATATAACACAAGCATATTGTATAATAAGCCAAGTAAGAGGTAATAGCGTACCTTCCAAAGAGACATTCTAATCATCATAATCCTGATGTCATCTATATCTTGGTTAAACCTGATCAAGACAAGACCATATACTATCATCAGGTTCTCATCTTCTTATATCTCATCTTAACCCTAATCGATATCCATTAGGGTTTGTTTATCTCATTATGTTATATACATTATTACTTGTCTTCTTATCTTAGATTTATCATACTGATGTCCTTTTCCAGATTACATCTCATTATCAAAGTTCATCATCTGAACATTAGGTTCCATGTCCTTTTTGTGCACATATTAACCCTAGGTTACATCATTAACCTAGATTAGGATTTTATATTACATTAAGAGCAAACATCATTGTATAACACAGATTGTGGGTATCATCCTGATCTCATATTTAATTCTGAGGTTCCAGATACTGATATGAGATTACTCTGTAAATTTCACCATTTATTGAGCATGTATGCATTAATTGCATTGTATTTAGGATTAAAAGCCCTAATTAGACATATTAAGCAAATTACATGATTTTGTACATCATCATGACCATAACTGACCTCATATGCATTAAAACATAATTATGAAGTTACTGACATTTTCCCATAATTTTATATCATCGTTTGATATTTATTATCCATAAAATAAGCATTTCACAACTTATATGATATCAATAAGATTAGTGCATTAAAAGCCTGATATTATAGTTCCATCTTGTTCTATGTATTTTTCTGAGAATTTTGGTATATTATTTGTACTTTTTGGACATCAGAGCTATTTTCTATGATTTATACAAGAACTGGGCATTTACTGGATTGTTTACCTTTTTGGCCAATTGCCAGCCGACACGTGGCTACCAGAGTTGGACGCAACTCCTAGCTTGCGCTGCGTTCACTGGCCAGTTCAACGGCTAGCTCCTGAGTTGACTAGGCTGGCCGGCTCTTGACATAGACTCGGTCCGCTATCCCTGGTCTCTTCTTTCTCAGATTGCGTTTTGACGCAGACGCTCGCCTCCCCTGTTCTCAATGTGTGCCGCCACACAGAACTACTCTGTCGAGCAATCTGCAGAGAGCAGGTGCTCCTCATCACATTCAACAACCTTCATTAGCTTCTCCCCCTTTGGCTGGACCTCCACGGCCGGTCCATTGCTCACCCTTGTCTCTAGACCTTGCCGCCCGGAAGCACGTCGCCGCTTGCTCCCACCACGGCGGAGCAAAAGAGGCAAAAGGCCTCCATGCCATCGAACGTCCACCTAAGCACTCCATTAGCACCGGAAGACCTACAGGAAGTAAAAGGTAGCCTCCATCCTCAGCAAGGGGTGCTCCACATACCCTCACGAGCTCAACCTTCATCTTTGACCAAACTGGGTTGGTCGGCCATGGAAACAGGCACTTGAGGCCGAGCATCCAGGCTCAAGCGATTACTCAGGTCTCGACATTACTTTTCCTCCCATTCCTCTCTTCGAACTGTCAGCAACCTCCCCATTCCACTTTTGGCCGCCACCTGCTCTGTGTGGTGGAGGGCCGCTGGAACAAGAGGGCTCATACTCTCTGGTCACTTGGTTGTTTTAGCCGATCAGGGTGTCAAACGAATCATAATGGGGAGGCAAAACCAACTGCTCAGTCGTTTCTAGCCCACACCCCACGACTGTGATGGGAGGTGGTCGAGGTGGTCGTGGGGTTAGCTGCCCCACTACCTTGCTCTAACCGCAAGGCATGAGACAAGCTTCCATCCATCAGATCATGATCCGAGGGCTGAAGGCCAGAGTCCACTTAAGCCAATCCGTGGCTTCATGTTACAAGGAACTGGGCTGTTAGATTTGAGATCCAGGGCCAGAAAAGGGCTACGCAGCCAGATCCAAACAAAAGGGGTGCGTGACACCAAAAATCAAGCCCAACTTAGGTCTATAAATCCTCAAAAAGCACATTATTTTACAAATTTCAAACCTTAATAACTTCCTCTAGGAACCTCCAAATGCCACCAAATTTTAACCATAGCTCCCATACCTCTCGAGCTACCTTCTATTCAAATTTGGTGACAAAACTCATCTGTTGGACCACTCAATTAAATTCATCAAAAGGCATTAAAAGAGATATCTTAATCATTATATCAACCTCAATCAACACTCCAACTTTATTAAAACACTTGGGATTCTCAAAACAACTCAACATACATGACTTCACTTGTGTCATTGGATATTTTAGGATTTCCAAAAGTCCACTCCATCACACTAAATCTTGTGTTTCCTTTAGATGACAATAAGAGGCACTTCTCATATGCTTATTATTCTCAAAAATTAAGCAATGGAGAGACTCGTTATAGGAAGTGTCTAGTTTACTCTAAACATGTTGATAAAATTTATTTTTTTTGTTGTAAGTTGTTCAAGTCTGAGAACAATAAAAGTACACTAGCTCATAATGGGTTCAAAGACTAGAAACATGTTAGTGAGAGACTCAAAGAGCATGAGAATAGCATCGAGCATCTCACTAATATGAGCACTTGGCATGAATTAAAAGAAAGATTTAACAATAAGAAAATTGTTGATAAAGAATTGCAGAAAGACATTTTAAAGGAGAAAGAGCATTGGAGACAAGTTTTATTAAGAATATCATCCATCGTTAAGTGTCTTTCTAAATGTAATTTGGCTTTTCGAGGATCAAATGACAAAATTTTCCAAGATAGCAATGGAAAATTTTTTGGGATAATTGAAATGCTTGTGGAATTTAATTTGGTAATGAAGATCATGTTTGACACATTCAGGATCATGAGATTCACCATCATTATCTTGGTCATTCAATTTAAAATCAGTTGATATCTCTTTTAGCTCAGTTCTATACTGAACATCATTAGAGGGGCTAAATATTTCTCCATAATTCTTGATTGTACTCCTGATGTGAGCCACCAAGAATAAATGACTCTCATTGTACGATGTGTGAACATGTCTGGTCAGAAAATAAAAATAGAGGAGTTCTTTTTAGAGTTTCTGAAAGTTGATGATACGACTGGATTGGGGCTTTTTAATGAACTTGTAAATGCTCTTGAGTCTCTTGATCTTAATGTGGAGGACGTGAGAGGTCAAGGTTATGACAATGGTTCTAATATGAAGGGAAAACACCATGGTGTGCAAAAGTGGTTACTCGAGGTAAATCCCAGAGTGTTATATTTGTCTTGTGTTTGTCATAGTCTTAATCTCACTATTAGTGATAGGGATCATTCTTGTGTTTTGGTTGTTTCTTTTTTTGGAATTATACAACTCATATATACATTATTTGTAAGTTCTCTGAAAAGGTGGATGTGTTTTCTTGACAATGTCTTAGGTTTAACTGTTAAATCATAGTCCAATATTAATTGGGAGAGTCATATTAAAAGTGTCAAAGCTATTAGATTGTAAGCTTCTCAAATCAGGTTGGCTCTATTGGATAATCCAAGTCATGATGATGCTAAGACATAAAGTGAAACAAACAGTATGGTTTACTTGATTGAGAGTTTCGAGTTTCAATTGGATATTGTTATTTGACATGATATTTTATATTGTTAATATAGTAGGTAAGAAGTTGCAATCTAAATCTATTTGTAATGATGCTATTGTTAAGTTATTGAAAGATATGGTGTCTTTTCTTGAGAAATACAGAGATGAAAGATTTGTTTCTAGTATTGTTGTTGCTGCTGAGATTGCCTCTGAGATGAATGCAGAGCCAACTTTTCAAGTTAAGAATCGCATTGTTAAGAAAAGAAAATTTGATGAGAATGATGATTATGATGATATTATTCAATCAGAGAGAGAGTCTTTTTGAGTTAATTACTTTCTAGTGCTTTTGGATATGGCAATCTCTTCTTTGAAGGAGAGATTTGAGCAAGTGAAGATATTTGAAGGTACTTTTGGATTCCTATATAACTCAGAGATTTTAAAATCATTTGATGAAGCTACCCTAAAGGCATGTTGCACTAAGTTTCATGCTACTTTTTCTCATGAAAGTTCATCAGACATAAACTTGGATGGCTTTTTTCTAAGTTGAAAGTATTTCAGGTGAGTTTTCCAGAAGAGCAAAAGTTAGCTATTGAAGTTCTTGAATTTGTGAAAGATGCATATTTTTTTCCTCATATTTCAATTACTTATCATATTTTGTTGACAATGCCAGTGATAATAGTGTCTACAGAAAGGAGTTTTTCCAAGATAAAGTTGTGGAAAAACTACCTTAGATCATCAATGTCTCAAGAAAGATTGAACGGTTTGGCAATGTTATGCATTGAAAAATATATGTTGGGAAATATTGATGTTGACGCTGTTATTCAAGATTTTGCATCTAGAAAGGCCCGAAGAAGTCATTTTGAATGATAAGTGAAGCTTGATAAGGAGATTTCTATATTTAATTTTTATGTTCTTTTTAGTTTTATTTGTAAGAACACGTTCTATTTTTTTATATGACATTTTTGACAATTATGACTAAACTTGTGTTTATTTAAATTTGTTAAATAAGAGTATACAAAGGGACTTTTTTTTATCTTTGTCCCGGGGCCTCTAAAAAGTTTGCAACGGCCCTGCACGAATAGACCTTATTCTTCAGCAATATATTGTCCTTCCTTACACCATCCATCTGACCGCAATGCAACCAGTAGCCACACCCTCCAGCCTGTGTTCACACCACTGGCATCCATTATCCCCTCCTCTTTCCTCTATCAAGCAGGACCAATACCTTCAAGATTGCATCTTCTCCTTCCCATGACCGATCATGTTTGAGAGGACTTTCGTTACCAATCCTTGTGGTCGGCGGGGATCGTACAGGTCCAAATAACTGCTCTATCCACCTCCTCTCTTTGTCTATGATCCTCTTTCCCCATCTGAATCCACCACCACATCAACATGTCCTAACTATCTTCCTTCCTCATAATTCATCACTTTTCCCTACCTTCCAGTAGACATGCACATGTATCCATGAATTCTCACAAGCACCACCTTCACCGCCCAGACGTCATCTACCACTGTCCCCCTCCTATCTCCACACTTCCTATGGCCTAGCAGCAAGAATCCTTAGCCTACAATTGCAACGAACCATGAAGCCTTCATTGAAGACAGAGAAGGCATCACCTCTTCACAGCATCGTCGCCTTCATCCAGATTGCCTGGTTGTCAACCTTAGTGAACATCAAGTCCAGTGCAGTCTCAACCACATAGTTAATCATCCCGAACCAGTCATGATGTCGACATGGTGAGTCTACTATGTCTTCATCATGGATTGACCATCTATAAGAGACTTGGGACTTTTTAAGGAGCATCATACCAAGGAAAGATCTAGCTAGCACAAAGGCAAACTCCATTAGAGGCAAACCCACTAATGATCAACCAAAATCAATATGATTTACATGTTAGATATCATATCTTCCATTTTCTGAATTCTAGTAGCCAGTTAGAATGAAAACTAGTAGATTATGAACTTAATAGAATGACTTGAGTATGAAATCTAAATATAAGAAATTTTAGATGCATAAATGCATTAAACAATAAGTATACACATACATCACTACATTTTATAAATATATAATAAGTAGATTTCTCCATTTTTCTATGAAAGCCTAGTAGTATCATAGTGTCTTATATTTGATGCATTTATGGTAGTAAACATAGATAATAGGTATAAAAGAGTGATTTTATAAATATAGGTATAGGTGATTTTATATTTTCACTAGCTTACTATGGAAGGAGTGGGATCCTAGAGGGAAACCACTTACTACTAGAAATAAAAAGGCAAAATCCCTTTAACCAAACACCACATAATTGTTTTTGCCAAAGGGATGATAGCCAATTCATTCAACATGTATGTATCATAACACAATAAATAGCAGCGGAAGAGAAATTATCTAACGATTACACAGCTTGATATCTTTATACATCACTACACCACACATGGGTGAGTCAAAGAAAAACTATCTTAAACAAACAAGGATCCAGCTGAGGGTCATCTAACCACCTCTTCAAGTCTCCCAAAGCTCATCTACAAAGGTTGTTGTCCAAGTCCACCTTGCTATCCTCTACTTGATCTAATCCTGGGGATGGAAGCATACCCCATAAAAGGAGAAAGAAAAGGAAACATCATCAAAAGCTGGTATGTGCATGCTAAACCAAAAATTGAGCAATATATAAAGAAAAAAGGACGTCAAGTATAAAAGGCTTCCCATAGAAAAGTAAAGTACTACCCAATTGGGCATAAAAGAATATGAATGACCAAATAATAATGAAGTAAGAGAGTTTATAAATAAGACATCCATGTGTTCCACCTGTGACAATACTAGATAATATAAACATGTAGGTAGGAAATAACACATCTACCATAAATGCGGGGTGAGTGGGAACTGTATACATCCACTTTAAATATGGGGTGGCAGGGTCTATCAACATCTGCCCGAGTAGGAATTTAACATCTGCCCAATTATACAAATATGCAGTAATTTAACATTTGCATTCATATGTGGGAATTTAACATCCACGTAAAAACACATGTAACATTATACTAGTAGTCACCACATGATGCAAAAAAAAGATAAGCAAGTATAAACAAATAAGGAGGATGAGAACACCTATCAAGTTTAAAGTGGGATCAGAGGATCCATGCCTTCACATAAGGTGCCATATATATACATCCACTACCATGGTGGGAAAAGAAGCACATAACATCAAATAAGTCCAACAAGCATAAAGCATAAGAGAGAGTCCAAAAGAATATTCATGATTACAAGATCAATAACAAATAATGTAGTTTGCATGAACCATGATTTTCAAAGGAAAGACATTGTGTATAGGCTAATGTACATACGACCAAGAGAAAGAAGAAAGTAGGTAAATTGCTCATCAAGAATAATAGGGGATGCAAACATAATTATTCCATAATCTAAATAGTCCAAAGTCAGTCCTAGATCCAAGTCTAGGTCTCCAAAGCACCTATGATGCATATATGTGGAATTAGGGTTAGGTTTCCATTAATTATTCAAAACCCTAAAAAATGTCTTTTTCTTTACATGTGATTTAGGTTATCAAAACCATGCCATATTTTAGGTTACCTTTTTCTGAGTCCAAAACATATTTTTTTTACTTATATTTATTTAGTTATGAATTTTACAAGTTATTTCTTGTTTAGATTAATCCATTAAAATCACATATTTTTAGGATTGGATTTTGGTGACAAAACCAACACCATAAGATATCTCTTATTTTTCAGAATCCAACAACTATTTGTTTGTAATTTTTGGCCCAATAGATAATTAGTTATGTATTTTAGAAATTCGACCAATCAGATTATTAGAAAATGTCACATAAATAGAGAAATTGCAATAGAGATGGAGAGAGAAGTCAGGCCCACGCTACCTAGACCAATCTGGTATGTCCAAATCATCCTGGTCAAGGACCAGTTTGACTCGCGACAAGGAAAAGGAAAACTAGTCAAAAAGTCTAAAATACCCTCAGATCGCAAAACAAAGCATAGAAGAATCGGGATGGCATTTTGGGTAGTTCAAGCATGTGATTCATCCTAAGTATCATACTCCCCCCATTGCCCAGAAGTAGTGAAGTTTCTCACTCATGTCAATTTGGGCAAATCCTCAATCCACGATGGATCTTCAAAATATGAGCATAGAGAGGAAGAGGGAAGTGCAACGAACTTACTAGATAGTTTAATTTGGATATTGGTTCCTCCGAAACCACACGAGCAGTGCCGCAACCACCAATCAAAAAACTCAATCCCTAATCAACAAGATAAGAACCAACAATGGAATTGGAAGTAGAGAAAGACTAGGTAGAGCGTGGCAAAGACGTAGCCATGGTCCCTTATTTATAGGTCAAGGTTTCTGACATATAGGGGATAGTTCCGTGAAGCCTGGGAGAGGGGTTTTCTGGCATTTTTTATTCAAAAAAGGAAAGCCAATAAAGTTGGGGTAGAAAGAATCGGGACTCTAAGATGAATCCAATGGAGAAAAAATTGAGTCCAACAGATAAGAGACCAGCGAGATATGAGGCGAGGAAGCTTCAGCCCACTGTTCACCAGAATGATATCTCCTACCCAAGGTAGGAGATGACCCATAGACTGTCAGATCCCAGATCAAACAGTTGTGATTAAATCTTGCAAAAAATAAGAAAAGAAAGTAGGCAAACACATAAATCAAATCATAAATCAAATTTGAATATAGTGTGATTGCATTTATTTCTCTTTTTCTCTTTCTTCTTTTGAGGGTGCAAACAAATCCCAAATTAGGTGAAATTATGCACAGAGGCTAATTAAAGCATGTAGATTCTGATTATGTAATTAGATTTGCCTTTTGAAAACTTTTAATGTGTTAAATAATCCAAATCTTGTTTTCTCTTTCCTCATGCAGTTACGACTTTAAGATTCTTCAAATTTTATGAAACTTCACCCACAAGTCATAATTAATGTGGTGGATACGAATTTGTCATCAATTTTACATGTTGGATTTTTTTGTATAATTATTTAATATTTTGAAGTTTATGCACACTTTCTCTCTCCTGATTTCATCTTTTAATCAAACATCTTCCAAATTGGATGAAAATTCACCCAAAGGCTATATTTATTATGTATATTATGAATCCAATATTATTTTCCTCTTTTGGAGTCAATTAATATTTTATTTGATAATTTGAGGAAAACCTAGATCTTCTCTTTCCAAATTGAATTAAATTAATTATTATTATGTGAATAATGTGAAACTCAACTCCCAAGACCATTGGGGCCTAAGGAACACAATTCTTAACTTGGATTCCACTTTTGGGGTTTTCTTTAATAAGTTATAACATAATTAATATTTGTGGCTATTAATATCACATTATTGCTTAAGTTATCATATTATTTCACTATTATCATTATTTCTCATCCATAGCTTGATATTCTCACCAAAGAATTATGTGTGATTATTTGCATGAAATTTTATATAATTCATTATTATCTCATGTGGCATATTTTATGTGTCTATTATTGGCTTAAGACTAATATGAGAACATTAGGTTACATTAGGGTGATTTATACATGAATTAACTCATTAGGATTATACTAAACCTCACCTAGATCTATCCTCAAACCTGTTTGGCTAAGTCCAAAAAAAAAATCAAACTTCTAAGGTAGGGTTTGAGATATAGTATGTTACACTCATTTTGACAATATACATTTGAACTATACTTTCTTGACTATCTTAGAGTGGTAGATTCATACATGTACTCACATAAGTAATGACAAAAGAATATAAAATTATTTATGTATGAATCTTAATTGAATATAAACTTTCGAATTATCTAATAAGGGTATTGTGATCAGTAATATCTCTAGTAACACAATTTTTTTACCTAATTTGAACAAATTGAGTTATATGATATCAAGAGAGAGAATGATCTTATAATATCGAGATTGGAGGAACACATATCATTACCCACATATATATGTAACCTACCCATGTTTAGACATATGTGAACAAAGACAGATCTTAGAGCTTAAATGTATGTCTAGTGGATCTTGTGTCCTCTTAGGTATGTGAATACCTAAGAGGGTAATCAGTACTAGGTGTAGATATACTTTCATTTATGAATGGGTAATCATGGACTAAATGTGTGTATGTGAAACACTTTTAGCTGGAGAAGGATGAATGATAAATTTCACTCCTAGAGATAGAGTTAGTTGTGAAGAACAAGTTTTTACTCCTCCCTATTTAATTTTGGGCATAATTTGACTTAAATCTTCTTACAATTAGGCATCCTTTCAATATTGTCCCCTTTTATTCATCCATGTTGCAAATTATTTATTCGATGATATTGAATCATCTAATTCCACAATGTGTGATGAATACCTTATTGCCTTGGGTCTATGACCCCACCTGCTTTGTTGTTTGTACCTAGAAATGTGAATGGTGAATTCTTACTATCTTGCCACTCTTTATACGCATGTTAGATAATTTGACTAGATAACTATCCTATACACTTATGCGTAACCATTAGGGCGTGCTTTTCTACCTGGGTGTTCTTTTCCACCTTGATATATATAGAGGCATGCTTTTTCACCTAGGGTGTTCTTTTCTACCCATTTTCCTTAGGCTAATGACTCAGTGGTGTAATGGCCCTACTATAGTTATTGTAGTCCAATATATCTGCATGTGAATGATTATGATTGTTGTGATATTATGGATGTTAATGGCAAGATGTGTTAACTCACTTGTTTATTTATATGCCTCATTCTTTTGGAATTCATTTTCTTAATATATCTCTTGTTGGAACTTACATATCTTTTAATGACTCTCCTCTTCCCGCAAACAACTCTTTTGCTTTTTTAACCCATTTAAATGCCCAAAATATTATTAAACTTGCATACTCAACTTTTTTGTATACATATCTTGTTTCCTATCTTCTGGGTGTTCCCTCTACCCAGTTGTAGGTGCTTTATTGAATAGAGACTCAGGACGAATGTGAGCTCATTGGTGAACATAAGGATAGCTTGAGATATCCTTTTTTCCCTCTTCTATCGGGGCTCTTTTGAAACTAAATGTAGTAATTTCATTTTATGTACCACCCTTAGGGTGAGAAATTTGTATATAGAACATTTTTACCTTCACAAATAGTTATGTTTTCTTCTACTTAAAAGATGCATGGATCATGTTTGTATCATTGAGTGGGCCCATTACCAGGTCCCACTCCTAACATGCAGGCACCTATGGGTGCTCAATTAATTTTAAAAAATATATTAATATGAGTTTAATACCTATATGACTCTTAAGGCATGCCATACTCACACGTTTATCAAGTAATTGCATTGGTGATATGTAATGTATGAAATGTCAAAAGATAAAGTCTAAATGTCATGATTGATATATTTTATTTATTTTTTATAATAATGAAAGTAAATTAGTTATCTTATATATTGATGTTTATGGTAATGATGATATAGTTTGTTGCATATTTTATATTGAGTAATAATAATTATATTATTTGTTGTTCGCTTTATGTAGTAGATAACTATAAGCACATACTACATTAGGAACTTCTAACATTAAATGATAAAATATAGTTTTATGGTACAATATGATATTGTTTGTAACATCTGCATCATTTATTTATGTTTTATTAAAATGTAGCATTTAGTTGTTTTTTGTCTTATTTGTTTATACTAAAACAAAGAAATAAGTATTACAATGTGTTTGACACCAAAACGTAGTGGATGGTGTTGGTAAGGTATGCCCATAGAGCCAATCATATGATGATTGACATGACATATACCATAAAGGATTTGATTAATACTCATAAAGGCAAGCTTCAAATTCATTATGTTTCATTCAGTTATGAGATAATGAGGAAACATAATGAATATATAGAGAATAATAGTAATCAATGACGTACATCTTCAAGTATTAGCCTTGTGGAATGAGATTATATGGATGTTAAGAGTACATATACATATCCTCATTATGTCCCTAGTTGGTTGTTAATGTGGAAGGTAGATAGACACTAGTAACACATAAGACTGGAGTGTGAGTTGGTTGATGATTGATTCTCACTAAGTCATGATATGGAAATATCAAACTAAGCACACAGATACATGTTAGGGAACAGTGTATAGGACAGACCCACCTTAAGAGTGAAACATGGAAACTATCTTTGGTGGCCATAGTCATCTCTCATAGTGTAGGTGGTCATCGTGTTTCTTAGACCTAAAATCACTACACTCATCACATGTCATTGGCTACACTTTTGACATCATCAAATGCAGTCCTAAAACATGGGTTGTTATAAAGGTGATCATTGAGTGACTTTGACACATGGGGATAGACTGTGAGCCATAGATATGGGATTTGTATCTCCTACTAGAGTATGATATCTTGGCCACTTGATAAGAGAAAATAAGAAACGCATGTTCATGCACATGTGAATCAATATATGATATTGAGGTCACATTATCCCAGACAATTTTCTCTTGGTTCAAGAAACATGAGATGAACATTGAGAGGATGATGAGTCCATGCCTTGAGTTCACTTTGGGTATTAGAGACAAAGGAATTATACAATCACTATAACAACTCACACAGATTGTAGGTTGGGGTTGTTCTCCAACTTTTCATTCACTTGGGTAGCATTGATGTGCTACTAGATACCGCTCATTGCTTGTGATGTCATAAGCTAGTTATGGACATTCACTGCCAACGTGATATGGGACCTATAGGGTCACACACATAGGAAATCATCTAGAAGAGGAGTTTATCTTGAATGATGATTGGATTAATTACTAAAGTGTTTAGATATTCAATTCATGCAACATATTAGCTTACTACACAGCCAAACGAACATATCACAGAGTGAGACGGTCGTTTGGACATGCCAGACAAGCATTTCAAGTGTTGAAATGGTCATTTGGATTTTCAGGATGATCAGAGTTCAAATTGGCTAAGTTCTGCCCTCAACTGGCTCATCTCAAACTCACCATATGGTTTTTTGTGTGAGTGAGACATGTGTCTCGCTTGTGTGAGATGGATCGATTGGGCCAAACAAACATTCTAGATTTTTCCCGAATAGTTTCAGCTGCATATTAGTTGGGGTGCAAGGAATAAATATGTGATATTAATTGGAATCAAAATTGCCAAATTTGTGTGGGATTGGGAATTGCCAGACGGCCATCTGGCAGTGTGAGATGACAATCTCACATGATCAGACAACCTTCTGGGTCACCATATGACCATTTCAGCTGTCGTAGGTTGTGAAAATTCAAGATCTTCTGGTCTCTTCCATACAAACTGGGAACCCTGACCCTAACCCCACCTATAAATAGAGGGGTATCGGGGGCTTCCCACATCACAATACAGACAATAAAGAATTAGTTTCTTTGACAATTGTTGTCCTCTCTAGTTGTGGTAAGAGAGAGAGCCCAAGCAAGTCCTACCCAACTAGGGAGGGGCAGCTATGGGAGAGAACAACTAAGAGTCGTTGTTGTGGGAGAGCAAGTTGGTGACTAGTATACCAACAAGAGGGACAACTCCTTCCTGTCTGTTCTAGTTTAATAATAGAAGTTCTAGTTGGTATGTGTGGACTACTCTAGAGGCAAGAGTCATTTTCCTGCTGCTAGGAGAGAAAAGTTAGCATGTAGTCTATGACGAGACAACAACAGTCGCTATAGAAGATGTTCGTGTTTGTTTTCCATGGTGAAAACCAGGAGTTACACAGCCACCATCTAAGAGAAACTAGAAATAGTTGTCATTGAAGTGATTTGTTGTCGTTGGACTTACTCCAAGGCCAGGTATAACTCGTGAAACCGTCCTTCCTATTTTATAGTAGTTGACACAATCTTGTTTTTATGGGAACACGAATAGATAAATTTTTGTTTCTCTGCTATACTTTGTACTCATATTTCCCAATAGTGGTATTAGAGCCACATCAATTTACTATGTTTTATGATAATCAATATGATTGGATTTTTGGTTTAATCATTTATTTATTGCATACAATGTGAATATTTAAACTGTCTCATATGCATATCCGATCAAAGACCTCATAATCCCAAACTAATATATATATATATATATATATATATATATGTATATATGTATATATATGTATATATATGCAATTTACACATGGTTCCCTAAAAGCAATTTTGATGGTAGATGTGTAGCATGGTTATGGCCAATACACAATATTGGTGTGTAGTTGGATGGCTTGGTTCCTATTTATCTTGGTCTGCATACTGAGCCTCTACCTCCCTCTTCCCAATGTAAAATTAATGATTTTCTACCTTTGCTCCCCTCGAATGTAACTCAAGGTTTCTCTTATTCAATGTAATAAAATAGCAATAGGATAGTTTCTTTTCTTACAACGATGTTGAAGATGTTCATCGTCGGGTGAGATGACCAGTTCGTGAGATGAGATGAATGTTTGGAAAACTAAGGAGGATAGGGCGATGTAACTAGAAAACCCCCTGGTGGACCTAATCGACCGTTTGGAAGGAGTCCAGACACTGGTTGGACAGGATGACAACTGACCAATCAAGAGGCGAGACGGTCAGTTTAAGGGTTGAACTGATCTACTCATATTGGAAAGAATAGGTCTACACCAACAGCAGGTTCATACATGTGATTTGATTATTGACCTAGGTGGTAGTAATTCCTTATGGCTCCAAGGAATTACAAGTAGACATGGCCATAACCATTGCCTTTTATTTTATATTGCATGTTTATATTGTGGGATATAGCATGTATATGATACATACTATATATGTTGCAATTGGATACAGTATATATATATATATACATATATATACATATATATACATATATATATCCCTCAATCAATCATATAAGTTTAATATGCTTTCCATTAGCAATACACATGAAAAGCTTGATCGACCAAGTGTATATTTGCACAAAGAATGGTTCATCATCTATCTCATGGAAGTATGATGGTAGATATGCACAAAGCATAGTGCATATCGATCGTATTATCTATTGGGTCAGGCTTAAATGGTCACTTGGAGAGCCCAAGCCCAGAGGCATGCAGATGAAAATGGTAAGGAGTTGTGCATATTATCTATCTAAGAGTTGCATATAATGCAATTGGCATGATTGCCTACCTAAATAATCAAGTTGTGGGTGATCGGCAAAAGCTGACTCATGATTTGACAAAATATGGATCTTGGTTCATTAGAGAATTATTCACTGCAATTTTACAAATTGATACTTGGGGGATATCAATTTGAACAAAACAATGAGAACAATAATTAATTAAAGACCTAATTATTATCGCCTAAATTCTAACCAAATCAAATCAAAATGAGTTTTTGACAAAATTACAAATTCTTTTCTGGAATCAAATGGCAAAAAACAACAATACTTTTCTCTGTGATTGGTCCTTGAGAAGGAAAACCTAACCGGGAACAACTTTCATGACTAGTTCAGGACATTGGGAATTGTTTTCACATAGGAGTGAAAGCTCTATGTCGTGGAAATGCCTAAACCAGAGGAACCACCTCAAAATGCACCAAGGGCTGACAAGGATGCTTACAAGAAGTTTACTGAAAATGTCATGGATGTCAAGTTTAATTCTATGCTTCATGAACTATGAGTTGTAGAGGCAGCTTGAGAATATGGCTGTGATTGATATGGTCACACATCTCAAGAAAATGTACCAAGATTAGGCAATACAAGAGAGATATGATGTCTCCAAGGCATTGTTTAAATGTAACATGGTAGAAGGTGACCCAGTAAGTCCTCATGTGCTCAAGCTCATTGGGTATGTGGAGAATCTTTCTAGACTGGGATTCCCCTTGGGTCAAGAGTTGTCTATTGGCGTGATTATGTAGTCTCTTTTGGAGTCATATAGTCAATTTGTCATGAACTACAACATGAACGACTTTGGAAAAATGTTGACAGAGTTGTTGGGCATGTTGAGAACAATTGAGGGACAGATGAAGAAAGACAAGCCCAAGTCTGTGATGATGATCAACAAGAAAAAGGGGAAGTCTAAAGGCAAAGGCAAATCTAAGAAAAGTTATAAAGCTAGCCATAAGCCCAGGTCTTCAGATCTCAAGGCAAAGGGAGGTGTGAAGAAAGTAAGAGATGATTGTCAACATTGTCACCATCATGAACACTAGAAAATAAATTTTCCACTCTAGTTAGAGGAACTGAAGAAGAAGAAGAAGGAAGGCATTGAGACCTCCACTTTAGGTATAAATGTTATAAGATAAATTTGATTACTTCTTCATTTTGGTATGTGATACCAAATAAAGATCTAACATACTTGATATGTAGAATCTGAAAAGAAGTAAAAGCCTTCATGATGGGACAAATATGGACAAGGCAGAGTAAGAGTTTTGGAAGATTTAGTCTATATTTTAATTTATCTTAGCCCAATGGTCATGTAATAGAGTTAGTAGAACTACTATTTCATTATGCCAAGAGAATAGAAACATTTTCTTTAAAGAATCTTGCATGAAAAGGATGATATATCAATAAAATGAGAGAATAATGTTTATGTTTCAAAAGATATGATCTTGCATGGAAATGCCCAAACATCTAATGATGTTTTTACGAAAGACTTTGAGATGAATGTTTACAATGTTAATACTAAAGGATTATAATAGATGACTCAAGACTTCAAATAGCAATAGTCACATTGGACGTACATATAAGAAATACATGTTGTTGTTAATCTAGATTTCCTTGGTTACTGAACCTAAGGAAACATGAAAATCCTTATTTACACACAATGTGACATCATATCCTTCACTAGATGTAGTGGGAGGATAATACTTCCATTAGACCTCATACATGTGATGCATGAAGATCTTATGGAATGCTATAAATAATTACTCATACTTTGTTTCTATCACTAGTAATATGATGATATGTACTCAATGAAATAGAAACATAAATCTCTTGAAATGTCAAGGAGATTATAAATGGATTATAACTTTGATAAAAGTATTAATAAACATTGATGAGATCAAATATTGAAATATTTTACATCAATACCTTGAGTACCTACAAGGAAAGAACTGTGATTGAGTATTACAAGTCAAACCCATCTGAACATGATGATGTGTCAGAATGAAGGAATTATACCATGATGAGTCATGATATGATTGTCAATTAATCTAATCTTCTTATCCTCATAAATATATAAAGCTATCACTAAACAATGTTGGTGCATGTGTTTTTAGTCGTTATTACAGGAACATTTTTCCTTGATTTCATGTGTAGATTAGGCATTAATTTGATTTATTATACATGGAATGACACAGATAGCATGTTTCTATTGAATGCATCAAATTATATGATTTCAACTATTTTATGTAGTATTTTACGCATCCCAATTACTTGTGTTGTTTTTGTGCATTTTCAGGTATAAGGAAGTTCCACAGACTCTGTGCTACCGACCTGGTAATAGTCACTAGTACCGACTTGATGTCAGTGATGGACCCAAAACTCACCCAGAATTGGTGCTAACGACAGCCAAATTCGATGGTATTAAAACAGCATCAGTAAATCCCAACATGATTCGAGAAAACTCGATACTTCTGAGTTGACGTCAGGGAGGCGGTTTGAAAATCACAAAACTCGGTGCTATCAAAACCAGTCGATAGTAGCAACACAATCGGGATCGCATGACTAAACCTAAGTGACTTCGTACTACCGACTCACCTAGTCAGTACTACCGAGTCTGACTGATCAGGCCATCCAGAGATTTTACTCTAATCCAACGATGGATGTTATTTTGTACCCTAAATGCCTTCTATGACTTAGGGGGCCGACATCCAGACAAGGGGAGATGGCTGTTTTCCATTGCATGACAATCAGAGAGAGAGAAGAGAAGAACTAAGGATTGAAAGCTTCAACTGGGAAGATATTAGCACCTCCGGAGGACAATTCTACAGTCGGAAGACAGCTAAATGCACGTACAATGGAATGGATCTTCCAGACGGTCAGAGATTTAGGGGTTACTTTAGTTTCCTAATGTTTCCCACATTTTTCTTCTTCCTTTCCATGTTGACGTCAATGAAAACCATGTAAGGCTAAAAACCTTTATCCCTTAGGATCCAGGAGTAGCCCGGATATACACTGTAATTGAGTGTTATGCATTAATATCAATTTTATCTCTTTTTACTGGCTATAAATCTATGAAAGCTTTGTGTTCTATTCATGCTTGATCACCATAAGTGGATTAATAGACACTTAGTCATCTCGAGAGAGGGATTAAGGGTTGGAAAGCATAGAGTTACCCATGTATTATGCCCTTTGGGAAAATTAGAGTGTAAACGGGAGGAGAAACCTAGAGAATAATCATAAAGCATCTAACTAATCAACCAATAACTGCAGAAGTGGGATTGGTATTAGATTAGGGAGTGAATTACACTGTGAGAGAAAGTAATTATGGCTACAGGATCTTTATCTAGGGATTGAAATAATAGATATTAGTGTGTGAGGTTAATTATTAGTGTTATATGTGGTGAAACCACTATCCTAAGGAATTCATTCCATATCTGATTAATTCAAACCTTTAATTCATTTTGTTTCTACATTAATTTGTAACTCAAACCAATTCAACTATTTACAATTAGCCTAGCTGGTTAGACTAGAGTTAGTAGTAGTCTACTGGAGAAATTCTTCCCCGTGTTCGACTCGGGCCTCACAAGGCCTTATTACTTTGATACATTCACTTCTGTATTATGCATGGTAAATTCATGTCAAGTTTTTGGCGTCGTTGTCGGGGAAGCGGCATCATCCAGTACTACGAGTGTTGCGGTCGGCTACTCTAGGCCAACCTTTTTATTTTATTTTATCATTTTCAAATTTCATTCAAGCTAAATCATATAAGATCTTTCTGATACATCATAATTTTCTTGCACTAATCCCCACTTTTTACTATTTTAGGGAAACTAGTGCATGGTGTGTACCAGAGCCCTAGAATACAGAGAACCATCTATTGGCTAAATGGACATCATTTAAATCCCTTTATTTTGATAATGACAAACATTTCATTCTTGTGGATCTAACGTGCTACTTGAGTGTTGCAGGAACTAGGTGGATAACACAATTTTGGAAGATCTATATGCTCAAAATGCTTTAATTTCATGATTATAATCAAATGTAAAAAGTTGTACAAGTATATAATGTATAAGTACTTAGATATTATGTAAATCAAGTGTTTAGATCTTCCCTAGCCACACACAACACTTAGATAGGTCATCCCCTACAATAGTATCACAACTGCACACTGATACACACACTTAGTACATAGTTCAAAACATTGAAACAGAGTCATTCTCGGTCGACAAACTTCTCGACCGAAACAATCTCGGTCGACAAACTCCTTGAGGGAGAACTGACCCAAATAGTCGTTAGACACAGAAGACAAGGTAGTTGGGAGTTGGAATCGAACGTTATATACACTTGCTCTAGAATGTCCCTCGGTCAATAAAGACTTCGACCGACAGGACTCTCGGTCGACAATTTCTCGACTGAGATTGTCCCTGTCTGTACTTTTCAGAATTAATTAACTAGTCGTTGCTAAAGCAATTAGTGGACAACTAACGGCTAGTTAAGCACTAAGAACCCCCTAGAAAGTGTCTAGAACGTCCTTAAGCACTCATAGACCATTCCTATAAATAGGACATGCCTTAGGACACCCAACACACACTTGTGCAACACTTGAGCATACATACTTGCAATTGGCTATCATTTCTTGTGAGCAATTGAGCAACTCTAGCATTTGCTAATCCTTCCCATTGCTAAAATTTCGTGTCCTATAGGCTAGCATCTCCTACCCACTGCACTTCCACTTCCATACACATTGGTTAGGAGATCAAAACGCTAGCTTGATATAGGAAATCAAGCCTTGTGCTACAACGGTAATTGTAATTTCCATTTTCCCTTCTTGTTCTTTCTTATTGCTTATACTCTCCTTGCTACTCCTAGGGTTGAAGGCTGCAGATTGGAGAGGGTTTGATCTTCTCGGAGGAGAAGGAGGACTTTGGACTACTTCTCCTCCGAAAGAGGGTTTGGCTGTCTCAATGGGAAGTTGCTTCAAGAGGAAGGCTACTTCAAGGGGGAGCTTGAAGTTACTTTGAGGAAAGTTGCTTCGAGGTTGGTGGGACTACTTCAAGGTGAAGACTGCCAAAGGGTGGTGAAAGTATTTGTAATTTTATTTAACATCCTTGCGAGGTAATAAAATTTAAATACTTTCAAAATCCCAATTGGAAATAATTGGGTAGTGGACTGACTCCTTTAGTTTTTGCTAAAAGTGGAACCACTCTAAAACACCTTGCCTCCTTCTTAAAGTTTCAATTGTGGTTTCTTGAGTTGAATTATTGTTAAAATATATATAAAACCCTATTCAACCCCCTCTAGTGGTTTTTCATTTGGTATCAGAGCAAGACTTCAAGGAACTCTAACAAAGTCTTGAAGAATGGGTGACGGGGTACTCAACAACCTCAACTTGGAAGGGACACTCGTGGCGAGACCACCACCGTGTGATGGAACTAAATACACCTACTGGAAGAGGAGGATGCAGCTCTACTTCCAGGGAATTAGTTGGGATCTCTGGAGGATGGTATCAAATCCATATGACTTTCCTCAAACGGAGTATGCAACTTGGGATGCTAATACGGTAAGATCAACCCAAATGAATGAAAAAGTTGTAAGTATCCTCTATTGTTCAATTTCAATTGGTGAATCCAATAGAATATCAAATTGTGAAACAGCATATGATATATGGCATAGACTCTCTATAACCTATGAAGGAACTATTCAAGTTAAGAATTCTAAAATTAGAATGCTTAAATAAAAGTTTGAACAGTTTTGTATGGATGAAAATGAGTCTATTAGTGAAATGTATGCAAAATTTTCTTATATTGTGAATGGTTTAAATGCTTTAGGTAAAGTAATCAGTGAAGAAGATCAAGTATCAAAAATTCTTAGGTCTCTTCCTCCCGAGTACAATCCCTAGGTGACTGCTATTGAAGAAGAAAATGATCTCACCCGACTAAGGATGGAGCAACTCATTGGCAACTTAGAAGCACATGAGGCAACCTTGGAAGAAGAAGAACAACGACAGTGTGAACTTCAACAAGGGAGAAAAAAAGATATGGCCCTAAAGGATTCAAAGATCATCACTCAAGAAAGCAATGAAACAAGTGATGGAGATGAAGAAGAAGCTCTAATTTAAATGGTAAGAAATATAGAAGATTTAGATCTAACAAAGTTGTTGGTTCTTCTTCTTCCCCTCCTAGGTGTTTTGAATGTGGAAAGAAAGGACATCTCAAAAATGAATGTCCTAAAGCAAAGAAAGGAAAGAAAATCTCATCCAAGAAGAAGGGAGAAAAAGCATACAAAGTTGCATGGGATGAGTCAAGTGATAGTGAAAGTGGAGAAGAAAATGTGGAGTGCCTCATGGCCAAAGAAGATGATAGTGATGACTCTCAAGTGGTAAGCCTTCTTGATTTTCCAAAATAAGATCTAATTGTTAGTCTACAAGATACTCATGACAAATATGTTGATTGCAAAAAGAAACTAAAGAAGGTTACCAGAACTAATGAGGATCTATATGTTAGATGGAATAATCTTTCTTTCAAAAAGGACAATATTTCTTTTAAAAATTTGACCTTGAAATCATCTTTAAATGATTGTAATATGAAGCTTCTTACTTTAGAAACAAATCATGATCTTCTTTCTCAAGAAAAGATTGATTTTCTTGCAAAACTTAATAATTTTCAGACTCAACCTATCCTATGTAATCATCTAGATTATCATGCTATTGTTAAGGAAAGAAATTCTTTATTATATGATCTAGATCAAGCAAAGGTAGATATCAATAAGAAGATGGATGAGATTGTTAAACTACAAAGAGAAATTAATGGTTTAAGGGGCAATGATGTTCTTGATAATATTCTAAAATATTCTTCTAGTTACAATGGAAGAAGAGGTTTAGGATATGTTCCAAAAGAAAAATCATATCAATATAAACCTAGGAGAACTCAAGCACCAAAGACCAAGATCATGTTTGTACCCAAGAACACAACTCAAACTCCTAGAATGAGAAATGAAATTGATTCTATTTGATGGCATTATTGCTTACGTCTGGGACATTATTATTTTTCATGCCCTTATAAGAAGAAGGATTTTGTATTAGTTTGGGTCCCCAAACATCAAACTTAGAAGATTTGAATGTAATTTAGTTGAGATATGATCTAACACTTCATTTGAACATCTAAATGTCTTATCTCAACCAAGTAGATAGCTTCATGTATTGAATTAAAATCAAAACTAATACAAACAATTTACTGAAACAAACAGAAATATTCTCAGTCGACAAACAGTTCGACCGAGACAACCTAGGTTGAGAAAATATTTGACTGAGGGAATGCCTGTGACAAATCTAAAATCTACAGCAGAATTTATAGTGAAAATAGTAACTATTCCGGTCGAAGAATGTTCGATCGGAGAAAAAATCGTTCGAGAAATTGTCGACCAAGTGTGTTTCTATTTTTAATTCAGTTTCAGCCTGTAAAATAGCAACTTTCTTGATTTACAAACTATTTGTCCGAGCCATCTGTCGGTCAAAATATTTATCGACCGAATGGAGCTCTGTTCAGTTTAATTTGTTAAAACATGCTCAGTTTGTTATTAAATGTACCTAACCATAATGGACCATCACATGGGTACCAAAACCTATATTTTATTGCAGGATTGGATAGTTGACAGTGGATGTTCCAAACACATGACCGGGAACAAGGATGCATTTCAAACTTTTAAGGAAAAGAAAAGCGGAACAATCACTTTTGGAGACAATGGTAAAGGTAAAATTGTTGGAATAGGTAATATTGGTAAAAACCTTGAAATAAAGAATGTTTTACTTGTTGATGGTTTGCACCATAATTTGATAAGTGTCAGTCAATTATGTAATAGTGGATATGATGTTTTATTCAACAAAAATTGCTACAAGTTACTAATAGAAAACACTACAAATGTTGTTTATGAAGGAAAAAGAGTTGGAAATCTATATATCCTTAGACCTAACTCTATGAAATTTGTAGTTAGACCTAACTCTATGAAATTTGTAGTTGGAAAATGCTTACTTGCAAAAGAAAACTCTTTACAACTATGGCATAGAAAATTAGGTCATGCTAGTTCATATGTTATCAAAAAGCTAGTTAAATATGATCTTGTTCGTGATTTTCCTAAGTTATCTTTTGATCAATCTGAAAATTGTGAACCATGTACTTTGGGTAAACAAACTAAAACTTCTTTTAAGCCCAAAAACATGCTTAGCACCAATAGATCACTAGAATGTATTCATATGGATTTGTTCGGACCTATGAGGACACAATCTATTGGTGGGAAAAGATATTGCTTTGTTATTGTTGATGACTATAGTAGATATACATGGGTAAATTTTCTTGCAAATAAAGATGATACTATTCAAGTCTTCATACAATTTTGTTCAAAGATTGAAAATCAATTACAAATAAAATATGCACAATTAGGAGTGATCATGGTGGAGAATTTGAGAATCATCTATTTGAAGAATTATACACATCTCAAGGCTACTACACTCACAATTTTTCTGCTCCACACACTCCACAACAAAATGGCATAGTTGAAAGGAAAAATCAATCATTATAAGAAATGGCTAGGACTATGATGCTTGAACATAATACACCTAAAACATTTTGGGTTGAAGCAGTAAACACAACTTGTTATGTGCTAAATAGAGTAACCATACACTCTTATTTGAAGAAAACACCATATGAAATCATGTACACTAAGAAACCAAAGGTTGACTATTTTCATAATTTTGGCTCAACTTGCTATATCTTGAACACAAAAGATGATAGAGAAAAATTTGACTCTAAATCACAAAAAGCATTTTTCTTAGGATATTCAACTTCTAGTAAAGCATTTAGAGTTTACAACACTATCTCTAGAAAAGTTGAAGAATCCATTCACATTACTTTTCATGAAGAACTAAGAACTAAAAATTAATATGTAGTTGATATTACTCATCAAGTAGAAAATCTAACCATATCAACTAAAGATGATCAAAATGCTACAAATGATCAACAAGTTGAGACACAACAACCTGTTCCTAGACTCATTAAGAATCACCCTCAAGAACTCATCATTGGAAATCCTAATGATAAAATAAAAACTCATTCATCTTTTAGAGATGTTGCAAATATGGCATTTGTATCTATAATTGAACCTAAGAAGGTGACTGACGCTCTAAAAAATGATTATTGGATAATGGCAATGCAAGAATAATTAAACCAATTCACTAAGAATGATGTATGGGACTTAGTTCCTAAACCTCAAGATAAGACCATTATTGGAACTAAGTGGGTTTTTAGAAATAAGTTAAATGAAGTCGGGGAAGTAGTAAGAAATAAAGCTAGGTTGGTAGCACAAGGGTATAATCAACAAGAAGGAATAGACTTTGATGAAACTTATGCACCAGTGGCAAGACTTGAAGCCATTAGAATGCTACTAGCTATAGCTTCCCACAAAAACATCAAACTATTTCAAATGGATGTCAAAAGCACATTTCTAAATGGAATAATACAAGAAGAAGTATATGTTCCCCAACCACCTGGTTTTGAAATTCCATAAAAAGGTGACTATGTATACAAACTTAAGAAAACACTTTATGGTTTAAAACAAGCACCTAGAAATTGGTATGAAAGACTCAAAAACTATCTCTTTGATAATAGTTTTTCCATTGCAAATTCAGATTCTACTTTATTTTTCAAAACATATGAATCCGACTTTCTAGTTGTTCAAATTTATGTTGATGATATTATCTTTGGTGCATCACATGAATCTTTATGTAAACAATTTAGTGATATTATGCAAAACGAATTTGAAATGAGTCTCATGGGAGAATTGACTTTCTCTCTTGGTTTTCAAATAAAGCAAATGCCCGTCGGGATTTTTATAAGCCAAGAGAAATATACAAATGAACTTTTAAAATGTTTCAGAATGGAACATTGCAAACATGCTACCACTCCAATGGCTACCTCTACTAAAATTGATAAGGATGAAAATGGGGAACCCATTGATGATTCCTTATATAGGGCCATGATTGGTAGCTTTCTTTACTTAACCGCTTCTAGACCGGACATCATGTTTTCTATTGGTCTTTGTGCTCGATTTCAATCACAACCTATGCAAACTCATTTTCAAGCCGTCAAACAGATTTTAAGATATTTAGTCGGCACTACAAGTTATGGTCTATGGTATCCTAAAGGACAACCTTTTGATTTTAAAGCTTATATCGATGTTGATTACGCTGGTTGTCGAATTGATTGAAATAGCACAAGCAGAAGTTGTTTCTTGTTAGGAAGAGCCTTAGTATCTTGGTTTAGTAAGAAACAAAACACAGTTGCCCTCTCTACAACTGAAGATGAATATATGGCAGTCGGATCTTGTTGTGCTCAAGTTCTTTATATGCAACAAGTTTTAAACGATTATGGTTTTACATTTTCATCCACACCTATCTTTTGTGACAATACAAGCGCTATAAACTTGGCACATAATCCTGTTTTACACAGTCGTGCCAAACATATCGAAATCTGTCATCATTTTCTAAGGGATCATATCTCTAAAAATCATGTATCCCTTCATCATGTTGATATGGAAAATCAATTGAATGATATTTACACAAAACCGCTTCCATTAGATCAATTCAATAACATAAGGAAGCATGCACTACTCATTACTCCCTTAGAAGATGTTTTCTTTGACATTTGGGCTTCTTAAATCGGTTGGTTTTTCTGATCCTTACATTTTGGCTTCAAATGGACATCCTTTCAAATGATTTGATGGTTATATTTTTAAGGGGAGAACAAATTAAGGGGGAGTTTTAACACATGATTTTAACGGATATCTTTTTGAAATGACAAAGGGGGATAAATAATGTAAATCTTAAATACTCAATCAATAAGTTTCATAATCTCTTGGCTTTACATTAAAAGTTGCTATATTCCCTAAGAGTTGGACTTTATGTTCCATACTTATTTGGGAATAATAAGCACACATTCCATAAACAAGAGAAGGAATACACAAGGTAAATCTCAGGTATGAAACTCAACTCATTTTAAGATTATTTGATTTATATTTTGGAAATGTTTGTCATCTTCAAAAAGGGGGAGATTGTTGGCTAAATGGACATCATTTAAATCCATTTATTTTGATAATGACAAACATTTCATTCTTGTGGATCTAATGTGCTACTTGAGTGTTACAGGAACTAGGTGGATGACACAATTTTGGAAGATCTATATGCTCAAAATGCTTTAATTTCATGATTGTAATCAAATGTAAAAACTTGTACAAGTATATAATGTACAAGTACTTAGATATCATGTAAATCAAGCGTTTAGATCTTCCCTAGCCACACACAACACTTAGATAGGTCATCCCCTACAATAGTATCACAACTGCACACTGATACACACACTTAGTACATAGTTCAAAACATTGAAATAGAGTCATTCTCGGTCGACAAACTTCTCGACCGAAACAATCTCGGTCGACAAACTCCTTAACGGAGAACTGACCCAAATAGTCGTTATACACAGAAGACAAGGTAGTTGGGAGTTGGAATCGAACGTTATATACACTTTCTCTAGAATGTCCCTCGGTCAATAAAGACTTCGACCGACAGGACTCTCGGTCGACAATTTCTCGACTGAGATTGTCTCTGTCTGCACTTTTCAGAATTAATTAACTAGCCGTTGCTAAAGCAATTAGTGGACAACTAATGGCTAGTTAAGCACTAAGAACCCACTAGAAAGTGTCTAGAACGTCCTTAAGCACTCATAGGCCATTCCTATAAATAGGACATGCCTTAGGACACCCAACACACACTTGTGCAACACTTGAGAATGCATACTTGCCATTGGCTATCATTTCTTGTGAGCAATTGAGCAACTCTAGCATTTGCTAATCCTTCCCATTGCTAAAATTTCGTGTCCTATAGGCTAGCATCTCCTACCCACTACACTTCCACTTCCATACACATTGGTTAGGAGATCAAAATTCTTGATATAGTAAATCAATCCTTGTGCTACAACGGTAATTGTAATTTCCATTTTCCCTTCTTGTTCTTTCTTATTGCTTGTACTCTCCTTGCTACTCCTATGGTTGAAGTTGTGGATTGGAGAGGGTTTGATCTTCTCATAGGAGAAGGAGGACTTTGGACTACTTCAAGAAGGCCGTCTCAACGGGAATCTACTTCAAGAGGAAGGCTACTTCAAAGGGGAGCTTGAAGTTACTTCGAGGAAGGCTGCTTCGAGGTTGGTGGGACTACTTCAAGGTGAAGGTTGTCCAAAGTGTGGTGAAAGTATTTTTAATTTTATGTAACATCCTTGCGAGGTAATAAAATTTAAATACTTTCAAAATCCCAATTGGAAACAATTGGGTAGTGGACTGACTTCTTTAGTTTTTGCTAAAGGTGGAACCACTCTAAAACACCTTGCCTCCTTCTTAAAGTTTCAATTGTGGTTGCTTGAGTTGAATTATTGTTAAAATATATATAAAACCCTATTCACCCCCCCTCTAGTGGTTTTTCACCGTCCTCATCGGGGTTTGGACAATCAGATCTCTTATAAGGAGAAAGGGAGTCTGGTAGATCTATGGATAGGTTCAAGCAAACCCTCCACCGACTCCTTCTTTTCTTGAAGAACCAGAAGCACCAGTAGAACCAAAGCCAAGAGAAATGGGTGACCAAGCAGAAGAATAGACAATATGGGAAAGGATAAAGGCTTCATCATCTATGGCCCAGAAAGGGCCCATCAAAAGGCAAGCCATCAATGTGGGAAGCTACAAGATATATCTTGGACTTATTGCCTTAGTCAAATCTCAAGCGTTCCATGATCATCCTTCTGAAGATCCGATGAAGCATTTTAACAATTTTGTGGAAAATTGTGATATGGTCAAGATAGTCAGGGCCACAACTACTATGATATATCTTAAGTTGCTTTCATCTTCACTAGAGGATAGTGCAAAGTCATGGTTCAAAAATCTTGATGATGAGATCATTGAGACATGGGATCATATGATAGATGCATTCTTCAAGTGCTATTTCCCTCCACAAAAGATGAATGACATAGTGAAGAAGATTCACAACTTTAGACAGCAAGATGATGAGTCGTATTCAGAGGCATGGGAGAGGTTTCAGAATATGCTGAGAAAGGTGCCTCATCATGGCATTGATCTACTGGGGAAGGCCAAAATCTTCCATTATGGCCTACACAAAGGGGAGAGAACAACTCTTGACAGTGTAGGAGCAAGTTTCTTCCTCAATAACAAGCCCGCTCACTACGGTGAAATCCTCAAGAACATGTCTAAAAACCAATCATTGGGAGAAGAAAGAGAGCTACCGGCAACCATCAAGAGTGTCGGGGAATCCAAGGTGATATCTGCTTTAAACAAGAAGTTATATATGATTGCTAAGAAGCTATGTGTTATAGATAGATTTCCTGCTGAGGAAGAAGAAGAGTGCAAATATGTGTGCTAGGGGAAATACAAGAACAATGACTATTCTTAGAGGAAGGATCCCAAAATCTCTTTGAAGGATCCTAACAACTTCCAACAGGATCCATCACAGGCACAACAGCAACATCCTAAGCCATAGTAGTATGGTGGCCAAGAACAATATCAACCAAAGCCGTAGAATATTGACAAGATTGAAGAAATGATGGGCAAGCTGGTGAGTCAGAATGAGCTGCAGATTGCAGAAACTCAAAGGGATCTTCAGAATCAAGGGGCATGTATTTGCATCTTAGAGACATAGATCTCTCAAATAGCGGCATATGTGAGTGCACTAAAGCAACCAACCCAACAAGGATTTTCGGCAAACACTAATGTACCTTCCGAGAATCAGCATGTGAAAGTTGTTATACTTCATAGTTGCAAGAAGCTACTGAATGATACATCATATGATGCAAGTACAGAAGAAGCTACAAATTAAACTATACCAATGGATGCAGAAGAACCAGACATGTCAGCACAGGAGAAGATTGTAGAGGAGCAAGTTGATGAGGTTGGGGGTAATAAAACCCAGGCTTGTATCCCGCCTCACCAGAGGGCACCTGTGGTTCCTATGCCCTTTTCAAATAGTTTGAAGGTGACTAAGATGGACCGATAGTTCAAGAAATTTCTAGATAATTTTTTAAAGTTATTTGTGAACATTCCCTTGATAGACGCTATTGAGCAGATACCATCTTATGGGATGTTTTTGAAGGATATAATTACAAAGATGAGAAGGATACTAGAGTTTGATGTGGTGGTTCTGAAAGAGCAAGTTAGTGCTTTTATTTTTGGGACATTGCCTCCTAAAAGACAGGATCTAGGATGCTTCAATATCACATGCTTCATACGAAAGACAAAATTTGGAGAGGCTTTATGTGATTCAGGGGCGAGTATAAATCTAATGCCCCTATCTACCTTCAAGAAGCTTGGACTTAAGGAATCTAGGAAGAGAAACATGACAATCCAGTTGGCAGACAACTCAATAGTTAAGCCATATGGTATATGTGAGGATGTCCTGGTGAAAGTGGATAGGTTCGTCTTTCCTGTAGATTTTATAGTGATGGAAATGCAGGACGACCATGGCAATGAGATTCTACTTGGAAGATTGTTTCAAGCCACTACAGACATGATACTTGAGATGGGCAGAGGACACCTAACGATGGGAACCCAAGATCATAGGTTTGAGATCAAGATGCCATAGCACTCTCAAGCCATGGGAGATAAGGTGCAATGCAACATGCTTCAACATGTGGATAGTAAGTTTTCTCTATTTCTAGGGAAGTTGTTCCTGGATATGGCCCATGTTATGACTAAAGCAGAAAGAGGTACTCTAGCAGTGGACATCCTGGAAAATACAAAGGTGATCATGCCGACTCAAGAAATGCGCTACCCAGAAGATGAGGGAAAGGAGTATGACCCTGCTGTCGTAGAAGAAGCCATAGTTGATTATGTGATATAGTCATCACCCAAGCTACCCTTAGAAGCATGCTTGATGAACATAATGGAGGATAGCATCTGCAACAACCGTCTATATGAGTGTGTTTTGATGTTGAAGGCAGTACATTGCTACTATGCAAGATTCTTTGAAGACCTTAGACCACCACCCCCACCATTGGTCCCGTCTCTATTGAGCCCGTCAGACTTGAAGTTGAAGCCATTACCACCATACCTAATGTATGTCTTCTTAGCTACAAAAGAAAATCTCCCAGTGATCGTATCATCTTCTTTGAGTGATGAAGAGGAAGGAAAGCTACTCACTATGTTGAAAAACCACTGAGCTGCATTTGGGTGGTCCATAGTTGACATTAAAGGGATCTCTCCAACCTTGTTCAACACAAGATTCGGCTTGAAGAAGGAGAAAAGGAAATTGTCCAACCTCAAAGGTGTCCCAATCCTATTATGACTGAGGTGGTGAAAAAGGAAGTCGTCAATCTTCTGTCGGTAGGTATACTCTATGCAATTTCTGATTCAATATGGGTTAGTCCTACCCAGGTAGTTCCTAAGAAAGGGGGGATCACGGTCACTACTAATGCGGCTAATGAATTAATTTCCACTAGGCTAGTGACGGGGTGGTGAGTGTGCATAGATTATCTCCGATTAAATTCATCCACCCTTAAAGATCATTTCCCTTTACCATTTATTGATCAAATCTTCAAACGATTATCTGGACGCTTGCACTTATGTTTTCTTGATGGGTATTTTGGGTATAATCAAATTTCCATAGAGCCTAAGGATCAGGAGAAATCCACTTTCATTTGCCTTCCCCTTCTACATTTCAACATTGTATGCTCGCCATTTTTCTGGCATGGTAGAGCGGTGCTTAGAGGTTTTTATGGATGATTTTTTTGTATATGGAGAATATTTCAATGATTGCCTATATAACTTTGATAGGGTGCTACAAAGATGTGAGGACACTCACCTAGTTCTAAACTGGGATAAGTGTCACATGATGGTGAGTGAAGGGATTGTTCTTGGACAAAAGTGTCCAACAAAGGCATGGAAGTAGATCCAGTAAACATTGAAGTCATCTCCACACTACCTCCACCAACATCGGTGAAAGGAGTAAGGAGCTTTTAAGGACGCTGGATTCTACCGCCGTTTTATCAAGGATTTCTCAAAAATTGCTAAACTATTGTGCGAACTTTTAGAGAAAGATGTCAAGTTTTCCTTTAATGAGCGATGTTTAAAAGCTTTTGAAATCCTTAAAGAAAAATTGATTTCTGCGCCTATCGTACAGGCTCCTTATTGGAGCCTTCCTTTTGAGATGATGTGTGACACATCAGATTATGCAGTTGGAGCTGTGTTGGGTCAATGCAGAGATAAGAGTCCAAATGTCATATATTATGTGTCAAAGACTTTGAATGATGCATAGATGAATTACACTACTACTGAAAAAGAACTGTTAGCAATAGTGTTTGCTTTTTAAAAAAAATCCAATACCTAGTTGGGGCTAAAGTGATAGTTTTGAGTGACCATGTTTCCATCAAATACTTGTTACAAAAGAAAGATGGCAAACCCAGATTGATTAGGTGGATTCTTTTGCTTTAGGAATTTGACATTGAAATTAGAGACAAGGTAGGGGTAGAGAATGTCATAGCTGATCATTTGTCTAGGTTAGAAAGGGCGGACGAAAAAGATGTAGCCATCCCCATTATTGAGTAATTACCATATGAGAAATTGTTTGCAATTAAAATTAAAGATCTTTGGTTTGCAGATATTGTTAATTACCTAACTTGTAAGGAAATTCATGTAGATTGGGGATACCAGGAGAAAAATGATTTTTCCACTCACTGAGGTTTTATATTTGGGATGACCCAATTCTTCTTAAAAATTGTAGGGATGGGCTTTTAAGAAGATGTGTACCCGAATGTGAGGTAGAGAGCATTTTTTCATGCTATCACTCTCTACCCATGGGTGGGCACCATGCTAGCTCTAGGACTACAGCTAAAGTATTAGAGAGTGGGTTTTATTGGACTGTCTCACAACTTTGATCATCGTTGTGATGCATGTCAATGTGCATGTAATATCTCTAAGCGACATGAGATTCCCTTAAATGTGTTTTAGGAGGTTAAGGTTTTTTATCTTTGGGGTATATATTTGATGGGCACATTTGTTTCGTCTAATTCCAATCTTTATATATTACTTGTGGTTGATTATGTGTCTAAGTGGGTGGAAGCAATTCCAACCCACACCAATGATATGCAGGTAGTGTGCAAGTTTGTGAAAGAATACATCTTCTGCAGGTTTGGTGTCCCCCGCCTAATTATTAGTGATGGTGAATTACACTTCACTGATAGGCAGTTTGGAGCTTTAATGAGAAAATATGGGGTGAAGCACGGAGTGGGTACTCCATATCACCCATAGACTCAAGGACAAGTTGAGGTGTCCAACAGAGAAGTGAAGAAAATTTTGGAAAGGATGGTCTCAACCAATAGGACGAACTGGAGTTATGTGCTAAGTGATGCTCTTTGGTACTATAGAATAGCCTACAAATCCCCAATAGGAGCAACACCTTTTAGGCTAATCTATGGTCGTGCATGCCATCTACCAGTAGAACTTGAGCAAAAGGCTAAATGGGCTATGAAGAAGTTGAATTTCAACATAGATGAAGCGGGTAGAAAGAGGCTTTTGGAGCTTCATGAATTAGTTGAGCTTAGGATGGATGCTTATGAAAGCTCTAGGATATATAAGGAAAGAACAAAGAAAATTCATGATAGACACATTCTAAATAGGGTGTTTCTCCCAGGTCATAAAGTCCTCCTTTTCAATTCTAGGCTTAGGCTGCATTCGGGTAAGCTAAGGTCCAAGTGGAGTGGATCGATTGTGATTGAAAAAGTCTTTCCCCATGGTGTTGTGAATATTGTAGATGGGAACAGGTCGTTCCTTGTTAACGGACAAAGATTAAAGCACTATTTTGGAGGGGAGGTAGAGCCACAAATAGAGGAGGTGCAACTTTGCACTGTTCCATAGATTCTTTCTCTAATGATCATCTAGTCTAGGACATTAAACAATGATGCTTGTTGGGAGGCAACCCAACTTTCATTTTTCTTCTATTCATGTGCATTTTCACATCATAGTTGTCTTAGTATTTTTTTCATTTTATTTATTTTTTCTTTAAAAATGGTACCTTGACTCGTGTGTGGAGTGTGTAGAATTTCCTACAAGTCGGTGCTACCAACTTCAAAGTAGGTAGTACCAAAATTACATCAGTGAGGCATCCGCACCAGAATTCCAGACTCGATAGTATCGACTCTCCCAACCGGTACTGCCGAGTCTCTCAAGATTTTTAATGGTCAACTGATTAGCTCTCGGTGGTATCGACACACAAGTCAATACCACTGACTTTTTGGCGTGTAGAATCAAAACATTGAGATGAAATATTTGAAAGTATCGAGCCAAAATTGCCAACTCGGTACTACCGACATTCCAGTCAGTAGTACTGATGCATGACGTCAGCAATCCGGGGTTGCTCATTTCAACGGCAGATACAAGATTCATCGCACAGTCGGTAGTAGTGATATGCGGCTCAAGTCAGTACTACCGACTTGGACTCAGTACCACTGACTCCACACGATCCATGCTTGAGACATCATCAAATGTCAGTCTTCGATACAACCGAGCCACATATTCATGCTTGTAACTTGGTACTATCGACACAAAAGTCAGTGGCCAACCAAGAGAATGTTCACATGCGCCTGCAGCGGATGGAGCAGTACCAGCAGCCTTTCTTTGACAATTATTGGAACCATGGATACTTTAGAGGGTACCCGCTACCACAATCGATGCCACCGCTTGATCTATCATTTCAAGGGATGTTTCCTCCTCATGACCCTGACATGCCTCAACCACCTCCATTTCGAGCAATGGTACCGATGTTCCACCGCTTGAGTGTGAGTATTGACTATGTGGATATAGTCATATTCAATCTTAGGGGGTGATGGAACAACAATATATCTTTGTTTTATTTTTGTTTTTATTTTTATTTTTAGTTATTTGTTTTATTTTTAGTTGTTCAAGTGTATGATCCATGTCTATATAGTGTAATGATAGAGTAGTAAATGCTTGGTTTTGTTTCCAAATAGATTGTACTCTTTGTGTTGTTGCATGAAAAAGATCATATCCATTAAAAGCTTAAACTGCAAAATCTTTCTATAACACCACTTGAGGAAGTGTTTGAACTAGTCAGCATTAGGACTTAGGACATAAATGAAAGTCTAAATCAACTCGGGAATGTGAATGATGAAGATGTTGAGCCTAAACTGACCAAACCATAATGAGATCTTAAATAAAAATATAAGAAATAAACCTTTAGATCACCCTGAATACAAGTCAATTAAGAGGGACATAACATAATATAATGAAAGGCATTCTCTCTTAGTTGTGTGATTCCATTTGTTTTCCATTCATTTTTGACTCACCACCTTAAGATTCATGAGTACTCCAAGTTATTTTCTTTGATTGCATTACATGGCACGATAGGAACCTAATAGTTAGTTTTCTTGCATTTGAAAAAGAAAGAAAAGCATTGCATTTGTATGCATTAATGATTTTGGTGCATACCATCTTAGCTTGCATAATACAGTTCATGTAGTTGCATACAATTTAACATTGCATGCATATTTTCTTGAACATGTGGATTTTAGTTTCAAGTTATGAAGCTAAAGTGAAGGGATATACCTCCTAAAAAAAGACAAACAAAAATAAATAAAAAAGTCATGAAAGCAAGAAGCACAAAAATTAGTGTTGTTGTAGAAAAAAAATTTGTTCAAAAGAAACAAGGAGAAAGTATATCCTACATGTTTGTTTTTATGATGATGTAATCCACATGTGCATTCTTTTGAGTTGTCAAACAATCTCAACTCATTCATACATGCATCATTTCATAAAAAGAAAAAAAATTAGGCATTAGGATTCATGCATGGCTTTCTTTTCATCCATATAAGTTCATTATTCTTTATGCATAAATAGGTTGGATGTACTTATGAATTTTCATTTGCCACCCATCTTGAATCATTAATTGCTCTTATTGGTAGGAAACTCTAATGATTTATCTCCTCATTCATGCTTATACAGAGATCTTCTTCCAAGTAGTTGGTAGTTTGGAAAGAACAATTTAGTGTAGGGAATCACACAATACACCAAGTGAATGTCTGATTAATTATGATGCTAACTGCTTTCTTGATAGTGTCATTGACTAAAAGGTGGACATCTTTTATGGAAGTTTTTGGTCACTTTAGAGAAGTTATCGGTTCAGTGGTCAATGAAGGTCGTTTAGGGTTTGATAGGTGGGTATGATTAAGAAAGGAATGTATGTGTTATGTCCTTTTGTTGACTTTTGTCAAACAGATCTGAGAGAGTGTTTCTCAAGGATGAGAAACATTTAATCTAAGGGGAGTTTGATGCATGTGTTTTTAGCCATTATTACAGACACATTTTTCCTTGATTTCATGTGTAGATTATTCATTAATTTGATTTATTATGCATGGAATGACATAGATGTCCTCTTTCTATTGAATGCATCAAATTATATGTATTCAACTATTTTATGCAGTATTTTACGCATCCCAAGTACTTTTGTTTCTATTGATAGGTGGGTATGATTAAGAAAGGAATGTATGTGTTATGTCCTTTTGCTGACTTTTGTCAAACAGATCCGAGAGAGTGTTTCTCAAGGATGAGCAACATTTAATCTAAGAGGAGTTTGATGCATGTGTTTTTAGTCATTATTACATGCACATTTTTCCTTGATTTCATGTGTAGATTATTCATTAATTTGATTTATTATTCATGGAATGACATAAATGTCATGTTTCTATTGAATGCATCAAATTATATGTATTCAACTATTTTATGTAGTATTTTACACATCCCAAGTACTTTTGTTATTTTTGTGCATTTTCAGGTACAAGGAAGTTCCACGGACTCAGTGCTACCGACCTGGTAACAGTCAGTGGTACCAATTTGACGTCAGTGATGGACCTAAACCTCACACAAAATCTGTGCAACCGACAGCCAAAGTCAGTGGTATTGAAACAGCATTAGTCAATCCCAGCATGATTCGAGAAAACTTGGTACTTCTGAGTTGATGTCAGGGAGGTTCTTCAAAAATCATAAAACTCGATGTTATCGAGTCCCGTCGATAGTACCAATATGATTAGGATCACGCGACTAAATCTAAGTGACTCGGTACTACTGACTCACCTAGTCGATACTACCGAGTCTACCTGATTAGGCCATCCCCTGATTTCACTCTAATCCAACAGTGGATGTTATTTTTTACCCTAAGTGCCTTCTATGACTTAGGGGGACGATGTCCATACCAGGGGCAATAGCCATTTTCCATTACACAACAATCGGAGAGAGAGAAGAGAAGAACCGAGGACCAAAAGCTTTAGCTGGGATGATCTGAGCACCTCCAAAGGATGATTCTACATCCGGAAGACAGCGGAACATACATACGATGGAGGGGATCTTCCGGACGGGCAGAGATTTAGGGGTTACTTTAGTTTCCTAATGTTTCCTGTGTTTTTCTTCTTTTTTTCTATGTATTCGTTTATGAAAACCATGCAAGGCTAAAAACCTTTATTCTTTAGCATCCGAAAGTAGACCAGATACACACTATAATTGATTCCTATGCATTAATATCAATTTTATCTCTTTTTACGGGATATAAATATGTGAAAGCTTTGTGTTCTATTTGTGCTTGATCACCATAAGTGGATTAATAGATGCTTAGTCATCTTGGGAGAGGGATTAAGGGTTGAAAAGCATATATTTACCCATGTATTGTGCCCTTTGGGAAAAGCGGAGTGTAAACGGGAGGAGAAACCCAGAGAATAATCATAAAACATCAAACTAATCAACCAATAACTACGGAAGTGGGATTGGAATTAGATTAGGTAGTGAATTACACTGTGCGAATAGGTAATTCTGGCTACAGACTCTTTATCCAGGGATTGAGATAATAGATATTAGTGTGTGAGGTTAATTATTAGTGTTATCTGTGGTGAAACCACTATCCTAAGGAATTTATTCCATCTCTGATTAATTCAAACCTTTAATTTATTTTTATTTTATTTTTTTTCTTGGTAAGCGCCTTCCTTTTTATTATTGTAGAAGAAAAGGTTTATGTATAGGTAAAGCTCATGAACCACAATTCACAGCAATATGGAGAGGTAAGGAAAAATATAGAACAACTATATAGGATCTACAGAAGCATAAGGAGTTACTCATAAACCGCTACAGTATTCATAATGATGCTCCAGCATTTACTGCTATTAGAAATGTGATTCCTGAAGATCCTTGAGTTTCTCTCACTCCATATATGATATATAATAGAGAGGCAAACCAGATACTGCCTCTTCATTCCAGACCAAAGACAGTCATTTGGTTTACTTGGTAGTTTACCAATGTAGCCATAATTATCATCCTTCTTCCAAATGTCAGTAGCAAACTCACATTTGAAGAACAAATGATCGATGCTTTCACAACCCATTTTAAATAGACTATAGTGAGGATCTAAGTGGAAACCAATTCTCTGGAGATAGTCTAAAGTGGGGAGTTTCACCAAGGAAACTTTCCAAGCAGTAACAATAAATCTTTTGGGATGATTGAATTTCCATATACATTTGGCCTGATTCATCACAATCGCCCTTCCTCTGATAAAACTCCAGGAAACCTCAATCTTTAAGGTACTCAAACCTTTTATGATAATTGAGTCTTCATCATAAAACCTGATATCAGTCTTATCAACACATTTTCTAAGTTCACTAAAACACCTTCTATCTGGGATGTTCCAATGCTTATCATATATGATGTTGCTTAGTAGGCCATCATGACCAAAACCAATCCTCATTATATTTTTAGGATCGATACACTCTCCCAAAAATGTATTTCCCGGCATCCAAGGGTCTTTCTAGATTTTAAGATTGGCTCCATTTCTAATATGGACATCAACCAGTGGTAGAATCAAGCTTCTATAACTATAGATATGTTTCCACATCCATGGGCTATTCGTTCTGATTTTACAAGACCAAAAGGTATCAAACTTTAAGTATTTCTCATTCAGCCACTTCACCCACAATGAATCTTTTTTATAGGCAACTTTCCAAGCACTAACAAACAACCCTGCATTATTAGAATCTTCAATCCTTCTGATACCCAAACCCCCCTCCTTCTTAAGTCTACACACCAGATCCCATTTAACATGGTGAATTTTCTTTTCAAGAGAAGTTCCTCCCCAAATAAAGTATTTACCAATACTATTTACCTCCTTCATAATACTAGCAGGTAAGGGAAAAGTAGCCAACCAGAATAAATGTAGAGCATTGAGAGTGGATATGACTAGCTCAACTCTACCACTCAATGACAGGGTTCTCATCTTCCAACTTTCAAGTCTTTTCTTCATCTTGTCAATCAAAGGCGGACAAAAAGACCTCTTCAACTTACCACAGAATAGTGGGAGTCCAAGATATCTCATAGGAAAGACTCCTTTATTAATATTCAAAGTTTGGGCAATAAGGTCCCCATCAATGTTTTTACTACAAAAGACATGGGTTTTATTCGGGTTCATTTCTAACCTAGAAGCTTCTCCAAATTGGTCCAATAGAGATTTAAGAGAAACAACATTGTCAATATTAGCTTTAGCATAGATCATCACATCATCAGTAGACAGGGTATGCGATATCAACATATTCCCAGTACTCAACAGAATGAGATTTTGTTTTCCTTGACTGCATTCTCCATCATCGCACTAAAACCATGTGTGACGTCCCCGGATTTTGATTTTCCCAAACCCTATTGGGAATGAGATGTCAGAATCCGAAAACATCATCCAATCCTATCAGAGTGCGTTGCGAAAGCAATATGCGCATACATGAACATTCAACTATGATGCATACACCATAACATTCTCAACATTCAACATATTTATATTACAACATGAATTAAATTTACATATTGAAAGAAGATTTACAAGTCTAATAACATGTATGCTAACAGGATCTTAACACAACAGGTACAACCTGGACAACTGCTCACTTCCTTTCTTTTATCCCACGCTAGCTCTGAACCTTAAATATACGTGAAACAGCAAATCAACACACAAGGTGTTGTGCACGTGGGTAGAAAGATACATACTAATATATTTGCATAATTGAAATAACTTGAGAAAGAAAGATTAAAGAAAAACATTGTTTAAAGTGATAATCAGGTAAACATTCCTTTTATTGCATTCACTTTGATGCGGTTGTACTACACATACTTGCACTTGACTTACATCTAGTGTGGGCAATATAGTATCATCATACATCTAACATGGGCCAAGGAATCATACATCCATGTTAGGCAACATACATCCACACCAGGCTATGTGCTCTAGTAGATACAACCCATCATACTCATTTATGTTCTATTAGATTTGGCGAAGTATAACTCATACTAATTCAACCAAGCAATCATATCCAAATATGAGCATTCAAGATATTACATATCATATGCAACCAGAAAAACTAGTCTTATACTTAATAAAAACCCACATACCTGAGTTCAGAGATTCCTATTTATGTTCTGGATCATCTACATCTCTGGTCATCACCTTGTTAATAACAAATATTCATCATTAATACAAGGTTCATCATTAGTCTTGATTATTTAGGTCCAATCTAGGGTTTTGGTCAAACCTAGGTCAATGTGATGTTAGGATGGTGTCTAATATTTTTAGTCTGATCTATATATCATTAAAAAGGTCTGGTACGATTTTTGTATTTTTTTTTATAACTGGTCTATTTTCTAGAATTAAAATGAGGATTAAACATATAATTTAGGCATTAATGAGAAAAGGCCTAACATAGATCAATAAAACCCAGATCAGAGTTCACAAGTGGGTTTCCAGTGTTATTAGGGTTCTACTAAATTTTTTTGAGAATTAATATCACATGGATACTATTTATTTCAACTAATGAACTCTAAATATCTACATTAAATATCATCATTAGTTGTTCTTCGAAAGTCTAATCTAAGGGTCTAGCAATGAAGTAGACATTTTTATGGATCTGTGGATATTTTTCAGACATATTTTGGACAATGGGGCTATTTTCTAAGCATTTTCTAAGTTGGTGTCATTTTCTGGATTAAAAGAAAGTATTTACCTTGTATGGAATTTTCTGTGGCTGTTGGATCTTGCTCCTTGGGGTATCAATCCCTACCATGTGTAATCAAAGTGGGGTGTGCGGCCTGCCCTTGAACCACAGTTCACTCATTATTGGCATTGTGTAAGTTGGTCGAGATGTAGCTGAACCGGTCCATTCCAGTCTTCTTTCTCGCACGCGACTGGAGAAAGACGCCTCTGCGTCTGTGCATTGTCGCCGTCATGAGGTCCAGTCCCAGTGATGGATCTGCATCGACAGGGAGCTCTTCGACCAAAGCTAAGGCTTCACACACCTTCGACCGGCCATGCCGAGTCTGAGCGGTGGGGACACGAGGTCCCTCTATTGATCTGGAGTTCTCATCCTGTTCCTCTCTCGGTGACGACGGAGCTAGGTGGAAGGCAATTGGGGTTATCCTCTCCTCGCATCCTTGGGCTCCAGTTTGCCATATATCCCCAGCGCACCCCCCTCTTGCTCACGTGCTATGTACCAGTCGTCCGTGAGCTGTTTGTAGCGCTGCCACAAAGAAGAATTATGGCGTGCTTGTGGCCGAGCAAAAAGGAACATATCGGATCGGGCTACCCCCAACCTTGCTCTTCTCATTCACTCGGGGTTGTCTCATCCATCCCTGTTTCACACGCCACCGTGGTCTGGGCTAACGGCGTGGAATCCCACGAGTTTTTCACACCCTCCTCAAAGACCAAAGGGGACCTCGGCCTCACTGGATCTCTAGGAGACATGGCGACGCCTTGGCTCCTCGGACAAAGTAGCAGATCTCGTTCCTGTTGGGTGCCTGGCTCCTGAGCCACCGCAAGGAGGAAGAAAACGAGGAAAAGGGAATGAAGACCCTGTAAATCGTTAAGGCTCGTGTCGATGTCCGTTGGTGTCTTCTCTGCATAGGTCGTCACTACTGCCAGCAAAGCAAGACACAGGAGTCTGGCATCAAGACCTTCTTTCTTGTGCTCCTCTGCACTTACAGTCTGCTACTTGAGGATTTGTCTCTCTACAAAAGTACCACCGCAAGCAGAAGGATCGGCGAGGAACCTTGCAGTGGGAGTACATCCGTCAGCGCCCGGTGATTGGACCTTAATGCTTGGTAAGGCGGTTGCAGAATCGCCTGGATGTAAGCAGAGATTTAACTCAACAGTATCGCACCAAGGAGTCGGAGCAGCTTCATTCTCTACCGTGAACCCTTCTTCCTCCTCCATCATTCTATTGTTGTGTATGGTTGTGGAGAGGAGAGTGGAGAATGGGAGGTTGATCGTTCTTTGTATATCACCTCGAGTCCATTGCGATTGGTAGTTTTGATCCGAAGAGTGCGGCAGACTCTACCGACCTAGCTAGCCTTCGAGATTCCTAACAGGCGACTAATTCCTCAAAAGTCCCGTTTGGAACCACCTGCTCCTCGCATTTCGGAGCTGGGGGACAAAGGAGCCAAACCTCGATGCATAAAATATCTAATGGACTATAATCCTCATTCCCAATAATAATATCATCTACAACCTTATAAATTGAATAACATTTTACTGGAATGTCCGTTGGAACTGGAACTTGAAACATATTTTCACCATGACCAAGTGAAGCTTTCTTCCAAGTTGAAGGCACAATTTCTACTATTCATGACTTGTTATATCACTAGTGGATGTTTACCCACATATAAACTAATTAGGTATGATAATCATTAATTCAATATTTGGTTACACCTTTTGGGTAAAGAGAGTCACTAATTGAACAACTAATTCCTCAGTTTGGTATCATTCATCCATTGCAGACTCGTGGTCTTAAGATACTATATTTGGTATGAAAATCCAAAAATCTAGGTTATCACATTCACCCCACCTTATTTGGAATTTCGTCCTTGAAATTCAAGTAATCTCATCCTTAAGAGGCTATTTTGGGGTCGAACTTCATATACATCATTATTTCTTAGGTTCTAAGACCGCCATAGTTGCATACACTCTAATTTCTCATCTTAGGGTCTAGAGATTCTTGGGTGTGTCCACCCCACCTTATATATGTGGAAGCATCACTTAATGTCTTAGCCATAACATGACATTATGATATCTTAGGATGACATCACCCCTAAGGATACGGTTTTTGTTCCTACTTTTAATGTTAAGGAGGAATTCATTTATAGGCCATGATATTCAGATCGTTCAAATCTAACATCATTAATATGTTTTATGATCAACATCTTACAATGATTTCAGCATTAGAGAAGATTTATCTTCATCCTTGATATTAGGATTTTTCTACATAAGAAGGGCTTATGTAACATGCTTGACCATTAGGGTTTCACCCTATGGGGTGATATTCATACTCAACTTAGAAGCATGCATTGAGAAGGATCAAAGTTATGAACTATATTTCTGATCATATATCCTGTGATCCAAAATATCTTTATATCAAGTTCATGAGTTCAACTTTTTATGTCTTGCATGGATTATGTGAAGGGAAAAAGAGAATATACTAAGTTTATCCCATGATATCATCATCATATCTTTCTTGTTTCATATGAAGGGGAAGAGAATATTTTAAAGTCAAACTTATCATTATTTCAATCTTGGTACTACATGTATGATATAGGGGGAAAATATAGAATAGGTCAAGCTTATGCGAGTGACTCCTCATATATAAATCATCTATATAGCTCAAGTGAGGTTTCTATCATCATATATTAAGAAAGAGAAGAAGAAGGGAGAACATGTATTTTGAGTATCTTTTGCACAAAGCATCATACTCTTATAACTAGAGTTCATATATTACCTCACTTGCAATTAATGATGAGATTCACACAATATGTCACTCCAGCTAGGACCTAACTCAGCCAAAGGATTGACTTTATCATATGGTTCATCTACCCATCCTTTTATTTTACCCAATTCTCACATATAGATTTGAATCATGCATAAGGACTCAACTCAACACTCGAGAGTAATCTGGTGTAGGACATTTTTTTTTTCAACACATATCTCATATATTGGAGGCTAGGTCTTATGACCTTCTCCCTGTGGGTCTTACTCTCTCTAGAGTTCACCACATATCTCATCCTACCACTAGATATCCTCCTTGTATAAGAGCTTGAGGCTCATGCACACTCATCTCTATCTTAACTTAGCTTATCTTAAGTAAGAAAAGGGAATGTACTTTCATCATCAAGATTTTGCTTAAATTCTCCAAAATTGGATTCAACTAATATACAATTTAAACCTTTATAAGAAAACTTATACTATCAGAGATCAAACTTGGATAAGATTTCACATGCTTATTTCAGCTATCATTCTATCATCTAATCTATGTATCACATATCTTGATAAGGCTCTAGACATCTAATCTAGACTACTTTCTCTTCTAAACCGATGTCACTCCCTTTCACTTAGATTGCATGAACACTAACTACTCTACAGTGTGAGGGACACATTTTTATATTTACATATAGGTAATAAAATATTATATAGTTTTCTCCGAGAAGGCAGACGTCAGAGAAAGCTGTCGAGGTGCGAGCCGATTGGGAAACAAAACCAAACCAGCAAACTCGAGTGTCCCACACACAGTAGATAGTCTAGTGCCATGTCACCTAGTGAAACGGTGAGAACAAGGTGTAGACTAGTGTAGCTACCCAATACATATGAGCTCTATATGGAAAGGGTCTCACACACTTATCTAAACCTAGTTCTCAAACTTCTAGGTTCTAACCTAGAGGCTAAGTCAAACCTTATTCGTATAGAACAACTTACTAAGTTTCTAGGGTTTTAAGTGGAAGTTGAAGTTTAGTTTTTATGTTTTATGGTGAGCAATTGTCAGGTGTAGCTATTGTTCATGCTCTGATACCAACTGTGATGTCCCCGGATTTTTATTTTCCCAAACCCTATTGGGAATGAGATGTCAGAATCCGAAAACATCATCCAATCCTATCAGAGTGTGTTGCGGAAGCAATATGTGCATACATGAACATTCAACTATGATGCATACACCATAACATTCTCAACATTCAACATATTTATATTACAACATGAATTAAATTTACATATTGAAAGAAGATTTACAAGTCTAATAACATGTATGCTAACAGGATCTTAACACAACAGGTACAACCTGGACAACTGCTCACTTCCTTTCTTTTATCCCACGCTAGCTCTGAACCTAAAACATACGTGAAACAGCGAATCAACACACAAGGTGTTGTGCACGTGGGTAGAAAGATACATACTAATATGTTTGCATAATTGAAATAACTTGAGAAAGAAAGATTATAGAAAAACATTGTTTAAAGCGATAATTAGGTAAACATTCCTTTTATTGCATTCACTTTGATGCGGTTGTACTACACATACTTGCACTTGACTTACATCTAGTGTGGGCAATATAGTATCATCATACATCTAACATGGGCCAAGGAATCATACATCCATGTTAGGCAACATACATCCACACCAGGCTATGTGCTCTAGTAGCTACAACCCATCATACTCATTTATGTTCTATTAGATTTGGCAAAGTATAACTCATACTAATTCAACCAAGAAATCATATCCAAATACAAGCATTCAAGATATTACATATCATATGCAACCAGAAAAACTAGTCTTATACTTAATAAAAACCCACGTACCTGAGTTCAGAGATTCCTATTTATGTTCTGGATCATCTACATCTCTGGTCATCACCTTGTTAATAACAAATGTTCATCATTAATACAAGGTTCATCATTAGTCTTGATTATTTAGGTTCAAGCTAGGGTTTTGGTCAAACCTAGGTCAATGAGATGTTAGGATGGTGTCTAATATTTTTAGTTTGATCTATATATCATTAAAAAGGTCTGGTATGGTTTTTGTATTTTTCTGATAACTGGTCTATTTTCTAGAATTAAAATGAGGATTAAACATATAATTTAGGCATTAATGAGAAAAGGCCTAACATAGATCAATAAAACCCAGATCAGAGTTCACAAGTGGGTTTCCAATGTTATTAGGGTTCTACTAAAATTTTCTGAGAATTAATATCACCTGGATACTATTTATTTCAACTAATGAACTCTAAATCATCTACATTAAATATCATCATTAGTTGTTCTTCGAAAGTCTGATCTAAGGGTCTAGCAATGAAGTAGACATTTTTATGGATCTGTGGATATTTTTCGGACATATTTTGGACAATGGGGCTATTTTCTAAGCATTTTCTAAGCTGGTGTCATTTTCTGGAATAAAAGAAAGTATTTACCTTGTATGGAATTTTCTGTGGCTGTTGGATCTTACTCCTTGGGGTATCGATCCTTGCCATGTGTAATCAAAGTGGGGTGTGCGGCCTGCCCTTGAACCACAGTTCACTCATTATTGGCATTGTGTAAGCTGGTCGAGATGTAGCTGAACCGGTCCATTCCATTCTTCTTTCTCGCACGCGACTGGAGAAAGACGCCTCTACGTCTGTGCGTTGTCACCGTCATGAGGTCCAGTCCCAAAGATGGATCTGCATCGACAGGGAGCTCTTCGACCAAAGCTAAGGCTTCACACACCTTCGACCGGCCATACCGAGTCTGAGCGGCAGGGACACGAGGTCCCTCTATTGATCTGGAGTTCTCGTCATGTTCCTCTCTCGGTGACGACGGAGCTAGGTGGAAGGCAATTGGGGTTATCCTCTAATCGCATACTTGGGCTCCAGTTTGCCATATATCCCCAATGCACCCCCCTCTTGCTCGCGTGCTATGTACCAGTTGTCCGTGAGCCATTTGTAGCGCTGCCACAAAGAAGAATTTCGGCGTGCTTGTGGTCGAGCAAAAAGGAACAGACTGGATCAAGATACCCCCAACCTTGCTCTTCTCATTCACTCAGGGCTATCTCATCCATCCTTGTTTCACACGCCGCCATGGTCTGGGCTAATGGCGTGGAATCCCACGAGTTTTTCACACCCTCCTCAAAGACCAAAGGGGACCTCGGCCTCACTGAATCTCTAGGAGACCTGGTGATGCCTTGGCTCCTCGGACAAAGTAGTAGATCCCGTTCCCGCTGGGTGCCTGGCTCCTGAGTCGTCGCAAGGAGGAAGAAAATGAGGAAAAGGGACTGATGACCATGTAAATCATTAAGGCCCATGTCGATGTCCGTTGGTGTCTTCTCTGCATAGGTCGTCACTGCTGCCAGCAAAGCAAGACGTAGGAGTTCGGCATCAAGACCTTCTTTCTTGTGCTCCTCTGCACTTACAGTCTGCTACCTGAGGATTTGTCTCTATACAAAAGTACCACCGCAAGCAGAAGGATCGGCGAGGAACCTTGCAGTGGGAGTACATCCGTCGGTGCCCGGTGATTGGACCTTAATGCTTGGCAAGGCTGCTGCAGAATCACCTGGATGTAAGCAGAGATTTAACTCAACAGTATCGCACCAAGGAGTCGGAGCAGCTTCATTCTCTACCGTGAACCCTTCTTCCTCCTCCATCATTCTATTGTTGTGTATGGTTGTGGAGAGGAGAGTGTAGAATGGGAGGTTGATCGTTCTCTGTATATCACCTCGAGTCCATTGTGATTGGTAGTTTTGATCCGAAGAGTGCGGCAGACTCTACCGACCTAGCTAGCCTTCGAGATTCCTAACAGGCGACTAATTCCTCAAGAGTCCCGTTTGGAACCACCTGCTCCTCGCATTTCGTAGTTGGGGGACAAAGGAGCCAAACCTCGACGCATATAATATCTAATGGACTATAATCCTCATTCCCAATAATAATATCATCTACAACCTTATAAATTGAATAACATTTTACTGGAATGTCCGTTGGAACTGGAACTTGAAACATATTTTCACCATGACCAAGTGAAGCTTTCTTCCAAGTTGAAGGCACAATTTCTACTATTCATGCCTTGTTATATCACTAGTGGATGTTTACCCACATATAAAACTAATTAGGTATGATAATCATTAATTCAATATTTGGTTACACCTTTAGGGTGAAGAGAGTCACTAATTGAACAACTAATTCCTCAGTTTGGTATCATTCATCCATGGCAGACTCGTGGTCTTAAGATACTATGTTTGGTATGAAAATCCAAAAATCTAGGTTATCACACCATGCATAGAAATAACAAAGAGAGAAGGAGCCAAGGGATCACCCTATCGTATGCCATTAGAAGGAAGGATCACCTCATAAGGACTGCCATTAATAAGGACATGCAAACTCGTAGTGTGCATAATAGTTTTAATCCACTCAATAAAACAATAAGGAAACTTCATTTTTTTCAAGAACCTTGAAAAGAAAAGTCCATTTCACATAATCATAAGCTTTCATAAAATCTACCTTAATGCACATCTTTCCACTCCCATTACTTGATTAAAGTCAGTAACCAATTCATTTGCTAAGAGAAGAGCATCAGCAATCTTCCTACCCTTAATAAAGGCAATCTAGTTCTGACTGATAATAGAAGGAAGGAACTTTTGTAGCCTGTTTGAGAGAACTTTGGAAATAATCTTGTACAAGAAATTACAGAGAGCTATTAGTCTTCAATCACTAATACTTTCAGCATATTGAACTTTAGGAATGAGAGTAATATAGCATTTGTTAATTTCTTTGAGCATCTTATTACTGCTAAAGAAATTACTTATCACCCCATATTCTATATAGAGTTTTATTAATTTTCTTGTATCTAACTTTAGTCTCCAGTAAAATATTAATAGGCAAATCATATAATTTACAGAGAATTTCTCTTATTTTATCCTGGTGTCCATATTTATTAAGGTCACAGACATTCCATGAAAAAATGCCAACATTCTCACCCATCAAAATGGTCCCTAACTGGAGCTATGCCGGTCTTAGTAACTTCAGTAATGTCTTCATTAGCCTCATCAAGAAGACCAAACATATTAGTAGAGACTTCATCAAATATCTTCTTAGCAGTAGTCATACTCTTGCTTGTCTTTCTATAAGGTAAGTGATTCTTTCTTGTAACAGAACAGAACCCTTCACTGTCCTTCATTTGTTTTTTTATGTAAAGCTTACTATCAATAATCATTTCCATTTTTTCAAGGATATCATATTGATGTGTAGCAAATAAGCCATTCAGTTGTTCATTTTTGTAGCAGACACAACACAGGGATCCGTAGAAGAAGAGGATGGAATCTAGTTAGTAGTAGCAGTAACAGATGCTGCCCTGTTTAGACCCGACCCCATAGAATTTCTCTCCTGTATCTGCTCCTTTCTACCTTTACTTGTGACCTTCTGCTTTGAATGCTTCCCAATATCAGACTCCACTACCTGAGACAAATCACAAACACCATCACTACCCCAGAATCAGTTTCCCTTAGATGTTAGAGAAGAGGAAATAGAATGACTTTGGATAGGTTGATCAACAGCTAGTGCATTCCGAACATACGATAGATCCTTTCCTTCCCATTTCTTCTCATTTTCAATAGGAATCTAAACTTTCTTCTTTTCAATAGGTACACAACTGCCCAGCTCATGCCCAAAGCAACCACATTTCAAACACAGATCGGCATCCATTCATATGAGACTAGAATCTCATCTCTGTGACCCTCATCACTTCTCAGCACAATCGAACTTGGAAAACAACACTCAGATGAAATCAGAACTTGAATGCGTGCATAGTCCAACCTAGCCATCATCTTCAGAGCAAAGTCAGCATAGAGAGGTTTCCCGATAAAACTACCCATAACACTCAGCATTTCCTGGTCCCAGAACTCAAAAGGAAGATTAGGAAAATGAATCCATGTCAGAATTTCTTTTAGTTTTAATTTTTCAATTGGTTCTCCTATCTCCCATTTCTTCAATAGCAAAGGTTTTCCTCCAACATACCATAGACCCCCCTCCACTATCGTTTTGAGGTCATCAGCATCTTTGAACTTAATGATGAAGAAACATTTATTCCTTGGAATCACTTTGAATGAGGATTTAGGTTTTTATACTATTTCAAAATGCCAAAATAGGGTAGGCCAGTGAGGCTTTAATCCAACAATGTATCCCATTACTGTGTTGCTCCACTTCTTCTCTATCTCCACCACTTTCTCCCTCTTATACCTCAGCTCACTGTCGATGATTTCTGGCTAGATGAATTGGAGTGTCGTGAACTCCTTATTCGCCTGATTTGTGAAGAGCTCCTTCCATGTCTTCACGGAAGAGGCTACTCCAACGTTCTCCGTAGTAGATTTGGCACAAGGAACCACCGAGATTTGATTGGAAGGTCGTCGCCATCGACCTTTTGGGATCACTTTCCCTGTCACCTCTCCCGTCACCTTTCCCCCTTACAAACTCTCTCCCGCCATCTCAAAAAATTCTCTTAATTTATTTTTTCTTCTTTTAATTTATTTTGTTTCTGCATTAGTTTTATAACTAAAACCAATTCAACTATTTACAACCGGCCTAGCTAATTAGACTAAAATTAGTAGTAGTCTACTGGAGAAATGCTTCCCTGTGTTCGACTTGGGCCTCACAAGGCCTTATTACTTCGATACGTTCACTTGCATATTACGCACGATAAATTCATTTCAAATGTACCGTCTGAATGGTTTATAAGACATCATATATGATATGATTTGGGAATGTCCCAATATGTCTAAAGGATGGAAGCCTACATTAAGAAATTAGTTTCTGGAAGAAGGTTTATCCATAAACCATGATTGTTGAAGATTACTATTAATCCCAATCCAGTAACAAAAGTGTTTTATTGATAGGAAAACTAAGTTCCTAAAGAATTAGTGGGAGTAATAATAGAACTCAAAATGTTTCGGATCAACAGGTACAATAAGAACTAAGAGAATCACAAGTTGTTCTACCAGAACACATATGAGATTGGAGGATTGTGAATCCAACGATTCATATGGGTTGGTCATAATAGATGAGTCGACTAGTCAACTAGAAGCTATTTTTTAGCATTATGGGATCCATGTAATCTAGCAAGGTAGGGCATTGAGAGATCCACCTAAGGGGTAATACCTAAAGGGTGAAATAGGGTCTTGTGGAAAAGACCTATGTGGACAACATAAAAGGACAAATTGGTTGAAAAGATTTTACAAATCAGTTCAAGTTGTTGAACATGATAGTAATCCCTTTTACCAATTGTCATGCTTGTTGTTGTAGTTAGAATGGACTGTGAGATTTGGCATATGAAGATGGAAACTAGATTTCTCAAAAGGAATACATCAGAGGATGTGTATGAGATCCAACCTAAAAGGTTTCATGACTTCAAGGAATGCAAATAAAGTCTATGAACTACAATGTTCAATCTGGGATTGAAACAAGCACCATGGAAATGGGATCTTTTGATTTGACAAGATAGTCAAAGAGTTTGACTTGAATCAAGATAAAGGTGAAATTTGTGATTACAAAATATTTCGTGGGAGCATATATAAATATCCACATATGATAAGGAATAACGTCTCAATATTGTGAATATTGAAATCTAGCATGGAAAACACCTTCAACAATGAAGGATAAAATGAAACACTTTATGACATAAGGATCAAGACCAATGATATAGTTCTTGAATGTTTCACAATTGAAGTTTGAGCAAATACAATAGCAATGTGTTGAAGGAATTCAACATGAAGGATTCCATAAGAGAGAATCCGGATTAGTTTCTCATGAACCTTATGTTCAAATTCTTGTGAAGAATGGAAATGAGATGATTGAGATGCAAAGGTTGTAGCAATGGATCTATCATGAATACTATTATCCCATTTAATCTTGTATGTATTGGACATGACAAGATGAAAGTAAACTCTAACAAGGGTTATTGGAAAGTCATTAGAGATATTCATTAGTACTTGAGAAGTACATAAGGATAGATTTCTAGTCTATAAGGACAAAAATAAAAGGAAGAGTTGGATGTAAAGGGCTACATCGATGCAATCTTCCGTAATGACAAAAATGATAACAAATTAAAATTTGATTTAAAAGAAAAATGTTGTTAGTTCAAAGGGTTCTGAACTAATAGTCATTGATTCTATTCTACAATAGAAGCTGAGTATACTTGTGTTATGAACACAGAGTGATACTATAAGGATCTAAAATTCATGTGATGAACTTATAGATGTTCCAAACGTTGATGACTCGGTGGTAATATTGTGACAACAATGTAGCTACTTGTTAGGCATAGGAATATTAGATACCATATTACAACAGTTCTGTCTCATATGAGGAATCATACAGCAAAGAGAGAAGGAAACACACAATATACTGACTAATAGAAAAATGTTGCTAACCACTATATCAGTACTAGCATAGAAGAAGCATGGTGGACATGTTTAGATCATCAAGAATATGATTCGTGGATGATTGTCTCTAAGTGCTAGTGGGAGTCTACTGGTGAGGTATGCCCATGGATCCAATCATATGATGATTGACATGGCATATACCATAAAGGATTTGATTAGTAATCATAAAGGAAAACTTGCAATTCATTCTGCTTCATTCAGTTATGAGATAATAAGAAAACACTATGAATGTATAGATAATAATATTACTTAATGATGTATGTCTTCAAGTATTAGCCTTGTGGAATGAGATCATACATGTGTTAAGAGTACATATACATATTCTCATTATGTCCCTAGTCAGTTGTTACTGTGGAAGGTAGATAGACACCAGTAACACATAAGAATGGAGTGTGAGTTGTTTGATGATAGAGTCTCACTAAGTCATTATATGGCAATATAAAACCAAGCACATAGATACATGTTAGGTAACAGAGTATCAGACAGACTCACCTTGATAGTGACACATGGAAACCATCTTTTCTAGTCATAGTAATCTCTCATAGTGTAGGTGGTGATTGTGATTCTTAGACTTGAAATCACTACACTCGTCACATGTTGTTGGGTATGCTTTGACATCATCAAACGCAATCCTAAAACATGGTTGTTATAAAGGTGATCATTGGGTGACTTTGACACATGGGGCTAGACTGTGAGTGATAGATATGGAATTTGTCCCTCCTACTGGAGTATGATATCCTGGCCACTTGATAAGAAAGACTAAGAAATGCATGTGCATGCATATATGAATCAATATATGATATTGAGGTCACATTATCTCAGAAAGTCTGCTCTTGGTTCAAGAAATGTGATATGAACATTGAGAGGATGACAAGTCCATGCCTCGAGTTCACTCTAGATATCAGGGACAAGGGAATTATACAATAAATACAACACCTTACACATATTATAGGTTGAAGTTGTTCTCCAACTTTCCATTCACTTGGGTAGCATAGATGTGCAACTAGGAACCACTCTTTTCTTGTGATGTCATAAGCTAGTTATGGACATTCACTGCCAACATGATATGAGACCTATAGGGTCACACACATAGGAACTCATCTAGAAGAGGAGTTTATCTTGAATGATGATTGGATTATTACTAAAGTGTTTAGGTATTCAATTCACACAATAGATTGGCTAACTACACTACCAAACAACCATTTCATAGGGTGATACGACCGTATGAACATGCCAGATGGTCATCTCAACTGTTGAGATGGACTTTTGGGTTGTCAACTGATCAAAGTTTGAATTGGCTAAGTTCTACCCTTGAAGTGGCTGGTTCAATGAGATTGAACCAACTAGCTCATCTCAAACTCACCAGATAGTCATCTGGGTGAGTGAGACAGGCGTCTCGCTTGTGTGAGACGGCTCAGTTGGGCCAAATGAACATTCTAGATGTTTCCCGAATAGTTTTGATTGCACATTACTTGGGGCGCAAGGAATTAATATGTGATATTAATTGTAATTAAAATTCCCAAATTTGTGTGCGATTGGAAAACTGCCAAATGGTCGTCTGGTAGTGCGAGACAACTGTATTGTGTGACCATACGACCGTTTGGGTCACCATATGACCATTTTGGCTGTCACATGTTGGGAAAATTCAAGATCTTTTGGTCTTTGCCACTCCCGCACAATCTCCTACATACTGGAAACCCTAACCCTAACCCCGCCTATAAATAGAGGGGTATTGGGGGCTTTCCTAAGCACAACACAGACAACTAAAAATTAGTTCCTTTAACAATTGTTGTCCTATCTGGTTGTGGTAACCGAGAGAGACCAAGCAAGTCCTACCTGACTAGGGAGGGACATCTACGGGAGAGAACAATTGAGAGTTGTTATTGTGGGAGAGCAAATTGGTGACTAGTACACCAATAGGAGGGACAACTCCTTCATGTATGTTCTAGTTGAATGACATGAGTTTTAGTTGGTCTATGTGGACTACTCTATAGGAAGGAGTCCTTTGATAGTTGCTAGGAGACCAAAGTCAGCATGTAGTATGTGGCGAGACCATAGGAGTCGTAACAGAAGTTGGTTGTGTTTGTCGTTCATGGTGAAGACCAGGAGCTGGATAGTCACCATCCAAGAGTAACTAGAAATAGTTTTTGAAGCGAGTTGTTGTCACAAGGCTTGCTCCAGGACCAGGTTTAACTCACTAAACCATTCTTCCTATTTCATAATAGTTGGCATGATCTTGTTGTTATGGGAATACATATAGATAAGTAATTTTCCCAACAGATGGTTGTTCCCATTTTCCTGTGGTGGAACCAAAAATCATTAATGAGCCATATTTCTTTTTTTTTGTAGAGAAACTAGCAATGTTATTTCATTGTACACATATTATTATGTACCCACAGGTGACCTACAACCTATTGAATTGGGTTTGTGTGTGTTATTACTCCACGCATTTAACATTAGGTACTTTTAACCCGCGAGACCCGCACCCCAACCCAATCCACCCACCCCAAGCCCAATGCACCAACCCATTTGAAAGGTCTATCTTTCATGCATAGATCTAATGCCTGAGATTTTAAGTTGTCTAGGGTACCAAAAAGTGACATGTCTATAGGGTAGTTTCTTGGATAATCACAAAGAAAATCTAAGCCCTTGTTTAGTTCGAGACTGGACCAGGATTAGTCCATGTTGGTTTGCTCCATATCAGCCTAATTTTGTCTGGGTTAGTAAGATTTATATTTGGTTGGTTATCCTAGAACGGCCACATGTTGGGATTTTGTTATCTCCAAATTTGGACCAAACTCAGTCCTGGTGCCAGTGGGATTGTAAAATTGTAGTCGGTATGGTGTTGTTTCTTAGTATGTTCAGTCTCCAATGCTCTCACGACCTCCACCCTCACCCCACTACTGGTATCAGTTTTCCAACAGCTAAGTGTAGGTACATCGCTTGTGTGAAGCTTTTCATAGGCCAAATAGGAGATACAACCCAGTCTATTGTTCCCATTTCCATCAATGGTGATGGAGAAGGCATGGTGCTAGGGTTTCAAGGTGAGAAGAGTTGCTCCATTTGTGGTGAGTGCATGGTGGAATCAGTTTGCCCTGCCATGACATTCATGACAGGTGTTTGTAGACGGAGAAAATATAGGTTAGGTCTACCTCTTCTTGCTCGTGCCCATTTTTTTCTTCTTGATTTTCTCCCGGATTTACCATTCACATGTTTCCTTGTGAAGGGATGATACCAAAAGATATCCTAGCCTACACAGGAAGAGTTGTCGCATCTTTAAATTGGTGGATTTCATCTTCAAGGTTGTCGTGCTCTAGTTGTCCATTCTCCACTTTATCTTCTCCAAAGCAACAATAGAACATAGTGATCTAGTAAGTTCTTCCCTTTGAATCTTTCTGAAGAGGTATGCAGCCCTCTTTTCTTACATTTCATTTGTTCAACATCACTTGATCCTCTTTTTTACTGACCTAGGTTCCTTGTTTCTTTGTTTATCTATGTGGATTCACTCAATGTGGGTGGTCTTCTTCACTCTTGATCTCACATGAATTCATTATCTGGTATTTGTATTCTCTATTGAATTGTCCATCTTGATTTAACCCCGATTAATTCTTTGTCTAGTTTGTGGTCTACATACTTGTTAAAATGACTCAATTTGTATCATCCATGTCACTTGTGTTTGACTGTGAACATGATTTTGGATAGTCTATTGTTAGTTGCATATGGATAATATGTTGTTATGGGTTTTTGAGTTATTGGTATAAGTACATTTTTATCAATGTATGCTTTTTGGTGTGATATGAATGTATATATGTGTGGATACATATCAATACATGGATAATGTTTGCTTCCACTGAATACAACTCCATATTACTTACCATTTTTTAACCCAAATATGACATAGTTTGAAATTTGAACATAGAAACCTTTTGTGGTGCTTTTATTCTGGTTATTATTCAACTATAATGGTCGACCAAATTCCATCCAACTTTGTATGCATATTATATAAGAGTGTTATATTTATTTTTCTATTCTCACAATCCTCCCTTTACATGCCCTATTATCATGTATTTAGATCTGATTTGTACATAGAAACCTCCAATGGTTCTATTATTCTAATAATTATTCTTATTATCCCTACATGCCTTGTCAACTCTAGAGGTCTACCAAATGCATTCCAACTTTATACACCTTGAAATAATTATTCTTCTTCTCTAAAGTTGTCATGGATAAGCAAACCATTAAACATAACTTCTGAGAAATAGTATCCACCTAACACATTCAACTGGCATAGGTTTTAGTAAATCATTCCCTAGGATATATGTGAAATAGAATAATGTGCCTCATTTTATTTCCTTTATAAATGGAGTCACTGCCACCCATAGGACTAGGGTGGACTTTCTCGAAGCATTTATTAGAAGGGTATTATTACTAGAGCTTTTAAAACACCATCTTAGATTGTACCCATTTGTTTTTGTACCAGAAGAATATTTCTCCCTTGCTTCAGATACTTACATTTTGAAGTTTTTTATACAACCTCCTTCATTCAGTTTCTATTGTCTCCACCCCTAGTCAGCCAAGTCTTGTATCTAATTACTCTTTTCCCTATTGATTTTATAATATATTACAACCCTCTCATTGTAAACATGCAATAAGTAAGATATCATGATTAAGATTCATCTGATAAGAATGGATATATTATTAGTTCTAAAATAAACACCATACTCAAACATTGTATGTATGTACTTATATATAAAACAATAGGTCCCTTTTTTGACAAGATCATTCTACTAGACTATATATAGATATATATATGTGATTTGAAAACAGGTTGTAGTGAAAGGAATTAAAAATATGGAATACTTGATTAACCATAAAATATAATATCAAACAACATATATTTATTGATCAAAAAAATTGAAATATATTTGGTCTAATGCATTGATCTATCATTCGCACTATAAAACAAACCGTACTTAGTTGATTTTGTAAAAAAAAATATCTCCCTTGCTTCAGATGCTCACATTTTAGAGTTGTTTATACTACCTCCTTTGGTTGGTTTCTATTTTCAACACCTATAGCCAGATAGGTCTTTAACCTAATCACTCTTTGCCCTCTTCATATTGATTAAAAGACGGTCAACATGCAATAAGCAAGATATCATGATTAAGATTCATATGATCAGAATGAGTAGCTCTAAGTACTTGTAGGACATATCTATACATATTAATTAGGTCCTACTTTCAACTACCTACTAAGATAATCACGATCACAAGATGTATTAGTAGAGTATTCTTTCATGATAAATGTCATGGGTAATGAATTTTGCACATTATTTTTCATTTGTGAAGAAGATCAAAGGAATTTAAATAGTAGAATATTCTTATATTATATGTCCAGGGTAATGAATTTTGAACATAAGACATTTTTCAACAATAAGATATTGTTCTACTACAAATAGTATATATTGCATATGTTAGATTCATGATTGATTAGAAATAAAGGTCAAAATATAGCAACCATGGCCATGTTCTGAATTGTGTGGATTATACTTTTGTGGATATTTTTTGTGTTGATTGCATGAGATTAATATTACTAGAAACTTTGTCAACCTTCTGGTAAGTAGGAACTCCATTCCTTTTGTTTACAATCTTTGAGTAGGAATTTCCAAGATGTCAAAAAATTCCCATGCCTAAAAATGATGGGAAATACATTCCTTTTCCTTGTCCTAAGGTTAGTATTATTATACTGATTTGGTGTCTATTTCTTTGTCTAATTTTGGGTCTAGATTATATTGATTTGTGGTTTGCTAAATTTTCTGAATTTTTTTCTCATGATCTGATTTTTTCTCTCCATTATCTGTAAATGTACATGGTATGAATTTGTCTCCCATGAACTATTCACGTGTTTGACATGAATTTGAAACATCACTTGCATGCCACATTTGCTCATGGTTAAAATGCACCTTATTCAATCTCAATATAACTTACTCAGTATGAACAAATTGTTGCAAATTTCTAGATGGTTTGTATTTTCCCCAAATTGTATACAATTGTTATTCAACCTCTCAAGTTAGTCAACTTATAGTATAATGTGTACATATAAGAATGTCAAATAACTCTTAGAAACATTAGTCTATGGTTTGAAATTCTTGGTCGTGGTCTAAAAATGTGGATGGTTTGAAAATGTTGACCATGGTATGAACATGTGGATGATCTGAATGCTTTCCTATAATCAAACCAATTCTGGTTTAATCCTCGTTGACAATAAACCATTGGTACATTACTTATTCATAATCGATATAATGAACAATGTGTCATATATTCATGATGTGCTTGCCATAAGTCAGACATCACCCTATCTCATATGCAAACATATTCTCCATTTATACTTGTTAAATAGGTAAGTGCCTATTGTCTTGTTAGCTTTGGCTTGGTTGAATACCTCAATGTACATTAACAAATATTTCACTTGAAACATATGACTTAGTGGGAAGGGCCTACTTTTTATCTATTCACTAATATGGGAGTGGATGGACATGTGAACATAATGATTCAAGTTGAGTCAATCAACCTAACACAGCTAACTAGGACATAAGACCCATGCAAAAAGAATCAGTAATGAAGGTAAGTGAGCAGCATTAGTACCATGAGTTCTTGCCTCATTCTCTACCAATATTGCTATTAATTTGCATGTCAAGACACAAACCATATTATGTGTTCTTGTCCTTCTTCAAAAATATTTGGGACTTTATTAGTGTTGAGATTGTTTAGTATTCTTTGTTATGCCTACTTCATTATTATGTCAATTGTTGGGAAAACAATATCACAACCAATCAAACTCTAATATCCATATAGAATCCATTTCCCAAACCTTCTTCTCTGTGTAGGGTCTGAAAATGTTGTCCATGGTTGTATGTCTAATTTAGCAACTGATTATATGTGTCTACATTATACTGACCCATGGCTTGTGAGTCCTACTGATTTTCACTAGGCTCAGTTTTTTTTGTGGTTTTATTTTGTTACTAGATTTTTTCCCATGGATGTAAACAACCACTATTGTGACTTTTTGCTATCTATATTAAATTTATGTATGCTAAACTTAGTTAAACTTAACCCACATACATGGACATGTACCCTATATTTTGTCTGAATTGCATAGAAATTCCAATTCATGAACTTGTTCCCCATGTATTTCATTATAATTTGCAGACTTGTAATGATGTTTGACATGGTTCTGAACCAACACGAAGTTAGAGCTAGCCATGCAGGGTTTTTTTCATTTGGTCCAAATAGTAGCCCACCCTAAGTTTTAGACAACTACCTTTCTAATTAGTTCAGTTTAATGCATGAATGTGTATGACTTACCTAGGTTCACGAGGTTACAATTATACACCCTCACAATTGTAATGTATTGCAGTACCTTTGCAAGTATGACTTATGCAGACATGAGGCTCCATTTTGTATGGTCGAGGGAGTCTGATGAGGCTCTAGTTGTTCATTGAGGAGGCAGTATGACCTAAGTAGATGTATAGATGGCCAATTTACTAGAGAGGCTTGGAGGGAGACACTTTGTGAATGGAAAAATAGGGTGGGCATGACTGACGTGACATTTGCGCAGGTCAAAACCTTATGGAAGAACTTAGAGAAGGAATTTATTAAGTTGAAGAATGTGACCAACCTTAGTGGTGTTGGGTGGGTGAGACAAGGCACAAACCCATACTTCTTGACACTCTAGGATGGAGGAAAATGCTAAAGGTATGTAAAACAATGCGCCAACATAAAATTCAAGTACTACATGTAGATGTAACCTCCTAATTAACACTGTTCAACAATTAGGCAAACAAGGATCTAGTAAAATCTCTCAACTTCCCCTTCTACCATTACCATGATATGGAGTTTTTGGGGGAAGAAATAGTGCTAGAGGCCACCATTAATGTTCTCAGTAGTAAACACCTGTCGGAAGATGTTGTCTCTGAGGATGAAGTTTTTGCTGACATATGATACTCCTATCAATGGAGATAGCATAGGAGTTGCAACAGACAGTGGATAATTTGGTGTCTAGAGTGATGGAGACAATCCAGGACAGACAACCAAGGTGTTGGGGGAGGACTCCTCCTAGTCACAGGTGTAGGAAGTGAGCATTATAGACACTTGATCGATTTTTGCTTTCCAATAAAGTGGTAAGTGAATACACCCAAGTGTATGCAAAGGGTCATGACCTAGGCACAGGTGTGGCCACCCGTCTTGTGGAAAAGGAGGAGTTTGAAATGATTTTGCAACATTTTAATTATACTTTTACAAATATCTTGTCTAGGTTCTAACAACTCTCCTGAATGGCATGAAGGAGGCAACAAACCACACTATATAGCTCATGCTTTGCCATATCCCAAACAAACTTCTGGTATAGTTGCACGACCTTTGTAGTAGGTGCCATGGCGGTTCCCCCCCCCCACACACACACACAGGGGTCCATGTGTCCTAGCATGCCGTCCTATTATGTTCCGCATCAATAGGGATTTCCTACACAATCCCCATCTTCTCCATACCACACCACTTCCACTATGTCATCCATGTGACATACATTCAGTGATGATGTTGGCAAGAGTGGAAATACCAGAGGCTTTGCAACATGGATGAGGGCTTACATAATAGCTAGTTTTCATTGGATCATTTGGTTTGTTTGACTCAAATTCCCGACTGATGTAATATTCAGTTTTATTGAGAATAGTATCAACATATTATGTTGTAATAATTATTATGTTGCAATATTTATGTTCAAATATTATGTTTGGTTGCAAATAGTAGGCTTTTGTGTAACAATATTTCGTAATGTTTAGTATTGCATGCACCCTATACAAGCCTTTTCATCATTTAAATTGTAGGGAACATGGTTGGTAACAATTATAACAAAACACCAGACTTGGTATTCGGCATCTTGGATATCATTTCTATGCCAGCAGCCCTGATTACTGATGCAATAGCATATTCCATCATGGACAGTTCTGGAGAATTTTGAGGTGGAGTTAAGAAATCTAGTACCTAAGTCTTTGAGTATTAGGAGTGGGCACCAGAAGGTTTTAAAAATCATTAACATGCATCAACATAGGGTTTATGACCTTTATAGAATGCAACCTCATACTCTTCTAGCCCTTATGGCCAAGCTTGAGAGGTGTGGCTTGATACAAGTTACAAGGGGTGTTTCATCAGTGGAGGTCGTATGCTACTTCTTGCATATGGTTGGTCATGGCCACACCATCGTGCTTTAGCAGAGGACTACATCCATTTTGGTGAGACCATAAGCAGAAAATTTAACGAAGTTTTGAACGCGATGTTTTCCTTGTGCTCAAACTATGTCATGTCGCCCACCACATCTACAACGACACACCATTACATCTTAGACAAGACAAGGTTCTTCCTGTACAAGGTGATAACATACCTAACATGTTATGATGCATGCCATATGGCTACTTTATTAGTTGAGTTCGGTATTACGTTATTTTAGGATGTCATTGGGGTGATTAACGGGACACATATTCCCGTTTTGGTGAGTAAAGAAAATCAGAATGGTTACTAAAATAGGAAAGGGTTTCTCCCACTGAATGTCATGACTTCTGTAGACTTTGACATGCAGTTTAGCTACATTCTAGCGGGATGGGAGGGTACCACAGCAGACATGAGGATCCTCCAGTTATCTATGATGATCGGCAGTTTTAGAGTACCACAAGGAAAGTATTTCCTGGTCGATGTACGCTAATACGCGTCAGTTTCTTGCTCTGTATCACAACACAGCTTACAATATAGCTGAGTATAGAGGCCATAAACACTCATACAATAACAAGAAAGAGACTTTCAACCATCAGCATGCACAATTATGGAATGTTGTTTATAGAGTATTTAGTGTGTTGAAGAGTAGGTTTTCTTACTTGAAAAAAGGTGTGACATACAAAGTGCAATCGCAAACATGTCTAGTATTAGCATGTTGTATCTATTGGTATGTATGCATAGAGATTCAATCATATGATTATTACAATGGGGCATTAGATATCTGATTTGGTAATATAAAGTAATTATGTCTATTATGTTTGTCTCAATCATGAGATACAGATATAGTAGATGTATAAAGAATGATGTTACTCGATGACATAAGTCTTTAGGTTTAGGACATGAATAATGAGAATAAATGTATGATAAGAGTACATACATTATTATTATGTCCCTAGTGAGATATTATTGTGGAAGAAAAATAGACAACATTATTACATAAGACAAGAATGTGTGTTTACTGATGATAAAGTTTCATTATTCATGATATGGGATATTAAGTCAAACACATAGGTACATGCTAGAGAACAGTGTATCAGACAGACCCGTCTTGAGTCCATGGAATGGTAGTCAGAATCAACTCTCATAGTAATAGTGGTGATTGTGGTTTGTATACCTAAAGTCACTACACTCACTCACATGTCGTTCAATGTATTTTTACATCATTCAACATGACCTTGAATAAGGGTTGCCACAAAGGTGATGCTCAAATGCATTGTAACACATGGATATTGAGTGTGAGTGATGTAGATGGAATTTGTCCCTCCTAGAAGAGATTGATATCCTAGCCACTTGATAAGAGAGATTGAGATGTTTATGGCCATACTCGTGTGACTTAATATGTGATATGTGAGCTCACATGCATCTCATACAGTCTACTCTAGTTCAAAGAACATGGATTGAACAATGAGAGGATGATGATTCCATGCCTCGAGTTCCATACGCATATCAGAGACAAAGGAACTATACGATCACTATAACACAGATCATGGATTGTAGGTTGAAGTTGTTCTCAAACTTTCCAATTACTTGGGTAGAAATGATGTGTTTCTAGATACCGCTCATTTCTTGTGATATCATAAATTGGTTATGGGTATACACTTCCAACGTAATTTGAGACCTATAGGGTCACACGCATAGGGTGCACCTAGAGAGGTGTTTACTCATGAATATGGTTTAACTTGATTACTAAAGTGTTTAGGTATTCAATTTAAATAATGTTGGTTGTACATTAGTTGAACTGGGAATCAGCCTATTCATAAGTACATTGTCTAGTTCAGAATATGAATCGCTCGATTATGAAGTGAATCAGACGGTTAAGAATGTGAATCAACCAGTTGAGTGATTAGTAAGAGTGGATGAAGGATTGATGTTGAAATCATGTTGTGCTTTAATTGTTACATTTAAAGCCAATATATTTACGAATAGGAAATATAGTGAACCTACAAATTCAAGTGTTGAATCAACCAATTCACATGTGAAACGACCTGCTCAGAAATGAATTGAACGGTCCAGAAATGAACCAACCAGTTCAGAAGTGAACCGACTGATTTGTGATTCGCAACAACCAAAAATTCATGAATATCCGTCTCTTCGACACCCAGTTGATATGCAAATCATGACCCTGACCCTCCTATAAATAGAGGGGTGGTCAAGGCTTTCAGAAGACACAACAATAAGCTCTAACAATTGTTGTCCTCTCATAATTGTGGTAACTAGAGATCCAAATTAAGTCTTACCTGTAAAAGGGAGAGACAGCAAGGAAAAGACAACAAGGGAGAGCAAGTCAACACTAGCATGTTGATGTTTGAAGGGAAAAATTCTTCCTGTTAGATCTAGTAGTGCAACATAGAGTTCGTGGTGCTACATGAGATGTGGACTTTAAGTAGTAGTAATTCTTTGTGACTCCAAATAATTACATTAGTATGTCCATAACCATCGCTTGTATCTTTATGATTGCATATTTTTCATTTTTGGATATAGCATGTATATGATACATATTATAAGAATGTGGTGATTGGATATGTACATGTATTTATATATAATCCCTCAATAAGTATTAAGCATTTGATTCTTTCCATAAGCAGTACACATGAAAGGCCTGATCGACTAAGCATAGGTTATGCCAAACCTGGTGCGCCATCTATCTCATGGAAGTGTGATGGTATATATGTGGGTTTGCCAAAATAGGGTGCATATTCTGCGTGTTGGCTTTTGGGTTAGGCGTAAGTAGGTGACCTAAATGAAACTAAGTACCTAGAAGCATAGAGATGGATTGTGACAAGGATTTGTGCACATCATCTATCCAAGAGTTGCATTTATATGCAATTGGAAAAAGTTACCTACCTAAATAGTCAATTTGTGGGTGATCAGCCAAAGTTGATTGATGAAATATGGATCTTGGCTCAAGAGAAGGTTGTACATTGCAGTCTTATGAAATAGTAGTGAGGTCTATCAATTTGAACAAAATAGTGGGATCCATAATCAATTAAAGACCTAATTAATATCATCAATATTATCAAATCAAATCAAAAGTGTTTTTAACAAAAATTAAAAAAAAAATCTTTTGTAGAAACTATTGTCAAACACAAACATGTTTTCATTGCGATCTGTCCTTGATAAGGACACGTTGAACGGGAATAACTTCCATGAATAGTTTAGGATGTTGAGAATCATTATTACTCAAGAGTACAAGCTCTATGTCCTAGAGATACTAGAAATAGATGAACCTTCTCCCACCGTGCCTAAGGCTGACAAGGATGCTTACAAAAAGCACTCTAAAGATGCCATGGATGTCAAGTGTCTGATGTTGTGCTCCATGAACTATGAGTTGTAGAGACAACATGAGAACATGGATTTTATTGAGATGGTTACACATCTTAATGACATGTACCAAGATCAGGAAAGACAAGAGAGACATGATGTCTCAAAGGCATTGTTCAAGTGCAATATGGTAGAAGGAGATACAATTGGTTCTCATACACTCAAGTTGATTGGGTATGTGGAGGACCCTACTAGACTTGGATTGCCCTTGGGTTAATAGTTGCCCACATATGTGATTATGCAGTCACTGCTAGAATCATACAGCCAGTTTATCATGAGTTACAACATCAACAATTTAGACAAACCATTGTCAAAATTACTTGGCATGTTGAGAATAGCTGAAGCGTGTATGAAGAAGGACAAACCCAAATCTATGATGATGATCAACAGAGGTAAAGGGAAGTCCAAGGGCAAAGGCAAAATTAATTAGAGTTCTAAAGCTATCCAGAACCCAAAGTCTTATGCACTGAAAGCTAAGGGATGAGTCAATAAGAAAGGAAAGTGCCACCACAGTCACCAGCCTAGACACTAGAAAAGGAACTACCCTCTTTATATATAGGAACTCTGGAAGAAGAAGGAGATAGAGATCTCCACTTCAGGACCTGAGAAGAAGTAAGCTAGAAATATTCAAAGCAAGAGTTGTTGACACTACAATTGGATTTTGTCATTCAGTCTGATGGGCATGTAATAGAACTAGTGAATTGCTATTATGTATCTGCCATTTATGAAAACATCATGTATCTTGTATGGACAAAAATATTATGAATAATTTGATTTTTCATTTTAAAAGATAAGATCTTATATGGCAGTGTCCTAAGTCTCACAATCTATGTTTGGTAGTTGTACAGACAAATATGCATAATGCTTATATTGAATGACTTGATGACTCAAACAATGAATACCTATTGCATTGTCATCTAGAGCACATAAATGAGAAATGTATTTCTAGAAACCACAAAGATGGTTGTCTGGACTCTTTTGGTTATTAAACTAATAACGACATGTGAATCTCATTTGTTGAGCAATATGACAAATATCCTTTCACTAGAAATAGTGGGAGAGCGAGTATTCTATTAGGGCTCATACATATTGATGTATGTAGAACATTTAGAATAAATGCTAGAGGTGGTTACTGGTACCTCATTATATTTATTGATGATCTCAGTAGATATGGTAGTTTGTATTTAATGATATACAAGTACGAATCTCTTGAAGTGTTCAAGGAGATCATGAATGAAGTACATAACCATCTTGGTAAAAGTATTATGACACTTTGATATGATCGGTGGAAATTATTTTGAACCAAGGGTTTGAGGACCTTTTGGGAGAATGTGATATTGTATTACGAAAAACTCCGTTGAAACATAATGATGTATCAGAAAGAAGGAATCACATCATGCTAAGTCATGGTGTGGTTATCAATAAATCTAACTAATCTTCCAATTTCCTTCTGGGCACATGCTTTATACTAAAATAATGTGCCATCTAAAATGGTTCAAAAGACACCATATGAGATATGACATGGAAATTATCCTGATATATCTTTTATAAGGATTAGGAATGAAAGGTTATATAAGAAAATACTTTCTTGAAAATATGTGTCCACAAATCACATAAATGTTATTTTGTTGAATACTACTTTTATAATTCAATTTGATGACAAAAGTGTTTGTTGCCAAAATGACTGAATTCCTTAAGAGGAATTTAATTCCAAAAGAATCAATGGGAGAAAACTAGAACTCAAAAAATTCAAGACCAACAAGAAAATATTTAACCTAAAGAGGTACAGTGTGAACAATGAGAATCACAAATTGTTTTGGAATCTCAATTTACTTATGTAACAAAAAACCACGTAGATCTAGTAGAACATACCTTGAGCCTAAAATATTACGATATCTCATGACTCAAGAAGGTGGTAAGTTGGTCATAGACAATGATCCAACAACCTACCTAGAAGCTATTGAGGGACTAGACTCTGAGAAATGGTTTGAATACATTGTATCTAAGATGAACTCCATGTACTCTGGCAAGGTATGACCTTGGTGGATCCACTTGAAGGGTAAAACCCATAGGGTGATATTGGGTCTTCAAGAAGAAGACCAACATAAATGGCAATGTACAAGCCTATAAGGACATATTTGTTGCAAAGGGTTTCAAATAGGTTCAAGGTGTTGAACATGACAAAATCTTTTCACCAGTTAACATGGTTAAATCTATCAAGACAATTCTTACCATTGCAACTTATTACAACTATGAGATTTGGCATATGGATGTTAAAACTACATTCCTTAATGGAAAAATTATGAACATGTGTGTGACACAACCTAAAGGTTTTATAAATCCATTTATTTCACATAAAATATATAAGCTAGAAATGTCAGTCTATGAATTGAGGCAAGCATCTCAGAGCTAGAATGTTTGACTTGACAAGATAGTCAAAGAGTTTGACTTAAATGAAAATGAAGATGAAATATGTGATTACAACAGTTGAATGGGAGCATATTTATATTCCACATAATTATGAGGAATAACATCCTTATAATATATATATTAAAACCTAGCAAGGAAAGTACCTTCTCTATGAAGGTTTTAGGCGAAGCATCCTATATCTTAGGAATCAAGATCTATGAAGGTTTTAGGTGAAGCATCCTATATCTTTTATGAGTGATTGTACAGCAAGGAGATGTAAAGATTTGCAAAATACTGAAAAGAAGTCAATGTTGCTTGCCTCCATAAAAGCACTTGTGCAGAACAAACATGATGGACATGTTAAGATCACTTGAAATAATGTTTGTGGGTGATTGGCTTTAAGTGCAAATGAGAATCTTTTGGTATGTATGCCCAGAGAGTCAATCATACAGTGATTGTAATGGGTCATTAGATACCTGATTTGATAATGATAAAGGTAATTTTGTCTATTTTTTTGTCTGAATCATGAGATGATGACACATACATAGTAAATGTCTAAAGAATGATGTTACTTGATGACATATGTCTTCAGGTTTAGGACTTGAATAATGAGATCATATGTATGATAAGAGTACATGCATTCTTGTTACGTCCCTAGTCAAATATTACTATGAAAGCAAAATAGACAATAGTAATACATAAGACTAGAATGTGTGTTGACTTATGACAGAGTCTCATTAGTCATGATATCAGATACCAAGTCAAACACTTAGGTACATGTTAGAGACTAGTGTATCAGACAGAAACAACTTGAGAGTGATGCATGGAGACCATGTATTGATAGTCAGAATCATCTCTCATAATGATAGTGGTGATTGTGCTTCTTAGACTTAAAGTCACTACACTCATCACATGTTGTTCGATGTATTTTGACATCATCCAACGTGACCTTGAATAAGGGTTTCCATAAAGGTGATGCTCGGGTGTGTTGAGTTATGTAGATGGGATTTATCCCTCCTACAGGAGATTGATATCATCTCCACATGATAAGTGAGACTGATAAATCTTTGTCCATACTCATGTGACTCAATATGTGATATGTGAGCTCACATGCATCTCATATAGTCTACTCTAGTTCAAGGAACATGGATTGAACATTATGATGATGATGATTCCATGCCTCAAGTTTAATTCAGATATCAGAGACAGAGGAACAATACAATGATTATAACACTGATCATAAATTGTAGGTTGAAGTTGTTCTCCAACTTTCCAAATACTTGGGTAGAAATCATGTGTTGCTAGATACTGCTTGTTGCTTGTGATGTCATAAATTGGTTATGGACATACATTGCCAATGTAATTTGGGACCCATAGTATCACACACATAGGATACACCTGGAAAAGAAGTTTACTCATGAATATGGTTTAACTTGATTACTAAAGTGTTTAGGATTCAATTTAAAAAACTTTGGTTGTACATTGGCTAAATTGGAATTTGAATCAACCATTTCAGAGTGAACCATCTTATTTAGAATATGAATTGTCCGATTCAGAAGTGATCTGACTGGTTCAAAATGTGAGTCGACCGATTCAGATTGTGAATTGACCGGTTGATCAATAAGTAAGACAAGATCAAGGATTTATGCTGACGTCATGTTGTGCATTAATCATCATATTGAAAGCCAATATATTTTTGATAGGAAATATAGTGAATCGGTTGATTTGAGTGTTGAATCAAATGATTCACATGTAAAATGATCAATTCATAAATGAATCGACTGGTTCAGAATGAACCGACCAATTTAGAAGTGAACCGACCAATTTGTGATTCGTAGTAGCCATAAATTCATGAATATACATCTCTTCAACTCCCAGTTGATCTAGAAACCCTAACCCTGACCTTTTATATATAGAGAGGTAGTCAAGGCTTTCAGAAGACACAACAATAAGCTCTGACAATCATTGTCCTCTCATCATTGTGGTAGCTAGAGATCCCAAGTAAGACTTACCCATAAAAGGTAGAGACAACAAGGGACAGGAAGTCAATTCTAGCAAGTTGATGTTTGAAGGGACAACTCCTTCCTATTGGCTCGATAGTGCAATGTGGAGTTCCTGGTTGTCCACATAGACCACATAGAGGTGTGGAGGTTGTTTCCACCAAACTAGGAGGACAACAACAACCACCGGCCGTGGGGCTACACCAAGAAGTGTCACATCCTTTTCAAGTACATTTTTTCAATCAAAAGTTATATTTGTCGTATACTTGCTATCTTGTTAAAATAAAAGTGTGACACAATTTTTGGTGTCACTACTACATTTTTGGCCAGTAACGTCGCTGCCCATAGCATCATTTTTACTAGAATAACCGACCTAATAGACTATTGCATCAGTTTTATCATAAAAACCGACCTTACAAGTTTCCCGTGGTGAAAATTTGCACAATTTTGGCTTCGCGCCTCGATCTAAAGGGTCGGTTTTTCCAAATAACTGATGCTATAGGGTCAACAAAAAATGCGGGCACTGCTTTGGAACTTTAGGGTCGGTTTTTATAGATAATCAACCTTATGGATACTGACCTCTAGGGTTGGTTTTACTATAAAACCATCCTTATAGATATCCAAACTTCTAGGGTCGGTTTTTTAAGATAACCGACCTTAGAGCCCTAACTTATAGGGTCAGTTATTTACCAAAACTGGATGCTATAGGTAAACTTCGGGCACCGTTTGATAACCAGACTTCTAGGGTTGGTTATTTTACCAAAAACCAATGCTAGAGGTCCTTAACTTAGCAGATACCAGCTCGATCGAAAGCTTAGGTTGCCATTTGTTGCTACTGCTACTCCCCATTCCCGCTCCTGTGCCCGAAGAGAAGCAAATCACCACCGCTACAAAGGTCACCTCCCCAACTATCTCTATGCCCGAAGAGAGGCAAATCGGTGTCGCTTTCCTTGGACGACGATGCCCAGCCGCCGTTTTCTTCTTTGGACGGCGACGACGCCTCCGGATCGACCACCATCTCCGGCACCGATTTCTTTGGATGATGATGCCCAGTCGCCACTTTCTTCCTTGAATGGCGTTGTAAGGGTCGCACACCTTCTCTCTCCAGTTCTTCTCCCGCACAAGCTCCCCCACTGCCTGGTTCTTCTCAAGGTGGCATGGTTGTCTCTGCCACCTCACTCCTCTATTTTCTTCTTACTATCATGCAACTAACCAGGTAGCACGGCCGTGCTGGGAAGCACGGTCATGGTGATGGCACGGCCGTGCTGGGCAGCACGGCTGTGCTGGCTGAGTTGCAAAAACTTCAAAATTTGTCAATTTTGAATTTTTTAATTCTTACTGCTCCTCTAAAATTGATATATATTGACCCCTAATTAATACATTATAATATAATTGAATCGTACATTTGTGTTGTTGTAGGTGTTATTGACTTGTTGTTGACTTGCATATATGTCTTATTTAGCCTACAAGTGAGGTATAATATTCTCACTCTCCCAATGTGCCATTTTATTTGACTAGTAAATCAACCAATAATAAAAATATGTATTCTTTCATATCTACATTTTGTTATCAATCACATATGTAATCATTATATACATTCCAGAAATATGAGGGTAGACATTGTGTAGTCTCAGATTGACACTTTAGGGTTTATAGATGAGATCATTGATGCATGATGTTTAACTTAATATATAAATATGACAATAATACATTTATGCATGTATCAACTTAGAAACACGTTCAAAATTTACTCATTAGGAGTAAATTTTAGATAGTCCCCGGTCTGGGACTATTTTTGGATATTTAATCTCACTTAGGATGTAACCGTATAATGTATGTTTAGTTTTGAAGAAAATTTTAGTAGTATTTCCTCATTTGTTTTCTGGGTACATATGTGGGTGGTTATTTGCCATTTACATCGATGTACTTGGAGAACTTAGGGGAAATGTTGCTAAAATTTTCTTCAAAACTAAACATACATTATATAGTTACTAGTGAGATTAAATATTCAAAAATGGGATAGGTGGTACACTTTAGTATAAAAGTAATTAACTCCCTATCACTAAAAACTTACAACTTATAGTATCAATATTAAATGCTTAGTTTTATAATTAATTTTAATGTGATATAGAAAATGGATCGAAGTTGGATGCCTATCAAGAACCGTTACAGTCCAGAGTTTTCCAAAGGTCTTGATGAATTTATCAGATTTTCTGAGGAACATAGGAAACTACCTACATATAGGCTATATTGTCCATGTAGAAATTGTGGTAATAATTTAAAAGTTGATACTACTGAGGAAATTAAGAATCATGTCATATGCAATGGGATCATACAAGGTTATAATGAATGGTATTGGCATGGAGATAAATTTGATTATAGATCAGAAAATGTTGATACTAATAGTTGTGGCATAGAAGATATAGATAATGATGATAATGTCAATGATGAACTGATTCAAGATGACCTGATTTAGGATGATATGGTTGATGAGATGCTATGTAGTTGTTGGGACAATGTCATTGATCCACCTTCTTTATTTGCAAACATTGTCCATGATGCTAAAAAACCATTATATAAGGGTTGTATTAAGTTCACGAGGTTGAGTGTTGTGATGCGATTATATACTCTTAAAGCTCAAAACCAGTGGAGCGATACGAGTTTCACTTCACTGTTGTCTTTGTTAAAGGAAATTCTTCCTGAAGGCAACAAGCTTCAAATTTTAACATATCAAGCAAAGAAAATAATGTGCCCAATGGGAATGGAGGCTAAGAAGATTCATGCATGTCCAAATGATTGTGTGTTATTTTAGAAGGACTATGGTAATTTGATAAATTTTCCTAAATGTGGTGCGTCAAGGTATAAGACCACAAATTCAACTAAGGCTAAAAATGGCTCTCCTGCCAAGGTGATGTGGTATCTACCAATAATACCACGATTTCAACACTTATTTGCTAATATAGAAGATGCACAAAATTTGTCTTGGCATGGGGAGTTAAAGGCCAATGATGATGGCGTCCTACGACATGCATCTGATTCACCACAATGGAAGAAAATTGATTTATTATACCCTCAATTTGGTAAAGAACTAAAAACTTAAGACTTGGACTCTATACAGATGGAATGAATCCCTATGGTACATTAAGCATCCAACATAGCATGTGGCATGTTATGATTGTTATATACAATCTTCCTCCTTGGTTGTGTATGAAAAATAAGTATGTGATGTTGTCAATATTGATATCAGGGCCCAAGCAACCTGGAAATGATATTGATGTTTACCTTCAACCTCTAATTGATGAACTAATGAAACTATGGGAATAAGGTGTTATGACATATGATGCTTCACGTAAAGAGATCTTTAGTTTGTGTGCTATGTTGTTTTGCACGATTAATGACTTTCCAGCTTATAGAAATTTGTCTGGATATAGTATAAAAGGATACAAATCATGTCCTATTTGTGAGGAAAATACTAATTCAATCCGACTGAAACATGGTGGTAAAATTGTATATCTTGGTCATCAGAGATTTCTCCCACCAATGCATCCTTATTGAAGGCAATGCAAAACCTTTATTGGGTCAACTGAGGAACGAAGTGCTCCCAAACCTATACTAGGAAATGTTGTATATGATTGGTTGAAACATATTGTTAATGAATTTGGAGAGAGTTCAAGTAGTCGTACTCTCGCATGTGACAAATCTCTATACAAGAAGAGGTCAATATTCTGGAATATTCCTTATTGGAGATCTTTGGCAATTAGACAATGCATTGACGTCATGCATGTTGAAAAAAATATGTGTGATTGCACCATTGGTACGTTATTGAACATACCAAGAAAGAATAAAGATGGAATCAAATCTAGAAAAGATTTAGAATTAATGGGTATAAGAAAAGAATTATCAGTGGAGATCAGGGGTCACCACACATATTTACCACCAGCTTGTTACACTTTGTCAAATCAGGAGAAAAAGACTTTCTGTGAGTGCTTGTATAATAATAAGGTTCCACAAAGATACTCTTCTAATATTCGTAGATTGGTATCAAAGAAGGATCTGAAGTTGATAGGTCTCAAATCTCACGATTGTCACGCCTTAATGCAACAAATTCTACCTGTGGCTATTCGATCTATATTGTCGAAGCATGTAAGGTTTGCAATCACAAGACGTTGTTTCTTCTTCAATGAAATATGCAACAAAGTGATACATCCTGATACTCTTGATAAATTATAGAAAGATGTAATTATTACCATGTGTCAGCTTGAAATGTACTTTCCTCCTTCATTTTTTGATATCATGGTTCATCTTGTAGTACATATTACAAGGGAGGTGAAGATGTTGGGTCTAATTTTCTTACATTGGATGTATCCATTTGAATGCTACATTAGTGTTTTTAAAGGTGATGTTTGGAATCGTTATCATCCTGAAGGGAGTATTATTGAGGGTTATGTGGCTAGGGAGGTGATGGACTTTTGTATGATTTTTTGAATTGTAATGAAACTTCTAGCGATCTAAAAAATTCCCATGACACTGAATCTTATTGTGGCAAAGGAACTCTGGGAGGACGAGTGAAAGGAATCAGTCGTGAGTTGTGGGAACAAGCACATTTGTATATTTTACACAATATCGATGAAGTTAGTAGCTACATCACATAACACAATGATCTTATCAAGATAAATCATCCGTGATCCAGTTCAATGTGGCTTACAAGAGAGCATAATCGAACATTTATTAGGTAGTTTGAAGAAAAAGTCTTTAATCAACTATCTGAATCACCGAATAATGTTGTTGAGAACATAAAATGGCTTGCCTTTAAGCCAAAAATGGATGTCATGTCATATGAAGGTTATGACATAAACGGATTTTCATACTACACAAAGCGTCAAGATGAAAGTAGTGTAGTTCAAAATAGTGGGGTCACTGTTCAAGTGTGTTCGTTGTATTTTGCTAGTACCAAAGATAAAAGACCATGCGAAGCTGAGATGTCATATTACGGCGTCATTGAGGACATATGGGAATTGGACTATAAAAATTTCAGAGTTCCTATCTTTAGGTGTAATTGGGTTGACAACAACAAAGGAGTTTTAGTGGATGAGTTGGGTTTTAGATTGGTGAATTTTGAAAAGATTGGTGAGAAAGATGAGCCATTCATCCTGGCAAACCAAGCAAAATAAGTATTCTATATTGATGACCCAGAAAATAAAAATTGGTTTGTCGTTCTTCATGGAAAAAGTCAGTTTATTGTAGATCTTATAAATGAAGAAGAATACTACGAAAAGTATGATGATTCCAGCCCATTCTCAGTTGGTTTGCCAAGTGTAGATGTTGAAGATAACACTGATGAGTACTATAAACGTCAAGACCATGATGAAGGAATTTTACTTGACTAACAACTCAACCAATACTAGAGGCATGTATTCTTTGAATTATTTATTTTATTATCATTTAAGTACGTAATCTTTTAAATATACATCATATATCATTCAACCACATGTGCTTTTATTATCACTTATGTTTCTTTTATCATGTATACTTGTAGGTTTTAAAATGGCAAGTGAAGATGAACATTCTGAGCATGAGCACCATGAGGGTGGTAGTGGTGATGCTAAGAAAAGTAGAGGTCCCACACTGATGCGTAGGCTGCAGGAGCTTAAGGCCAAAGGGGAGAAATTGGCAGTCCATGTTGATGTCATAGGAGCACCTATTGGGGAACATGCTAGTGCTTTCAAGCATTACGTAGGGGCGACCGCGCGCAGTAAGGTGCCAATAGATATAGAAAATTGGCATGATGTTTCTAATGCCTTAAAAGACCTCCTATGGAAAGATATATCTATGAGTGGAAGTGATATTATTTTAATATGTTTTTGTTTATTTATTCTAATTTAGTTTTCTTGGAAAGACATATCCTTTTTAAGACAACATTATTGCTTCTTTTGCATGTATAGGGTGTTTTTCATCTAAATGAAAAAGATTACAAGATAAAAGTGCTACAACGTTGTGGTGTACGATGGAGGGCTTTTAAGACATATCTCAAAAGGGAATTTATAGATAATCCTAAACAAAAGAAGAAAGCAACATATATGTATATTTTTATAGATCCTGAGGTGTGGGAAAGATTTGTTGTAGCTAGGAACACGGAAGAGTTTTAGGTAATAAAGATTATGATGTATTGTATGAATCTTTAATTTTATACAATTAAGGAGGTGAATCTTTTTATATATGTTTGTCAAGTCTAAATTGCAATACCTCATTTTAAATGATCAGGCTATTCACGAGGCCCAAAAGGAAAGACGGGCCAAAAATGTGTATGACCCTCGCTTGGGGCTCGGTGGTTATGCCTTCCGCCGCCAACTATAAAAGAAGCAACTCTCTTCTGGAGAAGAGTCTAGTACAACTCAAGCTGAGCGTCCACCCTGACACTTGTAGTGGATTGATGCTAGAAAGAATCGAGCAGGTGAAATTGTCAACCCTGCAACTAAGGAGGTGGCACAAAAGATTGTAGGTTTATCCCAACTAAGTAAAGAGTAACTCCCACAAACTTAGATTTATTTAAATCTAATTGATATTGTGATTTAATATTTTTATTAACTATGAATAGATTGATCTCCACGAGCAAAGGAAGGAAGGAAAGTTCATCCCAACTAGCCACATGGATGAACTATCAGTTGCTCTTGGTACGAAGGAGCATCCTGACTGTGTTAGGGGATTGGGAGTTGGCATAGGATTCAAGTCTTATTTTGGCCCTTCGCAATCTAAAAGAGGTCTTGCATGAGGTCTTACACAAGAGGAGGTTGAAACATTAGTAGCACAGAAAGTAAAAGAAATAGTGTCTTCATTTCAGCCTACTCAACCTGTTCATATTGTGTGTCTCTCAAGTGATGAGGTACAAGCCCATACTACAGTTGTAGAAGGTCATGGGAGCACTCCCAATGACCCATCACAACAATCTGCAGTAAGTTTTTATTGTATATGTTGTGTTATTAGTATGATATATATATGATATATATATATATAGTTGTAATAGGTATCTGGTTTACCGCGTCATATATAACTTATATTATTTCAATTCTAGGTTGGTATGAACTGTAAACTTGTAGTGGAGGTTCCAGAATATAATGTTGTGGCAGCAAGCAAGGTATACAACCTTGGTGGTACATTGCATTGCCAACAAATTATTGATGACATTTGTCGTGTGTCCTTCCATCTTGCGTATGACGGAATGTGGGACAAATCACTACCCATACCTAATCCCGAATATAGTACAATTGAAGAAGTTGAGGGTGCTATGGTGGGTTGGCCTAGACACTTGGTTATCAATGACAAGGTATACCTTAAGTCTACCATCTTTTCATATTTGACTGCATATATGAACTCGTATAATATAAGTATGTAATTTAATTAATAGGTTTGCAAACCAAAAAGTAAAAATTCTACTAGTCGTCCTCCTATGCCCAAGCCATCTTTTATTCTAAAATCCACATTCGATGAGTTAGGAAGTAAATGTAAATGTTTGTGTCAATACTTAGCCAACCAAATCTTTGGATTATAAATGTTGATCAATTTAACAGAAAATGCAACTGGGAGGGATTTTGACAGTTATATTTTTCTTGATGATATTATAGAGTTGTTCTGGTATGATTGGTTGAATACTTCGATAATAGAAGTATGGATAAGGTAAGGATCTATCAATATAAAAAAAAATTCCAAGACACATTTTTAGCCTATTTCTATATATGGAAATAATTACAAATGTTTTACAACCCTTTATATACTGAGACCACAAACTTTGATATAAGAAATGTTGGATTCTTAGTTCCTTAAATCACTAGTCAAGTGGAGACACATATTGAGGATGTGAATGAGTACTTCTCTACTGCATTTAAATATTTTACTAGTGAGGGGAAGGAAATTATCCTAATTCCTTTTAACATCTAGTAAGTATTATTATTCAATAAAATTTTAATAATGAATAAAATTATTTATTTTAATGTTTGTTTTATTCTTACTCAGAGCTAGACATTGGGAATTAGTGGTGATTGTCCCAAAATTGATGACTCTTTATTATCTTGACCCAATGGGTAAAGCAACAAGGGGTCACAAATTGAAATTGTTAGCTATGGAGTAAGCATAAATTTAGTTAATGCTTCAACATGATATTTCTATTTATAATTTCTATTTTACCAACTATTGTTTAATTGATAGGGGTATAAAGGCTTTTTTTAAGCTGGAGGACAAATACCCACAAAATTGAAGATATTGACTTTGAAAATGTCAAGGTAGCTACTTTGACAACTACTTAGTCTTATATGTATTAATTTTCAACTCTTATATGTCAACTCTTATAGTCTTATCTCAACTCATGTTTATAGTAGTTTACTAACATTAAGTATAATTCGTTATTTGTAGTGTCCTATACAAAATAATGATTGGGCTTGTGGCTACTATGTAATGAAATATATGCAAGCTATTGTCAAACAAGCATCACATGACATTCAGACTATAGATTAGGCAATAATGAATAACATCATAAATTTACAAGTGATTGTAGTCATTTTATAAAATATTAGCATGTGCATTTTCTGTTACAGATATTTACAACTCAGCCTTACACACATGAGGACTTAAATGAGTTCCGAGAAGAGTGGTCACATGCTTTTCTAAATGAAGTCAATATAGAATTGGACTAAATATGTCATCTCCATTTATGTATGTGGTTTTAGTACTCTTTCATATTTACTTTTATATATGACATTTAATATCATCTCAGACTTGCAATCTATCATTTTGTAAATTATGATGTAATTATGTATAACTCAACTGAATATATGAATCATTTTTGTTATGAATGTGTGGTTTGGAATGGTGACGGTTGAGCATCAATGCTCCCCTTTCCCATATCCTGCTTCTTCTTGTTCTTCTGTTCTGTTTCTATAGAATTTTAAAAAAATTGTACCCTCGGTCGTGCCACGTAGCATGACCGTGTTGCGGCGTAGAATTGTCGTGCTGCATAGCACGACCGTGTTGGGATATGGTAAAACGGTTGTTCCACGTAGCATGGTCGTGTTGGGATATGGTAGCACGGCCGTACTACCATATCCCAACACGGTCGTGCTACGCGGCACGGCCGTTCTACCATATCCCAACACAGCTGTAGACTCTATTGAGTCGGTTTTCTTCATATAATCGTCCTTATAGAGCATCTTTAGGGTCGGTTATTAAAAAAAACTGACCTTATAGGGTTTGGTTATCAGCATGCTCAATCTATAGACTCTATTGAGTCAGTTTTCTTTATATAACCTTCCTTACAGAGCATCTCTAGGGTCATTTATTAACAAAAACTGACCTTATAGGGTCTGGTTACAAGCTCAATGTAGACTCTATTGAGTCAATTTTTATAATATAACCATCCTTACAGAGGATCTCTAGGGTCAGTTATTTAGAAAATCTGACCTTATAGGGTTCAGGTACAGTTTTTTTTTCTCATTTGGGGTTAGTTTTTGACAGCCTCTTGGGTCGGTTTTTACTATATAAGGTCGGTTTTCTTTGGTTAAAAAAATTAACCCTATAGAGCAATTTCTCTAGCGACGGTCACTTAGGCGTTGGCTGAAAAATGACGCTATAGGCTTAAAAAAACTGACGCTATAGACCATTATTGTACTAGTGTGTACTTAGGTTGTGCCAGCAATGAGCAACAGAATGCCCTCATGTCTGTGTGGCCTCCCCTGCACCGTGTTAGTATACATGGATGTCATAGATGCGGGTAATGGTCGATTTCAAAGACAACAACCCCTGCAAGCCATATTTTACATGTGGTAGGAGTCTGGTTCAAACCAGATGTTGTATGGTGCTCCCTGCGTAATGAGTCCAACATATAGTGCAAAATTTAGCTTCAATTAGGGATGCAATGATAGCATAGCTTGTGTTTGCATGCAACGAATGCAAGCAATGCTCTACTTCCTACAATTTTGTATGCTCAATGAGATTAGACACCAATAGGATAATAGCATAAATAAGGACCCTTAAAAGGAGACAAGACTATCTTCACAAATGATTACACCTCCCGAAAGACAGTGGTTCCTCAATAGATGAGGAAAGATATAATACGCCATGGCGGTAACGTACTTATAACCTCATTTGTGTATGGTTTGAACTACTTTTTCTATGAAATGCATAAGTTTAACTCTTAAGAGGAGGAGAGACTATCTTCAAGAGTGACTACACCTACTGACAAATAGTGTCTCCTCAATAGATGAGGGGTGATTTAATGTATCATAGTTGCAATGTACTTGGCCCTATCAAAAAATGGCGTGAGTTGTATGTTTGAACTGTTATTTTTAATTTATCATTTTGAATTTGCAATCTAGGGTATGGCTCCCACATTATGTTAATAATGAATAATACAATTTTATATGTCAATGGATGCATCTGAAGTGAGGTGGTGTCTATATGGTAATTTTTCCACATTGCAGATCAACATCGATGATGTGGGGTTGTATGACTTTGGCATCTTTAGTGAATGTCTTGGGAACATGTATTACAAATGTTCGACGAGGAAGGTTCACTAATACAACCATAAAGAGTCTATTGCACAAGTAAGTGTGATATGTGTTCATTGTCATTAATTGAAACCTAATACATCATAGGGAAAAGACTTGTGCAAATAATTTCATTGGATAGTTGATCTCCCCCAAACAATTTAGTCATTACAAGCTGAGATTAAGTTACTGACTGAGGAATGCAAGTCAATGTGGGGGCAAGCAATGAAGATGAAGGACTTTGCTGAAATCCATCATGATGCTGAAGATGTTTACCAATCCTATCAGCATGAGTTTGATGCTCTATACACCGCATTTACAAGTTGGAGGATACAAATAGCCTTTTTGATACTCATTCACCTCTGATGATGCCATAGGCCAAATTCATATATATATATATATATATATATATATATATATATATATATATATATATATATATATATATATATATATATATATATATAGAGAGAGAGAGAGAGAGAGAGAGAGAGAGAGAGAGAGATGATATTTAGTTATATTATATGTTGTTGTGGAAGTTACATTATATGTTGTTTGCAAGTTACATTATATGTTGTTTGCAAATTACGTCTTCATGTTTGAATTATCATTTTGTATCTGCATATTTGTGAAATGCACCCTTACGATTGAAATATACACACAGAATCAGTAATATGGATGTACAAGACACAAGGCCTTATGGTATATGGTCTAGAGAGACCGATCACATTCTATTTGATATGATGACAAACCAATATGACATGGGGACATGTGTCGATGGAGTATATACTCCAGAGGCTTGGAGGGAGACACTATGTGGCTTTCGAAACATAACGGGGTGCCTTATGTATCTTTGGACCATGTGAAAACTCGATGGAAGAACCTCAAGAGAGATTTTATTAGACAAAATCATTTCATTTTAGGAAATGCATTGGCTATTCAGCCGCAAATCTTGCAACAAGAGATCCAACACAACTTTCTAACGACTCATCGCACTTACCCACCAGGAATTGCAGTACACATGAACAATGTTGAAAACATAAATGATGCAACTGCATGAGTTGGTGGTGAAGGCAATGAATGAAGTTGTAAGAATCCCTACGTAAAATATGTAGTAATAATCTAGTGTGATGTAATATTAGCATATATTGAACACTTTTTGATGTGGATGCATTATTAGTATCTTTTGATATTTACTTTTTGAAGTTGATGTAATATGTTTATGATGTTTTAATTGATGCATACCTTTGATGTTGATGTCAAATACACATCATATGTATTTAACTTTTTTTCTATTAATCATTTTTATGGAATCAAATGTATATTTAACTATTTTGTTAAATGTTTTATCTCTAGATGTCGTGCTCCAAGATTTCATCTGGTCTTAAATTTTTCACAAGTCTTGAAAGAATTCCCACTCCCATTCCCCATCTTCGCATGAGAATCCCACGGATGTGCGCCCAAAATAGCCCACATATGTAAAACAAAGCAATGATGGGGTTGGTCATCCTATTCGTCATTTGTCCCTATTGTTTGATTGGCCAAAAATTGATCTCAAGAAAATGATGTAGGAAGATTGTGGGGTCTCATTGGACGATTACGATGGGGCCCCAAAGTGGGCCAATAGAGATGGCCCTTCCTGAGATCGATGTAAATCTTCGCCGCTGCCATAGAAGGGTTAGCATGGTGGTTGGTCGCCATCTTAGAATGATTGTGGGTGTGTCGATCTAGACATTGACAATGAGTTGCTCTAGTGTTCAGAAGATGATAAAGGAACCTTTTGGTAAAGAGAAGTTTGACTTTACTGGTTGATGGATCTCGTCAAGATGGTAACATGATGTGGTCTGCTTTTGTTTGGAAAACCTGATGCAGTCCCATTTTCCAAACAAGATCAAATTGTATCATGTTACCATCTTCATTGGATTCATCAATCGGTACATGTTCTTCCTTGTTAGGCCATGGTCAATCATGCGAGGCATTCCTTATTATTCTCGACGAGGAAAAGACAAGCTTCTCTCTAATGGATGGATCCTTTGACAACTTTTGACCGATGCACCAACTCATGGAGAATGCCAAGCTCGCCATAAGAACTCATAAGATATTGTCACTTCAACCTTTCTGCATTTGTCCATTATCTAGCCGGCTTATGATCATTTTGTTTTTGCATGTTTTACATTTCAAAGCAGTACACTACTTTTGTGGTACTAGAGTTTTTTCAATGTCAATGACAATTGTAAATTGTTAACATTGAGATCATGTCCATGTAGTAATCTACAAAGTGTTTCATTATTTGTTGTACAACTTATTAAACTATAGGTTGTTGGTAGTGTTTCTTGTACATTTAGTAAATCAATGTTTGCATTGTTTATTTCCCATCTAGTAAATTAATGCTTGTAGTGTTTGTTACCCCTCAAGTATTTTGAAATATTTCCTCATCAATGGCTAGCTCAATTCAATCACATTTTTTGTTAACAAACACATACACAGCTAACATTGTTTATTTCCAGACTATGCTTCATTTGCTTCCCAATAAAATGAATTAGTTTCAATGGAATGATGAGTCAGATGCAGCACTCCGCACCGTCTTAGGATGTCGGTATTGTTTAGGACGAATGTGTCGACCTTTTCTAGGTCAAGCTTGGCATGATGCCCTTTGTGAATTACACACATTAATAGGGAGACTGACGTCCACGTGAACATGTTTAAGGCGAGTTGGGGAGTGTTGCAAAATGTAGATGCAATTCTAAGAACCTTCTGGATCAGTCCTCGCACATACCCACCAGGCCTACGATAAGAACTCGACCAAGCGTGAAACTCTCAACCACATCCAATAGTTGTTGACAATGGAGTTACTGCATTAAATGATGTTGCTCACAATGGAGTTACTTCACTGAAGGATGTTGTTGGAGGCATGGTGGTGAAGATAATGAGTGAAAGTCAAATTAATGACTATGTAAAGTGATGTAATAACTTTATACAACTTTATTTCGTAGTTGACAATATGTAATATTAGATACTAGTATTATAATAGTATTTCATATGACATGTTTGGTTTCACTTATATATGTACGTGTCTTTAACTTGCATTGTTTGGTTTATGTTCTTACAACAATGCATGTTTTACGTACCCCGATAGTCATATTTATTTAAAAAGATACATATAGTTAAATATAGATACACGACCGAGATCTCATGTATTATGTCAAAATGTGCTTCAAATATATCGGTCAATTAAAACCTTCGCACTCAGAAATTCCATTAATTATAGTTAAATATTTTCTTTAAAAAAATTATATATGTACTTTTTTTATAACGAGGAACACCCCTCCCGGGATCGGCCACATTGGACCCCACCCAACCAAGAGTAAACCTCAAAACCAGCCATATATGCACATTTTCTACTACACTGAAATATAATATCTATCATAGTCGGATCATATATTATACTATCCATACTTGTGCTGATTTCAAATATATCAGAACAAGATTAGATCATGTTTAGGTTGCTAATTAAAATCAAACTACAGATCATGATCGAATCATGACTGTGTTGTCAAACAGAATCAGACTAAACCCTGATCAAACGACCAAAACCAAGCTGGGTTGCCAAGAAAATCAGATTGGATCCAAATCAGACTAATTCAGATATCCTCACTAACCCCGACTAACCCAGTCCTGACTACAGAACTAAGTCCTAAATCAAACAGTGTGTGTACTTCCTGATACAGTGCAGTCCGCTGCAGTTTGTTGCAAAATTAGCAACACGCGGTTGCTTTTTGCAGCTGATTTTTACTGTGCTCTGCCTGCAAGCGTGAACACGACACCATAACAACATCCAAGTGCTCATCCCAGCAATTAATTGTTGTTTTAATTTACATACACAACTTATTATCCATCCAAACATAAAGAAAATCAACGAGCTTTGACTACCTTCAACCAAACAAGAATATATCTGTTTAAACGTCATACATTGAAAGAACCAGCTTTGAAAAACACACTTCCCTCCTGATTCCAGCCCTACTAAACTAGCCCTAGATAGTGTTCTCTGCTTGTAGCCAAACCGTGGGATTTTCAGCCCACTGCTTCGCTTGTGTGGGACTTTTGTGAACTTCCCCTATACTTCATGCTTTTGTGACACTGTTCTAAAACTTTTGTATTGTACCCAAGGCAATACTCTTTTTTTGGTATATGATACAAATTCCAATAAGTGTTATTACGGTTATCTTATATTTTAAACGGTTGAAACATGTTTTATATGAAACGCTAAGCTCAGGTACTTGAATAAAGCCAACTGGTACAACTAAAAATAGGTGATGATAAGCTGGTCACGACATCTCATGTAATTCTTGAACAAATCAAAACTCAAAAGTGTCGTAGAAGAAGCCTGTTTTACTTGAATGAACCCAGCTCAGTACTTTCTGAATTGAAGGAAAACTTGGACGGGCCACCCGTCCTAAGATGAGAGGCGGGAACACAAAAATGCAACTCATGGCTAGCTCCACTAAGTGCAATACAGGCAAAGATCTGGAAATTAGATTGAGCACAAGACAAGACATACATCAAAGCCCATCTCATGGCTAACTCCACTAAGGTTACACAAAATTCCATGTCTTGAATCCCCCTTCATTAACAAATCAGCTGCGTGTAGCTCGAGAAAACAGAAATGCATAGCGGACTTAGGAATGCTCGCTTTCAGATTTATTTTTGGCAGTTGTCTCTGTAAACGAGTGGGGTACATCGTCCACATTCCCCACTGGACAACCACCTTTTTTTCGTTTACCAACTTTGTGCTTGGCGAATGCAGCTGCTAAGGCTGACTTGACTGTTATAGTAGGTTCCTTTTTGTCCGTTCCAGGCTCAATCCTCGCCTCTGAGGGTTCTATCACGTTATTGTCAGCTAGCTCAGCCTCGCCAACCTTTTCTTTTCCGGATGACCCTTCTTTCTCAGCAACTGGCATGGTGGAAACTCGCTTGAATGGTTGATGAAATGTGTCGTACAAGCGCTTGACCTGTAGTTGATATTGATCTATCATATTTTCTCATGATGAAGTTAACCTTGAACTTCGAGAAAGATGCTTGAATCAATATTAAACAGAAACGTACAAAAAACAGATACAAAATGCAATAATGTCTAACAGCATCCCAAAAAGTTATAAACTAAGTTTTTCTTTCGAGCAAAAGTCACCAAAAAGGAAAAAGATCAATATTAAACAGAAACGTACAAAAAACAGATACAAAATGCAATAATGTCTAACAGCATCCCAAAAAGTTATAAACTAAGTTTTTCTTTCGAGCAAAAGTCACCAAAAAGGAAAAAGATCAATATTAAACAGAAACGTACAAAAAACAGATACAAAATGCAATAATGTCTAACAGCATCCCAAAAAGTTATAAACTAAGTTTTTCTTTCGAGCAAAAGTCACCAAAAAGGAAAAAATGTACTCAGTAAACTTGCAGTTATGAGTTATTTCCTTTATGTCTAGTTTCCTTCTTTTTCTCACTTTGATATTACTTACATTTTCGTATGAACTTTTCTAGAATTCAAGTTTCAGCTGAAGCAAGAAATATATCCCCAATAAAAAGTATTTGTTTCCCTTCATTAGAACAGACCTTCCCCTAGATGTAAGAGATGTGTCAGAGTCACGAGGTCATTTAGGGGTGCTTTAGTTGGTGGTATCATAAATCAACGTTAATCCTGCTTCTGTAGGCTGATTTGTCTTACATTTAACTATCCATGTTATTTGGCTGTTCAGAACCTACTTCTATGAGAACGATGTTCAAACCTTCACGTAGGCAAAAGGCAAGGCATACGTTATCATCCCAAATGACAAATGCTTTCACCTTAACGGCTTGGATTACGGAGGTTTGTGCTTCTTTATGGCTTCTTCATGCCAAATGCTGGATTCCTTTGCTTTGGCCCTTTTTTGCATAGGCAAACATAGATCAGAGGACATTTTGGTTGGAAGTATTACTAATGGGTTGGATCATACTACGTCTAATTTTTCACATGTTACTGCACCTATTAATTGGGTTCATCCTCCTTGCCTCCTTGGGGCTGGTTGAAAATCAACACGGACGCTTCAATTAAAGGAGGAAAGAATTATCTGGCATCTGTTGTACGTCTCCATGCTGGATCCTGGCATTCAGCATGGGCAAAGACCATGTCAATATCTTCTGCAATTATTGCTAAGACTGCAGCAATATGGCTAGCATTACAACATGCAAGGAGTAACAATTGGAATTGCCTTGTCATTGAATCTGATAATGCATCGGCGGTTCGGGCTATCCTTACGTTATCTGATTCTTTTCCGGCTTTAAATGCATGGATTTCTTTGATTAAAGAGCTACTCGCTGAAGATTGGGTACTCAAGCTTTTGTGGATACCTCGACAAGCCAATCAAGAACCAGATCACCTAACAAGGTTGCTCAAGCATTCAACACAGAATACATTTACATTCCCTACTGCTCCTACTGGTTTTGTATTCTCAATCCCTAATTCTCTATGCTCTGGCCAACATGAATTTGGCCCATGTAATGACTTCGACCAAGCTGTAGCTTCTTGCATTTACAATGCAAGATAAATAAATAAAGAACCTTGGTTCCCCCAAAAAAAAGGACAGTTTGGTGGTCTCAAGGACTCATTGGGAAAGTTCATTTTATAGGGAATTGAGTCCTATCAGAATCCTACAAGAGAAATGATGGGGCTGTTTAGATGAGCTACAGCTGGTCGTACCTGCTGCAGTTTGCCAGTCTGGGCATACAGAGTGTATTCTAGAGCATTGCTAAAAGTAAAAGTCCAAAAATTCTGGATAGAGACGGCTGTGGTTTGGTTTGGTTTATTGACCCCTAAAACTGCAATTAAAACCAGTTAATTGACTTATCAGATTTTACCAACCTATTTTATTGTGTTAACCAGTCTCAAGCAGAACCAATACGAAACGGCATGCAGTTTGGTCTGGTTCAGTTTCAAATAGATATAATTGGTGTAGAAGTTTTTTAAACAATCTTTCAACAAAGAATGGGAGTCAGTGGGTGAATTCATATCTTCATAGACTACATGCTAAACTTTGTCAAAGGAATCATATATCTACTCAAGACGAATGTTGTTGGCTTCCTCTCATCACTGTCTGGGCGTCAAGTCAGGAAATAAGGTTGGCCTCAACTGCACTTGGCAATTGCTGAAAACCTAGTGGGTTCCTGCAGTTTACATCTTTGAGTTTATATTAGCTTTTTTATCTATACAACTAAAGACCACGTAAACTCAAGCAGGTGTATAGTTGATACAAAAGTTTTCAGTGCATGAGGCGTTTTCCACATATGAAGGTAAGGCATACACCTCAATGAAGTCGAGGCATGGGCCTCAAATTGAATAAGGCATGTGGGCACACCGAGAAGTGTAAATATGTATTATAGAATACATACTTGCACACATAGTATACCTCTAAATTTGTATATACAGACACACATGTAAGGATAGATAATTGTATAATAGATAGAAAAATGTATAATGCAATTAAGAGCCAATAAAGTTAAAAAGACCGCTGAAATAACATATAGCCAATCAATCTGATATCAATACATCGTAATATTATATTTGAGAAGGAAAAATCAGGGGAGAGGTAATTTATAACTGAACAAGGAAAATCAGGGGAGAGGTCATTTGCAATCCAGTAGCAACTAAGAACAAGAAACTATGAACCAAACATATACAAACATTAGATTTTATACTAACTGATAGTGAATCAGGGTAATGTATAGCTAAATCAGTAGGAATATTAATAAAAATGAAATCAGCAGCAAAAGATTTAAATATTTGAAATCAGTATCAACTTTGAATTTTGATTATTTTGACAAATTAGATAAAAATGAATCAGTGAAAGAATGACAATCAACTACAACAAGAAAAGTTCCAAGAAAAGTGTATATAATTACCTCAAAAACCTGAAATTGTTGCTTAACACAGGACACTAACATTATAATCTAGAAGCAACACCTTGAGCCACACGCCTCAGCGCCTGGACATTTGGATTTGCAAGCCTCATTCTATGACAGAAAGCTTAAGCCTTACGGCACGCGTATGAGTGCCCCACCTCGAGGCAGGATGGTGTGATCAGCGGTTTAGCAGTCAATTTAAACTTATATCCTCGTACAAGTGTCCCACCTCAAGGCGGGATAGTGTGATAAACAGTTTAGCTGGCAACTTAGACTTATATCCAGTATAAAACTGCATGAGATAGTAGCATTAAGATTTATATGTAGAAGCTTGTTTGGTTCAGTTAAACTGCATTCTTGAAGAAAACCACTATGCCCCTTCGCCAAAAATATGAATGCATGTAGATGAGGGTTTATTCTCGTGTTGTGATGAGATACTAATTCTAGATGATTCATTGTCCTCCTTAGTGAAGAAGTAGATGTTTGACAATATCTTTAGATGTTAGGCGAAACGGGATGCAAGTGTTCAATTGTGATTAGGGAGACTTGTCTCAGTTGTATGCTTTACATGCTTGTTAAGGTGTCAAAGCGCTAGAGCATCAAGGGTGGACGTCTTGATGCCTTGGCGTGCAGTTGTGCACCTAAGTGGCTTAAAATATCTTTTCAATTTTAGACATGTTATTTCCATTATACACATACTTTATGGTTTTATGAATATATTGCATGAATATAAATAGATATGTAGATCGATTTTGTTGTTGATGCTTAAATTAAGTTCCAAACTAAACCCTGTAAGAGTAATTAGTTTATTATGTACATGGGCCCAAGCATACTTGGCTCATTACCTAAGAAGCATGGACACTTCCCCGAGACTGTTGTGTCCGTGTCCAACACGTGTCTAACATGGACATGCGATGGACACGGCCCATACGTGTCCAAGTCCCACTTTTTGATATTAGGAGTTGGATACAGCATGAACATGGCTTAGACAAAGCCAGGACATGGCCTAACACTAACTAACAAAGAGAAATACCTCAATCACTATTTTCACTCTCCTTTTTCTACAAACAAGAACATACCTCCTTTCTTTGTTGTCTATCACCGCCATTATTTTTTACTCACCAACATTTAATATGCAAAATATTTTACTGTGGGTTCATTCTTGTGGCATTCAACTTGTATTGTTATTTGAGAATAAATTGCTTATAAGGTTGGCTATTATCGTGATTACAATGTGGGTTTATTTGATAGTGTCTCTCTAATGGCTTGCTTTCACGATGTATGCAATGTGTGTTTGAATATAAATACGAATTGGATATAGCATAAATGAGATGATCTTTGTGTTTGAATGTGCTTTCTTTTGTATTTATACATAAAAAAATAATGTATTAAGTATTGTTTCGCCATATTTGGTGTCGTGTCTGTGTCCTATACTTATACAAATTGTCGTGTCCCGTGTCCGTGTCTGTGTCAATTTCTGTATCCGTGTTTGTGTCCATGCTTCCTAGCTCATTACATTAGGGTTTGAGTCTGCTTCCTTGTAAGTGTTCCTCCCTCTCCTATATATAGGAGTGAGGTTTTGCCTAATAAATTATCTAATTAGCCTCCATCTTATTTTCCATATGGTATCAGAGCATAGATCCTAAATTTTATTAGAGTTTGTTTATTTATGTTGTTAAGTGTCTTTGTAATATGGGCCCAAATATGTCTTGACCCATTAGGGTTTAGTTTGAGTCTGTACGCTTCCCTGATTTCCTATATGTAGGATCAGGGTTGCCTCTTATTAATACAACAACTAGCCGTCTTTTACTTTTTAACAAATCTAACCCTAGAGAACAAAGAAGAGTGCCTCCACCTGTCGTTGGTCGGCGTCTCTTCCTTGATTGGCTACCCTCCAGGCATCATCCTGACCTCCATGGTCATCTCCTTCCTTCTTCCTCCATCATAGACAACTTCCGATGTCGACGCTCGTCTTCCTGGCCATCACCTATCTGCAGATCCCATCTGCAGACCTCTTGGTTCTAACATTTTCTATTATCTACAACAATCACCATCTGATATTCCTTCATAATCCAGACTTCTTCCCATGTTGTTGCCAACAAGCCACTTGTTCAGCATGGCAAGCTACCATATGGACACCCCCTTGGTCACCACCGCCACCAACATTCCCAATAATCCTATCGCCTGCACTTTATTGTTGACCACGAACTTGTTGCAAATACTTCCCCCTTAGTTGTCGGAGTGTGGGACACCCACATTGTAACCATAGCATACCGCGCTTCCTAGGGCAAAGAGGACTACCAAAATCATATACGTCTATAGTGGACATTGCCGCCCACACATCTGGGTCACATTTGGTGTACTGTTGCAAGGAAATTTTCAGTTCTCTACAAAGCTGACCGCAGAAGATCTCAATGATATGAAGGAGAAATCGGACTTCCATCACGCTCTTCACTACCTGCACACCAGACTTTGTGCACCTGGCGATTAAATGAGAGCCCCGGAGCGGGGTCCTACTCCGAGAAAGTGCAATTCGCACATCCATTCTCATTTGCCAATTTGCCAGATCTCCACTCCCCACCTACAAAACTCCGTCCGCTAGCCTCTGGCAAACCGGAGGAAAAATGAACTCACATTGTTGTGTCATACACTAGAAGGTGTTATGGGTGGAGAAATCAACCTCAAGATCTGCTCAAGCCAATGTTGTGCCACAATCTACTGAAGTTGGTGTCAGGTAGGCTAGCCAATTTGATTTTTTTTGTCATGTTACTACGATGTTGCTAGCTATTTACACATCATTTCTAATCACCCTTCCCTTATAACATCGCCCTCTGGAACTCCACTACGCTCACCATCCTCTCATCCCTACGGATACACTATGTCTAATATTAATCAGATCTTTTATCAGATCTGATTTTTTATTTAATCCATACCACGGGGGCTCCACCACGCACCCCCTACACTTTTTTACGTCGCACAAAGATCCATTTACTTTTCTACCTTGGATCTGTCTAACTAATCGGGTCACGTTGCAGATTGGCTTGAGGAACCTTTCTACTTCTCAGCATATTTTCCTACATAATCCTTACCTCTACCATTGTTTATGCCTTTCCACCCCAACCAATCATGATTTCTTTTGTGGTTGGCGTAAGGGGGAGAATAGAGGGAAGAGATGAGATGGAGGAGAGAAGATGAAGAGAGAAAGCCATGCAATTGTCAAACAATATAAGATTATCCATCCGACCGTGTTGTTTAGTTTCTACATATTCATCTGTGTTTTGTTGACACCTACTATAGCACATCTTTCATATAGTAGCACGTCTCAAACATGTAACCCACCTGCTATAGTGTAATATTCTTATAGCAGTGCTCTTATCCCAACTATCGCACATCATTTCGATGTTGGTGCTTCTTATGCGGGACTACTTCAATGTACTCTTATCCCAACTACCATGCATTATTCCAGTGTTGATGCTTCTTATATGGTACTACTTCGGCGACAATGACGACTCATGACTTCCACATATATTTCCTTCCATCTAATTCTTTGGATGCTTGTTAAAGTTTCATATGTTTATTCATGATTACTCCTGTGGGTCTGGCGATGGTCCATTTCAAGGGAAGTCCACCATGCTGTCACTGCTTTTGCATTAATTTTATCTTCATCATAGGGAGAAGACATGTTAACTACTACGTGCTATCCTATTTAGGGGGAGTGCTAGAGTGCTTGAATAGTTGTATTGCAAGATTCGAGGGGAAACCATTTCTTGTCAAGGGAGATCCATTTCTGTAAGGGGTATTGTTATCTTTTTCCATATTAGCAAGTAGGACATGTGTTTCACCCATGCTCCAGCTTGAGGAGGAATGTTAGAGTAATTAGTTATTATGTGCATGGGCCCAAGTATACTTTAAGAATTGAGTTTGCTTCCTCATAAAGGTTCCCCTCTCCTCTATATAAGAGTGGGGTTTTGTCTATCCATCTACCCCAACAAGGGAAATAAATTCAAAACGTAGATAGGAAAATATGTAATTATATTAATTGCATTTAACATGCAAAGTATGAGGATTTGACATCTTACACAGATGACAATCTTTATTTAGAATACTATGACCATAAAAGGGACTATAATTACAATATTGGGTCTAGACCCCATCAAAAGGACTCAAGGCGAATATCCGTTAAGGCGTGGTGCACCCCCTTGTGGCGAATATAAAATTAAGGATGCTCAAAGCTACTCGCAAGTGCACAAGGTCAATTGCAGAGAATCATCAGCGTTCTCAAGGAGCGGGGGAAAGAAGTGATAGAACTATTGGTTTTTGTTAGCTAACCCACTCAAGATCTAAAAGAATGTTTATGAACTAAAGGACAATTACAGCAGCTAATTAGAAGATGATATAAGATCAGAGTTTAAACGTTTAGATCATGGTATCACCACCCAAATCACATTACCTATTTGACTTTAACCATTGCATACAAGAGATGATCAATTAACTGAGCCATTATCATTGTAGCTCTACCCTTCTACTCTCAAATTCAGATATAGCTTGTAAATCTAACGACTAGTGCATCTCTTGACATGAAATGTCAATAATACCTACTTGCTAAGATCCAACTAAAAAATACCCAGCCCAATCTGCTTCTCTCAAATCAGTTCTAATATAATCTCTGCTTGGGGTACATCTCTAAACTGCCATTGTCGTAGTCCTTTTAGAGAGACATCATATTAGGTACAATAATAAGTAGGGGGGGCCCAATTACAATCTATATCATACACGTAATTACAATGAACAAATTACATGATCAGGGGGCATATTCCTTGATGTATAGATGATACTTAGCCGATTATGGCTAAGACAATGTTGTTGAGCTATGTGAAGCTTAGTTCCATCTCTGATTGAGAAGAGAGTCGGTCAGGAGACGTCTCGATGAAGGACGTGGATCTCTATGTCGTCACTGTGCATGATTTTTCTGGTCATCACACCACTATCATGACCTTCATATCTAGAGTGAAACTCAAACTCAAGTGAGGTGAGATGAGGGTGGTGAAGTAGTCTTGGATAGATTGTATGGGTTGGGTATTGGAAATGTTGTTCGATCATGGATGGGAGGTGGACGAAAAACATATATGGAAGTGGTATCACAAATGTCATGGTGTAAACGGACCCCAACGACAGTGATGAGGGGTATCTAATTATAGGAGAGAAAGCTAGGAGGGGGTAAATGTGTCTTTTCTAGACATTTGGTGGAATCCAATCGAGGGAAGGTCGCATCTGAGACGGATGACTCAAATATTCTATCATCTTTTGCCTCTTCGACAAGTGTTGGGTATCTGTATTTTGTATCCGTTCGGATGAAGATTTATCTGATTGGGTCATTGAAGATTCCAGATCATGTTGCCTTCAGGTATCCGCCTAAGTGTATCATACTCGATTGAGAGGCTTGTAGGAGAAGGGGCTTGAAACTTTCTTTCAGTGTGACCACATATGCAAGGTAACCGAGTGTCTGAGTCTTCAGTTTATATATGAGCCCTCTTCTCGGATTAATTGACGCGTTCAGGAGAAATTCAATCGTGGAAAATCCAACTAGTGGAATAATTGAGCATGATTTATCCTTTAAGAGATGTATCTTTTGGACACCGGATTCAAGAAGCAAGGCCACATATCTGAGAAATTCGTGGCCAAATATAGTGTGTCATGATCCTCTTGTCTCTCAGTTAAGTACAGAATATTTGCTCATGTGCTTGATGGAGACCTTCGAATGAAAGAAGCAAATTTTTTAACAGGTCCATGCTGATTTTGTACATTCCCTGTGGATATATAGAGAAGATAAAATGTGGATGATAATAGCACATATTTCTCTATGTTCAGGGCAGTTTGAGACTATTTATAGCTACGTTGGCCATTCAATGTATCACTTTTGAGGCTTCCACTCAGATTCCTTATATCAACTGAGTTGTGGATTCCTAGCTATCCAGCACATGACGGGTATGAGAAACTTATTCACTAGCTATAACTCCCTCATTCCTTTTGTGACAATGACCAATGAGTCAGTCAAACAAGTTCAACATGTCTTTTGTGTTCCTCTCACTTCCTCTATCAATTTGCCTTCCGTACATTATCCATGGTTTTCCTTTCAATCTAATGTCAGTAGCTATTTTGGTTGATAATCTCATATGTTTTGTTGTCTTTGGCCCTCATGCGCTTGTGTTAAAGGATCCTCAACGATTGGATGGGCTTCTAAGACTGGACTACTACTTCCAGACTGGTGCACCATCCACCACATTCATTGGTTGCTCCCCACTTCAACTTCGCCGTCGATATGGTCACCCATCCTTAGAAAGGCAGTAAGCCTTGGAGCCTACTTTATTCTCTATTACACACTTAGAGTAAATGTTGCCAATTAGGTTTACATTTTGTCCTTTTGCTTCTCGTGTTAAAACTTGAATCTTGAGCCATATTTCCTTTCGATTTGGTCCATCATGACGGGGTGGGTCATGAGTATGTTTTAATGGCTATCATTATTATCTTTGTTGATGATTCTTTTTGTCTTAGATGTATTTGATGAAATCTCATGAAGAAGTGTTCTTTGGGATTTAAACTTTCATCAATATGTTAACATTTAATTTCACAAGAATAATAAAATCTTACAAACAAATTTATCTCTAGAACATGTCTAACAAGCAGTGGCACAATCTTACACAATTGTTGGAATGATTCCTCTATGCTACAATGCTCAAACTCCTCAACATAATGGTAATGTTAAAATGATCACTTGCTTGATGTCGTCTATAGATTAATATCGCATACACATATTCGTAAAGGTTTCCGGTCTAAAGCTACATTTACTACATGTTTTTTTATCAATAGGCAACCCTTGTTTCTTCTAAAGAGTGCCTCTCCTTTTTTGATCATTTTTTCCCAATACATTCATTTGTCTCTACCCCTCATATTCTTTGGGTGCATCGCCTTTGCCCATAATTCTAACAACAAGGTAGATAAGTTTTCTCCTTGAACCATCAAAAATTGTGTTCTTAGGAGACTCCAATGTCTAGAAAGGGTACACATCTATTGTAACTCTACCTAACTCATCGGCCTCACAAGAACAAGATCCCCCTACTATCCAAACATATCCCATTCTGTAACAGTGACAGCAGGCAGAGAAACATCAACTGGAAAAACCTCCTTTACTATGTACAGTCCTATTACTCTTTGCAAAGATATACACTCATGTATCATGATATCTTTGTTGTTTGTTGCCTTTTTTGCCTCTCTAGGCATGCTCATGTGTTTGCTGCAATAATGTATGAGTCAACAATTCCTATAAGTTAAAAGAAGCCCTTCTGCATCCAAGTTGGAAGTAGCTTATGGATGAGGAAATTATTGAACTTTGTCATGATCATACACGGGATCTAAAATTATTTCCTATCCTCATCAATATTGTTGGTTTTCGTTGGGTATTCACGGTTAGACATTGATTTGATGTAAGAATGAACGGCTAAAGGCGCATCTGGTAGCCAAAGGATTTACACAAATCTTGTGTGAATTTCTTTAAGACTTTTTTCTGTAACTCGCATTAGCTCCGTCTGTATACTGTTTTCCCTTGCAACACGCTTTAACTGACCATGATTCCAGTTAGATGTGAAGAATATTTCCACAGAGATCTTCTTGATAAAGTCAACATGCAAGTTTCCTCTTGCCGGCAAGAGGTAGTAGTCCAAATGGTGCAGGTTGGTAACTCAAAGGGACTCGGATTCAACTCCCTTGGACACAAGTCTCGAATTCGTGCCATGGCAAATAAAGTACAACACGGCTAAACCCAGGATTTATCCTGCCGGGGTGGGTCCATTAGTGGCCCTGGCTTGGTAGTGTTGCTTAGTAACAAAGAAACATGGAGTTGCTCCTGGATATGCCAATCAGGAGGAATCCGAAACCAAAAATATATCGACTCAAGAAAGCAATCTATGGTCTCAAAAATTCTCCATGTGCCTAGTTCAACAAACTCAACACTATTTTGAGATCTCTTCGGGTTTGGCAGTTTATATATGATAAGTCATGCTTCTGAATTCATAAAAAGAAAGGTCTAGCAGTTCTGGTAGTTAATGTAGAAGATATTGTCATCATAAAGAGTGACACCCAAGGTTTCTTTAATCTGAAACAAGCTTTCTACGCATATTCTCATAAAAAGGATCTTGGAACTTATATGTTTCTTGGAATTGAGGTCCTCTACTCCAAAATGGGTGTCGGTTTGTTGCAAAGAAGATGAGTTCTAGATCTTCAAGAAATCAGAATGTTGCATTCTAAACCAATTCCAGTTCCATTCTAAGGCAGTTTCTACACCCGTTGACTATCATACAGAGGCTCTCAGGGAGATGATTTCGACTATACTAATCCTACATACTATGAAAGATTGTTAGGAAGCTCATCCATCTCAATATAACCAGACTAAATATCTCCTATGCATTAGAAGTTGTAAGCCAATTTATGGGCTCACCCAGGCAAACTCACTGGAGCATATAGAATGCATTCTGAGATCTGGAAGGAGCAATGGGAAATGAAATCATGTTTAAAAGGCCTGAGGCACCTCGAAATCTCCAACTCGTTAGCTTTGCAAATGTAGATTGGGTGGGAGATACTATTGACAGACAATTGACATGCAAGATGTGTTCTCCTTGGTGGTCATCTCATTTCTTAGACAAATAAAAAGCAAGCAGTATTTGCCCCGTAGCACGGAAGCAGAATATAGAGCTATGGTTCATGCTTCTTGTGAATTATAATGAATGATGTCTATCCTTCATTAACTCAAGATGCTCGTTACATCTCAAGCAATTCTATAGTGCAACGAATTGTCAGTCATTCACAAAGCTACGCGTCCAGTCATCCACGAACGTAAAAAACGTATTGAAGTAGGTTGTGACTTTGTTTTAAACATAGTTTTGCCCAACAGGTCATCACTTCTCATGTGCACAGCAAGAAGCAAGTACATACCTTCACCAAACCATTGATTCATCACTCTTCAAGGGCAGAAGCATCTAGCTAGATATATTTGATGTGTATACTCCAATCTGAGGGGGACTCTAGAGAGTTGGTGGATTAATGGGCTTGGGCCCACATTGTTTTATCAATAAAGTTATTGCTCCCTTCTTGCATTGTTCCAGTGGAACTTCATATCCTAGGCATCTATTATACAAGGAGGCTCATATGTAATCTTTTGCTAATTAACAAGTGTTAAACCTAATCTTAACAAGTGTAACGTGTTATTGGCTATTGTCTATACAAGAAAAGTGTGCTTATGTTACAAACAACATAGTGGTGCCAAGGGAATCGGTGAATAAAAGGCCTACAGAGAGGAGACATGCCATCTCAGAGATGGCATTGCCTCTATTGCGAGGCACAAGAACATAATCAACGGTCAGGTTGTCACCATTCTTCCAAATTTATCACAAGGTTTAATATTGATGAGTCACTCAAAATTAAACAGTCCATCTCATTGTCAAGCTGTATTTCTCATCCAAGCAAAACTTGTGTTTTGTTTATCATATGATTCCTTTCTTTCTAACAATATTGCTACATTTTAAACACATTGATGCCTAACAGATCGTCCAAGAAACTCTGATGTTCTCCCTGAATTCTGAAATTTTCATCACCATATTCGCAATATCAAAGTGAGACAAAAATTGTGACTTGTGACTGCAAAATCCAACATGGAAAAGATAAATTTGCCAAATTTCAACTAGGAAAACTATAAATTTAAATGAAGTAGAACCCACGGAAAGCAGAAGACTTGGAATTTTGTATAATGATATATGAATAATGCATTAATCCCATGGAAATGAAATAATGGAAGGAGGCCTAGTACAAAACAAAAATGACCAGAATTAGAAGCAATAAGAAGAAATTAAAAAAGTGAAAGATAAGATACCTTGCGCTCTCCTATACCAGGACATCGGGCAAGCTCTTCCATTGAAGCATCCATGATACAAGAAAGCGACTGTAAATGTTGCAAGAACAATACTTAGGTTGCAGCCTTGTAGGGAATACTACTCAAATAAGAGGACGTGACTCAAACATTAATTATATGATGAAAAAGTATATAGGATGCAGATGCCATCAAATCATTATGTCAAAACCTAGAAAGTTTACAGGATACCCAACAACTCAATTCATCTTGGACACACCTCGGAAAAAAGGCAATGTTATTTGACTTTCCAAGTGACAGCCAACGGATACAAGCATCATGACCACATATATGTGGGCTATGGAAACTCCACACTGCCAACTATGAATAACAGTACCTTGGCAAATCTAAAGATGAGCACAGGGCTATGGAAGCTTCCTATAAAGGCGTATTAAGGCATGCAAAGTAGAATTATATTATGTAAGACATAGTTCTTGTCATCGTCCTTACAAAGTTTAATAGAAAAGGTCATATAATATGTCGATTGGCAAGTAACATGAACACTATACATTATTGATCACAGTAGTAAATTTCACATTATAGATGTACTTATGCAAGATAGTTATTCTTTTTCATTATCATCATCTAAGCCTCAATTCCATCCATGTAGATGTCAGCTACATGATTATTCCTTCTTGTCCATCTTTTTTTGGGTCATATTCTCTTGAGGTGAAATGAACTCAAATCCTTCCCTTAGTTATTAGGGCACTGCCTAGGCTTAAGGCAGGCTGTTTCAAAATGGGTGCTAGCCCTTGAGGTGCCCTATGGGGTTACCTAAAGCCTTATGGACCCAAATTAAGCCACTTAAAAGGGTAATTCAACATAATTTAGGTTTAGATTTTTTAAGGTTCAAATAGGTCTGGTTTTAGCCCAAATCAAATCAAATTTGGGTAAATTAGGTCTGATTTGGGGGACACGGGCCTATTTGGGTAAAATAGGTCTGATTTGAAAAAGTTAGGTATGATTTGGCCACATTAGATCTCATTTTGATCAATAGAAGGTAAATTCTCATATTACTCAAAATTAGGTTTGATTTAGACCAAAGAATGTCAAATTCGGGCAAGTTAGGTCTAAATTGGGGAAAACAAGCCTGACTTGGGGAGATAGGTATGGTTTGGGGAGGTTAGGTCTAATTTAGCCAAACTAGGTCTCATTTAGGTCAATATAAGGAAAAGTTGAGGAAGTTAGGTCTGATTAGGTCGTTTTATGCAATACTAGGTTTAATTTGGGCCAAGTCATGTCAAATTTGGGTAAATTGGGTCTGATTTGGGGAAAATAAGTCTGATTTGGGGGAAATAGGTCTGATTCGGGGAGATTGTGTCTGATTTGGCCATACTAGGTCTCATCTGAGTCAATATATGAAAATTTTGGATAATTTAGGTCTGATTAGGTCACTTTATACATATAGGTCCAATTTATGCCAAATCAGGGCATACCATGTCAAATTAGATCAATTTTCAATCAAGTTGGTTCAAACTTGGGCCAATTAGGTCTAGTTTAGGTAATGTTAGGTGTGATTTAGTGTAAATACTAGGTAATACTATTTAATAAAGCCATAATTATACATTTACAAATATGAAATTACAGATGTAAATATCTGAATATCAACATTATTAAAAAAAACCTAGAAACACTTGGGCGCCCCCTAAGAAACGCCTAGCATCTGGCAGCCTTAACAACTATGATCCCTCCTTATTCCCTGGTTTGGTTTTAGTCTACCTCTTCCCCTTTTAGTTATATGAATAAACTGAGACTTGTTTATTGAGTGAATAAAACAGTGTACAATGCAGTCTCTTATATAACAGAAGAGAATAGAGACTAAAACAGAGGTGAGCAATATGGGACTAAACTACAGAAGTGATCAGCATAAGTGAGGCACATGCTATGCACATGACACTCAACAAAACATAACACAACATATCTCTATACTCCCCCTCAAGCTGGAGCGTAGATGTCGAACATGCCCAGCTTGTCAACTAGAGTTTGAAAACGAGCTTTGGGAAGTATCTTTGTGAAGATGTTTGCAACTTGCTTGTCAGTACTGAGATATGGAGTGCAAATCCATCCAGAGAGAACTGCTTCTCGAATAAAGTGACAATCAACCTCAATATGTTTTGTCCTCTCATGAAAGGTGGGGTTGCTAGCAATAAATATGGAGGCCTTATTGTCACAAAACATCGAAATAGGTCTAGAATAAGATATATCAAACTTTTGAAGGAGACTCTAAACCCACAGCAGTTCGCAAGCAGTATGAGCCATCGCTCGGTATTCCGCCTCTGCACTGGATCCGGCGACAACAGTCTGTTTTTTGCTTCGCCAGGTGACAAGGTTTCCACCCACAAATGTACAGTAGCCTGATGTTGACTTTCGATCAGAACGAATTCCTGCATAGTCCGAGTCCGAGAAACCAGATAGGTTTTAGTGACCATGCTTCTTATACATCAAGCATTTCCCTGGAAAACTTTTAAGATATCTCAAAATATGGCATATAGCATCCCAATGACATTGCCGGAGTTTGTCAAGATACCGGCTAATGAATCCGACGGCAGCAGTAAGATCAGCTCGTGTGACAGTCAAATAAATAAGCTTGCCTACCAGCCTCCTGAACTGGTGATGATCAGGATAGGGAGGAGAGTTTGCATCATCCCAGTCCATGTTTGGGTCAAGTGGAGTGTTAGCCGGTTTGCAGCCTAGCATGCCAGTTTCCTGCAACAGATCAAGCACATATTTTCTCTGAGAGAGACACAGTCCTATAGATGATCTGGAGACTTCAATGCCTAAGAAATATCGAAGTTTTCCGAGATCTTTAGTGACAAAGTGCTTTTCTAAGTAAGTTTTGGTTTCCTGTATGCCTACAGTATCACTGCCAGATAAGATAATGTCATCCACATAAACAATCAGAATGACAAGTCCAGCCACTGTCTTGCGAATAAAGATTGAATGATCAGAATGAGAACGACGAAAGCCAAAGGTGACTAATATCTGACTGAGCTTGTCAATCCAGGCTCGCGGACTTTGTTTGAGACCATAGATAGCCTTGTGCAGCTTACATACTTTGGAGGCAAACTCCCCCTGAACAACAAACTTGGGTGGTTGATCCATGTAGACTTCTTCCTGTAAATCTCCATAAAGAAATGCATTTTTCACATCAAGCTGAAAGAGGGACCAGTCTTTATTCACAGCAACAGAAATCAGAATGCGAACAGAGTGTAATCGTGCAACAAGAGAGAAGGTCTCAAAATAATCGACACCGTATGTCTGTGTGTAGCCCTTGGCAACAAGACGGGCTTTGAGGCGTTCAATAGTCCCATCAGGCTGATATTTAATAGGAAAGATCCAACGACAACCCATTGTAAGGCAAGAAGAAGGGCGATCCACAAGCTCCCATGTCTTGCGATCACACAGAGCCTTCATTTCCTGGTCCATTGCCTTCTTCCATGCTGGAATAGTAAGAGCCTCTGTAGCATTTTTCGGAACCGTGACAGCAGAAAGTGCAGAAGTAAAGCAGGCAAAATTATAATGCAGATTGTCAAATGTGCATAAATGACTGATAGGATGTTTAGTACAGGAGCGAACACCTTTCCGTAAACTGATAGGAAGGTGCAAGTCAGAAGTTACCTCAGTGTTTATGTGATCATCCGCAGACGCATGAATTGGTTGAGGAGGGGCCATGGAAGGAGTGCTTGTCTTCGGTCGGAGTTTGTATACTTGCAGCGGACGTTCTTCAGGCTGGTCAGAGATAGACAAATCTTCAACAATGTCTGGTAGAGGTGTTTGTGTCAACACATCATGAGATAGGCTTGCTCCATCCTCAGAAAAGAAGGGCATATGCTCAAAAAAGACTACATCCGCACTGACAAACCACTGTCTGAGTATCGGATCAAAGCAGCGATAGCCTTTTTGAGTTCTCGAATAACCCAAAAAAATGTACTCAGTAGACCGAGGGTCAAGTTTTGACATTCTTGGGTGCAAATTCTTAACAAAGCAGGTACACCCAAAAATGCGAGGTGGTATAGGAAAAAGAGGTGCATCAGGAAATAAGATCGAGTAAGGTATGCGATTTTTGTAAAACAGAAGAGGACATGCGGTTAATAAGGAAACATGTCGTAGTGACTGCCTCAGGCCACAAACGGTGAGGAACTTTATAATGGATAAGAAGAGTGTGAGCAACCTCTAAGAGATGGCGATTTTTGTGTTCAACAACACCGTTTTTCTTAGTATAGGGGCAAGTGATTTGGTGTATGGTGTCATGATCAGAACAAAAGGAAGTGACAGACTTCTGCATAAACTCTAGGGCATTGTCAGTACGGAGAATTTTGATGGTTTTATTGAATTGGGTTTTTATTTCAGAAAAGAAAATGTGGATATTGTCCAAAATAGTACTCCGATCTTTGAGCAAAAATAGCCAGGTAGCATGGGAATAATCATCAATAAATGTCAAAAAATACTTAACACCAGTTTGACTCGGGACACTGCATGGACCCCAAATGTCCTAATGAACAATATGAAAAATATTTATAGACCCAAGTTCTTTCTTAGTAGGAAAGACAGACCTCGTTTGTTTACCCAAAACACAGGTTTCACAAGAGAATTTATTTTCAGCTAAAGCAAGAAATAAAAGCTTCAACTTCGCAACAGACGGATGACCCAGCCGGAAGTGCCACTGAAGTCTGGAGACAGATGTAGATAAGAGAGTTGAAGCTGCAAGTGATCCATCCAAGTAGTAAAGTCCATCTGGTCCTTCATGGCCCGAACCAATCCTCATCTTCGTGCAGAGATCCTTCAAAACACAACCAGAGGGATCAAATTTAATAGAGCACTGAAGTTGTTTGACAGTTTTACTGACAGATAATAAATTAATAGGAAACTGAGGTATATATAAAATAGAGTGAAGATTCATCTTGCGAGATAGAGGAACTGTGCCAACGCCATGGACAGGCATTTTCGAGCCATTAGTAACTGTGACCGATGGAATATGCAAAGTTTTAGATAGAGCAGAAAATAAGTGGATGTCGCCTGCCATGTGGACAGACGCTCCAGAATCAATACACCACTTATGGTTACCAGCAAAGGGAGACGCAAGCATAGCAGAGGAACCAGCCGCCGATGTTGAAGGTAGTTGAGTCATTCGCTCATGGAAGAATTTCTCGAACTCAGAGTGAAGCCAGTCAGTGGTTGGAGGAGGGGCAAGGTGGGAAGAAAAAAAGGGGATCGGGCCTGCTCTTGATACCATATGAATAAACTGAGACTTGTTTACTGAGTGAATAATACAGTGTACAATGCAGTCTCTTATATAACAGAAGAGAATAGAGACTAAAGCAGAGGTGAGCAATATGGGACTAAACTACAGAAGTGAACAGCATAAGTGAGGCACATGCTATGCACATGACACTCAACAAAACATAACACAACATATCTCTATAAGTTATGCCCGACTCAACAAAATTGCTCTCAACCAATGCACTTATCGTTCAATGTTGCACATGTTCCTCCATCTAAAGTGTGGCACTCTCTTAAATTATCCCCAATAGTTGCCACATCCATTTTACAAGAGAAACACCCGAGATGATATAGGCATGAGCAATCCAAACTGACAAATGCAGTGATTCAAAATTAAGCTATTGAGTCGAGCCCGATTAAAAGAAGAGCCAGACCCCATAGGATGAGCTTATAAGGAGAGTTTTTCCATCTTTACAATTTCATAAGAAAATGACACATAACAAATCAGATTACAAAACAAGGATCCATGTAGTTATCCCAACATGGTGGGATTGAGGCTTGTTTATCTTTTATAGTCATTGATATTGAAGTATCCATATTTTAAACAACGTCCTAGGCATGCACTTAAGCGGCCGCCTAGGCGGCCCACACGTCTGGGCGCTTTTTCATGCTTTTAGGCACCTAGTGGACGTTTTTCCATTAAGTGCTCGCCTAGCCCGCTTGAAAGCTAGCCTCACGCCTAATTGTAGGCACCTGCTTATGGCAACCTAAGTGGGTGATGATGATGAAATTAGGTTCGTTTCACAGACCCACATGCAGCAGGTCCACATAATACTATATAAAAGTATTACATGCATCATCCATGTTGCTTGGACCCTTTAATCCCATACTTACTAGTAATCGTATAGCTTATCTAGCGACATGTCTAACTATATATGTATGTTGTTGGTTTCTATACAGGTCTATATTGTTCATACTAATATACTTCCATAGTGTACCTTCTACCACAATATTGTATTGTACTTGTATACCAGTGTTCTCATATGCCCCGCATGAGGCTGCTTATGCGGCCGCATACCTTAGCCGCTCCGCATATAACTGTGCGGTGCTATTTTTGGGCATGGACCGAATATGCGGCCTGTGGTCCGCATATGCGGCCGCTTAGACCCCGCATTTCATTTGGTGAGTTAACTAAAAAAATATAAATAAAATCTCAAATAAAATCAACCAAATTAAATAACAGCTTCTATATAGTTGGTTTTAGATCAGACATTGGAATTTGCTACCTCTGAAATAATTTTGTTTTGAATGAGTGATGCCAAATATATTATTACATTTTACAATTATCAATGTTTCATTATGCTCTTTCCTTTGCTCTTTTTTTCTCTTCTATTTTGCTCTAAGATTAGAACCTGTTGCACTTGCAACAGTTCTTATTTTGTCTTGTATAAAAGGGGAATCTATTGTAGATATTAATTGGATTTGATATTTTCTTTTGCGAAGCATCAAATTTGTGTGTTGCCTAGGGAGCAATTTCTATTCCCTATGACTTTTTCTTCTTTATTTATTACTGACTTGACTTCTTCATATCATTTTGATGTTTTGATTTTGTTTTTGATGCTCTTTTTGTATTTCTATTTTGAACTACCATGTGTTGTGTTACTGTGGTTATTCCTATTGTGTTCGTTCAATAAATGTTCTTCTATGAACTGCATGTGTTAGTGTGTTGTGTTACTTGTATATTCTAGTACATTATATAAACTTAGGGTTTTGTTGATTGATTTTTCTTCTAGATGATTGGAAAATATGTGTTTCTTCTTTCATGATGTAATGATATGTTGGTACATTTCAGCTATTAGGCCACGCAACTAGATAGTATGAAATTTATGATTATGATTATGATTATATTTTCAAATTAAATATATGTATAAAATATAGGTTTATTAAAGAAATCCAAAAACGCACATGCCCCGTTTATGCTCCCCCATTCTGTTTATACTCTATGCGGTACCCTGACCGAACGCAAACCGCATTTCAGAACATTGTTGTATACTTCACTTTGTTAATAAGTATGTTTTTATATACTTAATTTTAAATATTATTTGTAGCCCGATATAATTGTTTAACTTATTATTATATACCCTCATAATGGTTTTTTTGGATAGTGGGGAATTTCACCCTGTCTAAGGTAGCAGGAGAGAGAGAACAGCCAACAGCATACGCCGAGGGCCTTTAATCCCTTCATGTAGTGCCCCAACGGGATTCGCTGAGATTCGAACCTGCAACCTGCACTTCACAAGCAGCATGCTTGACCAGCTGAGCTAGCTGGCAAGTGCATATACCCTCATAATGGTGAATGCTTACTTATTAATATTGTACAGAGTATGGTTCTATACTATAGTATACATGATATGCCTAGCACTGACCAATCTGGTCCTACGGAACGCTATATAAATTACTAAATTATAAGGTTGCACTTGAGTAGTCACTTCTGAATCAAATATCTACTAATCAACTAATTATATAGTTTATTGTATTTCATATGGAGAGTATTAGTCTATAATTGTCTCTTATATTCTTAATGTAATACAATGATTTTCATAATTTCATGAATCCATAAATATTAGTACAATATACTCATATACTCATATACATCGTCTGCTTACGTCTCACTTCCTGCTTTACTTTTTTTTTTTTTTTGATAAAGGGCGCCTGCCATTTTATTAAGTGATCAAATCATTTACGAGAGATGGGGTGAACAAAATGACAAGCGGGTGAGGCCAAGGCATGAGCTACCCTATTACCTTGCCTCCTAACAAAGCATAAATTGAAAGACAAAAAAAGAGAAGAGAGCTCGGAGATGTCCTTGACGATAAAGTGCTCATAACCACGCCCACCATATCCCTTCTTCACGGCCTCTACCAGAGTAAGGCAATCTGTCTCCACAATGACGTCCGTAAACCCCTTCCCAAGCGCGAGCTGCATGCCTTTCAGGATAGCCACACCCTCCGCACTAAGCACCGAGTATGGCTGTTCTAAACGACACTGGGAAGTCCACAACAGACGTCCGCGATCGTCCCGTATAGCTGCACCACAGCCACCGTCACCTGCCAGAGAGAAGGAGGCATCCGTGTTGATCTTAATGCAGCCCGGTGGAGGGCGGCGCCAAGCTACACTGTCTGAAGAAGGCGGAGAAACCTCTACGCTGCTCACGGCTGCATGGTACTGTGCATATCTCCTAACAATGTCGATGAAGCTCGCTGCTAAGCCCGGGAGGAATGGAGGGTGCTCGTCAAAGATGTATTTGTTCCTTGCTGTCCACGTAACCCATAGAAGCGCCGCCCCCTCCTCCTTGCGTCTATCGTTCTCCTCATCCAGAAGGATGTCCACAAAACTCCCCAAATCATGAAGGTCCATCTGTCCCAACCAATCGAACTCGCCGGTAGCCCAGATCCTCCTTGCTATCTCGCACTGGAGTAAAACATGCGTCGAGTCCTCACGCTGTCCGCAATGGTGGCAGCCCTCATCCGAAGTCACCTACTTTTTCTGCAGCCCCGTCATAGTAGGAAGGATATTTCGCAAAGCTCTCCAGATGAAATGTTTTAATTTCGGTGGCCATCTTTCTTTCCACAGCCTTCTCCATCTCTCCCCTTGCTCCCCTTCCCACAGTTCCTCCCCCGCCCTTAAGAGCTGGTAAGCACTCCTGACCGAAAAAATCCCATTGCTTTCCTTGTCCCAAAAAAGACTATCCTCCACACGCCACCGTGGAAGTGGAATGTTTAGGACAGCCCTCGCAAGGTGACTGGGAAAGCACTCCTCCACTGCCTCTCTCCTCCATTTTTTCGTCACCGGACAAATCAAATCACTCACCCAGTTGTACTCCTCCGGGCCACTCACCAAGTACCTATATACCGTGCCACCCAAATGAGGGATCCACCTATCCCTGTAAATGTGAATGTCCTTCCCATCGCCCACTCTCCATCTCATACCTTCCTTGACCAGCTGCAGCGCCCCCCATATGCTCCTCCATGTGTAGCTGGGACTACCTCCCATCCTTGCATGCAAGACAGAAGAGGACCTGTAGTATTTTGCCTTCAAAATCCGGGCTGCCAAAGACTCACCATGGACCGCCAATCTCCATCCCTGTTTGGCTAACAAGGCTTGGTTGAACACCTTCATATCTCTAAAGCCCATCCCTCCACTCTCCTTAGGCTTGCATAACCTCTCCCAACTCATCCAGTGTATCTTCCTCTCCCCTTCCTTCGACCCCCACCAAAACCGAGCCATCATCGCCTGAATCTCATCAATCAGTCCATCCGGTATCTTGAAAACACTCATAAGATATGTGGGAATAGCTTGGATGACCGCCTTAATAAGCACCTCCTTCCCTGGCCTTGAGAGAAACTTCTCTTTCCACCCCTGAACCTTCTTCCACACTCTATCCTTTATCGCAGCAAAAACAACTTTCTTGGATCTCCCAATGACTGTAGGGAGTCCAAGATACTTCTCATGCCTATCCACCTCTCTAACCTGCAGTCGGTCCTTGATCAGTTCCCGTCTCTCCGCAGAAACATTCGCACTAAAGGAAACCTCCGTCTTCTCATAGTTAATTTTCTGTCCAGATGCCCTCTCGTATTGGCTGAAAATTTCAGCTAAAGCGGAGCATTCTTCTGAGGTTGCCCTTGTGAAAATAATACTGTCGTCTGCGAAGAAAAGGTGAGTGACCCTCGGCGCCCTTCTGCAAATTCTCGTGCCATGAATTTTATTGTCCTGTGCTGCTTTGGAAAGGGAGAAAGAGAGAGCTTCAGCGCAAAAAAGAAAGAGATAGGGAGAGATGGGATCACCTTGGCGAAGACCTCTAGTGGGGGTTGCAGTGCCTCTCCTTTTGCCATTGACGATGAGCATTAGCATTTTCAAAAAATGCCCTCTTAAGCACCCATGTGCGCTTAAGCGGCTACAAGACCGCGTCCGCTTACGTCTCGCTTCCTGCTTTCCAAAATCTTGACCTTTATCAAGCCAATTCATTAATTATTTTCCGGTCGCTGGCTAAAACTTCATAAGCTCACAAAAATATAATACGTAATAGAGGATGTTGGAATTTCAAATTTTATTAGAGCACTATGAATATACCTATCAGATAGGAAGGAGTATGAATGTACCTATCAGGTAGGAAGGAGACTTTATAAGGGGGGCATGGAAAACTTCTAAGAACAAACTTCAGAATTTTCTCAAATTGCATCATTGCTCACCACCTTCCTCTCTCTCACACATCTCAGCCCAAAAGTAAGCTTTGAGAAAAACTCTATAAAACACTGAAAGAAAAATGGAAAGCCCTCAAATTGTCCAATTTTGTTCTTTTCCAAGATCTACCAAAGAATGGCAACCCATGAAAAGTCTGAAAGTGTTGGCTTTTTGGATACGCCGCACTCTAATTTCAATGATGCAAATATTTTCCTTTTGTGGTATTCACATGTGTATTAAGCGTTTCAGGAAATCAAGGAACTTGCACAAGATCCAATATAGTTTATGCAATAATTTATGTGTTTGGAAGTTTGTAAATCAAGTTGTACCCAGAAATATAACTTGTACAGGTGAGATTGTATGACTTGATAGATATCGTGTAAGAACAAGTGATGCATGGCTGAAAACTATCTTAAACCTAGTTTTATACTTGTTATACCCATTAGCATAGGTAGGTTTTATTGCAAAAATATTTTGAGGCGTTTTCCAAAATTTAGGTGTTTTAAAGTCGGAATATTTTTTGTTAGGATTGTAATTTGACCGAACATATTCTCGGTCAAATTGTTATTTGACCGAGCGCCTTTTCTGTAGATTTTTCAGCCCCCACTAGCTATACTTTAACGGCTAGTGATCACTTAGCTCATCCTAAACACTCCCAAGGGTGATCTAGACTATTCCTAAGTGTTTCCTATATACAGGGGTGTCATAGGACAGCCCAACACGTACTTGAGCAATTCCTTAACATGCTATCAATTTTAGCTTAAAATTCTAGTTCGCCAACTCCAGCTGCTTCCAAGCAAGTCTAAGCCTAAGCCTAGCTTTAGCGTCCTGCTCCACAAATGATAGCCTTGCCTAAATTTTGTAGAGTTGCTCACCAGTTCTATATTGCTTGAATTGTAAATATTTTGAGTGTGTTTGTACTTGCCTTTTTACCTGTCTTATTCCCTATTTGGTTCAAAGCTTCGGAGGTACTTCTTGCAAGAAGGTTGCCCGAAGTGCTTTGGAGCTACTTCTTACGAGAAGGATGCATCCAAAGGGGATGAGATTGCAATCTTCTCAAAAGGGCTATGAAGCATAGATACGAGTATGGATACAGATACGGGTATGAATACACGACTTTGAAAATATGAGATACGAGTACAGTGTGGATACTGCAATTTTTTCAGTGTTTAATATTTTTACTTATTATTTTATTTAAAAACAAATATAATTATTCATAAAAATGCAAATTAAAACAATCCATTTCATTCGCAATAAACATAAAGAACATTGATCAAAGATTTAATAAAAATTAGACTAAGTTTATACGCATATTGCAGCTATTCATTAGCACTCAAAATGATCAAGAATTTGAGATATCATTATTAAGGAACCGTTATCCATTGTACATATAGAACTGAAAGTGGAAATTATATCAAGAACACTTCATATAGTAGAAAGATAGAAGTAATTGGACTATATACAAGTGTATGCAAATAAAAAGTGTGCAAGAAAATTTATAGAATGGAAATATAGAATGGTAAAAAAGAGGAGGTTGAGGAGGCAATGCTTACCTTTGGATATGATTAAATGTGCATTCTCATAATAAAATCTACAGTAAACCACAACAGATTTGGTCACCAGAATAAGGGGTACATTAACCAACAGTACCAAATTGAAGCCTTTAGAGAATGTGAGGAACATCAATGCATATAAATGTGCACCTCTTCAAGGGAAAACATCCACAAATACTATGTAAAGGTGAATGGACAGGTTTGAAATAAAGAACTAGTAAAGCTCCATGATTAGACAGGAAATTCGTTCGAAAAGGAAAATCCAAGAAAACATAGGTGGTGGAAACAATAAAGAGAAGAAGGAAGATGGCATTTAGCAAGGTGAGTGGTGGTTGACCTTGCATTGACTTCAGGGAAACAGCTGCAACAACCGTGTTGCTAGCTGCTACTCAGCGAAGAGGGCTGAGAGAGGAGCACAATAGCTATGGCAAGAAGAGGTGCAAATAGCAGCGGCGACGGGGAGAAATCAAAGCAACAGTGGAAGGAAGAAGTACCAGGAGCGGCGGAGGCGTGGAAAGAAGCTTGTCGCGGCTGGCTTCTAGGGGGCAGTCCCGTGAAGGGGATTCAGTAACTTTTGGCTTCACGGAGACAGTTATGTAGAGGGGGTGTCGAGTTTGCATTAGTCAGTCACAGCTCAATAGGGACTGTAGGGAGATGCTCCTCCCATTCACCGTTGACAGCGTGGAGCCAAGGAGAGGAGCTTGTCCCACTATAGAGGCCTAGTCATTATGTACATGAGGAAAGAGGGAATCTGGGGAGGAGTCGGGAGTCAAGGGAGTAATAAGGAGTTTGGGTTTTTTCGTGATCACGTGTGTGCGGTGGTATCTTGGGTGCTAATTGGGCTAGGTCGTATCTAGTAAGTAACCATGCCATCTCTGAGTTGTGTCCAGGTCGTAAAAAAATGAAAGAAAAAAAATGTGGATACGGCTTAAGAAGTATCCGGTACATATCTTGGAGTATCCACAAAGTATTCGTATCCAACACATAGCTTGTATGGGCATGACACCTATTTTGGAGTATCCATGCTTCATAGAAAAAGGGTGGCCTTCCGGCGTCCCGTGAGAAGGTGAAAGTTACCCTTGATCTAGAAAAAGATGTTGGTTTTGACCCACAAAAGACACAGATAATGGGAATTTGTATCAATGTAGAAAGGTAAAAAATTAAAGGTTGAGATACGAGTTCGTCAATCAAGTATGAAATGAGTCTTGTCTACGTCTGCGAGCCCCGTCTTGCTTCTGGCAAAGCAGTACGTCTGTAGGCATCCTGGTATGGTAGGAAGACTTTTGTCGGGAGGCCAACCACTACATGGGAGGGAGGGAGAAGCCAAGCCATCAAAAAGGCAAGCAACGCCCTTGCAATAGCAAATGGCCCACCTATAGCCCTTTTTTCTTCTTCCGTGGGGGGCCAAAAATAAAGGCGACCAGTCCGCCTTCAAAAGAAAAGTGCCCCGCTGTCAAGGACCAGAAAGCAATGGGGGTTCTTGGGAGGTCCAACGTAGAGTTTACCTTAGGTAAGCTTAAACAGATCTAGGAATGACATTTCTCATAGATTCACACGGAAATTTCAAAATGAGAACAAACAACTCGAATAGCCAACTTTTGTGATTTTTTTCCGGAACGCTTCCTAAGCCTTGTTGGTCTCCGTGCGGACCAACCTCTTTCTGTGTGCACTGCTCCTTCAGGAGGAGGTAGGGAATTCGAGACTCCAGCCGTCAGATGGCCTATGACCACAAATTGGGAGATTTTCTCTTCATTCGGGAAAACAAATCTTGGTTGGCAACAACTAGGTAGTCGAACTATGCCATTTCAAGCAGGAACCAATATATATATATATGTGTCTTTTGTGGTCACTTCATTTGTCAACTGCTTGCTTTACTTCCCATTGCATTATTCTTTAAACGTATTATAATTAACCTTATTGTGTTTGAAATTGTCAAAATCGATTAGGAGCTCTACCCCCCATCTAGAGCTTTTAGAAACTAAGAAGACAAGGAGTTCGGACATCCTATTATAGGCAATGACCGGAAAGGAAAAATTAGAACAAAATGGGAAAGTTGTTGCAAGGCATGTATCCCCTAACTACCTTCCTATCCAGAAAGAGTTCTCTTCCCAACTGCGGAGATGACGGTCAGTCCGGCCAAGTCTTTTCAAATGGGGAATATCTTCAACCCATGATCTAGAGACACTGCCAGAAATATTCATACGTCATCGCCAGCATTATCCATGCTAAATTGCCTCCACTACAAGAAACCATCTTCCGAAGCCACATAGCAAACAAAACGACATCAAAGTCATGACCTGAAGTTAATATCACTTCTTCACAAGCTTCGACCATCTTAACAAGCACATATCTTCAAGGAATATGTGCCAATCTGGTAACACATTTCCTCATTTAAGCAAGAAGTCACTCATGTGTCAGAACTGCTTAATTACTCTGATCCGGAGGCAGAAAAGCCAATATTAAAAAACATGAGTTGAGCATTGACTACTGTTTTGGATAGAATACATGTGGCTCCCAAGGACAAATACTTGCTCTTTTGACCTACCAACTTAGGATCACAATCTGTTTTGTACAACCAGGACGAAGACAAAGTAATAACCAAGTAGGAGAGACGAAAACAACTACACCAATTCGTAATCTCTTTGCTAGCAACTGATTAGGTTGAAATTTATGACAAAAAGATTAAATCATAGATACACATAGGCTAATATCTAGTCACAGCATCAGCATGAAGATTTTCCACCAGAGCTATATGGTCTTACATTGTAGATTGACTTACAGCCTGCCTTATTCTTCATTAAGACAATGCCTGCCTACAAACCTTGGAGCATTCGTTTATAAATTTAATGTTAAGTGTGAAATGGTGGAATTGTGTCACAAATATCATGAGGGCATGTTATAAACTATAAAAACTATTGGAAATTCCTCACCGGCTAACAAATGCTTTTAATAAATGACATAATTGCTAACATCAGTATCCTACAAATACAACAAATAACAACCAAAGAATAGATTGTGTTTATAGGGAGGAGGTACAACTGAAAATATAATCCTCTACCAATTACAAAAGAAAAACTTGTAAAGAAAGCTTAGTTCATAAGGTTATTGCAAAGTTCAACGAAACCATGCGATACATAATTGGGGATAAGCTTAACATTTGGATAACAATGTGAATGATAATCATAATGCAATGTTTAAAGTTCAAAACCAACACTGATGATACGAAATCAAATTAATGTTCAGAGTGATGTGTTACAATTAAAAAGAAAAACCACAACTCTGCTGTGGATTTGCCTGATGCGAATTTATCCAGTTATAGCACTCCTCTTAAGTCAATCAAATGATCAAACAGACAGATGACATAGGCTTACTCCAAATGTCGTGCCAAGTGTGACAACATCCGTCTTGTTAACATGGCGAACAGTGGTGAGCGCATGAGTTAACTACAGATAAAGAAAATGAATATTAGCAATACAGTTTTTATTTACTTCATAGAAGCTGCAAAACATAACAAAAGAAACTATTCAAGGTATCAGCAAATTCAGAAAATCAGGAACAAGTAAGCAGTAGGCTAGGTCATAGCCTGATGGCTGATCAACAATTGGTTGATTAACTGGTTTAATTTTACTTATACATATATGATATTGCGCCAATACTCAATAAAGCAAGTCCAGAATCCATGTAGACTAAGGGGAGTGTGCCAACCCATCACAAGTAGGAAAAGAACAATAATAAAGTAAATGTAACATCTGGCATAATATTGTTATATCAGGTTGGCGAGGACAGAGCTAGCGGATAGTAGTGGGTACCATGGTACCACAAAAGAAGTGGCCCAGGTTCAATCCTCGTGTAATAAAACACCCCCAGAAATGATTTAAGCTCTTCATGTGGCTGGCCTTTATGTAGCTTTTTAACTTCTTGGGTTGTGGGCTATCGGGGATCCCAGGTTTACCTTGATGTGGAGGGTCCAATGTGGCCCTACCTGGAAGTCACACAAAAGATGTTGTATCTACACTCCGCAAGCTGAAGTATAAACATCTTACATACCCAGCTTGCTGGCCACAAACATCATAAATCTTCTTCCATGCCCAGCTTTATCTGCTGATCGTTGGATCTCAACAACGGTATAAATATATTCATCAGTAGAAACAAGGCAATCGGGGTCTCCCGCAAATTATCTATATATACCCATGTCCACGAGTATTGTCCGGCAGAGTTGAGTTATATAAATAAGTTTCTTCTGCAACGTGGTTTACATCAATTGTGATGTTCGTCCAACCAGTCTTCTTTGCACGAGGATATGACATTGGCTTGCATCATCTACTTTTTGTTTTGATCTTGGGATGAAATCATATACAACAAAGCGACTGATGCAGGACAAGTCCCACTCCCACATCAAAAGGGCAGATAGCATATCCGATTAGGCTAATTGGTTCTTTTATAACTAAATCTTGTTTTAGAATATATAAAGCAATTGTTTCAGTTTTAGGACCTACTTGTAATATTACGGACTTACTTCTAAGTACTTAATTAATTACTTTTCATTTGGTATTTTAGTTGGATCATTACAGAAAGAAGCCAATTAGGGCTTCCTGACAATTGTTTATATATACTCATGCCCCGGGGATTGCCCGGCGGAGATGAGTGATATGAATTAGTTTCTTTTACAATGTAGTTTGCGTCACCTAGCTATCACAGACAGCTTTCTGCTTCAGCAGTTAATAAGGTTACCACCCACCACAGTACAATTACCCGAAGTACATTGCCTATTTTAGTAAGTACATGCATAATTAGCATCAATATAACCAAATAGGTCTAATAGATCCATTTCTCTTATAGAAGAAACCCTCTTGTTAAATTTCTGGCCCTCTCTTTAAGTAGTAATTCATCTGAAGGACAACGTTTCAGTGAGCTAGTGAGTTTACCTTCAAACTAGCTAGCCACTCCCAAGAAAAGTAGATATCAACTCTGCTAAAGTCAAACAATGACTTTCCAACCAGTCAGTTTTGCCTTCTTTTGCATGAAGCTTAGAGATTGATTCATTTGCTAGTTGTCTGTTTACAGCCCAAGTTCTGTTTCCTAATGGAGATCTAAGTATATTTCCTTTGAGAAAAAAATGCCTCAAATATGCTTAGATGATTCATTTGCTAGTTGTCTGTTTACAGCCCAAGTTCTGTTTCCTAATGGAGATCTAAGTATATTTCCTTTGAGAAAGAAATGCCTCAAATAAATTTGTGGACTACCTCAATCCCTATTTAAACTCAGCCTGCCAAGATCTTTAGAAACAAATGATCCAATAAGTTTTGCCTAGTTCCTTTGAATCTTCAACAATAGATGTATCACTTCCAGAAAGCTATATTAATCCAAACAGACAATTAGAGCCACAACATTAGCGAGACTCTTTATCACTGACAGACCAATCACACTGAGATCTAAGAAACCAAAATCACCCATGACCTACGAGAGAGCGGTCTCTCTCTCTTTTCTTTTCGAAAGCTGAATTGTCAAAAGAAGAAGAGTGAGGTGATGTGATCCTTCCCTAGGGAACCCCTTTCCGAACGGGGTATGGGGCTGACAGGCCTAATAGTTCTAGAAAGTCCCAAGGCCTTCGTCAAATCAAACACAGGGGGAAGGGGACCTTGGAGCAATATGTTGCCTTTATCAACATGTGCACCTAATAAGAAACAGAACCGGTGTTTTCTCTACATTGACAATTTCTACCAATTGCTATATAAATTTCATTCCTAACATCTAATTGATGCAAAAGGCAGCTTAACTAGCAAAAGAAATCAGAAAACACAAACGAATTAAGGCGAGTCCTAGACAGGTCTTAAAAGAAACCTACACCATTCTCCTAATTCATGTGTACGTTCTTGCTACAGTATAGTCCCACTTAAAAGTCCCATGAAAATAGTTATGAAGACATCATCCACCTAGGCATCGCCAATGTATGCCTAGGATGGTTATGTATTAGAGAGAGGGACCCATCATGGGCTCCTAAGTCTTCTTAGGTCCAATCAGGTGATTTTAGTGATGAATTAACTAATATAGATCTATTTAGGTCAGACTAGCACATTCAAGTCCATACTTTGGTTAAAGACGGTCTAGAAAAAGTCTAATTTATGTCTAATTCAGTTGATTTAGATCTGATTTTGTCAAATTAGGGACTGTTCACTCTAACTCGGGTCATGTTTAATGTGATTTTGGTGACCTTAGGTTAAATTTAGTTTAGAGAAAGCCAAAATACATAAATTAAATACTTATTAGTATTGAAATAGTATAAACATTTGTAAATCAAAAACTGCTAGCCCACTTAGGTGGTAGAATTTGGGCAACCAGCCACATTCTTGGAGGACGCCGCCTAGACAATTATGCCTATCAGGCAAATGTTTGACTATGAGATTCAACACCAGCTAATAATCTTGGAACCTAGATTGTCGAGGAAAGAGCACCCAAGTTCCTTTAGAACACACACATGCATCTAATCATCCATTGCTTGTTTCATACTGGAAGAGCCAATAGCTTGCAAATACCTTAGCAATAATGAGTTTTATCATGGCATACCCCAAACGAGAAGTGTAGATAAAGCCTAGTGTCATGCTTAGTGGAGATATTGAGTTGTTTGCGCAAAGCAACAGGAAAATAATATATATAAGAGCAGGCATAAAGACAAACAATATTAGCAAAAGGCGCACCCAAATTTTTAGAAGAAACAATTACAGCGGATACTCTATGTATCATGAGATGTAGTTGTGTACATAATCCTTCACCGCCAATAGCAACATGGACCCACAAGGCATACAGTATTGTGGAAAATAGGTGGAAGAGGACAAAGTAAAGAACTCCACAAAGATAAAAATAGTCTTTTCAAGTAGACTAATAACATATTTCCTCACTAAGATGGCATTGCCCTCCTAAGACCTTAAAAACGTCAATACCCAAAAAGTATTTGAGTTTGAGAAGATTCTTTGTTTGGAAATGTCCCTATCAAAATCTGAGTCATAGCATTCCTAATAGATCACTATGAGTAATCATGGTCGTATTAACAAGGATAACCAAAAACTAAAACTAGAAGATGACAGATTGTAAAAATAGAATGACCAACGCATCTTTGAAAACCAGAATCTGTAAAGAACATTGATTAACCCATAGAACTATCTCTATGAGATTGTCTCATGCAACATTTTGATTTGTTCAGTTTTTAGACTATGGATGATTACCCTGAGCATCAAACCGAAGTGATGCTCCATATAGATCACCTCATGCAAATCCCCATGTAGCATTTTTAACATCAATTTGGTAGAAGAACCAAGAATAAGCAGCTTCGAGGGCATAAACAGGTGCATTTAAGCCGTCTAGTGACTGGGATAAAAAAAGTATAACCTTTCACAGCCACATGTGCCTTCAACCTGTCATTATAACCATCAAAACTCACCTTGAATGCAACCATCTACATGCATCCAACAACTAACTCAATAAATAGACAAGGTGAAGGAGTAAGGGACCAATTGCCACTATTCCTAAGGAGGCAATTCTTTGTCTGGTGCAACTTGCCAACTTGGGATGTCTCTAGTACAAAGAAGATAGACATGCAATTCAATTTAAGAGATATAGGCATAATATTTAGTCGGAAAAAGGGTGACACATACAAGAACATTTTGTCTTCCATAAGAAATAGCTAAGTTCGTTAGTGGTTGTGTCATATCCAAGCTATCAAGTAATAAATGGTGGTATAACGTACTAATCTTTAAAAAACAAAGTTTATTGGATTTGTATTTACTATTCTGGGGCATGCATCTACATCTTGGTATAACTTGCAATGTATGCAGACCTACACAATGGACAAATCATATTTACAGACTCCACAAACTAAAGATATGTGAGGAGGCATAAAGGATCAAAAAAATTGGACCTAAGGGGGAGACTCATCTAAGCTCACCATAAAATGGTGGATACTCAAAGAAAATGGCATCCACAAATATGAAATACCAATTAGTATCCCTTTTGTGATCTTAAGTATATTGAAAGCACATATTTAACTTTGTAACAAACATCAACGCTTTTTTGAAAAATCAGCGTTTTTTTGCGTAAATTTACCTCGTCGAATATTCTATACATATCAAACGTGGCCTGTCATTTTTTGCATTTTTTTTGTTTTTATGCATTTATGTTTTTGTTGCCCTTTTTCTTGTTAAGACTGCTCGGTAGCTAGGGCTAAAACCAGCTTCTCCTGTGAATCGCTTATCCCCTTTTCACATCCCCCCCCCCAAAAAAAAAAAACCCGATCACCCTTCTCTATTACTCCCTACACCCGTTGACTCCCACCCCCCGCAAAACATTTGGGCCTCAACTCCCGCTCCTCCCAAAACCCTCAACTCTCCCAGACGCTGACGGCAACTGCTCCAAGGAAAAGCAATCGGTGAGGGCACAAGCAGCAGCGGCTCCTCCACTATAAGGCATCATGTTCTCCTCCATTGCAAGGTGGTGTCAACATCATTGAAGCTCGAAGCACCTGTTAAGCTCGACAATCCTTCTCCTTCTAGATTCGTTCCTCTTTCCCCTTCCTTTCTAAATTGCCGTCCAACCTCAATTGCTCTTTTTTCTACTCTGGCCATTCCACCTTCCTCTCCTATGTTAGTTTCCTCTACTTACTCAATTTCTTTCTTCTTCCTCAACCCTCACGCAGGCCTTCTTCATTGTTTCCTTCTCTTCTCCCCTCTTCTTCAACCCATAAAATCCAGCGTATATGCCCTTCCTATTTCCCCCTGATTCCTCATCCCCCAATCCAACATATGTCCTCCTTCCTCACCCACCCAGGCCACCCTCACGTTCTGTTTCCCACTCCACCCTCACCCCCGCTACCAACCCCACATATTGTCCTCAACCAGATTCTATCTTCCTGCCACCCTCACCACTTTACCACTTCCTTTTCTTTCTAATTTTTCCATTCTTTTCTTTTATTCTTCTTTTGCTGCTCCAGTAATCAACTGATATTATGCTTTTGCTCCTTTCCTTCCCTCTCCCTATATTCAACTTCACAGATATCTCAAGCTCCCTTCACATTCTCTAGGTTGCTTCATTTCTTCAGTGTCACGAACTACCAATCAAAATCAGGTACAACCTATTTTATTGAAATTCACTATCACATTTTCTATAGTCGGATTTAAATACTTAATTTTCATTTCTTATTTACGTATTTTGCGGTTAACCTAAACCTAAATGTGGTGATAGTATATTGTAGATTTGCCATAGTTGGATTTATGTTATGTTGGATCTCTGGTATTTGCAAACATTGATATCATGTGTTTGTTGTTGAAAATTTGGACTGCAAGTTACTTCATCTTTGAATCGTAAGTGCTTCTATTCTACATGGACACACACAAAATTGCCAGATGTTGTATTTGTCACTATGATCTTTTATAGACTTTCCCAGCTTACCTTGAAAAATCTCCATTTGATGCCTTGATGAATAGAATAAACACTTCCAAAATTATGAGGTAAGGGATTGTACAATTGACTTAGGTAGAGATAGAATATGGATTTTGTCGTCAATAACTAAAGAAAGCATGTGATGCGGTCAACATTGCATCTCCTCCAAACTTTTGGGGAACGTCTAAAAAATGCATGCAGTCTCGACTTTAAGGTGGTTCTTCCGCTTAACAACTTCAAATAGTAGACGATGTGAGAAAAAGAGACTACAGATGAATCCATACATGGTAAGATATTAGGAAAGGTGATATTAAAATATTCACTTGCATACCCATTGTAAAGAATGTGGATTAATTGACTAAATTAAGTCCTGACTTTAGGAATGAACAAACACAAGATTAAAAACAATTTAGAACAATATGTAATTATGTACAACATGAATAGTTATCAACAAAGATAACCAAGTACTTTTAACAAAATGTGGACTTGACTATGAGCCCAAACATCATAATATACCAAATTGTACTTGATGATGCGGATCATTGGTGCTTCTCCAGTCACCCGCTCACAATTCATTAATCCTACAAGACAAGAAGCTAACAATCTTAAATTCCAAGAGACGTGTGACCGAGGCAAGCATGGGTATGGGAGCAGCTAAATATATAGCGGGGGCCTTGCCAATGTAATTCCAACATATTAATGCCCTTCACCACCTAGCTTCCATTGCATTGAAGATGAGACAACTAGAGAAGAAGGTGATGTAATATACGATAGTAAGCTTACTCATGAACTCAAAGTTAAAGAATAGCTATGAAGATCCACTTAGAGGCATAAAATGAGGGGGCAAAACTAGGCACCGTGGAAAAAAGGCGCGCCCTGAGGCACTAGGCGTGCCCTCGAGGCGAGGCACACTCAAGGGCGCCCTGAGGCGTAAGCCTCACCTGTGATCCAAGAGGCGAACGCCTCATTTTCTGCAAGGTACAAGAGGCGTTGAGGCGTAAGTGAGGCGCTAGCCTCAACCTGCAACCCAAAATAGAGGTTTCTTGGTCCATTTTGACTACATATGGGCCTGACCCAATGGGTTTTCCACTAGCCCCTTTGATGCAAATGAAAAAACAAACAATCCGAGGTAATTACTACTGTTTGGGTACATCTTTTACTATTTTATTTTCCATTTCAAATTTAGATTATAAACAGGTAGTGTAATGCGATATTGTTATGTAGTTGTCAAATTGTATAACTTACATTGTATATATATTTTCTTATTTATATTAATATATATAATATAGGATTGCCTCAATACATCTGACGTTTACGCCTCGACCGCCTCGAGGCCTATGCCTCGGCTCGCCAAGACAAAAACGCCTCATGCCTTTTTCAACCTTGCTAGGCACCCAAGTTTGATTTGGCCATATAGATATGAGTTGGCCAAATTAAATCTGAATTGGCCAAATGAGGTATGATTTAGATCAAATTAGGGCAAGTTCAATCAAATTATGTCAAATATAGGTTTAATTTAGACAGTCTAATGAAAAAAGGCCTTTGCGGCCGCTTAAAAAAACCCTTGAGCGTCGATTAATCAGATTGAAAAAAAAAATTACTTTTTGGCCCCTTGACCCACTTTTCCTGCTTTTCCTGCTTTTTGCCCACTCCTTCCCCGCTTTTTGTCATTTTTTATAATACTACAATAAGTGTGTAACATTGAATAAATCATATGGTCCAAAGTATTATTGACTATAACATATTAAGTTTATTTACATTAAATGTTCTATGATAAGCAATAGTTCTAATTTAGAATGCATACTTTGCATGTAAGCCGTAATAATAGTGTATTGTTGTAATGTATCCAAGTAAATTGCATGTAACTATTATCTAATTTAGAATGCATACTTTGATTAAATATATTGTTGTAATACTAATTGATGATATGTAAATGTAACAATCAGTTAGTAAGGTACCTATGATAAGTCCTTTGTTTACTGCTTAGCTAGAAAAATTGTTGTTGTATCATGTATGTAGGGTGTTTTATCCATGAGAAGTCATTTGTTTACTATATTCTAGCTATATCATTGTTTATAGTTGTGTTATAAACTATTTGGGTGTTTATATTGTTGGGTAGAGTGTTTAGATATATATAGAAGTTCCAAAAAGTATAGTATTTAAATACATATATGTGTAATTTTGTATAAAATTGCTATGAAACTAAAACCCATTTTTTCAAGACTTAACCAGTTACAAGGTGTTATCCGCACACTTACCGCTTAACGCTTTGTAAAATATTGGATTTAGGTCATGTTTAGGTTAACCCATCATTAATGAAGTTTAGCAAAAACCCATATATATAATGAACTGAGAGATACTTGAATACAACTATATGTATATATGTGTTCGCGTGAAAATATAACTAACATAAAGAGGTGCCACCTAGCCACCTTGACAAGGATGGTTAAACAAAAAACTGGGAATATAAAAAGCTAAGATAAGAATAAGTCTAGAGATGAGGACAAGCGGGTAACAGTATTATACCATGGACCGTGACAAAATTTTCTACTAGGATGCATATAGGTGGAGTTTGATGACAATACATAGAGTAGGTTGAGTAGAAAAACCATGTGAGATAACCAATGCCAGTAGTGAGGGAGCTCAAGAAATGTATTGTGTCTCACAAGAAAGATCTAGAGCGTTCATATAATTGTACCACAGAAGCAACAAATAAGTTGATTTGTTAAGTAGGTTTCCTCTATGAGAAAGCAAAACACTTTTGTGAGACTTCATCAATATTGATTTAATATATTGTATAACCATTGAAAGATTCATCTATATACCACTCAAATATCTATAAAGAAGCTTGTGATTTGCTACTAGGATGCGATCCAACTTTAAGCGTTTGGAGTTTGTTTGCATATAGAGGTGAGTAGCGGGTATTGCTAACCTCCAAGAGTTGGTTAACTCCAAAGTTAAACAAGAACACTTGAATTGGCCAAGCTAGGAGTGGATGAAGCCAAACCTAAAGCAAAAATACATGATAACCATAGTCCTTCAAGAACAAGGAAGTGGAACATTTGGAGTCCATGGTTATATGAATATCTGCTAGAGAGATGATAAGAATCCAAAGGGAGTTGTGACTATTAAGTCCAACGACTTTGCACTAAAAAATGAAAGCCATTCGAGAACTAACATCTTGACTAGACCGCTGAAAGAACAGCTCAACCTGCTTGTTGTTCAAGATTCAGGCAACATCATTGTCCAAAAGAGGGGCAATGGCATCATAAAAGCCTATTTCTTTTCCTTTCGTATTATGATTGTTAAATATAGGAACTTTTTACGATGGGGTTTCGTATGTTGTTTTTCGAGTTCAAAAAAGGGTAATAATATATGTTAAGATATACAATGGAATAAGGAAACCATCTCATATAGAACCTGTTGTACTCTTGTTGGATAGAAACATTGGTTTCAATTCAATTGGACTCCAGCCTATGTAATAATAACCTTCCATAGAGTTTCATGTTCTATTTCCTTTTCTGATTGTCTATTTTTTTGTGATTACGTGATTATGTTTGACAGTCTTAAAAGTCTGACGATTGATATGAGTACCGCATTGCTTTGGCCCACAAGCACTAGTGCATTTGCCTCCTCTTGTTTCTTACGTGTTACTCGTTTGATAAGCAAGGAGATGGCAAGAGGATTTTGGCAAGCCATTAGGAAACTTGAGCTTTGCAGGTTACAATATACGTTCATCCTTGGATGTACCTATGTTTGGTTTGACACATAATGAATGGGATAGGACTCTAATCACGCCATCATCTGGAATCCTATGTTTAGTTACTCAACATTTACACTTGGGATGGTAGTTGAACAGTACAGAAGTCGCAGGGCAAATGGGACTCGCCCATATCGCACCACTAGGTACACGCACAATACAGGCATGCCTTCCCAACCTGACACGCTACCGCGACTCTCAAGTCGTATTTTGCTGCCAACCTTCTTTAACATCTGTCTTCTGCAATCCATGCAGTTGTCTTCTTGCCCGATCCTTCCTCTCCCGACTATAGACTTCCATTTGACACCACCTAGCCATCATCTTGTGTGCCCCCTCCTCGTTTAGTCTTTGAGCTACCTCGGAGTCTCGTGACTACAATTACCACTCACAAGCAAGTGCCCCCTTCCGGCAAAAACTGATTGGTCCCATGGTTACATCCCCAACCGGAGATTCATTCACTCCAGCAACACTTGACTGTACTATGGATGTTGGTTTTAGCAAGTTTATCATCTTCTTTATCTATTTATTTTAGTTGTCGGTAAAGTTTGCCGCAGCAATTCATTTTGCAACCTGTAGCTGAGCTTGTGTCAATGTGATTCGCGTTCAGATGGTGATAGAAAGTCCCTATACAGATAAAAAGTTATAAGAACAATGATCCTTTCATTGAGATTGTGCGTCACTGTGTTGGCAGCAACTTGAATGTCCAAAGGGTGTTTGATATTATGCTATATCCAATCCCAATTTTCACAAATAGGAATCATTAGGAATCCAATCTAGGATTCATGCTGCAGGGTGTTGCATTGGAGACCGTGACTTTCTCCATGATCTCAAGGAAGGACATTGATGTATCTACTTGGACAGAATCTGCATCAGAAGTATTTTCGTCAGCTATATAATTAACAATTGCTTCCTGAGATGTTTGTCTGATGTTTGAAGCTTTGTAACTGTATCATTCTGGTCGTCAATTGTTAGATAGATGAATTTATGTTTCTATTTTTTTAAAATAAGCATGTGATGAAATCTTAATAACACCCAGGCGGTTCCAAGTCAGAAACAACGAGCTGATATTTTTTCCCATCGTATCCTACGTTGCATCCATACGTACGAAGAAAACCCAATATTTGATCGTCTGCATGTACTTTCCCATCATGTCCTCTTACTCTTCTCATCTTAGTCTTTCGTGCAAACCAAACATGGCCTAAGCCTCGAAGAGAGAGACCCATATAAAACTCTTAACTCAGTAGTGGTTTCTAGTTAGTGGATGTGATCCAGTTCTTACAAATCAACCTCATTGTGATTTTAGCCTCAAGTTTCAGTCTCCAACAAGATATATTTGTGGGATCAATATTTGTTTTGATCTCTTAGTGTGACCAAAATCAGGCACCGAAATACATAGAAACCCTCTTCTAATAGGTTGTAGTTAATCATCTTGGGTTAGATGAACCAAGCTTTATTGTACACTTGATTAGATATACCAGACTTTTGGTGTGATGAATCTCTAACCATGATAGATTCTCTATCATATGATTTAAAATGAATTAGTCATATGCTTATAAGCTGGAACAGCAAAATATGTTGTAGGCATTGAATACGCCGAACTAGTATCCCTTATGCCCATAGTCTTTGAGGCCACCCGGCGACCACCTACTTCATCTGAGCACCCAGGCCGCCTAGGGCACCCAGGTCATCTAGGTGATGACTTTTTTTTGGTCGGAAAAAAACTTTGTTTCTATAATATTGTTCCAAAACTTTAGGTACAGAAAGAGCACCCCTTAACCCTACAAAGAGGGCTACTAGAAAAAAACTACAACAACTAAGGTCTTACACAGAAGACCTAGAACAGCAAAAAAGGTTCAGCCTTGGAACAACAAAGGAACCATCAAACAAACATAACTGGTACAGACACAAACTACACAGAAGAAGAGCTCCACTGTCAATACGCTCACCCACAAAAAAAGGAGATTCCCCTGTCAGAAAATGTATATCAGCTAGACATGTAATCATGCTCATTGTTGATTCAGCAGCTGAGACCAAATAATCTGTCCAAAACGCTGACACAACGTAGCACCAGCAACTGCGTCTTCCTACACATTACCCGCAACAGTAGAAGAATCCATGGCAATCAGTACAGCTGCATCCACTGTTAGAGAAGCTAAACCCTGAATTCCCCTCGCACTGGCATTATGAACACAACCAGAAAGTTGTGGAGGACAACCAGGATAAAACACCCAGCCAACAGATCAGCTAACTTTATCCTCAGATTCTAAAACAGAACAGATGAGAACAGTGACTAAACGAGTAACCAGGATAAAGATTTAACCTCCATCCTTTTTCCTCTTAGGCGATTTTTTCCTCCTGTTTGGACTAAGCTTACTGCAGTCCAGTGAGTCGGCTTCCCAGGGATCAAAATCCAGGTCAGAGTTTGAATCCATGTTGCACTCTTCATCACCTTCAAATAGCTTTTCCTTCACCTGTTGATAATCAACAGAGAAACCACTGCTATTCCATATCTTGTTAACCTACCACGAGGAAGAACTCGTTGCCCCTTTGCTTCTTCTGCTTAGCTCCAGCTCCCAATCAAGATTGAGGCTCCCAGCATTGAAAACCGGTGACGCCCCACGCATCTCAGGTTCTGAGAAACGAGTTTGGACTTGGAGTTGTTGCTCAGCAGCCACGGAAAGAGCATCACCTCCTACCTGTTGAATACAGGGACCGTGAAGATTAACTTCGTCCTCAACTGCAGGTGCAGACGTCTCTTCCTCCAACTGAATGACAGCCTTATTTCCTTGTCCCTCCTTAGATTGCTCCTTGGAAGTCACTTTGACATTAGCTCGAATACTTGAGGCCTTCCCCATCCGAACCTGTAGGTCCTTCCCCGGAGGAGGCTTTCTCGCCTTCGATGGACAAGAGGTTGCTTTGTGCCCAAATCTTTTACAGCTGGGGCAGATCACCAGTTTTGCGACCACCTCAACCTTCAGCGTTTTGAGCACAGAGTCAACATCCACTAATGTATCCTTGGGAAACTTGGAGTCATAACTCATTTCAACACAGACACGGGCGGCCTCTAGACACCCTGCAGCAACAGAATTGTCGTCGAAGTCCACGGGTCTTCCTACGGTACTTGCGACGCTCGAGATATGTTTGCGAGTCCAGGGAAGACCTGCATTCTCAATTGTGAACCACACAGGTACCTGCTCAAAAGAAAGAGGTTGAAGAAGAGCTCCAGGCTTCCACGCATGAGCCACAATCAACGACCCGTCCATGAACCAGGGAGCTTCTTCGAGAACCCTCTCCTTGTCACCGCGGGATGGCATCTTGACGATATACCCCTCCCTTTCCTCGGACACTACCTCGATCGGGCCGCTTGGTCTCCACGCTTTGCGAATCCAACCGGACAATTGACCTGCATAGGGGTTTCTGCCCACAAATCGGACAGAAATGAACTCATCCCAGTCAGGGACAACACTGTCCTGACTCGAGATGGATGCACATCGCTTGCCTTCCTTCACGATCGGCTCGGTGAACTCCAGCAACTCGGTGTCAATCTCGCTTCGATCCAGCCTGCTGATCCGCAACCAGTCTGCAAGACGATGCGGAGATGACCCTTCAACAGATTCACAGGGCGGCGCTTCTGGAGGGTTCGCGGAAGATGCGTGAAACGCCTCTGTTTCCTTACGTGGACAAACCCTTAATGCTTCCGGGAAGATCTCACAGATGGAAGAACCCCCTTCTCCATTTGCCCCTGATTGGCATGATGGAGGAGTCGAAGATGACTCACCGGCGTTCCCCCGCCCCCGTCCACACCCAGGAGTTCGCCCTCGCCCTCGCCCCTTTCCGCTCCGCCCGCGACCCATCATAAATGTTAGGTGATGACTTTTTTATATTAAAAAATTATATATATGTTTATTATATATAAGTATATATGAAAATTAGGATTGAAATTGTATAATATTAATCCAAATCCCTGAAATAAATTGAAATAGAAAATGAGATAAAATTACACAAGAGGCGGCACATAGTTGAGAATGAAAAGCCCATACTTTAATACATACCTTGTAACTCCAATAATCCTTGAAAGTCTCTAATTGAATTACTAATTTAAGGGGAAAAAATAAGTACAACATACAAATAATAAGATATGCAGACATACATTCCCCAATATAAATGATAATAAAATACATGACAACATATAAAGAGAATGTAAATCATTCCATATCTCCACTTCTATAGATTTAAACCCACAAAAGTTATACTTTATAGTTGTATACCCTAATTTCCAACTATAAACAACACATGTAAATGCCAAAATGATACATTATTGCACCACGAGTTAAAAATATAAGAGGTGGGACATGGTATTTGGACCCTATATTGGGCTTGTTCAGCCAAAAAGTGGGCGCCCAGTCAGGTCAACACCCGCCCAAGCGGCCTAGGCGGTCATCAGGCCACCCAGTCACCCTAGGCGATCGCCTATTTGGGCAAAGAAGTTGGGCATCCAGCCAGGCGACCCCCCCCCCCGAGTGCCTGAACGACTAGGTGGCGCCAATGTGGGCGCCTCAACAATTATGCATATGCCTGACAAGCCTTTATTATGTTTCTCGATGCATGGAGCGCACACGCACACATAAGCGCACACGCATGCACACACACGTTCCATTGGACTCAAGCAAGCACACACAATTATATATATATATAAATATATATATTGTGAAGCAACCTGTATCTAAGTCGATACCATCGACATCCTGTCGATGGTATCGAGATCTGTCCAGGTTCATTATGGAGCAAGCCGCATCTTGGTCGATACTATCGACACACATGTCGATAGTATCGAGATTGGTTCAGGCGCAAGAGAATACTCCGTCGATACCATCGACACAAGTCGATGGTATCGACACCGGCACAGCGGCGGAACAGTAAACCGGCGGCTGACCTATTTTTGTTATAAAAATGTTATTTTTATTTGTTTTCTCTTCTTGTATCTCATGTACTCTACCCTAATGTATAAATACAAGTGTGTAGGCACTAACCCTACTCACGTTTGCTGCACATAGCAGCCGACATGTAATCGGTGTTCTTCATCTTCTTCCTCCGTCATTCTCAACATGGTATCAGAGCTGTAACTTCGACCGGTCCATCGCCTCTTCTCCAAGCGCCGCCTACCCTTCTTCTTCTCCACAGGGCGCCGCCACACCTTCTCTCCACAAGGCGACACCGCAGCAACTTCTTCTCCACAAGCCGCAGCCGCAGCAACCGGTAGAGCTGTTGTTCTCCGGTTTGAAGATCTCCGGTTGATCAAACGGCCACCTAAAGCCCAAACCGGAGGTCTCGTCTCTTCCAAAGTGTCTTCCTAATCACATCTCCTTCATGTGTGATTAGGAACCTCTCTCTTGAAGGCTGTTGATGCGTCAGTAACGCATCCTCTATCTTGTTCAGTTGTGACGTGTATCTCTCCGTCACGGGACGCGTATCTACCCGTCCACTCAATTTTTTTTTTTTGTGACGTGTATCACCCCGTCACACATATCCCAGCTGCATCATGGAGAACAAGACCTATTATGAGGTCTCGCCTATTCCTATCAAGCTTAATGGGAAGAATTTTTTGCTATGGATGAATGCGGTTCATACGGTCTTGGAATCGCGCGATCGAGCAAAGTTTGTTGATTCTGCACCTCTCACTAGCACTGACCAAGACTATGCCGAGTGGAAACGTCTTGACAGCCTAGTGAAGACTTGGTTATGGGGTAGCATGGAACCGTCTATTGCTTCTAGGTTCATGTTCTACTCCACCGCTAAGGAGATTTGGGATGCCGTCAAGCAACACTATGCTCAAGAGAAGAATGATCTTCGTCAGTTTATGATCTATGATCGTCTGTTTGCGGAAAAACAAGGTGATAGATCACTTGAAGAGTATTTCGGTGTGATTCAAGCTATCTCTCAGGAGTTGAGCTACTATCATCCAGTGAAGGTTGCTGAGCAGATTAAGGATAGAGATGATCTTGTCACTGCCAAATTTCTATCTGGCCTTAGCTCCTCATTTGGTTCAGCAAGAAGTGTGATACTTGCATCTGATAAATTACCGAGCCTTGCAGAAGCCTTCTCTAGGATTCAACAGTCCACCTTTGAGTCCATTGGTCCTCCTCCTATTGTTCCTTCTGGAGATTCTCATGCCTCTATTGCTGCAGCAGTTCGCGGAGGACGACCTGCACCTACTTCATCTGACAGACCTGGCTTGGGCAGAGGACGTGGGACTCGCCCTAGATGTACTTTTTGTGACAAACCCGGGCACTCTGTCGAGAAATGCTGGAAGAAACATGGGAGACCTGCAGCCCCACCTGTTGGAGCTGCCAATTGTGCTACCTCAGATTCTACTACTGCGAGCTCGAGTTCCTCTGGCATCACCCTTACTCAGGAGGAATATGACAGATTCATTCAGGCCACTCAACATTTGAATATGGGCGCTTCATCTGCTTCTACAGCACATCTTGCATCTACAGCGGGTAATCAGGCTACCTCTTTTATGGCTTCCGGATCCGCAACCCCCTGGGTGGTCGACTCTGGTGCCTCCCAGCACATGACTGGTATGAGGCGATTGCTCCGCACACTTGACTCATATATTCCTCACCCCTCTGTTACCTTGGCAGATGGTTCTGTGAGGAAGGTGGTAGCTAGTGGTTCTGTGTCCCTTACACCAGATATTGATTTGAAATCTGTCCATTTTGTACCTGATTTTCCATTCAATTTGCTTTCTGGTTGCCAAGTTGATTGACACTATGAACTGCACAGTAACTTTCGGGCCATCTTGTTTTGTTTTACAGGATCTCAAGAGTTTGAAGATGATTGGTGGGGGGCCTAGGAAAGGTGATCTCTACCTCTTTCCTGGTGATTATCTACCTCGCCATCCACCTCCTGCTCCAGTTTCCTCCGCCATGCTGAGTAGTTCCCCCTTGTTGTGGCATTGCAGATATGGCCATCCTTCCTTAGAAAGCTTGAAGAAATTGGAACCCGATCTAGCTCATGTGTCCTCATTAGAGTGTCAGTCCTGTCAGTTGGGCAAACACCATCGGTTGTCTTATCCTGTTCGTGTCAATAATCGGGCTTCTAGTCCGTTTGAGTTAGTCCACAGTGATGTATGGGGTCCTGTTAAAAACCAGAGTTATAATGGTTTTAGCTATTTCATTTCTTTTGTGGATGATTACTCTCGCATGACATGGATTTATCTTTTAAAAAGTCGTGAATCTGTGCTTTCCATTATCAAACATTTTCATAAACAAATTCAAGTTCAATTTCACTGCAATATTAAAATTTTTCAATCTGATAATGCCCTTGAGTACGTTCAGAAAGCAATGCATGAGTTTTGCAGTTCAGTTGGTATGATTCATCAAACCTCTTGTCCTCACACTCCTATGCAGAATGGTGTTGCTGAGCGAAAGAATCGCCATCTCTTGGATATCACTAGGTCTATCATGTTTGAATCCAATGTGCCTAAACGTTTCTGGTCTGAGGCTCTTCTCACTGCCTGTTTTTTGATTAATCGGCAGCCCTCTTCTGTTTTGCATGGGCGCACTCCCTTTTCTGTCTTACGCCCTATGGATCAACCGTTTCATGTTCCGCTTCGAGTTTTTGGTTGTACATCCTTCGTTCATAACTTTGATCCCAAACAAGACAAACTCTCTCCTAGGTCCTTGAAAACCTTGTTTCTTGGTTACTCTAGTACGAGTAAAGGTTACAAGTGTTATTGCCCGAGTTTGCGTCGTATGTTTGTTTCTAAGGATGTCACCTTTCATGAAACCAGTCCATATTTTGCACATACTATGAGCAAGGGGGAGCAATTGAGTGAGGGAGTGCCACCCGTAATTCAAAGTGAGGGAGTGCCACCTATCATTGTTGAGGACTTACCGCATGCTCCACCTACCATTCAACCCTATAACCAGGTTTATCACAGGCGCGGTAGACAGGATCCAGATGAGGTAGCGGCACAAGTCCATGAGCCTTCTTCGTCATCTTCTACTCCAGAGATTCCTGCAGAAGCTTCTGACCTTGATCTTCCTATTGCTGTCCGAAAAGGTATACGTTCATGTACTATTCGACATCCCATATCGAATGTCTGTTGTTTGTCACACTTATCTACACAGGCTCGTGCATTTGCTGTTGGGATGGACTCCATTAAGATACCACGAAACCACTTAGAGGCTCTGAAGGACAGTGGCTGGCAGCAGGCAATGCAGGTGGAAATCTCTGCTTTGATTGACAATGGCACATGGGATCTTGTTACTTTACCTGCGGGCAAGAAAGTTGTGGGTTGTAGATGGGTCTTTACCGTCAAACACAACCCTGATGGTTCGATTGAGCGGTTGAAGGCCAGATTGGTAGCTAAAGGCTACACACAGACATATGGAGTGGACTTCTTTGAGACCTTCTCTCCAGTTGCTCGTCTCAATTCTGTGCGGATCCTTATATCTCTAGCTACTACCTTTGATTGGCCTCTTTTCCAGCTGGATGTCAAGAACGCCTTTCTTCATGGAGATCTTCAGGAAGAGGTGTACATGGAGCAACCACCCGGTTTTGTTGCTCAGGGGGAGTGTCAGAAAGTTTGCAGATTGAAGAAGGCTATCTATGGGTTAAAGCAATCTCCTCGAGCTTGGTTTGACAAGTTCAGTGATGTTGTGTTACAGATGGGCTTCTCTCGTTCCATGACTGATCACTCTCTATTTTATTCAAATTCTTCTGGTGGATCCATCATTATTGCTGTCTATGTTGATGATATTGTGATTACTGGCAGCGATTCTACAGGCATCTCACGTGTGAAGGAAGGACTACAACATCACTTTCACACGAAGGACCTGGGGAAGCTGAGATACTTTCTAGGGATTGAGGTTCTTAGATCCCATGCAGGTATAAATCTCTCCCAGAGGAAATATGTTCTTGACTTGCTACAGGAAACGGGTATGACTGATTCTAAGCCCGTATCCACTCCTATGGATTATCACATCAAGGAGGTAGACGATGATACTGAATATTCAGATCCAGGTCATTACAGGAGAATAGTTGGGAAGTTGATTTACCTAACTGTCACAAGACCTGATATTTCTTTTGCTGTTGGAGTAGTAAGTCAACATATGTGCACACCACGACAGTCGCATTGGACAGCTGTATGTAGGATTCTGAGATATCTGAAAAGTGCTCCTGGGAAGGGGATCACTTACTATAAACCAAAGAGTTCCTCATCACCCTTATCTCTTACAGGTTATGCGGATGCAGATTGGGCTGGAAATCAAGTTGATAGACGATCTACTTCTGGTTACTGCACCTTTCTTGGTGACCATTTGATCACATGGAAAAGCAAGAAACATGTGGTAGCGCGATCTAGTACTGAAGCTGAGTACCGTGCTATGGCACATGCATGCTGTGAATTACAATGGGTCAAATCTATCCTATTCGAGTTAAAGATTTTGATTCAATCTCCCATGATACTCAAGTGTGACAATCAATCTGCTATACACATCGCCAGGAATCCTGTCTTTCATGAACGTACAAAGCATATAGAAGTTGACTGTCACTTCATCAGAGATCAGATAAAGAATGGCAATATTGTGACGCCATATGTCAAGTCTGAGGATCAATTAGCTGACATCTTAACAAAGCCATTGGGTCCAGCAGTATTCCAGAATTTATGTGGCAAGCTGGGTATTCACAATGTGTACACTCCAGCTTGAGGGGGAGTGTGAAGCAACCTGTATCTAAGTCGATACCATCGACATCCTGTCGATGGTATCGAGATCTGTCCAGGTTCATGATGGAGCAAGCCGCATCTTGGTCGATACTATCGACACACATGTCGATAGTATCGAGATTGGTTCAGGCGCAAGAGAATACTCCGTCGATACCATCGACACAAGTCGATGGTATCGACACCGGCACAGCGGCGGAACAGTAAACCGGCGGCTGACCTATTTTTGTTATAAAAATGTTATTTTTATTTGTTTTCTCTTCTTGTATCTCATGTACTCTACCCTAATGTATAAATACAAGTGTGTAGGCACTAACCCTACTCACGTTTGCTGCACATAGCAGCCGACATGTAATCGGTGTTCTTCATCTTCTTCCTCCGTCATTCTCAACATATATATATATATATATATTTATATGTGTGTGTCTATATAAAGAAAGAGAGAGAGACAAGCTAGAATACACTCGAGTGTATCGAAGATGCAATACACTCAAGTCGTTTTCCATCACGCAACAATTATTTTGAAAATCCAAAGTATGGATCTTCTTAAATATCTTATGAATATCCTACTATATAAATTTGAGTCTTTTTGGACATGTATAGGTGATGCATCTAAAGACGACAAAAATTATGTACTTGAAATTAGTTTTGTACGTCGATTTTGTTGTTCTTAGATGAGTGACTTACAAGCATCCTTATAGCTCAAAATTTTGCATGGTCTATATTTGTTATAGAAATGCATATTGATTGCTTGGATTTCCCAAAAAAATCACTTGAGTGTACGGTGTGATCTATATGCTCGAGTGTATTCTAGTTTAACTATACATATATATAGTGGATTATTATGAATCTGCTACATAGAATACATGTATTTATGTTTATAAATCTATATATTGTATGTCGCAGTCCGCGACTAATGTGTTTTATATCATAGAAAAGTTTTATAATAAATGTATTAAATGTTATTGTATGACATGATAATGTTACGGTCTCTTGGCGCCAGACAAGTGGGAGGGCTAAGTACTATGTAGAATACAGATTGCAGGAGCAAGCTCCAGAGCCTACATCTCAGTTAACATCTACCATGATAAGAGTCCATGTATGCTTTTTGAGCAACAGCGAACGAACAGGCCCTCTGAACCAAACAACCAAAATTAAAGGACAGACAAGGAATGATAGGGAGATCTCGGTTAATGTTGCTTATCTACAATGGCATTGCATTTCTATTCAGGTTGTTGTGTTTATAAACTTTTCTTCTGCCCCTACAAAGATCATTGCAACTTTCTGCAATGACATCCTTTAGTGATGATTTTGTGTTTTATCCCATTTCTTCACGTCCATGACTTTGTGACATTTTTCCCATTTAAGGTTTCATATATTTTTTGTTGATATTGTATTGATTGACGAAACTAAAGATGGTTTGAATGATAACTTTGGAGAAAGGCACTGGAATCAAATGGATTGATGATTAGTAGGAGCAAAACTGAGTGTATGCATTGCAATTTCAGTCAATCTCGCAGTGTGAATGGTGGAGCCAAGTTGGACGGAGTAGATATACCAAAATGTGATAAATTCCGTTACTTGGGCTCTATCATTCAAACAGATAGGGATGTCCAAAATGACGTTTGTCATAGGACCATTGCAGGATGGTTGAAATGGAGTGCAACTGGAGTATTATGTGATCGGAAGATCCCTCTCAGACTAAAAAGCAAGTTTTATGAAACTGCTATACGGCCAGCCATTCTCTATGGGAGTGAATGTTGGGCGGTGAAGAAACAAGGACTCAACAAGATGAATGTGGATGAAATGCATATGTTGAGATGGATGTGTGGGAAGACAAGAAAAGATCACTTGATAAATGACTATATCAGGAATAAAGTGGGGGTGGCGAGCATTGGGGACAAGTTGCGCGAGGGCCGACTCAGATGGTATGGACATGTGCAACGCAGACCGACTAATGTGCCTATACGAAGCAATACTATTGAGGCAAGCACAATTAATAGAAGAAGAGGAAGGCCTAAATTAACATGGGAAGAGCTTATAAAGAGATATTTTGAATCTCTACATCTCAAACAGAATATGACCCATGATAGAGCTGAATGGAAAAGAAGGATCCATGTAGCCGACCCCAACATAGTTGGGATTGAGGCTTAGTTGGTGATGATGATGAAGAAGATTTCATATATTTGTAGCTGATGTGGTTGATAAATTAGTTTTTTTATTATTTTATAAGTATAGAACAGTTTCTAGAAACTTGCAAGTACAAGACTGAAAAGAGAAAAAATGATGTGAGAACACATCTAGATGGAACCAAGGTTGCCTTTATAGGTGGCAGTCCATTCCACCACTCAGTTAAGGCCTTGCACTCAAGTACTAGAAAGAAATTCCATTACTTTGCTGCCGCCTCCATAACACAAGATAAACTTTGGAGCTTAGTTGTCAAGGTGCGCGCCTAGGCGCCCTAGGCGCTAGGCAAGGCGCCTCAAACTAGGCGCCCAGCCTATTAAGTGGAAGTCTAAGGCCTTTTAGGCCCAAATTAAGCCATATGAAGGCTAAATTAGCATGAATCGAGTCTAGATTTGGTCAAATTAGATCACCTTGAGTCATTTATGGTTGAAATAGGGCTGATTTAGGCCAAATCAGGACAAATTTTGGCAAATTAGGTTTGATCTGGGGGAAAACATGTCTGATTTGGGGAAATTAGTTTTGATTTGGGCCAAATTGGTAAGTCCTGATAGTGTTGTTTGTTAAAAAGTTTCTACTTCCTCATATGTCTGTTGTTCTTGCTTCTTTTTCTTTTATTTTTTATCCTTTCTCCTGCATTTTATTCCTCAATCCTACTGCTGCTGTGTTTTTTTTTTGTGAGTTATTCCTCCTATATCCCCTCCTACTATGTGAGTATGTGCATATTTCTTATTTCAGATTTGTCCTATATCTCCTGCTACCAATCTACTACTATTATTTGCATTTATTTGTTCTTCTTTTTTTTATTTCTTCCTCATAAATCCCCTCACAGCTACTGTTGTTTGCATGTTTCCATTTATTTTCACTAACATGTTCTTCCTTCCTCTATATTCAATTTCAACACCTGCTACTACTCTTTTTTTTTTTAAATTCTTCCTTCTCTTTCAATCTCCTTTTACTGCTTGTGTTTGTCTTATTCTGACTTCTTCCTGCACAACTCCTACCATTTGCATGTTTATTTTTATCCCATTTTCTCTCTCCAATTCCTACTTTTCTTCCTCTTACTGTTGTTTTTCTTCTTCCTGTTAATTCTCTTGCCCCTGATTCTCCTATAGTTATCAATTCAAATTAGATTATAATAACATTAATTAATAAAAATTACATTATCACATATAGTATCATGTATACAAACATGTAAAGATGTAAATAACATTTGAGATTGCATCCATTTTAAATTATGAGGTCAATAATTGTTATTTTTGTTGTCTGGTATAGTAAAGAACAGATTCCAGAACCTTGCAAGTACCAGAATGATGCTTCAGTACTTCCGTCATAACACAAGAATACAAGATAAACTTTGGAGACTGCATAAGTAGTATGTTTCTGTTCAATTCTGCTACATTTCTGTCATTTTTCTGGTTCCCCAACATACCTGCCATTTTCTAAAGATAAGAGCTTACATTAATTTGGTTTGCGATTGCATGAGAATCCCTTATAGTTTTCATTATCTCTATGCCCCTTTTTGCCTTTCTGAAGATATATTCCGTAAAGATTTTGTGGTTTCTTCATTTTTGCCTTATAGTTGGAGTTTCTCTAATAGTCCAATGTTGCTGTGCATTTGTGGTTTCTTCTATAATGCGGCTAGTAGTTCAGTGACTTCATTCTAAGCAATGAAAATTTCCAATTCAATGCCATATCAATGGCCCATAAATGGGCATCGACAGAGTTATGAGGGATTAATGTCTCTCCACAGGAATAGTACAGTTAAATGTCCAAAGCGTTTTATTTTTTCTACACCCAAAGATCAAAGTTTCATGCGGGTTTTTTTTTTAGCTTTCTTTATTCATATTTTAGCTTTTCTTACACCCCAAGATCAAAGTTCCATGTGGATTTCTTTTAGTTTTCATTATTTATATTTGCATTTTTGTGTAGATTTCATGTATAACATTTAAAGAAATATTATATCAAATAGGCCTAAACGTTAATCTGAATTGTACATCAACTTCTTCGTAGAATTTTAAAAATAAATATATAGCATCTATAGTTTGATGCCAGTGTTAAATAAAGCTCCTAATGTATAGTAATTTTTTATAAGAAAATAGATAAAAACACTAAACAAAAGGCCAGTGTTTCCTTAACTACGAATAAGTTGTTGATTGACAACTCAGTTCATCTACAAGAGTTGATCATTACATATTTCAAATACCATAACTTCCATCTGTTTCATTAAAATATAATTTAGCAAATAGTAACTGTTGCATGTTTAATGAAATCACATAGGTTTTATGCTCATAGTTATTTCGTTTTCACATAAACTTTGATAGTTATTGCAGTTTAATGGCATTTACAACCTCACATAATTGCAAAATATTTATATATACCCTTGTCTAGAAAAGCCTGGAAAAAGTTGTACCAAAGGCACATGCCTAGGTGCCAACCCAGCCAGGACACATGTGCTTATATGCCTTGACAAGTTTGGAACAAAGTTTTAGAAAGTTCTGTAATGCAACCTGAATTTTTAAGAGCAACAAAAATGCTAAGGTCGATAATGAAACTTCATCTTCTAGATGGCAAACATTTCTAGACAGTGCATACAATCAGATTTGTTAAGTTATTAACAAAACACAGAAACAACTTTGTAAAAGACTAGTGCACAAACTTATCTGTATGAAATTTCAATAAATTATAAAACCTGAAATAAACATACCCTAGAAGTATAGTCTGTGTCCATCTGCTCTCTTATGTTGTCTGATGATTTGTTTTCGTATACTTTAATCGTCTCTAGGTACCTCCCACATTCCTCTAAGCTAACAATGACACAGAATTTCAGTGGAATAGCTTTGGCATCAATAGTGTAGAAGTAGCGTTTAAGAGAGACTAAAAAAATCCCAAATATCTAAATTTTATTTATCTGAGCAAGTAAATATTAAACTGGGGCAGAAACAGCGGCATCATGCACCTGAATAATTCCAAAAACAACTAAACTCAAGACGACAGCCTTTGGTAACCCAGGAAAGATGGTGCACAAACCAACTATCTGTAGCACAAGGGAAAATCTTCCATACAAATGCCACACAGGCATTTATATGAAGTGCATATGCGGTATATGATACTTACCTAAAGTACAGTTATTCGATGAGATTATTCCACAATGGATATGGAAATGGTCAATGTCCAAACAGTGAGAAACAACTAGATACCTAGAATATGTCTGTCCAATGTATTTCATCATTTTTTCTCATAAAATGATCCAGTGCATGACATGTCATATATATGCAACATACAATCAAGCGAAGCTGTGAAAGCCTGAATTGTCTAATGTGCCATTTTTGTCTAATTTAACCTAGTGTACATTACAGATTTTCCCCAGAATAGTACTTTGTATGTGTTTTGGTCTTATCCCCGTTCCTACATTTTTTAAGTTGTTGTATCCCGTAACCCGCACCAATATTGAAATTCAAACTCATACATACATCCACATACCACTCATAGTCACCGTCAACTACAAAACTCAATGTCAACCATATTGAGGTTGCCTAGACGGATCCTTAAGGCTATACTTATGATGAAACAACAGAGTTATTCCGGGTGTGTAAGTGCAGCCATGTGTTTTTGACACCTTAACAAGTTAAGGGAGCAATGATTCAGTAAAATATATAGGGATAATATTAGACAAAACAGAAAAATGGCATTCGGTTCATATCACCAATTGGTCTTTGTTACTAGGTATGGAAAAATTGTGGATGTGAGCACCCACCATCCACCACTACGTGTCATCCATAGGTTTTGGTACTGGACGATTAACCATACCATTTGTAATGGATGCAAAGGATAATTTTCTGCAGTTGTGCATGGTGTTTCAGTCCATCTACTCCATAGATCAGGCCAATATTTTATACAACTTAACCATATTTTTTGCTTTTCGCTGCCATGACTTTTGCAAGTGGATGTGCTACATACGAGCTGCAAACCTGCATGTGGTTAGGGAAGAAAGTGTGAAATTTGCTCTTATTTCTTGATAGAAGAACTCGTCCTCTTCCTTGATGCCGCACCGTCGTCATTCTCCCAAAGACGAGTCGTTCCTTGCACTCGTCGCTCCAAGACTAGCCGTGATCCTTTCACATATGTTGTCGACTACTCTCGCATGTGCCACTGGCTACTTTCACCCAGTCTGCTAGTGGTGTTGGTGCTCTAAACTGCATCTTTCACATGTGTCGCGGGCTACTCTCACATGTGCTCAGACCGGCGTCCGGCAGTGTCTACAGCGGTGGCGCATGGCGGCTGTCAGACGTCAACGACATTATTCGCCAACAAGTCACACCCATCCCGATGCCCGACAATGTCTATGGTCATGCTGCACAGCAGCCTTTAGATGTTTGTGTTCGGTTGCTATCTTTATGGGGGTACAACCTCACACTACGAGTCCACTGCCACCATTGACACCAGCGCCACCCAACATAGACAGCAATCTCAAGGGACAGATTTCTGGACATGAAGGTCTGACGAAGCTAGAGGTTGTCATTAGGATATAAGAGGGGGGAGGAATAGCGTAAGCGGAAGGGGTGTTTAGCTTGAACAAATTGCTTTTCAAATGGTCAGCATGGATGATCTGGATATCTACTCCCTCAAACCATTCAGTCTGTTATCCATGCGCAGAGGTCCAATCAGAAGTGGATGTGACCACTTTTCATCCCTCCCTCCCATCCTTATGCAGCCCTCTTATCCCTCCCCTTACGTATCCTTTTCCCTACTACTTACCAAGAGTGAGTAAAGAGAGTTTTAAGATTGAAGGAAGACAACCGAGCAGTGTAAGATTTTAAATTAGACCAATCAAGTTATCAAAGTCAGCAATTAACCGACACAATCGAGCCATGTTTCATGATGGGAGGAGAGAAGGAGAGCCCAATGCCAAACCACATCCCAACCCAAATGAGATAATCCCGATCTCTGTGTTTATCCTTGCAGATAGTAATGTGGAATTGCCAAGGTACTGGGTATGAAAAAAACAGAAAAATGGTGAGGGACCTCTGAACAAGCTTTATCAGCCTTAGGCGCTTGTGGAAGATCTTAAGAATGCCTGGGAGAATATCACCACACAAACTGATCATATAGACGGACTCCCAAAAAGCATTGGCCCATTACAATACAAGCAAAAGTACCATAGGCAATGGGTCTGACAGTCTGATCCTCAAAAGCTTTGAGGAATGGCACGTCAAGATGCAAACATCCCGAGGCAGCAAAAGAAAGCAGTGGATATCCTAGGCAAGGATGCACAAAGAAAAGAACTGTATAAGCTCAGCTCACACTAAATTGGCAGCCATATCTAGCCTGTTGGTAGCAGTATGAGCATCAACCCGTGCTTATCTGGTGAACCAGTTCCTACAGTCCAAAAGAAAAGGAAGACCATTGCCACACCTACAAAGGCGCTGATCAATTACCATAAATGGAAGAAGGCCGAATATCAGACTAAATAGAAACAAGAAAATTAAGTATATAGACTATGTAAAGAAGACAAACAGAGAAACCGCTCATATACACCACCGTAAATCGGCACCATTCCCAGGATAGAGGGACTATTTTATGATTGGACAACAGTAGAATTAGAAGAAGAGAACGGATGTAAACTGAATGTCACAGTAAGGAGACAACCAATAAAACAAACACAAACAAATGCAGATTCATCATCTCGTGTGAGTTATATTCCGCAAAGAACAGAAAACTACATCGTTCACAAAGCCAGCTTGATTTTAGGAATTTACAGCTTCATGATAGTGGGCTTTACACCTAAACATAAGGTTTCTCACCTCAGCAAGAATAGAAACTAAGTCGTTGCTGTCCAATAACTATCCAGAAAAGGTTGTCTTATCTTTTGGCTTTTCTTGTTCCTCTGTTTATTATTAAAACAAACAAGAAAAAATGTTGTCTTGCCTTCTGGATTTCTTGTTCCTCTGTTTTTTTATTAAAACAAGCAAAAACACTAACACCAGCATCATGTAAGCCTCAATCCCAACCATGCCGGGGCCCTGGCTACATGGATTATTTTTCTTTCAATCAGCTATGTTGTAGGTCATATTCTCATCAAGGTGTAAAAGAGTCAAAATCTCTCCTGATAAGCTCTTCCCAAGTTAATTTAGAATGCCTCTTCTTTTAATTGTGTTTAATTCAATAGCATTGCATTTGTCGGCCTGCTTTGCAAATATCCATACCAGTGAAATGAAAAACGTGTTGAGCGGACGCTTAATCGGCTCAGCAGCCCAGCCGTTTAATTTATCCTCTGAGCGTCAATTAATCGCCCCCTAAAAAAAGGCCGATTTTTCCCCGCTCAGACCATTTTTTTTAAGAAAACTGCTGCAAGCCTATAACATTAAGTAATTTTTGAAAGTATAATAATTATTGACTGTAATATAGAATACATGTTCTATGATAAGCCTTAGTTAATTTCAAATGCATACTTTGTATGTAAGCCATAATAATAGGGAACTGCTGTATATCCAAGTAAATTACATGTAACTATTATCATGATATAGATTTTAGAATGTATACTTTGGTTAATTGTACTGCAGTAATGTATGATTAGGTGATGATATGTAAATGTAGCAATAAGTTAGTAAGGTATCAATGATAAGTCTGCTGTAATGTGATGCAAAATAGTTATTGTATCATGTATACATACTTAATACTTATCGTTTTATAGTTGTATAGGGTGTTTTATGTGTGACAAGTTCATTGTTCAATATTTTAGCTATAATCATTGTTTTATAGTTGTGTTATAAAGTATTTGGGTGTTTAGTATTGTTGTTTAGGGTGTTTAGATATGTATAAAGGTTCCAAAAAACATAGTATTTATATGCATATATGTGTAATTTTCTTATAAAATTGTATAGAAAATCAAAACCCGTTTTTTTCAAAAATCGGCCGCTTACCGCTTAACTAGTTACAAGGTGTTGTCCGCACGCTTACCTCTTAACGCCTTTTAAAACATTGATCCATACCATCTCAAGAAACCCTTGTGTAACTAGTTCATGATACTTGCCAACCCAATATTTTTGCTATATCATCGTTTCTCAAGCAATCTTTCCTTGTCTTCCCACACATCCATCTTAGCATATGCATTTCATCCATATTCATCTTGTTGAGACCTTATTATTCACCGCTCAACATGCACTCCCATATAGCACGGTTGGTCGTATAGTTCTTCTATAAACTTATTGTAATTGAGTGCAAGTTGTTAACAAAACACTAAAAATAATATTGATAACTCATATTATATATTGCAACATATGTAAGAGCAGTTTCTTTCTTTTATTACATTGATTCTATTTTCTATCACTCTCCTCGGAGATTATCCGGACAATTTATTCATTTTGAACTTAAAAAGCAGCTAAACAGATTCCAGTTCAACAATGCTTGTTAAGGTACTTCTTTAAAAGGGTATTGTCTCTGGAATTGTAGTTGTATTCATTGTATAGAGATGTGGGGTTAAATAAAAAATGTTTTATATGGGGTGTACTAACACTTTTAATGACATTAATCATAGACATGAAAGATTTTGTTTCAGGGAACAATATGGCACTCTAGGAATGACCATGGGCAAAGGTTTGACATTCAACCATAGTAAAGCACCTCACGGTGCAGGGTTGTCAGAACCGAACCGGCTGGTTGAACCGGGAATTGGTGGCTGGCACGGCTCGGTTCTCGCAGAAACCAAAAAATGATATCAAGCCGGTCAAAACAGGTCTGGTTTTTTCCAACCGGCTTTCTTTGTCGTGTATACTTTGACCCCGGATCTAATTTTTATGTTTATTCTCACTTGTTCTTATTCCCATCTACTCTTATACAATAATTTGGCACATGCAATGCAGTGTTTGATTGAATCATAGTTGTTTCTATGTTGTTTTCTGATATTCTCCTTGATATGTTTACCTTTCCTTGATTTTCCATATATTATATAATTTGCAAAAGGATTTATGATGTCATGGTGACGTCACCTATTGACCCGGTCCAACCACTGGTTGAACCACTGAGCCGAGAACCAGAAGCCTCACAGGTTCACTGGTTCGGTACTGACAACCTTGTCACTATGTCTTAATAGATCCCACATGAGGGAGTGAGCCTTACTAAGTAGAATCAATTCACAGACAAAAAGCAGATGTTGAAACATCTTACAGAGGTGACTCTAATCAGCTGAGGTCATAAGTAACGGACTCAGTGCATACAAGCATAGGTCTGCAGAAAATATCCCTTCTTGAATGAGAAGTTTGTAACACCTCATCGGTTATAATCCATATTCCATAATATATGCTCTCCGTCTACCTTTTAAAAATAAACTTACTGCATAAGGATGTGTTTAAAGAAATAACAAATGCTGAAAAGAAATCAGCCAACCAAGTTGCTAACTGGAATTAACATAGAAACTACAACAGAAAACAGTAGAATCGGTTATGCAGATCCTTAAATGCAAGCGCTTTATAAATGAATGACAATTGTGAAGTCTTCCCACATTTAAGGTGATGATTATAATATCCTTACACAGATGAAATGAGAAAGAAATGCACCTCCATCCACATAGAAGAGTACAATCATGGAGTAATGCTGTCCTTATAACTTCAAGCAGTGGTTTGACGACATCTTCCTGTAATCACATATGGATCAAAGGTGATATGTATGCCTCCAGCTCAGAAAAATATACAAGACAAAAAATTTAGAGCATAAAAATATCAGACAGTATCGAAAGACATCAGGCTCACCACATCTACATGGCACAGCACAACCCGGAGTTTAAAGTTCTTCTGCAATTCTCTGATTCGGAAGTATAAGTAATCTGGGTGAAGAAGATGATAGCGCAGGCTGCAGAAAGGAATAAACTCAGTATCAACAAAGTTACAAATTTTAATTGCACAAGATAACATCCTAAATGGAGCTTCTAGTGTGCATTAACTCCATAGAGACCATGGTTCATTTCAACTGAGTTGGATATTGGATTTATGATTGTAAACTATCTTTGAGATGGATAACACACGAACATATACTATCAAGTTAATTCTTTAGAAACATTGTATTAGAAAAATATGAAAGAACAACGGATTTACAAAGGTGCCAGCGCCGAATTATGTGATAAGAGTCAAAATTCAAACCCATAAAAGAGGGGGATACAAATAAAGAAATAGCATAAAATTTATAGTTACAGCGGAATCTCGGAATACAAGAAGGTCTTTGTCCAATTGTTAAAGCCGAGTCTTGGAATATTATGTCTTGACAAGAAAGTCACCATATTAGAACTCAGAAGAAAGTGAGGGTAGTTCTTTGTGAGAAACGCAGTGGACAGCAGAAAGATGTAGAGAGATCGACAACACATGATTAAAAAAAAATTGGTTATACAGGGATTGTAAACTAAAATAACTGTGACTTGTGACGGATTGATAAAATATAAAAGGATGATGATGTTTCGAGATGATAAGGATTGGTGACAAGATCGTAGCAATGAACCTCGTTCTTGAGGGAATAATTGTTAGTATATAAATGCTTATGCCCCCCAAGTTGACCCTAGAAAGGAGGCTAAGAAGGATTTTGGGCATAAGATAGATGAGTCGATGCAAGAAATACTTAGGAGAAGACCATCACAAGGAGTGAATTGAATGGTGAGATGGTAAGCAGCAATGTCGACTATGAGAAGGTACGTAGTGGTTTTGGATGTGGCAATAGGAAGGGCGGAGAGGCAATAGTTGATCATGTAGTTGCCTATGACATAAATTTGGAAAGCACCCATTTCCAGGAAACAACATCTGATCACTTTCGAGAGTGGGTGCGCTTCTAGCCAAATTGATTATGCAAGGATAACAAAATGACCTTGGAGAAGAATTCACTGCCCAATGTAGTTTGGTGGTTTTGGATATCAACATGAAGATTAATGTAAAGAAGCTAAGGGCACCCAAGACAGAGGAATCAAATGGTGGAACCTTAGATGAGAGAGAAAAAATGATAATTTAGATAAAATTATAAGACACTTGGAACTTGGACTCTGAAGTTAACACGATGTGGCATAATCTGAGCTCCTACATTGCAAGAATCGCCAAGGAAGTTTTGGAGAAAACAAAAGGTTGTGGGCCATACGAAAAAGAGACATGGTAGTGGAATTTCAAAGTACAAATAGCTATATAACTTAAAAGAGAAATTTTATAGGAGCTTACCTAAGTCTCGAGATAATGCAGCATTCCACAGATACAAGTAGAAAAGAAAGATGCTAAGAAAGCAATCCAAAAGGCTAGATCTGGATACTTTCCAGAGATATATAAGAAGTTGGATACTAGAGTAGGGGAAAAGGATGATAATTAAAAGGTTAGTGTAAGAGAACGAAAAGGAGAAGATTTGGGCTAAGTGAACTGCATCCAGAAAGAAGGCAGTATAGTGTTGATTAAGGGTGATGATGTCAAGAATAAACGGGACAATTACGGTCACAAGTTTTCAATTGAAGATACTGCAAATAATGTGAAATACTTGTGTGGTATCAATACCAAAGATATCACCTAAATGCGAGGAGTTACATAATCAGATGTCATGATAGCTTTGAAAAGGATGAAAATGGAAAAATACGTATGGCCCAGATGGTATTCCTGTTGATATTTGGAAGAGTATTGGGGATAAAGGAGTTTGGTGGTCAATGACTTTCATCAATATTATGAGGACAAAGAAAATGCTAGATGATGGAGGAACAATATCATAGTCCCCATCTACTTGAACGTGTGAGATGTTCGAAGCTGCACAACTATAAAGCTATCAAGTTGATTGTTAAAAGCTTTAGGAAAAAAATACTGAGCAAAGATTAAGATCTATAACGCAAATGTTAGACAACCAATTTGGTTTTATGCCTAGATGATCCACAACGGATGTTATTTTTCTAATAAGGAGGCTTATAAGGGAGTATAGAGTGAGCAAAAGAGATATTCATATGATTTCCCTTGACCGGAAAAAAGGCTTATGATAGAGTATCAAGGGAAGTGCTTTGGTGGGTTTTAGAGAAAAAGGATGTCCCAAATCAATACATTAATTTTTTATAGACGTGTATGATGACTCAACTACGAGTGTAAGGACTTAAAAAGGGGAGACTCCAAGATTTCCGATTACAGTTGTGGTGCATAAGCAGTCTCGAGTCCATATTTATTCATGCTGGTTACAAGTGAGTTGACACAGCACGTCCAACATGATATCCCTCAGTGTATGTTATTTGCTAATGATTTTGTGTTGATTGGACTAAAGACAGTGGATTACAAAGTTGGGCTTTGAAGAAATGCATTGGAACTTAATGGACTTTTAAGGTCAGCAAAAGCAAAACCAAGTATATGCATCATAATTTCAACCAGTCCTACTATCGTGAGTGGTAGTGCGGAGTTGGATGGAGGATGCATCATGCCACAAGGGTTTTGTTATTTGGGTTGTATAGTCATATGGATGGTGATGTTCAAGACGATACATGTCACAGAATCACAACAAGATGGATGAAATAAAGTGCAACAAGTTTGTGACCAAAAGATCACTCTCAAATTGAAAACTGAGTTTTATGAAATAGCTATACGGCCAGCCATGTTGCATTCAAGTGAAAGTTGGGCACGAAAGATAAAAGGTGTGAACAAAATGCTTGTGTCAAAAATCTGGATGTTAAGATAGATATATGGGAAGAAAAGAAAAGATTGCTTCAGAGATAATCATATTTGGAGTAAATGTTGAGTTCAAGAACAAGCTACATGAGGGTCATCTCAAATGGTATGAACATATACAATGCAGACCAAAATATTGATATCGAATCAAGCATAAATAAATGAGGATGAGATGGGCCTAAGTTAAATTGAGGAGGGGGCATGCCTAACTTAACTTGGTAAGAGCTTATAAGGAGAGATTTCAATCTATATCTTAATGAGAATTTGACCCATAATATAGCTTAATAGAAAGAAGGCTCCATGTTTCCGAACCCAACATTGTTCCGTTAGATGATGATGATGATGATGATCTCATGGGATGGAAGTAGTATATATCAAATTCATAGGGTTTGATTCTGTAGTAGAAGCCTGCTAACATGTTAAATGTAAAATGGGTACACAGAAGTTAATGTCCTCGGGTACATATGTCTATTTTCTATATTTCACGTGTTTGGTCTTATAAATATCAAAACATCAAAGAAAATCTAGACAATGTCATGATTATGATCAATACAAGTGATGAAAATATGACCGATTCTTTTTGAAAGAAAAGGTTGTTTATAAGCCCATGTCTTAGGAATTATTTTTACACAGGAAAAACTACACCACAAAATATTTACAACTACATTGTCATGGTGTAATTCTTATTGCAAGGGCACTTGATACTCTACATAAACGGCTCAAAAACCTTGCTCCTCTTTGGTTGGTTCTCACAACTTTTCTAGGCAAATAGCCAAACTTTGTGTTAGACTTCCTGTTTTTTGCCACTATACTGCGTCATGTAAATACACATTTGTAGTTAGTGTCAAAACAAGTTTTAATCAAACAAAACAAAAAAAGAATCTCGAACATACAGAATAGCATATATGCATATATATAAATTAATATATAAAGTAGTCAGTGAAGTTAACTAATTAAATTCAAAAAAAATACAAAACACGTATTTTATAACAAGTCAAACATAAATATTTTAGTTTGATGGGGAAAACAACAACAATATGGACAAACAGAAACATAGAAACAGAATATGTACTCATGGAAAATCACTAGTTTTATAATTCTCACCGTTGTTTTTTTTTTGTCCTAATTCTCACTCTTGTTGTGTGTACAGTATGAATAAAGCTTAATTTTCCATTACTTCACAACTTTTCTTTGAGTTTCTTCATTGTCTTTTGCACAAACCAGAATCAAAAGCATATGCTACACAACTTGAGTGTCGCAGCTATCTATACACTTTAGTGTATACGTACAAAACTAGAATCAAGTGCATGATTTTTATTGTCTATAGATGCATGACGTAGAAGTCTCCGAACGAACTGAAATTTTATATATAGGCATTCATAAGATATTCAAGAAGATCAATGGTTTGGATTTGCAAAAATAATGCCCCACGGTGGAAAATGACTATTGTATCTTCGATACACTAGTGCATTCTAGCATGATATATATATATATATATATATATATATATATATATATATATATATATATAGAGAGAGAGAGAGAGAGAGGAATGGAAGGTTACGTCTAAGAGTAAAGCATATTCTTTTTATCTAATTCCATTTGGCATAAATTGATAAGTGTTTTATCCACCATTAAGAATTTAATGGAGTAAATAAAGTGTGCCTTCAGTCATTATGATATCATGTCTATTTTATGAGGTATCATCACAAAGAATTGAATAGTAATACTATTCTAAAAAGAAGACATTGATTAGAATTAACTTGATATATGGATATGCCACACAGCTCAAAGTTGAATGATTATGAAACACATCCTACATAGGGCACTTTTTGTATCCATACGGTTGGATTACCAAAGTTGGTCTTGAATCAACCCATAACAAAATTGGGACTTTACATTCAGGTTAGAACCCCTTTTCCATGCACAACATATGCATGCATAGGTGGCATGACAAATCCTATGTGGAAACCTATTTGGGAAGAATTTCGACATGTACAATTGATAACATCAGTTTTCATGCAATTTTCATAGCTTTTTCATGAACAAAATCATTTAATTTAATGTTAGATCTTCAATTTTGTGCACATTGTTCCTAATTTACCAATTAATTGATTTTGATTAAGTTTTGTGGAAATTTGTAGGAATTTAACTCAAAATCCTCAAGATCGATGGCTTAGCCATTGAGATTCAAGAATGATCATTCATCCAGCATTAATGATAGACGGATTCCCAATGATCATCGACTTGTTCGGTCGATAGCTTGATCTTTTCTCAAAGATCGAAGGATGGACCCATCGAGTTCCCGTTCGTCGATCAGGAAGAATGACAGACTTCAAATCGACAGAAGAAGTTTGAAGATCGACAAAATCTCATCAAGCTTTAAACGATGACATGACTCATCGACCTTTAAATCGACAGGGTCCCATCGTTTTCAAAACCATTGAATATTGTTATCGAGCTTGACGTCGAGAGAACTATCAGCGATGCCTTCATCGATGGATCAGATGTCGACCTTCATATTGATTGATCACCCTGTTGATCCGCAAAAGATCCACGACTCTCAAGACCGATGAAGACATGTCAATCAATCAATGACTCATCGACTATCAAGGTTGATAGCAAGAAGACGAAGAATCCACACATGGACCAATCCAAGGTCGACAAAGAATAAGTCTGTTACAATATATTCCTGTTTTATATATTCTGTTAATTGTTTTGTTATTTCCATATTATATGTGGACCTCTCTGTAATTGTTTCAATGTTATATATATGAGGGTGCACACATTGTGCAACCCTACGCTTCCCAAACTTGCTTTGTGTTTCACATGGTACCAGAGCAGTAGATCCAGTCCGCCGTCACCCTCCCTTCCCTTCCCTCTCTCTCTCTCTTTCCCTCTCTCTCTCTCTTTCCCCGCCCCCCCCCTCGCCGCGCCGCCGGCCAGGCGCCGCAGCAGCCGCCGGGCGGGCCGCCGCAGCAGCCGCAGCCGTCGGGCGGGCAGCCGGCAGGTTCCAGCCGCCGGGCTAGCCGCCGGGGCCGGGCGCCCCCTCCGCCGCCGGGGCCGGTGCGCCTCCGCGGTTTTTAGCCATCGGTTCGTTGGCTCTGTGAAATCCTCCAGCGCTCCGGTGGCTTGAAGACGTAGACCGTTAGTTTCGGTCTCTTGCCTGCCTGCCTGTGTAGGCCGTTGTGCCACCGGGTTCTGTTCTGCGCTTCGGCGTAGACCGTATGTGAGAGGTCTTCTCCGTGTTCTTTGTGCCTGTTGTGTCTGCCTGACGGCGTAGACCGTCTCCTGCCTGATCGTGCCTGTTCCTGCTGTACCTACTGCTACCATGGCGTCTTCGCATGATGACTTCCGCCGTCAAGTTACTACTGTGAAGCTTGATGGGCGCAACTACCCACACTGGGTCTGCTCCATGACGATCTACGCCAGATCCCAGGGCAAGTACTCACATCTTATCCGTGCGGGTCCGGCCGCACCCGCCGAGGACGCTGATGCTAAAGATGTGAAGGCGTATGACGACTGGGTTCGTGATGACTCCACCGTGATGACCTGGATTCTCAACAGCAGCATTGAGAAGATCAGTGTCACACTTCTTCACCTGCCTACGGCGAAGCAGATGTGGGATCAGCTCGCCGGTACTTACTCGCACAGTCAGAACCCCAAGAAGGTGTTTGACATCACCAAGCAGCTAGGACGTCTACAGTTCACGGGGACAGATATTGCGGATTACTTCTCTGACTTCACTGGTTTATGGGGTGAGCTGGAATCCTATCACCCTCTCTCCACGGACCTGGCTACTATGCAGCGTCAGCGCCAGGAGCTTCAGTTGGTTCAGTTTCTCTGTGGATTGCCCGAGTCATATGCTGGAGTTGTGGACCAGATCCTAGCTAGTGACCCTCTGCCGTCACTACAGAGTGCCTACAAACGCCTTCAGCGTTTGCCTTCGTCGTCTTCTTCTCTGACTACTGATGTTGGAGACTCTTCGGCCCTTGCCGCAGCTTCTGGTCGTGGTCGCGGTCGTGGCCGTGGCCGTGGCCGTTTTACTGAGGGCCGCCCTCCCCTGGGTGGAGGACGAGGACGGGCTGCTCCTGGTCGTGGAGCCTCTTCTACTGCCCCTACTGCTGGTGCGCGTCCTCAGTCAGGACAGCGCCTTTGTACCTTCTGTGGCCGGTCCAACCATATTGAAGAAAAATGTTGGGAGAAATATGGTAAGCCGACGTGGGCCAATGCAGCTGCGGACTCCACTCCTACTGCTTCAGAGGGAACGACTCCGTCTACTGACTCTGCCTCCTCGAGTGCGACTGCTGACTACATCCGTGCTGAGGTGGAGCGTCTTCTTCTTGAGCGTGCTGGTGCGTCGTCTCAAGCTTCGACTAGTGGAGCTCATGCTGCCACTTATTCTGGTTATGACACTGCCTTTCTGAGCTCTTCCTCTACTCCTGGTAATACTAAGTGGGTCATAGACTCCAGTGCCTCCTCGCATATTTCTGGAAATAGATCACTGTTTCACAAAGTTTTTAAACCTGCCAGACCCTCTTCTGTTATGTTGGCTGATGGTTCCAAGTCTGCAGTGGTTGGAGTAGGGGATATTTCTTCTGACTTTCTGCTGAAATCTGCCTTATATGTGCCGCGATTTCCTTTGAATCTGTTGTCTGTTAGCAAGATATTGCGGAGCTTACAATGTAGTCTGACTTTTATTCCTGGTTCTTGTGTTTTTCAGGACCTTCGCACGAGGATGAAGATTGGTGGGGGGTATGAAGGTGCTGATGGACTCTTCTATCTGGATCAATTGCCTAAAGCTGCTAAAGCATATGTGACTTCTGCATTATCTACCTCAGTTTCTGCATTACAGTGGCACTACCGGCTGGGCCATCCCTCATCTGAGAAGCTTCGATATTTAGTGTCTGATCTTGGCGTTTGTCGTTTTCAGTGCGAGTCATGTCAACTTGGAAAACAAACTCGTGCTGTTTATCCTAGACGCAGTCAAATTAGCAGTAAAAATATATTTGATATAGTGCATTCTGATGTATGGGGACCTTGTCATGTGCCTAGTTTATCTGGTCATAAGTATTTTATTCTGTTTATTGATGACTTTTCACGGACTACTTGGTTATTTATGATGAAAAGTAGGTCCGAAGTCTTGTCTGTTATCAAGTTCTTCTTTGCTGAAATAAAAACTCAATATGGTATGCCTGTCAAAATTTTTCGTACTGATAATGCACTGGAATTTGTTAAAAAAGATGTGGATGTTTTTTGTAAATCTGTGGGTACAATACATCAGACCTCTTGTGCTTATACACCCCAGCAAAATGGTGTGGCTGAGCGTAAAAATAGACATGTGTTAGAGGTTGCTAGAACTATTATGATGCATGCACATGTTCCTCGCTCGTTTTGGCCTGAGGCTATATTGACTGCTTGTTTTCTGATAAATCGAATGCCATCATCTGTGATTGGAAATAAAATACCTATTCAGGTGCTTCAACCCGATATTCAGCTATTTACTGTGCCTCCTAGGATTTTTGGATGTACCTGTTTTGTACGGTTAGTTGGACCTACTTCTGATAAATTGTCTCCTCGTGCTGAGAAGTGCATGTTTTTGGGATATTCCCGTACCCAGAAGGGATATCGGTGCTACAGTCCTACTGCAAGAAAATGGTTTACTAGCAGTGATGTGGTTTTCTTTGAAGATACTCCTTACTATTCGGCTCGTGGTGACAGTTTACAGTCTGATCTTATTGCTTCACCTCTACCTGTTATTTCTGAATGTGTGCCTGACACTACTGACAAAGTCACTACTGAGGCTGATAAGCCTCCTCTTATAGTTTATCAACGCAGGAACAGAGTGCCTTCTACTCAAGATACCCCCCATGAAAACCAATCTTCACCTCTAGAAGGTTCTGCTACACCTGAGGTACCTTCTGATCTTCATTTACCCATTGCTCTTAGAAAGGGTACTCGTTCCTGCACATCACACAGTATTGCTCAGTTTGTTTCTACTGACCATCTGAATGTTCATTCTAGCAATTTTGTATATGCCTTATCTGCTGTTGCTGTTCCAAAGAATATCCAGGATGCTCTACAGAGTACTGGTTGGTTGTCTGCTATGAAGGAGGAGATGTTAGCTCTTGCTGAACGAGATACTTGGGAGTTGGTGGATCCTCCTCCTCAGTGCAAACCTGTAGGTTGCAGATGGGTGTATGCTGTGAAATATCAACCTGATGGCACTGTTGAAAGGCTCAAGGCACGCTTAATTGCTAAAGGCTACACCCAGACGTATGGTATTGACTATTTTGAGACATTCTCTCCTGTTGCTCGTCTTAATTCTGTTAGAATTCTTCTGTCTGTTGCTGTTAATCTTGACTGGCCTTTGTTGCAACTTGATGTCAAAAATGCCTTCTTGTATGGTGACTTACAAGAAGAGGTCTATATGGAGCAACCTCCTGGGTTTGTTGCTCAGGGGGAGTCTCACAAAGTTTGCAGATTAAAGAAGTCTATTTATGGGCTTAAGCAGAGTCCCCGGGCTTGGTTTGATAAATTGAGCAAAATTATGATTGATTTTGGGTTTCTGCGATCTCAGGTGGATCATTCTGTTTTTACCAAGAAGACTTCAGCTGGTATTATTATTCTGATCGTCTATGTTGATGATATAATCATATCTGGCAGTGATTCTCTTGGTATTCAGGCTACTAAATCTCATCTGGGCAAACACTTTGCTACTAAAGATTTGGGCAAACTTAGATATTTTCTGGGCATAGAAGTTTCTAGAAATTCTAATGCTCTTGTGTTGTCTCAGAGAAAATATGTCCTAGACATACTGCAGGAGACTGGTATGCTGGGGGCGAGACCTGCTGATATTCCTCTAGATCCTAATGTAAATTGGGATGATGATTCTTCTCCTCTGTTTGCTGATCATAAAAAGTACAGGAGGCTGATTGGTAAACTCATTTATTTGACTGTCACCAGAGCTGACATTTCTACTGCAGTGGGTCTTCTTAGCAGATACCTTAATAAACCCAGACAGTGTCACTGGGATGCTCTTTGTCAGATCCTACGATATTTGAAGAAGTCTCCTGGCAAGGGACTTCACTACAGGAAGCATGGACACTGTTCTCTTACGGGGTATTCTGATTCTGATTATGCAGGTAGCAGAGTTGACAGAAAATCTACTTCTGGGTATTGTACATATGTTGGAGGAAATCTGGTTACCTGGCGGAGTAAAAAACAAAATGTTGTGGCCAGGTCCAGTGCTGAAGCTGAATATAGGGCCATGGCCCATACTGCCTGTGAATTGTTGTGGGTGCGCTCTCTGTTAAAAGAGTTCGGGGTTGACTCTTCTTCTGCTATACCTATGCACTGTGATAATAAAGCTGCTATCTTCATTGCGAATAATCCAGTTTATCATGAGCGCACTAAACATATTGAAGTAGATTGTCATTTTATTCGGGAATCTATTCTGACTGGCAAGATCTGCACTCCCTTCACTCGTTCTGAAGACCAAGTTGCTGACATCTTCACCAAGCTGCTGGCGAAGAAGCAATTCTGCATTCTGATGGACAAGTTGGGCATGATTGATATCTATGCTCCAACTTGAGGGGGGGTGTTACAATATATTCCTGTTTTATATATTCTGTTAATTGTTTTGTTATTTCCATATTATATGTGGACCTCTCTGTAATTGTTTCAATGTTATATATATGAGGGTGCACACATTGTGCAACCCTACGCTTCCCAAACCTGCTTTGTGTTTCACAAAGTCAAATCCCATAAATAGGCCTCCAAGGTGTCATTTCAAGGCATCTTGGATTTTGGAGTCAACAAGCCGAAAGATTGCCGCCAAGTTCAGAATTCCAAGTCTAGAGCCATCGACCAGTCTAGTGTCATCGACCTAGTTGACCATCGACCTCTGGACTTGGGATTCGAAGACAACCATCAACAGCTAAGCATCGACCTCTGTGTTAGATCAACCCGAAAGGTGGGTAGATTGATTGCTCGATCTACCCTTTTATCGACTTCTTCGCTCTCTTTTCTTTATCATGATTTACACAAGTTGTAATATGTTTCCTTTTTGTGTTGAGTCGCTAAACTCCATAACTTGGGTTGGGAGTAGCCGTCAGGTTCTCCCAACCATGTAACTGTTCATTCTTCTGTTTAGTTACATATATTCTTACAGTTTTTTTGTTATACTCTTGTTTTAATGTGTTGCATGTTGATTAGCTACCTTCTTGTTGCAATTGATATGGATTTATTCGAGAGAATGATTTCAATTAGAGATTCAGAGTATAGATTAGTAACGAGGCACGAGGGTGAGGAGTTACTATAACAAAAGTCATACGGTTAACAAAAGCCATACGGTTATTATTGATTCTTTGGTTATCATCTCGAGACGGAGAGACCTTTGGATAAAAATCTACCATTATCTCAAGAGTGCATATCTTTTATGACTATTTGCAAAACATCTTAAGAATATTTATAAATAGGAAGAAAAGGTTTTACATGGTTGTGGTTAGTCTGATTGGTGAAACCCAATCCAAGTTTTTTTTTATTGTTTCACAATTATCTTTATTTCCTTTTTTTCTTGATTTCTCATAACTTAGATTTATTGTTTGATTAGATTAATTCGTTCCTTAACTAGGACACCAATTTCACTTCTTTGATTCGATTAAACTAAGTTAAAATCTCCTGTTCTTAATTTGTTATTCTCCTTGTCCCTGTGTTTGACCCCGCACTACTACAATAGACTTTGTATTGAGTTGCAGACGTGTCTTATAGTCAGGTCTAAATTTAAAGTATGATATCTTTGACTGGACAATTGTGACGCAAATGCGCTTTTCATTGCAGGCATAAGCGCTGCAAACATGGCTACTTCAGTTCTTTTCGGAAGGGAAGAGAATTTTGTTACTTCTGGGATTAAGGGAGTCCCCCTGAGAAAAGACAGTCAATAGGACTCGACTCTAGAACCCATGACTTAGGAGTAATAGACTAAAGGGGTGTTACACTTTTGACCCATGAAAAAGAGCGATCAATAAAAAGTACCCAATATGCATGTATATGTCCCATCCCTTAGTTTGTTTACCCCCTAGCATCAAACATCCATGAGATATTGGGATCCACATGATTTGCTAGTGTTTTTGTGTGCATGTGTGTGCTTGCATGACCCAACTGTGTGTGTATGCATCCACCCATGTATAATGCAACAAACTTTTTCAAAATCATTATTCAACTTTGACCAAATTATTCCCCAAATTTCCAGATAATTCTCAAACATGTTTTGTTCAAGATGGTTAAAACTTGAAAGAATGTCAGATCCTAGATTTGTCACTACACATATAAGGATAATTGTGTGAAGTAAAATATTACGCAAAATAATCTGTTTAAAGTGTTTGATATTAAATAAGTTCTTTGTGGTTCACTATCTTTTTCCAGGTTTAAAACCCAAGTATATGATTCTTTGCATTTTGGATTTTTCGTGTTAGAGATAAAAATTCATTGAATTGCCTAATGGTTATTATTATATCTATTTTATATCAAGGTTTTGACATATACATACACTAATGCCTCGTGGTTTGTATTTAGTGGCATCGTCTTTAATTTCGATAGGCTTAACTAACAAGTCATATGTGTTTAAAGTCATGCGTGCTACCTAGGTAAGGGATGTTAAAATAGACAGACACTAGGGGCTCAAATTCAGGTCTTTGGAGGGTAAGACATTGTGTAACCCGCTGAACCCAAACCTGTCCTTAGCAGGCTAAACAGGGTAGTATAGAAGTAACTTCGAGCCCAATTGTAGACCAAATCACATTACATGTCAGTGCAAGAGGTAATAATTAGACAATGCATACACGCCAGTGTAGGAAAGACAAAAGAAAAACTATAAACACCAACGTACTAATCACCTCAAATACAGTGCGCAGGAGCTCTGACCGAGTTGGTAATCACCAACCACGTCAGCAAATACCCACTTGACATTCCTTATGTGCTTCAGTAACGGGTTCCCTTTCTACAACAGATGGAGATGTCAAAGAATATGGGAGCACGCCAATGAGGAAATACAGGATGCCTTCAGCAATGGACCTAGCATCAGTAACATAGAACAAACTCACCTGCCGGTGACTGACAAGGATGGCGTTACGGTTCTGACCGGACAGAGATGCCGCAGCTGCGCTAGAAGGTCCCGAGGTCTCAGATTCCCTTCACCAACGCGGCACGGACACGAAATTCACGGCGTAAATTTTCTATCATCGAGACTCTTGAATTGAAAAGGGGTGAACATGCTCACCTAGAGGTGGGCTCGGGGGGAGGGGTGTAGAACTCGGTGTTTTTAATGAACGAAAACGCCTCGGAGAAAGACGTAGGGTTGCCTCCGCCGCCGATGTTTACAGCGGCCGCCGAAGAGGAGGCGGCGGCAGGTTGGCTGCTCAATGAGGGGAGAAACGAAGAGGACGCGCCGTGAAGAGTATTTCGGTATGATGGTATCGTTATGGAGCTTTTCTTCTCGCTTTTCTCCGATCGCACTTGGCTGTCGTGATCGTCCATTTACACCCTGCTGGGTAATACGACGACGGGGAGGGGTGAAGTGGAATCTGGCTCTTTTGTCTGGAAGCGCGGAAGATTGGGAAGAACGGATGATGGTAAAATAGGGCGGGAGAGCTCGCTACTCCGTTGCTTGTCCGTTATCAGTTGGCAGCAGCTAAAGCGGCGTCGGGCTAAACAGGATCAGTAAGTTTGGACGCGAGGACTGCGCAAGGGATCGGAGAACGACAGACCATTTTGCAATTGGGTTTGAGTTGATAGACCCGGTCGGGCTTAATGTTTGTCAATTCGGACCGGTGGAGTTGGTTTTTGAATCAATATCTATCTATATAGCTACTACAGAAAGTTCCTTGTCCCCATCTGTTTATGAGACTTTTCAACCATCATAAGATTCAGCTGCTTTATGATGTGGGATAGAAAAAGTAACGTCATTCCAATGCTCACAACCAGATAGCAAAATCGACCCCCTTTATCTTTTATGTCGATCTTGTAGTTCTTCCAACATCAATCATATAGTAGGCATATTCTATGTATTGCATAAATTTGAGAATATTATATTATTATATGTTAACATATTTGAATCCTCATATTAGTCCAATCTTCCCTACCTTAATTCCATCTATAATTATGTTAGTATTAAATCTATTTTTCCTAAATTAGATTAAATAGAATTAATTGGAGCGAATAAAATATAATAATTTAATAAATTATTTTGTATATAAGGCTAATGACTAATAATTAATTGGGTCTTCATTTTGAGGTTCAATATTAAACAAATTCACTTAGTTTTGACCATAAGGTGGTACTCTAGAATCACTCTAGGTCTATTAGTTGAAAGAAAATAGAAAAGTATGAAATCGTGTATCACATTGATTAAGAATATACTTATTGAGTACTTAACTCATAAGTAAAAAATAAAATACTAAATGTTAATATTATGAAAAATTAACATTGCAATTGGATTCCTCCATTGATTAGCATACTTGTAAGATTTTATGTCAAAGTAACATTACTTACCCTCACAATTGATTGAAAGAAAATTACTAATTTTTAAATAACGTGAATGAATTTTCAATTGAGGTTGGAGTTTTCATATTTTATTCATGCATAATTTATGTTGGTGGTATTTTATGTTAATTATTATCCCTATAACAACTAAATAGATTGTTTCTATTTAAAGCACATAAGTATTGTTTTAGTATGTGTGATGGTGTGTCCTTGGTATATTATACCTTGACATAAGACTATATATATATGACTCCTTGTAATTCTATTTATTCATAATAAGAATTTATCTTTACATGGTATTAGAGTAATTCTTTAAAACTCTCAAGGTTTCAAGAAGTGCAGCCCCCATCCTCCTCTTATTCTTCTCTCTCTCTCTCTCCTTCTCTCTCTACATCGTCGTCTCCTCCCCTCCTCCTTTTCTTATTCTTCTTCTTCTTCACCTCCTTCCCTCTCTCCCCGCCCCCGCGCCCAAAGCCCCACCACCAACACTCCCCCTACGATATTTGAAAAGTGCACTTGGCAGGGATCTCCTATATAAGAAACCACTGTCTCCAGGTATCTCTCTAACTTGCTATGTTGATGTTGATTGGGCTGGAGATTTGAATGATAGGATACCCTGTTTCTGGCTTTTGTGTTCTATTGGGTCGTCATCTCGTCATTTGGCGGAGGAATAAGCAGTATGTTGTGACTCATTCCAGCATTGAGGAAAAATATCATGTCATGGCACATGCTTGCTATGAAATTCAATGGGTGACTTCTGTTCTTTAAGAACTAAGTCTCTCTCTCATCCCCAATAGCTCTCAAGTGTGATAATTATATTGATATATATATATATAGCTAATAATCCATAGTGAGGTTGACGGCCACTTTGTGAGAAATCTAATTCATGCCAAAAAGATCATTACACCATATCTGTAACGTCGAGGCCCACTACCTATGGCTCTAATAGAGTTTCAGGAATGACGGTTGGCCCCACAAACCACCATTAGCCTTAAATGTAAGCTTTATCATCACTCACATACAAGTCGATATCAACTTCACGACCGATCACTCATCCTACTACTACTCTGGGCTGAGCATGCTTAACCACAAAGTTCTTAGTGACGGACTCCCTAAAAAAGAGGTGCACATTGGTGATATGGGTAGTCCAATTGTTCCTTTAAATATTGTCTTACCTCAGGCCTCAAATCCTAGGATGTTACAATCTCCTTCACTTACAATCTTGATGTTCTCGTCAAGGCACAACTATATGGACTCATAATATTTCCCCATTTCAGTGGTGACCCAGAATGGCTCATGGACACCCATCTCCCAATCATGACTACCAGCGCAAGAGTGGCTACACCATCATGGAAAACACTTTCCAACATTGTTGGATGCCACGGCTCAAGATTGGCATGTCACATGTTCATGTGGGCCCTGTCTACTGTAGGGGTTATGGCTCTGATACGATTTGTAATGTCTGGATCGACTGCCCCAAGTCTCTAATAGAGTTCAGTGAATGATGAATGGCCCCACAGACCACCATTGTCCTTAATTATGAATTTTGTCCTCACTCACGCACAAGCTTGGATTAACTTCCTCACTAGTCACACATCCTAGTACTACCATGAGCTAGGCATGCTCAACCACAGAGTTCTTGGTGATGGGCCCTGTGAAAAGGAGGTGCACCTTGGTGATATGAGTATCCCAATCATTCCTTTTAAAATTATTTTATTTGTGGCCTCAAATCATGCGACTTTACACTCACTACTACAGAATAGGGCTTTAGCGTCGGTTGTTTAACCCCTTTTAGCGACGGTTCTCCAGCGACGCCTATGTGGGCGCCGCTAAAGGTCGAACTCTTTAGCGTCGGTTTTATAACCGACACCAAAAGGCTTCGCGCCACCGAAAACGTGCCAGCAGGGCACCTATCAGCGTCAGTTATTTATCGTACGCCGATGCTAAAAGGGTTCGTGCCACAATAAGGGTGCCATCTAGGACACTTTCTGCGTCGATTTACAACTAAAACACCGACGCCATATTTGTAGATGCCACGGAAGGCGTCGGTTTTATACTAATAACCGACGCCATTTATCGCCACGGCCATGCTTTCCTACACGGTCTGGTTGTTTGTCACTTTAGGCGGCGGTTTTTATCCAATAATCGACGATGTAATCTTTTGATGACAGTTTTCTATAAATAACTGACGCCTATGTTTTAATTTTTTTTTTGCTAATCAGTTTGCAGGTCTGTTGTGGCTGGTCAGCAGGATGAGAACCTGCAGTTCAGTTTTGAACTGCAGGTTTACGACATCCATTGATATCAGCCAACAAACAGGCCACAAACCTGCAAAATCAACAAATATACTTTTCACACAAGTAGATACATTCACACATCAATTCAATTCTCACATTCACACATGTAGAAATATTCAAATACATGTAGAAACATTCATACATGTATAAACATTCATAAATATTCATTTATAAAATATCATTCAACATCGCTATCAACATCCCAATTATATTTTACAGTTGCCACTGCTTGAATGGCTCTTGCCCATTCTTCTCTTACTTCATTTAATACTTCCATCGTGTATGGAGCATGTACATCTTTTAAGTATTTACCTATAGTGTGGTCAGTTTTAAACACCTGCAAAGAGAATGATGTATATATAAGTAATAATATAGAAATAAGATTGATATATTTCATACTAACTAATGAGACTATATATAATACCTCATGTATGGTATCGATGTCCAATACGGCATATTGGATAATCATTTTCATAAATCGCATCACATAGTATGTGCATGCCCAGCCGTTGTCTTGTCTAGCGCACTATAAATTGAAACATATAAAATATTAAAAAATACAACTAAGCATAGTTCACATAAATAATATATACATTGGAGTCGGGAACTTACTTTCACGTTCTCCCAAATTATTGGTTGGTTCTTTTTCCTGGGGAGATTTCCTCCAGCCTTTTTGAATGCATCTAAACCCCTACATGTTAATGTAACACAGTAAATTGCATATTTAAATAGTAATGTAATAACAGATGTTAACGGATATAAAAATGAAATATTTCTCACCAGAATAAGGGCATTCTCATTACGTGTCCAATTTTAGTATTCAATGTACTCCCCGCAGGATCTAGATAATAAACAGTGAACGTCTCGGGGAGAATAACTAGTAACTCCCAATGCCTACCGCTAGAGGTAAAAAAGTTAAAAATTAATAACTCAAAATCCATAATAAAATGTAATTTTCCTAAGTCCAAATTATAAGTAAAGTAAACTTACTTGACATTGAATGGAGCTATTATTATCGTCTTTTTTTGCTGACCGAAAACTGTAAAAGCATCTATACAGTATTGTTGAACACTATCGGGGTCTTTAGCTGCCATACTAATCAATGATGGAATAAAAAATCCCACATGGTCAAATGCAAATTGTTTACATTGATTTTCGACTAAGTAGCTGCAAAACATGTATTATGTATGCATTAATATATAAGAAACCAGATCACTGGATCTTACACAAGGTATATGGATGTATAAACAAGATCTCACCTTATCCATGTCTCTATCATTGATGTATTTATCCAATCATATAGAAACAGCTCAATAATATCTTGTATAAATAAAGAGCTTTCGTATGATTGACCTGCATAATTTGCTTCTAAAGAAACAATTATAGGGCAATGTATATTATGTGCCTATAGCCAACATGCCATTCCCCTACAAGCAGGACCTAACGGGAATTTTAGGTCAGTTGGAACCCAACTTGGTAATGCAGGAAGTGGAGGTGGAGGCCTAGATGCTCCAGGTGTCTTCTTTTTAACCTGTATATATAATTTTAGATCAATTGACCTCATATATACACATTAACAATCTAAAGTAATGTAAATTTATCTTACAATTTCAGTAGTGTAGACGACATCTGCTTTAGGCCACAATATCACCCCGCCTTCTGCCTCAGCAAGTGTATCAATATCCGGGTGGGCATATGGCAATGTAGCTTCCCTCCAATCAGGAAATACACGTATCGGGCTCACACGAACGTAGCCCTGTGGCATTGGAGTCCCGTGAAACGTTGCCTCAGGAAGGGACGGGTAAGCCTGTGCCTCTGCAACAACATAGTCTTGCATTCTTAAGCGGCATGGCTTCAACGCCTACAAATTTACGTAAAGAATGTTATATATATACATATCATATTGAAAACATATCATCTTGAAAAGACTAGCTACAATGTCATAAACAATACTTACAGTAGATGTGTTAGGCAGCGGTGGGTCTACAGGATTACTCTCAGTCTGTGCATCAGGAGAAGAGTGGGTCGCCATAGGCTGATTGGAAGCCTGAGATGCCTGCTACCGCAGCATTTCTTCCCTGACCTTCTTAGCAACTATATCCTCGACTCTTTTATTCTCCTATACATGGATAAAAGAAACATTAGCTTCTTATTATCGAATTCCCTTTTGCAGTAACATTCTAAAAAAAGAATAGGTTACCTCTTCTTGTGAAAGTCACGCTCTGGGTTTGCGCTGGGATGGCCCAAAGAATACTTTGATGCCCACACCAGCGCATGCACCCCTAACACGTCCAGGATGCTCTGGGTTACCCAGAGCAACTGTCAATTCATCTCTTGTGCCCTGAGGGATGAACGTGCCTTGTTTCCTCTGCTCGTGCAGCTCCCGCTAATCACCATCAACAGAAATTGGTAAGTTAACACCACAAATAATCAATATTCAAACGATTGTTCTAAGAGTTGTATTTTACCATTTTCGTAGCCGCCTCAGCAGTTACGGGCTTCTTTATTTCACCCTTCTTGTTTTTCCTCCCAGCTATCCAGACATCATGGCGAGGCATGGGTGTGGCAGACTCCTGAGTCACAGCAGACTCCTGAGTAGCAGCAGACTCCGCCTGTAGTCTTTGGCGAACGCTTGCATAGCCCTTTGGACCCATAGTGTGGTCATGCACATTCAGTGCACGCCTTGCTTTTTGCGCCTCACTAAGGGCCTAGTTAGTATGCACATTAATGATTTGGTTAGTAGTACTAAATGTTAATCTTGAATAGGTGAATACAACGTATATTAATTAAATTGGGAGTGACGCCTAATACCTTGAATTCTTCAGATTTTCTTGAAGCAACAAAATTGTCCCAATCTTCTTTGTCCAAGAAGTTCCACTGTTCAAGGGCTGACTTCTTCTTCTTATCACCATCTTTTATGTATTCTCTGTTGAGATTTGTCCTATAGTTCCTAAGCATCTTTCCAGCATATTGCATCACGCTTTTACGATGCAGCTTCTCATCCTATGCAAACATATTCTGTAAAATAGAACCTTGGATTTTAACTAGTATCCAAAAATAGAATTGCAAATAATAGAATTTGTAATCTACAAAATAGAATTGCAAATAATAATAACTCACGCATAAATCCTTCCATATCAAGTCTTTCTTCGCCTGAGGAACTTTATGCTAATTGTCATACTTAACACCACAATGGCTTCGAGTGACAACCCCAAGATAGTTTATAAAATTATTGTGGTTCACTGCAATTGCATTTCCTCCATTATCAAACTCCACAACCAATTTGGATCCACTGCCACTTAGCACTATTAACTTGTTCAACAGAGTGATGTCCCTTTTCTTGTTAACTTTTTGGTGATGCGCATCAAGTTCCTGCAGTGCTTCAGTGGGTACATTAACCTAAAAATTGACAAAAATAAACACACTGAATTAGCCCAATATAGAAATATAGGATATATGACATAACTACAAGATAATGAATTTTATAGAAATACAGGATATGTTTTTAAAACTTACATTGGTATCCTCGCCATGCTCATCATGGACAGCATGCTCATCATGGACTTCATGCTCATCATGGACATCATGCTCATCATGGTCAGCCATCTGAAAATGTCATTAAAAAGGCAAACATTTAGCATTTGTATTAACTACAAGATAATGAGACATCAAATCTCAAAATGATATTGATATTAAAAAAGCAAACATTTAGCTTCAATAAAAAAATATAAACATGCATGCCTCTAAAATTATGATCTTTTATCAATTAACAATCCTTCATTGTGATCTCCGCAGACATATAAGTCATCATTAGCTTCAATATTTTGTGGAGTTGGCAACCCAACTGAGAATGGACTGGAGTCATCATACTTATCATAGTACTCTTCTTCGTCTATAGGATCTTCAATGAACTGTCTTTTGCCATGAAGAACAACTGACCATTTATCATTTGCAGGATCATCGATATAGAATACTTGTTTCGCCTGTGATGCCAATATGAATGGTTCACCCTTCTCGCCAATCTTTTCAAAGTTCACTAAAGTGAAACCCAATTCATCCACTATAACTCCTTTGGTGTTATCAACCCAATTACATTTAAAGAGCGGAATTCTGAAATCTATATAGTCAAACTCCCATATGTCTTTAATGACACCGTAATATGACATTTTAGCTTCACGTGGACTCTTATCCTTTGCACTTGCAAAATACATAGTCGACGCTTGAAGAGTGACCCCACTGTTTTGGACGATACTCTTATCATCTTGGCGCTTTGTGTAATATGTGAACCCATTAATGTCAAACCCTTCATAAGACATAACATTCGGTTTTGGTTTAAAGGCGAGGCATTTGATAGTTTCCGTAATATCATCTGGTGTTTGAGATAGTTGATGTAAGACTTTATCTTCAAACCACTTAATAAATGTCTTGTTATGCTCTCTAGCAAGCCACATTGTATTGGCTCGAGGATATTATCTCTTGATGAAATTGGTATGTTCCTCGATATAAACACTCACTTCATCCATGTTGTGTAAAATATACAAGTGAGCTTGTTCCAACTGCTCACGGCTGATTACTTTCACCCGTGATCCCAAAATTCCCTTGCCCTCCTTAATATTCTTGTCATTAACATGAGTGTTATTACCATTCAGAAAGTCATTGCAAAAATCCATAACCTCTCTCGCCACATAACCTTCAATAATACTCCCTTCAGGCCGATAACGGTTTCGAACATCACCTTTAAAAATGCTCATGTATCGTTCAAAGGGATACATCCAATGCAAGAAAACTGGTCCCAACATTTTCACTTCCCTAGTCAAGTGGACAACAAGATGTACCATGATATCAAAGAATGAAGGAGGGAAATACATCTCAAGCTGACATAGGGTAACAACCACTTCTCTTTGCAAATTATCGAGAGTATCAGGGTCAATAACTTTGCTGCATAGATTGTTGAAAAAGAAACAAATTCTGGTGATTGCAAACCTTACATGCTTCGGCAATATAGATTGAATTTCCATGGGCAATATTTGTTGCATTAGAGTGTGACAATCATGAGATTTAAGACCTATCAACTTCAGATCTTTCATTGATACCAATCTACAGATGTTGGATGAGTAACCATGTGGCACCTTAACATTTACCAAGCATTCACAAAAAGCTTTCTTCTCCTTTCTAGACAACGTGTAACAAGCGGGAGGTAAGTATGTTCTTTTATTACCCATTTCACATAATTCTGTTAATTATGATCTTATTCCCAGTTCACGTAGGTCCAGTCTGGATTTTATCCCATCTTTAGTCTTACCTGGTATATTTAACAGAGTACCAATGATGCTCTCACAGACATTTTTCTCAATGTGCATTACATCGATACAATGCCTGACTGTCAAAGAACTCCAATAAGGAAGATCCCAAAATATTGACTTCTTCTTGAATGAAGACTTGTCACTCCGTGTGGCCATAGTACATTGTGATTTCTTACCAAATTCATTGACAATGTCTTTTACTCTTTCATAAACAACAGCCCCCGGTATAGGTTTAGGTGCACTCCGTTCATCATTCCATCCATTGAATGCTTTGCGCTTCCTACGATATGGATGGAATTTTGAAAGAAACCTTCGATGACCAAGATATACAGTCTTGCCGCCATGTTTTAGTCTTATTGAATCAATGTTTTCTTCACATATAGGACACGCTTTAGCTCCTTTGACACTATATCCAGACAAATTCCTGAATGTTGGAAAGTCATTAATAGTGCAAAACAACATAGCGTGCAAACGAAATGTCTCTCTTACTGAAGCATCATAGGTCATCACACCTTCAGCCCAAAGTTTCTTTAAGTCACCAATTAGAGGTTCAAGATAAACATCGATATCATTTCTGGGTTGTTTAGGGCCCGATATCAATAACGACAACATAACGTACTTATTTTTCATACACAGCCAGGGAGGAAGATTGTATATAACAAGCATGACTGGCCAAGTGCTATGTTGGTTGCTCAATGTCCCATACAGATTCATCCCATCTGTACAAAGCCCAAGTCTTAGATTCCTATCTTCTTCACCAAATTTGGGGTACAATAGATCAATCTTCTTCCACTGTGGGGAAATGAGACGCATGTCGTAGGATCCCATCATTATTTTTCTTAACATCTGCATGCCACCTCAAATTCTTCGCATCTTTCAAATTTGCAAACAAGTATTGAAACAGTGATATTATAGGTAGATACCACATCACCTTGGCAGGAGAACCAGTTTTGGACTCCCCCGAAGTCGTTAATTTATACCGTGACACACCACATTTTGGACAATCTTTCAAATCCACATAGTCCTTTTGAAATAATACACAATCATTCGGACATGCGTGTATCTTCTTGGCCTCCGTTCCCATTGGGCACAACAATTTCTTTACCTGGTATGTTGAGATTGGTAGCTTGTTTCCTTCAGGAAGCATTTCTTTCAACAAAGTCAACAATGAAGTGAAGCTTTTATCGCTCCATCTATTGTTAGTTTTCAACTTATACAATCTCAACACAGCGCTAAGCTTCGTAAACTTAGCACAGCCTGTGTATAACGGTATCTCAGCATCATGCACAATGTTTCTAAAGATAGGAAGTGGATCAGTGTGCTCTACCCTACAACTATCCAACATCGCATCAACGATGTCTACTGGAACTGGTTCGTTCACATCTACTTCATCGGAGGCAATTTCTTCTTCCACCCAAGCACTGCTATCTACATCCACTGGTTTCGAGTTTGAAATCTCTCCATGCCAGTGAATTCTGTATAGCCTTGTACAATCCCATTGCACATGACATGACTTTTGATTTCGTCACCAGTGCTGACTTTCAAGTTGTTACTGCAATGCCTACATGGACAGTAGAACATATCTCCAGGTTCTTTCCTATGTTCCTCGGCAAATCTAATAAACTGATCAAGACCAGATATAAACTCTGGGGTGCAGCGATTGCGAATGGACATCCATGATCTATCCATTCTATGATCAAAGAGGAAACAAGTATATATTAGGACAAGATTAGGGTCTACGGTTAACAAACACATGTGTACCACCTATCCCATCCTTGAACACCTAATCTCACTAGTAAGTGTATAATGTGTATTGGGTTTTCAAGAAAATTTTGACAACATTTCCCCGCTGTTCTCTAAGTACATATGTACTTAGAGAACAAACGGGGAAATGCTACCAAAATTTTCTCGAAAACCCAATACACATTATACACTTACATCCTAAGTGAGATTAGGTGTTCAAGAACAGTCCCAAACCGGGGATTATCCAAGATTTACTCCTAATGAGTAAATCTTGGACGGGTTTCTAGGCCAACAAACACATGTGATGTCATTCTTATATATAATAAATGTGTACCACCTATCCCATCCTTGAACACCTAATCTCACTGGTAAGTGTATAATGTGTATTGGGTTTTCGAGAAAATTTCGGCAGCATTTCCCCGTTGTTCTCTAAGTACATATGTACTTAGAGAAAAAACGGGGAAATGTTGTCGAAATTTTCTCGAAAACCCAATACACATTATACACTTACATCCCAAGTGAGATTAGGTGTTCAAGAACAGTCCCAAACCGGGGATTATCCAAGATTTACTCCTAATGAGTAAATCTTGGACGGGTTTCTAGGCCAAAAAACACATGTGATGTCATTCTTATATATAATAAATGTGTACCGCCTATCCCATCCTTGAACACCTAATCTCACTAGTAAGTGTATAATGTGTATTGTGTTTTCAAAAAAATTTCGGCAGCATTTCCCCGTTTGTTCTCTAAGTACATATGTACTTAGAGAACAAACGGGGAAATGCTGCCAAAATTTTCTCGAAAACCCAATGCACATTATACACTTACATCCTAAGTGAGATTAGGTGTTCAAGAACAGTCCCAAACCGGGGACTATCCAAGATTTACTCCTAATGAGTAAATCTTGGACGGGTTTCTAGGCCAACAAACACAATAATAGATATGTACATGTTAGGGTTTCATCACAATTAATGTTAGGGTTTCATCACAATTGATGTTAGGGTTTCATCAATGTTAGGTTTAATCAAATCAAATTAGGATGCTACAATTGACAAGTTTAAATCTTATTTCAACATGCATCAAAATTTACTGAATTAGGCCAAACATTACGATTAGAAGCACAAATATATGACAAATATATGCAAGCAAAAGATTTGTTCATATCCTAGGATTTACATACATCATTACATACAAATTTGTTCATATCCTTACCAACAGCAAGCACGACACCGTGGCTGTGTTGGCCTACCACGGACGTGGTAGGCCAACACAACCATGGCCGTGATTGCTGTTGGTAAGGAGCTAGGGAGAAGGAAGCAAAGAGGCTAGGCTACCTGGAGCTAGCGTGGAGAAGAGCGGCGGCGAGCGGCGGCAGCAGTGGCGGCGAGCAGGTGAAGAAGCAGAGAGGCGGGCGACGAAGAGCAGTGGCACTGGGAGAAGCAGCAGTGGCGCCGGCCAGAGAAGCAGCAGGCGAAGAAGCAACAGCGGCGCCGGCGAGCAGAAGAGCACCAGCACCGAAGAAGCAGAGGGGCAGCAACCGACGTCACGATTTTAGGAGAACGGCGGCAAGCAGCAGCACAGGAGAATATCGTGATGAAACAGGAAGAAAGGGGGAAGAGTCGGGTGATCGGGTCTATTAAGTTGGTCAACGGTGTCAGTTATCTACAAAACCGACGCCTATTATGCTTTAGCATCGGTTGATAGTAAAACACTGACGCCCAACTAGACAACCTTTACCCTAAATTATTTGGTGGGAACCATTATCAGCGTTGGTTATCAAAGGATAACCGACACTAAAAGTGGGACTTTTCGCGCATATTTTCATTTTAAATAGACGTCGGTGAATAGTTAAAAAAACCGACGTTGTAGGTGACCTAAAATGTTTTCGCTCGAAAATTGGATTTCGCAGATGATTTTAGGCATCGGTCTGTTATAACCAGCTGACGCTGAATACAAAGAGGTACCCGTGTCTGGCTGGTCTTCGAATATAGACGTCGGTTTGTATAAATAACCGACGTCTAATATTATAGGCGTCGGTTTTCCTAAATAACCGACGCCCAGAAAAGCGACACTGAATGTTGTTTCTGTAGTAGTGACTATGTGAAGAACAGAGAATAGACTGTTAATATCTTGACTATGCCACTTCCACCTTCATCCTTCTCCTACATGTGTGGCAAGTTAGGAATACATGATGTGTGCTCTACTACTTGAGGGAGAGTGTTAGAGGTCTTTTGTGTTAATTATTATCTTTGAAATGGCTAAATGGGTTGGTTCTACTTAAGCCCATTAGCATTAGTTTAGTTTATGTTATGTTGTGCCTCTAGTATATCATACCTTGAGACAAGGCTATAAATATGACTCTATGTAATCCTTCCTATCCATAATAAGAATTTTTTTCACAATTCATTTGTGAAATTCGTTGAGAAGATCTTGTGAAAAGTTCAGTTATAAGGTAAATTGCACTTACATACTGTAAGGAGGTGAGATCACACCCTTACTAAAATTTAACAGAAAATACACAACATCCATCTATTTCTAGATTATGAAGGATGCATGCATAATAATTCCAATTAAATATGCATGATCGAGAAACAAAAATCATCAATAGTAGCAGCTGAAAGAAAAGACTAAGTTATTAGATATCTTTGATCCAGGTTCAATACATGAATTTCATGAAACATAAACTAGAAAAGGAAACTATAGGGTCTAGCAGTAGTAACCTAGACATCTCAGCAAAGTCTCCTTGAATCTACTCATGGGCTGGTCCTCCTTGGTCTTGTTTCACTCCTTATCCTAAGCCTGGGTGGTTGGGACTTGAGATCAACTAGCAAGAGGAGAAAATAAGGTATGTGTCAAAAAGAGAAATAATAGGAATAATGGTTTTAGTCCATGCCTCATTGGGAAATTAGGGTTTAGTTATAAAAAAATGCCCAACTTAAGGGATAAGATGCACATACTTTGACTTGAGTATACAAATTAGAGATCAAATTCTATCCTTCCAAGTTTAAAGTTGCTCAAACCTACACATAATGTTTTGTTCATTAGTTAAGGTTCAATGTATGTTATGTAGGTCAAAAATCTTAGAAATCCAAACCTTCTGCAAAACCCTAAAATGACTCTTATATTAATCTGATATTGGGTCCAGGGTAATATCTTGACTCAAAATCTCAACTTTATAAATTATTACGATGCCTATAATTATTATTATTAAGATCATAAGTGAAATCAAAACACTAAAAATCCAGACTTTAAAACTTTGAAATCAGGAAATAAAACCAATGCCAAAAGAAAGAGAAAATTTTCACAATTCCAAAACATATTTTTGTGTAATTTTTAGAGATTCAAGTAAAAAAGTTATTGATTTTACAGTTCTAAATATTTTTATTGATTATAGTATGTAAATAATGTTCTAAAGACCATACTAGTCTCATGTTAGCATTCCAAACTATATACCATGATAAGATATTTCATGATATTACCATACTATCATTAAAATGACAAAACAAAAGACAAAGAATGTAAGAAGACAGAAATACTCATGCGCCAAAAACATCGGAAATAAGGTATAAGGGGCAAATCGGAGAACATGCATAGGAGTCTTGATGTAGCCCTATTTTAGGGCTCCATCTCATGCCATTTTGCACTTTAATCACATCTAAACAAGTTAGATTGCAAGTTAATTCCCCCAATTTGTGTTTTACCATCAAATGCACTTATGGAAATTCTTTACACTATTTTCCAGGTACTTGGACCATGCTTTGGATGGATGAGAGAGAAGGAAGGATTCTAGGATTCCTCCACTCATGGAGGGGTCCAAAGAAGGCCCCAAAGCTCCCTCAACCTACCCCTAATGGCCAAGAGTCATCATCAAGTAAAGAAATCCATGGATGATGAAAGATGAAGTTCAATTGCCTATTGCAGACCCCAAAACGGTCGTGGTCATACCCCCACAGTCGTGTCTTTTATGGTGAAGAATCGACATAATCAACAGGGACATGCACCCAAGATACCACGGTTGTGGCCATCAACACGGCCGTGGCCCATTGAAGATACCACGACCATGGCCACCAATACGGTCGTGGCCAGTAGAGAAGAAGACGACCGTGGGAATTTCACACAAGGACCCCCAGAATCAATAGGGAGTTGCACTTGAACACCCACGACTGTGGCCATCCGCCACAGTCGTGGCCTTTGAAGATCAAATTGCATGTGCTACTGCCTCACTATCAAGGTCCCCTCCTCCAAAACAGTTGTGTTACTCACCACGGCCATGGTGCTACTCACCCAACACGACTGTGGCACTCTGCCACGGCCGTGGCCACCTCCTACTTAGAATCTTCACCACCCTTTCCAAACCATGCTCGTGTCCACTCCCCACAATCATCTCATACCACCCCCACCAAGGCTGTGGCCCTTCAACACGGCCTTGGTAACCAACCAACTCTACCTATTTTTACACTATTTTTCATATTCTACCCCCACTTACCCTAGTGCTTCCCCACCACCTATATATACATAGGTGGCGGTTGAGGCACAAAGGTTAGCTCCTCCTAGCCACCATTACTCCTATCCACCCACTCCTTGAGCATTTAGTGCACCCCCCCTTGCATTTATGCTCTCCACCCACCATTTCCATCTCCATTTCACCTTGGAAACCTAGTTTTCTAGGTTATCCTCCATAATCCCTCATATCTTCATGCCCATATACACCTTTGGAGGAGAGAGGACGTCACCAAGTAGTTAGGAGGTGAAGAAGGAGGCTTCTTCCACGATCTACATGGAGTTTCTTCCCCTTCTTTCCCTTTCTTTTGTTATTTTCTTGATCATGTCTAGCTAAGCCCCTAGTGGTGGGTTGTTTGGGGTGAAAATGTGACTTTGATACCATGTTGGGGGAATTTCGGCTTTTAATGAACTTATTTTTATCTATGATGATTTCTCCATGCTTTTGTCTCTTATCCCATTGCCGTGCTTGTGATTTATGCTTTTTGCTATGAATTGCTTATTTGATAGTGCTTGATGATACCATGTTTCTAGGAGAAGTGGGATGCATGTGGCAATCTTAGGTATGACTCCTAGGTCCCAATACGGGATCCCTAGCTAGTCCCCTTTGTTCCTACATGCCTACCCCCTATCCTACTACTTGGTATGAGGCCTAAGTTACTAGTATAAGTGGGATTGTTGTGCTTTCCTAGGGTTTTCTAAAGGCTAGAATGGCTAGTGGCATGAGGTCAAATACCCTCATCTCTACCCTTGGCCCTCAATTGCTCAATACCACTTATCCTAGAAACCTAGATTTGGCTAATCCTATTAGAATTACACCTAACCCTAGTCTTCCACTAGTAGTATAGGGTACATTCTAATAGCATTTGCCTTATTGTTTGGTTTGGTAATCTAGATGAAAGATGAGAACCATGCTTGTCAAATAACCTCCCCTTACTAATATTAAAATTACATCCCCAAATGGTCCACCTACCTTAATCATCTTGTTTAAAACTCAACTTGTTGTGTTTGCTTGATTATGCTAGTATAGTCTAGTTGTTCTTGCTTAACCTAGCCAATTGCTCAATTTTGATATTTAGGGTTAATTTAGATCTTTTCTTGCTTTAGTGGTTAACTTAGTTTCTAAATTACTTCTTGCTCTTCTAGTGTAGTGTAACTTACCTTTGCTCTTGCTTAGTTAGTTGGTTAACCTAGATTGTTAAACTTTCTTGTTTAAGATAACTTAGGTTCAATTTTTCCCTTTCTTGCTCATTCGCTTAGATTAATCACAAAACAAACCCCTTTTAAACCCTTCAACCCCGATCTCCACAATAGGAACATATCCAACACTAGCCTAGATCTAGTGCCCCCTCAATCCTTGAGGATCGAACCCTACTCTTACCAATCACCTATACTATAATAGTACCCCGTGTGCTTGTGGGTGACCTATTTGGTACTGTAATTGATTTGGTTAGGGCTAATACAAATTTCGAGAGATCCACATGTGTGTTCGAGTCCCGTGGAGTGCATCTAGTCACCCCTTGTTGGCTAATGTGTACACCTCTGGATTGAAGCACCAAGCTTTTTGGCGTCATTGCCAGGGATAGAGGCGTTCGGCCTAGCTATTTAGTGTATACTACTATAGTATTGGTCTATAGGGTCATTTTTTTAAGCATGTAGTGTCACTTTTTAACCAACTCCTAAGTGGTCGTCGCTATAGAATTTGACATATAGGGTTGAGTTTTTTAACCAAAGAAAATCGACCTTATATAGTAAAAACTGACCCAATAGGTTGTAAAAAATTGACCCAAACGAGGAAACAAACTGCGGCTGAGGCTATAAAGTCAGTTATTAACAGAAAAACTGACCTTAGAGATAACCTATCAGGTCGGTTAATATAAAAAATCCCACCCAAGAAGTGAGTTGATCCCAGAACTTATAAGGTCAGGTATTACTTAAAAACTGACCCAATAGATGTACTATAAGGTCGTTTATAAGAAAAAAAGACCCAAAAGACTACCCCTGATCTTATATGGTCGGTTATTCCTAAAAAACTGACCCTAGAAATAATCTGTAAGGACGGTTATGTAAAAAAACCGACCCAATAGGTTACAAAAACTGAGCTACTGATCCCAGATCCTATAAGGTCAGTTTTTCCATAAAGCCCGACCCTAGAGATCTACAAGGTTAGTTATTTAAAATAACCGACCCTATAGGTTACAATTTAAAAAAAATCTGCAGAATAGAACAGAAATCTTCAGAACAGAGCAGAACCTACAATAGAAAAGACTTGCAAATGATGCAAGCAAGAAATTCATTCTAAAGCCACATTTGCTAGCTTTTATGTCCATTCGAATTATCATTTTCCAAACCACACATTCATAACAAAAATGATTCATATATTCAGTTGAGACTTACACATAATCACATCATAACATTTACAAAATGATAGATTGCAAGTATGAGATGATATTAATGTCATATGCAAAAGTAAATATGAAAGAGTTCCAAAACCACATACATAAATGGAGCTGACATATTCAATCCAATGCTATATTGACTTCATTTAGAAAAGCATCTGACCACTCTTCTCGGAATTTATTAAGTCCTCAGGTGTATAAGGATGAGTTGTAAATATCTACAACAGAAAATACACATGCTAATATTTTATAAAATGATTACAACTCACTTGTAAATTTATGATGTTATTCTTTATTACCTGATCATTAGTCTGAATGTCATGTGATGCTTGTTTGATAATAGCTTGCATATATTTCATTACACAGTAGCCACAAGCCTAGCCATTATTTTGTATAGGACACTACAAATAATGAATCATACTTAATGTTAGTAAACTACTATAAATAGATTTGAGATAAGACTATAAGAGTTGACATATAAGAGTTGAAAATTAATACATATAAGACTAAGCAGTTGTCAAAGTAGCTACCTTGACATTTTTCAAAGTCAATGTCTTTAATTTTGTGGGTATTTGTCCTCCACCTTCACGAAAAGCCTTTATACCCCTATCAATTAAACAATAGTTGGTAAAATAGAAATTCTAAATAGAAATATCATGTTGAAGCATTGACTAAATTTATGCTTACTCCATAGTTGGCAATTTCAATTTGTGGCCCCTTACTATTTTTCCAATTGGGTCAAGATAATAAAGAGTCATCAATTTTGGGATAACCACCAATAATTCCTAATGTCTAGATCTGAGCAAGAATAAAACAAACATTAAAATAAAGAAATGTATTCATTATTAAAATTATATTGAATAATAATACATACTGGACATTAAAAGGAATTAGAATAATTTTCTTTCCCATACTAGCAAAATATTTGAATGCATTAGAGAAGTACCCATTCACATCCTCAATATGCGTCTCCACCTGACTAGTGACTGAAGGAACTAAGAATCTAACATTCTTTATATCAAAGTTTACGACCTCGGTATATAAGTGGTTATATAACATATTTAATTATTTTCATATATAGAAATAAGTTAAAAATGTGTATTGAAATTTTCTATATTGATAGATCCCTACCTTATCCATACTTCTAATATCAAAGTATTTAGCCAATCATACCGGAACAACTCTATAATATCATCAAGAAAAATATAATTGTCAAAGTCCCTCCCAGATGCATCTTCTGTTAAATTGACCAACATTTGTAATCCAGAGCTTTGGTTGGCTAAGTATCGACACAAACATTTACATTTACTTCCCAACTCGTCGAATGTGGATTCTGGAATAAAATATGGCTTGGGAATAGGAGGATGACTAGTAGAATTTTTACTTTTTGGTTTGTAAACATGCTAATTAAATTACATACTTATATTACACGAGTTCATATATGCAGTCAAATATGAAAAACATGGTAGAATTCAGGTATACCTTGTCATTGATAACCAAGTGTCTAGGCCAACCCACCATAGCACCCTCTGCTTCTTCAACTATACTATATTCAGGATTAGGTATGGGTAGTGGTTTGTCCCCCATTCTGTCATACACAAGATGGATGGACACACGACAAATGTCATCATTAATTGGTTGGCAATGCAATGTACCACCAAGGTTGTATACCTTGCTCGCTGCTGCAACATTATATTCTAGAACCTCCACTGCAAGTTTATAGTTCATACCAACCTAGAATTGAAAATAATATAAGTTATATACGAAGCGGTAAACCAGATACCTACCACAACTATATATATATATCATACCAATAACACAACTTATAGAACAAACTTACTGCAAATTGTTGTGGTGGGTCATTGGGAGTGTTCCCACGACCTTCTACAGCTACAACATGGGCTTGTACCTCATCATCTGAGAGACGCACAGTTTGAATAGGTTGAGAAGGTTGAGTAGGATGAAATGAAGAAATTATTTCTTTTACTTTATGTGCTACTAATGCTTCAACTTCCTCTTGTGTAAGACCTCCTGCACGACCTCTTTTAGATTGCGAAGGGCCAAAATAATACTTGAATTCTATGCCAGCTCCTAATGCCCTAACATGGCCAGGATGCTCCTTCGTACCAAGAGCAACTGATAGTTTATCCATGCGGCCAGTTGGGATGAACTTTTCTTCTTTCCTTAGCTCATGGAGATCAATCTATTCATAGTTAATAAAAATATTAAATCACAGTATCAATTAGATATAAATAAATCCAAGTTTGTGGGAGTTACTCTTTACTTAGTTGGGATAAACCTACCATCTTTTGTGCCACCTCCTTAGTTGCAGGGTTGACAATTTCACCTACTCGATTTTTTCTAGCATCAATCCACTACAAGTGTTGGGGTTGACGCTCAACTAGAGTTTTACTAGACTCTTCTCCAGAAGAGAGTTGCTTCTCTTGTAGTTGGCGGTAGAAGGCATAACCACCGGGCCCCAAGCGATGGTCATGCACATTTTGGCCCGTCTTTCCTTTTGGGCCTCATGAATAGCTGATCATTTAAAATGAGGTATTGCAATTTAGACTTGACAAAAAAATATAAAAAGTTGCACCTCCTTAATTGTATAAAAAGATTCATACAATACATCAAAATCTTTATTACCTGAAACTCTTCTGATTTCCTTGATGCAACAAATCTTTCCCACACCTCAGGGTCTATAAAAACATATTGATCTGTTGCTTTCTTCTTTTGTTTAGGATTATCTATATAATCCCTTTTGAGATAGGTCTTAAAATCCCTCCATCGTACACCACAACGTTGTAGAACTTTTTTTTTTGTGATCTTTTTCATTTAGATGAAAAACACCCTATACATACAAAAGCAGCAATAATGTTGTCTTAAAAAAGATATGTCTTTCCAAGCAAACTAAATTAGAATCAATAAACAAAAAAATATATTAAAATAATATCACTTCAACTCACAGATATATCTTTCCATAGGATGTCTTTTAAGGAATTAGAAACATCATGCCAATTTTCCATATCTATTTCCACCTTACTGCTCATGTTCGCTCCTACGTAATGCTTAAAAGCACTAGCATGTTCCCCAATAGGTGCTCATGTGACATCAAATTGGACTGTCAATTTCTCCCCTTTGGCCCTGAGCTCCTGCACCCTACGCATCAGTGTGGGACCTCTACTTTTATTAGCATCACCACTACCATCCTCATGGTGCTCATGCTCAGAATGTTCATCTTCACTTGCCATTTTAGAACAACCTGCAAGTATACATGATAAAAGAAACATAAGTGATAATAAAAGCACAAGTGGTTGAATGATATATGATGTATATTTAAAATATTACATGCTTGAATGATAATAAAATAAATAATTCAAAGAATGCATGCCTCTAGTATTGGTTGAGTTGTTAATCAAGTAAAATTCCTTCAACATGGTCTTGACGTTTATAGTATTCATCGGTGTTAACTTCAACATTTACACTTGGCAAACCAACTGAGAATGGGTTGGAATCATCATACTTTTCGTAGTATTCTTCTTCATTTATAGGATCTACAGTAAACTGTCTTTTTCCATGAAGAACAACAGACCAATTTTTATTTGCTGGGTCATCAATATAGAATACTTATTTTGCTTGGTCTGCCATGATGAATGGCTCATATTTCTCACCAATCTTTTCAAAATTCACCAATGTGAAACCCAACTCATCCACTAAAACTCCTTTGTTGTTATCAACCCAATTACACCTAAAGATAGGAACTCTGAAATTTATATAGTCCAATTCCCATATGTCCTCAATGACATTGTAATACGACATCTCAGCTTCGCGTTGTCTTTTATCTTTAGCACTAGCAAAATACAAAGAACAAGCTTGAACAGTGACCCCACTATTTTGGACTACACTACTTTCATCTTGACGCTTTGTGTAGTATGAAAATCCATTTATGTCATATCCTTCATATGACATGACATCCATTTTTGGCTTTAACGCGAGCCATTTTATGTTTTCAGCAACATTATTCGGTAATTCAGATAGTTGATTAAAGACTTTCTCTTCAAACCACCTAATAAATGTTTGATTATGCTCTCTTGCAAGCCACATTGAACTGGATCACGGATGATTTCTCTTGATAAGATCATTGCGTTATGTGAGGTAGCTACTAACTTTATCGATGTTGTGTAAAATATAAAAATGTGCTTGTTCCCACAACTCACGAGTGATTCCTTTCACTCGTCCTCCCAGAGTTCCTTTGCCACAATAAGATTTAGTGTGAGGGGAATTTTTTAGATCTCTAGAAGTTTCATTGCAATTCAAAAAATCATTGCAAAAGTCCATCTCCTCCCTAGCCACATAACCCTCAATAATACTTCCTTCAGGACGATAACGATTCCGAACATCACCTTTAAAAACACTCATGTAGCGTTCAAATGGATACATCCAGTGTAAGAAAATTGGACCCAACATCTTCACCTCCCTTGTTATATGTACTACAAGATGAACCATGATATCAAAAAATGAAGGAGGAAAGTACATTTCAAGTTGACACATGGTAACAGTTACATCTTTTTGTAATTTATCGAGAGTATCAAGATGTATCACTTTTTTGCATATTTCATTGAAGAAGAAATAGAGTCTTGTGATTTCAAACCTTACATGCTTCGGCAATATAGATCGAATAGTCACAGGTAAAATTTGTTGCATTAAGGTGTGACAATTGTGAGATTTGAGACCTATCGACTTCAGATCCTTCTTTGATACCAATCTACGAATATTAGAAGAGTATCTTTGTGGAACCTTAATATTATACAAGCACTCACAGAAAGTCTTTTTCTCCTGCTTTGACAAAGTGTAACAAGCTGGTGATAAATATGTGTGGTGACCCCTGATCTCCACTGATAATTCTTTTCTTATTGATTCTAAATCTTTTCTAGATTTGATGCCATCTTTAGTCTTTCCCGATATATTCAATAGTGTAGCAATGATGCTATCACAAACATTTTTTCAACATGCATAACGTCAATACAGTGTCTAATTGACAAGAATATCTAATAAGGAAGATCCCAAAATATTGACCTCTTCTTGTATAAAGATTTGTCACATGCGAGAGTACAACTACTTGAACTCTTTCCAAATTCATTAACAATATCTTTCACCCTGTCATATACAACATTTCCTGGTATAGGTTTAGGAGCATTTCGTTCCTCAGTTGATCCATTAAAGGTTTTGTGTTGCCTTCGATAAGGATGCACTTGTGGTAGAAATCTCTGATGACTAAGATATAAGATTTTACCACCATGTTTCAGTCGGATTGAATCAGTATTTTCCTCACAAATAGGACATGCTTTGTATCCTTTTATGCTATATCCAGACAAATTTCCATAAGTTGGAAAGTCATTAATCATGCAAAACAACATAGCACGCAAACTAAAGATCTCTTCACGTGAAGCATCATATGTCATAACACCTTCTTCCCATAGTTTCATTAGGTCATGAATTAGAGTTTGAAGGTAAACATCAATGTCATTTCCAGGTTGCTTGGGCCCTGATATCAATATTGACAACATGACATACTTATTTTTCATACACAATCAAGGAGGAAGATTGTATATAACAATCATAACAGGACAAGTGCTATGTTGGCTACTTAATGTACCATAAGGATTCATTCCATCTGTATAGAGTCCAAGTCTTCAGTTTCTTGATTCTTTTCCAAATTGAGGGTATAATAAATCAATTTTCTTCCATTGTGGTGAATCAGATGTGTGTTGTAGGATGCCATTATCATTGGTCTTTAACTCCCCATGCCAAGACAAATTTTGTACATCTTCAGTATTAGCAAATAAGCGTTGAAATCGTGGTATTATTGGTAGATACCACATCACCTTAGCAGGAGAGCCATTTTTAGCCTTAACTGAATTTGTGGTCTTGTACCTTGACACACCACATTTTGGACAATTTATCAAATTACTATAGTCCTTCTGAAATAACACACAATCATTTGGACATGCATGAATCTTCTTAGCCTTCATTCCCATTGGGCACATTATTTCTTTGCTTGATATGTTGAAATTGGAAGCTCGTTGCCTTCAGGAAGAATTTCCTTTAATAAAGATAACAATGAAGTGAAATTCTTATTGCTCCAACAGTTTTGAGCTTTAAGAGTATATAATCGCATCACAACACTCAACCTCGTGAACTTAGTACAACCCTTATATAATGGTTTTTAGCATCATGGACAATGTTTGCAAATAAAGAAGGTGGATCAATGACATTGTCCCGACAACTATGTAGAATCTCATCAACCATATCATCTTGAATCAGTTCATCTTGAATCGGTTCATCATTATATATATCTTCTATGCCACTATTAGTATCGACATTTTCTGATCTATAATTAAACTTCTCTCCATGCCAATACCATTCATTACAACCTTGTATGATCCCATTGCATATGACATGATTATTAATTTCCTCAATAGTATCAACTTTCAAATTGTTACCACAATTTCTACATGGACAATAGAACCTATCTGTAGGTAGTTTTCCATGTTCCTCAGCAAATCTGATAAATTCATCAAGACCTTTGGTAAACTCTGGACTGCAACGGTTCTTGATAGACATCCAACTTCGATTCATTTTCTAGATCACATTAAAATTTATTATAAAACTGAGCATTTAATATTGATACTATAAGTTGTAAGTTTTTATTGCTAGGAAGTTAATTACGTTTATCCTAAAGTGTACCACCTATCCCAATTTTTAATATCTAATCTCACTAGTAACTATATAATTTATGTTTAGTTTTGAAGAAAATTTCAGCAGTATTTCCCCTAAGTTCTCCAAGTACACCGATGTAAATGGCAAATAACCACTCACATGTACCCAAAGAACAAATGAGGAAATCCTACTAAATTTTTCTTCAAAACTAAATATATAAATACACTTACATCCTAAGTGAGATTAAATATCCAAAATAGTCCCAGACCGGGGACTATCCAAAATGTACTCCTAATGAGTAAATTTTGAAGGGGTTTCTAAGTTAATATATATATATATATATGTATTATTTTCATATTTATATATTAAGTTAAACATAATGCATCAATGATCTCATCTATAAACCCTAAAGTGTCAATATGGGACTACACATGTCTAATCTCATATTTCTAGAATGTATAAAATGATTACATATGTGACTGATAATAAAATGTAGATATGAAAAAAAATACATGTTTTTATTATTGGTTGAGTTACTATCTAGTCATATAAAATGGAAAAACAATGCAACTGACCTGAGCCACCGAGATTAAAATGAGAGAAGACCGTGTCCAGTGGAAGGCGCGTAGGTGGCAAAGAGCAAGATGATGACCGTAGAGCGTCGAATCTTCTGCGAGCAAAAAGATGACTGTCGTGAACAATATGGGCAAACCAAGAGTACTTCCATAGATAAACATGCATTATATGTATGAAATTGAAGAATTAGTTAGGAGTTCTCGACAAATATAAACTGAAGGTCATGCCAAAGAGTAGCCATGAACATTAGGATTGAGATAAAATAACTAACTGAAGTAAAAGTCACATTTGTAAGCTAATAGGTTTAGACCTAAATATAAAATATCAAACTGATTACTACAAATTTTATCCATGTACATTAAAAGATAACAAATAAGTGGAGAAAAAGGAACTAAGACTGAGAAGCTTTAGATACTCTTAGAATACATCTCAAATATTATTGGCTTATCATCGTCTCGATACACCTTGGGTAAAATATATATTCATCAAAGACAACACATAATTTACAAAATTCAAAACAACAAAATTTATTTTGTGAACACCGGTTGTTGCATGGTAGGCATCACATTTTTAAACAGAATCAATCATACAAATATAAGCTCCAGAACATAATTTTAGTGGTATCACATCACTAGTAATTCTATATGTTAATTTTTTTGTATTCAAATTTTTTTTAGGTGTACCACATTTTACTTGTTTTGTATGAACATTTAGGATATATGGACAGGAAAAATAAAAATAAACACATCACTTACAACAAATAAAAGTAGAAGGGAAATAACGAATGCGTCATTTGGGGAACATACTGGTCAGAGACAAATAATAATTGTAATGTCTTCATTCTTAGTCTATGAATATGATACTGTTCTTTATATCCATGTACATGGATGACCCCCCATGAAGAATATGATAACAACAACTTCTGAAACAACTATTCAATTAGAAAAACAAAACCACTGTATGCAACTCTAGTTTTCTCCTCTCTTTTCTTATCATTCGTGAGTTTCTACTTCCTACTATTTGTATCATAACCATACACTGTCACAAACATAGCATGAGGTAAGTGTGGCTATGTGATTATAGACAGATATAGAAGGATCATTTGTATTCTCTAGAAAAAGGGCATATACCCATAAAAAGGCGTTAGAGTACATATCAAACCAACAAGATCTTAAACATGATAATGCTAATGGAAATGCATGTTTCATAATGTTATTAATGTGTGAAGAAGTTGATACATGTTGGAAAGCCATGCTAATGATTAAATTGTGAGTTCAGTTGAGAAAGGCAGGCGGAAAAGCAAGATGTAGTAATAGTTACATGAAGAGCATAGCTTAAGAGAATGATTCACACAAAAAACTGAATACCTTGGGTGCAGTTAGAACACGCATATAGACGACAGTAGCTCAGCCTCTGCTTGTTTGCCTCTGTTCGGTTGCCTATGTTCGGTTGTTGTCGTTTTGACTGTGGTGTCGATGAACGATGGAGTACACACGACCACACCCTATACACACACGTAGGTGGAGTACACATGCATCCCGTGGCCGCGCCTATTAGGTCAAACTAAAGACGGTGGCAAAGCACCTTACCTCAGTGTTCGGGTGCCGGCGATGAGGGTTTCTTCTCCTTCATAGGTCCGGCGGCAGTGGCAAGGTTCTTTCTTCTTTGTAGGCACAATGGTGACACTCTCACATGTCAGACCGGCGTAGTGCAGCGGCAACACTCACCTAAGAGCAGCGGCAGAATCGGCAGCGGTAGGTTCCTGATCGAGAAGATGATGGCCCGTTCTGATGCTTGGAACTGGCGGCACAAGGTGAATATATGAATGGCGGCTAGGGTTCTTGGCACCACTGCGAGAGAAGGAAAGATGGGGGACAGAAGAAGGAGGCAGAGAGGAAGACAAAGAATGGTCATCGCGTGCAGGTTATTTTTTTCTTCCAATAAGTTAGTAACCCGCCCGACTTCTAAGGTTGGTTTCGAGTCATAAACTGACCCAAGAGGGCCACCGGTGCCCGCACAGCACCACCTACAAGGTCGGGTATATAGATAAAACTGATCCAAGAAGTTAACCCGGCTTGAACCATGTAAGGTCAGTTATCCTTAAAAACCGACCCAATAGGTCTGCTTCCAAGGTCTTTTTTTTTTTCAAAAAATGACTCAATAGAGTAAAGCGGTGCCCAAAATTTTTTGTAAATAGCTAGGTCGGTTATTTGGTAAAAACTGACTCTATATATTGAGGCGCAAAGGCAAATTCGAGCCAATTTTCACCGCGGGAAACCTGTTGGGTCAGTTTTATAATAAAACCGATGCAATAGAGTACTTAGGTCGATTTTTCTTATAAAAATGACGCTGTCAGCAGCGACGTTATTGGCTAAAAATGTAGTATTTGTAGCTTAGCCTTTCCTTTTGCCCTCATCATTGTTATTCTTTATTCTTTGTTCACTTTTGTATATTGTCATTCTAACTTGCTTTCTTATTGCTTGTTTGTGTATTGTGCAGGTGACAATTGTGCATGCGTCACACACATTCCACTTGTACCGACTTGGTGTTGTACGACCCCGAGATAGGTAGAAGGAGACGCCAAAGTTGCCGCAACCAACACTGAGAAGTCGATATGGCAGAGAACAACCCTCATGCAGATGCTTAATCACCTCCACCACAGCCCAACCGCCCAATCCATGAGTATTTCACCCCAGGGAACTACAATTCACCCATCGCTACCCTAGTTGACCAAATATCAGGTCAATAATTCTCCATTCCAACTGCACTCCTTGGACTCCTCCCCACTTACTATGAGATGGAGACTGAGAATCCCTACCATCACATCGATGCATTCCTTGATACGTGCTCCACTTTCCATACCCCCACCGCCACTGATGACTCCATCCAGAGAACCCTCTTTCCGTTCTCCCTAAAAGAAAAAGCTAAAGAGTGGTATGTTTTGAAGCTAGAGTTGGTAACTTGTAATGAAGTTAAGAATGAATTCCTCAAAAAGTTCTTTCCGATTGTCAAGCTAACCTACATGAGAAGATGCATCACTTCCTTTACCCATAAAGAGAATGAACCCTTCCACGAGGCATGGGAGAGGTTCCAAAAACTACTCCACGACTGCCCCCACCATGAAGTGCCATTGTGGCAACTAGATCAAGACTTCTACACTGGGCTTGAAGAATAGATCCAAAACAACATTGAATCCTCATGTGGGGGCACTTTCATGGCAAAGCCACCTAAGGAATCGTGGCCTTAGTTCAAACATCTTGCTGAAAACTCCCGCCATTGAGTTTCTATAAAAGGGGAGCATTGCGGCCAAAACTACATCCCTCCACCTTCTTCCATAGCTTTGGCCTGCAATGTTGCCAATCACGATACGATGAGGATGATGGTGGATATGATGAAGATGATGAAGAACCAAGCTGGTGGTTCTCCTAGCCAACCCACCATGGAAGTTGATTCTGTTGATGAAGAAGTGCATGCCTTGCACTCCTTTGGCGGACGAAATAATCAAGGCCCCATGTCCAACACCTATACTCCTGAGTGGAGGAACCATCCAAATTTATCTTGGAAGCAACAAAATGAGGATGGGAAAGGACAAGGGCAGCTAGATCCACACTATAGTTCAAAGTTCAAAGAGGAGGTGCTTGGAAGATTAAGAAGTTTGGATGAGGTAAAGAAGGATGTGTCCTCACATGGGCAGTCCATCAACCGCCTTGAGCAAAGATTGGATCAGATCTCTCTCTCTCTCTCTTGCTAGGAGGGAAGAAGGATGAATTCCATCTCAACTGATGCCCAACCCAAACAATGATGGTACTTTCCTAGGGAGCACTCAAAGTTCATATGCTCCGCCATCATACCAAGCACCGCCGAATTCCTATGATCCACCACCTCCTCAGGCACCTCTTAACTACTAATATGCTCCACCTCCACCTCATTTATACCAGCATCCACCCCCACAATATCACCCCCATCCACAACAACAACAACCACCATGACAACCACAATCATAATTCATCCTACAAAACCCAAATTCACCTCACCAAAGGCCACCACCGCCCCAACAACCACAACCAGCTCTACAAGCCTCTTCTTCCACTACCCATGAGCATGTGAAGGCTGTTACTATTATGAGGAGTGGTCGGACTTTAGGGCACCCCCATGATACTGTTGTTGTTGACAGAGATGATATTGAGACTAGACGAGTTGATACTGAGATACGATCTGAGGATACTGTGACGAGAGCTAGAGTTGATACTGTGATATCGGGTGGTGATATTGTGATTCTCGTTGACGATATTGTTGATCTGAACCATGTGGGATCCCAACTCCCCCCGTTTCCTGAAGCTCTTAAGGAGCCTTCTGTTGAGAGGAGAAGAAAGAAGCATACTGAAGACATCCTTGAGACCTTCAAATAGGTGAAAATCAACATTCCTCTACTTGATGCAGTCAAGCAAATCCCTTCTTATGCTAAGTTCCTGAAAGATCTATGCACCTTCAAGAGAAAGACCACGGGGAGAACCCCAAAGAAAGTCAAGCTCATCGAGCAAGTGAGCTCAATTTTGCAGAACACCATGCCAAGGAAGAGAAAATATCCCGGTGCTCCCATCATTTCATGCTACATTGGGGCACATTGCATAGACCAAGCCCTCCTAGACTTGGGTTCTAGCATTAACCTAATGTTGTATGATGTGTTTGCCAAGCTCCAAATGGGGCAATTGAGTCTGGCTCATTGTACTTCGCAATTGGCTTACCGATCAGTAAAGACACCTAGAGGGTGTGTTGATGATGTGCTTGTAAGGCTTGATGATGAGACGCATGATTTCTTCCCTACCGACTTCATTGTCTTAGACATGGAAAAAGATACAAGGAGGGTGCCTATCATCTTGGGGAGGCCATTCCTAGCCACAACGGATGTGGTAATCCATGTGATGACCGGTACTATGTATGTGACATTCATGCACATGAAGATCCAGTTGAACATCTTTAAATCTTCAGCCACAACTGAGGTAATAGGGGCCACTGAAGAAGATTGCTATCTCATTGAGTGCCTAGATAAAATTATGGAGGAATGCATACCTACGTGGATTCAAACTGCCACTCAAGGTAGAGGTATAGATCCAATAGTTGAGTTCCTAGATGATGATGATGATGATGAAGTTGATGAAGAAAATGAGATAGCCTTGGTGGCTTCAAGTCAAGACCTTCCTTCTATTTCTGAACCATTAAAGAACTCCCTTGAAGAACCTCCCACTCTTGAGTTGAAGTCACTTCCAGAAGGATTGAAGTATGCTTTTCTAAGGGCAAATGACACCCTCCCGATGATCATTTCCTCCATTCTCTCACCAGAACAAGAGTAGGTATTGATGAAAGTCTTAAAGAAGAACATCCAAGCCATTGGATGGTCTATAGCTGATTTGAGGGGTATTATCCCCTCCATCTGTGTGCACAAGATCTATTTAGAAGATGATGCAAGGCCAACCTGCCAAATGCAAAGGTGATTGAATCCAAAGCTGAAAGAAGTTGTAACTCAAGAGGTTGTAGTTGTTAGATGATGGAATTATCTATCTCATTTCTGATAGTACATGGGTGAGCCCCATCCAGGTTGTGCCTAAGAAAGGTGGGATCACTATAGCAGAAAATGTGGATGGTGAGCTTATGTCGGTAAGAGAACTATCAAAGTGGAGAATGTGTGTTGACTACTGAAATCTCAATGAAAAGATAAAAAAGGACCACTACCCTCTCCCATTTCTTGACCAGATTCTAGAAAGGCTAGCGGGGCAAAGCTTCTATTGCTTTCTTGATGGATACTCTGGATACTTCTAAATTATTGTGCATCCTACGGATCAAGAGAAGACAACATTCACCTACCCTAATGGTACATTTGCCTATCGTAGAATGACATTTGGGTTGTGTAATGCCCCTTCTACATTTTAGAGATGTGTGATCTCAATTTTTGTGGATATGCTTGATTCATCATTGGAAGTGTTCATGTATGATTTCTCGGTCTTTGGTAAAACTTTTGATTTTGGATGTTGTCCTTGAGAGATGTGTAAAGGTTCACCTAGTGCTATCTTGGGAGAAGAGCCATTTCATGGTACCCGAAGGCATTGTTCTTGTGGCATCCAACTCACAAAAATATGATTTACTTAAGCAGAAGCATTCGTTAACAGTGGAATTATTGAAAATCACTAAAAATTAAAACTTTTTACAAAGAGATCCAAACATAGGAAAACTCTTTCATCAAGAACCAATGTATAACATTTACATCCTGATTCATAAGTACATAACTTGTACCATCCCTTCTCGAGGATTACAAACGTCAACTACCTTATTAACATTATTTGCAGACAGCATAAGAACCTCGAGGCATCAAGCCAAAATCTCATATCGATTCGTTAAAAGCACTAACTACTAACTCTGAGGACCTGAGAGTACAGAGACGACACATAGGACTACTATCTATATGACTTGACAGACAGTATCTCCACCTGAGATCTCACTGTTGTCCCTGCTGTTGTTGTCTTTCCTCTGATGTAGGGATTTCTATTTTTTGTCTACGTCCACCTAAAAATGTTGGATCCCACGGGGGTGAGACAATTGAAAATTTCCCCAGCGAGAGATATAACTCTCCGTCAAAACATTATTATTGTAGTTATTAAAATAAAACTGAGCAAGGAAATCTTATATATTTAATAGCAGATGGATCACTGTATGAACAAAGTAAAGTAATCTCCTTTCCTAAGGAGGGCATTGCATCTACCCGTGGTAGAGTTGTAATTCATTCATCTACTTGCAATGAATGTAAAGAGATATAAATAACATCTATCAACTAGAGATGCATAAAAGAAATGTAACATCAGCCAGTAAATTTCCATATTCAATCCTTAAGCAAACATGCTATATGGCTGATTACATTTTACAATCACACTTATGCCCTGAGGAGATGAGGTATACCGCTCATACTCCAACCGACCACTGCGAAGTCAAAATCGGTACCATACAAGGTCAATGGAAGAGCCGGCTTCCAAGACCTCCCACATCTCATTCAGTGTGAGATCACATGCAGGACATCTTGTATCTCTGCTACATAGCTTTCCAGGGTATATTGGCAACTTCGCTATAGAGGCAGGGTCAGCTGCACTCTCTTCACAATCGAGAGATTTCATGTTTACCTCCATCGATCTGGCAATAATATTATTGGGAGATTTGTGATACATCCATCCCAATCTTCAGGAGATTCATGATACATCCATCCCAGTACATATAATGAAGGATTGAGAGGTTTAATGTTTACCTTCCATCAATTCCCTCAAGAGGACGTAAGGATATTTTCACCCATTGACCCCCACATATTCAAAAATATGCGAACTCCAGGTTTTTCCGCGGAGCAACCCATTTCACCATCACCAAATTACTGACGATGATGGATCTATGGTCAGGGCTCTACATGATATGATTTCACTTAATTAATTAAGTACATTATCATATTCTTTTAGCATCAAATCAAGTTCTCAAACATAACTTATTCAGACAAATGTTACAAAGAAACATGTACTATTTTCATCAATCATTTCTCGGTCTTTATAAGACATTGGGATCTCAGTCCCTCATTTTAATACTGGGAATTATCATCCCTCAACCACATCATTACCATGCTTATCAAATCTGGGTATTTAAACCCTTAGTTCATCACTGAACATTGTTACCACTTGTTAGGTAACTATTACCTCTAGGTCCTTAAACTGAGGTATACATGATAATTGTTACACAAGCATCTCACATGCCTACAAGGCCCATTAAGTGTCTTGTCACCTTTCACTAGGCAACAACTTATTCATATGGCTTATAAAGCCCATGCACATTTTGTTACTTTTACTAAGAAACAAAAACATATTGGCACACAAGGCCAATACACAACTTATTACCTCTTACTTAACAACAATAACATATTGGCACATAAGGCCAATGTACATCTTATAATATAAGAGTAACACCTTTATTCCCTTAATAGGGTTAGGGTTACTATTCACATCAAAGTCGGGTTTCTCATTTCCCATTTCACATTATTTGGGGTTTCATGTTCATATTATCAATCCAACCCTAATATATTGCTCCACTCTTCTAGGAGCATCTTTTGATATCACAGGTATTCACTTAAACTTATTACTTTCATCATATATCATTAATGATTATCAATACAAGGTATGAGATCATTTCTCATCCTTTCCATGGTATGATTATATCATACTCATTAGTTTTGCTTATCATTTTCTCAAGGTATATAGCCCATGCATATCAAAATACATCAAACCCATTACATCTTATAGTAACAGTTTACATAACACTCTTCATGTGTTTCTTATCCAAAAATATTGGATTAGAGGTTTATCAAGGTGTATCTACCCTGAAATGTTAAATGTAATAACTATCATGTCTTGATGTATCATTTCTCTCATCACTTTCTAACTTTCCTGAGTTTATCAACTAATTTGGTATTAAGGTATTTCCCTCTTAATACTTTTAACCTCTAACCTATCACCTTTATCATGTGGTGCATAGGTTACACATTAGATTTGTCCATTATCTTTAATGATATGGACTTATCTAGTGGTAAGGACATTGCTTACTATAAGGTTTCCTATAATCAGCCACTTGAAATATTTCACCTTTATATGGTATTTCCTTCTATTTCATCATTAGGGTTTTCTTATACCATTACCTAGAAAGTAGGGTTATGGTTTATTGTCATATTTCCCAGGATTAGGGCTTATGTATTATAACTTCAATTTAGGGTTCCACATACCTTCAACCTTATTAGGGTATCTCATCACAACATTACATTATGGCTTCACATGGCATCATCCTCAATTAGGATTTCTCATGGAATCACCCTCAACTAGGGTTCCTCATGGAATCACCCTCAATTAGGGTTTCTCATGGAATCACCCTCAATTAGGGTTTCTCATGGAATCACCCTCAATTAGGATTTCTCATGGAATCACCCTCAATTAGGGTTTCTCATGGAATCACCCTCAATTAGGGTTTCTCATGGAATCACCCTCAACTAGGGTTTCTCATGGAGCATTTCTTTAAATTAGGGTTTTTCACTATATTTCTCTGAATTGAGATCTCCCATTTTATTACCCTAGATTAGGGTTACACCATTACCCTAAATTAGGATTAGGGCTCAACAACCTTCTTGATTAGGGTTTCATGATCTCTTTATTAAGGATCATACCCTAACTACATAATTATTCATGTTGAAGGTGTTTGGGCTTATCCATTACATGATTATCCTACATGTATGGATTCCTCTCTCTCTCTCATCCTCTCTAGGATATTGACTATGTCAAACTTGGTTAGATTAGGTCAACCAACCCTTCAATTAAGTACATTCAATTAGGGTTGACATAGTGTATTAAAGTATTGCTTATTTTAAGCTTCAAGGATTAACTCACCTAAGGTTACCAATCACTTGGTACCTTAAAGGTAAAATCCTAGTGATTATCTTTGAGATAAATCAGTAACAATTATAGGGTCAATTGATCATTTATCACAATAAGTTTTCAATTGATATGATCACATTGAATCACTAACGTTCTTGACCCCTTTACTCTCTAAACGGTTTGAAACCATTTGGGCAAGATGTGTGTTGAAACCGATTGGACTTGGGTCTCCAAACGGTTTGAGACCGATTGGACCCAAAGGGTCTTGAGACCGTTTGGTCCAAACCCTCTCGCAAGATGTGTGTTGAAACCGATTGGACTTGGGTCTCCAAACGGTTTGAGACCATTTGGACCCAAACGGTCTTGAGACCATTTGGACTCAAATGGTCTTAAGACCGTTTGGTCCAAACCCTTTCAAAACTGAATGGACCAAAAAGGTCTTTCAACACTTAAACAATTCAAGGTTTCCCTCTATGAACCGACTATCAATGGAATCCTTGATTCATTCATCAATTGAACTATTGAATCATCCTTCAATTGGACCATCAATTAGGGTTTTAAACCCAATTGAACTAGGATTTATAATCAAGAAACCTTCAATTAGGGTTTTGAAATCGAGGAACCTTCATTGATTAACATTGTGGAACTGATTCAATTGAAATCAATGAATCATCATCAAACTATGATATAACCTGACCCCAAACGGTCTTGAGGTCGTTTGGATGACCTACAAATGGTCTTGAGACCATTTGCCCCATCCCATCACTGAAATTTGTGAAATTCCATTAGGGTTTAGATCATTGGATTGGTCATCAAATAAGCTATTAATTGCATTTCAATTTGGTATCTCTGGACCTTCAATTACTCAACCATACTCAACCATAGACCTCCAAACGGTCTTGGTTGACCTCCAAACGGTCTTGAGACCGTTTGGGTGATCTCCAAATGGTCTTGAGACCGTTTGGTTTAATCAACCCAAAAATCTAAATCAATCAATTGGAAATTCAGCACTTAACCCGATTAGGGTTTGGTAATTGATGAACCCTCAACTAATGAACCCTTTGGAATTATTCAATTAAATTTAATGGGTCATCAATCATCATCATTAGCATCAAATCTCCATATGGTCAACTGTGGTAAACTCTTCCAAATGGTTTGAAACTGTTTAGTTCCTAACGGTTTGATGAAACTATTTAATTCCAAACGGT